>CM053146.1:32581430-33831430 GCA_028571685.1 Heterohyrax brucei | reverse complement strand
GCCTAGCACATGGGAAAACAGAAATAGAAGCAATAAAATGGCAAATATTCTGGTTTGGTAAGGCATTGGGCAGGAGAGTCCTCGTGAGTCAGGATTCAGTCAGTGTCAAGAGTTTAAAAATACGGAATTTGATGGAACCTTTGAACTTTCAAGTAGCAATTTGTAGGAGAGATGGGCTGGTGTGTTCATTTGGGAGTTTTCTACGGAAAGGAGATTGTGAGGACCTGTGAGTCAATGAGATTGTTCAAGGATTGATGATGGTGGGAAAAGGGAAGAGGACAGAGCCGAGGAGGTCCGCTTGCAGTTAGATATTGGCTTGTGCGAACAGCAGAGGGAGGATCAGGAACCAGTCACAAGAAGGAAGGGGTGGGACAACACCACTTTGAAACAGAGAGCAGAAAACAGGGTGCTAAGGAACTGAGAAGGCTCAGTGACAGGAAGGTGGCAGAAGACACGTTGCAGAGGTTAAAGGAAGCCATAGTAAAACGGAAGCACTGAGTAGATCACGTGTTTGTTTACAAGCTAAATAGAAGAGCCACTGGAAGAGAAGGAAGTTTTCACAGAAGAGTCCCTGTATCTGAGCAGTCAGGATAACAAAGCGGGGTAAACATGAGAGCAGTGTCTCTCAGGAACTAAGTGGGAGTTACTGTTTGGTGTTCAGAATTCTTTCCATTCCATGTGCCTTCAAGCACTACGTGGAAAAAGGCAGGGTTCTCCGAGTAGCCGAGCACCTGTGTGCCTGGATACTACAGAGCAAATGTAATTTCCGCCTCATTACTAGCAAGTTTTCACAAAACAAATAGGTTAATCCTAAATTTTCAAAATGACTAACAGTTAATAATTATTTCATCTCATGCTATCTTTTCTTCCGTTCACTAAAGGAAAAAAAGTTATGCAATCTAAACAGTTATTTTGAATTACTAGGTGGTCTATAGGGCTCTGATTTCAGACGGTAATCACACGGTGTTGGGATCACTCCCCTTGAGCCGGCTGTGGGTGCGCCTGGGTATCACGGAGCTTCAGAGAAGGAAAATCCAACAGCGACGAGCCCGCAGCGACCTTCTCGAGCTTGGACTGCGGGGAAGCGCTCGGGTCTAGCTGAGAGCCACCTGGAGCATTTCCTTCTAAGCCTTCACCACGGGAAGTCCATAGGGAGGGTTTATCTTCCAGAAACACTAAGGACAGAGTTTTGTGTGTAGACCTTTGCTGAGGAGGACTTCGGTAACTTCCGTCAGCTGCTGGCGGTTGCAATGATGAAAACGTTCTTGCTCGTGTCCGCTCACCCAGGAGAAGGTATTCCAAGAAGGATGTAGACTGTAGGTATGAGGTGACAGGATTGATGTCAAACCGAAATCTGACTCTTGGTAACTTCTGTTTCTCATAGAGCCTATGACCTGTTGGATACTCGGGTGTTGATTCATTTCTTCCTAGGTCTGTTGAAAAATATTTTCTTTGCTGACAATTCCAAAGTACTTGGTCATTTATTTTTGTGCTTTAGTAATAGCAGGTTCCCTTAAATCATTATGAAGGTCCACTCTTCAAACATGAATGGATTGCACTTGGTGATGCAGAGAGACCACGTATTGGATGCACTTTATGGTTCTATGCAACTATAGGATACCATCCTGCGGACCTCTGGCTGGAGGAAGGAGAGTGGGTGGAAGAGAAGGGGAAAGGAGGCTGCTGGGAGGATGAGACATGTATGGAGCAGAGAGGAATAGTGTGCTGTCACCGGGCAGGGACAGCAGTGAAAGCTGCATATAGGTGGGCATGTAAATTTATACGGGAATGTACATTTTCACTCAATCATAATAAAAAAAATGAAAGAAAAAAAAATAATAGCAGTTTCCACCAAAGCCTGTTACTGGTTTTCCCCATTTATTCTATGGATCTTCTCCTTATATCTTTCCCTGTGAAAACTGTCACCTAAGCTGCCTCAGCATTCCAGACCACTACTTCAAGAAAAATTTTCACAAAATGGAGCTGATTTGAAAACTTACAGGCATTTCTCTAGATCTTCCTTTGAAATTGCTGGAGATGAATCTTATGAAAACACATTGTTATGTTTCCTTTGGCAGAAAGGCACGCTGAATCACTGCTTGACCTTGGCCTCGGTACAAACTTTTCTCCAGCTGATACGATGACAGTCACCCAAAATCAAAACATAATCTTGCAAAGCTTCAGCAGCAGTGAGGTAAGAGACTTCCTTTAAAGAAAAAGAAAAACCTTACTTACCAAAAGACTGGTAACTTTCTGCATGTACTTCATTTGTGTCATCTGACTATTTATAGCTGCTATATATTCATATAAAGCTCTGGTGAGACAGTGGTTAAGAGCCATGGGTGTTAACCCAAAGACTGGCAGCTTACACCTACCAGCTGCTCTGCACCGTACTACACACAGGGTCACTGTGAGACACAACCAACTTGATGGCGGTGAGTTTGAGTTTTTTCTTTGAAGGGACATTATATATTATTATAATTTTTTTTAAAAAACATAATAAAAAAATCTAAAGCACAATTGTTAAGACAATTTTGCAAGGACTTCATCTCAGAGCAGCAGTGAGTCTCACACATCATGTATGTGTTTATATAACAACATGGGAGGTTATGGAAGCCAAGTCCACATTAAATAAAAAAATGTAGTTTGTCTCTATGTATGTTGACAATGAAAGGGAAAAGATCATCTGTTCAATCATGTTAAATCCATTACAAGTCTCCACAGAGGAGGTGCCTCCTCATGGCTGGTTACTGCTTCTGCCTGTGATGAATGGTTCCATAGAGAGCCCCCTGCAGGACTGTAACAGTGCTAATAACAAGAATTGTGACCCATAGAAACCGTGGGATGATATACCTAGGATGCGCAGCCAACTGCTAATAGTAGCTGCAGTGGGGAAGGAACTGGTGGTTTATTTTGTTCTGTGTATTTGTTTTGCACTTTTTCAACTTTATAAAAAAAAAGGCAAACATAGGCAAAGAGTTAAAAAACATTTTTTTCTACTTTATATTTTATTGTTAACAAAAAATATGATGAAAGTTGTTTATTTTTTTAAAAGTTATGGAAACATGGATGATATTATCTGAGAACAAAAGTAAGTATCTTTAAGAGCATGGAATAAAAAAGACCTTCTGCTTCTTTTTTCCTTCCCCAGCCATCCCAGAACAACAAAGGAAAAAACTAATTTTTAAAACTTTTCATTTCAAAATAACTGTAGACTTAAGAACGTGGAAAAATAATACAGAGAAGTCCTGTGTACCCTTCACTCAGTTTTCCCACATGGGGACTGTTATCATAATTATAGTGTTGTACATTACAAAAACTGGGAAACTGACATTTTTCTTCCTTTGTGTGTGTGTGTTTCTGTGTGTCTGCATATATGGTTCTATAACATTATAGTCCCTGAATCCCCACAATCAAGACAGGGGATTGTTCTGTCAGCACAAAGGAATTGCCTCCTGCTGCCTCTTTACAAACCCGTTGGTATTGAATCAGTTCTTACACATAGACACTCCTTTATAGTCACACACAATGCTCTTCCCTAAACTTCAGCACCGTCTGATCCAAGAGGAATTATACATAGAATCTTTAGAGATTAGCTTTTTCCATTCACCATAATGCTCTGAAGATGTATCCAATTGTTTCATGTATCAGTAGTTTGTTCCTGTATATTTGCTGAGTAGTATTCCATTGTATGGATGTTTCACTCTCTGTTTAGCCATTTACCTGCTGAAGGACATTTGCGTTGTTCCAGTTTTTAGCTATTACCAATAAGCTATTACGCACATTCATGCACAGAGTTTTGTGTGAACATTAAGTTTTCTTTTCTCTGGGAGTCCAAATGCTGGGCCATGTGGGAACTGTATGCTTAATTCCTAGAGAAAACTGCCACACTGTTTTCCAGAATAACTATACTGTTATTACATTCCCACTAGCAATGAATGAGAGATCCAGTTTCTCCAAACTTTAACCAGTCATTGATTCTATCAGCGGTTTCATTTTAACTATTCTCTCAAGAGTGTAGTGGCACCTCATGCTGGCTGCAATTTGCGTTTACCTGATGGCTGATGCTGGACATTTCTTCATTTGTTTATTTCCATCCACATGTCTTTTTTTGGTAAATTATCTATTCAAGCCTTTGCCCATTTTCTAATTGCATCGTGTGTTTCTTACTAATAAGTTATATGGTCCAGATACACGATTTGCAAATATTTTCTCCCAGTGAGTGAGAAAATCTTGGCAGTTTTTCAATCATCTTAAAAGATATTTTTCTGAACAGATTGTTTAATTTTGATGATGACAAATTTATCTATTTTTTTCTTTTATGGTTCATGTTTGTCTAAGAACTCTTCACCCAACCCTGGGTCACAATTTTACCCTATGTTCTCTTCTAAAAGATTTACAGTTTTCTGGTGTACATTTGGATCTGTGATCCATGTTGAGTGAAATGTGAGGTTTAGATTCATATCTTGCCTGTGGATGTACAATTGTTCAAGTATCACTTGTTGAAAAGACTATCCTCCCTCCACTGTATTACTTTCACATTTTTGCATGAAGTCCATTTGTCTTCTTTCTTCCGTTTAACTGCTATCAGTTCTAAGAAGTATATTTTGTGTTTTAATAATTTTGAAATCAGATACCTTAGAAATGTCATAGTTGACTTGTCAGTGTTTGTTTTTGAGTGGTACATAGAATAATGATGTATCTTAAGGTCAGTGGAACGTGGTGGGATATGTCACTAACAACAAAAACAAAACAAAATCAAATTAGATTTTAAAAAGTGCTGACCATAAAAGAAAATTTGATTAAATGGACTATATTAAGTACTTCTCTTCATTTGAAGACACCATTAAGATAATAAAAAGACAACTTACAATATGAAAGAAAATATTTGTAATACATAATTTGATAAGGGCCTGAAATCCAGAATAATTTTTTTTTTTAAAGAAAAACCTCCTACAAATCCATGATCAATAATCTACTGGAAAAGCAGGCAAAAGGCTTGATTAGGCACTTTGCAGGATATCCAAATAGCCAGTAAAATACACTCAGCATGGATCACAGATCCAAATGTACACCAGAAAACTAAATCTTTTAGAAGAAAACATAGAGTAAAATTGTGACCCAGGGTTGGGTGAAGAGTTCTTAGACAAATACCAAAAATATGACCCATAAAAGAAAAAAATAGATAAATTTGTTATCATCAAAGTTAAACAATCTGTTCAGAAAAATATCTTTCAAAATGATTGAAAAACTGCCAAGATTTTCTCACTCACTGGGAGAAAATATTTGCAAATCATGTATCTGGACCATATAACTCAGTAGTAAGAAACACACGATGCAATTAGAAAATGGGCAAAGGCTTGAATAGATAATTTACCAAAAAAAGACATGTGGATGGAAATAAACAAATGAAGAAATGTTCAACATCAGCCATCAGGTAAATGCAAATTGAAACCAGCATGAGATGCCACTACACTCTTGGCAGAATAGTTAAAATGAAACCGCTGATAGAATCAATGACTGGTTAAAGTTTGGAGAAACTGGATCTCTCATTCATTGCTAGTGGGAATGTAGTAACAGTATAGTTATTCTGGAAAACAGTGTGGCAGTTTTCTTTAGGAATTAAGCATACAGTTCCCACATGGCCCAGCATTTGGACTCCCAGAGGAAAAAAACTTAATGTTCACACAAAACTCTGTGCATGAATGTGCGTAATAGCTAAAAACTGGAACAATGTAAATGTCCTTCAGCAGGTAAATGGCTAAACAGAGGCTCAGCTTGTTAGTCATTAAACCAAATATAAATTATATTCACAATCTGATAACATTGCACACTCACCAGAATGCCTAAAATTTAAATTGAAAAATGCGAAGGATTAGCAAATATAGAGGTATCATGTGCTGTTGCTATATTTATGAATATTTACAGTGATTTCACAAAGCTGTTTGGTGGTACCTAAGAAATTTGAATGTATAGAAAGACAGGAGACCAGCTGCTCCTCAAGTTAATTCTGACTCCTGGTAACTCCCTGTGTGTCAGAGTAGAATTGCCTTTCATAGAGTTTTCAGTAGCTGACTTTTTGGAAGTAGATTCCCAAGTCTTTGTTCTCAGGTGCCTCTGAGTGGATTCAAACCACCAATCTTTTGATTAGCAGGGAGTGTAGTAACAATTCCACTCCTAGATATATGCCTAACAGAAATGCATAGATATGTTTACAAAATGACACACATTAGCAGAAATACTCCTAGTATCCCCAAATGGTCTATAAACAATAGAATAGATAGCAAAAAACAATTGTAGTATATTGGCAGAGTGAAAACTATACATAAATGAAAATGAAAGTAAATGATCTACAACTACCCGCACAACATTGTGGCTTAATATCACAAATATTTAATGTTGAGCACAAGAAGCCAGACCTGACAGACCTGATTCTGTTCGTATAAAGTTCAAAGGAAGTGTAACAAATCTACAGTGTTCGAATGCAGCATATTAGTTCCATGAGAGTATCTTTTAGGGGTACTGGTAGTACTATTTTACTTCGTGTAACTCTTGGTTACATCAATGTATTCCATTTATGAAAATTCACTTATGATATGTGATGTTTTCTGAATGTATGCTACACTTAAAAGCAAAAGAAAAGGGGTGGGGGTGGGGGATGCCTTCAGATATCTGAGAACAGCCACACAGTTTTCAGGCTATGATTTACACCAAACTGTCAATCAAATATTAGAGCTTCAAACACACAAACTCAAATATTTCACTTCTCATACATCTCTTTTATGTGTATGCTTTATTAAATTAAGGAAGTAAATCAAAATGGAGAAAACAATGGGATTAATGATTCAGGGGATTTGTGATCTCCCCACAACAGAGGGAGGGAATGCCTGGTGCAGTGCAGAAGGCAAGTCCTGGAACTTCAGGCATGTAGCAGGTCTAGAGAACAACGAACTCCTTGGATCTAGAGAATGGAGTTTTCCAGGGAGGAAACAGAAACGATGTATCGTCTGATATATTTACTCAAGTGGACAGTTCTGTTAAGAGACCTCTGGAGGTTGGGAAAACTTAAGCATTTAAAAAATCACAAGGACAAGAAAATTAATAAAACAATCACTTGGGATTGTGGTTTTATTTAGGAAAAAACATATGTACAAGAAAGAAAGTATAATTGTACTACACTATCATTGACACAAAAGCTGTAAGAATGGGTTCAAACATAGCAACAATTGTGAGGATGGCACAAGACTGGACAGTGTTTCACTTTATCATACATGTGGTTACTATGAGTTGTAACAGTAACTGTATTAAGTCCCTGGTTGGTACAAGTAGTAAAAGGTTGGTGGCTTGAAGTCACTTCATGGCATCACAGAAGAAAGTCCTGGTAATCTGCTTCCTGAAGGATTAGAGCCAGGAAAACCCTATGAGCCAAAAGCCAAGTGCCATCGAGTCTAGGAAAACCCTATAGAGCTTAGTTTATTCGGTAACTCAAGGGGTCACCCGGAGTCTGAATTGATTTGATGGCAATAGGTTTATTTACTTATTTATCTATTTATTTACCACTGTGCTACTGCACAGTACAATACTCACATTGTCATAATTTGAATTTTCCCTATTATTTTAACAAAAGCCAACAAAAGAAAGGGTGAATCTTTGGGGAAGATGAGGGAGAAGGGTTCAAGAACAGTGAATTGCCAACTACCATTAGAAGAAGTCAGTAGATAATGGCTAATTGCAGTAACTCAAGAAGAAACAGGATAAATATATTATCTATCTTAGAATTGGGAAACCTTGGTGGTGTAGTAGGTTAAGTGCTATGTCTGCTACCCAGAAGATCAGCAGTTCAAATCTGCTAGGTGTTTCTTGGAAGCTCTATGGGTCAAGTGCTGTTCTGACCTCTAGGGTCGCTGTGAGCCAGACCCGACCTGACTCGACAGCAGTGGGTTTTGATGTCCTAGAGTTATGGGGAAAAATACGATAAGAATGGGCTAAAACGTTGACAGTGATTGCCTCTAAGGAAAAAAGTGGGGAAGGGATTAACTTTTTTATATCTTCTACCATTATTTGGCTTTAAGGAAATGTACCCACTGGATTATAATAAAAATTTAAATTAATTAAAGATTTTAAATATGGAAATGGTTAAATCAGAACTTTCCTCGGTCATGGGGTAGGATGAGATATACTGGAAATGTTTATGTATTTTTTCATACTATTTAACTATTTGTTCACTTATAACTTTTCTAAACAGGTCTATCTGTTCAGCAGAGTATGAATTATGTACTATAGTTGGGCTTTTCCAAAGATGCTTAGCTTATTATGGTAGTTTTCAATGGAATGGGGGGAAGAATTTTGCCCCAGAGTGCTTTCGGCAACTGGGGAGACAATTTTTCTTTTTAATTGTCACAATAACGGAGGGAGTGCTAGCGGCATCTAGTGGACAGAGCCAGCATCCTAGAATGCACAGGTCAGCCCTGGACAAAGAATTAGCCAGCCCCAAGTGTTAACAGCACCAGGCTTTGTCACACTACTGCAGACTGTATTGTCTGAAGTTAGCGATATTACATAGTAATGTCAATGCAATATTTAGGGACCAATATTTAAAGTTATTTTTTGGCATTAGAAATTGATAAAGAAACAAACAAAACACACTTTTCATTTTTATAATATATTTAAGCAATTTTATTTTTACAAGGACTTAAAACTTCTCCATCTTAGAACTTTTTAAAATGTAACTGGGAAACTACTTTGGAACTTTCATTGTGTTTTTTCTTAACTCTGGTTGAAATAAACTTTGAACTTATTTTTGAAGGAAAAATAAGCTTTTTTACTGTTTCATTTACCTTTTCTTTCTTATTACTTTCTCTAGCATTTAAATTGAAAAACCCAAGGCCGTTCTCTACTTCTTTCACTTGAATGAAAACTCACTTTTCTTTATGATTGTCTGCGATAGATTTTTATAGTTTACAAATATGCTGTCTTGTTTGTAGGGGTTATTCTCAGAGCCTCTTTATAGAATCTCCCAATCCTTTTTCATGTGAAAAACGTTTTTCCTAATTTCAGTTACATATTATTTCCGTGTTATGTTTCTCTTCTGTGTGTTTGGTATTCTACCATTTGCAGGTTAAAACACTACTATGTACTGATGGTTTATCAAATCCATCTGTGTCTGGGATTTGCTATTCTGATGTTTTTTTGCCTTCATTCACTGATGCTGTTGTTGTTAGTTGCTGTCAAGTCAGCTTAAGGTGACCTCATCCACCACAGAATAAAATGTCACCAAGCTCTGTGCCATCTTCACAGTCACAGAATGCCTGAGTACATTGTTTTTATCATCATGTATTTTGAGTTCCTTCCAACCTAGTGGAAACCCTGGTGGCACAGAGGTTAAGTGCTACATCCACTAACCAGAAGGTCAGCAGTTCAAATCTGCTAGGTGCTCCTTGGAAACTCTACACTGTCCTATAGGGTCACTATGAGTCAGAATCAACCTGACAGCAGTGGATTTTGGGTCCAACTTAGCATGCTAATGTTCTGGTACTTACCAGACAACACTCTGTTGCAGTCCACAGGGTTTTTACTGGCTGATTTTCAGAAAGCTCGCCAGGCCTTTCTTCCTAGTCTATCTTAGTCAGCTCTACTGAAACCTGTCAACCATGAGACCTGTGACCCTTCTGGTATTTGAAATACCAGTGGCATGGTTCCCAGCATCATAGCAACACACAAGCCACCAGAGTGTGACAAACTGACAGATGCCATTACTAAACCAAACCAAACTCATTTTGTTCATCCAAAGACTTTATCAAAAGAGTTGAAAGACCACCTACAGAATGAGAAAAAATATTTGGCAACTACATATCAGACCAATGTCTGATCTCCATAAGTCTGCAAGGTACTGCAAAACATCAACAAGAAAAAGGGAAATAACTCAATTAAGCAATGGGCAAAGGACATAGATGCTTCAGCAAAGAGGATACCCGGGCAGCCAAAAGACACATGAGGAAATGCTCACAATCATTAGATATCAGAAAAATTCAAATCAAAAGTACAATGAGATACCATCTCACCTCAACAAGGTTGGCCATAATCCAAAAAACACAAAACAACAAATGCCGGAGAGGCCACGGAGACATCAGAACTCTCCTGCACTGCTGGCAGAATTGTAAAACGGTACCACCTCTTTGCAAAGCTATCTGGCACTTCCTTAACAAGTTGGAAATCCAGATACACCATTTGATCTAGGAATTCCACTGCTTGGAGTATATGCTACAGAATCAAGGGCAGTCACATGAACAGAAATTTGTAGTTATCACATATCTTTTTTTTTTTTTTAACCCTGTGGGAAACTTACAAGTTAGGATTGAGTATTCTTTCTCTTCATTTGTTTCATTGTGTTTGCTCTTTTCTTACTGGTTCTTGCTGAAATTCTTTGTTTCACACTTTTCATGGCGATGACATAGCAGAGTGGTTAAGAGCTCTGGAACAAAACCTTAGAATCTGGGTATAAATTCTGGCACTACCACTGGCTAACTGTGTGAATTTGAATAAGTTTCTTAAAATCTCTGGGTCTCTGTGTAAAAAGGGGAAGATAATAGTTTTGACCTTTGGAGTTGTCATGAAAATTAAATGAATTAACATATACAAGGTGCATAGAACGGTATCTGGGAAGATGGATCTAAATGCTGGCCATCGTTATAGGTAGGTGTGGCCACACTCTGCTTTCTTCCAACTTTTCCCTAAAGAATCAACTGATAAATAAATCAAGCAGCTGAGACTGACCACAGTCTATTAATCAAAATAGAAGGTTAATGGAAAAGCAGTCCAATTATGCATTTAACATTTCTAGAAGTATGCTACTGTTTCCCAAATTTGAGTGTAAAAATTCCATTGAGTCACTATAATTATATAAAATGGTAAAAGTATGTTTGAAGTCTCATAGAGAATCCTAAACTAAGGACCTGAACAAAAACTGTGCATGAAAAAAGAAAAATTCAAATGGTCCGCAGGCATCTGAAGCAGTTTCCATCTTTTTAATTAGTTAAAAGATAGCAATTCAAATCACAATAAGAGGACCAATTACAGTCATCTCATTAATAAAAATGAAAAGCGATAGTAACTGATAAAGAAGAGGATGGAGTGAAACATACTCAGGTGCTGCTGGTGGAGTGTAAGTAGATACAGACTTGAATTTGAAAGCAACATCTGTAAATTAATGCTAAAATCTCCATACTCTGAGTTAGTAATTCCACATCTAGGAATCTAGCCTGTAGAAATAATGAAAAGAGGGTATCAATCGCAAAGGTATTCACAGCACTCTGTATAATAATAAAAAGTTAAAAATTGTCTAATAAACATTTGGGGACTTCTACTGTACTTTCTGGTAGCACATTGGTAAAGAGCTCAGTTGCTAACCCCAAAAGTTGGCTTTTCAAACCTACCATCTGCTCTTTGGAAACCCTGTGGAGCAGTTCTCCTCTGTCCTACAGGATTGCTGGGAGCCAGAATTGACTTGACAGTAATGGGCTTTGAGTTTTTCTATTGTAAGAATCAAGAGACTCATTAAATAAAAAATGGCATAACCCTCTGGCAGATATTGGTCAAGGAAAGGCATTTTAAATACCATTAAAATGTTGTTTACTTAGTAAATTGCTTAACTTACCGTCATAGAGCTGATTCTGATTCACGGTGACAGAGTAGTAACTGCCCCACAGCGTTACCAAGGGGCATCTGGTGGATTTGAACTACCAGTCTTTAGCAGCTGAGCTCTGATTGCTTATGTAATTTATATTTGTCAAAGTGAAAAAGCCCAATAACAATTTTTGAAATACTTGGAAAAAGCAAAAGAAATATGTTTTGTGTATTAACCAAAAAAAATAAAATAAAATTTGTTACCGTGGAGTCTGTTCCAACTCATAGTGACCCTACAAGACAGAGTAGAAATGCCCAGTAGAGCTTCCAAGGAGTGCCTGGTGGATCTGAACTTCAGACAGGCCTGGTAGATTTGAACTGCAGACCTTTTCATTTGCAGATGTAGCTCTTAACCACTATACCACCAGGGTCTTAGTAATTTAGTGCTGCTATAATGGAAAATACAGGTGGATGGCTTTAACAAAGGGTAATTTATTGCCTCACAGTAAAGTAGGCTAAGAGTCCAAATCCAAGGCTTCGGCTCCAGAGGATAGCTTTCTCTCTGTGTTGGTCCTGGAGAAAGGTCCTTGTCCTAAATCTTCTCCTGGTAGAAGATCTTCTCAGGCACAAGACCCCAAGTCCAAAGGATGGGCTCTACTCCTGTCGCCATTTTCTTGGTGGTATGAAACCCCTAAATTGCTCCTTGTTTCTCTTTCTTTTTATCTCTTGAGAGAGAAAAGGTGGTACAGGCCACACCCCAGGGAAGATCTCTTTACAGTGGATCAGGAACTGACCTGGGTAAGGATGTTATAATCCCATCTAATCCTCTTTACCATAAAATTACAATCACAGAATGGAGGACAACCACAAAATAGGTAGTCATGGCCTAGCCAAATGGATACATGTTTTGGGGGGACATAGTTTAATTCATGACTTCGGCTATAGCTCTTAACCACTGCACTTATTAACAGTGTTTTTAAATCAGTAGATTATGGATGATTTTCTCTTTCCTCCAGCTTTTTCCAATGGTACTTTTCTGTTGTTATATATTCTAGAAAGAGTAAAGTCTACCTGAACTGGATGGAAGGGAGAAGGAATTTGCCACACAGTGGTGGTGTTAGATGTCATCGAGTTGATTCTGACTCACAGTGGCCCTATGTACGAAAGAATGCAGCGCTGCCCTGTCCTGCTCCTCCCTCACAATAGCTGTTATGCTTGTACCCATTGTTGCAGCCACTTTGTCAACCCACCTTGCTGGTAGTAGAGTTTTTGAAATGTAGAGAAGAATAAGCAGAGAAATTAACAGTCTAGGAACGAGTCTAGTTCTCCCATCTGTCACTACTTTCCAGGGTGGCCTAAAATAGGTACCCAACCTTTGTCAGAAGGTAGAAAGTGCTTTGAAAGTATGAAGTGCTGCATAAAAGTAAATTACGACAACTAAGTTTTATGATGGAGTACCTAACATGTTTTATTATTTTCTGTGACAACTTAAATAAAGAAAACAAATGAAGAAAAGATTTTCAAGCTCTTTGGGGAGTTAATGAATGAAAAAATCAGAGGCTTTGTGACTAAGGCTGGCTGTTTGTCTCAACTATCAGATGGCAGGCATCTGCATTTAGAGCAAAGACCATTGATACAAAGATCCCCTCAAACAGATGGTTCATACAGGTCACGGACACTAGATTGCCAACTGCATTATCTGGATTGCGATGGCGTTGCTTGAACTACTTCTTGGATCTACTCGTGGTTTCAGAAATTTTACAAAGTGCAAAATCATTAGTAACAGCTCCTCATGAAGGAACTGAAGAGCAACAACAGGTTCTCATATGAAAACATTTCTTCTTTAGAGAGTACTTTTTATAAGCCACGTGGATTTTCAACTTTACATCTTAGCATAAATGTTTATTTTCTAGGGAAGAAAGAGGAGTTTTGAGGGGTTAAGCACCACAAGTAGGTCAGAAAGCTGTCACAGTGAACATTTTAGTTGTCGTTGCCACCTCCCTTCAGTCTAGGGTTGTATCTGTAGCTTCCACAAGGGGCAGAGATTTCCATTCTTGTCATTGATAAATGGTGCTGCTGGAAGGCAATATGGAAAAAGATCTTGTTCCTTTGGGATTGTTCACTGTGACTATGGCAAAAGGATTCTTCCCAATTACCCACCCTGATGGAATTTACGGAGCTCAGTAGCGTGGATGCTGACATGATAAAGGACAAAATATTGAATTTCTATGTGTCAAAATGATTTTAGCTTTGATCTTCATTTTTGATTATGCAATTAATCATATCTATGTGTGTCTGAGCCTGGTGCTCTAGGGGCAGATATTTCCCCATTATTTTAGTCCTAAATACTTTATCCAATTTAAAAGGAATTCATGGTGTGAAACTTTAGTCTAGAAAAAAACATTTGCTCTGCCAACAAAATAGGACATCACATAACTGAGTTTTCCTTTTATGATATTTTAGGAGTTTGACCAAGATGATGACTGCAGTCATTCCGTATCTGTCAGTGAAGGAGATATAAGTGATACTGTGCAAGATCAGCCACCCAAGCCAGAAGGTATGGGACTTCTATCCTTCATGTGTTAATTGATTTGGGGGGACATCCCCCCGACTTTAGAAATGCTTAGTGCAGAACCTTGAAAACACAGAAAACACAAAGAAAAATAAAAACTGCTCACAAACCTATTCCTTGGCCCCCATCTGAGTCAGTGAGGCTTGGCAACTTTTTCTGTCCTTCCGAAGTGCAAAACCAAACCCGCTGCCTTTCAGTCTATTCCAAGTCATAGTGACCCTGTAGGACAAAGTACAACTGCCCCATAGAGTTTCCAAAGAGTGCCTGGGGGATTCAAATTGCTGACCATTTGGTTAACAGTTCTAGCACCTAACCACTATGTCAGCTTTTTGTCCTTAGCTCCCGCTGAAATGGGCATCTCTCTGCTGGCTCTTAATTCAGCCTCACTCCAGCTTGGACAGCCGTTTTCTGTCCCTTTCCCTTTTGTATGAGAACGCCCTCCCACCCCCACCCCACCCCCACTATCTATCTTTCCTCTCAGAATCTTCTAGCAACTGCAGGGATCCCTTCCCTTCTACAACCAAGAATTTTTCCATCAATTGGGATCTCTCAGCTCCTCTCTTGTAGAGGACCTGAGCCTAAGGGTTAGTGAACTAAAATCTGAAGTCTTAGTCTTCAATTTTTAAGGGCCATGAGACTGGGATTTTCTATTACAACACCCATTTCAAATCTGTTATCCTGTAATACCCATAAATGTCCTTGTTTTTAACAGACCACAAGATATTTGCAGATTCTCACTTCCAAAAGTAGTCACCACAGCTATCACATTTGTGTGTCACCTATTTGCCTACAAACCTTTAGAATTAAATGTCTATTCGAAGTTCCCCCTGGTAATTTTCTGACTTCCGTTTCTAACACTCCAGGAAGCTGAGTTCTTCGATGCCTGTGGTTTTCCTACACGCTGCCCCTTCCCACCCGGGCAGGTTCTTGCCTTGTCTCAGAATCTCCTTCCCTCAGGCAGAGGACAGCTAATAACTACATAACATTTAAAATTATTAACACTACTAACTCTGAAAGGAATTAATGAAAAGAAACAAATCCTCAGCCCCATTTGAACAGTGTTTGTGGTCTGTCTTTGACTTTGAGTCTTCTAACCTGACTTCTTAAGTGTCTCCTTAGGGCTGAAGCGCTTCCTGAGAGATTAAGCGTTTATTCAGCTCTACTTTGAAAGTGACTTGTGTTTGAATTCCTGAAAGTATAATTCTTTTTAGGGCAATTCATAACATTGGAGGTTTTCATATAAAGACCTGTCGCCATCCAGTTGATTCCAATTCATAGCAACACAATAGGACAGAGTAGAACTGCCCCAGTGGAGTGTCCAAGGAGCGCCTGGTGGATTCAAACAGCCTTACTCTAGGTTAGTAGCCGTGGTGCTTAATCAGTACACCACCAGAGTTTCCAAGGTTTTCATGTCACTTGCTGTCATCCAGTCAATTTCGACTCATAGTGACCCTATGGGACACAGTAGAACTGCCCATAGAGTTTCTGAGGAATGCGTGGTGGATTCAAACTGCTGACCTTTTGGCTAGCAGCCGTAGCACTTAACCACTACGTCACCAGAGTTTCCAAGATTTTCATATAGGAACCATAATATTTATACAGCACCTCTACTAAGTTCTTTCCAATCTGAAGCCTTAAAAACTTGGGTCATACATTTGTAAGGAACTGTTATCTTTCTGATGAATTTTCTTAGAGTTGACAGAGACTTTAATTGAGCTGATTGTTTTCAGTCATGAAGTCTGAAATAAAAATGTTTTGAGCACTGTTGTGCATTGTATCGATCTGATTATTCTTGCACAGTCCAGTAGGCTAGAATTCTGAATTCGGGGTGATCACTCCAGGGAAGCACACTCTTTCAGTTCCCTGTGTTGCATCAGTCTTTCTTTGGTCAAAGAGCACCTCTGAGCAGGAACCTCAGGTAGAAAGGACGTGCTCTGCTCTCAGTGTTGCTTTCTTGATGGTATGAAGCCCCCAACTCACTGCTTCTCTTTTCCTTATATCCCAAGAGATTGCCTCAAGATGCAATACAATCTTCTACATTGAGTCTGGCCTCACTAACACAACCATTACTCATCACCCCCATTAACATCTTACAGACAGGATCACAACATGTAACGTCATACAATACTGGGAACTAAGGCCTAGTCGAATTGCAACACACAGTTTTGGGGGGAGACGATCTGATCTTTAAATCCTGCTTACATCTTTTTTCTAATGTACCCTCAGTTATTAGTATTTAAAGTACTTACAGCACCTTATGAGGACCTTGCAAATGTACCATGGTGAAGACACGCATATTTCTTGTTGTAACTTACACATTTAGTCATTTAATTTGTGTCTGTTTGTCTCTCATATTATTCTACTAAAAAGGAGTATCATTGTCTTAGTCACTTGATACTGCCCTAACAGAAATACCACAAGTGGATGGCTTTAATAAAGAAAAGTGTAAGTCCAGTAGGCTCTAAGTCCAGATTCAGAGTGTTCGCTCCAGAAGAAGGCGTTCCCTCTTTGTTGACTCTGAAAGAACATCCTTGTCTGTGGTCAGGGAGCATCCTGGAGCAGGAACCTGGGGTCTGAAGGACACACCCTTCTCTGGGTGCTGCTTTCTTGATGATATGAGCTTCCCGGCTCTGCTTGCTTCCCTTTCCTTTTATCTGTTGTAGGATAAAAGGTAGTACAAACCACACTCGAAGGAAACTTCCTTTGCAATAGAGCAGGGAGGTGATCTTAGGAAGGGATTTACAGTCCCACCCTAATCCTCTTTAACATACTCCAAAAAACCAAACTCACTGTCTTCAGGTAGATTCTGACTCATAGCAACCTGATGCATAGAACTGCCCTGTAGACTTTCTAAGGAGCACCTGGTGGATTTGAACCAGCAACATTTTGTTTACCAGACATAGCACTTAACCACTATACCACCAAGGTTTCCCGCTAATCACAAAATGGAGGGCAATCACACAATACTGGTAATCACGACCCACCCAAATTTCTATATATATTTTTTGGGGAACACAATTCAATCTGTGACAATCACTAGCTAAAAATATGTGAACTCCAAAGCATCTGGATTCTTCACAGAGAACTTCAGTATTCTTGCAGCATGCATTTGCTTTCTTATGGGCTTTGCAGATTAAAATGGGTAAAGTACAATTGTACACCAAAAAAAATTCTCATTCTTTTCTTACTGCAAAAATCTTGCAATTCTCTATCAGCTATTTTCCTAGAATGTAACAGATGCCAAACTCATAGACTGGAAATGGAGCATATAAAATTACTCTTTTCACAAGTAAGTTAGAACCCATTTCTTGAAATGACTGAGCTCTAATTTTCTTGAATACTTGCACATATCCATTGGTATTCCTAGTAGCAGATAACATAATTTACTCTATCTGGGTTAAAAAAAAAAAACAATTTTTAAAAGAGCTATTGGAAAATTGGTATGAGATACAACACTGAAGTCCGAGAACTTAGTTATTATAAGTGCTGCGTCCCTCACTGCTGAATAGCACCACAGTCGCCTTCCAAATACTCCCCTTGGAAAGCTGTGCACCAATACCAGTGCCTAGTTCACCTTTCAAAGCAATTTTGGAACTCTTTCTGGAATGGCCGTTGCACATGGTGGCACTGTGGCAAGTTTGCAAAGTGAATTGTATAGCTGTCTGTGAGGGAGTTCTGAGCCAGTAAACAGGTAACTGTATGGGAACACCCTGCCTACTCACCTGATCTGGCCGCCATGACTTTTTTCTTTACTCACAGATAAAGGAAATACTGAAAGGAAGACATTTTTGATGACATTAAGGAGATCAAATGTAATATGGTGACATCTCTGAAAGCCATGCCAGAAAAAGAGTTGAAGAATTGCTCTAAAGGGTGAACAAGTCTCTAGTGTCAGCACATAGCTTTCCAAGCAGAGTACTTGAGGTTTGACCATAGTAATATTTAGCAGTGAGGTATTTGCACTTTTTCTAGGATGAGTTTGTGAACTTAATTGGCAGTCCTCATGGGCTAACAAAGAACCACAGGCAAAGAAGAGACTCCAGATTGGATTTTCAGAAAGAATTCCCGTAACTGCATTTCAAAGCTGGTCAGTGCTGATCCCCCTCATGCTCCCTGTCCCACAACCAAGGAGCTGCCCTGCTGTCAACCTTAGAAGTCCTCCCTCCTCTGACACCCACTCCGGCAAAAAAAAGAAAGCTTTACTCTCTCTTTCCATGGTACTCAAACAAGTCAGTCTCTCCAGGTAGCTATTTGTACTGTGATGGAAGCTGGAAAATGTCATTTGAAACAGTTCTACATCAGAAGGTGACATTTGCAAATTAGGAAACTATCAAAATGATGGACAAGTATCGAAGTAATTTGAACCTCGATACCCACAAAACAGAATAATATACCTGTCGGTTTGAACAGGACAAGAAAATGGGAGAAAGCAAGACTTCTGTAGAGAAGAAAGTTTTTCTTCATTGAATATGAGGATGGGCCATATTGAAAAATTTCATTTTAATGATGGCTTTAACATTAGCCTAGTCATCATTTTCCAACTTTCTGTGGATATCGTTTTCACCTCCGCTATGAAGCAAATCTGTTTCTGGCTGTGTTTACACGTTGCCTTTTATTTCCATTTTCTAGTTAGACTACTTGACACTTTTTTATGTGGAAAATTGCATTCAGACAGGAGCAAGTGTTTCACTGTTATGTGAGATGATCCGTCATCGTTCCATTCCGACCGGGTGCCTCAGAGGCCTCCACCACTGCTCCGCCACCACTCACTGTAATCGCAGGACAGAACAAAGCCAACGTTTATGTGTTGCCAATGAATTTCAGTCAGTATATACTTTTTTTTTTTTTTTTTTATCCTGTTAGGGCGAAACAATTAGGATGGTAACCTGGTGGATTTGAACAGCCAACCTTTTGGTTAGAAGCCATAGCACTTATCCACAATGCCACCAGGGTTTCCAAAAAAGCCAATTTTTGTCGAGTTGATTCTGACTCACAGCAACCCTACAGGACAGAGTAGAATTGACCCATAGGGTTTCCAAAGTGTGTGCATGCATGTGTATGTGTGTACATACATGTATATGTGTGTACATACATGTATATATGCTCACTGCATTCTTGTTCCTTGGTTTTAAAAACAATTTACAGACTTTGGAAATGTAAAATTTGCTTGAAAACATTCTAGGTTTATTAATTCTCAGTAACTGTAAAAGTGTGGTCATTCTTAAGCATGTGCTCGTGTGAATACACTTTACTCAGAGCATCGGGGTTCTCTAGAGAAATAGAAGCAGTGACATATTTATACATACATATGCACAGAAATTGTCTCATGTGATTGTAGGGGGCTGACAATTTCCAAATATGTAGGCCAGACAATGGCTTAGAGATTCCTGCAAGCTTGTGTCCCAAAATCTAAGTCAGGTGACAGGAAGAGTGAACGAATTCTGGGAAATTTTGTGTTCTAGAGGCAGAATACATCCTAGGGACACTTCCTTTTTACTCTAAAGGCCTTTGCCTGACTGGTTGAGTTCTACTCACATGCTAAAGAGATTCTTTACTTAAGACCAGCTGATTTAATCACATGTAACTGTAACAGCAACTAGATGAGCATCTGAGCAAGCAGCACCCCACAACCTAGCTCAGCTGACATGTAACTGTTACATGTAACACGTAACATCTAACTTCCTAGTCTTTGTGCTAAAACACTCTTTTCCCTGACATTTTAGTTATTAGGGATGTATGTTGTATGTTTTCCTTACTCAAACATGTCAGCTAGGATGACTGCAAAAACGTCAGGAAAGACATCCATCAAGAATGACCTTCAGCTTGTCGGGCAAACTCACAGGTATCAGCATCTTCATCTTAAAGTGTAGGGCTTGGATCAGATGACCTCTAAGTTCTTTCCAGCTGTGTAATTCCAAACCTCTCACTTTTGCCATGTAAACAGTGTAGTGACAGGATTTTTGAAAAGTTAAAAAAAAAAGACCCTTTCAAGGAAACTTCGTTTTTAGATACGCCTTCCTTGCTATTGTATAATATTGAGAAGCATACAATCAAGTTGTCTTATTTGAAAAACATGAAGCAAACCAAAGCTAGATACATTTTCATGGTACTATGAAATACAATATTAGATGACTGAGATAGTGAATAGTATTATTATTTGCCTTATTGTAAACACAACAATTTCCTTTTGCAAAAGTGCATTTTTTTTTCAACACACTACTCTCATAAATGACAGAAGCATAGAGAGTGTGAACAATAGAAATATTTTCACTGTGGTGGTTCCTATACCTTTGACAAAAGATCCAAAATCCTTTAAGAATACTAAAAACCTAGTAACTGACATAATGATGAGAGCTGCTATTAAAGGACTTTTCCAAGGTTACCCAGTAAGTGGCAGAAGAGGGATTTAGACCCAGCTCTGTCTGATTCACCAGCCCATACTTGCCTGTCTGCTTCTTGAGAACGTTCCATCAGTGGGGCTCATTAAAACCACTGCTCCTTCTGGCACATGTGGACTGAAAAAATGGCTCTGACAAACATGCAGTCAAGAATGAAAACCGGGACAAGCGTGGTATTCTCCTGGAAAGAGGCTCCTTTGAATTCCCACAACACCATCTGCACACTTGTCACAACGCTGAGCTTGCTGAACTCCTTTTCTTGTTGATCTTCCTGACTAGGCTCAGAGAAGAGAGTGGTTAGTCCATGGCACAATTCCTGCTTTCCAAGCAGGAGACCTGGTTTCCACTTCTGGCCAATATACCTCATGCTCTGCCACCATCCGTCTGTCATTGGAGGCTTGTGTGCTGCTGTGATACTCAATAGGTTTCAGCGGAGTGTCCAGACTAAGACAGACTAGGAGGACAGGCTTGACAATCTACTTCCACAAATCAGCCAATGATAACTCTATGGACCACAATGGTTCAACCCATGACTGGCACAATACCAAGAGGTGTTGCCTTCCAGTGTGCAGGGGGTCACCAAAAGTTGGGGGCTGACTGGACAGCAGTTAACAGCATTACGGCCACAGCTGCATCTTATTTCTTCTTCGGTACAAAGCGTTGGGATTGGCATGTTTAATAAAACATTTTGAATGGAAAAAATGAATGAATTAACAAATTGTAAAGGACAGGCAATTTTAGGATGGTTCGTAGTGTTTTACCTAAATTTGTTTAATGTACTACATAGTAAGCGAAAGCAAACATCAGGTCTGTAAGTTGGAACTTTCTGTCTTAAGGATTATATTGGGAGTCATTCTGTAGAATCAGACAGGAGATCCCCAATATGACAAGTATGAGCAAGTTCCCTAAGACTACACAGATTATCTCATTCAATCCTCAAACAGACCAAGGAGGTAGGTGTCACCTACTTGCAGAATGAGGCCTTATTTTCTTCATTAGGAGAAACGCTCATCCTAACACTGTATCTTAAATCTGCCGAATTTATAATACAGGTTATTTGCTTTTAAAACAACCATTTATTCAACAGAAGAATGGATAGGTAAACTATGGTACATATACTCAATGGAGCACTACGCAATGATAAAGAATAACGATGATTCCAGGAAACATCTCCTAACCTGTTTTCAACTGGAAGACATTATGTTGAGTGAAAGTAGTCAGTGACAAAGGGACAAATACTGTATGAGACCTCTATGATAAGTGCTCAAAAACAGACTTGTGTATAGAAGAAAAGACTCTTTGACAGCTGCAAGGGAGGAGGGGGGGCAGGGTTTAGATTAGACAGTGGCTAGAAACCTGGTTGAGTGAAATCGGTGATAGCACACATTAGAAACAAGAACAACATTAAGTGGACTTCAGCATAACTTGAGTACTCCTTCCATCTTAACCCAATATTGCAAGGACAGAGTAGCTGGGGCAAGGGGCGGTGAAACCGAGGCCAATTGGCACAACTAGCGTTTTGCTAAGAGGGCTCTCTGCACCCCACATTGATGAGTGGCATCTGGGGTCTTAAAAGCTGCCAAGCTGCCATCCGAGGACACAGCAAATGGCCCCAACTCAGCAGGAACGGATGCTCACTGAGGACCAAAACAACATGCGGTAAAGACAACCTAGAAGACAGAGAGACCCACAAGAGTGGGTGCCTACATCGACTTGGGACCAGAAGAACCAGATGGTGCCTGGCCAGCACCAGTGATAGCCGCGATGGAGCTCACTAGGTTGAGTCTCACTGGCAACACAAGAATAAAAAGGGGTGCATCCAGAGATCTCCACTAAAAGACCTCAATTGACGATCCAGCGGTTTCGGGGTTCCCCTGAGAGCATGGCCGCTGGCCCTGATGCTGCCCTTGCCCATAAATCATAATGAAGGTCCACTCTTTGGACACAAATGGATTGGACTTGGCAATGCAGAGTGACCATATATTGGATGCACTTTATGGTTCTATGCATCTATAGGATATCATCCTGCTGACCTCTGGCTGGAGGAAGGAGAGTGGGCGGAGAGGAGGGGAAAGGAGACTGTTGGGAGGATGAGACATGTATGGAGCAGAGAGGAATAGTGTGCTGTTACTGGACAGGGAGAGCAGTGGAAGCTGCATACAGGTGGGCATGTGAATTTATACGGGAATGTACATTTTCCGTCAGTCATATTAAATTAAAAAAAAACATTTATTTATTAAATAGGAAAGATAGAAAGACTTCTAAACCTCAGCTCCTGATTAATGTTCATGCCTTAATAATTCAGAACAGATTAGACAATCAAAAACAAAGTTCTTGTCCTTGTTACCACAGAACTCATTACTTTCTTCTTCTGCTATTGTCATGTGCTTCTACAGGTGTTGAGATTATTGTCACTTTTCCAAGACATGCCAGTCCTCCCCAAGAAAAGAGCCAAGAAGAATCGAAAGAAAACATGTAAGGAATATTTTCTGAAATATTAGGTTGAAATGTAAGTATCAATGACAATACTTGTATGTCACCATACATTTTTAGGAATTAAGCCCCAAATAATCCTAATTAGTAGCAGGTGACAATAAACCCTATTGTAGCAGGAGCCAGATAGCAAATATTTCAGACTTTGTGGGCCATTTGTGGGCCATACACTTTCGGTTGCAATGATTCACTCTGTTATGATAGCATAAACACAACCATGGATGTTATGCAAACAATTAAGTGGAACTGTGCTGCAATAAAACTTTATCTTCAAAAACAAACTGCAGCCTGAACTTGCCCAAGGGGCCATGATTTGCTGATCCATGTTCTAGGGCAGTCCTACCCAAAATGCAGTTCCATGGTCCTTCTGGTGCCACTTCCTAATGAGATCAGTTCAGAACTTAAGGGTAGTTGTTTCAAAGATTTGACAATTTGATAAAGTAATTTCTTATGTTCATGGATCTGATTATAAAAAATTGAGGAGTATTTATTTTTGCATATTTCTATTTCTTGTCTCATTTTTGTAGTATTTGTGTTTATTACATTTTACAAAAGTAGCTATCTACAATGGACTGGGAAATTGAAACACTAGCTTTTCATCAGTGATAGCTTGAGAAGCATATTGGAAATGTGTAAGGTGCCTCTCTTTATACCTCTGATTTCTCTGCTCAGGGAAGTGGACCCAAGCCTCAACCATTCAGGCAATTGTCCTACGAGGAATAAGGGCAGTGAAAGGTGGGAAGCAAGTAGGAGGGTACAGAGGCCTTGTCACCTCAGAAATTCAGCTTATTCTACTTTCAGTGCCATTAAATTCCCCAAATTTTTTAGTGCCACCAAGCTGTGCTGAGAACTGGAGACCCAGATGATGTGGGGAGTGAGTTTTAAATCAAACTATTTTCCTCACTTTCCTCCCCACTTTCAGTCAGACATCCTCATCAAATCAAGAATGGGCAAGAGCGCGTTCTGCTTCTTTCCCAAATCAAGCTGAGATGGTGGACCTGAGGACAAGGACACTAGCCACGCAGCCTTTCCTCCCAGAGAACAAAGAACGTTCCAAGGAGCTCTGTGGTGTGAATCTGGACTTTTTGTTGACTAGAGCTGGCTTAGAACCAAACACCTCCAAGTCTGTAATCAGAAAAGATGCTTCTCGATTTCTAAAGGGGAAGCAAAGAGAATTTGAAGGTAAGCTGAACAGTGATTCTTCCATTCTTTCAGTCAATAAGTATTTATTGTGTGCTTAGTATGTTCCAGACACTTTCTAAATGTGGAAGATACAGAAACGAACAAGGCAAAAACTGGAGTTTTTTCCATAACAGATTAGTTTCACCTATTTAAAAATTTTGAATAAATGGAATTGTATAGCATATAATGTGTCTTTACACAAATAATGCTCTTGTTACAGATATTTGTGGCAACCATGCAATCCTCCTATGTTGTTTTTGTAAGGACACTATGCCTATTTTTTTACATGTTGCAAGCATGTGACTAAAGTGACTTCTGATTTTTGGTCAAATACACTGACACTAAGAAGACATAATGAAGCTATGAAAGAAGCAGACCTAACATCACCTCAAGACTGTGATAAGGTTGTCTCATTCAACAGCTGAGCTAATACACTGTAACTATCTACTTAGTAGAAAACAAATGCAATTTTGATTGTTTACTTGTTTACTAGGTATCTAAGTTATCTACTACTGCTGTAACAGAAATATCACAAGTGGATGTCTTTAACAGACAGAAATTTGCTTTCTTAACATTTAGGAGGCTAGAAGTCTGAATTCAGGGTGTCAGCTGTGGGGGAAGGCTTTCTCACTCTGTCAGCTTTGGAGGAAGTCTCTTGTCTCTTCTGAACTTTTGCTGGTGGGTGACCTTCATGTAGTTTGCCACACTTTTGTCCCCATCTCAGCTTGCTAGCTTGGGTTGAATCTCTGTTATGTCCCAAAAGAGATTGACTCAAAATGCACCCTAAACTACCCCTGCCTTATTAATTTAACAAAGACAACATATTCCTCAACTGGATTATAACCACAGACATACAGGTTAAGATTTATAACACATATTTTGGGGACACACAATTCAATTCATAACATTAGGGAACTACCAAACTTGAACTGTTACTTTATAACCATTGTTTATACATTTATTATACAGTTAAAATTCAAAGCAACAATTTTGAGCTATTTTTGTATATATAAACAAATTTTTAAAAATGAACAGAATGAAAGAAAATGAGCAGAACGATATAGTTTACATGTAATATGACAGGATAGGTAAGGTTGAAATTCACTTCTAGAAATGTCACATGTATGATATATAACAGATATGAACCTAATCTCATCATTTATGTTGTTATATGTGTGGTTGCATTATTTGCAAAATATACAGCTGTGTTTTGTGTAAGGCATTTTTCACTCAGTATGCTGTTTTTCAGATTTATCTATCTTGTTATGTATTATCAGTAGTTCATTGTTTTTTTATAGCTGAACAGTATTCCATTGTATGAATACACCATAGTTTAGCTAGTCTTCTATTGTTGATCATCTCAACTTGTTTTCAGATTTTTACTGTTATAAGTAAAAAAAAAAAAACTTCTATAATCATTCTCATAAATGCTGAAAAATGAGACTTATTGGATCATAGGATAGGTGCAGGCTTAGTTTTTGAGAAACAACCAGAGATTTTTCCAAAATGATTGTACCATTTTATATTTCTACTAACAGTATGGAAACTTGGCTGCCTCTCACACTCGTAAACCTTTGGTACTGTTAATCTTTCTAATTCGATTCATTCTGGTACATGGTATCTCATTATAATAGTGGTATATGGTTGTGATCCATCCATTTTTTTAATTTAATTTTTATTTCAGCAGTTATATTTTATTTCTACAAGTTTTGCTTGTTTTTTTTTTTTGTTGCTGCTCATTATTCCTATTTCGATTTTTTAAGATTTCCTGAAGTATTTAATAAATTGCTATCATATATTCTAATATGTGAAATCCCTGTGGGGTCCAAATCTGTAGATTCTTGTTTCTTCTTACTCACATTGTTGGTGGCTTTTTTTCTTAAGGGTTTGAAGACCTTTTACGGTGAGCTCATATTTGGGAGATGTCTAGCTGTGAGAATCTGGGGGGTCTACACTGAGGATGCTTTTCTCCTGAGAAGGTTTTGTTTGCTTCTGCTAGGTCCCTTACTGACTTGAGACTACTTTAGCCTCTATTCCTAGATCTCCGGGTTAACCTGAGAGCCTGAGGGTCGACTTCCAATAGTATCTAGTCCAAGACGTCATTACCAGAGAGCAGAGCTGATGCTAGTATTTTCTCTAGGGAAGTAGTGTGCTGCACCACTTAACCTAAAGTCACCAGGGAGAAACCTGTAACCCAGCAATCACGTTTGCTGTCTTACTGCAATAAGGGAGACTGCACACCACAGGAACCATGGGCTATCTCACCAAAGGAAGGAAGACAATAGAGTTATTACAGGATTTGAGGAGAGGGTGGAGTTTAAGTGAAATTTGAAGGAAGCAGTGCCTTGACTGGCATCTGTAAAGGTACGTGAAGGGGCTGACATCAGGTCTGCGCTGTGAGATAAACACAGGGTCCTGTTGCCCAGAATTTACGGTTAGCTCCCAACTCTCAGCAACCTCTCTTGCCACTCTCCCACGGCAGTTCTGTTTCCCTTAGTAATGCTAAACACCTTCCATTTCCCAAACTCTTAGATTTGTATATGCTATTTTTTTTGTTCTTGCTTCAACAATGTTTCATCCTTCAGGTCTCAACTGAGTAATGACTTCTTCTGGGAAGTCTTGCTGAACCTCCCCAAGGCTAAATGAGTTGCTATTTCTCTGTACTCCCGTCGGATACTGACTTCACCCGCAATATAACATTCATTATGCTAGTTGTTTGTTTTACCTGACTTTCTTCACTAGCTCATAAAGACAAGAACCATTCCACCTCCAAGCACCTAGCACCATGCTTGACATATGATTATCGAATAAATGCGTATTGAATTAATGCCAAGAACAATGACCACTCAATAAAGTGCCTACTATTGCAAGGCACAAATACTGGCCAAATACAGATTATGTTAGTATCTCTGCTTTAGAAACTAGGAACCCGAGGTCTGAGGAAGTTAAGTGCATGTCCAGGTCACATAACTAGAGAACAACAGAAATTAGGTTCCAACTTGCACAATCTGTTCTTGATGCCAGTGTGCTTAAACACCATGCCATCTCTGTTCAGCACTCTCATCTTCCGTCTGAGTCCTACTTCACTTATGAGGACAAAAGGAACATGCATATGTAGTTTAGCAGAGAAAATGGGATTAGACAAAAGGAGGAACAGTTGGTATAGGCAATACCTAGCCAGAAAATTGATAGACAGACTAAATTGGAGGTTCTAGAAAAGTCCTCTGCCTTCTTGCTTCAGCACATACTGCTTGCTCATTATCTACCGACCAGCAGTCTGTCGAGATTTCCCTTTATCATTTTCCCAAAAGTTCTCTGTCATAGTTACCTAATGATACCATAACAAAATACCACAAAGTGGGTAGCTTTAAAGTATAGAACTTCATTGTCTCACAGTTCTAGAGGCAAGGAGTCCATATTCAGGGCATCAAGAAACCATGGTCTATCTGTCCATTCTAAAGGAAGATGCATCCTTGTCTCTTCCAGCTTCTGAAAGCCCAAGTGTTTCTTGGTGTCTGTTGGCTTGTAAACATATCTTCAAATGGCTGCTTCCCTCTCATTGACTGTCTCTCCGTGTCTGCTATTCCATTTTATAGATTCAGAAGGGATTAAAAAACAAAAAACCCATTGCTGTTGCTGTTGCCTTGATTCTGGCTGATAGCTACCCCACAGGACAGAGTGGAACTGCCCCCATTGGCTTCCCAAGCACCTGGTGCATATGAACTCCCAATCTTTTGGTTAGCACTCAAGTTCTTTCTTACTTTATCACCAGGGTTCCCATAAGGGATTAGGACTCACCTTATCCCAGTATGGAAACCCTGGTGGCATAGTGGTTAAGTGCCACAGCTGCCAAGTTCAGCTCTGCCAGGTGTTCCTTGGAAACCCTATAGGGCAGTGCTGTTCTGTCCAATAGAGTCACTATGAGTCAGGATCAACTGGACAATGATGGTTTTTTTGTTTGTTTTTAGCCCAGTGTGGACTCATTAATTCAGTGATAACGTCTTCAAAGACAGAACCTACTTCAAACAAGGTCACATTCACAGGTATAGAGGTTAGGACTTCAACATCTCTTTTAGAAAGACACAGTTCAATCCATCACATTTCCTTTGCCTCTCTCTTGTGACCCATTCACTGAGTACTGGGCATATACGTCTTCTTTTCCTTAGACTCACTCCTTCACTTTGTTGTTGTTGTTAGTCATTGTCAAGTTGATGCTGATGCCTGGTGATCCCATGTGTGCAGAGTACAACTGCTCCATAGGGTTTTCAAGACTGTAATTTTTCAGAAGCAGATCTCCAGGTCTGTCTTTATAGAAGCCTCTGGGTAGGTTTCAACTGCTAACCTTTTGCTAGGAGCTGAGTATTTTGCCTTTTACATACCCACGGACTTTGCCCTCACTTTAGTGGAGTATATTTTCTAGTAGTTTCCTGAGAAATGGTGCATGGGATGTATTAGTTTTCATTGGCTGTATTTCTTCTGAGCACTTTTCTTGTTTTTCTGTTTTGGTGCTGTCTGTATTTTCATGTTAAAGAAGTTTCACACATGCGTGTTGTTCCTTAGCTGTCTTTTTGTATCTAAGAGCCGCTCCAAGGTGCTGAGTGCTTCAGCGGACTTCTAAAGAGCTGACTGGGCTGAGATCTGAATGACTGGTTGAGAAATTCCCTAGCCACTGACTTTTCTCTTGGCCAATTTTCCCTTGAAAGGAATGAGCCAAGTGCCTGCTTGTAGGTACAGCTGGATCCAATGGCTTTGGCACCAAAGAACTTCACATTTCAGTGTGCGGACTTTCCCTTAAAAAAAAAAAAGTTGCCATTAAGTGGGTTCCACCTTATGCAGGCCCTGTGTGTATCAGAGTAGAACTGTTCTCCACAGGATTTTCAATGGTTGATTTTTCAGAAGCAGATCACCAGGCCTTTCTTCTGAGATGCCTCTGGGTAAATTCAGGCTCCAGCCTTAGAAAGGTTAGCAACTGAGCTCATTAATCACATGCACTCCAACTTTCACCTCATCCCCTTATTTTTAGTCTAACACTCTGTTTCTGCTCTCAGCGGTACCTAGCTCGTTAGCATCTTTGTTCCAAGCTCTCAAGAGAGTGAATTTCCAGTCATCTGTCAGGAATAAAGAAGAGCAACTCTGGAGTCTACTCCTTGTACAGACTTCAAAGCAGGCCTCCAGCTTAAACGTTGCTTGTGTCCTCACCTTTCAGAGGTATCTGGTATCTCTAATTCCTGCTCCCTTCTGGGGTTCTCTTTCCTTGTCGAGATCTCCCCCTGCAGGTGCTGAGTGAAATAGAAAAAACTGACAACAAAATCAATTATCATCTACCCATGCAGTTGTCAGTGTCCAAATTTTGCTGGCATCACTCATCAGCTGTTTTATCCTCTGATTTTATTTGTCCTTATTTTTTAGTCTCATTTTTGTGAGGCTGTGGAAAGAGTAGAGAAAAGCCTAGACATTCAATCTGCCATGTTTTACAAGGCTTTTGATGTGTATTGCCGAATTATCTATCAGAAAGATTTTACCTCTTTATACTCTTACCAGAAATTTTTAAGACTACCTTTCCACTCCATATCCATCCTAACTCATGCTAAATGGCTCTGGTTGTTATACATATGTATGCAACTATAAATTATATTCATTTGTATTTCTGCTGTTAACTTCCAGTATTTCTTCAACAGAAAATCTCTTCCTCTAGAATGTACCACTGAGAGGGCAAGGGTTTTTGTCTTTCTTGTTCATGACTATATTGCCATCTTCTGGAACAATGGCAACAATGGCCATTCAGTAAATACTCAATAAATACTTGTTTAGTGAATGCATAAAGAATTGTGTGTACAGGGGGAATGATCTTGCCCATCTTGGCCAGCCTGTGCTGCTCTTATTGGGAATCTCTTCTTAAAAAAAGAAAAAACAAACCCATTGCTATTATGCTGATTCTGATTCATAGCAGCCCAATAGGACAGAGTAAGACTGCCCCATCAGGTTTCCAAGGAGTACCTGGTAAATTCAAACTTCCAACCTTTAACTTAGCAACTGTAGCTTTTAATCACTTGCCACCAGGTTGTCTAACCTCTTTCTAGGTGGCCATTTTTCACTTAAAGATGGCTGCTCAAGTTGTGCTACCTCTTAAAGAATTCAGTTTGTCTCTAAAGTGAAGTTTCAGATGTCAACCTGTGACTGAAATTGACCCAGAAACATATTTTGTTTGGCTTCAACAGCATTTGGGGAAGAAAAAGGGGGCGGGAGGAGAGATTTCGCACAAAATTGCCAGTTCTCTGGCTTCTTTCAACAATGAATGAGCTGGCAATGCTGGGTTATCATCTAGGATGGATGCCATGAGTTAGAGCAGCACTGTGGTGTCCTGTTAGTTGGGACACATGATCTCAGTTGACTACTTACCCTATCTGGGCTACTTTATCAGTTTATGTGACCCACTTTGACTCCAGTGAAGACATTGGAACCTTGGATTGCAACTCTAAGCATCTGTGGTTGGGTGGGATTTGGGGGGACCATTCTGCCGTTGTAGTAAGAAAACAAAAACCCATGGGTGGTATGAACAGTTAATGTGCTCAGATGCTAGCCAAAAGGTTGCAGGTCTGAGTATACCCACAGGCACTTCAGGAGAACGTGCTTGTGATTCACTTCTGAAAGAACCAGGCATTGAAAACCCTATGGAGTACAATTCTATTCTATTCTAATACCCATGGTGTCACCCTAAGTGGTAATCTGCAGCTGGTTAAAAAAGGAGTGAACATCTTCTCAGTTGTACCAAAACCAAACTAAACCCACTGCCATCAAGTCAATGCCAACTCACAGGGAGTTAGAACTGCTGCATAGAGTTTCCAAGGAGTGCCTGGTGGATTTGAACTGCTGACTTCTGGTTAGCAGACTTAGCACTTATCCTATGACACCATGGGTCCCTGGGTTGTACACTACCTAGTAAATCCCATCTCTCCCTTCCTCTTTCTAGCTCCTGGGTGTGCTGTGCAGATTTTATGATCTATGCTATGCATAAATTCAAACAACAGTTGTGATGTAATTATTCACAAATATCTACATTTCTGCATAGTCTAGGCTGTCCAAGTAAAAAGCACCAGGAAACTAGGTTCAAAGACAACTGAAGGGCAAACATGTCTTGGAGTTAGAGATAGTGTATGGCTCCATAGAGAATCAGTGGCTGGCTTCTCTCCCCAGGAGTTGTTTGTTAAATTCTAGAGTAATAAAACCTAGAAACCCATTTTGTCTTTCCTTCTGTAGACATTTGCTTACATCTTTTTATAGCAAAAGTCTCTTATTCTCTGAAGGGGAAAATGGACTGAAGGACTAGCTACCCTCTACATAAGCTCCAAGTCTCCTAATTTCAGGGTTCCCTTCTGTGGTGCAACCTCATTATATGTGCAGATAAAGAAATGTCTGGCTGTCATCATCCAACCCTGTGAGGAATGTGGTGTGGGCAACATGTTAAGAAGCTCTGGGAGTAAGAAATGGTTTGTTCTCGGATCTAGAGACCTCGTGTTTCCTATCAGACTCTAAGTATTGAGGTCTGTATGTGAGAAAGAGGCAGAGTCAGAGAGAGACAGAGAAACAATCCTCAGTCCCTCTGGCAGCTGGAGCCTGAAGTTGTCTATCTTTATTCTGTATCCTACCTTCATATGGATTACACAGGGGAAAAAAATCTTAATCTTTCAACATTCTATCCTTTTCCCTCACTCTATCACTCCATCCCCAAACTCTAACTTAAGTCTGACTGTATTCACTCTACTACTAAGAATACCCAGTTATTATAATTTTTTTTTCTTGTTATAGAGATGTCTACCTCTGACAGTCTGCACAGCAACCAAAGAAGCAGGGTAAGAATGTTTTATTTTAGTGTTTCTAACTGAAGAATTAATATCAAAAAAACTTCTGTTGTTAGAGTTGTCCTGCCAAACACCTCAAACCAAAATCTTTATCACATACATCTTGGAAAAAATAATAACTCACGTATAGTTTAACCATCACCCATTGCTGTCCAGTCGATTCCGACTTATAGTTTCCCTACAGGGCAGAGTAGAACTTTTGGTTAGCAGTCACAGCAAAAAACCACTACACAACCATGGTTTCCACCATATAGTTTAAACCCAAAACCCACTGCCATCAAGTTGATTCCAACTCATAACGGCCTTATAGGACACAGTAGGACTGCCTCATAGTTTCCAAGGAGCGCCCGGTGGATTTGAACTGCCAACCTTTTGGTTAGCAGATGTAGCACTTAACCACTATGCTGTCAGGGCTTTCACATATAGTTTAGAGAGCAAGAAATAATTTCTGGGAGAATTACACCATGCTATGCTCATTTCTTTTGGGGGTTTGTCTCCCATTATCTCTACATAATGAAGAAGTAGCTCAGGCATATTTTAATTTGTTTTATCTTAAAACATTTGGAAATTCCATAAGGAGCCCAGGTAGAGCAGTGGTTAAAGGCTGGCTGCCAATCAAAAAAGTTCAGTAGTTTGAATCCACCAGCTGCTTTGTGGGACAAAGAGGTGGCAGTCTCCTTTGTAAAGACCACAGCCTTGGAGACACTAAGGGCAGTTCTACTCTGTCCTAGAAAGTCTTGTCAGCAGGGATGCTGCTCAGCATCAATGGTTTTTTAGTTCAGTTTTGTTTTAATTACTAGTAAGGAGTCCCTGGGTGGTGCAAGTGGTTAATGTGCTCAGCTGCTAACAAAATTTGGCAGTTCAAGTGTACCCAGAGGCACCTGGGAAGAAAGGCCTGGAGATGTCATTCTGAAAAATCAGTCAGTGGAAACCCTACTCTGACACATCTGGGGTCACTATCAGTCAGAACTGCCTCAATGACAACATCGGTTTTTTTTTTTAACTTGGGAAAAACACCTCAAACCTACTGTTGTGGAGTCGATTTTGACTCATAGCTACACTATAGTTCAGAGTAGTACTGCCCCATAGAACTTCCAAGGAGCACCTGATGGATTTGAACTGCCAACTTTTGGTTAGCAAACGTAGCACTAAACCACTATGCTACCAGGGTTTGCTTTACAAATAAGTTTTTTTTTTTTTTTAATTCAGGTACAACATTTGGACAGACCCTTGCAGTTCTTTAGTTCTCTCAACTGTTTGTCTTCTGTATTGTATAAGCCTCTGAAAACATAATTGTGCTTAGCTATCACTTGTTTGTTTATTAGCCACTGTTGAAGTGATTCTAGCTCATGGTGACCTCATGTGGTACAGAGTAGAATAGCTTCATAGGGTTTTCTAGCTGTAATCTTAATAGATTTCAACTCATGGCAACCTTATAGGATAGAGTAGAACTATCGCATAGTCCAAAGAGTGCCTGGTGGATTTGAGGAAACCCTGGTGGCATAGTGTGGTTAAATGCTATGGCTGCTAACCAAAATGTCAGCAGATCAAATCCTCCAGATCCTCCTTGGAAACCCTATGGGGCACTTTTCTTCTGTCCTATAGGGTCTCTATGAGTCAAAATTTACTTGACAGCAGTGAGTTTGGGGTTCAGACTATGTGTGGGAAACTGTGGTGGTGTAGCGGTTTTTTCTATGACTGCTAGCACAAAGGTCAGCAGTTCCAATCCACCAGGCGCTCCTTGAAAACTCTACAGATCAGTACTCTGTACTGTAGGGTCACTGTGAGTCAGAATTGACTTGACTGCACTGGCTTTAGTTTTTTGTTTTGGGGGTTTTAATCTTAATGGAAGCAGATCACAGGGACTTTCCTCTTACAGCACCACTGGGTAGATTCAAATCAGTAATTGAGTTTGAATCAGCAGTCAAATGCAAACTGTTTGTGCCACCTAGTGGCCTTATGAAAACCAAGAAATCAAACCCCTTGCAGTCGAGTTGGTTTTGAATCATAGAGACCTTATAGGATAGAGTAGAACGGCCACACAGAGTTCCAAAGGAGCACCTGGCGGATTAGAACTGCAGACCTTTGGGTTGGCAGCCACAGCACTTAACCACTACACCACCAGGGATTCTAGAAGGAAACTTAGCTACTGCTTAATGTTCTAAAAAGGAGGTTAATAGCTTAAAAAGTCTTAAGGAATCCAACTAGGGAGGTGTTAAAAGCACTGGAGAACATGCCTTTGTTTCCTACACTATTTTTGAGAAGTGGAAGAAAATTATATTGCCAATAAGGCTGAGGGATTGTATTGTAGTTCACCTAAGTTCCTAGCGTATGTTTCCTTTTCCTTTCATCTTACACATTTATGTCGAGAGAATAAAGCTGAATATATATCGCTCAATTACCATTCATGATCCCTGCTTATTAAAATATTGATATAATTAGTGTTAAATCTGTGTACACAGGGAAAGGCCACAATGAAAAGAAGTGTAAAATGAATAAGAAATATTTACAAAGTGAGTTTTATAGCTTAATGATCAGAAAACTGAACATTATTCATTGGAATTACACTGACCTCTAGAGTGTGATAAATAAAACTAGATTAGTCTGAAACTTGAGGGCAAAGGAGAAATTAAAAGCCATTCAAGATTGCTAACTTCCATGCATAAAGCATGACACTTTCAGAATACAATACAGCAAAACAATTCAGAACAGTGATGTTCTGGATGCAGAGTCAGAGTTAGTCAGTAACTGGAAGATGCTTGCTAAAGTACATGTAAACAGTGATTTTAAACTCTTGTATGTGGGAATTTAAAAAATCTTACATAAATTTTATGGAAAATAAATAAAAAGACAAGACAAATACAACCCCTGTTACCTTCAAATATTTAACATTTACATCATAGGGCCTTCATTTTTAAATATATAACCATGAATCTTTACTTCTGTTATAACTTGGCTTTTAAAAGTATCATTTTATCTGGGTTCTAAAAATAAATAAATAAATAAACGGGAGTGACCTTTTAGTTTTGAAAACTGTGATCTCCAGGGTAAGTTTATCTGTTAAGGACCTTTCCAAAGACAATCTTAGAGTGTCTTCAAATTACCTTACACTAATTTACAGCTATTTATGCATGCATTGACATTCATTAGCTTTTTCTCTCTTTCTTTTCAGTTTCCTCTGCCACCGTTGTCATTCCTGCCCAGGCGATCAGGTCTCTTTACTATCCCCCCAAATCACACAGTTCAGAAAGAGAGAAAAAGACACATTCCAAGACTCCTATCCTTCGTACCTAAGATCTCACAATCCATTAGTCAATCTGATGAGCTTAGACTATCAAACAAGCAGCAGGAAGCCCTGTGTAAGGTGTCTGCAGATCAGACTCTCAGATCTTCTGATAGCTCCCTTTGGTCGAGAAACATGTGCTCTTTTCAGAAGCCTCATCTTCACAGAGAACACCTGAAAGTGGAAAATAATTGGAAATCTGAGGAAATAGACAGATGTGACAAAATAGAAATCTCTTGCTTTGAAACAGGACAGCCTTTGATATTCATTGAGAATTATCAGGAAGATAATATTCCCATTGATAAGGAAGAGGATACTGGTTATCACGACTGTGAAATGTTAAAAGAAGAAGAAGAGGACTCTCAATACCTTTCACCTAGAGATAAAGAGTGTTCAATACTCAGAAACTGCGAACAAGAACCAGACTTTGTGAGTGCCATTCCAAGCAAGCTCCAAGAAGCCCAGCATTCAGAGATAACTCAGGGCCAGGATGAAGAGACTAGAAATGATAAAATTGACTCAAAATGTGCTTCAGTGCACAAGACTGAAGCAACTGAACAAAATCATGAAGAATTAGAAGGACATCCTGTGCTCAGAAGCTTTTCCAATGCAGTCTCTGATGGCCCTCTTGAAAAGCACCCAGAAGGTCACAGCAGCATGGAGACAGATTTTAAAATACCAGCAGCAGAAGCAACCAAACCAGAAATGAATGAAATAGTGCCTCTTATGTGCATTACTTTCCCTGGAGTTGGAGTCCCCAAGGAGCCAGCAATAGCCAAACCAAGCCTCCAAAAAAGAAAGGGTACCTTTCATACCAATAGCAATGGCTTCAACATACTTGGACACCAAGAAAACGACAAACAGAAGATGCAAATGTATAGAAATAAGTTGGATTCAAAGACCAAGGCAAGTAACAGAACACCTCAGAATGTCATGATTTCCACTGAAGAGTCTGTTAAGCCCACCATGCATAAAACCAGCATAAAGCCCCAAGTTTTCCCTGCTGTGGGGCTTGTTGACCCCAGGCATCAGCAGTCACCCAAGTTGCAAAGGAGAATGCCACAGATAGAAAAGATGCAATCAACTGACAGGGCTCTGAAGCCCAAAAGACCATCGTTCCCTTGCATCTGCAAAAATCCTGTAATAAAAAAGTCTTCCGTTCAACCAACAGAACCAAATCTAAGTTATCTAGATCTTAAGTACAGCGACATGTTCAAAGAAATCAATTCAGCTGGCAACGGACCTGGAATCTACGAAATGTTTGGGACCCCTGTTTATTGTCACGTAAGAGAGGCTGGACGACATGAAAACAAATATTACCACGACATCTGCTCAGCTCCATCTGTCCGATGTATCACCAGCAAATCTCGATCCTCACACAGTGAGAGAAGCAACAACAACCGAGTCAGACATTCTGAGAAAAGAACACATATGAAACCCCTAAAGACTTCTCTTGGCACTAAACAGAAGCACAGAAGATTAATTTCCAAAGGAAAGAGTTGCAAACCTATAGCTAGGAACCTAGAAGATAGTGGAAATGATGACGGTATTGCAGAACCAGACTGGCAGGCAAAGCCATCTGGAAATGACTTTCTATCTTTCAAAAATGAAGTTCCATCCATGAAATTAGCTCAATATCCTGAACAGTCAATTGAACAGAATGAATTCCTTCCTGTTTTAGATTTGTCCATTGTTGAAGAGGTCTCTATAGAAGAGTCTGCCAATGAAGGAGATGTTTCTAACAATCAGCTACTTATCACTAGCCTCAGAGATCTGCATGAACTTGAAGAGCTGCATCACCAGATCCCACTTGTCCCATCAGAAAACAGCTGGGCAATGCCCAGTGAGAAGAGTTCCAACAAATGTATATTGCAAGAAGAGCAGAATGAAGCATCTCTCACTTATTTACAAGCCAACCAAATTTTAACCAATGATCTAGAATTTGATAGTATTTCAGATAAGTCTAAAACACTCACAAGCGCACCTTTCCATGAGAAACAAGAAAGTTTCACTTCCCAAAGATACCAAAATTGGACACATTCTTTGGATGATGATAGTTTATCAGATAATTCAATTACATTTCAGATGTTTGGGAAAACTGTAAATGATGAAAATTCAATTTCCCAAGAAATTCTGGAATCTGTAAGGAATGAAGAATTGACAGATGAACTCTTAGGTTGTCTAGCTGCAGAACTATTAGCTCTTGATGAAAAAGATAACAACTCTTGCCAAATAAAGCCTAATGAAACAGATTCTAAAAGTCTAAATCTTGACTTTGATAGGAAAGGAAATAAGACACAAGAAATGGACAAAGAGGAAACAAATGTCAAAATACAGGTTGGTATAATTAGAATCAGAGATCCATTTGGTGTGGTCTTAGGGACAATTTGGTTCAAACCTTTCGTTTTCATATTATGAACCCTAAACAATTACATCATTTCTTCAAGACCACATTGTTAGTGCCAGAGCCGGGTTGGCATCCTGGAAATGCTTGACTGCTAAATGAAAGGTAATGGTTGGAACCCACGAGCTCTTTATGGGTCAAAGTTGTGGCAGTCTGCTTCCATATTGAGTTACAGTATTGGAAACCCTGTGGGCAGTTCTGTTCTGTCTGACAGAGTCACTGTGAGTGGGAATCAACTCTGCTGCAGTGGGTTTGGGTTTGACTCCAGGCTAAGATGTTTTTTATTGTGTCTTCCTTCTGCAATTTAGCTAGCTTGACAGTGCAGTGAAATCATTTTGGATAAATTAATGTAAAATTACTTTTTTAAGTAGGTCAATGTTTTATTCAATGATGACCTTTTCAGTCAAATATCAGCAAAAAGATAATTATGGGTAAAGCTTTGCTCCAGGTAGTCTGGGAGATAGGATGAAATGAACATGGTTCCTGAAGTAGTTCATATTTTTGTTCCAAAATGATATGAATATGGAAAATGTACGTTGCTTGAAGATTCCCCGCAATGGAACATTTGCTCTCTGACTGTTGACGACTTTAGAAAGCAACAGAAGTATTATTGACATCTACTGTGTTTCTGACACTGGGCTAAAGATTAGAGACATTATAGTACACAAGACTCAGCCTTTGGCCTCAAGGGAGCATAGGCAAAATATGCTGGAATGTTTGCTGGCATGGGAGTGGGGTGTGGGAGAAGAATAGCAACAGATAGTTGGGTTTTGCTCATGAAGTACACGAACTTCCCATGTACAGAAGTTCTAAAGACAGAAGCAATGCTAGGCTGAGATGTAATTTATTGAACACTAACTCAGGAAATATCATACTGTATCAGGCTCAAGAGTATTTTACATAAATGATTACAAGGATATACAAGGTAATTAATTATTCAAAGAGAAAAAACCCTTTTGCCATCAAGTTGATTCTTACTCAAAGTGACCCTATATACAAACCAAACCCACTGCTATCAAGTTATAACAACTCTATAGGACAGGACAGAACTGCCCCACATGGTTTCCAAGGAGTGGCTGGTGGATTTGAACTTCTCATCTTTTGGTTAGCAACCAAATTCTATACCAAGAGGGTTTCCAGTAACCTTGTCCAAACTTGTCTGTGGTTAGAGATAAGTTAAACAGAAAAATGGACATTCTGAAGAGAGAATTGAGGGGGTGCTTTGCTGAAGTGTGTACATGTGTTAGCTTACACTACGATATGTTTGTCCGTTCTGATTATCAGAACTGTGAGAGAGCTCCTTCTCACAAGACAGTGGGAAATAGCCTGTAGGTCATGTAATCCAAAGTTGGGCAGGCCCAAGATTTAGAAATATTTATCAAGACTGGGGCACAAAATGAAGATATCCTGTTGGCCATGTTTCTGGAAATGTATGTATCCAGAAGTCACTAAACAATTAGAGGCCCTGGATAGATGTATTTGAAAGGAAGACTTTATTGTACCCCCACTTCTTTACCTGCTTCATTTCTTAGAGTTGAATGGTAACCTTTCTGTTTATCTCATTGCTCTAGAGGTACAGTAATGGGTTCAGGATTTATGACAGGGAGGAGAAATTTCTCAACACAAACGAAAAGAAGACATTTTCTGAAAATAGTTTAAAGTATGGAGAGCCTATCCTGTGGACCAAGGGTGAGATCCTTGGGAAGGGAGCCTACGGCACAGTAAGTCTAACTGGAAACATAAATCTAGAAATCCCCAACCCTCCTTGACCTGTCCCTCTTCCCTAGGTCCAACACAAGCTTACTCAGAAGCCTTTCAGTTGATAGTAACAGAAAACCCAACCTAAAGTGGCTGGAAGACAACAATGCTTATTGCTTTATGTAACTGAAAGTTCTGGAAAAAGTCTGGCTTCAGGCAGTTCTAGCTTTAGGGGTCAGACAATGTCATCAGGATCTGGTCTGTGTATCTGTCAGTTTGACTCTCATTCACAAGCTCTATGTAGTGTTACAAGGGCATAGCATTGGCGGCCTCTCACTCTCCCAGGTCCAAGTCCCTCAGTAGTTCAGGAGATGTTATAAGAACTTGGGAGAATCACTGCAGGATGCAAAAACAGAAGACTCTTCTCTTTGTGGTTTACATAAAGACCATCTAAAGCCCTAACATTTCAGATAGTATTACATATGTGAGTAAAGGGAAGGACTGGCCCCTAGATAAGACCTGTTTCAGCTCTAATTAGGGCAGTTCTGGAACCAATGAGAGGGTAGGCAGACATGAAGCCACTGAAATCACAGAGCTTTAGAGCTTTTCACAGTTCCTTCTATGAGGGGATTTGCTTGGGTCACAACACTGCTAACTCTCATGGCTAGATGTGAGCCCCAACATTCCAGATTAGAAACAAATCCACGGTCTACATAAACGGAGAATTTGGTGGTGCTCTTTAAATGTATATTACATGGAGGATTTCTCCAACAGTGTCCTTGAAACTTAAGAATTTCTTCTTTTCCTGAGTCTTAAACATCAAGTAGATGTTTAATACATGAGATTTTTCCCTCTGAATCTCAATGAAAAATGGTTTTACAATTAATATTTATTGAGTGAGGTGTTCTCCCAAACCACCATCTCATGCAGTCATCCTAGAAATCTGTGAGACAAATGTTGTTACTTCAGTTTTACAGATGAGAAGAACTGAAGGTCAGCAGTCTATACTTTTCCAAATTCCATAGCGGGAAATGGTAACGTGGCTGTTCTAACCAATTAGGTCACTTGCCCCCATGCCAATAGGAATTCCATTCACATTGCTATTTATTTAGATCTTGGCTCCATGGAAACATTGAATCTGCTTATTTTAAAATATGTTGCATTTAGGTAAGGATGTATGGATTTAGATAAAGGACAAGACTTTAAGGGAAGGAGGTAAAGACAAGGGTCACATTAGGCATTTTGCCAACAGCTTATGTTAATTATATTTAATAAGGTATTGGTTTGTTTCTAGGTATACTGTGGTCTTACTAGCCAGGGGCAGCTAATAGCTGTAAAACAGGTGGCTTTGGATACCTCTGATAAATTAGCTACTGGAAAAGAATACCAAAAACTGCAGGAAGAAGTAGATTTGCTCAAAGTACTGAAACACATCAACATTGTGGCCTACTTGGGGACATGTTTGGAAGAGAACATTGTAAGCATTTTTATGGAATTTGTTCCTGGTGGTTCAATCTCTAGTATTATAAATCGTTTTGGGCCATTGCCTGAGATGGTGTTCTGTAAATACACAAAACAAATACTGCATGGTGTTGCTTATCTCCATGAGAACTGTGTAGTGCATCGAGATATCAAAGGTAATAATGTCATGCTCATGCCGAATGGAATCATAAAGCTGATCGACTTTGGCTGTGCCAAGCGTTTGGCCTGGGCAGGCATAAATGGCACTCATAGTGACATGCTCAAGTCCATGCATGGGACCCCATATTGGATGGCCCCAGAAGTCATCAATGAATCTGGCTATGGAAGGAAGTCGGACATCTGGAGCATTGGCTGCACTGTGTTTGAGATGGCCACTGGGAAGCCACCACTGGCCTCCATGGGCAGGATGGCAGCCATGTTCTACATTGGAGCACACCAAGGTCTCATGCCGTCTCTGCCAGACCACTTCTCAGAGCATGCAGTGGACTTTGTGCGTGTGTGCCTTACCAGGTAAGAAACCAGAATCCCCAGACTCCAAAGATGCCAGAAAGGATGGGTGGCTGTCACTTGCCCTGAAGCCTGGCTCATTGAAAGGTCTCCTTTGTTACAAAATCAAGTAGGGACTAATTTTTGTGTTGGAAGAAGTCATGATTAGCTATACTGGGCAATTGTCCTCATTTCTGTATCCCAGTATGTGGCACAGTGCTTCAAGTAGAAAGTCTCTCAATTAAACATCTTATTGAGTCCTGATAATACTTGCCCAAACCACTGGGTTCGCAAAAATTGCTAAATGTCTACATACTTAGCAGTGTTTCATCTTCCAGGGACTGGCCATGGTGAAACAGCACCACCATTTCTTTCCTAGGAAACCCTGGTGGTTTAGTGGTTAGGTGCTACAGCTGCTAGAAAAAAGGTCAGCAGTTAGAAGCCTCCAGGGGCTCCTTGGAAACTCTATGGGGCAGTTCTACTCTATTCCATAGGCTCATTGTCAGCCAGAATCAGCTCGACGGCAGTGGGTTTGGTTGTGTTTTTTTTTCTTTTCTGAGCAGCCTGCCTTTCAGAGAGTCAGTAGTCTGGTCTTCTTCCTATCAAAACCAGCTCTCAGAAAAGTATGTGAGAAACTGACTCATATTAGGGGGTTGATGACAGGCTAGGTTTAATGTATTGCTTTCCTCAGAAACACTTGCATTTAGAAGACACATGTCTAGCAAAAGGAACACATTTCTAACTGAAACATTTCAAGCATTAAGTGGAGAGTATTTGGAGAAGCAGAAAAGACCCAGAAAGCTGCTTACTTTCTTTCTGTTTTGATAGTTTTTCCTACCTATTGAATAAAATGTTAGAGCTCTAAGGGTTTTAGAGATTACTTATGCCGTGATTTTTAAGATTTTCATAGACAGGCATCGTTTGTTCATATGGAATCTTAATCCCGTGAATAAAAGGTATAAAAGTAGAGAGATGACTTTTGTTAAAATGAGTGTGTTGAGTGGTGGGAGGTAGCTAGGCAGCAGGGGTAGGGGGGATGGGTTTTACCCACTGGCCTCTAGGATGATACCAAAAAACAAATCCATTGTCACTGAGTCAATTCTGGTAGATTCAAACTGCTGGCCTTTGGGTTAGCTCTTAACCACTACACCACCGGAGTTTCCCTAGGGTAATGCAGAACTGCCTAATATCTACCCACCCTAGTGAGGCTCAAAATTTAGTTGCATGTCTAGAATAAGGAATCCTGAGACTAAACCAATGATTTTCTGTCTTGCAAGGAAGTGTGCTTTCCCTCACCCTTCCTTGCTTTCTTATTCCTAGATGAAAAATTCTAGTGCTCCAGCTTTCAGCAAGTACATATGCTGCCCCCAACTCCTAGGGGTTCATTTTGCTTTCTCATTGAAGCTCAGAACACACAGGTCTGTCTCTTTGCCTGTTATACGTCTCTCTTGCAGTGTCTCTGTTTCTTTTTCTCTTCCCCAGTACACATACATATCTACCTGTCCTGAATAATTTGAGAGGAATCACTTGGGTGAAGGCAGGAACACATACACCAGGGGTGTAGTTTTGGGCATCCCTAGATGTAAAGACACCGTAAGTGTCCCTGTCCCCACATGGATGTGTTGGACGGAGCCCCAGGTACAGTGCACTGCCACTGCCCCTCTCCCTTACTGAACCAACCAACCAAACCAACCAACCCTACAAAAGAGGTTTCAATGTGTTGGAAATATATGGACCAGCACTAGTTTTGGAAAATATTAAAACAAGTACTAGCTGCCTTATTTCAAATTTAACAATTACTCTTATTGGCTCATAGCTAAAAGATATTTGATACTCTCTAATTTTTGTTTGCCAGCACTTATAGACAGACAAAAAAGAACTTTAATGAGAAGGAAAAGAATCTTCTGTTTTATGGAAGTTAGTAAAGTTTCTACCCCAACTTCCAACTCTTCTTCAAAGGAACATGAAGGAATAAACTGAGAATACACTTTTTTAATGACACCCTTAATGCTTACCACCTGAAGATCCATTTCATGAGTTTTGACTAGACTCCCTGGCTTCTGCTTGGATTCACTTCTTTTGAGGAAGACTATAATAGGGTGATCTTTCTAAATGCAAAAGGGATCCTTTAAACATAGAAGTCCAATTTCTTCTACACTCTGCTAGAAACAATTCCATCTCACTCAAATTAAAACTTAAAGTTCCTGCCATGACTTTGTTGGGCCATTCCTGACCAGTACCGAGGTACTCTCCAAGCTTATCTTCTGCCACCTTTTTTCTTGGTTGCTCTTCAGGCGTACTGGTCGGCTTTCTGGTCCCGCCCCCTTGCTAAACTTCCTCTTGCCTCAGGGGTTACATAGGCCGGCCTTACCACCTGCAACAGTGTACCCTCAGACTACTTCTATGTCTGGCTTCCTTTTTTCATTTAGGTGTCTGCTCAGATGTCTCCTTCTCAGAGGACCTTCCTGACTGGTTAAAATAGGGCCCCACATCAGTCTTGGCCTTTGACCTCACCCTATTTTTCATTCCACATATATCACTGTCGGACCTGTAATAGATCTGCGGCCTGTCTCTTCTCACCAAAACACAGGCTCTGTGAGAACAGGGACTTGCTGTGTTTTGTTCACTGTAGAACCACCAGTACCTAGCAAAGGAGACTCTAGACATTCAAATATTTACTCAAGAAATTAATAAATGAACACCAAGAGTTTAAAATAGAAGAAATTATGAAGTGGCATGAATGAGGATTCAGTCAATTCGGGATAAAAACAATGCTATCTATCTAAAAACAATAAGCCTCAAGTGACTGTCAAAACCTTTAATAGAGTGACAAAAACTGAAAACCACCATACTTTTCAAATGTGAACCCCTCTAAACCTTTTACACTTGCAAACTGTAAGGCAGCTCTACATTGGAACCATTTCTTCATAAACAAAACAATGCACACTCCTAATAATAAATCAATAGGCTTGTTGTGAAGGATGAGTGAAATGGTGTGTATAAATTGCTTAGCAGAGTATAGGATACATAATTAGGTTTCCATAGTTAATAACAACTAGGGAGGATACTAATGTACCTTACCCAATTAGTATCATGTAGAAGGTAGCATGTAATTATCTTCTGAAATTCTACGGCAGGAACCCTAAGGACTCTTGGCTAATGTTAATAAATATTCCTTGGAGACCAGTGTGATTAGAAAGACTCAGAGGTACAGGTGATCAGGCATAGAACGTAGAACAAGACCTGAAGAGAACAGAAATGCATTTTCATGCACAGGAAGAAATAAATATGGGTGGGGGTAGAGCTATGAGGAGGCTGAAAATTCTGGGAAGTCATGTCAAGTTTAGTTTTGTTGCTGCAGAGGGTGAAAGCTGAGGCTGTGAAGCACGGGTTAGGGTAGAGTAAATGTCATGAATTAAATGTCTCAGGGAAGGCATGTCAGGTGGTTGCCCACATACTGAAGGGCCTTGAATGGAGGCTGCTTGAGAGTAGGCAGCCATGCAGGAACCCAAGCCTTGATGCTGGTGGAAGCGCTGGGATTGTAAAGAGGGTAATTACAGAACATTTCAGAGGAAGATGACTAATTAGATAAGAGGACCAATAGAAAAGTATGATAGAATTTCCTGGTTTTGAGACTACAAAATGGAACAAATTTTGACAGGGAATTGTGAGAAAGGAAAAGGGAGAAGGTTGAAGAGGAACTTCCATCATCTAAGAAGGCATTTGAAGATACGGAACTGGAGCTCAGAGAAGTGATTAAGGCTGGGATACATACTTGAAAATCATTAGAAGGGTGACAATTATCCAAACCAAACCAAATGCTGTTGAGTCACTTCCAACTCAGCGACCCTGTAGGACAGAGTAGAATCACCCCATTACGTTTCCAAGGGGTGGATTTGAACTGCTGACCTCTCGTTAGTAGTTGAGCTCTTAATCACTGCACCACCAGGGCTCCATTGATAGTTATAGTCAAGAAAAATAAATACAGGTCTGAGGTAATGTTTTTGAAAATGCTTATGGGGGAGGGAATTACAGAATACACGTAGTTACCAGGCATAGCACATAACTGGGAGGAAGGCAAGGAGGGAAGACAGTTGCCCCAAAGTGGAAGAACCTAGAGAACAGTTTTCCATAAATACAAGTGAAAATAGTTTTAGGAAGAAGCAGGTAGTGGATATTTCAAATGGTACATAGATGACAAGGAGGCTGAGCTCATTAAATTTGGTAATGAGGTCACAATTGATTCCAAGAGGGCAATTTCTATAGAGGAGTGGGCCAAATGGTTGGGATTTCAGGAGATAATGAATATTTGGAGTAAAAACCACCAGGCCTGGCCATTTTAGACAAATTTGGCAAAAACAGAAATAGTATGTTAACTGTAAGTGGTACCCATGTCAAAGAAAGGATTTTTGAGGCGAGATTTCAGCATATTTTGAAGGCAGGAGAGAGTCACCAGCAGGTGATGTTTTAATTTTGTAAAGAAATTATACTCACTTTTAGTTTTTAAAATTTTATTTCCATTTTCAACCTGGGGGATCATTTTACCTTTAAAGTTATGAAAGAATAATCAATGAAATTAAAAGAATATTGCTATAATAGAGGCCACTGTAGCTACCTATTGACTCATTCATTAGTTCATGGAGTGATGTATTTCAAAAATTTTATTTCTTGAAGAAACTGGGGGGCGGAAGGAGAGGGAGAAACAATTGTGCTTACTGAGCAGCTCTCTCCCTTTATACTCACCTGAGTGTCCAAATGGGATTATTTCAATTTATCACCAAAGCATATTTACAAATCCACTTTCAAAATTCTTTTCAATTTTGGACTCTGAATCCCTCTCGACACTAGAAGTAAATTTAATAATTTTAAGTGCAATGAATTGTACACCGTAAAACATGAGTTTTTCTGTGTGTAAATTATACCTGACATTGAGCAAAAGCATAATGGAAAAGTAGGGCGTACTTTTTAGTTACAATGATTACCATTTTTAAACACATTTTGAATACTGTATGCTACATACTGTTTAAGAAGTTTAGTGTTATCATTTCACTTAATTCTCCCAACAAGTTAGTTATTCCCATTTACAGATGAAAAAAGATTTTGAGTTATTTGCCCAGGATCACATAGCTGAAAACTTGAGTCCAGACTCATCTGTTTGACTGTCGGAGGTTGTATTTCCATCTTTGAAATCTGCATTTTGAGTCAAGTAGATCTAAGTTGGCAAGCCTATCACTTGGTTTTTTTTTCACTTCTTAGGGACCAGCATGAGCGACCTTCTGCTCTCCAGCTCCTGAAGCACTCCTTCTTGAAGAGAAGTCACTGAATATGCATAAGTACATTCTTCCTAGCTCTGCTCTCAGTGCTGTTATTGTTTAATTGTGGGGAATGATGGTTAAGGGATCTTTGTTTTCCTACTGGAAATTCAATGTAACCCTGTTTAGCCAGATCCTCATAAGTGTCACTAACGAAAAGTTTTACTTACATATTAGTCTCCTCGAGCTTCAGCAAGATTACTTGAATGTAAGTAGAAAGTTTTCTTTTTAAAAAAAGCTATTCCAGTGTTTACAGTTTTGACTGTGCAGAAAATACAATCTCTGTTGCTTTATACTAACTGCCTTTTATTTTTGGCCTGTCAAGTTTAACGTCATTAGTTTAAAATAAAATGTAAAAACAACTTGCATTTTTTTTTCTTGCTTCGTAAGTCAAGATCTAATTCTTTCAAAGGAGACTACAGGAGGGTAAGAGGGTATGTTAAAAGCGGTAGACAGAAGTCAGCCCATTGCCTGTGCTAGCAATCTTAATTTTGGAGATTCTAGGAGCCTCCTGGTCCAACAGGAGCACCTAAGGGTCGTGACCCTGCACTGAAAGAGGATCCCTGAACTCCTCAGATGCCTCCACCTACAAGTTGGGCTGTTGAAGGTGGCTCTATAAACCTCTAGTCGCTCTCACGGTAATTTACTTGCAGTAATTTATGGTTTTCACCTGTTGGTGGAGTGAATTAGGTCATTACCACATTCAGAATTAGCTAAGACCAAACCCGCTGGTGGTTCACTTGTAGAATTCTTACATTCAGTATGGGAGACTCAGGTGCAGTTCATGCTGATGGCTCAGGAATGGGCAAGTTTTTGTTCTGCTGTGCATGGAAATGCCATGAATTTGTGCTGACTACACAGCAGCTAACAACAAAACCAGCTGGTGGCAGAGAGGCTAGATACAATGCAGACATATAAACTTTTTCTTCAGAGAATTTTGTTCACTTCTTTTGAATGGATATCACAGCTTAAGACACTTATTTCCAGGGCACTGGTAAACACCATAAAAGAGAACACAGGTGGTTAGAATTATTCCAGACCCTTCTAAGTTGGTGGGAAATCCTGGTGGTGTAGTAGTTAAGTGCTATGGCTGCTAAACAAAAGGTTGGCAATTCAAATCTGCCAGGAGCTCCTTGGAAACTCTATGGGGCAATTCTACTCTGACCTATATAGGGTTGCCACAAGTCAGAAATGACTGGACAGCAGTGGATTTGGTTTAGGTATGATTTAATTTGGTATGAAACTGACTTATCAGCAGTTCTGATAAGGTTTCTATTGCTGTAAATCTTACCCATCTACTAAATTTCACTGACACCCAAATGCTTTAAGCTAAAACCAGACTTTTTTTTTTTTAATTGGTGGCTATTAAGAGAGCAAAACAAGCAAGATTAACTATAAAGGTTATTTTAACAGCACAGGCTTTGTAAAACTTGATCTGCTTCTTTTAAGTTTTTGAGAAATCAGAAATGCAGCCCAGATCTGAGATAAAACATATTTTACCTTGGCCATCATGTTACTTTAGATAGGTTACCCGGTGTGGGTATGCTGTACGTCATTCAAATTTATAGCTTTCTCATATTTCATAACAATAATGCAAGGGATGAACACATCCCTCACATATTAACATGAACATCATTGTGTAATGCAGGCCTTGCTATTACTTTCCATTTTAAGAGGAATTTTCCTCTTTCTTAAAAATTCTGAATGCTTATACTAAATTTTAAGGCAATTTATTATACACATGTGCAAGCCTCTTAAAATATATAGGAAAAGGGCAGAGATTGAGACCTGTTCATAGTAGGTATAGAGATATCACAATAACGATCATATGTAGTTGGTGTTAACAAATCGACCCATCTACTAAAAAATCAAAATATTAAGGACAGTTTTGAAACACTGAACCTGCAAAACTTTGAAGTTTTGAATAGGCCAAGACTTGACCCCAATAGCTTCCTGTTGTTTTTGCCACTCAGTTTGATACTCAATTGTTTAGAATTACACTCTTCATTATCACTGCCTCCATCTGTTCCCCCATTTGATCTTCCTTTAGAAGGAAGGTCTGAATAGAGGCTGGGAGACAGGCAAAGGGCTGTCACAGCAAGTATTTCATTAAGCTCTCCCTAGAAAACAGGGCTTTGAACTGGTTCAAACTGGCTCACTCATGGTCAACAAAACCAAAAACAGATCCAAATTTCCATAATTGGGTGATTCAAGTGGTAACCAGAATAGGTTGAACTTCTGGAATGGGGATTCAGAAGAGGTGTAGTGAACCCTTTCAAGAAGCCTGATTTGCATGATTTTGGATTATTTCTGGAAACCCAGGTGCCTAGTGGTTGTCATACAGCTGCTAACCAAAAGGTCAGCAGTTCAAATTTGTCAGATGCTCCTTGGAAACTCTACCAGGCAGTTCTCCTGTCTGTGGGATCACTATGAGTCAGAATCCACTCGACAGCAGTGGGTTTATTATTGTTATTGCCAGGACCATGGAGAGTGACACACATTCCAATCACTGCAGTCTGTCCCCATCATTTAGTTGGATAGCAGTCTCTTGACAGCACAAAGTCACAGGGGCAAGAGATTTGGTTGCTATACGGTGCCTATGCTAGCCCTTGTTTCCCGAGGGCAATTAAGTTTCTATAGGTCTTCCATCTGTAAACTGTCCTTTCAGTCCACTTAATTTCTACTCTCATGTCTGTTCCAATGTTGCTTCCTTGGCGATGTCTGAACCAGGAAGACCCACTTTGAAGTTCTGCTAGAAGGCATGTTACTGTTTAATTTTGGGTGCTGTCTGGATTGGTGGTGTTTTCATTAGTGAACAGGGCTCTGAGCTAAGAAAATTTCGTAGGTGGGAGATGGACAGCCACCTGGATTTGTTCTAACTTTAAAAAGCCCTTTCTCTGTGGCCTGTTACAGAATCAGCTTATAATCAGTTACATCCTTAAGTTCCATCCTTAAAAAAATCAAAAAACCTCCAGAGATGTTGATAAACAAATTTAGTCCTTTTATTTAAATGGTGTGAAAAGATTTTCACTTATTAGCAATACTACCTTCTCCATGAGCACCTTTTTCACCAAGTGCAACTGAGTTTTCAAATCAAATTTTAAATGTTTCATTAAAAATAGAACTTCAACGTAACTTTTCTTCTCCCATCTTAATCTGGTATTACAAGGACAGAGTTGCTGGGGCAGGGGGCGGGGGACTATGCTCTCGGGGAAAACTAAGGCCAACTGGCACAACCAGCATTTTGCTGACAGCCCTCTGCACCCCATATTGGTGAGTGGTGTCTGGGGTCTTAAAAGCTGCCAAGCTGCCATCTGATTGTACAGCAAATGCTCCCAACTTAGCACAAATGGATGATCACCAAGAACCAAAATGACATTGGGAAAAGAGAACCCATAAGAGACCCATGTGACTGGGTGACTACATTGACTTGTGGCTGGAAAAACCGGATGGTGCCCAGCCACCACCAGTGATGGAGCTCAGAAAGCTGAGTCTCACTGGCAACCCAAGAGTAAAAATGGGTGCACTCTGAGAGCTCCATTAAAAGACTGCAATTGATTGTCCATAAACCTCAGAGTTTCCCTGGGAGCATGGCCCCTGGCCCTGATACTGCCCCCGTCCATAAATCATAATAGAGGTCAACTCTCAGACAGGAATGAATTGGATTTGGTGACAAGGAGTGACCATATCATGTGTGCACTTTATGGTTCTATGCATCTATGTCATCCTGCTGACCTCTTACTGGAGGAAGGGGAGTGAGTGGTGAGGAGGGGACAGGAGATTGTTGGAGGCGAAGACATGTATGGAGAGGAAGAGTGTGCTGTCCCTGTGAAGGGACAGCAGTGGGAGCTGCATATAGGTGGGCATGCAATTTGTATGGGAATGTACATTTTCATTCAATCATCAATAAATATATATACTCTCAATCATCCTGTATGCTCCAGATCCAAGCTCAAAGGAATTTTAACTCCCTGATTCAAGTAGTCAGCTCTATAATCCTTAACTTCAACCTACCTTAATCTCACATGCTGGACTGTTAAGAGTTGCCCTAGTGTCAACAGTGAGCTCTGCAGTACTGTTTTATCCACTCCCTCCCCACCCCCCATACTCCTCAGTCCTGGACCTTCCAGAATTTAATGAGTAGGTCCAAGGTAACTATCCACTTGATCTGCTCATTCAGCAGCAACAAACTCCATCACCTATGAGGACTAGTCTCCCTCATACTTGTTGCACTTAAAAGTATTAATTTAAAGCGGCTATTTAAATGGAGAAACCTGCATTTAAAAGCTTTCCAGGCACAACTCTGCAACTTGAAAGTACTAGGTGTAATGCAGACTGTTTTCACTGGTAATCAGCAATTAAACGACAGAGCACTCTTTTGTGTATATCACTGTGAAACTGAAAAAAAAAAAAAAAAAAAACAAGCACTTGTGGGGAAAAGCAGCAGTAGTCTTGTTCTACTTTTCTATTGCTGTGGCTGCTTCAACTTGTGGTAGAACCATGGCTGAATGCATCCCTAAAGCAGTTGTTCCTTTGGACTGACTTCAAAGACTAAGGAAAACTGATCTTGGGTGTTTCTCTGGACATTTGTACTCTTAAGCCTCTGTTTAAATTCCATGGCAACAGGACCAAACCGCTCATTAGTGAGGCCCTACCTTCTTCTGGGAGATGATGTTGGGAAAAGGGAGATCACATATTACAGCTGAAACAAAAACACACACTCTTATCTTTCATTGTATTGAAAGCACCACTGGGAAAGAGGGAACAACGCCCCCTGGAGGTATTCGGTTAAGCGCAACCACCCAGCTTTGTAAAGCTTGGAAGAGCCATCTAACTTATTGCATGTTGGTAATAGAGTAAACCCTTACTGGTGTTACAAACTAAGATGAACATGATTTAAGGATCTTTCTGGACACAGCAGCCATGAAGTGTTTAACACACACTCAAGTTTTGAAGCATCCAGACTGTCTGTCTTTCACCAAGTGCCCCAATACACAAATTCTATTCTTGAATTGAGATTCTTTTTAATGCCATCTTTTCAACTTAGCCTCCCTTTGCCAGCCAAGCTTGAAACCACATAACCTTATAAATAAGTACTATTACAAGTGACATGTTGTAGGTAAGGACATCAAGGCACAAAGAAGTAGTTCACCTCAGGCCATTCAGCTATTCAGTGACAGGACTAAGGTTGGAAAGCAGTCAGTCTGATCCCAGGGATCACACTTGCTGGTGATAATAGCTGAAGTTACTTGGGTCAAAAAAGTCAATTAGAAACTTTATTTCTCAAATTTCCCATGGACTCCAAGTTATGTCTGATTTGCATGGATATGTTAAGAGCCTTGGATTTATGTTGTCAATAAAGAAATTTTACTGACAATTAACCTGTATGGATACTGAGAAGATAAAATATACAAACACATATATTCCCATTTTAGATTTTCTTTCAGCAAACATCCTATTCAATTGTCCTTGGGGGTTCTGAGTACACACAAAAGAAATCCCAATCACTGGTGACAATAAATCAGTCAAACTAGGTGAAGCTGCTTGGAAAAAAAAAAAAGTACCTTGAAAAAACAATGTACTCATTGTAACAAAGAAAATAAGCAAATTAAGCCAACCCAAGTGCCAACACACAGGTTTTAAGTGAGGATTCTTCCCAACTTGGAAATACGACAGCTTCCAGAATCACAAAAAACAGGTTAAGCCACCTTTTACAAGAATTACTTTTACCACTACAGCCTTCACTGTATTAACTCACCTGGTTTGTGAGGCAGTTAAATCTTTACAGAAGCAGACTGTCACATCTCTCTACTGTGCTGCAGTTGGTGGGCACCACGACCACTGACCTTTTGGTTAGCAGCCAAATGCTTTAACCATTGCACCACTAATGGTCTGTCAGGTAGAATACCAAACCCACTGCCCTTGAGTCAATTCTGACTCACAGTGACCCTACAGGACAGGGTAAAACTGCCCCATTGTTTCCAAGGAGTGCTGAGCAGATCTGAACTGCCGACTTTTTGGTTACCAGCCATACCACTTAACCACTATGCCACCAGGGGGAGAACAGATACTGATAACTACCAGAACAACAGAAGAAGGGGAATTAGAGGAAAAAGCTGGCTGGGCCCAAGTCGACAGCTGTGAAGAGTTGGATGTGTATTATCATAGCAAGAGCTCTCAAATTTTTCTCCGAGATCTTTAAAAAAATCACCGATTTAATTACAGTAGTAGGTGAGAAACAATGCTTTTCATGCAGCTATTTCCCCAAAGCAAGATACTTTAAAATTAAGCTGTCTTTTAGATCTCACCTCTTCTCCATATTAAATACAAAACTCTGAAATACGAACTCTGGGTACTTAACAGAGTATATGCTATTTGTGCCTATATAAAAAAAATATCACCAAAACCTGCTGTGGTCAAGTCTATTCCAACTCGTAGTGACCCTATAGGGCAGAGCAGAACTGCTGCAGAGTTCTCAAGGAGCGCCTGGCAGATTCAAACTGGAAACCTTTGGTTAGCAGATGTAGCACTTAACCACCACGCTACCATGGTTTCCCATGCATATATAAGCAGTGCTTTACTTCAATGGCCAGTTAAGAAATAAAAATCAGCAATTTAAATTCTGAAATAAAAGAAAACGTGTGCTTGAAATGCTTTTAAAGCAAGACATCGGTAACTATGAAACACATTTTAAATGTGGCTTTCCAAAGCAGACCTCAACTGGTAAGTTCTTTGGTTCAAAAAGGACAAAGAGGTCAAAAATAGTACAGGTACTCCACGAAGTAATGCACTCAGGACATTCCACATGAAACCATTTATCATGGCAGAAATTTTATTCTCATGACTCTGAAAACAAAAACTTTTAACTGGAATGAATCTGCTCTCAAGAGGAACATGAAACTACTTTCAAAGATAAACCTTGGGATAATCTCCTAACTTTTCGGGATTTACATACTTGCAACAAAAGAAAGGACCTCAGGTAAAGAGGAAAAAAGACCCGGAAAAGTTTGCAAAGTCTTACCACTGAAAGATACTACTACCAGTTTTGTAAAAGCAGGTTTGGTAAAGCAGAGGGTCTGTGAACAAAGAGAAAGACCCCAATGAGACTAACAGTAGAGGCCAACAATGGGCTCAAACAAAGAAACGACTGTGGGGTGGCGCAGGACCAAGCAGTGTTTCGTTCTGTCGTACACAGCGCTTGCTGTGAGTTGGAATTGGCTCGGTGGTACCTAACAAGGGAAGTAATTAGGGCATCGCTCACTGTTGGAGAACAACAGGAAGGAGGAAGAAGTAATGCCATTCTTCGCAATGCATTTCTGCATAAAGACAACAAATTTAGGGTCTGGGGGAAACGCAACTTAAAAACGAATCACTCTCTTACAGAATGTTTGAAGATAATGCTTTTTAATATTCAAATATTTTGGAAAATCTCATCAAAATGTATCACCTTAACAGTACTTTGCACATGTGGAATTTCATACCTAAATTTGATGATACTATTTTGGTTTATTTATGGCTACTTACAAGAAGACTCAGTAATAATGTCCATTCATTCACTGGAGTCTCGTCTTTGGTTGAGTCTATTGGGACCAGGCTGATGAACTATTTTATGCAAGTAAGATGGTTAAATCGAACTCATGGTAATATGAATTAAAAGTTTTCATGTAATGGAAATGAACCTTAAAAGGACTTCCATACTTATCCCCATTGTAGTTTTGAAAGCTTAATACCCTGTCCAGAGGTTAATGAGTTTGAACAGCTCACACAATCCTGTAAAAATTACAACTGGCTGCCCTTTAATAAATAAAGTCATTGTAAAGAATTACATTTACAGAGTGAAAAGTGAATACACAGCATTTCAGATTCAGTTTTGGAAGTACTAATATTAAGTACCGACCCATAACAATAAGCACTAGCTACCTTTTTTAAACTGTCCATCATTAGCACCAATATAGATTCAACAACATTACCTTTATTCCCACATTGTAAAACAATTCTGCAAATTCTTAGTGAAGTTTAAGTATAGTCACAGACCTTAAATATTCACATTATTTTCTATGTCATACTGAAAATAAGTTCACTACTTTTTGGATAGCTTTACAAAATCTTATTAAAATTCCTGTTATTATCGCCCCCAATTATACAGCAGAACAACAACCCTATGTCATTTCACATGATAGCTTATTAGAGTTTTCACACCTAAATTTTTAACCAAGAACAAAATCCCTCCCTCCCTCATCTTGAACTCAGCTTAATTCTATGCTAGTCCTTGGATTATGTACCACTGTAAAAGTATAACTGTATCAAAATTATCATGTTTATGAGTACAATATTATGCCATACAAAGCAACAGAGTTACACATAATAACAAAGATTACTGAAGTTACGCAAGACAAGAAAACCAATGTTAGGACATGCTAGCTAAGCAAAGTCCCTAGAAAAAGGTCCTACTCTCCTAAACTGAAAAAACATTGACAAAAGAATGAATAATTATCTTAAAAAAAGTCATTGTGACTACTGGTAAACTTGGTTGGTAACTGCTAAATAAAATTAGAACACAGGATTAAACTCTAATATTTACAACGGCAACACACTTGAGTAAAACTACAATTGTGCACGCATCAGTGGCTTTGTTAACAAAAATAATTCATACACAGAGAGAAAACTAAGAAAGTTTTCAGTTCAGTAGAAGCTGAATTCAACCCAGCTCAAAGATACTCAACAGCTCAAGGATCTACCACAGAGTAAATGCCACACTACTGGCATTTAAAAGAAACATTGTTCAGAAGTCAAGTGACTGTGCAAACCTCAAGAGGAGTATAAAGAGATGTACAAATAAATGTAAAACCTCCACCACTGTTAAGCTGGAGGCTGAGAGCTTCCTGGTGACAACCAGAAGTTATAAATACAGGTACAATGCACAGTCAGTGATGGATTCTTTTTATTTATTCTCAGAGTATAAAAGTATTGAGATAGCAACAGGTTTAATTTCATTTTTTATAAGGAAGACTGCATTCTCCTGAAAAGGAAATATGGCATCACACACAAACACACTTCAGAGGAAGAGTATGTTTAAGAATATGGTGTCATTCTGAATGCTAAAGAAAAGCAATCCCTGTTTAGTGTTATACAACATGTAGTGTTCAAAGTTCCTTGTTTGAGAAAAAAAGTATTAATTCTGCACTGTCACATTCTCATGAATTTAGTTTCCAAATCACAATAATCTACATAACCATTATCAACAGTTCTGTGTTTATATAGCACTGCAACAAGCCAACAAACATTTAAACGCACTTCACATCAAGAGTGTGTAAACTTATTTTCTCCTCTTCAAGCCTTCAGAAAATAGGGGCTATTTCATCAGCCAATCTGGTCAGAACCTCTGAAGGCAAGTTTAGTGCCTCACAGTATAAATGACCATTTGTGGCACTGCATACCCATCCGGTAGTGAAGTGTCCCCCTTCAGTGGCTTCCAGTAAGGCCTAGAGTTTAAGGATAACATGAAAAAGTGCCACCTTTGCTTTAGATTAGTGATGGACTCCAACACAAGATAAAATAAAGTTATTCTGTATATTGTTATACTTACAAGCAGCTCCAATCCTGAGTATTGATAATATCTAAACATACAAAAATGTATGTACATTTTTCTCCACTTTCTTGTAAACAGTTGTCAGTATACTGTTTTATCCCTTTATCATCAAAACATGCAAATCATACATACAAGTATAAATACACGAAAAGAAAACAATTTACACTCATTCAAAAGCCAAGCAACAACAAAATAGCTACAGTACTCAAATTATAAATAACAAATGCTTGAGGCAGCTTATATTCCTAGAAGCAGCCAGCCATTCATCCTAATGTTCTTAGCTGCAACTGTAGAAATACTGAGTTTTTCACCTTCCATGCTTTTACAGTATTTATAACACTATCATATGTGGAGATAAAGATCGGTTTACTATAATCTCTTCGTTTCAGAGTGAAGAATAAAGCAGCACTTACAAGTATTGAAGCAGTGGCAGCAACGGCGGCTGTTACCACTGCTAGATCAAGAGGAAGTTTTCCATTCTAACAATTTTTAAATTAAAAAAGTAAAGGAAAAATTGACCTAAACAAACAATTACATGTTCATTCCTTGGGCACTTAACAGCGAGTCCAGCATGTCGAATGTGTCTTTGTAGTCCATATGTTGGCTGTTTGTACTGTACTCGTGATTGACATCAGGACCGTTGGTCTCCACTGGCTTCTTGTCCAGTTTCACGAGGGTGCTGAGATGTCCGTAGCCCACCTGGTATGTGACAGGGGGAGGAGGGGGTAAGGGATGGTTAAAAACAGAGTTGTGAGAGGATACATACTGCTTAACAGAGGAGGAAGAACTAGATGAACTACCTGAACTTTTGGAACTTTTGCTCATTTTGGAGTGGTGGTTGTGAGATGCATCATTGACATGCAGCTTCTTCCTTGAGGAGCTGGAACTAGAGGAGATGCCATCACTGGTCAGGCCAATGGGACTCCTCAGAACCGTCGGTGCTGTTCCGTCAGCACTGTGCTTACTGCCACCACTGCTGCCGCCACTGTGCGAGTGGGCATGCTTGTGACTGCCGGTGTGGTGGCGGTTGGAGGGGTGCTCCTTGTGCTTGTCCTTGTGGTCTCTGCTAATATGTGGGCTCGAATGCTTGCTCTTCCCACTGCCTTCATCAGAAGAGCTGTGTCGTTCTGAGGATGAAACTTTTATCTTCATTTTCAGTTCTTCTTTACTGGCAATTTTATCAGTGGGTGGTATTGGGATCCGTAATTTCAGTGAGCCACTCTTTTCCTTTTTTTCAGCCATGTATTTTTCAGGTTTTTCAGGGTTTGTTATGGGGATTTTCATCTTAATGGGAGAAGTTACAGAACTGCTGCTGGCCCCCTGTGGCTGTACGTGTTTATGCTGCTGTTCTATCTGGGCAGCTATATAGTGATCCCTGACATCTAGATCTAGAGTTTCTAGTTTACGTTTTTCTCTGTATTTATCTAAAGACATTTTCTGAGGAATTATTCCAGGAGTGGTGGAAATTGGCCCGTGGTGTTTACTGCTCCCTGCTTTATGAGCATATTCTTGCTTAACAGAAGAATGATCAGAAATTTTTTCAGATCTGTGATGTAGTCCGGAATGCAATGATACAGAAAGTCCCTGCTGGAAGCTGATGTTATACTGGCTACCAGACACAGATGTCTCCTGTTTCTGTGAATATACCTGTTCTGTCCTTGCTGCTTCTTGCTCTTGAGGCCATCCCTGGTGTGATGACAGACTGTAGGAGGTGCTTGGCATTCCTGTCGTTAGCAATGACAAATTATCAGATGTGTGGCTGTCCTGAACAGAAATATTTCCCGAATTTAAAGGTACTGGTGCAGGGAATGTAGATGTAGATGGTTTCTGAAAGCTTGGGTTTGTAGGCACACCAGTGACACTATCTACTAAAATGGAATTCTGGACCAATGATGAGCCAATAAGTGGTGTCTCCGATACTTGTCCATCTACTTTGGGCTTCCTAGCTGCTGCCTGAGTAGCCTATTTGAATAAAACACAAAAGAAGCAATGACAGCAAAACATTCTAATACAAATTTATTTTCCCTATAAAAATTTGTATTAAATATACAGAAATAAAAAACACCTGGAGTTCAAGGTTTTCTGCTGCCGTAAGTAACTATCTAATTAGAAGCATTAACAAGAAGCTATAAAAAACTGAAAGGACTGGCTTTCTTAACAGATTCAGGTTAAACCTTACTTCAATATTTGCGAAAGTAATTTCTCTGTGCCTTAGTTTACCCATTTGTAAAATGAAGCTGGTGCTTCCATCATAACTCTGGGAGAATTACAGCAAATATATTAAGTGCCAAGCAAAGTCCACTTGACAGAATTCATATTAAGATGAATAAACTAAGTATATAAGACTTGTGAGTTTGATACACTATAATTATTTATAAACACTGGGAAATAACATTTAACTCAAAATTTCAAACCTGTCAGCAAAATTACTTGTTATATCAGTGACAAACTAGTATTCTCTTAAACCCTACCAATTCTCTTACCCTCCAGTTTCGAATCCTCTTCAACCTACTAGGCGTTTTCTCCAATATTTGTAGAAACTCATGTGTTAGCTCTAAAAATAAAATTTAAATTTAAAACTTAGAAGGTGTCTTTAGGATCTGTATTTTTTGAAAGTGGGCAATATTAAAAGAACTTGATAAGTTCTATTTTATTGTCACCTCCTAGTCAGAAAGACACAGCCCTGTACCGCTTTCAAAGCTGAGTTGTTTAAAAAACAAAAAACAAACAACAAAACACCCCAATATTACAAGCTAATTTATAACCTCTAGAAAATTCAGTAACATTAAAAGAAAATTCTCCCCAAACAAGAAATCTCCATTACAGGCATTCAACACAGTAGTAATGACTGTAGGCAACAGCTATCAACAGATTCTTCAAAAGTAGTGGAAAATGGTTTGAGGAAAAACAGGAAATTTCTGTGACTTCAACATTATCTCTTCCAGTATTTACTAATTATAATAAGAAAAACAGCAGCTTTACAGCAGAGAAATGTAAAAGACTAGGGAAATATGAAGAAAATCTATAGTTTAACTGACAGTATTGAAAAAAAGGTAATTTCTTGGTTTTGATAGTTATATATTATTATATAATATTAGTAGAAGCTGGATGAAGGGTATACAGGCACTCTATAAACTATTTTGCATTTTAAGTTTAAAATTAACTCAACATTAAATGTTAAAATAATGAAAAAAATTCTACCAATAAACACTAATAACATACTAGTTACTCTATTCTCGTCATATTTTTATTATCATTTGTCTTTAATTTGGGAGTACAATGAAATAACCCACTTTTCCAAAGTCGTGTGGTTATGATGAATTATAGTTTTAGAAAACAGTGTCAATAAAAGTTATCTACTTTAGAGACAAACGTTAATACAAGTTAAATGATCTGAGCATCACTTAGCATTAACCAATGCCAACACAACCCCAATTCTTGGGGGGAGGCACTCTAACAGAGACTATACATATTCACTTATTGTTTTTTTCAGTAGAGACACAGTAACAAGCTTGTTAATACTGGACAAGAAAACTACTCAAATATTCTAGGCAAATAGGAAGATGATAAAAATCAACACAATATAGAATTTGTCTCAAAAAAAAACCTGAGACCATGCAGAAATTAATACAATTCTAAGTTCAGAAACTGTGACAATGTTCTACAAGATAAGCTTTGAAAATGTACTCTAGCAATTACTTCATGAACCCAAATCTAGCCATTCATTTTTCAAGATGCAATTTCTATGACAATTTCATGGGTCTTCTCTACTAAGTCTTAGGAAGCTTTTTGACCTAGTTAGGATGAAAGAAAATGCAATGCATGGCCTTCCACTTCTGCATCTGAAACAAAGACCACATTTCTACTCTGACCTTAGTAAATCCAGCAGATACATAATACTTTGGGGTCCAACAGTAACGTGTATGTATCTTGCCTCAATTTCTTTTAACAGTTCATTGTCAAAGAATAAACGCACCAAATAAACTTGGTATTAAACAAGCACACAATATAAGCTCTGTTTTTCTTTCTTAAGTTTCCGGTTCTATTAAAATTTATAGCAGAACAACAAAAGAATCTGTCAAATAATCATTGTTAATATGAGTAATTAGCTATATGCACAAAAACTCAGTGTAATGTTTAAAACAGAGGCCCCTCTCACCAAAAGCTAACACACACAAAAATTCAAAACTCTAAAAAATATGTAAAAGGTTTGTTACTAATCATTAAAACAGACACAGCAGCAATCAAACTGTATATACAGCGAGGTCAAGTTCCTCAAGTCAGTATCATTTTCGTAGCAGTCATTTAGTGACTTATTTCACTAAACACTAATGCTTCAGGCACCCCACTAAAATTGTGATTATACCTTAACTCATCACTGTTGAGTCAATTCCAACTCACAGTTACCTATAGGACAGAGTAGACTTGCCCTATAGCCAAGGAACTGCTGGTAGATTCAAACAGCCCACCTTTATCGGTTGGCAGCCAGCTCTTAATCTCCACTGTCACCAGAGTTATGATACATTTTAATACCTTAAATTTCATTTTATTGTTTTGGTGCTCAAAGCAGAAAAGGCTGCTATGTAACATAGTATACTAAAATTCTCTATGCGTTAAGTTTCCAAGATTCCTATTCATTCAACTGCTCTCCAAATGAATAATGTACTTGCCCACCTGTTTTTGTACACCTCACACCCATACACTGAGAAATTATCTATGGCTGCTCTACAGCTGCAAGCAGTTGTACCGGGCAAACTGCAACAGAGAATTATGGCTCATAAACCCTTAAGTAATTACTGTCTGCCCCTTTACAGAAAAAGTCTGCTGACTCCATCTTACAAAGAAACATCAAAGACCACATTTCATACCTACAAGTCTCTCACTTTTATGTCCTCAGAAGCAAAAGATAACAAATTCTGTTTTCGCATTAACTTTATTTTATAAAGGAAACTGGGAAAAACTCCTCTCTCTCCACCACAAAGCTAAATGCCAGTTTAGATCAGTTAGCTTCTTTCTTTCCAAAATCTACAGTATCTGGTTAAAATGTCCTAATACTTCCCCAAATCTCCCATCTCCGGACAGCTTCACTCATTTCTCAACCAGAAGAATTAATTTCTCACCAAGAGATGCCCAAATAACATGTTCGTATAATTTACAGAACTTGTAACCTACAATTTTTCTTTGCCTCTTCCTATTTAATGCAAGGCAACAACATACACTTTGTTGTCAGTGGTACCAGTCAGGAATTACAGTACCTAGAAAAGCTCTTTTAGCTCACTGCTTCAAATTTTCCATTCATGTAACAAGTAAATACTCAACTTTGACTCTTCACATTTAAAACCCAACAAAATCAGTGTAAAATTTGAAGGAAGCCTACTTCCATTATCAACCTACAGCATCATAAATCATACTTCTGTGAAAAGTACTGAGTTTTGGATATTCAGTGGGAGTTAATACACTTCCATTTTTTGTCCCACTCTGGGACTATGAAATTTTTTATTTTTACCCTGTTAATTTATTTATAGTTTTAAAGGGTCTTTTGAAATACCAACTGAAATATTAACAGATGAACGACATCTAGGATTAGCATCAAACTATAGAGTGGGGTGGAAGGGTTGAATTTGGCATAATGGACAGGACAATGGGTACACCAGTCAGGTGTACCATCAGGAGATTTACTATTTTTTTTCCGACTCGACGGCACTTGGACTTGGCATATAAGTGGAGAAGATTTTTTCATAATAAAACGCCTAAGAAATATTTTTAATCAAAAAAAAAATTTATTTCCCTAAAAGCCATGATTCTACTTACCATCTAGTAATTCTAGAGTAACTGTAGGATCCACATATTCCCACCAATGCTTTCCATCAGTTGACACAGGAATCTCCCAATTGGACCATTTGCAAGCCAAATGAATGCATACACATGCTATCACTGTTGGTTTGTACTGAAGACAGAAGGTCGTAAGATGCAGACTGTTGTAGAGCAGGTTTGCAAATGAACAGCCACAGAAATTCATATGTAAAACAAAGAAAAACATTTACCAGTAAGACTGGAGCAAAAACAAAACTACAAAAGTTGTCTGTAAGTCTAGAGTACAAAGCCTTATTTTATTAAATTAAAAGCTAACACTACCGTTATACAAAAATTCTATACTGAAGAATCTATATAGATTATGAAAGTCTCCTACCCTCAGTCTCTGGAATACCACTATATATACTATTTTATCAATAACCCTAATACATTAATATTTCTAAAAATTTGTTTTTGGACTGAAATTCAAAGTATTTCTTACTCATTTATAAAAAAGATGGAAGACAGCATATTTAAAATAATCACAATTTAGTAACATTTAATAAGCGCAAGACTTTTCAACTTTTCTGTGGTACTTTTGTTTCTTTTGTAATTCAGTGGCAAAATGTAAAGCAAAAAAATGGATGACTGTGACACTGACAATATGATTAATATGATTTCAGTGTCACATCACAGGAAATAACACCATCTGATGTGCTCTAATGAGCATTCTTATAACCCACCAAATTCTCAGGAAGTCAAAGGGAACTGAACACTTAGCTATGTAAACCACCTCTTTCTTTTCAGCAAACCACAAAGAAAACTTACCTTTGGTTGAATAGCTCCCAGGCCCAATGTTGTTGCTAAGTACTACAAAAACACTACCTTTCTCCCTCCACAGTATGCCAAAATGGCATGTCACCACTACCCTTTTCTAATCAAAGTTTTAAATTTATGTCTTTTTTTGTTCATAATTACTAACAGAGGTTAAATCCCCAAAACACATATGTGTATATAAGAAAATAGACTGATTATTTGCCGATCTACATTTTTAATAAAACTAACAATGTCAAAAGAAATTAAAGACTATATGAAGATGGTTTGGTCCCCTCTTCACTGAAGATCCATTTAAAAAACAAACTGAAATCATTAACACAATCTAGAACAGATAAAGGCTCTTTAAACACTATTTGTCAAGTTCAGTTTCAGAACTGATCAAAATGTTCAGTGATCAACCATAAACCCAAGATACTTTTGCTTTATATACACTTAAAAGGAAGTTTATGTTTTTAAAAGTAAAATTGTGTTTCTGCAAATCCGTGTAATGACAGGACTTGACTACTTCTAGTTTACTACTGGCGGGTATTCAGCAGGGAAAAAAAAACCCAAGTTATGTAAATTTTATTTATTAAAAAAAAAAACTTTAATGATTATTTTAAGGTTAGGATTGGATCAAGGTGAAATTTTTTTTTAAATTGTCATTTAACTATAATTGTAAACTAGAAATAGCTTTATACTTACCAAGTGGCTCGAATTTCTATGTTAAGTTTAGCTCTTTGTAATCTTTAGCTGCTATTCAGGCTACCAATTTTAGACTTATGCACTCACAAATCGAGAATATGTCATCAGAAAGCACCACTACACTTCACATTGTGCATTTAACCCCTCTGTGCCGAAAGTCCCTTGTACAATACACCGCAAAGCAAACAGGAAGGTACCACCACAGTAGATGGTCCAGTCTCCTGCTGCAACAAGGGTAAGAGACACATTGAGGGGACCCTGCATTAAAGGAAGCTATAGTGTGCTACAACAGTGCAACAAAGAGGGTCAGGATAACAACCTGTTGGTAGCCATGAAATAGGATGTCTGTGCCAAATCCTTGCTTGCTGTAAGAGAAAAAAAAAAAAAAAACGAAAACAACACTATCAGCTTTAACATGCTACCATCAAAAAGTTCTCAACACAACAAAAACTTCAAAGATTTGTACACAAAAAATAAATTTTACTTACTACTTACAAATATCACAAGAGCGCCATCATTTTCTATACTACTGAAAATCTTCAACAACATTCACTCAAATGTTTCTTGCTATCCCCCAAAGATCTGAGAAACAAGCCGATTTGCTTTTAGCTAGCCAGTTACAAGGGCTAAACTTGTTACTAAGTTAAGCACCTAGTCAGCTAAAAGGTGCAATAAAGCATTCTCCTGGATTTAAAAAAAAAAAAAAAAAAGAAGAAGAAGAAGAAAAGATTTTGAAGTCTAATACAAAATACAGAGTCGCCTGGCAGACTTAACCCTCAGTCATTATATTTAAGTTGGTTTAAGTACTTCCATCAAAGAAAACAAAATAAAACAAACCCCCACCCCACCAAAACTCAAGACAAACTGTTTGCTTTTTCACCATGCTACTAGGCATCAACAGAGAATAAACAACCTAGAAACATAAGAGTGTAGACAAATGAAGCTCCACTGTATTATTTAAAAACAATAATTATTTGCAAAATCCAATTAAAGACAACATTTATAAAAGATACTTTGGGGGGAATATGGATGCTTCACTACCGGTCCCCAACAGAGAAAGTTTTTTTTTTAACAATTAGCTTCTTAAAACACTGAAAATGGTTTTCTTTTCTCCCCCTTCCTCTGTCTCTTATTATTCTTCCCAACAGGGATGATAGTCTCACTTGAATATCCCTTTTGTTTAATTATAGTCATAATCACTGACATACCTTTCCCCTCTGCTCATCTAGGATCAGCTGACCTCAACTCCACCCCAACTCCTATTTCCTTTTTTTTTTTTTTATCTTTGGCACCTGTAATGCCTGCAACCCCTGTGGATCACCAATACAAAGGATTTACAAAAGGGATTTGGGCTTAGCAGAGTTGTGCTAAGGAAGAGTGTCAAAGCATCAGATGTCTTGGAGGCAGTGACTTAAGTATGGCATTCTTTCCTGGTGGGGAGGGAAGGAGAAATCACAGAAGTAAAAGGTCCCTGTAAAATGACATTAGCCAATTCTACACCCAAATAGCATTAATACCAACTTTTTAATTTCCAAAGGAGGGAAAAAGGACTCTTAGAAACTAAATTCACTTACCACCCCCATCCCACTCCCCCTCCAAAGGAAACTTTGTAGACAAGTAAGTGAAAATAATTTTTAAATTGTTGTAGGAGTTTTCACCTAGGAATATATATAAACTCAATGGCCTACAAACAGAGGAATAATGGAGAGGAAGATGATCTTTGTTAGCTGTGACAGACCAAAAAACAAACAAGACACCAAACATGAAAGAGCATTTTTAAGTGAAGCGAGATGTAAAACAAGCTGACCTTAAATGTTAGTGAGACAAAACAAGCATACACGTGGTCTGCACTCTAAGAACTGGTCACATTTTAGACATTAACACACACCAAAAAAAAATCAGCTTTGGCTGATGACATAACCTCATGCCTCTATATTTTGAGATGTGCAACATGAAAACTTTTATAAAGGTCCAGTCTTTTTATAAAGGATTTCAAAGAAGCAGACTCAAATTTCACAAGCAAGAATTAAAAAAACCAAAAAGTAAAACTAAATGCACTGTTGTAGAGTCAACTCTGACTAACAGTGACTCTACAGAACAGGTAGAATTGCTCAACAGGGTTTCCAAGGCTGAAATCCTTATGGAAGCAGACAGCCGTATCTTTCTCCTTCAGGTTCGAAGAGCTGCTCTTTCAGCTAGCAGCTGAGTGCTTTAACCACTGTACCACCAGACCTCTATTAAGAAAGAATACTGAGCTGAAAGTCCATTTACATTTCCTACTAAATTAAAAAATATATAAATAATATACCTATTATCCTGTATTAGTATCTTCCTTCAATAAGCACTCAATTTGAAGCAAATTATATGGCTCTGTTATTATGACAAAATTTAACCACTCTTTTTTCTTAACATTTATACTAGCTATTTACTGGGGATAAAAATGTGCTATCAAATATATTCATAGAACCATAAGAATGGAAACCAGAATTAAACATTATAGCTTACAAATGATACAGTATGTGGCTTTAAGATAAAAAATACTTATGTCAAGTGGAATTTTAAAGATCTAGTCCTCAACAACACTGTACTATCAGACAATAGCCCTTTTCATTTTGTTTAAAATGTAGTCATTAAAATACTAAAGTCCTACCTGGGCATAAAATGAATTCAATTTAGTACGAATAAAATGTGAGAATATTTAAGTATGAAGACTAGAAAATAAAACAATAATAATTACTTCAAATGTCTTACCCATTTTATTTAGGATAAACTTAAGGAAGTCTGGTGGTAGAAGAGCGAAACTGCAAAAATTCATTTTCAAAAAGAAAGCAACAGAAAAAGGCACACTACAGGTCTCAAGAGGTTGCTATTAGCATACAACATTTCGAATGGGAAACAGGAAAGCAGAAGTAAGACAAAGCATAACATGCAACCATGTAGAAAATATTTCCAAGGATGCAACAACAGATACACAGGATTCAGTAGCAGTAGTAGAAAAACGTTGTTCTACTTGTTTTATAAATAGTAAAGTAAAATGGTGCAAAAAAACCTACTCCTCCTGTCATGCTATATTATTTTCTCAATACATACAAAAAGGAAACCATTTTTAGTAACACTAAAGAATCTTAAAAATGTACTAAATCAGATTTTGTCCACACATGAATACCAGCAAAACAATTAAAAAAATAACTAACCCACTAACACAATTTTTATCAAAAACATTTGGAGTTGGCCTTGAAATTCCTAAAACTGTTATTTCTCAAGAAGCCGATGAAAATTCAACATTAACCAGAAATTAGTATTAATTTTGTGTATCAATACATTATTGGCCCATATTTTAAATATTAACTGAAATGGGAATAGAACAGCCCAATAGAGGTTGGAGGAGTCCAAAGATGTGGAAACCCTCAATTTTTTAACAAAATGAGACTCTCACCTAAGATTAAAGAATGCTAACTCACCAGGCATAAGAACAACAACAAAACTAAAGAAATAGGTAGAAGCAGAATGGTAAAAAATTATGCTGTAAAATGACATTTCCTCTTGTTTTCATAAAGCTTATCAGAAGTCTACAGGCACAGAACAGCATATAAATCAATTATACATGACTAAAAGCATTAATACTTATCTTAAAAGTTTCAAAGATCACTTACCTCTTACTAACTGGGTACATTTCACCACATCTGTGTGTGGGTGTTCAATGGTGATCTCAAAACCTGAAATGAAAAGCACTTTTTTTTCCCCAACCACTTATCACTATAATACATGCCTGAGAAATGCCACACAACCAGAAATTATTACTGTATTGTTCATTATTTAAAAAAATCCAAAGATGTTTAAGTTTCAGGCTCCCATTATACCTCCAATGATAAGAAATTATCTCTTCTCAAAAACATTGTCCCAATTACATATTATAGATATCAAAGTTAGCTAAAGAACAAGGGTAATTAACATTCATTAAAAATTTGTAAGCTGTACTGAAAGTGTGACTGTTATCAAGTTAAAAACAAACTAAAATCATGGCAAATACAGACATTATTAAGCTTGACCCAAGTTTTAATTTCCCTCAACTTAAGGAGACCATTCAACCATGTAACATCATTCTTACATGTATCCCAAACTTTTCTTTTAGAAAATATGAAAGGAAAAATTTCCATAACATTTGGATCACATATCAGTAGTAATGACCCTTGGAAAGTGATACAGTCTTCTCCATTCTCTTACTGTGACGAACCTGTATGTCAGCAATCAGGAGGATGTCACAAAACTTGCTACATTTTGTTCTGTTGTACACAGGTCAGTATGAGTTGTAACTGACTCAACAACAGCCATCTACTTATTGTGCCTTACATCAAAGATCAACCACTTTGCTTACAACATTTCATTAATAATTAAAATCATTAAAGCAAGTGAATCCTTTAGGTCTCAAGATTCATTAATGCACTGTTGCTAAAACCAAGGATGAAATGTTGAAAAGCTTTCAGTGTTCAATACATGCTTAAGTAGGATTCTCTCTCTCTCTCTCTTTTAAAAAGTACAGACTACATCTAGAGCCTTTATTTCAGTACATGAATAAATCCTAACAAACAAGCATTCTGAGTTTACATTATTGTATGGTACATTTCTACTGTAATCAAACCTGCAAAACAGTAATTTAAAAGAAGGTCATACAAACATATTCTCTATATTGAAAGGTACCCCTTAGAATAATGCTCTTCAGTCTCCCTGTTTAAGAATCTTTCATATACAATAAGATAATATAAAAACTTTACATAATGAAATAGTAACTTTATAATAGCAGTTTAGCATTACTCATTTTTAATTTTTTACCATTCAAATGTTTATAAATTTCCACTTGTGTATAAACTTAAACAGTTTTATATCATAGAACAATAACAACGTGAAATCATCAGGCTTGTATAGAATTTTAGTACAAGATTCTTGCTTTTATATCTTATATCACCTACAAAAACATCCAGCAAGCTACTTTGGTAATAAAAAGAATGTGTCATCATGAGAAGCTATGATGATAATTCTGCTGACTTGATGGCATACAGTTTGTTCTTTACAACACATCTAGTATGTGGCACATGTTTTACACATTTTCAAATTCTGTCAACCAAAGCAGGTAGTCTTATTCTACTTTACATACACAGAACAGAGCCACAACAGGTAAAGAAACCCTGCTCAGGTTTCCAAAGGAAATCAGTAATCTGCAGATTTAAACCCCGATCTTCCCAAAGAGCATTATTTTTCCTACCACAACCTACTTGATTTGCTAGAAGTAAATATAGGAGAGCTCCCAGTTATCTAAATGTGGTAACTCTGCCAGTACTTTAACTACATTAACTTTAGACAAATCAAAACCTTCTTAGGCTTTAACCATCTCATACATAAACTGAGAGATCAGAATAAATTGTCTTTGTTGTTGACCATTGACTCAGTTCTGACTCACAGCAACTCTACATGTAACAGAAGGAAACACTGCTCAGAATTGCACCATCCTCACCATTGTTAGGTCTGAGCCTACTGCTGCAGCAACTATGTCAGTCTATCTCATTGAAGGTCTTACTCTTTTTTGCTGACCCTCTGTTTTACGAAGCATAATGTCTTTCTCTAGGAATCATCATTAGAGATGATGTAAGTTGGATGAACTATGTATATAAAGATGTAACTTTTAGAAAAGGATGGTCAATATATAATTACTGCCACATTGAAGATATGTGCCATAGTCATTAAGTACTACTGTTAAGTTCTAAGAGCATGCACTGCTGTGTCCAGTTGTACATGTTACAACTGTAAGTGACAACTCTAAAGAACCATCTTACTCTCCAGCGCAAATCAGAGTGGAGCAGTGCCTGAGCTCAGTGAACACAAATAAGTAGTTGTGGTAAGACACTCAACTATCCAGAAACCCAAGAAATTGCAGGGCAGGCTATGTTTACCATTCAATTCTACGTCTTAATTCTAAATCTTAGAACTGAACTCTGAACTTTAGGACCTGAATACTATTCTAATTCAACCTTGTTCTAAAACAACTTTCTTCAATAATGAACTCATCCCAGAAATACTGTTTTATCTAGAATACTGTACTGAAGAACACACAAACACACCAAACTAAGTACATACCTAGAGTTTGTAGCATTATGGTTTCAAGTATAACCAGTTCTTGAGTTTGCTGAAGGTAAGCCTGCCATATAAAAACAATTAATATTAAAATGCTTCAGATAAACACAGCACTGTTACTAAACTACGAGACATTAAACCTCAAGTCAATTAGATCAATTATAAAAGAACCACAGTACTTTCCCAGAAATTATAGCAAAGGTCCACTCTTTGGACAGGAATGGATTGGACTTGGCAAAGCAGAGTAACCATATATTGGAAGCACTTTATGGTTCTATATATCTATAGGATATCATCTTGCTGACCTCTGGCTGAAGGAAGGGGAGTGGACGGAGAGGAGGGGAAAGGAGACTGTTGGGAGGATGAGACATGTATGGAGCAGAGAGGAATAGTGTGCAGTCACCGGACAGGGAGAGCAGTGGAAGCTGCATATAGGGGGGCATGTAAATTTATACGTGAAAGTACATTTTCACTCAGTTATGTTAAATAAAAACAAAAATTAAAAAAAAAAAAAAAGGACCACAGTAGTCTGAAAACATGAGGGAAATAAATTCAGCATGACAGAGAAAAACTAAGTTCTGTGACAAAGTTCAAACTGAATTACTTTCTAACATACAGGAAATATATTTAAAAAAAAACAATGGCAAAAATCTCAAGATGATGTGAAAGGAGGAAGGTTAATTTTTAGAAGAGTAGAGTGGCTGGTGAGCTTGAACTGCCACCTGTCAGTCAGTAGCCTGGCACTTTAATAGCTGTACCACCACGGCTCCAATACAAATGTCAAAATAATGTATGATATACTCATGCGGACAGAAGTATCAGAGGACCTTTCCTTCAATTTCAACCTTAAATTGTTCCCCTACTGTAATCTGAGAAAAGAAGGCATGAAAAACTTCAGCCATCCCCTACTCAAATCACGACAATTAACTACGGTGGTAAGAAAAGTACATATCACTTACAAATATTCATTTATATAAGGACATAGTGCTCAACTAGAGACTGAAAACATGTTTCAATTTACCAAAGCTCTGTAAGTTACTGAGATGTTAGTTAAAACACAGATTTTTATTATTTGAACCATACCCTCCCCTCCATTATTCACTGGAAATAATTCTGATTCAACAAACACCATCTTCAAATTATCACAAATTCCATGTTTATATAATATTTTGCTGTGTTAAAACTAACATCTAAGATAAAATGTGCCAGTAATGAAATGAGGCATACTTTTGTCAGAGCTTAAATTAATCTCAACCTTAAATTTGTCCTAAATAATACTGGATGAATATGATCTGGCAGTCAGTCTTGACTAAGTAACTCACTTAAAAATTATTCTAAAGGCACAGGATTCCAGCCTCCATTTTAAGGAAATGTCAGAAAAATTTTCAACAGTTGTTTCAAATACAGCCTATTGTTATGCAGATAAATGAGTTATTTGGAGATTACTATTATTCTTTAGGAAAATTAACATGCTAACAAAATAAAATGCTGCCCACTCATGCATGGTAAAATGTATCTTCATTTATCAAGAGACAAGTATATATGTATTAATACAAAAATTACACATTTACAAAAGCTAATTACAGGTCTAGAGGTAAATCCAGAGGTCTTCTACTGCTTCATCTGCCAGCAGTTTGATCTATTTATCCTGTGGTCTCACATACACACCTGAACATAAGAGGTAATATGACTTAACCTCTAACTATCATCAAAAGCCTGCTATGAGTAGGATTACCAAAAGGTGAAATACCAAGAAATACCTTTGAATCAAAGCCCTATATGATTCAGCATGGCAATTCAAATCCATGAACATACACAAAACAAGTTTCTGCCTGATTGTTTCCCGGTATTACATTCCTAAAGTGGTAGTAAAACCATGCAGCATCTGGATAGTTAAAACAAACTGATTTACATTTTTAATAAGTCTAAATTACGCAAGTTTCAAATTTCAGAGAAAATCCCCAAACATGATTTTACATACCTCACATTTGGTATCCAGCAGTGGCTCTAGGGGATGAAGACATGCATGTGCTACTTTGATAACATGTTCGAGTTTTCGAGCCTGTTCTTCTACTTTTGCAGCCAAAAATAATGCAGTGGGTGATATTATCTGCAGAAAAGATATAATTTGGTAATTTAAAACAAACCACTTTTTGAAAACCCCTCTAGTTTCTAGGGGTTGGGCGTGCAAGGAAAGGAATGTGATAGTAGTAGTATAAACTGCAAGTTGGGCTATGACAAGACCGACAGAGAATTTTACTAAAGCTAGTCATTAAACAGAACTAGTAACCCCACTCTATCTAAAATCTGTTTTACTTGTTTTACAAGTAAAACATCAAAGGTGAAAAGGGAAAAGACTCTAGTTCAATAACAAAGTTTCAATACTAATTTGCACATTGAGGAGGAAAAGGAAAAAGAACTCAAGCAAACAAATAAAGCCACAGATTCAAAACAAGATGAAAAGTGAGTAAGTAACACCACTCTGTTCCCTTTTTGGACACAGAGTCACCAATCTCGAGGCTCTTTTAAATTAAGCCATGATTCATTTGTGGCTGAGAGCTACCCAATCTGGTTTTCGGGGACAGAAAAAAGATCTACAAAGCAAAATAAGAGGATTCTGAACATAAAAACGTTACCTAATACTACTATTACTTCAGTAGAGCAGAAAAAAAAAAATGGGTGTAAAAACACGTAAGACAAACCACCAGAGTAAAAACTTTTGGCAACTGGGAATCAAGATTATGTTCTTAGGCTAAAAGTATAAGAACACACAGCACTAAAAAAACGTGGACTAAAGCAGAGAAACATCAAATCAGAGTAAATATTTACCACAGAAGTCAGTAATAAATAACTGCTAAAATGGAAAACAGGAATACTTTAAATTTAAGTAAATACTCTAAGATTATATATATGGAATTTCTCATGAAATGGTAATTTCTAAATATTAAGATTCAGGTATGCCAATTTTTAGCAGATGAATATCCACATCTCACTATATCTTGGGGGTTCATCAGTCACTATACAGAGATAATGCTAGAGAGAGATGAGAGACGAAACAGAGAGAGAAAGAACAAGGGTGAGTGGAGTGTTAGAAGGCAAGCATAAATGACACCAAACAAAATTTGGGTAGGTAATGGTTGGAAAAAATTTCTCCTATAGAGAAGGTGAATCTTTCCTCTGAGAGTTTTAAAAACAACTTATTAAGTATCACTGCAGAGATAAGACATTTAATCACTGGCTTCTATATCTGAAAGGGGTCGTCTCTAATCCAACTGTATTTGCAGATGATTAAATGGGGGGGTGGAGGGACGGCTCACACAAAGAAGTCTCTACGTGTTGCATAAATATTTAAAACAGATCTAAAATTGAGCGTGTTTGTTTCCCAACAAGCAGAAATAACATACCCTAAAAAAGCTAATTCAACTTGAACTTTCAACTTATTTCCATCTTTTAAAGTTACGAGGAAAAGATGAAAAAATTGAGACTGTGCAATGAAAGCAATTTAGCTTTAGAATAAATCATTGTTATTCCTATAACAAATTTAATTGACATCAATATTAATATCCTTTAAATATCAGTTAAACAGCTGTCTCTAGGACAGAGGACAGACTGAGAAGCAGAAAACATAAGTTAACTGAGAGCAAACAATTATTTCCTATCTCAGTGATTTTTTTTTCACATACTTAAAGCTCTCTATCACTACCATTTACTTTTTGTTTATTTCCTTTTCTATCTAAAAGTTTAACTGGAACATTATCTCTTCGAAAAAACTGCTGATCTATGAAAAATTTTATCTCCTTTTCCAGTCTAGAAGTGGCTTGAACACAGACAATGAGCTCTTCATCTGTATTCTTGTTACTTAGCATTGTACCATTGTCCCTCAATGTTTGCTGAATGAATGAGACATGGACAAGCCATAGTAAACATAAAGGCACCAACATTAACTTCAAAGTATTCCAAATGCCACAATAAAAATCTAACAGCCAATGTTAATGTAAGAAATGTGAGAAACAATAAAATGAAAACACTTTCCATTTCCCATAATCTCTAATCATTACTTCATTCAAGAAGGGGACGTCTAAACCTGGAACTTTTCTCCCAGCCTTCAAATGCTAGAACAATTTTCAAAAAGTAAAATAATAAAGACAAGTCAAATTCAACCAAATTTAATAGTTAAACCTCCTTTGTAACTGCTGCGTAGTCCAAAATTTCTCTCACTTGCTTAAAAGGCACATACCGAAGTTTCCAGTGAGCTTTTGGGGGGGGGGGGGCGGGGGGAACTGCACAAGATTCCCAGTCAAAGGTCAATTTTCTTCAAACTTTTAGTAATAGTAGGGTTGGTAAATTTAAGCTTCCATGTCAAGAAATACTTTCAAACTACACAGCTCCTTCTGTTTCTGAATGGGAACAAAATATGTATACTACCGAATAATTTTGAAATTCTACAAATAATTTAAAAATTAAGTATTCAAAAAGCCAAACAGCGATCTTCAGGGTAGATGCCTGGTTTATTTACCCACACTCCTCACAGAAGTCTTTCTGCTCCCTCTAAACAGGGCTCAATTCTCATTCTCCTCCTCCTCCAGTGCAACACTAATACCCAACACTCTTCCAAAGTTCCTGGTGAAATCCACTAACTCCATTCACATTTCCTCCTCTACAGCCTGCAAACATTTTACTCCTTCAGGGCTGTAAAAACAAAACAAAACAAAACACCTTTTTAGATAAATACTTTGTGAATAGCCATATGAAGTTTTAATTTTAAGGAAGGTGATCAAACTAGGTACTACTGTTTTTGAATGGAAAGCTGATAGAGTTGTGTGCCTTATTAAAATAAAAGATTTCCAAAGTTTTGGGTCATCACAGTACTACTAGTTGGTCCATGGCTTTTAAACACGAGTATAGCATCCTGAAGGTAACAAATACCCATCTAGTTTAAAGCCGAAGAACTCACACCAGTATCATTGGAGAAGGAGTACAAATGCTTGGCTCAGTCTGAGCGAACAATTATAAACTGAGATTCAGTTCACTAGGAGTAGTTACCATGTATTACCTATCTTTATTTTCTGGTATCTAGTTTAATAAACTTTGTAAGGTAACTGTAACTAAAGGGAATTAAGGTTAACTTGTAAATAGTGTCCACAAATCGTCACACTAGAGATTGTACAACCATTTCAAAGAGATTTTTACATTTTCAAAACAAGACAAATTTCTACTGAAATACATCTGCACATACACTGGAGTCTAGTCAGACCGCCTCAGTGAAACCCTGGCTCTGATACCTGACTGGTCTATGCAAATTATTCTCTTTTTGCCTTATTTTTTACATCTATTAAATAAGAGTAACTGTTTGCAGAGTTGTATTAAGTGAGCTAGCATAGTAAAGCACCTAAAACAGTGCTTAGTAATATTTGAGCAACACAACATTTGCTATTAGTATACTGAAAAATTAAACATCAATTTTGTATTAGTCAGTGTTGGTTTTAAACAGTGATTTAACAAGTTTGCTGGAGTTCTAGCTCAACAGATTTACACACTGGGATCATGACACTTGACCTTACTTCAACAGTTTACAACTGTATTACTCTTGCCCCTTTCACTCCAGTTGTCTTCTCTCTTCTCCTTTTCTACTCCTTTGTCTGTTCCCATTCAGACGTCTTGTGGTCTGATTCCCTTCCTACTCTACCTTTTTTCCTCCTGCCCATTTCTGACTGCCATCTCCCCTCTCTGCTGGTGATGCCCACAGCGCTGATATTCTTGACTCTCCACTGCTGGCTTCAACTTTGATAGCTGGAGGCAAGGTCAGTTTGAACTAACAAAAAGTGAGACAACTTCTAAATCACCCAAGGTGGCTGTGTCAGTTGCAAATTAGTCACTCTGTATACTACACTCTTTTGCTGTGACCTTATTATTTTAGTAATTAATTTTGTGCATATACTTGGTGTGTACATTTGTATTTAAGAACCAGCCAAAGGTGTTATCACTACTCTTCGAGTTTACTAATCCAGAAAATTACTAATGGAAGCTAAGAAAAGCTCCCAAGTCTACTTTTTTGTCTGCTAATGTATCAACCACCAAGAAGTCCATTCCAATTTGTGGTGCATCTTTAGGTACCACAGGTTGGTGAAACCATTTTGCTTGCTCCTTAACTACCCCCTAAACACAACACTGCCCAACTAAGACTAGGGTTAACTACTTCCTGGGCTTCAACAGGCTTCAGGAATAAATATCCATCTAATCCTACGTATTGCAGCTCAAAATTTAGAAGCCACTTTGCCTAAGACTACAGTTTAGGAGAAGTGGTAGGGGCATAACCTTAGCAGAGGCTTACAGAAAGGTCTTAGGCTCAGAAAAAGTAGGAACTTACATATAATGAAAGACAAGGGAAATACAGTCCTCCAAAGAACATGGAATAGGTTAAAATGTCCATTTAGTGACAGAAAAGATCACTACGCTTGAGTATACAGACTCTAAATTTCAGTTCTGTAAGAAATCCTCAGTTTTGCTGCACTGAAAACACAGGCATTACAGAAAATATCATACACTAAGCCTAACATTTTACTGTTTTCTTACCTATCTAAATAAGATGTTAATATTATCTGGTAAGAAAATTTATGTTGAGAATTTCAGAAGTCTACAGGCTGTGTTATTTGGGTCATCTAATCTCATTTAAAGGAAGCTGGCTTAATCAAGTCTCAAAAATACTAGTATTAGCTATTGCCAAAAGGCAGTACTGCTTAAAATAATAAAGTCTGATTTCCACAGTAATTACACTGAACAATATATAGTGAGGATGCTTAATACAATTTGGCCTTTTAGTTTATTTTTGTCATTTTAAAATCTATTTATGGGAAGTATTTCCATATTATGAATACACTTCTAAAATAATAAAAAAAATAAACTGATAAAGTATACTTAAAATTTCATATTCTTCCTTATACAGACTGAGTTCCTAGCAGCCCACAATAAAAACTCCACCAAAAATATTACCTTCATACAGTATTAAGAACAGTTAACACTGCAACAGGTATACACTGTACATAAATCTTATAAAGGGCTACTTTTATTAGCCCACTAAACAAATAAAAACTAATGTTACACAGAAGACTTAATATTGTGAAGATAGTAGTAATCCTCAAATTTATCTACAGATTCAATGCACTCCCCATCAAAATTCCACCTTCCTAACAGTCACTTAGAAATCTGAGGGACCAGAACAGACAATCTTGAAAAGAAGAACAAAGTGGGAGGACATGTTATACTCTGCAACTTCAAAACTTACTACAAATCTGTATTCCAAACTGCGGTACCAGTATGAAGACAGACATGTAGCTCATGGAACAGAGCTGAGAAATAAATCCTTACATTCACTACATTCGACTGATTTTCAACAAAAGCATCAAGACAAGTAAGGGAAAGAACAGTCTTTTTGATAAATGGTGCTGGGACAACTCATAACTGCATACAAAAAAGTAACAAAGCTGTATAGTTGTTTAGACCTATGGGAATAAACCCTTATGATATTGCATTAGAGAGGACATCAAAACTACAAATAACAAAAAAAATTAATAAACTGGACATTTGTTTGTCAAAGGACATGATCAAGAAAGTGAAATGACAACCTACAGAATGGGAGAATATGTCTGCATACTGTTCATCTGATAACCGGCACCTACAATGTTAAAAATAAAACTTGTAACTCAATAATGAAAGACAAAATAACAATTAAAAATAGGAACAGTACCTGCACGGACAGTTCATCAAAATAAATACACAAATAAATGGCCAATGTTGTGTTGTTAGGTACCCTCGAGTCAGTTCTGTACAATACAAAGAAACATTGCCAAGTCTTGTGGCATCAGCACAATCGTTGCCATGCTTAAGCCCATTTCTGCAGCCACTCATTGAGGGTCTTCCTCTGCTCTCTACCAAGCAGGATGTCTTTATCCAGGGACTAATCCCTCTTAATAACATGTCCAAAGTATGTAAGTCAAAAGTCTCATCATCCTTGCTTCTATGTAGCATTCTGGCTATATTTCTGCCACGGCAGGTTGTTCCTTTTCTTAGCAATCCATGGTATACTCAGTATTCATTACTAACACCATAATTCAAAAGTGTTAACTGTCCAGCCTTCATATGCATATAAGGTGACTAAGAACAACTTGGCTCCGGTAAGGCACACCTAAAGTCTTCAAGGTGACATCTTTGCTTTTTTAACACTTTAAGCACCTTCTTGCAGCCTATGTGCCCAGTGCAATGCATTGTTTGATTTCTTGACTGCTGTTTCCATGGGTATTGACTGTGGATCCAAGTAAAAGGAAAGCTCTGACAACTTCAATCTTTTCTACCTTTATCAAGGTAAGATGTTGCTTATTGGTTCAGTTGTGAAGATTTGATTTTTATGTTGAGGTGCAATCAATACTGAAGGCTGTTGTCTTGGATCTCGATCATTAAGTGCTTCAAGTTCTCTCCATTTTCAGCATGCAAGGCTGTGTTATCTGCATAATGCAGGTTGTTAGTGAGTTTTCCTCAATCTTGATGCCCCATTCTTCTTCATATAGTCCAGCTTCTCTGAATATCTGTTCAGCATACAGTTTACATCAATGCCATTGAGTTGCTTCCATCTCATAGTGACCCTGTGGGGCAGAGAAGAACTGGCCCGTAGGGTTTCCCAGGAGTAGCTGGTGGGTCCAAATTGCTGACCTTTTGAACAGCACCTAATTCTTCAAGCACTGAGTAATCAGGGTTTCTTACGGACTGAGTAAGCATGGTGCAAGGATACAACCCTGACACATACCTGACTTTAAACCATGTAAATTTTAAGTATCCTCTTATTCTCTTTGGAAAACTGTCGTTTGGTCTATGTATAGGTTCCTCATGAGCACAACTAAGTGTTCTGGAATTCCTGCTGTTCATGTTATCATAATTTGTATGACCCACACAGCTGAGTATCATTGCATATTTGATAAAATACACGTAAACATCTTTCTGGCATTCTCAACTTTCAGTCAGGATCTATGTGACACTAGCAATGGTATTCTTTTGTTCCAAGCCCTCTTCTGAATCTGGTTTGAACTTCCAGCAGTTCGTAGTCAATGTACTGCTGTACTTGCTTTTGAACAATCTTCACCAAAATTATACTTCACTGTGATATTAATGATACTGTTAAATAATTTTCACATTCGGTGGATCATCTTTCTTTGGGATAAGCACAAATACAGACAGCTGTCTTCCAGGTTTCTGGCATACACAGTAAGTGCTTCCAGCACTGCGTCAGTCTGATGTAACATCTTAATCGGTATTCTCTGAATTCCTGGCAGCTTGTTTTTCACCAATGCCTTCAGTGCAGCTGGGGCTTCTTCCTTCAGTACCTGATCACACAATACTGCTCGAAATGGTTGAACGTCGACGAATTCTTTTTGATACGGTGACTCTCTGTATTCCTCCCACCTTTTTTTTGGTGTTCTCTGCATCATTAAATATCTTTCCTATAGAATCCTTCTATGTTGCAACTTAAGACTTCAATTTTTTCCTTCGGTTCTTTCAGCTTGAAAAATGCCCTTCTCCTTTTGATTTTCTAAATGTAGGTCTCTGCATGTTACTTTAATACTTTGGCCTTTTGTGCCACCCTCTGAAATGTGCTGTTATTTTTCTTCATCATTTCTTCCTTTTGCTTTAGCTGTCTGATGCTCAAGAAGTCTAAGAGTCTCTCTGACATCCAGTTTGGTCCTTTTTCTTTCTTGTCTTTTTGATGACTTCTTGCTTTCTTCATGTATGATTTCCTTGATGCCATTCCACTATTATCTGGTCTTTGGTCATTAGCATTCAATGTGTCAAATCTGTTCTTGAGATGGTCTCTAAATTCAGGTAGTATACACTCAAGGTCATAGTTTGGCTCTCGTGGACTCAGTCTAATTTTCTTTAGCTTCAACATGAACTTGCACATGATGGTCTGTTCCACTGCTGGCCCTTGCCCTTGTTCCGACTGATGATACTTGTTCCTTCATCTCTTTCCACAGGGGTAGTTGATTTGAGTCCTGTGTATTTCTTCCATTGAAGTCCACTTGCAGAGTTGCTGTTTAAGGCCAATAAATATATGAAAAAATGCTCAGTATCATTAGGCAAATGCAAATCAAAATCACAAGGAGATACCACTTCACAATCACTAGGATGGCCATAATACAAAAAAACACAGTGAACAATTGCTGGAAAGGATGTGGAAAAACTGGAATCCACATACCTTCTGGTGGGAAGGTAAAATGTCATGATTATTCTCGAAAATAGCTTGGCAATTTTTAAAAAGCTATCAAAGATTACTGTTGTCTAGAGGTGTGCCCAACCCAAGCCATGGTATTTTCAATCACATCATATGCATGTGAAAGCTGGAAAATGAATAAGACAGAAGAACTGATGATATGAATTGTGGTGTTAGAGAAAAATACTGAATGTACCACAGACTGCCAAAAGAACAGATCCATTCAGGAAGAAGTGGAACCAGAGTGCTCCTTGAAAGCCAAGATGGTGACTGTGTATTACACATATTTCAGACATATTTTCGGAGTAGCCAGTCACTGGAGAAAGACATCATGCTTGGGTCCACAAAAAAAGAGGAAGACTCTTGACAGGATGAATTGACATAGTGGTTGTAACAATTGGCTTAAGCATAAAAATGACTGTGGACATGGTGTAAGACAGGGCAGTGTTTTATTCCATTGTGTATAGGGTCTCTATGAGTGGAATCGACTTGACAGCACCTAACAACAGAGTTATAAAATAAAAAAACATCAAACTTGTTGTTGCTGAGTTATACAACTCACAGTAACCCTATGTGACAGGGACTGTAGTATTTACAGAAGTAGATGGCTACATCTTTCTTCTCCCTTGGTACAACTGGTAGGTCTCAACCACCCAGCTTTGGGTTAGCAGCTGAGTGCTCACCAATGTGCCACCAGGGTTTCTTCAAGTTACCATATGACACAGCAATTCCACTCATACACACCAACACAAGAAAATGCTAGTCATACAGAAACGAACATTGTAATATCAGCTCTTAAACTATATAGAGTTCAGGGATTATCTACCATAAACTTACCTACAGTAAAATGAAGACAGGCAATAATGTGCATCTCAATCACGTGTAATTTTATTGCACATTTAATTTAAGAGTAGATTTCATTTTCAGAAGGTATAAATCCATTTCTTACATGGTGATCACCTCTGACATTACAAAATGATTTCAGAACACTATTAACGTGTTTGTTAACAAAAACAATTTGAACAGACAACTAAGTCTACATAAAACGAACTACCATATTCATTCAAACAGCTACTGCTCTTTAGCATTCAAAACCCCAATGACCGAGCTACAGAAACACAGAACACCTATTTAGGGCTACAGAGAAGTTCCTGGATGGTGCAAGCAGTTAAAGCACTAACTGAAACACTGGATGTTTCAAGTCTACCTGAGGTGCCCTGACAGAAAGGTCTAGTATAATCCAGTGGTGTCAGACTGTGTCTAACTTCAGGGGGAAGGATGAAAATCACCATCATTCCAAAGCTGATTCCTATGAGGTGGAGGTCATACATAACTCTGCAACTTTTTCACCAATTTTTACAGCTACTGCTCTTTCCATGGTACTCTACTCCTGGGCTGACTTCAATAATTTATTGCCATGGCTACACAAACTCACCATACTCATGATGATTATGTGATTTATCAGGGAAGCAACAGCCTACAGCACTCAGGATGAGGATCAAGTTGGTAATAGGATACAGAATACAGTTAGTCACTCAGGACAGCTTCCAACCAAGACAGCTACCAGCTCCTTGGCTGTGCTGACAAGCAGACTGTACTTCTTTGGTTGGCTAGCCTCCTGTCTGCCTGTTCTGCTGGGGCAAGCTTCATAGCACTTCAGCTCTGCCAACAAATGCCCAGAAGCATTCTACTCTGCCAGTCAGCCTCCTAAAAGTGCTCAGCTTTCTCTTGTTTCATGGGTTGGCAAACCCAGTGTAACCATCTGCTTATGTGGTTATCATCTCTTGCCATCTTCAGTGTTACAACTTTCTTTCTCCTGGTCTAGGAGGCTCCCACTGTAGGAATCTCAGGTCCTAAGGGTGTGCTTCACTCCCAATTCTCCTTAATGGCAGTGAGGTCCCCTCAACCTCTGTGGGATTGGTCCTTATAAGCCCAGCAGGATGACAAAACAGACCAATATTCTTGGGCAGGCCACCGTCACCTACTTTGTACAAAAACTGACCAATCTCCACAAGGCTTTTCTGTGTCATATTTGTACAGTAAACTGTCCAATCCCTACAAATTATGGCCTAGCAAATCATCCTGGCGGAACTGTAAACCCAGGGCCAAAGAGGCCACGCAGGAAGAGAAACCCATTGCATGGCACCTAGCAATCTGCTTTTGAAACATCAGTTACCAAAAACCTTATGATACATAGTTCTATCTACTCTGACTCTGGTGGCATAGAGGTTAAGTGCTACAGCTGCGAACCAAAAGATCAGTAGTTCAAACCTACCAGGCATTCCTTATCTATAGGGTTGCAATGACTCTGAATCAACTCGGCACTGGAGGTTTTGGTTTACTCTGACTCACACGTGGGGGTGTCACCATGAGTTAAAATCAATTCAGTAACACATGATTACAAATATAGAGTACTTAGAAAAATCTGGTTCCTCTGTGAATCACTGCCCTATTGAAAGACTGCCCTCAGTCCTCAAAACTTTTACTTCCTACCCTCTCACCTAATTTTTTCTCCCATGTCTGGAACTATGTTAATTTTATCTTCAAATCTGATTGCAGAGATGAATGCACAACTCTCAGAATATACTAAAAGTCAACTAAACTGTATCTGAATTGTACACTTTAAAAGGTTAAAATATATGGGATGTGAATTTTATCTTACTAAAGCTGTTAAATTTACACAGAAGTATTCATCTTGCTTTTCCTATATGAACTGTACCACTGCATATTCAAATAATGAATAAGCCAAATGTTTCATTATATAACTACTCCAAATAATAAATGAAAAAGATGTGATAGAATCATATTGTCATTTTGTAATTCCCCAGTATATTAAGGGATTTAGTCACTGCTTCTGAATACCTGCTAACACTACAGAGAGCCAACCAGACATTGTGTCTCAAGATAAACAATGTAACACTACCCTAAGGGATTGAACATGTGTCTGATCAAATTTCTGAATTCAACTGGCAATTTATAGGAAGAACAAAACTAGAGAACTAGGATAAACTGCACCATGAAGTATGCAACTAACAAAATTCATATAGCTAGAAACTGTCATAGGTCTTTCAGCAGACAAAATTCACATAAAAAAAAAAAGAAATGGTGGAAAAAATCTGTATACTAAGAGACCTGAAAGGCATATCAAACTTTTAATAATGTACAAGACTAAACTATGGTGTCTAAGAATGCAGAGTTGGGTTGTTAGTAAGTCTTCCAATTTTGATGTCACTTTCTTCCTCATATAGTCCAACTTCTCTGATCTACTCAGCATACAGATTGAATGTCTGCACGGTAAAAGGATATAACTCTGACAAACTATTCCTGACTTTCATCCATGCAGTATTCCCTCACATTGTTCAAACAACTGCCTCCTGGTCTCTGAACAGATTCTTGGTAAGCACAATTAAGTGTTCTGGGATTTCCATTCTTTGCAACGTTATCCATAATTTGTGAGGATCTACATAGTTGAATGCCTCTGCATAGTTAATCATGCACAGGTAATTATCTTTCTGGTAATTCTCTGCTTTCAGTTAAGATTCATCTGACATCATCAACGTTATCTCCTGGTCCACGTCCTTTTGTGAATTTGTCTTGAACTTCCAGCAGTTCTTGTTGATTGACTGCTACAATCACTTCTGAATGATCTTCAGCAAACTTTTACTTGTATGTGACACTAATGATATTATTTGATAATGTCTGCATTATGTTGGCTCACCTTTCTTTGAAACAGGCACAAGTACAGATCTTCTTCAGACAGGTGGCTAGAAAGTTGTCTTCCAGATTCGACACAGATGAGCAAGCACCTCCAGTGCTACATCTGTTTGTTGAAGTATCTCAACTGGTATTTCACAACCTACTGGAGAGGTGTTTTTCACCATTCCCTTCAGCAAAGCTTGGACTTCTTCCTTCAGAACCATCAGTCCTTGATCACATGCTGCCTTCTGACATGGTTGAAAAGTCAACCAATTCTTTTTGGTACAGTGACTAGTAAGTTTTGACTTCTTACTAGCACAGGTAAAATTCATCAAACATTCAAAGATAATTTGGAGGTAAGAATTGCTTTGGTAGTCCCTGCTTCTAGAGTCTGTCTTCACTCACACCACTCTTTAGGTTAACTTAGGGTTTCTCAACCTCAGCACAGTTAATGCTTTCGTTAGGGGTGGGGACTGTCCTGTCCATTGTTGTACCTTTAGCAGCACTCTCTGCCTCTACCCACTAGCTGTCAGTAGCACTCCTGCCCCAAGTTGTGACAACCTAAAATGTTTCCAAATATTGTCAACATCCCCTGAGGGGCAACACTGCCCCAGTAGAGAACCATTCAATCTATACTTTCCCTTCTGGTGACATCCAGGGTACACAGATCTATACAAACTAGGATGAGCCCAATTCTGTATGCTCCCATATTGCTGTGTATGCTAGATTCAAGAACTATTGGAGAAAAAGCTTTTTTAATGCTGAAAAAGACATACACAAGCAGTCCCAGGATTATGAATGAGTCCTGTTCTGAAGTCTGTCTTTAAGTAGAACTGGTATCTAACATCACCTGTTTGTCTACGTATACAGTATACCTTACTATGCATAAAAACACTAAACTTCCAATACACTAAGACATACTGTTTTGATGCATGTAGCAAAGTAATATCCATTTGTTACTATAAATAACTTTATATACCTCAGATTTTTAATAAGAGTATATGCAAGTCAGTTTGTAACTACAAGCCAGACATTCATAATCTGGGGGTGCCTGTACACACATGCAAGAAGTATTTCGGAAAGGTTACACCAAAACCGTTAACAGCAAACACTGAAAGGTACAAGTACGGTGGTTCTTGAATTAAAAGGTTTATTACACTCCCTTTTCTGCTATTTTCATTCACCATGTGCCTCTATTAGGAGCACCTGGTAGTACAGCGGTTAAGCGCTCAGCTGCTGAAAGAAGGTTGGCAGTTCAAACCTGCCAGCCACTCCATGGGAGAAAGATGTGGTAGGTTGCCTCTGTAAAGATTTACAGCCTTGGAAACACTATGTGGCAGTTCTACTTTGTCCTACAGGTTTGCTATGAGTCAGAATTAACTCAATAGCAATAGGTCTGGTTAGATTTTTGTTTAGTGGCACAGTGGTTAAGCAACTGGCTATTAATCAGAAGGCTGGTAATTTGAGCTCACCAGCCACTTTGTGGGAGAAAAATGTGGCAGTCTGCTTCTATAAAGAGTACCACTTTGAAGACAGAAAGGAACAGTTTTCCTCCTTCCTATAGGGGCATTATGGGCCGGAATCTACTCATGGGCGATGGGTTTTATGGGTGCTTATGCTAAGTTTCCAATTAGAAAATGCTTTAAGTATGTTTGTTCAAGGAAGATGTATATAGAGAAAAATGGAGGATTCACCTACCAGACCCGTGAGTGACAAGATCTGATTGATTATATTTGTTTAACACCTTCTCTACATTATGTACTCTTTCAGGCCCTGTAATACAAAGTGAGTAAACTCAAATAATGAAAGAAATGCTGATCCTACGGTGCTTACTTTCTAGTTGGGGGGTAGGTAGTGGAGATGGGTAAGACATATCACACCTTTATTTATGCCCCTGTTTGACAGAAATGTAGGGTTTTCACAGTAGAAGTTGAAACAAATGAACCCCTCATATTTATTACCCTGATTAATTTTTAAATGTTAAACCAAAAATATCCATTGAAGGCTTCCTTAAACCAAAGAGTCGCCATGTCAAAGGGTAGATAACTGATTAAGAATGTCCGCCTTAATCTGGTTGGGAGAAAGCAGTGACAGCACACATTAGAAACATGAATAACATTAAGTGGACTTCAGCATAACTTGAGTACTCCTTCCATCTTAACCCAATATTGCAAGGATATAGTAGCTGGGGCAAGGGGCGGGGGACCATGCTCTTGGGCGAAATTGAGGCCAATTGGTACAACTAGCATTTTGCTAAGAGAGCTCTCTGCACCCCACACTGGTGAGTGTTGTCTGGGGTCTTAAAAGCTGCCAAGCTGCCATCCGAGGACACAGCAAATGGTCCCAACTCAGCAGGAACGGATGCTCACCGAGGACCAAAATGACATGGGGTAAAGACAACCTAGAAGACAGAGAGACCCACAAGAGTGGGTGCCTACATCGACTTGGGACCGGAAGAACCGGATGGTGCCCGGCCACCACCAGTGATAGCCATGATGGAGCTCACAGAGAGGAGTCTCACTGGCAACACAAGAATAAAAAGGGGCGCATCCTGAAATCACCACTAAAGACCTCAATTGATGGTCCAGCGGTTTTGGGGTTCCTCTGAGAGCATGGCCCCTGGCCCTGATGCTGCCCTTACCCATAAATCATAAGGAAGGTCCACTCTTTGGACAGGAATGGATTGGACTTGACAGTGCAGAGTGACCATATACTGGATGCACTTTATGGTTCTATACATCTATAGGATATCATCCTGCTGACCTCTGGCTGGAGGAAGGAGAGTGGATGGAGAGGAGGAGAAAGGATGCTGTTGGGAGGACGAGACATGTATGGAGCAGAGAGGAATAGTGTGCTGTCACCACACAGGGAAAGCAGTGGAAACTGCATATAGGTGGGCATGCAAATTTATATGGGAATGTACATTTTCACTCAGTCATATTAAATAAAAAATAATAAATTCCTAATAACTTTCAAAAAAAAAAGAATGTCTGCCTTGAGCACTGTGTTAACATTTACAGTATACAGAATCAAACGGACAACAGCAACTCAGAAGATTTGATAGGAAACTTTGGGATTAGTAAGTTTATCTTAATGGGGGAGGACCAATTTGGAAAAGGAAAGTATGAATGGCTAACAACTGAAAGAACATAATCAATATCACTGAATTGTAAACATAGAATTTGTTATATTGTCAATAACATTAAAACAAAATCCTCTGTCTGACCAATTCTCCCTAAATACGTTTGTTTTCTTTCACGAAGGCAATCACATGTCACAATTTTTTGAGCTGAAAATTAATAATCAGTCAACACAACTTGGATAAAACCTTTTTTTGAAAAATGCCTTAGATGGATGTCTACTGCAAGGACTTAAGTGTTCTTAGATGATAAAACCAAACCAAGGCAGTTGCCCTCCAGTGGATTCCCATTCATGGTAACCCAAGAGGTACTTAACTGACTGTGTACTCTTGAGACTTAACTTTAATCCAGCATAGTACCTGCAGCTCTGATTGTTGTATGTTAACAATATAGAACAGAAGTAAGGAAAGTAAAGAGAAAATCAAAAGGGCCACATGGATTAGAGGTAGAAAGACCAGGATCAGCAAAGAATACTTAAGAAAAGGCATATACTTCACAATCTGTTAACAGACTTAAAAACTGGTGTAAGAAAGAAATACATCATAAACCTAACTAAGAAAGCCAATAAAGAGAGCTCTTAAAGAGAAGCTGGGTTCACATGTGCTCTAAGGTTGCCACCAGGGAGGATGATCTTCCTATGTGTATGCCTTAATGGCACTGATGGTCTTAGGGCTTTTATTCTCTACTAGACTGGTCATGGAGACCTTTTCCTGCTATGGTTAAGAGCTGAGGCTACTAACCCCAAGGTCAGCAGTTCAAATGCACCAGCCCCTCTTTTGAAATCCTAAGAGGAAAATCTACTCTGTTCTACAGGGTCCCTGTAAGTCAAAATTGCCTCTACGGCAACACGTTTAAAAATTTTTTTTTTAAAAAAAATGATCATGAGGTTGATCCATTAAGTAAATCCTTCGATCACAAATCCCAATATCACAAAGCTCACCGCATTCCGTGAGTCAAGAGGGTTGTTCTTGCTGGCTGCCTTGGCTGCAACTCATAGTGACCCCATGTGACACAGCAGAACTGCACCACAGGATTTTTTAGGCTGTAATCTTTACGGGAGCAGACTGCCAGGTCTTTCTCTCCCAGAGCTGCTGGGTGGGTCTGAAATGCCAACAATCCTTCCATCAACAGCCAACTGCTTACTGATTGCACCACCAGGGCTCCTTCCACCTTTTGTGTAACAGAAGGAAATGTGACCTAGAATACATCTGAACCCATTGTGGAGGAAAACTATTGTGATCCAACCCTTCCAGAGAAACTGACATAATTCAATGATAGGAGATGATTTCTACGTCACCAACACACAATGACACTAAATTTATTCTTGAAAACCAGTTAACACTTTTCCAAAGGAAATTTCTACTGTTATATTCGTTAACACAGGGAATTATAATGAAGCCACTGCATGTCTAACTCGCACCTTTAATATAGTTAACATATATTTATTTATTCTAAAATTAGGTGTGATTTGTCACCAGCACAGTAACATTTAAGCTTGTTATTCCATAAGGTTTAATTTACCAAATGATGTTCAATTTACTTGATGGTAAAGATCCGTGCTTTTGATAGATTTCTAAAGCATTGTACTATAACCCTACTATGAAAAAAAAATTATGTAGGAAGTTATGAATTTACAAGTGACTCACAATCACTCTGAAACCACCTCGTTTACCCTAAAACATTTGAGAAAAAAAGATCAGAGACTGTGCAGCATAACTGCACCAACAAATATTAAAACCAGTTGATGTTATAATAGTAAAGATAAAAAAGAGAACAGATGTGAAGGGTGCAATGTTACTTTTCAAACTAGAAATTAACATCAGATTTCAATTATCCTGGTAACAATGAATCAATTTAAAATGCTGAACTTTGCCTTCTACATACACAAAACACTAAGCAGGGTAATGAAAATAGTCTGGCTTTTTAAAAATTAAATGATGCCACTTAAGAAAAACAGTGCAAATCAGCATGCAAGTGACCTAGGCTTCAATCAATTTAAAGCTGCAAATTTTGGCTTTATGCAAGCTGTTTGTTTAAAAGTACACCAACCACACCACAGAAACAAATGACGAAAGAAGGAGCTTAAAAAAAGTGAAATTCTTGTGGTGTGATCATTTACTGAGTAGAAAAGTCAGCCTGATTCTGCAAATGGGACATCTGTAGCCACATAAAGAATTTTCAGAACTACCTAGCTTTGTGATTTCTACCAAAAGTTTTCCAGGCTGGCAGAAAAGCCACATTTATATTAATATTCACTAGGTCACTACTGCCTTTTGACACAGTTTTACATAAAAATTTAATTCTCTGTATCTAAATGTTATTACTAAATGGTTTCCTCTCTCTTCTGTCACACTATCCTTGACCTAAGTGCTGTGCACAAAATAACCAGGAAAATGGAAACAAGGATCACATGTAATTACAAGAGGAAGAGTAGACGGGTGACTGAAACAGAACAAAATGTATGTAAAACCAGATACTGTTGAAGATACACCAAATCAGATTAATGACTGTAAAACATTAAAATAGAAAACCAATCCAAAGCACAATGCCCTTTCTTCCATTTCAAAAATATCCAGAGGACCTTTTCATAGATTGTTTTCAGAGCAAATATGGTCATAATGAATATCCATATACGTAATAAAATCGTCTATTGTCCATTTTCCTACAAATACCTTTCAAAATAACATTCTAAAAACAGCTGTGGTAAACTGCAAAAAAAAAAAAAAAAACCAAAAAACACCACAAGAATTTAGGCACTGTTAAATTATTTCTAAACAGGCAATTTTCTTTGTTAACAGATGCATCTACTGTATGCATATTACCCTGAAAAAGACAAACACCAAATTCAAGTCTTCCATAACTTAAAATGCAGATTTCAAATAAATATCATTACCCTGGCGTCCTCGTGGCTGAGTCGTTAAGAGCTGGGCTACTAACCAAAAGGTAGGCAATCTGAATCACACCAGCTGCTTTCTGGAAACCGTAAGTGGCAGTTCTACTCTTGTCCTATAGGGTCACTATGAGTCAGAACCAACTGGAGGGCACCTTAACACTACCACCACCACCAGTACTCCATCAACATGTAAGGATTATGTTCAAACCAGTATCTGGTATTTAAGTGTACCTTTTATTTGAAATTTACATAATCATATCTCTGACCTAATAGGTTTGAAGATTTGACGTCTGAATCAACAAAAGTTTGAGACAACTAATGCTAATGTGTGCCAAACAAAAATGTTTGACAGCTTAAAAAATTAACGTCTTAACAAATGGAATTATTTCTGCTAAACATTTTACTCTTTCAAAGAGTCATTTCACAATACAGCTAAGCCCCAATTAACATGTATCATGGGAATGACTAGTAGGCCTGCTCCAATTACATTTTGTAAGTCACTGTTTGAAATTATTCAAATATTAAGTATAAGGAAGAATACTGATGTAGTAATACTTTGATGAAAGAAACGGTTTATATTCATCTTTTGGATCTACAGACGTGGTAGAACCTATGTGTTAAATTATCACAAATTAAAGAGAAAAAACCACCTCCGCATCTGAATCAAAACGTTTATCACGCAATCTACCGTTACTGTTAATTTGGAACACTAACTCCCAACAGTAAAATCTATGATCAACTATTTTCCGATTATTAACCTTAAAACTAGCGGGAGTTAAAAATAAAATAGTACTTACATTTCTATTGAACTTGGTGAAAGAATGGTGCATATAAAACCTGTGCATATAAACAATCGCAGTGTTTATCGTAAGCTGAGAACTGGAACGTAACGTTTAGGAAATATTTCAGAAAAACAAGATCCCACTTCCAAAATAACGGGTGGAAAATTCCCGAACTACGGTTCTTTCCAAAAGCCTCCCATTCTCTCAAAACCACAAAACTGTAATAAGTAAAAACCCTTCGGGTGGGAGAAGGAGAGCTCAAGAATAGGGCCAATACCCCGCCCCCCAAATAATACCAATTGCTACGCATTCCACTCTAATGTAACCATTGTAAGAATCCAGGAAGTATTTCTCAATGACTACGACTCTATCTAAAGTCAAAGTCAAACACACGAAAAGCACGCACACATCCATACAAAACCGTCCCTAGAACATAAAGACTTCTGGTGCTCTCCCAAGGTACAAGAGAATCGACATCAAACCGGACAGGAGCGCGTTAAAACGCCATGCAGAACACCGAAGCCTTTCAGCATTTCTAAACCGCGTACCTCTCAGCCTCTCCTCGCACCGAGAAATACCGAAGAAGCCGCCCTTTTCTGCGATAATCCCTAATAGCCTTCTTTGGTTTGGGCGGCTCTCCCATCCCCCGCCAGCACGCCGCGCGGCACTGAACAGATTACACAACGTAGCCTCCCGGCCCGCATTCCCGGGCCCCTCTCTCCTCTTCCACTTCTCTGATGGCCCCTCGCGGCCTACCGAGCCCGAGCCTTCCTTCCCTTACTGAGCGTCGAGGCCCAGCGAAGGCTAAGGCGGCGTCGCCATGTTCACGAAATACCAGGCCAGCGACCGGGCAGAGTAGTAAGGGGCACAGGGCGTGAGTGGTGGAGGGCCAAGAATAGGAAAGGATACACATTGAGGCGCTGTCCCATTTCCTGGATGAGGTTGGCCGCCTGCTGCCGGTACGAGAGCTCTTTATCGGCCTCCACTCCACAGCGGCGGCTCGGCGTGTTCTCCAGCTGTTCCCGAGTAAAGAACCAGCGAGAAGAAGCTCCACGGCCCGACGCCATGACACTTCCTCCTCCGCCCGTTCCCTCACCCACCCCCCCACCCTCCTGGTTTGCCGACTCCCCGCCAACACCGCGCGACCCCGCCCCACTCCGCTCGCCGTAGACCACGCACCGCCCCTTTTCACCCTCGCCACCGTCTTTGCGCGTGCGCAGGGAAGCTCCGCCGGCAGTAACCTTTTGCTTTTTTGCCCCTTTCTTCGGGCCTCGCTCTCGCGCCGGAGACCACAATGCTCCGCGCCGCTTGTCATTTGGAGACACCCAAGGTGGGGTCAGAACCCCTGGTGACGTAGTGGTTGAGAGCTGCTAAGCAAAATGTTGCCAACTGAAATTCGTCAGGCGCCCCTTGGGAGCTCCATGGGGCAGCTTTCCTCTGCCCTTTAGGGTCGCTGTGAGTCAGAACCGACTCCACGGCAGCTGGTTTCATATTGTTTAAGGTGGGCTCAGGCCTGGAAGGCAAAGCTTGGCGCGGTGCATTGTGGGTCCAGGACTGGCGGGGAAGAGAGGAGGGAAAAGGTTGGGAGGAGAAACACTGAGTGGCTTCGCGTTTGGGTTCGAGTCTGTACGTGAAGTTGGAGTTTGACTGAAGTCCAGGAGGGTGCGTAGAACGAGAATGCTCCGGCGCTTTGGAAAGAGAAAAGCTCTTGTTGTCGCGGCTTCGTGGTGCAATTTCCATTTCTCCGTTTGGTTTCTTCCGCGCAGTCTCGTAGGCTTTCCACTTAGGTCTACTGGGAACAGTCTATACCATGCGGGTAACTGGGAAGAATCAACTGGGGAAGACGTATAGGAAATAATTTCCCACATTTGTACCACTAAGTGCTTATTTACTGTATTAATCCCACAGCCAGGCAAGTCATGGTTTTACGTATTTTTCTTCCGAAGGTTATCCGGTTAGTAACCGAAGGAACTGAGACTGTAAACTAGGCTTAATTGCACCGTCGTAATTGATGGTGAGAAGGTCGCGGTGTGCTGTTCAGTTATCTGTAGGTTCGCGTGAGTAGGAACCAACTCCATGACAACTGGCAACAGCATTGTTTGAGCGAGAGAAGGCTGGAGAGAACTGGAGTGCAGGAAAAATTGAGTAAAAATTTTGTCTTTAGTGTTTGATACAGTAACGCCCCACATAGCCTGATAATCTGTTCACCTCTCTCTGTAAGAAAACACCACAGAGCTCCAATCCAGGGACTGTCAGCAGCTGCTGTGTGTGAATAAAGTTTGTAAGTTTACAATATTAAAGATCATGGAGTGCAGGGTAGGCATACCTCTAAAAGGCAAGTAACGTTACTTTTAGGTAAATTTGTGATTCAGACTTCAGGATTTTGTCATTTCCGTTTTGAGGTTCCTGTGCTCGGTATGGAAATTCTAGTGGCTTAAGGGTTAAGTGATATGGCTGCTAACCAGGCAGTCAGCAGTTCAAATCTGCCAGGTGCTCCTTGGACACTATGGGCGTAGTTGTACTCTGACCATAGGGTCGTTGTGAGTTGTAATCAGCTGATGTCAGTGGGTTTGGTTTTTCGGTGCTCTGTATACTGCTGTATTGTGGAGTTGTTTCCCCTAGTTGTACTGAAGTATTGATCTATTGATTTGGCTGTAGTAGACAACCACAAACATAACAGCTGCCTAGGTAATTTTCTTACTTGCCTTGCTTGCCTCATGTCTTAACGCTGCTTAGAAGTTCTAGGGTCACTTGATTTAAAGCCAGGTTTAAAGGTTTCAGTGACTAACACCACTCATGGTTAAGAACTCCCAACAAACTAGGAACGGGGAGAACTTCCTTGATAAAAAACATCTACAGAAAACCTGTAGTAAACATCATGGGAGTTGAAAGAGAAACTAGATTTTTCCCTAAGCTCCAGGCAAGAATGTCCCCTTTCATAACTTCTTTCCGCAATATGTTAACAGCCCTAGCTTGTAGAATGAGAAAGCCACTTGCGATCCGACGACCCCAGAATAAGAAGAGGAAGCAAAATATAGATTGGAAAGGTAAAACTTTGTTTGCACATGACCGTTGAAATTTGAATTAAAAACACTAACATTTAAAATAGCACTCAAAAATGCAGTACTTAGGTGACTCGACGGCACTTGGCTGGCTTGACAGGTGTGAATCTAAAACGTACATAATCTTACTATATGTGGAGAACTAAAACTGATGAGAGAAATCAAAGATGATCTAAACGAATGAAGATATATTCTGGGATTATAAATTGGAAGACTCAGTATTCTTCGTAATTGGATATATCGACTGAACACAATCCCACTCAAAATTCCAGCAAGCTGTTTTATGGGGTTAGACAAATTGATCCAAAAGGTTGCACGAAAAGGCAAGACAGCTAGAATAGCCAACACAACACTGGAAAAAAAAAGTCGAGCTGCCCCTACCTGACTTCAGTGCTACAGTAATCATTATGATACCAGCTAAAGAATAGTCACATAGATAGATAAATGGAACAAAGTAGAGAACCCAGAAATAGACCCATACAAGTATGGTCAGCTGTACTTGACAAAGGAGCAAAAGCAGTTCAATGGAGAAAGAAAAGTATTTTCAATAAATGATGGTGGAACAACTGGACATCCATATACGATAACAAGTGAATCTCAAAAATTAAAATATAAAATGCAAAACTGTAAATCCTTAGAAGATAACAGATAATCTAGGTAACCTTGGGTTTGGTAATGATCCATAAAAAAATTGATGACTTTATTACAATAAAAACTCACAGTCTGGGAAAGATGCCCTTAAGAGAATGGAAAAGTGAGCCACAGACGGGAGAAAGTATTTACACATAGCTGATAAAGGACTTGTATGCAAAATATACAAAGAACTCAAATTTTACAGTAGAAAACTGCTCAAAATATAGACAAAAGATCTGGCCACATGCCTCACCAAAGAATTTACAGATGACAGCCATCTGTACAGCTATGAAAAGAACTCAACATCATATTTCAGAAGTATTTTTGGCAGTATCTTGCCATTGCCAAAGACTGGAAACAAGTGTCCATGAATTCAGGATTGGCTAATTACGGTACATCTATGCAATGAAATAGTCATTAGAAAGAGACCATTTGTATATGGAATTACTACCAAGTATTAAGTAGTGGAAAAGAAGATGCTACTATTTGAGTAAAATGAAAATAATTAATTACAGTATGTATGTAAATACTTTTATAATCACCGATTATCTTTGTAAGAATGCACAAAATTGGTTCCTTCTGGAGGTAGAGGCTGGGAGACAACTTGATCTGTTTGCATTTTTTAAGTTTGTGTGTTGGCTTTTCAAAAATATTTTTAAAGTTGTGGGTAGCTTTTTTTCGGAAATGGAGGTTAAAATTCACTTGTGTTCAGTTTTTTTAAGTTGAAATACTGTGTTTTCTGTGAAAGTTTACCCAGCCAGTTAGGTTCCCATTTAACAACTGATATACAGTTTGCTCGGTGACACTGGTTACATTTTTCACGATGTGTCACCTTTCTCATTACTTTCGTTTTGATTGTTCCAGAATCTAGTTTCCCAGTCCCCTTACTTTACTTTTCGGTAAAGGTGGACCATTTGAAATGGTAGAGACTTTTTCCAAAGGAGAACAATACTTACGGATAGTATTGTTTACTTTATGAACCAGTGTGTTATCTATCTAAAACATGACCTCATGGAGTAGTTTTGGTTCATGGTTTAAAGAACATCTCAGGGTGATAGTCTCAGGGAGTCCCTCCAGTCTCATCTGGACTTCTTAAGAAAAATTTTGAGTTCTCCTTCACATTTTGCTACCATTCTAGCAGGGTCCACATACTGTGTTCCTAATCAAAACAGTCAGTAGTGATAACTGGACACCATCTAGCTCTTCCAGTCTCAATGTAGATGAGGTGGTTTGCATAGACTGTTCCTCCTATGGACTAGTTCTCTGAGTCTTTGGTTTCCTTCTTTTTTAACTCCAGGCCAATATAGAGACCAATAATTGAATATCAGATGGCTACTCACAAGCTTTTAAGGTTCTGGATGCTACTTATCTAAGTAGGATATTGAACATAAACTTTAAGTACTGTCGTAGGCCATTTGACTGAGTTGTTCCACGAGTGTATGGTTCTAAGCCCTCAGTGCCCATAAACCAATCCAGCTAGGTGCTTGGTTAAGTCTGAAGAGTATCTGTGTTGGTGCTCACCATATGCTTTATTGTGTATATGAATATGTATGGATACATATGCTTACATATGTATAACAAAAGTCAAGTTTGATACCTGGGACCTCATGAAGTTAAATACTTAAACACATCAAAAGGTTATCAAAATAGTAAGAAGACAACCTCTGGATGAAGAAAGGATCTGCACATAGATACATACGTGCCCACATACATTTATTCATATCCATACCTACACAATTGTGTGCTTATGTAAATAAATAGGTAACCACACCTCTTCTTTAGTTGTTGATGCACCGTTGTATATGTCATAGCATTTAGCAAATATGTCATTTTTGCTTCCATACTTTTTCATAACACTATTTGCCTTGGTCAAGCTATGCACACTTCATCAACATTTGGTGTATTTCCCATCATCAGAAATAACGTGTTTACTATCTACAGATCGATCTCCAGCACCAGTGTGCACCTAGCCCTGTTACCCACCAGTGTATTGTTGGTTTCAATGTGTACACCTATTCTTGTGTTTTTATAATAGATCATACAGTATTTGTCCTTCTGTGACGGACTTATTTCACTCAATGTCCTCCAAATTCATGTATTTTGAGAAATATCATTATTCTTTATCACTGTGTCATAAATTCCAGTGTATGTATGTACCACATTTTGCTTATGCATTTGATCTATTGATGAGCACTTAGGATGTTTCCATCTTTTTGCTGTTGTGAATAGTGCTGCGATGAACACAGATGTGCATATCTCTGGTTGTGCCTTTAGTATTACATCTCGGGTGTATGTAATCAGCAGTGGGATTGCTGGATTGCAGAATAGTTGTAGTTTTGAAGGGAAGAGCCATACTGTTTTCCACAGTGATTGTATCATTTTACAATCCTACTTACCATGGATAAGGGTTCCAGTCTTCCCACATCCTCTGCAGCATTTGTTGTTTTCTGGTTTTTTTTGATCAGTGCCATTTTAGCAGAGTTAAGATGGTATCTTGTTATTTTAACTTGCAACTCTCTCATAGCTAATGATTGTTTTGGTTACCTGGTACTGCTCTGGCAGAAATACCACAGAGTGAATGACTTTAACAAAGGAAGGTATATTCTTAAACAGTCCAGTAGGCTACAAGTCCCAATTCAGGGTGTCTGCTCAGGGGAGGTCTTTTCCTTTGTCGGCTGTGAAGGAAGGTTCTTGTGCTGCATCAGTCTTTGATCAGGGCACGAACCCGAGGTCTGAAGGACATGATTTTCTCCCTGTGCTGCTTTCTTGATTGTGTGAGGTTTCCAGCTCTCTGCTTGCTTTCCTTTCCTTTTATTCCTTATAGAATAAAAAGGACAAAAGGTGGGGCACACCGTACTGCAGGGAAACCCCCTTTACTGTGGAGTAGGGATATGACCTTAGGAAGCATGTTACAGCCCCACCCGAAATCCTCTGTTAAGATAATCCACTCTGTTAACTACAGGCAGAGATTAGGATTTACAGCATCAGAAAATCACAAAATGGGGAGAAGTCACAGAATACAGGGAATCCTGGCCCAGGCAAATTACTACACATTTTTTTTTGAGGGACATAATTCAGTCCGTGACAGACTGTGAACATCTTTTTATCTGTTTATTAGCCTCTTGGATGTCTTTGGTAAACTCCTCATCTTCATTGACCGTTTTTTAATTGGGTTGTTTGTCTATTTGTTGTTGAGTTGAAGTTTTTTAATATATGTTAGAGATTAAAGCCTTATCAGATATGTCATTCCTCAGGATTTTTTTTCCTACTCTAGAGGTTGTCTTTCTATTATTTTGATAAACTGTTTTGATGTGTTTAAGTATTTAATTTTTATGGGGTTCCAGTTACCTAACTTGATTTTTGCTGTTTCTCATTAATAGTTGTACTTCATAATTAAAAAAAAAAAAATTAGATCCTATAGTTTTGCTTCTGTTTTCTTCCAAAAGCTTTATAGTTTAGCTTTAACATTTAGGTCTCTGATCCATTTTGAGGTATATATGTGTATAGTGTGGTGTATCCTGTTTCATTTTCCTGTGGATGTGCAGCTTTGCTAGCACCATTTTGTTAGACTGTTCTTTCCCCATTGAATGAACTTTGACCCCTTGTCAAAAATCAGTTGTCTGTAGATGGATGGATTTATTTCTGGGTCTCAATTCTATTCTCCTGGTCTAAATGCCTGTCACTGAGCCACTGCCAAGACTGTTTTGATTACTGTGGCTAGATGGTATGTTTTGAGATTGAGGAATGTGAAGTGGTGTGTCAACTTGGCTGGACCATGATTGTCAGTGGTTTGACAGTTATGATGTAGTTTGGCAGCTATGTAATGTTGTAATCATCTCCATAATGAGATCTGTAATTACTTCCATGATGAAATCTGTTATGAGTAGCCAGTCAGTTGAAAGGGAGTTTTGTTGAGGGTGTGGCCTGCATCCAATGTAGGTGTACTTTCTGGTAAAGCTTTTCTTTTTGCTCAGTCTAGATCCTGCAGCTGGTGCCTGTCTTCTGACCTCCGATTCTTGGGAACTGAGCTGTCAGCTTACCTGATGTCATGGGATGAATTGTGTCCCCCCCCCCAAAATATATGTAGCCATGTGGATAGGACATGATTCCCAATATTTTATGATTGTCTGCCATTTTGTAATTTTCCTATGCTGCATGTTAAAGGATTAGGGTGGGACTGTAAATACCTTCATAGAATCACCTCCCTGCTCCGCTGTAAAGGGAATTTCCCTGTAGCATGGCTTGTACCACCCTTAATCCTTTCATCCTATGAGAGATAAAAAGAGAGACAAGCAAGCAGAGAATTGGGAACCTCACACCAGCAAGAAAGCAGCACTGGGAGACGAACATGTCCTTCAGACCTGAGGTTCCTGCACCAAGATGTTCCCTGGACAAAGACTGATGCAATACTGGACTTTCCTCCAGAGCTGACAAGGAGGAAAGCCTTCCCCTGGAGTGGACATCCTGAATTTGGACTTGTAACCTACCAGACTGTGTAAGAATAAACTTTGCTTTGTTAAACCATCCACTTTGTGGTGTTTCTGTTAGAGCAGCAGCACTAGCTTACTAGAACACCTGCCATTCATGGGATTTGTTGGCTACTGCAGCTTTTGGACCAGAGGCCTGCTGTCTGACCTACCAGTCTTGGGTTTGCTAGGCCTTGCAGCTATGTGAGTCAGGAGAAGCTTCCACCCTTGATATAAATCTCTCTGTGTATATTTATAAAGTTCTCTGGTTTTGCTTCTCTAGGGAACCCAACCTAAGACATTTTTACTGTTGTGACGTCTTCACATGGCTTCTTATCATAATGATGCTGTCGTATGTCTTAGCTTTGGATTACTGTCTGTTGTTAATGGTTTTCAGTATGAAAGACTCCCTTTAACATTGTAGCACTGGGCAGGTGGTTACAGCTTCCTTTAACTTTTGCTTGTACGAGAGTATCCTAATTTCTCTCTCATTTTGAATGATGATTTTGCTGGATGTATACTTTTTGGTTGGTAGATCTTTTCTTTCAAGGCTTGTCATACTTGATCTATTGTCTTCCTGCCTGCATACTTTTTCTGACAAGAAGTTTGTGCTTAATCTAATTGTGGCAGCTGTGTAGCTATTTTGCTTTTTACATTTTGCTCTCAAAAGCCTTCCTTTGTCTTTGAATCTGGAAAGTTTGATTGTAATATGTCTTGTAATATGCCCACTTTCTCTTAGGGTTTATCTGATAGGGTGTTTGTTAAGCTTTTTGGATTGCAATCTTTTTGGTCTTCCATAGTATTTGTGTGAGGTTTCCTGCCATTATTTTTTTTTTTAAACTTTCAAAAATTTCAACTTTATTCACTTACTATATTTTTTGGAATGGGAATATTTTCAGTAGTCACTAATAAATGCTTAATACTGTAAGATTACCCTATTTGCAGAAACTTGACAATCATTCCAACAAAATGGGGGGCGAAGTACAGAAAATAATCTTTCTTTTGCCCTTTCAGTTCAAAACATATTTAAGATAACATTTTTCCAACAGCTGAAACCATTAACTAAAAATTTAGAACTGCAGTCTTAAAAACTTAACAAAATGACCACATCCTGAGTTTTATTATTTTGGTTATTGACATGGAAAAATATGCAAAACAGATGAGCAGCTAGTACTGCTTTCAGTTCTGGGCACTACCATTAATTCTTCAAAGATTTTTTCTGCACTCTTTCCTCTTCTGGGACTCCTAATATGTGTATATTATTCCTCTTCAAGCTGTCCCAGATAATCTGGAATTTCTTTATTTTTCTACCATCTTTTTCCTGTTTGTTCTTCGTTAACGTGCTATCAAAGGTTTTGTCCTAGGCGATCACAAAAGGACAAATACTGTATGAGACCAGTATTATAAAAGTTCATGAAAATGTTTACACATAAAATAATGTCTTACATGGTTATGAGGTGGGGAAAGATTAGGGTAGAGAGTACTGGGGCATTTGTGAGTGAGCTAGGCAGTAGTGGTTGGAGCTTGGGCTGGGTGGGAGAACAGTGCTGTCTGGGGTCGGCTGAGCTGGGGTGGGTAGAGGTTGGACACAGGCAGGGGGAGGGAGTGAAGTCCTGGGCACATCAGTGAGCCAGAAGAGGCGGGTAGAACAGAAGCAGGGGTGTGGTGGGGGAAATGAAACATCTTTGTTCCATTTTTATTTGGAAAAATTCTTCAGAAGAAGAGACCCTTCAGAAGAGGCCCTTATTCAAAAGAGACCAGAAGGGTCTCTTAAAATTAAATAGATGTAAAACTGCGTTGGAGGAAATACACCCAGAATGCTCCTTAGATGCAAGGATGGTGAGAGTTTGGCTTACTGTGGATGTATTATCAGAAAGGACTAATCCTTGGAGGAAAACATCATGCTTGCTAAAGTAGAAGGCAGCAAAAAAGGACCTTTAACAAGAACGACGAAATAGTGGCTGCAGCATTGGGCTGAAACATATCTGATACGGTGAGAATGGTGCAGGGTAAGGCAACATTTGATTCTGTTATACAGAGGGGTGATAAGAGTCATAGATGACTCAGGGCACCTAATGACAACAAAACAACAGAGCTGACACTTAATCTTGATTAAGTTACTCTTCAGTGATTACCTTAAATATAGGTTTATGCTTTCTGGTTGAATAATAGAAATTGAGTTGGGCCAGAGCTGGCTCCTTTTTCAGGTACTGTACAAGGGAAAGGGATGTGCTTGGATGGCTATGAAATGCTGTTTGTTTCTTTGGGATCTGGTGATGGTGAGATTTTTTTCCCCCCCGGGGGTATATTTTTGAGAACTAGATAAAGAGGAAAATGAAAAGATGATTTTCCTTTGAGACTTGGATAGTCTGGGTGTGAGAAATGTTGTTCTAGGGCCAGGTAGTCATGTATGGTTCTAAGACTATTAACCTTTGCCCAGAATTCTGTGCAGCTATTAATAACATTAAGAGTGTCGACTGTCACCAGGTAGTATCCTTGACATGGACATTGTCAGATTGGTTTGTGGGAAATATTAGATACTCCTTTGGGAAGTCCAGAGGTATTTGAGGAAGAGGCATTACGCAGTGGGGTTATAACTTAGCAAGGTGGTGAGGACACAAGTCATTGTAAGTAGTGACTAGTTTGTGAGGCCTAGCCATTTGGGTGACTTTTAGAATTATATGAATTCCACACAAACCCAGTTAAAATTGGCTTCTAACTCCTTTCTGCTCATTTTAGGAAGTTTTTTTTTTTCCCCCCCTAAGGATTTCACTATTCAGCAGGTATTTGTGAAGATGTTACTACATGCTGGGGAATTGAAATTGTATGAGTCTGCATATTTGACCCTCCGTTTTGTATATGTTCAAGATGTTAAAGTTCAGTATGTCTGAAATTTAACTCATAATGCTACCCATCAAATCTGGTCTTTCTGTGCCTCTTGGATGAGTGGCACCACTATTATTAGTTCAGATACACAAGTCAGAAGACTGGGAATTATCTTTGATAACTTTCTAAACCTCACCTCCCATTATTGAACTCATCACCAGGGCCTCTTAGTTGATCTTTCTATAGTCTCTGGAGTTTGTACATTTTTCTCCACTACTAGTACCACCACCAGTTTGGTCCGAGAGATTCTACTTATGCTCCTCTGTATGCTGTTGCCGCTTTTCAACTCAAAATGATAGATGTGCTCAAATAAGTATGCCATTCTCTACTTAAAAACCTTCTTCCTTTCGGATAAACAGAGTTAATTCAACTAACCTAGGGCACCGCTCTGCTCCTTTTTACCATGAAAATCTTACTTTCTTACCTCTAGCCCCAAACCAAAACAAACAAAACCCCACTGCCATCGAGTTGATACCAGCTCATAGCCCCAGTGCTCTTTTTTCTTGCATTGTCTTCTCCTGCCAAAAGACTTTCTTCTATACTGTTCCCTCTGAATAGAATAGCTTTTCCTGATTTATCTTTTTGTGCTGCAGATCTCAGTGTCACTTCTTCTGAAAAGTCTCAGACTTTCTAATGAGACATTATAAGCTCTTTATATACAGTGTGCCTCTCCTGTGTAGCTCCTGGCATGTTAGCAGTTTTATGTGTTTGCTTATATGAAGCATGGATACCTGTCTCCTTCACTAGATTATATGAAGGAAGCATATTCTTTCTTGCTTTATCACAGCACCACAATGTGGTTCTTGTTACATAATAGGTCTTAAAGAAATACCGTTAAATTAGTGAGTGATTAAAGGCATGTTTCCTGCTCTCAGGGAAGTTCCAGTCCAGTGGAAAAGCAATTGTATTTCACAGTATTTGAGGTGCTCTAGTAAACGTATTTGCAAATGGCAATGATGACAAAGAATGCACTACTCTGGTGTGAGTCAGGGTGTCTTGAGAGAATATATTTGAGTTTAAAAGGACAAATGGGGCAAGCTGTCGAGGCAGGAAGTAACACACTGCCCATCACTTTGGGGAGATCAGACCATAAAAGGTTTTCAGAGTGTGCCGAGGAGTTTGGGCTTTATCTTTTAGGCTAGTGGTTATCAGGATGGAGAACTAGTGTCAATTAAGACTGAAGCAGAAGGAGAAGCATAAGGATAATTGAAATTTTTAATAGTTAAATTTATTCATGTAAGTGGACAGTTCTTTCTCCTGACATTATAACCTTGCTGTATTTTTAGTAGTAAAAATGGGGTTTCTATGGATCATGATGGCTGATATTTTTAAAATGTCCTTGTTTATCAGAACCACAAGGTAGTAATCTATGTTAATACGCGCCCCTTTTAAAAATGTTATTGGTTGGTGAACTCGCCGAGCCTAGAAGCCATCACTTTAGATCCTGAGGAGTTTTCAGAGAGAGTGGTGTGGTGAGATAGGAACTTTGGGCATTTTTCTTTGGCAGTAGAGTGAAGGATAGTTGTACCAAAATAAGCCCAGAGGCAGGGGTACAATCAGAATTTTTCAGTAGTGCTAGTGAGAACCAAGAATTTGTTTAGAAGTCGTAAGAGAGAAAGAATAGAGAAGACATGAAAGATGTGAAAGTGGTAGAATCTTCTGGATTTAATGTCAGATTTGGTACTAATGGAGGAGAGGATTAGGTAATGGGTGATAACATTAATCAGCACTGTGAGTGTAGGAATTGGAACTGAATTTTGGGATAAACAGATTGAGATATGTTTGGGTGTATAGGTACTGTAGTATTGTTTTGATTTTGTTTCTAAAGCTCTTGGGCTCCTTGAAGCATTGTTTTCTTTTGACCTCTGGCTACTGGTTTTCCTGATCTCCCTCCTGCCTCACTGTTCGATGTCCAATGCTAGTTTTCCCTTTTAGTCTGTAAGTGTTGGAGAGTTCCAGGAATCTCAGCTGCCCCTTTTCTGCACGTTATTTCATCCAATCTCATTTCTTTAAGTACCATGTGTCACAAGTTGAATTGTGTCCGCCCCAAAGTATGTGTAGCCATATGGCTGGGCCACGATCTCCTGTATGTTTTGATTGTCGTCCATATTGTGACTCTCCTGTGCTGTATGTTAAAAGGATTAGAGTGGGACTGTGAATCAGTCACCTCACTGCTCCACTGCGAAGGGTGTTTCCCTGGAATATGGCTGGCCACACCCTTAATCCTTTTAGCCTGCAAGAGATAAAAGGGAAGCAAGCCGAGTATTGGGAACCTCACACTATCAAGAAAGCAGCACTGGGAGAAGAGCACATCCTTCATACCTGAGGTTCCTGCACCAAGATGCTCCCTGGACAAAGACTGATGCAACAATACTGGACTTTCCTCTAGAGCTGACAAGGAGGAGAGTCTGCCCCTCGAGTGGACATCCTGATTTCTGAACTTGTAGCCTGCCGCGCTGTGTAAGAAGAAACCTTCGTTTGTTAAAGCCATCCACTTTGTGGTATTTCCGTTGGAGAAGCACTTGCTGACTAAAACACCATGTATACAGTGATGGCTTCTTCCTAACCTCTCTCCTGAACTCTCCGTCGTAGTTTACTCAATTGCCTCCTGGACATTCCTGCTTAAATGCCTAGTTAATGTCTGAAATACAACAAGTGCAAAAAACTTGATTCTGTCCCTTTCAAGCCTATTTCCTTGATAGTTTTCCTCATCATGGTAAATGATAATAAACTTTGTTCTGCTCCAGTGAAAAGTCTGGGAATAAGGCATAATATGGAACCTTGGTGACCTGCTAACCAGAAGGTTGGTCGTTTAAACCCAGCAGCTGCTCTGTAGGAGAAAGTTGTGGCAGTCTGCTTCTGTAAAGATTTACAGTCTTGGAAACTCTATGGAGGCAGCCGTTCTACTCTTTTGTATAGGGTTGCTGTAAATCAGAATTGATTCATCATCAGTGGATTTATGTTTAATGTGTGAGTTCACTGCTGTTAAATGCATATGAAAGCCTAATGTCCCCTGAATTATGTGCCCAGAAAAGTGAGAGTTAGAAAGCTGTTTATGTAAATAAATAGAATAAAGAGGAATTTACCCATGTTTCCTTCTAGTGCCTGCGTGATTTAATTTTTTATAGTTACATCTCAAATCCATTTGGAGTTTATTCTTATGTATGACTTGGGAAACGAATCTGTTTTCTTTTGTACAGTATTATTTGTAATGGTAGAACACTCGAAATTGTGTACATATCCGAATGGGGGAAGTTAGTTGAATGTACTGTGATGTGCACATGTGTATACACATGTGCACACACAGACACAAATACCTAGGCATCAGCTTCATTCATCTGCTCTCTCCCTCACGTCTGTCAAGTGCTGTTGAGTCTACCTACAACCACATTTCACCGACTCACTATTACTTACTTAGCTAATCATCCTGCTTCCATTCTTGACCCTGTTTTAATAATTCTTTACACAACTACTAATGTTATTTAAAAAAAGAATCAAAGGATGTTATAGATCCATTTGAATTCTCAGTGGCTTCCTATGAGACAAAATGTAAAAATCTAAACTTTGAACATGGCCTATTGATTTGGTCAAGCTTTGGGGTTTTACCTCCTACTTCTTCCCTGTTTGCTCACTAGTGTTTTCTTGCCTCAGAACTTTTTCCTGGAAAGCTGTTTCTCATGGCCCTCATTTAAGTCTTAGTTCAAAGTCCTCTTTATTTACTAAAAATAAATTTTTTTCCAAAGTCCTCTTTAAAGAGGCTTTCTCTGGCTCCACAATTTAATATTTTACCTCTTAGCCTTCCCTCAGGTGCTATAGTATTTTCTTGTTTTAATTTCTTCATGGTGTTTATGAGTGATATAAGAAATATTTCCTCCCTTCATTTCTTCCTCTATTCATTTATGTACTCCCCATTAAAGAAGGAATTTTGTCCTTTTTATTTACTTCTGCAACAGCCCTGGCATATAGAAAACACTGTGAATATGAATACACTGTGTGTGTGTGTGTGTGTGTGTGTGTGTGTATAATACTGAATAAAATGATGAGGTTACTTTCTATAATAAAAAGCAACCATTAAGCACTATGTTAAAAGTGCTCAAATACAGAATATTTGTGGGGGGGGGGAGGAGACAGACATTTGCCCACTTAATGGGGAAGGAAAAACTAGCAATACATGTGATGCCATATTGCTGCTTTATTCAACTTTGTCTCTTTAGGCTGACTGGGTAACAAGCATAGGGTTAGGTGAGTGTAACAGTTCATGCTATCTGTCACCTTGCCTAGGCTGTGATTCTCTGTGGTTTGGCAGACACTGTAATTACTATGCATCTTGACATCTGATTGGAGCATCCAGTCATTTGGAAAGTGAGTTTCCCTGGGGGTGTGGCTTGCCTCCAGTGTGAAATGGATATTCCGGTAAAGTCATTCTTTTTCTTAACCCTGCACCCTTCTCGTTGACTGACCTCTGGCTCTTGGGACATAAGCCTGCCATCTGACCTGCGAATGTTGAATTCTCCAACCCCCACAACCCAGTGAGCCATCAGCAGCCACCAATCTACTGTCTGACCTGCACATTTTGGGCTCACCAGCTCTTGCAATGACGTGAGACAACAGAGATTTTCAGCCTGCTGCCTGACCCGCGGAGTTTGGACTTGCCAGCCTTCACAATTGATGAGCCAATTCTCTGAAGAAAGTTTCTCTCTCTGTGTATGTGTTTCACTAGTTTTGGTCCTCTAGAGAACCCAGCCTAGGACAGTGTGTCAAGTCCTAGGAAGCTGTAGGAGAGGCAAGAAAAAGATGGAGCGGTGAGCTCAATAGAGTGAAAAGGATGAGGTGGGCATAGTTCGGCAACAATTAGTTCTCTTTATTCTGGAGAAGGGCTAGCACAAATTACATGTCCATATTCAACTCAGGAAAAAGCAGTGTGAATGAATACAAAGTAAGACAGTCATTTTGAAAATACTTGATTTTAGTTTTCAGCCAGAGGTACACAGACCACAGATGTTCATTATCCCTATAAGGACAATACTCATTTTCTGCAGCCTACTGGGGCCATCAGTGAAGTGAGTAGAACCAGGATACCTTGGTGCTGCCCTCCCAATTCCTGGTTACCTTTACAAATTCTGCTGAGTGTTTTAAATTAACAGAACTTCTGGTAAATGTAAATTTATAGACTTGAAACTTTTCTACAGAATAGATGTCAGGTAGTCTGCAGCATGTGTTTCTGATAGCTTTGCCTTTCTCTTTCTCATTCTCCAACCCTAGACAAACCTTATCTATCCTTCTATACTCTGTCCATAAACCCTGGTGGTGTAACAGTTAAGAGCTATGGCTGTATAGCAGTTTGAATACACCAGGTCTCCTTGGAAACTATGGAGCGATTCTTCTCTGTCCTATAGGGTCATTATGAGTTGGAATCAATGCAGTGGTTTTTTTGTTGTGGTGGTTTTGTATTTAGTTGGAGTTTCACTTTCTGTGAAAATCTGCACAATTGTTTGAGTCCAAATTGAATTCTTACTGAATCTTTTTGGACACTCATGTTTTATATGCTAGTGATTATTCCATGAACATGCGTCGTCTTACCTCCTTCGCTGCCTTAACTGAATCGTAAGCTCCTTGAGGTTACAGAATGTGTGTGTGTCATTTATTTTGCAGAATCTAAACATTCTTTGTTCTGGGCTAATGGAAAGTGTTAAAAGTAATTTGAGACAGGTTATGTTGGATATAATTCATATATACTTGTTCAGTGTAAAGAACCTAGCTGAGGCCTCTAGGACAGATCTGATTTGGGGCTTCTTCATATAAATCACTAGTGACCTTGTGTTTTTCATTTTTGCCAAACTAACTAAAAAGCTTTGGGGTACATCATTCTTTTTATTCACATGTGAAATAAGATAATTGCTTTTCAGAACAAAAACTTTTAGCTATGAATAGTTTGGGGTATTTGGGGATATTCTGTTTCTTCCAAATAGGATTTTTGTAATACCTATACAACACTCTTTAAAACCAGAATATCTTCTTGAAAGTTTATAGTAAATTCAGTCATTCAAATTGTTTTCTCTCAAGACCCAAAAATGCTAGGGCATTTCCAGCTTTGAGTTTATCCTGAAAATGAAAGAAAAAAAAATTTTTAAATCATTACTGATTGTTTTTAAGTACCTTATCATGTAGTCTTTATCAGGTTAAAAACAAACAAACAAAAAAATCAACTCCCTAAAATGAAACAAAAACATCAGTAGGACAAAGAACAAACATCTTACCAAAATCCTCTTGAACTGTGTTTTGCCTCCCTATTTGAAATCTAAATCTGAAACTTGATTGTTAAGGGAAAGAAAGAGACTTAAAAACAAGAGTGCTCTTGTACAAAAATGCCTGCCTTTGGAAACCTTTAGAGGACCCTCCAGTGTGTCTTAAAGACTATTTAGAGGCAATACAAAAAAAGGTAATTTAGACCTGTGGAACAAGAGATCTGGAAGCAGTACCCAGAGATCATGTGGCCATCCATCTCTCTAGATTCCAGGCATATGTGTTGTCCTTTCAAATGTACCTGACTAAAGCTCTTTTGGAGAAAGAGGTGGTATGTATGCAGGGCCTGAGAATATACATCTTGTATAATGTACACATGAAAAAAGACCACCTAAGTTTTCCTCTGCCTTCTCCTCAGCTAAAGACTAGATCAACTCTGCAGAAAAAGTGCAAGTGATTTGAGCAGTAACTGTGATTGTGTGTGGAACAGTGCTGCTCTGTAACACATGGCGTCTGCTGTGATCCAAAACTGAGCCCATGAACAGTAACAGTGACAAGCAAACACTTAGGTTTGCTGTTATTAGTTGATACCGCATAGATTCCGAGCATGGTGGCCCCATGTGTGCAGATTAGAACTGCCAGGATTTTAAAGGCTGTGACCTTGTGACAGCAGATCACTAGACCTCATTGCTGAGGTTCCCATAGGTGGGTTTGAAACACCATGCTTTTATAGTCCAGCTCTTAACGATTTGTGCTACCCAGGTGTATTGGCACTATTTTTAAAAAATGGTGAGTATACTATATACAAATGAAATTACACTATGTATGTTGTTTTTCACTTTGTTTTTTTAACTTAATATGTCTTGAAAATTGATTTCTAATTCTTTTTTATGATTGAATAGATTGAATTGTATGGGTAAATTATTATTTAACTTTTCTCCAGTAGATTGTTTTCAATCATTTGTTATCATAAATAATGTTTACCATGAGTAAGTTTGTACAGAATGTCATTTGAATTTGTGACTGTGTTAAAAAACTTTACCCAGGCTTTATTGAAAAATTGAAATGATACACAAATGCAAATAAATAGTAACAAAAAGCCAAACAAACCAAAGCCAGTACCACTGAGTCAGTGCCAACACATAGCGATCCTATAGGACAGAGCAGAACTGCTCCGTAGAGTTGCCGAGGAGTGCCTTGGGGATGTGAACTGCCAGCCTTTTGAGTGGCAGGTGTAGCACTTCACCACTGTGCCACCAGGGTTCCCAAACAGTAATAAAAGGCCTAAAATAACAGTAGTAATCCATTAAAGGTATTAACTGGGGTATTTTGAGTAATCTGATTTTAGTTTAATTTGGGTTAGCTGTATAGAAAGGTTTTCATTTTCAGCCCTTGTGGTTAAAAAAAAAATAAAAGGAAAGAAAAATCTTAATGCAGCTTCTGACTTTATTGAACAAAATTCAGGATTTTTAGTGCCTTAAGGTAGGTGACTCTGGGGTCACTATGAGTCAGACCCAACTTGATGGCAGTGGGTTTGGCTTGGTTTTGGTTTAAGGTAGGTGAGTGCCAAAGGGGACACTTTCTGCAAAAGAAAGTCTAAGATTTCTCAATTAATAACTAGAAAGCACATGTCTGGTGGCTCAGTAGTTAACCATTTGGCTGCTGTTCATTGTAAACCCTGTAGGGGTAGTTCTCTGTCCTATAGGGTTGCTATGAGTCAGAATTGACTTGATGGCAACAGGTTTTTTCTTCTTTTTTTTTTTAAGTGCATATCAGAGTGGACTCTACTTGGCATCTGTTGATGTGGATCAAATCTACTGAGAAAAACTTGAAGAGCTGTACCCTTGGTGGATCAGTGGTTAAGCATTTGGCTGCTAACCAAAATGTAGGCAGTTTGAATCCTCCAACCACTTCTTGGAAACATTATGGGGCATTTCTACTCTGTCCTGTAGGAGGAATTGACTTCATGGCAATTTTTGTTTGTTTATTTGTTTCAATCTTTAAAGATTAAAGCAGAGTTAAGAGTCCAAGAAAAATTTCAGTTCTAGTTCAGAAGAAAGCTGAGGATTATGCAAAATGATTATAAATTAGACTTTTGTAAGATTTATTAAGTATTTATATATGACAGTGTTTTCTTTTTTGGTGATCTCTGACTGTTGGTAATGACTGGTGGTGAAACCCTTAAGAAGAACTTCATTCAGGGGTTAGGAGTATGGAGAAAGCAAGGGAAGGGAATCTGAAGAGACTGCGTCTAACCAAGGAGTAGAATAGTCACAGTAGCATTATAGCGTATCTTAGCATCCTTTACCCACTGTGAAAATCAAATGCAAAGAAACAAACCAAACCAAACCAAACCAAGAAAACCCAGTTACTTGAAGGTTTTGATTCCTTGGGTTGCTGATGATCAGGGCTTTAGTTTTAATATCTAAATAATGGAAATCAGTACATTTGAGATTGATAGATTTGTAACAATAATATTAAAGGAAAAATTTAGATATTCTCATGAGTCATCTGAGATGCAAATATTTGTCTTAAATATTTGTTTCTTTACAGATTTTTTTTTTTCTTGAATTCAAGGGATTCTATTTCATTTAGAGTCAGCTTTTTATTTTTTCTTTGCTCTTTAATAGTTCAGCTATTTCTGGAGATGGAGTAACAGTTCAAAGAAAAGAGATGTAATGATTCCCATTTTCTTCATGAGCACTTATCAAAGTACTCTGAAGCCAAAACCAATTAGTGCAGGAAGCTCTGGAAGAAGAGCATGTAGTAAAAGACATATACCTTTGTTTCTTCATCAAATTCTTCCATAGACTCTATCAGTTTTCCAGGTTCTAGCTCACCTAGTGGAAAGGGATAATCAGTTCCCAAAATAACTTTGTCCTGAAAAGAGAAAAAATATTTTTACCTGTAATTTTGTAGAACATCACAGAACCTTCAACTTACTTACAATTACTCATTACAAGCATCGCTGTGGTAAAATAACGGATTTCTTCCTGTTTAGTAGAAACATAAAACTATCTAAAATGCAAAGATTTAACAAATTTGAAATTTATTTTGACATTTCCCCAGCAGGTGGTGCCATCAGGTCTCTTAATGTTGACTGTTAATCGCTATCCTCCTTTATTTTTGTAACTAAAATTAAAAATGCTGACAAAGTATTTATTTAGTAGAACATACTAATTAATGCCTTAAGATGAAGTTAAGGATTATGTCCATTTTAGAGTGTTACAGAGCAATTAATCTTGCCATTTCTAAAAGTATACTAGTTGAAAATGAAAAAAAAAAAACACAGGGTGAAAAGTCAAAAAACAACCACAGAACCAATTCTGTGCTCTATTGGCTAAATCACTATTTTTTTGAATGATATAGCTTCAGATTTACATTTGACAGTTTATGCAACAGAGCGCACAGCCTTATCTGCATCTACAAATATATTAAGCAGTATGTGAGTCTGTGTTAAAATCTGTGTGTACTCTGGTCTACAAAACAGATATGGTCCCTGTCCTCCAGAAACTCATGATCAGGTGAAAGTAAGACATTAATTTAATAATATCAGTCTATTGAAATAAAATGAAAACAAACCCAATTTTAAACCAGAAATTTTACTTCTGGAAATACATCCCATTCATGCACATACACTAGAAGTATATACAAAGAAGTTATTTGTACCATAAAGAGACCTGACCAACTGTATTATGCTGTATCCTAAAATGAGAAATAAAAAGAGAATGGGAAATACCTATATACACTGAAATGAAATGATCAAAGCATATTGTAAAGAGGGAAAAAGAAAAAGTCTTAGAAAAAATATATTATGCTGTTGGAGGCACAAACATACATGTTTGTATGTTTGTAGTCTGTCTCAGGAATGATAGCCTAAAAAACAAGTGATATTAGTTGTTTCCCAGGAGAAGAACTGAGAATTGGGTGGGGAGGAGATCTCTTCCCCCCTCCTTCTTTCCCCCCCTTTGAAATAAAATTGACATACTTTCATATTCATGATATTCATCCTTTTAAAGTGATTCAGTAGTTTGTAATGTACTTACAAAGCTATGTAACTTTTACCACTATCTAATTCCAGAATACTTTTGATCACATAAAAAATAAAGCCATGTCCATTAGTAGTCACTCCCCCTTCTCTTCTTTCTTCAGCCCCTGGAAGACACTAATCTTTTTGTCTCTATAAAATGACATATTCTGGACGTTTCCTGTGAATGAAATCATAAAATATGTGGCCTTCCATCATCCAGTATAATGTTTTCAAGATTCATCCATGTTGTAACATGAATCAGTACTTCATTTTTTTATGGCTGAATAATATTCTATTGTATGGGTGGATATATTACATTATTTATCTGTTCATCAGATCATAGACATTGGGTTGCTGTACCACATTTGTTTATCCATTCATCAGATGATAGACGTTTACTTGTACATGTATTGTCTTAGTTGTCTAGTGCTGCTTTAACAAAAATACTACAAGTGCATGGCTTTAAAAAGAGATACTTTATTTTGCCACAGTCCGGGAGGCTAATGGTCCAAGTTCAGGGTGTCAGCGCCAGGGAAAGGTTTTCTCTGTTGGCTCTGGAGGGAGGTCCTTGTCATTAGTCTTCCATGGACTGGAGATTCTGAGGTGCAAGGACCCTGGGTCCTTGCTGCTTTCTTGATGGTATGAAGTCCCTAACTCTCTTTACTAGCTTCTCTCTTTTATATCTCAAGAGATTCCTTCAATGCAGAATACAATTCTATACACTGAGTCCGGCCCCACCAGTACAGCTGCTGCCCATCCTCCTCATTAACATCATAGAAAAAGGGTTTACAGCACGGAGGAACATTACACAATATTGGGAATCATTGCTTAGCCAAATGGCTGCATACATCTTTGGGGGGGGACACAATTCAGTCCGTGACATCTGTGTACAAGTTTTTCCATGAACATAAATGTTTATGTCTCTGAGTATATACATAGGAGTGGAATTGTTAGATTATGTGTTAATTTCCTGTTGATTAAGGATTGCTAAACTGTTTTCTACAGAAACGTCATCGTTACACATTACCACTAGCAGTGTGTAGGAGTCCCAATTCCTCCACATTCTTGATAACACTTGTTATTGTCCATATCTTTGATTATACCATCGTAGTGAGTGTGACGTGTTTCTCTGTGGTTTTTATTTGTATTTCTCTAATGACTGATTATGTTGGGCATCTTTTCATATACTTGTAGGCCATTTTATATCTTTTTTTGGAGAATTTTCTATTCAGATCCTTTGCAGATTTTTAAAATGGGTTGTTGGAACTGAGTTATAAGAGCTCTTTATGTGTTTTGGATACTAGAGCCTCACCAGATGTATGGCTGGCAAATATTTAGGCATTCTGTAGGTTAACTTTTCACTCTCTTGATTATGCTTTTTGAAACAGAGGTTTTTAATTATGATGAATTTCAACTTATGTATCTGTATATATACATATATATATGCATATATGTGGTTGCCTGTGCTAACGAACCATTGCCTAATCCAAGTTTACAAAGATTTGCACCTGTGTTTTCTTCTGAGAGTTTATAATTTTAGCTCTTTTATGTGTTTGATCGATTTTGAGTTAATTTTTTTATAGGATATAAAGAACGGGTCTCACTTTATTCTTCTGCGTGTGGATATCCAGTTTCTGAATATCATTTTTTGAAAAGGCTATTCTGTCATCTTTGAGTTGTCTTGACACTCCTGGCAAACATAAGTTTATCTGTATGGCTGTCCTTATGCTAGTGCAACACAGACTTGATTACTATAGCTGGATAGTAAGTTTTCAAATCACGAGTATGAGTCCTCCAACTTTGTTCTTCTTCTACAAAATTGTGTTGGCTATTCTGGGTCCTTTGGATTTCGATATAAATTTTAACATCAGAAATTTTAGTTAATTTTTGCAAAAAAAGTGGCTAGAAGTTTGGTAGGACTTGTGTTGAATCTCTAGATCAATTCAGGGAGTATTATCAGCTTCATAATTTTAAGTTTTCCAGTCAGTGAACATTGGATATCTTTTCATTTATTTAGGTCTTCTCTAATTGCTTTCAAAAACATTTTTAGTTTTCAGAATACAAGTCTCACTCTTACGGTCAACTTTATTCCTAAGTATTTTGCCTTTTTTTTTTTTTTAATGCTATTTTAAGTGGATTTGTTGCCTTAATTGTCTTTTTGAATTGTTTGTTGCTAGTATGTAGAAATATAATTAACTTTTATATTTTCATCTTGTTTCCTGTAATCTTGCTGAATTTATTTGTGGGCTCTAATAGTCAATTTGTGGATACCTTAGGATTTTCTGTATACAAGGCCATGACCATCTACAAATGCATATATTTTTACTTCTTCCTTTCCTGTTTGGATACCTCTTTGTCATTTTTCTTACCTGATTTCTTCAGCTAAAACCTCCAGTGTAATATTGAATAGAAGTGGCAAGAATGGAGACTTTCAGCTTTAATTATTAACTATGATGTTAGTTACAGGTTTTTCATAGATGTCTTTTGTCAGGTTGAGGCTGTTACCCTCTAGTTTGTTGAGCTTTATTGTGAAAGGGTATTCGATTGCGTGAAATGCTTTTTCTATGTCTGCTGACTGATTTCCATGTTGAAGCAATCTTGGATTCCTGGGATAAATCCAAATTGACCATGGTATAAAATAATAAAAGATCTTCCAATAAGGATGCCCTGTTTTTGAGAGCTCACAGTGATGATATTTGTGAAGCTATAGCAGCCATATTTATCCTGTTTTTGGACTAGTCTTGGCAAATAGCCATGAAAATTTACACCATTCCACAATGTATAGAAATTAGTAGTTTATTATCAAAATGGGTGTGCCGTTCACCAACCATTCCGTGCAGTTATGTGAAATTTACAATGCTCATAATCGTCCCACCGAGAGACGTTTAATAAAAAAAATTGAGACAGCCAGGCCTATTGCCAGTCAGACAATGCCTGTGAATCAAATGGACCACACACTGCCGTTCATCAGAGTGTACAAGAGAATCAATTCCACTCAATTTCTTGCCACGCACAAGAACTGGGCCTTTTGTTGACCCAAGTTTCGAGGATTTTACATTTGGCTTTGAAGCTTTACCCTTCCAAAATTGTTTTAACTCAAGAACTGAAGTCCAACAACCATAGATTGCACTGTACATTTGTTGACTGGGATCTGGAGCAATTGGAAGTTGACCCTGCTTTTGGCAGAAAAATCACCTTCAGGAACATGGGCCATCACATTTGGAGCAATGAGAATCCAATGGAGATTCAAGAACGTCCATTTCATCCCCCCAAATTACTGTTTGGTGTGGATTTTGATCCAGCAGAATCATGAGCCCTTATTTTTAACAGGATGAATGAGGAGAGGCTATGACTATCAATGGCTGAAGGTATTGGGCTATGATAACTGATCATTTTGGGCCCCATTTCTAAGGTAGTGCAGTGGCCATTTACCTGAAGTTCTTTTCCACACATAATGCCATGAAATATAGTTCAAAATAAGAAAACAATTAAAACTGCATCTTTTATACAACTTGTTTTATTCAAGTTCAAACATAGGACATCTTTGTTGGAGCCAAGCCAGCCAAGTGTCGTCGAGTCGGATCTGACTCATGGCAACCCTAGGGGCCCTTTTTGGAAGACCCTTTGTACATTATCTATGTTATGTAAAAGATATATATATTTAAAAATTTTTGCTGTATTTGTTTTAATAGATTTTGCTGAGGAAATTTGTCTATATTCAAGAAGAGTATTAGTTTGTGGTTCTCCTTTCTTGTGATTTATTTGTCTGGTTTTGGTATGTAAGTACAGTCATTTTCTATTTTTTGGAAGATTTTTTTGAAGGTAGTAAGTCTTAAGGAAACCATGGAGGTGTAGTAGTTAAGTGCCACATCTGCTACCAAAAGGTCTACAGTTTGGATCCACCTGGCATTCCTTGGAAATGACAGAGCAGTTCTACTCTGCCCTCTGGGGCCACTATGATTTGGAATCTACTTGACGGCATTGGGTTTGGGTTTTATGTCTTCTTAAAAGTTTAGTAGACAGTCTTACCTTTCACCGAAGTTACCACTTACCTATTGTCAGTTCTACCCTGGCCCCTAGGGTTGCCATGAGTCAGATCCGACTTGACGGCGCTTGGCTTTTTTATTGTTTAGTTAGTGTTTTCCCTTTCCTACCTCTCTCTTCACTGTTAACCATCAAAGATTGTTTCTCTGTGTAAACCTTTTCATGAGTTTTTATAGTGGTGTTGTCAGACAGTACACAATACTAGGGAAGTCAGCACAACTTGTCCAAGGTAAAGTCATAAAAGCTTCATAGACACATCCAAACACCTGAGGGATTGAATTACTGAGTCAAGGACTGGGAATCATGGTCTTGAGGGGCAGGGATCATGGTCCTGGGGTACATCTAGCTCAATTGGCATAACATAGTTTTTAAAGAAAATGTTGTACATCCGACTTTAGTGAATAGTGTCTTCAATCTTAAAAGCTTGTGTGTGGCCATTTAAGATACTCTATATTGGTCCCCCTCCAACTAGAGCAAGGGAGGATGAAGAAAACGAAAGACACAAACTAAAAATCAGTCCAAAAGATTGATGGACCACAACTACTATAGCCTCCCAAGACTGAGACCAGCACGGCTAGATGGTACCCAACTACCCCACTGACTGCTTTGACAGGTATAATGATAGAGGGTCCTGGACAAACATGGAGAACAATGTAAAACAAAATTCAGACTCACAAAAGAGACCAAACTTACTGTTCTGACAGAGACTGGAGAAATCCCAAGAGTGTGTTGCCTGATACTCTTTTAGCTCAATACTGAAATCTCTCCTAAGATTCATCCTTCAGCTGAAGATTTAAAAAAAAAAAACAAATCCAGTGCAATCGAGTTGATTCTGACTCATAGTGGACCCATAGAACAGTGCGGATTCAGACAGATTCCAACTGCCAATATTTTGGTTAGTAAATGCAGCACTTAACCACTACATCACCTGGGTTTCCCAGCTGAAGATTAATCAGACCTATAAAGCAAATAGTAGTACACATGGTTCAGCCATATATATGAGATGCTTAATGGCACACCAGCTCAGAGGCAAGGACAAGAAGGCAGGAGAGTACAACGAAACTGGCTGAATGAAAATGGGGAACTCAGGGTTAGGAACGGGAGAGTATCGACACATCATGGAGTTGACAGCCCTTGTCACAAAAGCAATTCAAGTAGTAATTGTTTAATGAGAGACGCATTTGCTTTGTGAACCTTCACCTAAAGCACAAAAGAAAAAGTTTGGTGGAAGTCACCAGTGACGTTGTCTGATCCTGGGTTTTTCCTATGGGAGGTTTTTTTTAAAAAAAATCATTATTACTAAATCTTTACTTGTTGTAGGTCTAGTCATGTTTTCTATTCTTGAGTCAGATTTTGACAATTTATGTCTTTCTAGGAGTTTATCCATATCTTATTTATTGGTATACAATGTTCATAGTCTTCTCTTACAAACATTTTATTTCTGTGAGGTTAGTAGTAGGGAGCCCTGGTAGCACAGTGGTTAAGCACTTGTCTACTAACTGAAAGGTAGCTCAAACACACACAATGGCTCTGCAGAGAAAAGACCTGGTGATCTGCTGCTATGAAGAATACAGCCTAGAAACCCTATAGGGCAGTTCTCCATCACATGAGGTTTCCATGAACTGAAATCAACTTGATGGCACTTAACAAGTCACAGCAGCAAAGGTTGGTAGTAACTTTCTCTCTTTCATCTCTGATTATTGTTGGTATTTGGAATCTTCTATCTTTCATTTGGTCAGTTTTACTAAAGTTCTGTCTTTTGCTGATCTCAGAAAGCAACTTGGTTTTTTTGTTGATTTTCTCTGTTATTTCTCTGGTTTCTATTTTACTTATATTCACTGTGATTTCTATTACTTCTGCTTGCTTTTAGTTTAGTTTGCTCTTTTCATGATTTCTTAAGGTGAGAAGTTAGGTTATTGATTTAAAACCTTTATTTTTTGTGTAGGCATTTACAACCACAAATTACCCTTGGAGCACTGCGTTAACTGAATCCTGTGAGTTTTAGAATGTTTTTGTTTATTTCAAAGCATTTTCTAATCTGCCTCATGACTTCCTTTTGACTTATTAGTTATTTAGGAATGTGTTGTTTACACATATTTGTGAATATCTCAACTTTTGATTTCATTGTGATCACAAAACATTTTATCTGATTTCAGTCCTTTTAACTGAGACTATTTTTATGTCAAAGTATAGTCTGTCTTGGAGACCGTTTCATGAGCGCTTGAGAGAAATGTGTATTCTGTTTTTGAGTGGAGTGTTCTTTAGATGTCTGTTAGGCCTAGTTGGTTGGTAGTATTATTCAAGTTTTCTAATTCTTGGCCATCTCTCTAGTTGTTCTGTTATTGAAAGTGGAATATTGAGGTCTCCCACTATAACTTTTAAATTGTTTCTTCCTTCAGTTTTGTCAATTTTTGTGTCATGCATTTTGAGGTTTTGTTGTTTTGCATATTTATGTTTATAATTGTTAATCTGTCTTGATAGATTGACCATTGACCCTTTTATCATTATGAAATGTTCTTTGTCTCTGCAAATCAAGGAGTCCAGAAGGTAGTGGTATGGCATATTTAAAGATCTGAAAGGAAAAAATGTCAACTAAGAATTCTATGTCAGTAAAACCTGTCCTTTCAAAACAAAAGAGAAATCAAGATATTCTCAGATCAAGCCAGCAAACAAACAAACAACAACAACAAAACCTGAAAGAATTTGTTGTTAGAAGAACTGCCCTGTATGGATTTTCTCTATTTTGTAGGACATCCTTCTTATACTTTCCTTTAGTTCTGTAGACGTAGCTTCTTTTACATTTTGTCAGGTAAGTCCATCATCTGGCATCCACAGAGACAGTTTCTATAGACTCCTCCCTCCTCACCCTGTACATGGGCTATATACTTTCTTTGTATGTTGCACAATATTTTGTTGCAAACTGGACTTTTAAAAATAATATAACAGGGAAGCTCTAGAAATTAGATTCTCTTCTTTCCCCAGTATTTGTTGTTGTTGCTTCCTTGTTTAGTGACTTTTCTAAGTGAATTTTGTGAAGTCTTGTTGTGTATGGCCCCTGAAGACTTCTCTGTTACCTTAATGATAAGTGTTAATTAGGGAGAGATTTCCTTACATGCTTGGAGCCAGTAAATCTACTAGTCTTTGCTGAGTGGCTATGTGTGCATGTTGGGGCATATTTTCAGCATTCAACTAGGCAGTTTACATCCCTGTTTTAGTTTGATGGAGTTGCAATCCCCAAGTGCCACCTCAGTGGCTTGTGGGGCTGTTGGTTTTAAAGGCTATCGTGAGCTAGGGGTATAGACAGATACAGTGTAAGTAAAACATCACAGAACGTGATATTCTTAAAAACCTTCAGCTGTTTTTTTCCTTGAATCAAGTCCCCCTGATTGCTGCACACCTTTGGTTAATTTCCAGAGTGCTGAAAAAGTATTCTAACAATTTTGACAAAGAAGGAGAAAATACTTGGAGATCCTTACTCCGTCATTTTTGCAGACACTACTTGTATTACATTTTTAAGGGGAGATGGGTGTTGGTGGGTAATTGCAGTCCTCTTGTTTAATTCTGGTGGCGTGGTTAAGTGCTGTGGCTGCTAAAGTAAAAGCTGGCCATTCAAACCCACCGGGTGTTCCTTGGAAAACTGTGGGGCAATTCTGCGCTGTCCTGTAGGATCATTATGTGTAAGAATCAACTCAGTGGCAGAGTTTTTTGTTTGTTTTTTTTAAGTCAGATGGACAAATCTCAGACATATTCTATATAGCTCCCTGGAAGGTCCCAGAGGGATTGAATCGCAGTTGCTTAAGTGATGGCTGGTTGATAGCACACTCTTGGATTGACTTTCCCTCCTAAACTGTCAAACTCTTCCATGTCCCCTACTCTCATTCTCTGAAATTACTTTCTGAAATAATACCCTTGTTTTTAGGCTTTGCTTATAGAAGAAACTCAAGCTAAGAGAAAAGAGGAGTCTACATTTAAGTGTTCATTTTTCAACCCCCACTTTCTCATCCAGTGCATCTGACTCTCTCCCCTTCACTGCACTGCCAAATGGAATGGATATTTTTCTATACTTATCTTTCTTATCCTCTTCTGAAACATTACGTATTTATTAAGTATTTTATTCAGATATATCTCATTACACTCATTGTTTCTTCTTCTGTTTTTTTTCTTTCCACTTCACAATCTCTCCGTGTCTCTTTTGTGGGCATCTTCCCTATGTTCTCCATTTCTGAGACCACCCTACTCCCAGTGCTGATATTCCCTATGGTTCTGTCTTAGCCTTCTTCTCTTTCATTGTTACTCTTTTGTGCTGCAGGTAGTCTCATCCATAACCAAGAACTTACCTCAAGTCCTAGTTATATGGCTTCCTAGTAGACATTTCTAGTAAGCTGTCTCACAGGCAATTAAAACTTAACATATTGTTTACTATTGAAGTCCTCATCTGAATATTTAAGCAGCTTCGTGTTTATTCACATCATCTTTCTACCTCTGATTTTATTCTCTTTCAACCTCTTGTTCTCTCCCTTGACCTTCATTGCCTTGCATTCTGGATATCTACTGTTTGCTCTTCCAGATGTGCTCTCCGTCCTTCTTAATCTATTGGCTTTTTGGAGGCTGACCTGTATGAGCTGTACAACAGGGTTCCTCTGCCCTCAGGCTTCCAGTGAAGCCATGAACAATGTAGGGAGGAGATGAATGAATGAAAGGAAAATGTTTATCTCTGAGCTCCTGGTTTTGTGGATTCATGGCAGGCTGGCTCCAACTAAAGGTTTTCTGTCACCTGGTCCTCTTCACAGAGCTCTCTCTGTTTTCAAGTTTTATCCAGTGTAGTAGAAGTTTCGTAGTTTCTCACTGTAGTTTAATTTGCATTTCTCTGATACAGTAATGATGTTCAGCCCCTTTACCTAGGATTGGCTAATTGCAGATATACTTTTAGAAAGTGTCTATTCAAATCTTTTGCTCATTTTGAAACTGGATTTTCTTTTTATTATTCTGTTGTAGTACTTATTAATATATTCTGGATATAAGTCCATCAAATATGTGTTTTGTGATTATTTTCTATCATTTGTTAACTTGCCTATTCATTTTATTAATGTTAAATGTCTTATTATGATATAGTACTTAATTCTATGAACTAATTTTTCTCAAAAACATTTTATGGTGGTTTCTTTCTGTAAGATCCTCAGTGGCACAATGCTTAAAGCTCTTGGCTTCTGCTCACAAGGTTAGCACTTTGAATTCATCACTTGCTCTGTACGAGAAGGCTGCGACAGTTGGCTTCTGTAAAGATTTACAGTTTTGGAAACTCTATGGGGCAATTCTACTCTGTCTGTTAAGATTACTGTGAGTTGAAATCAACTCAGTGGCAGTGGTTTGCTTTCTGTACTTTGTCCAGGAATCTTTTCCAAGTGTCTGGGTTGAGAAGCTATTTGCCTGTGTTTTCTTTTTGAAATTATAGTTTTAGCATTTATGGTTAGGTATATATGATCTTTCTCAAATTATATTTTGTGTATGTTATAAAGTAGGATCAAGGTTTATATTTTTCCATATAGATATCTATTTGTTGAATTAAATTGCTATAGTTTTCTACCTGATGTCCCTGATTCCAGTCTCATCTATTTCAGTCAATACTAAATTTAAAATACAAATCTGATCAAAGACCTAAATACAAACACTAGAACTACGAAGATCATAGAAGAAAAAATAAGATCAACGGTACAGATCCTAACATACAACATAAACAGGATACAAACCATACTAACAAACACCAGAAGATAAACTAGATAGCTGGGGTCTCCTAAAACTTAAACAATTGTGCGCATCAAAAAACTTCACCAAAAGAATGAAATCAGAACCTACAGACTGGTAAAAAAGTTTTTGCTATGACAGATTTGAAAAAAGATCTACTGGATAACATCTACAGTAAAATCCAACATCTCTACATCAAAAAGACAAATAATCCAATTAATAAATGGGCAAAAGCTATGAACAGACACTTAACTAAAGAAGACATTCAGGCAGCTTAACAAACACAGGAGGAAATGCTTGTGATTATTAGTCATTAGAGTAATGCAAATCAAAGCCACAATGAGATACTATGTCACCCCAGTATTACTGATATGAACCATAAAAACAGTAAGATATGTTATAGAGGCTACAGGGAGACTGGAACTCTTATGTACTGCTGATAGCAACACAATATGGTACATCCATTATGGAAAAAGATATGGCACTTCCTTAAAAATCTAGAAATAGAAATACCATATAATCCAGCAATCCTACTCCTAGAAGTATATCTTAGAGAAATAAGAGCTATCGCATGAATGAGTATGTACACATCAATGTTTGTTGCAGCATTGTTCACAGTAGCAAAAAGATGAAAATGTGAATGGATAAACTATGGTACAAGCACACAATGGATTACTATGAAACGATGAAGAATGATGAATCTGTGAAACAGCGTGGGTGAATCTGGAGGGCATTATGGGGAGGTGAAATAATCACTAAAGAACAAATACCATATGAGACCAGTATTATAAAAACTCATGAAAAGGTTTACATACAAAAAGAAATAATCTTTGATGATTATGAAGGAGGGGAGGGATGGGGAGGGAAAAAAACTGAATAGACAATAGGTTTAGGTGGTAACTTTGATGAAAGATAGGACAGTACGTAACACTGGGGAAGCCAGCACAGCTTGACTAAACACAGTCATGGAACCTCCATAGACAAATCCATACTCCCTGAGGGACCAAATTATTAGGCTGAGGGCTGAGGACCTGGTCTTGAGGAACGTCTAGCTCAATTGGCATAACATAATTTAGAAAGAAAACATTTTACATACTGCTTTGGTGAGTAGGTCCTAGAAGCTTGTGAGAGGCCATCTGAGATACTCCACTGGTCTCACTTCCTCTGGAGCAAGGGAGAATGAAGAAACTCAGAGGTAAAAGGGAAACATTACGCTGAAGAACTAATGGGCCACAGCTACCATAGCCTCCATTAGAATAAGTCCAGCACAGCTTAGACTTTGCCTGGCTATCATCACTGACCGCTTTGACAGGAATTGTAGTAGAGGGTCCCATGCAGAGTAAAAGAAAATTGTAGAACAAGATTCTAACTCACAAAAAGGGGAGTGACTTACTGGTCTGACAGAGATTGAAGAAACCCTAAGAGTGTGACCCTCAGGCCTCCTTGTCACCCAGAACCGAAGTCAGTCTTGAGGTTCACACTTCAGCCAAAGTTTAGTACACAGGCCCATAAAATGAAATGAGAGTAGACATACCAGACCAAGGGCAAGGACAAAAAGGCAGGAGGCATCAGAAAACTGGTAGTGGGAAATCAAAGACTGAGAATGGGAGAGTGTTGACATGTGAGACTGGCAACCAATGTCACAAAACAGTGTGTGTATTACTTATTGAGAAACTAGTTTGCTCTGTAAACCATCTAAAGTACAATTTAAAAAACTACAAATTTATTCATGGCAGAATGCTGCTTAAAATCTTCCAAGTAATTTCCTATGCTCAAAAAGTAAACCACATATTCCTCAGCATGGTATAGTGGTCTCCAAGAAATGTGAGAAAGAAAGTTTTCCTAAATTTGAGCTGAGGCAGAAATTTGTGGTCTCATGGTGACTGGCCGCTCTTTCTGGGGGATAATTAGAATTCTTAATAAAATACTTGAGCAATTTTCTGATGGACTTTAATGAGCTTAAGAACTCCTGGGAAAACCCCTCAACTGCCTGATAGCCTTGGACCTTGCCTAATACAGTTAACCAGTCTTGCAAAGAAGCTAATTGTCTTTAACTAGATTTTCTTTTTCTTTTAAATCCAGTCTAACAGTAATTCTCTAACCACTTGCCCCCCTGTACAATATTTCTACAAAGTTTACCCTTAGAATTGTAGCTTCTCTTGAGGCAAGTTTGAAATAAAAGTCTGAAGCATAGTCATAATGAATTTGAGAGTTGCTTTTATATGTGTGTGTTGAAGTAAGGAATGCTTGAATGTATGAATGAGTGACTCTAGGCATGAAATGCGTCCAAGTATTCTAAATACACTAAACTTAAGCTGTCGTGACAATAAACAATACTTCAGTTTTTACCAAAACAAACAAACAAACAGAAAAAGGGTTTCTTAGGCTTTACGAATACATTTACATGAAATAAAAAGTGAAAGTATATAATAAAGTTCAGAGGGAGCCCATGGTGGATAGCTTAATAAATCTGTTTCTAGATTTCTCTATTCATTGCTGTATGAAACCAAGCAAATGCACTGGCTGATAGAAGCCCTAAAGACCCAGCATTATGTCTACTCACATCTGTGCCAACAGCTGATCTCTTTCTTAACTGCCTGCTTGGAATTCACTGGACATTCATTTGTTCTTATTTCTAACTTCCTGTTGCTAGAGCTGTTTACAATTCCAAAACACAATGTGATTTTTTAAAGTCCCGTGTTTATGTTACATTTATCACCTACTTTAAAACAATACTGAGATCTAGAAATTATATTTGCTTTCTAGTCAAGAACTTTTCCATTCCCAGTGTTACCACCTCCTGCAGTATAAATATGTTTTAAAGGGGAGTGAATATCTGTCCTATTTTAATGAAGAGAAAGCATGCAATTTAAAAGTGGAGATGAAGACCACTCTTCTGCAATTCATGCTTCCTGTTTTCTTTTATAGCCTGGTCTTTGATAGTTTCCTGATTTCAGATGCTTATTGCAGAATTGCTGAACACCAAGTACCACATAGTTTGGCAAATTCCAGTTATTAAGTAGCTGTGTTTCCACAACTCTTCTGCATACAAAGTTAATTATCCACTTGTGGCTATCTGGTTTATTAATTTTTCATGACTGTTATCTGTCTGTATACTTTTTTTTTGCTTTTGAATTTCAAGGAGGAACATTTTTTTATTATGATTGAATGAAAATCAGCACACTTTTCATCTCTGCTCCATACATGTCCTATCCTCCCAACAGTCTCTTCTCCTCTACACACATTCCCCTTCCTCCAGTATGAGGTCAACAGGACAATGTCTTATAGATGTCTGGAACCATAAAGCGCCCACAAAATGTGATCACTCTGCATCGCCGAGTCCAAATCATTGCTGTCCAAAAAGTTGACCCTCATTATGATTTATGGACAGGGGGCACATCAGGGCCGGGGACCATGCTCCCAGGGGAACCCCGAAGCCCCTGAACCATCAATTGTGATCTTTTAGTGGAGATCTCAGGGTGCACCCTTATTTATTCTCGTGTTGCCAGTGACACTGTGAGCTCCATCGTGGAAGAACCAGAAGTCGATGTGGACACCTACTCACGTGGGTCTCTCTGCCTTCTGGATTCCCTTTCCCCCATGTCATTATGGACCTCAGTGATCATCTGTTCCTGCTAAGTTGGGACCATTTGCTGTACCTTCAGATGGCAGCTTGGTAGCTTTTAAGACCCCATATGCCACTAACCAGTGTGGAGTGCAGAAGACTGTCTTAGCAACAGGATGGTTCTGACAGTTGGCCTCGATTTACCCTGAGAGCACAGTCCCTGACCCCCGACTCCAGCTACTCTGTCCTTGCTATATTGGGTTAAGATAGCAAGAGTACGCAAGTTGCGTTGAAGTCTGGTTAATATTGATCTTCTTACTAAAGTGTGCTGTCACCAATTTCACCCAACCAAATTTCTACCAACTGTTTAACCCCTCCCCCATCACCCTCCTGCCCTCCCCACCCTTGCAGCTGTCAAAGAGTCTTTTCTGTTATGGATGAGTCTGCTTTTAAGTTCTTATCATATGAGTCTCATACAATATTTGTCCTTCTGTCACTGACTACTTTCACTCAACATAATGTCCTCCAGTTGAAATCAGGTTAGATGTTTCCTGCTGTCATTGTTGTTCTTTATCATTACATAGTGTTCCACTGAGTATACATACCATAGTTTACATATCCATTCTTCTGTTATTGGTCATCTGGGTTGATTCCATCATTTTGCTATTGATTGTGGACTGAGCTATGATGAACATTCGTGTGCATGTATCAGTTAGTGTGAATGGCCTTAATTCTGTAGGTTATATTACTGGGCCAAATGGTATATCTATATCCATTATTTTAAGTTAGCACCAGATTGCTTTCCAAAGAGGTTGTAACATTTTGCAATCCCACCAATAATGTAGCAGAGTTCCAATCTCTCCACAGCCTCTCCAGTATTTGTTGTTTTGTGTGTTTTGGATCTTGGCCAACCTTGCTGGGGTGAGATGGTATCTCATTGTTGTTTTGATTTGAATTTCTTTAATAGCTAATGATTGTGAGCATGTCCACATGTGTTTTTTGGCTGCCTGGATCTCCTCTTTAGAGAAGTGCCTGTCCATCTCCTTTGCCCATTGCTTAATTGGATGATTTATCTTTTTCTTATTGATATGTTGTAGTACCTCATAAATTATGGAGATCAGGCGTTGGTCTGACACAGAGTTGCCAAATATTTTTTTTTCCCATTCTTTAGGTGACCTTTTAATTCTATTAATGAAATCTTTGGATGAGCAAAAGTGATTGATTCTTAGTAGTTCCCACTTATCTATTTTCTCTTCTGTTGTTTGTGGTTTGTTTGACAGATTTTGAATCTGTCTACATTGTATATTAAACCTTCCATTGTTGTTCCTCCTTTTTCTTGGAGGAGCTTTGTCATTTTGGATTCGGTATTTAGGTCTTTTATCCAGTCTTGGATGGTTTTTATATAAGGTGTAAGATATAGGTCTTGTTTTAATTTAGTGTAGATGGATATCCAATTTTGCCAGCACCATTTGTTGAAAAGATTGTTTTTACCCCAGTTTAATGTCTTAGGGCCTTTGTCAAATATCAGCTGTTCATAGGCAGATGATGTCTTCTCTGGGGTCTCGATTCTGTTCCACTGATCTATCTGTTTTTGTATGAGTACCAGGCTGTTTTGACTATTGTGGCAGTGTGAAAGGTTCTAAGGTCAGGTAATGAGAGGCCTCCTAGTGTGTTCTTCTTTAGTAATGCTTTACTTATCTGGGGCTTCTTCCCTTTCCAGACAAAGTTGGTAATTTGTTCCTCCATCTAATTAAAAAATGTCACTGGAACTTGTATTGGGATTGCATTACATAAGTAGATTGCTTTGGGTAAAATAGACATTTTCACAATGTTACGTCTTTCTGTCGACGAGCGGGGTAGGTTTTTCCATTTATGTAACTCTCAGTTTCTTGTAGTAACGGTTTGTAGTTCTCTTTGTAAAGGTCTGTTATTTCTCTGGTTAGATTTATTCCTAGGTACTTTATCTTCTCAGGGGCTATAGTAAATGGTGTTGATTTGGTGATCTCTTCCTTAATAATCTCATTTGTGGTATAAAGGAATCCTACTGATTTACTTATGTTTATCTTGTATCCTGAGACTTTGCTGAAGTCTTCTATCAGTTTGAGTAGTTTCCTTATGGATTCTTTGGGATTCTCTGCATATACAATCATATCATCTGCAAATAGGGAGATTTTCAGTTCTTCTTTGCTGATGCAGATGCCCTTTATTCCTTGGTCTTGTCTAATTGCTCTGGCTAGAACTTCTAGTACAATGTTGAATAGGAGAGGTGAGAGTGGGCATCCTTGTGTAGTTCCTGTTCTCAAGGGAAACTCCTCTGTCTGTCTCCATTCAGGATGATGTAAGCAGTTGGCTTTGTATAAATGGCCCTTATTGCATTGAGGAATTGGCCATCTATTCCTATTTTGCTGAGAGTTTTTAGCATGAATGGGTGTTGGACTTTATCAAATGCCTTTTCTCTATCAATAGACAACATCAGGTGATTCTTTTGTGATATTTACATGGTTGATCACATTAATTGTTTTTCTGATGTTGAACCAGCCTTGCATCCCTTGTATGAATCTAACTTGGTGATGATGGATTATTTTTTGGATATGTTGTTGTATTCTATTGGCAAGAATTTTGTTGAAGATTTTTGCATCTAGATTCATGAGTGATATCAGTTTGTAGTTGTCCTTTTTGATTGGGTCTTTCCCTGGCTTTGGTATCAGGGTTATGCTGGCTTTATAGAATGAATTTGGGAGTATTCCTTCCCTTTCTATACTGTGAAATAGTCTCAGTAGTATTAGAGATAACTCTTCTCTAAAAGCTTGATAGAATTCTGTGGTGAAACCATCTGGGACTGGCCTTTTTTGGGTTAGCAGTTTTTTGACGACTTTTTCAATCTCTTCCTTTGTGATGGGTTTATTAAAGTTGTTCTGCTTGAGCTTGTGATAATTTTGATAGGTGAGATGAATCAAGGAATTTATCCATTTCCTCTAGGTTTTCAAATTTGTTAGAATACAGTCTTTCATAGTATTCTGTTATGATATTTTTGATTTCTGTTGGATCTGTGGTGACAACTCCCCTCTCATTTCTTATTTGAGTTTTTGTTTCTTTAGTAAGTTTAGCCAATGGTTTGTCAATTTGGTTGACCTTTTCAAAAAACCAGCTTTTGGTTTTTTCAGTTTTTTCAATTGTTCTTCTATTCTCTAATTCATTTAGTTCTGCTCTGATCTTTATGGTCTGTTTTCTTCTGGTGCCTGAGGCATTCATCTGTTGTTCTGTCTCTACTTGTTCAAGCTGTAAGTTCAGTTCTTTGATTTGGTTTCTTCCTTCCAGATGTGTGCATTTACGGAGATAAACTGACCTCTGAGCACTGCTTTGGCAGGAAGTGTTTTTGTTCTTGTTGGAATCCATAAATTTCTTTATTTCATCCTTGATTTCTTCTATAACCCATGGTTTTTTGAGCAAGGTGTTGTTCAGTTTCTATGAGTTCCGCTTTCTATCTATATTTTTTCTGCTATTGATTTTGATTTTTATGGCTTTATGATCTAAGAAGATGCTTTACATTAATTCAGTGGTATGGATTTTGTTGAGAATTGCTTTATGTCCTAACACCTGGTCTATTCTGGAGTATGTTCATGTGCACTGGAGAAGAAGGTGTTGTTGTCCGCTGATGGATAGAAAGTTCTGTATATGTTGATGACGTCTAGTTGGTTAGTTGTGGCAATAAGGTCTTCTGTGTCTTTGTTCAGCTTTTTTCTAGATGATCTCTCCAATATTGAGAGTCAAGTGTTGAAGTCTCCTACTGTTATTGTGGAGTGATCTGTCTCCTTTTTGAGTGTAGTCAGTGTTTCTTTGATGTATTTAGGTGCTCTCATATTAAGTGCATAAATATTTAATATTGTCAAGCCCTGCTTGTGTATTGAAACTTTCAGCAATAAATAAGTGTCTGTCCTTATCCACGATGGTGGATTTTACATTAAAATCGACTTTATCTGAGATTAGAATTGCCACACCTGCTCTTCTATGTTCATTTTTAGCTTGATATATATTCTTCCACCCTTTAATTTTCAGTTTGTTCGTATCTTTAAGTCTAAGGTGAGTTTCTTGTAGGCAACATATAGATGGGTCATGTCTTTTGATCCAAGATGTCACTCGATGTCTCTTTACTGGAGCATTCAGTCCATTCACATTCAATGTAATTATTGATAGGTATGTGTTCACTACTGCCATTGTGATATGTTTATTTTTGTGTTGATGTTTTCTCTGTTGTTGTTATTACTCTGTTTTGTGACCTTTGTGAGTTGATTTTTCACCTTTTTCAGGGTTGGTTTTGTGGTTGTTGAGACTCTTGTATTACAGTTCTTGATATGGTATTTTGCTTCTTTATTGTGCTTTATGGCTGCTCCTATAATCCCGTTTAATAAACTATATGTAAACCCAATTTTGATTGCTACCAGTCTTGTCAACTTCTTCTCCATCCAGAAAGACTATAAAGACTGTAGTACATCCCTCTTTTTAATATGATGATATCATAGTTTACATGATATGATTGTTTCTTTCAGTGTGATAGCTTTGATTGTGTTTGGAGCCTTCCCTAAGTGAGTGAGATTCTGGATAATGTGTCCTTCTAAAAGACAAAGTTAGCGGTTTTGTTCTTCCAAGCCAAGAGATTCTTTCAGTATTTCTTGGAGCTTTGGTTTGGTTTTCACAAAGTCTCTGAGTTTCTGTTTATCTGCGAGTGCCTTAATTTCATTTTCATATTAAAGATAGTTTTGCAGGATATGTAATTCTTGTTTGGAAGTTCTTCTGCTTCAAGACTTTGAATGTGTCATGCTGCTGTCTCCATGCCAGCATCGTTTCTGCTGAGAAATCCGACGAAAGCCTACAGGTTTCCCTCTGAATGTTAGCTTTGCTTTGAGTCTTGCTGCCTTTAAGAGTTTCTGCTTATGTTTCATTTTGTTGAGCTTGATTAGAATATGTCTTGGAGTCTTTCTATTGAGATATATATTGAGTGGTGTTTGGTACATACGTTGGATATCTATATTCTCTTCTTTCATAATTTCTGAGAAGTTTTCTGTCAGCTCTCAGCAACAATACTCTCTGTGTTCTCAGGTGTATCACCCTGTTCAGGAGTGCCAGTTAATTGTAAATTGTTCTTCTTAATAGAGGCCCACATGCTTCTTAATGCTTCTTCATTTTTCTTGTTTCTTTTTTCTGATTTCTCCTCATAGATGCTGGAGTCAGTAGCTGTGTCTTCCAAATCAGAAATTCTCTTTTCCGTTTGTTCCATTCTGTTTTCTTGGCTTTGAATTGAAGTTTCTATGTCTTTGATTTTGTTCTTGATCTGCTGGGTTTCTGAGTACTGGTTTCTATTAGACTGAACAGCTTGCTTAATTTTTCTTTTTGCTCCGCTGCATTTTGTATAAGGTCTAGGAAGGCTCTGTATATAATCCTTTTGTATTCACCTTCTGATAGTTTCAGAAAAGCTTCTTCGTCTGGGAAATTCTGAGGTGATTTCTTTTGGGGGCCTTCTGATGCCATGGGTGATTGCCAGGTTACCATCTTCTTCAACATTTGTTGCTTTTGGGGCTTCATGTGAGTCAGTAGAGGCTGGGAGAGATGCTGTGGAGATGGACCACCACTGTTTCTCTAGGTCATCTTGAGAAGTAAAAGGTATTTCACAACTTCCAAAGTCAGTCAGGTTTTCAGGTGTATAAGTCCTTCTTCCCAGCTGGCAAAGTAATCACCTCTATGTTGAACCCCAGATGTTATAAACTAGCTCAAAATACAGAAAGGCTATTGGCCTGCTGGCCTCTGTTGTTGGGCCCCAGCTTTAGGCGATACTGTGTAGAATTCTGCTTTTCTGCTGGAAAAGGAGTCTCTTGTGGGTAGAGACTGCCTCCCAGCCCAGGCATTAGGTCCAGCTGAGGCTTCTGTGTAGATGACTCTGCTTCCCAGCAAAACAAGATGGCATCCTGCACAAGCTCACCAGCTGGCCGGGACCAGGCTCCTGGCAGAAAAGACAGGCCAAGAGTGCTGAAATGCTCAGAGTCCACAGCCTCTGCCGCTGGGCCCCAGCCCCAGGTGACACTGTGCAAAACTCCACCTCCCTGCTAGAAAAGCACTCTTCCCCTGGCCGGTGCCACCTCCTAGCCTAGGAACCAGGTCTGGCCAGGGCCTCTGTCTGGGCTTCTCTGTTTGCCAGTGGATCAAGGTAGCATCCTGCACAAGCACATCTGTATGGTTACCGCATGGCAGAGGCAGAAAGATAGGCCAGAGCAGCTGAGGTATACAGAGTTCAAAGCAGGCTGTCAGAACCTGGCAATTACGCTTGCTGGTCCCACCAGCAATGTGTCTGAGACCAGCAGCTAGTGAAGTTTCAGGTCTGCCTGCTGGGCAAGACAGAGGGGAAAAAAATCAAAATGGTGAGTTACCTTTGGTCTGTGCAAGCCTGTGCTCACCAAGAGTGGGATCAGTGAAAGAGAGGGGGTTTTGTGTTCAGTGATATGAAGTCCAAATTACCAGCCCTGTGTGGCATCCCAGGGCTCATTAGGCGTCCAGAAGGCTCCGTTTAATTATCATTTCAGGTTTGGGTTTCCAGAGGGATTTAGGGATATGTACGTTTAGTCTGCCATCTTGACTCCGCCTATCTGTATCCTTTTTGTTGATATCTTCTGGTTACCTTTTTTTTCACACAGTACCTTCAGTTAACTTTTATCTCCAAGGAAAGTTCCTTCCTGTTACAGACATCCTCCCCACTGGACCTTAGTGTACTCAGGATAGTCTGCCCTACTCCTGCACTTGCAGTTTTGAAATATTTTGTTGTGTTTTAGGTGAAAGTTTACATAGCAAATTAGGCTTCCATTTAACAATTTCTAAGCAACTTGTTCCATGATGTTGGTTACATTTTTCATAGTATGTTAACATTCTCACTGTTTCCATTCTTTCTGTTCTGTTTTCATTAATCCAGCTTCCTTACCCCTGCTTCACTTCTCATCTCGGTTTTAGGGTAAATGTTGACCATTTGGCCTCATATAGTTGATTATTTAGAGTACGGCTGGCATCATGGGTAGTACTGTTTATTCTGAGTCCAATGTATTATTTGGGTGAAAGGTGACCACTGGGAAGTGGCTTCAGTTCCAAGTTCAGAGGGTGTCTTAGGGAAACGGTCAGGGCTTCCTCTGTCTCCGTCAGTCTGGTAAGTCTGGATTTTGTTAGAAATTTGAGTTTTGTTCTACATTTTTATCCCTTGCCACCTGAGACCTTCTGTTGTGTCCTTGGTCAGCATGATTGGTAGTGGTAGCCAGGCACCATCTAGTTATGATCTCAGGCTACACAAGGCTGTGGTTCATGTGGGCTGTTAGTCCTGTGAATTAGTTTCTTTTTTGAGTCTTTGGTTCCACTGGTTCACTTTTGTTCCAGATGAATAGAGACCAACAGTTGTATCTTAGATGGCTATTCGTAAGCATTTGAGACCCCAGATGCTACTTACCAAAATAGGATGTAAACATTATCTTTATGAGTGTATTATGCCAATTGGCAGTTATTCCATGAGACTATGCTCTCAAGTCTTCAAACACAGTAAACCTATCCTATGAAGTGTTTGATTGTGTCTAGGAAATATTCTTAACTGTGTCCCCATGTGATTTATTATGTATATGAATATATATGTGGTATACATAAACATATATACATATACCTACAGACAGACCTATACATGCACACCTATATAGTCACATGTGCTTTCTGTATACATATATGCATGTATGTCTACCTGTGTAGCCATACACATATTTTTTCATTGTTAATATTGTTGCAGTATTGTATATTATAGCATGCATATGATTAACTTATGACTGTTTCTAATTGTCAGTAACTTTATAAGAGAAAGAAAGTAGATATAAAAGAACACGAAATGCAAGTTTTATCGAGTTTCTTGTTCAGAGGGAAAGGAAGTTGTAGCAGAGAAAAAGGCTGGGAGAAAACTTGTAAGATTCTGTATAGTAAAGGTCTCACACTCTGTTACTTAATGCCAGTCTTCTAGTTTGTAGATACTGAAAAATACTTCTGCAGTTGAAAAATTTTTTTGTTGTCGTTGCCTATTATAACTAAAAATTGGTTGCTTATGATGGATTACATGCAGACTCTTCAGTTAAGGAGGCATGTATAGTGTGACCTTGGATTACTATTGCCTCGTATCCCACTAACTCAAACTTCGTGACATACCCAAGGCCCTTGTGACATAAAAGTTGGAATTTCCTTTTGCCTTCTTTTCTGTTCCCTTGGGGATTCTAGTATTCTGTTCCCTTAGGGACCACCGTGATCATCAACCAGTATTTAAGGACATTTGTGCTAAGGTATTAATATAACATTTGACAGTATCTTTATTTTATAGCATCTTCCCAAGACTCTGTTAAACCCAAACGAATAATTATAGGGGTGAGCATTTCAGATGTCATGGCTACCTATTGTGTGATCCTGTAATTATACCTTCTAGACAGATACTGGCTTTCCTTTTTAGGCAGTAAATAGATTTGTGATTGATTTCTTGTACTAACACTTTGCTCCAACGTATATCCACTCCTGTCCCCACAGCACATATCTCCCTATTAAGTCAAAGACTTACTACTGGAATAATAATACCAAAACCCAAACCAAACCCAGAGCCATTGAGTCAATTCTGACTCTTGATGACCCTATAGTACAGAGTAGAACTGTTCCATAGAGTTTCTAAGGAGCCCCTGGTGGGTTCTAAAGGCTGACTTCTTGGTTAGCAGATGTAGCTTTTAACTGCTATGCCACCAGGGTTTGATAGTTTCAGTGTTTTCTCTTTATCATGACACTTGTTGTTTATTGGTCCAGTTTTGAGGATTTTTGTTTTCTGTATGTTGAGATGTGACCGACACTGAAAGCTTTCACCATGATTTGCATCAATAAGTGTTTCAAGTGCTGTTCGTTTTTAGCATATTGTAAGTTGTTAATGAACCTTCCTCCAATTCTGATGCCACATTCTTCTTCGTATGTCCAGCTTCTCAGGTTGTTTGCTTAGCGCACAGGTTGAATAATTCTGGTGAAAGGATACAACCCTGATGTAACATTTCCTAATGTTAAATCATTCATTATTCTCCTGTTCTGTTTGAACAACTGCTTCTTATTCTATATACAGTTTCCTCATGAGCAAAGTTAAGTGTTTTAGAATTCTCATTCTTCATGATGTTATCCATAATTTGTTATGATTCACATATGTGAATGCCTTTGCATAACCAATAAAACACAGGTACACATCTTTCCAGTATTCTGTGCTTTCAGCCATGATCCATCTGACATCAGCAATGATTCCGTCATTCTACATCTTCTTCTGAATCTGGCTGGAATTTCTGACATTTCTGTGTTGATATACTGCTTCAACCACTTAAGAATGATTTTCAGTGTAATTCTACTTGCATTTGATGCTAATGATGTTGTTTAATAATTTCTGCATTGTGTTGGAGTGAGCATTCTTTGGAATGGGCACAAATATGGATTTCTTCCAGTTGGTTGACCAGGCAGCTTTTCTTCAAATTTCTTGGTATAGATGAGTGAGTACCTCTAGTGCTGCATCTGTATCTTGAAACATCCCAACTGTTTTTCCACCAGTTCCTGGATACTTGTGTTTCACCAGCATCTTCAGTACAGCTTGGACTTCATCCAGTACCAACGGCTGTTGATCATAAACCATCTCCTGAAATGGTTGAATGTTGCCCAGTTTTTTGTACAGCGACCCTGTATTCCTTCTGTCTTCTTCTAATGCATCCTGTGTCATTCAGTATTTTCTCCATAGAATTCTATAATGCAGCTCGAGCCTTGAATTTTTTCCTCAGTTTCATTCAGCTTGAGGAAGTACTGAGGATGCCCTACAGTTTTGGTGTTCTACCTCCAGGTATTTGTACATTTTACTGGAATACTTTGTCTTCTCAGGCTGCCCTTTGAAATCTTCTGTTCAGCTCTTTTACTTGGTCATTCTTTCCTTTTGCTTTAGCTACTCCTTTGTTCAAGAAGCAAGTTTCAGAGTCTCTTCTGAGACCCATTTTGGTCTTTTCTTTCTTTCTTTCTTTTCTTTTTAATGATCTTTTTCTTCATTTGTGATGTCTTTGATGTCATTCCACAACTTGTCTGGTCCTTGGTCATTACTATTTAGTGTGTCAAATCTATTCTTGAGATGGTCTCTAAATTCAGGTTCGGTATATTCAAGGTCATATTTTGGACTTGATTAAATTTTATTCAGCTTCAACTTGAATTTGCATGTGAGCAGTTAATGGTCTGTTCAGCAGTCAGCCCTTGGCCTTGTTTTGAGCTGATGATACTGAACTTCTCCATCATCTGTTTCCACAGGTGTAGTTGATTTGATTCTTGTATATTCCATCTGGTGAGGTCCATGTGTATGGTTGTCATTTATGTTGTTGAAAAAAGGTATTTGCAATGAAGAAGTCATTGGTTTTTGTTGTGGATTGAATTGTGTCCCCCCAGAAATAGGTGTTGCCATGTGACCGTGATTCCCTGTATTCTATGACTGTCCTCCATTTGTGATTTCACTGTGCTGTATGTTAAGGGATTAGGGTTGGACTGTAAATCCCTTCAGAAGATCACCTCCCTGCTCCACTGTAAAGGCAATTTCCCTGGAGTGTGGCTTGCCCCACCCTTAATCCTTGCATCCCACAAGACAGAAAAGAAAAGAGAAGCAAGCAGAAAATTGGGAACCTCACAACATCAAGAAAGCACAGGGAGAAGACCCGAAGTTCCTGTGCTAAGATGCTTCTTGGACAAAGACTGATGCAATACTGGACTTTCCTCCAGAGCTGACAGGGGGAAAGCTCTCTTCTGGAGCAGACATCCTGAATTTGGACTTACAGCCTACTGGACTGTGTAAGAATAAACTTTCCTTTGTTAAAGCCATCCACTCTATGGTATTTCTATTAGAGCAGCACTAGCTGACTGAAACAGTCTTGCATAGTTCTATCATGCAATTTCCAGTGTCATTTCTGTCATTGAGGCCATATTTTCCAACTTCTGATCCTTTGTTTCCAATTTTTGCATTCCAGTTGCCAGTAGTTGAAAGTGCATCTTGATTGCATGTTTGCTGAATCTCAGAACGCAGAAGTTGGCAAAAATCTTCAATTTCTTCATCTTTAGCCTGAGTGGTTGGTGCATAAATTTGAATTATAATCATATTAACTGATCTTCCTTGTAGGTACATGGATATTTTACTATCACTGACAGTGTTGTACTTTTGGATAGATCTTGGAATACTCTTTTTGACGATGAATGCAATGCCATTACTCTTCAGTTTCTCATTCCCAGCATAGTAGACTATGTGATTATCTGATTCAGATAGCCAACACCAGTCCATTTTAAGCTTGCTAATGCCTAGGATATTGATCTGTGTGCATGCCATTTCAGTTTTGGTGACTTTCAATTTTCATAGATTCATACTTTCTACATTCCATGTTTGGATTTTTAATGGATGTTTTGAGCTGTTTCGTCTCATTTTGAGATATGGCACATCAGCAGATAAAGGTCCTGAATGCTTGACTTCATCTACATCATTAAGGTCAACTCTACTTTGAGAAAGAACCTCTTCTCTAGTCATATTTTGAGTGCTTTTCAACCTCAGGGGTTCATCTTGTGGCACTATATCAGACAGTGTTCCACTGCTATTCATAAAATTTTCACAGGCTAATTTTTTCAGAAGTCCTTCTTCACAGTCTATCTTAGTATGGAAGGTCCACTGAAACCTGTCCACCAAGGATGACCCTCTTGGTATTTGAAATATTGGTGGCAAAACCTGTGGTATCACAGCAACACATGATCTACCCCAATATGACAAACTGATGACACACAGTGGAAAGCACTGAGTAGGTAATATAAATCCCTGACATTTGTGTTGTCCTTTGGCATAGTATTACATTCAATCCTCAAACCAAGGGTGTGTTTATCATGCCCATTTTACAGTTGAGGAAACAGACTGAGGAGAGGTTAGTGACTTGATTTAAAAATCACCCAGCCAAAAAGTGGAGACGTCAAGACTTGAATTCTGTCACCAAAATGCTTTGAGATGAATAGAGTTATATTTTTGTTTTCGGGAAACTTATAGGCATCATGGAAACCTTGGTCATGTGGTGGTTAAGTGCAACATCTACTAACCAAAAGATCAGTTCGAATCCATCAGGTGTCCCTTGGAAACTCTATGATTAGGTCGCTGTGACTTGGAATTGACTCAATGGCTGTGGTTTTCTTGTTGCTTTTTAGTAGAATCATAAAAGGCTTTCACTCTTTTGAGGTTACAGTGCACAGGAAAATATCATTTAGCCAGAATACATGGAGACTTAAGTATTAAAATTAAATTTCAGGTTACATGGAAATCATGAAGAAAATCTGCTTGTTTTAAGCCTTAGCGCAAATCTTTCCATTGCCTAGAATAGCCTTAGAAATTAATAAAATAGTTCCTTGATGGTAAAGAACCTCTCTAATACTTCCAGAGCATTTTGATAGTTTAGAACCTCTCGAACAAACCAAAACCAAAACTCATTGCTGGTGAGTCAATTCTAAAATTCTAACTCCCTTTTACAGAGCAATCCTAAATGATGAGGTAAAAAGCACACAAAAGAGATGATATTAGTATAGCCACTGTAGCTCTCTTTTAGTTACTATTTGCATAGAATATTTTTTCATCTTTTCACATATATTTGTGTCCTTACAGTGAATCTCATATAGATAGAATGTAGTTGAATTGGTTTTTTTTGGTCCATTATGCAGATCTCTGCCTTTTGATTGGAATGTTTATTTACACTTAAGGTAATTACTGTCATTTTTCTATGTTTTTTAAATCTTCTTTTCCTCCTTTTCCTTCAGTATTGCCTTCTGTTGCATGTGACTGATTTTTTTTTTGTAGTGTATTGTTTTGATTCTATTCTCGTTTTCTTTTGTGTATGTATTTTTAGTTATTGTCTCAGTGATTACCCTGGAGACTACAGTTAACATCTTATAACAATCTAGCTTTAATGCTAACTTAGTTGTGGTAATATATAAAACTACTCATATGCAGCTGTAACCCCATTTTATGCAATTATTATTACAAATTACAACTTTTACATTGTGTGTCAGCAACTTATGATTATTCTATTGTGCATTTGTCTTTTAAATCATATAGAAAAATAGAACTTACAAAAAATATAATAATACTGGCTACCATGTTGTCTATATGCCAAGCCAAAGCCAAGTGCCGTCGAGTCGGATCTGACTCAATATAGTTAACTTTTATTTACTATCATTCCTAATTGTTCATATACTTCAAGTTTCTGTTTACTGTCCTTTCATTTTAGCTGCAAGAACACCCTTTAGCATATGTTGTAGGGATGATTTAATAGTGACAACTCACAACTTTTGTTTATCTGAGAATGCCTTAGTTTCTCCTTAACTTTTGAAAGTTAGTTTTATTTGGTACAGAACTCTTGACCTTGTTTTTGTCTTTCAGCACTTTAAATATTATAATTCCAGTGCCTTCTGGCTTCTGTAGTCTCTGAGGAGAAATCGTATGTTAGTCATATTGAGGTCCCTTGTAGATGACGAGATTTCTTGTCTGTGATGAATTGCTCCTTTCTTGCTACTTTCAGTCCTTTCTTTGTCTCTGCCTTTTGACAATTTGATACTGCTTTGCATTCGGCACTTGGCTTTGGCTTGCATTCATTGAGCTTTGTGTATAGATTAATGGCTTTTTATTAGATTTGGAGAATACTCAGCAATTAATTATAATTAATTAAAATTACAATTAATTAAAAATTAATAATAATTTCTATTATTTTAGAAAATATTCTTTCTCCTCCTTTTGTCTCTCCTCTGCCTCTGGGATTCTCGTTGTCCGTGTTGGAACCATTGATGGTGTCCCTCATATTTCTGTAGTTCATTTTTCTTCTTTCATTTCAGTTGGCTTATTTTCAGGTTCACTAAGTATTTATTCTGCCTGTTCAGAATAACTTTGCAACCTTTTTTATTGTACTTTCCAACTCCAGAATTTATGTTGGGTTCTTTTGTATCATTTGTCTTTACTGATACTCTATTTTTTGATACATTGTTCTTCTAGTTTCTTTTAGTTCTTTGCAGTGGTTTTCTTTATCTTTATGAGCATACTGAAGACACTTGTTTAAAGTTTGTATTTAGTAAGTCTAATGTCTTTTTTAATTTTTATTTTATTTAATATGACTGAGTGAAAATGTACACTCCTGTATAAATTTACATGCCCACCTATATGCAGCTTCCATTGCTCTCCCTGTCCGGTGACAGCACACTGTTCTTCTCTGCTCCATACATGTCTCATCCTCCCAACAGTCTCCTTTCCCCTCCTCTCCACCCACTCTCCTTCCTCCAGCCAGAGGTCAGCAGGATGATATCCTGTAGATGTATAGAACCATGAAGTGCATCCAGTATATGGTCACTCTGCATTGCCAAGTCAAATTCATTTGTGTCCAAAGAGTGGACCTTCATTATGATTTATGGGCAAGGGCAGCATCAGGTCCAGGGGCCATGCTCCCAGGGGAACCCCCAAACCACTGGGCCATCAACTGAGATCTTTTGGTGGAGATCTCAGGATGCACCCCTTTTTATTCTTGTGTTGCCAGTGAGACTCAACTCTGTGAGCTCCATCACAACTATCACTGGTGGTGGCTGGGTACCCTCCGGTTCTTCTGGTCCCAAGTCGATGTAGGCACACATGTGGGTCTCTCTATCTTCTGGGTTGTCTTTACCCCATGTCATTTTGGTCCTCGGTGAGCATCCATTCCTGCTGAGTTCGTACCATTTGCTGTGCCCTCAGATGGCAGCTTGGCAGCTTTTAAGATCCCAGATGCCACTCACCAATGTGGGATGCAGAGAGCCCTCTTAGCAAAATGCTAGTTGTGCCAATTGGCCTCGATTTCACCTAAGAGCATGGTCCCCTGCCCCCTGCCCCAGCTACTCTGTCATTGCAATATTGAGTTAAGATGGAAGGAGTACTCAAGTTATGCTGAAGTCCACTTAATGTTGTTCTTGTTTCTAATGTGTGCTATCACTGATTTCTCCCAACCAAATTTCTAGCAACTATCTAATCTAAACCCTCCCCGCCTCACCCTCCCTCCCTCCTCTCCCTTGCAGCTGTCAAAGAGTCTTCTCTTCTATACACAAGTCTGTTTTTGAGATCTTATCGTAGAGGTCTCGTATAATGTTTGTCCTTTTGTCGCAGACTACTTTCACTCAACATAATGTCTTCCAGTTGAAACCAGGTTATAAGATGTTTCCTGGAATCATCGTTATTCTTTATGATTGCATAGTGCTCCATTGAGTATATGTACCACAGTTCACCTATCCATTCTTCTGTTGTTGGGCATCTAGGTTGATTCCATCTTTTTGCTATCGTGGACTGTGCTGCGGTAAACATTCTTGTGCATGTGACTGTTGGTGTCAAAGAAGTCTAATGTCTTTGATTACTCAGGGATAGTTTCTGTCAATTTCTTTTCCTGTGAATAGTCGATACTTTCTTTTCTTTTCTTTTTTTCCTCCTTATGCCTCTTAATGTTGAATTAAAAATGGTGTTTTGTGTATTACCAATGTTGTTATTTTGGAAATAATTTTCTTCCCCATTATTATGGGTTGAATTGTGTCCCCCTAAGATATGTATCTTCTTACATGAGGCTATGAGTGCTTGTATTGTGTTGTTGTTCTCATTTTGTGGTTCAATGTAACTGTCTTCCATTTTGTAATGTATAGTAAATCCTAACCTCTGCTTGTGGATTGATTATATGCATTGTATTGATGAATTATATGTATTGTATTAATGATTGTGTGTATTGTATTAATGAATTGTGAATGGGTTATGTGTATTGTATTAATGAAGCAGGATTGTTGTCATTGTTGTTAGATGCCACTGAGCTGGTTTCAATGCATAATGGTCCTGTGCACAACAGGATGAAACTGCCTGATCCTGCACCATGCCCACAATCATTTTTATGCTTCAGCCCATTGTTGCAGCCACTGTGTCCGTTTGCCTTATTGAAGGTCTCCCTTTTTTTTGCTGGCCCTGTGCTTTACCAAGCATGATGTCTTTCTTTAGGGATCAATCTCTCTTGATAACGTGTCCAAAGTATGTAAGATGCAGTCTCACCTTCCTTGCTTCCAAGGAGCACTCTGATGGTACTTCTTCCAGGACAGATCTGTTTGTTCTTTTGGCAGTCCATGGTACATTCAGTATTCTTCTCCACCATCACAATTCAAAGGTGTCGATTCTTCTGTCTTCCTTATTCATTGTCCAGCTTTTGCATGCATATGATGCGATTGAAAATACTGTGGTTTGAGTCAGGTGTACCTCAGTCTTTGAGAAGATGTCTTTAGTTTTCAACACTTTAAAGAGGTCCCTTGTGACAGATTTTCCCAATGCAATGTGTCTTTTGATTTCTTCACTGCTGCTTCCATGGAAGCAGGATTAGGTTATGTTAATGAGGATTAGATTATGTTTGTTATGTTAATTAGGCAAGATTAGATTATATCTTGAGTCAACTTTTTGAGATATAAAAGAGATTAGACAAACAAAGTAGTGGAGACAGAGAAAAAGAAATGCTGGTCTACTTGAAGGTTGCCCAAGAGCAGAAGCTCAGATGAGACAAGGGCCTTCCTCCAGAGCTGACAGAGAGACAAAGCTTTCCCTTAGACTCAGCATCCTGAAGTTGATCCTCTAGTTTTCTAAACTGTGAGAGAATAAATTTCTGTTTGTTAAAGGCACCCACTTGTGATATTTCTGTTAATGTCAGCACTAGATAACTAAGACATCTCTTTTTAATGTTTTGTCATTTTTTGTCATTGCTTGCTGTGGTTTTTAGTTGTTTCTTTAATGACTTTTTAAAAGTATTTTTTAAAAAAATATTCTTTGTCATATGCAGTCTCCAAAGTCTCTTCCTTTAGATGTGGTCAGTTATTGTTGTAACAAAATTTCCTTGAAACCCAGGCCAAAAAAAAAAAGGAAAGAAAAAAAGAAAGGAAAGGAAGTAAAGAAGAAAGAAATATGAGACCCCTATGATAAAAACTTAAAAGCGTACTCATAGGTAATAGAAAAGACTCTTTGACGGCTACAAGGGTGGGGAAGGTGAGAGGGTGGGAAGGCAAGGGGCAAGGGTTTAGATTAGATAATTGTTTCAAATTTGGTAAGGTGAAATTAGTAAGAAGATCAATGTTAATGGGACTTCGACACAACTTGTATACTCCTCCTCTCTTAACCCAATATTGTAAGCACAGAATATGTACACTTTCATTTTTTTATTTAATAAATAAATAATTTAAAAAAAGAAAGAAATAGATCCTCCCCCTGATCTTTGTTGATTGGCTTTGTGTTGGGGCACTCCTTCATTGCTTAGCCAGGCTGTCCACAACACTGCCTTAGTTTCCAGTTCCTAGTTGGAAAGCCTTGCGGCAGAGTGGTTAAGTGCTATAGATGCTAACCAAAAAGTCAGCAGTTCACATTCACTAGGCACTTCTTGGAAATTCTGTGAGGCAGTTCTATCCTGTCCTATAGGGTTTCTATGAGTCAGAATTGACTTGACAGCACTGGGTTTCGTTTGGTTTTGGTTTAGTTGTGCTTAATCTTAAAGATCAACTGGGAACAAAAGCTGAGAGTCTTGTCAGGTCTTCACTCAACATTTCTTTCTAGGTTCCACAATGCATGCAAGAGCATTTTAAAGCCCTTATTCCCCAAACCAGCTTTCTCCAGCTTTTCCTGCTAGGCTTTTAGCATACTTATTGTTTGTCCCAACTGGAATGTTTTGACCCAGATAGCAGCTGTTTGTCCCTTTGTCTTTCAGTGTTTTTGAGGAATGCCTTCTGAGAAAATTCTGAGTTAGGAGAACAAAGACAGACACCTTGTGTCAGTTCTTCAGGAACCCCCTAGACAGGTCAAAAGAGACAAACACAAGGTCTGCACTACTGTCTCAAGAATCAGCTACCCACACTAGGAACATGTGCCATTATCTTCAAGACTCTTTCTGTACCGAGGATAGAGATGGAACAGGCTAAGTAAAAAAACACAAAGTTCTCTTACTGTGTTGAGGTCATGTTTTTCTTGATTCAGCGTTCACTTGACTGTTCTTTAGAGTTTTAACAGAAATATTCAGATACTGTTGATCCTTTGTGTGTGTGTCTGTAAGAACAGGTGACTACAGACTCCTACTCTGCCATTTTTCTCCACTTTTGAGTATGTCTTCACAGAGGATCCCAGTCTTGTTTTACGTCATTGCTCCAGAAACAGGCATATTTGTTTATTGTAATGTTCAGTTTAAATAGCAGGATTTTTTCCTTTAACTTCATTCCTTAATGACTTTATAGCTCGAATTGTTAATGTTTCAGAATGATTGAAAAATCTTACACAATGATGCTGTCACAGTTCTTCTCAGTGTAGTTTATTTAAATATCTGTAGGCACCTTTGTCAAATGCTTTTACTGACTACTTAATATTGACCTGGTGTCATGCTGTGTGCTTTTTGTGGTTATCTTATTTAAGATCCTCAGTAATCCCAGGAGTTAGGTACTATTATGGTTCCAATTTTACTGATAAAAATACTGAAGCCAAGAAAAATCAAGTAACTTACTCATGATCATTGCTATGATGAGGTAGTTTCGATCTGAGCTTTTAAGCACTGTTTACTGTTTGTTTCAGAGAAAGGATTCTAAGAATTCTTCCCCCAACACACAATCTTCTTTCCCATTTTTACTTCTTAACTGTATTACCACTTTTTGACCATGATCCTCAGGAATGCACAAATAAACCAGCAAACTAACAGAAACCACTGAAAAGAATACACTGAAACAAAAGATTAGCAGTAGTAACTTAGTTATTTCAGTGTGGAAGAGAATAGTGCTAGGTGTGCACAAGCTAAGAGTGACCTCTATAGTTCATCAATTTCCAGAAGAAAATTCTAATGATAATTGCTTGAGGACTAACCTTTATAGTTAAAAAATTGGGAAACAGACACTCTTATTAAAAGTCTATTTATGGTTGTACCTAAGTATATGTATTTAGAACTATTTTAATGACTAAATGGGTGCTTCTAAGTGATGACAAGGCAGTGTGTTAAAGGCACATGTTTGAATAAAACTATTTACTGAAATGTAACTGTGGAAGAGTAGTATTTGTGAATTAAAGTTATCTTAAGTATGCTATTTGAATTGCTAAATTAAATGTTAGAAGTAGAAAAAAATCTTAAGCATATCAATTTGTGTGCCATTGTCTTCCTTCTGCCATCAATAAGAAAATTTTTTAGCTTCTAGAAATTCATACTGACTCCTAGTGCCATAATTTGTGCCAACCTATAATTCTGAAAACCATGAAAATGACTTCAGGGAACTGCAGGCTGGGCCATAGAGAGATGCAATTCAAGTACAATAAATTGTTTCAGAGAAAAGGAGGAAAAGTCCAGACCAGTATTAGTGGAAAAACCCAATTTGAACTCTTACTAACCCATGATGTGGTAAGGAACTTGCCCCAGAATGTAAATCAACATATAACTTTTTTTACAAAATAAGTTTTGCCATGAAAAGCAGAAGTCAGTTAAACTAAACAGTATGCTTAGCAATTGGGTTGATATACAGTCTAGGGCAAGGTCCTTCTCTCATCACAGGCTGGTAGCAAACTATTTGTGGAAAGATATTGTTCTGAGGTTTACAATTTGAAACTCAAAAGGTGATGAGGTCTTTAAAGAGCATACACCCACCAGGGTGAAGAACAGGCGAACAACAAGAAGAACATTTCAGAAACTGGAAAGTCTCACTTTCCCACTTTCTTTCCATAAGGCAGTTAACATTATCTTTTTAATCTGTACCTTTGATAACTACCTTCGTTATTTCCCCATAACACAGTGAGACTATTGTTTATTGATTTATTAGCATTATAGAATACTTATTGAGTTCTCAATGTGGTTATTGAATCTTTTTTGTACTTCTACATCATCTTAGTAGAATCACACTTTTCAGTTAAACTAACATGTAGTATTTATACCATGTGACTATAAATAGTATTCACTACTGAGTCAAGTAATGTGTATATGTACTGCTTATTTGTTTGTAATCCCTCACCATATCTGTCAGATGGCCTGGTAAGAATAGTTTTAAGCTCTAAGCACACTTTTACCTAGGAGTGTAAAATAATCTATCAGTATCCTTTTTTTTTCTTTGCTAGACTTCCCTGCCCTGCATTCTGTTTTCTTGTTCTCATCTGTTTAGGTTGCTCTCTAGCTCAGTTGCCATGCTAGGACTTTGGCCATTCTGGTTTGGGGATTGTTTTTGAAAGAGAACTTGCTAATGTGAGCATAATTAGAATGAAGAAACATTAATATTTTCAAGGTAAGCCTGACTTATTAATATATACCACTTATATGTCCTAGATTTGCCAGCCTGTGAAGTCACATGAAGTGAAGTTGCATTTGCTTTTGGTGCCAAAATTATAATAGCTCAAATTTCTAAGATCTCAGTGTCACTGACTTTGCCAAGTACACTCTGAGATTTTCTGGGGCGGGGGGGGGTCCCCTAGAAGGGATGCACGCATATCTGTCTGCAAGCTGTCATCAGTTGATTGCCATATTCTTCATTTTCTGCTGGTCTGTTGATCAGTGTGGATTGCTCCAGATGCTGTTTGAAGATCACTGCTGATAGTATCTCCCATAAGATGGATATTGTCTTTGCAGAGGGTGTAGTCTTCTGATGTTACCTCACCTCTAAGAATACCTGAGAAGTAGTAGGCTTGACAGGGAGAGGAGAGTTATGAGAATGATCCATTCCCAAAGTCCATATCACTTTTCTTCCATTTCTTTAAGTCCAGAGTCTCTCAACATGAGATACTTTTCAGCTTCTCTCTTTTGTAATTTCTTGTTTATATCTCCCCAGTGGCCCTACCAAACCACTAACAATCAACAGTCATAACCACCTGCTAACAATCTGTGTCCATAGGGACAACACACAAGTTAGAAGGCTGAGACACATAGCTCAACCACATAGTTTATGATTAAATCAGAATGTTTAACATTTGTCTTCTAGGGATTTTCTCAAGCCAGAGAAACGTCTTTAAAGTGACATAATGTCACCATTCTGGAGACTGAAAATTATCTGCAACTTTTAAATGACATTTCTTTTTTGACTAAAAAAGTTTTCAAAAACCTTAGGGTCTTAACTCAGGTGTCTTGTTGTGAATCTTTAAATATGTTTATATTCTATAAGAAGAATTGTCCTTAGGACAACTTGGAAACTTCTAGAAATATCTGGAAGTAATATAATGGAACAGACATGTTAACTATTTCAGACTTTTCACCAATTTTCACTGACCTTTGGTCTAAAATTTGTCTAATTGGTGGAGTTAGAATTTTCAAAGACTATTTAAAGGTGAAGGTGCCATCCACTAGGAGATATGCCAGCAGACCACACTTGAGGAAAGACTTTTTCTTATGGAGTTTAAAGTACCACCATGATGATCTTTTTGATCAGATGAGGCCATACTACTGCAGGAAGAAATTTCAGGGCGTGGTACCAAAGACCCTTCATCGCCTTCACCAGTCTGCCTATGCAGTGTCATTTTCAAATACTGCATTTGTGTCTTCTTTTAATGTTCCAGTGATCTCCATTTAGTAGATGAGGATGACTGGGTTCACAATTTGCCCAGGTAGCCAGAGGTGGTTCAGTGACGAAGAGCTCTAGCTGCTAGCTATAAAGTTGGTGGTTTGAATCCACCAGCTGCTCCTTGGAAACCCTATGGGGGCAATTCTGCTGTGTCCAAATGTTCACCAGAAGTTAGAATCACCTTGATGGCAGTGGGTTTGTTTTTTTGGTTTTAGCCAGAAGTGAAGCCAGGATTTTAACCCAGGTCAATTTGTTTTCAAAACTGGTGGCTCTTAAACTTACTACGCTACACTTGTCATCTTGGGTAGGCACAGAGGTGACTAAAGATCCTTTTGCAAAGAAGAGGAGCTGGTCTGGAGAAATATCCAGTCATGTGTATTATCTGAAATTTCTCTGTCATGCATAATAAGTCCCTGGTGACACACAATCTGTGTTGAAAGGTCCAGGAGAGGATTCCTGTGCATATAAACCTAATCTCAAATTTCGCTGTTCCTCTCCTTTCTTCTAATGCCCTTTCTTCCATCCCTTGTTTGGAAAGAAGCAAAGTAAATGGTTACGGATTGATTACTAAGCTTCCTAAAAGCTATCTAAGTAGCAGTCCTGGCTTACCTTTCCTATGACATCTGTTAACAGTTTGAGGGCCAGAGGATCATGAACCAAGGAGTCTGTGTAAAAGGAACCGAGGTATTTCTTTGGGTTGGTTGGGTTGTCTTGGGCACACAGATCTGGGCGCATGCTGAATCCATGGGAGATTCTTCCTAATGTGAAGGGGAAGGCACCACCTGCAAGGAAAACCCAATTTTGAGTGGTTCATGTTGATTAGAAGGAGCCCTGTTGGTACAGTAATTAAGAGCTATGGCTGCTAACCAAAAGGTCAGCAGTTTGAATTCATTAGGTGCTCCTTGGAAAGTATATGGGGCAATGGGTTTGGTTTTTTTGGTATTTTATTTATTGGAAAGGATTATGCTCAGTCCCAATGTTGGATGCAAGGAGAAGTTACGGTAGCCCAATCGATCAAAAATATTGGCAAGGGACCTAAAAAAATCAAACCTGTTACCATCAAGTTGATTCTGACTCATAGCAACTCTATAGTACAGAGTAGAACTGCCTCACAGAGTTTTCCAGGATCACCTGGTGGATTCCAACTGCCAACTTTTTGTTTGCAGCCATAGCACTTAACCACTATGTCACAGGGTTTACAAAGGACCTAGTGGGTTCCAGACTCTGGGAGAAGACCCAGAGGAAATGACGTATGCTTGTCTAGGTATTCAACCATGAGGAATTTATCCTAAAGAGAAAAGGGTGTGTAACGATGTATGGTCAAGATTTTCGAGTGTACTATGGTTGTAACAGCAAAATACAGACATTAGTAGGGAAATATTTAAATAATGATAAAATACTCATAAAATGTCATGCATAAGGCCATAAAAATAATGGCATTAATATGTCTATTGACATGGAAGCATGTTTTTTATATGCTTGATTAGAGGACAGCATGGATTATTTGTGTGTATGTATCCAAGAGTCACAAACTTACTTGCCTATAGAGACCTGGCAGACAATGAAAATTAACGAAATAATCCTCTCTGTGAACAATGGTGAACAGTAGAGACTATGGCAAACTAGAAAGCTTATGTTCTCACTAGAAGGATGTAAATAAAAACAAAACAAAAACTTTGCCAACCAGACAAGCTTAGTGTGAAGAAACAGAATTTGGTCCTTGAATCATCACATTCTTTATGACCAGGATGATGGCTGGAAGGACAGGATCTTACCTCCATGTGCAAAACACACTTTCAGTTTGGGAAACTTTGCAAACACTCCACCCATGATCATAGAGCAAATGGCCATGGTGGTTTCCGCTGGCATTCCTGAAAGGAAAAAACAGTTACAAGGTATAGGACTTGTTACCTGGAACAACAAAAAGCTCTGCGACACTGATGACTGGGGAAAGGAAGCTGTCTGTAATTGTCAGTGCTAAGACACATGGAACTCAGTTCCCCACATGCCTCAGCATGATTGTTTGTATACATATTACTATTTTGACAGAGAACCTCATGGCTGTCCTATTTTTCACTAGTAGATTAATGGCTGGAACACAGCAAGGAAGCCAGAGTACTTGACTTTAGTCCTGATTCCTCCGATTCCAGTTTTGGATATAGTGGAACAAGTGGAGTGCAGGGAGTCTAGGTTGAACCATAGGTCCACAAATTTTTTGCCTCCTGGCCTTTGAAACAAGTTACTTTATGCCTATGATCCCAGATTTCTTTATCTATAAAGTGAGGAAATGTTACCTATCTTGCAAAGCTGTCTTGGAGATTTGTAAGATGACAGTATCAGGAAAGTTCCTGGCCAGACCGTTACATTATAGATGCTACCTCTCTATGACTCATTTTCCTTATCTGAAAAAGGGGATAATAATTGTTAATTCCTACCAGTGGGTTTTTGAGGATTCAGTGGACAGTACCTGGTACTTAGTAACTGTTCAATAAATCTTAGCTATTGTTTTTCGTGCCAAATCTGTGCCACCTCTTGGAGCTACAGTTAAAAATAACTGGAATAAAATGAATTATTTGAAGTGCTTTGTAAACTGGAAACCCTGGTGGCATAGTGGTTAAGTGCTGTAGCTGCTAACCAAACAGTCAGCATTTCAAATCCACCAGGCACTCCCTGGAAACTCTGTGGAACAGTTCTGCTCTGTCTGTAGCGTTGCTATAAGTCAGAATTGACTTGATAGCAGTAGGTTTGGTTTTTGAGATCCTAGAAGGAGCAGCTATTCCATACCTGATGTCTTTACCCTTAGGCGTGTAGTCCCATTTCCAGATACCTATATTTCTGTGTCTCAGACTCTGACTCAGAAACCTCAGGTAGCCCCTGAGGTCTTTCCTCTGAGGTACTTCTGAGTGGATTTGAACCACCAACATATCAGTTAGTAGCTGATAGTGAAACATTTGTGCCACTTAGGGATCTTAAGACAGGCTCAGCCATGTGTAAAATATAAAGAAGAGATTTCAAAGCAGAGAAAATAGCTAGCATAAAGAATCCAGGAAGGGTGAGTTCTGTTGTTCAAGGAATAGAAACAAAGATGTGTGTGGCAGTGTTGTTTGTAATAATAGAAAAGTTCATTGGTAAGGGAAAGATTAAGTAAATAAAAGTGCACTTATATAGTAGGATATTATGCAGTTATTAAAAGGAATGAGGCAGATGTTTGGAACAATCTCTAAGTAAAGAACAGTGTGTATAGTGTGATATTAGTTGTGTAAAAAGAAACAACAGTATGTATACACAGAATACATGTGTATGTTTATAGAACATATTCCAAAACACAAGATGCAAGAAGTGATGGGTTCTGGGGAAGGGAAGTGGATTTGAGGTGAGAGGTGGGAGGGAATGCTATTACTTTGTAATTTTTACAGTTTGAATTTTTACTATAGGCTTGTATTAGCTATTTAAAAAGCTAGTCAAATAACTGTTTTTTTTTATTATTTTTTAAGAGATTCAGAAAATTTGCAGCAAATCTAATTGATGTGATAGTGACTTGTATTTAGATGGTAGTGGTGAAAATACTGATAGGTGGGTGTATCTGGCATGTATTTTAGAGACGGAGTCCGGGGGCAGCTCTGAGGTTTCAGGTCTCAGTCACAGATAATGGTAACACCACTCTTTGAGCTGGGAATACTGGGGGAGGTATGAGGGAAGAAATCCAGGATTTTATCTGGCTGCGTGAAGTTTAACACGCCTGTGAGACACCTTTGTGGAGATGTCAAGTGGCTAAACAAGTCTGAAACTTAAGGGAAAGTTAGGGTTATAGATGAAAATTTGGGAGTTAGTATGTATCACTGGTGTTCAGATGAGGTCTCCCAGAGAGAAAGTATAAATTGAGGACAGAGAGGGCATAGGTCTTAATCTGTAGACACACCAACATTTAGTGACCAGGAAGAAAAGAGAGACCAGAGAGATAGGCTGGAAAGTCCAGAGAATATTTCCAAGAGGTAAAAAGGAAGACAGAGAAGTGACCACTGAACTTGACAGTGGAACTCATTTGCTTGATCTTGACACCTTTAGTAGAACAATAAGGGAAATGTCTGATTAGGGTGGATGTAGAATGGGAGGGAAAGGAGAGGAGATGAGCTATAGGTGACACTTTTGAGAAGCTTTTCTGTGAAGGGGAAGAAAACAAAGGCTGAAAGTTGAAGGGAAATTGGAAATGTGAGGTTAAAGGAGTTTGCCCCTACCCACCCCCATAGAAGACACCAGAGTATTTCTAACACTCCTTGGACAAAGAATGCTCCAGGTTTGTTCCTTCCTGATGGCTTTTTGTACTTGCAGCTCCCTCTGCCCATTTTCATCTTTTCGTGTTCTTTGTACTGTGTACAACTCTTTACATTTTCTTTCTTATCACAAATGCAGATAGTCCCTGAGTTAGGATGCATGAATTACAGCAAACTGCACTTAACACCATTGTTTTGTGTTTTGGTACATCTTACTGCTAGTAATATGTGCTACATGCAGTGTTGCAGTAGATAATTTGCTGCTCTTATTTTCAGATGTTTACTCACAGATGTTAAATGTTCTGATTTCCTGTTCAAAGAATGCCTGGTTAACAGTGAAATCTGTGTCAGTATCAGTGTAGGAAGCTGCAACAGGTAGAAGGTTGGCCAATGTTCAACTCTAATGACATGTGACAGTTGAACTGTACACATGCTCAAAAGCCTTTATGACTTATTTTTTGTTACAGATTCCAAATTCATAATAATACTCTTTAGAGTATGCAGATTACAACTTCCTGGGAGGAAGTTAAGGGAAAATGCATGCAGGAGATTTGGAAAACATTTCTGAGTTACCTGAACATACTCCAAGCATTTGATCAGGATAATATGATGGAGGAAATCAGTGGAAAAATCATCAGTTTGGCAAGAACACTGCATTTACATTTTCATACTGTGGATGTGGAAGAGTTCATAGATCATGAAGAAAGGGAACTGACAGATCAGGACTTAATGGATTTTGAAGAGCAAAGAAATGCTGAAAAAGAAAGAAAAAGGAGAAAGTAAAAACTTTGTCTAAACATTTTACAGGGAAAGCGTTAACTGAAGTTTTTTCTAAACTAAATCAGGGGCTTTAGTTGCTTGAAAACATGAGTCCAAGTGCTGATCATTTTGCTAAGGTTGACAGGCAGATCCTGGAAGCAGTGAGATATTACTGTAAATTATGGTAAGAAAAAAAGAAAAGGAACATACAGACAATTCTCACTAGTTTTCTGACTAGAAATGCTCTCCCAATTCCTATGGATAATCCAGATCATCCAGAACTTTCCACATGTGGAGTTATTGCCCACAGTTGACAAAATGCCAATTTTGTTCAAATTTTCTTTATCAGAGTAGTTTATGATTTTGTATTTTTATGTATGTATTAAAATGTGTCTGTAAATTTATATGTAAGGCAAATAAAGATCAGATTATAAATCTGATACTGATACTGATAATGAAAGATAGTAGCAACCATAATGTGGAATATACAAAGTATGAACCTAGGAAAATTAGGAGCCATCAAAAATGAAATGGAATATATAAACATCAATATCCTAGGCATCAGCTGAAATGGACTAGTATTGGCCATTTTGAATTAAGACAATCAAATACTCTACTGGGAATAACAGATTGAAGAGGAATGGCACCATGTTTGTGGTTAAAGAGAACATTTCAAGATCCATTCTAAAGTACATTGCTGTTAGTGATAGGATGATATCCATATGCCTACAAAGAGAATCCTTCAATACTGCAATTATAAGCTTGAATTTTTTTACAAGGAAGACCCAGTTAACATGATTATTATTCAGACTTACACACCAATGCCAAATATGAGGATTTTTACCAACTTCTGCAGTCTGTAATTGATAAAACATGCAATCAGGATGTTTTGACAGTTACTGGCATTGGAATGCAATAGTTGCAAACAAACATAAAGGATTGGTTGCTGGAAAATATGCCCTTGATGATAGAAATGATGCTGGAGATCACATGATAGAATTTTGCAAGGCCATTGACATGTTCATTGCAAATATCCTTTTTCAAAAACAAAACTGGTGACTATACATGCGGACCTTATTGTATGGAAAATACAGGAATCAAATCACCTATATCCATGGAAAGAGACAATGGAAAATCTCAATATCATATGTCTGAACAAGGTCAGGGGCTGACTGCAGAACAATCAATTGCTCAAATACAAGTTCAAGTTGAAGGAGAAAAAAAATCCACAACAGCCAATGTGTGATCTTGGGTACATGTCACTTGAATTTGGAGACCATCTTAAAATAGATTTGGTACATTGAACACTGATGACAGATGACTGGACAAGCTGTGGGATAACATCAAAGGCTTCATATGTGAAGAAAGCAAAAGGTCATTAAAAAGATAGGAAAGAAAGAAAAGACCAAAATGGGCATGAGAAGAGACTCTGAAAGTTGCTTTTGAACACAGAATAGCTCAAGTAAAGGGAAGAAATAATGAAGTGAAAGAGCTGAACAGAGGATTTCAAAGGGCAGCTGGAGAAAACAGTCACATATTCTAATGAAATGTGCAAATACCTGGAGTTAGAAAACAAAAAGGGAAGAACACTATCGATATTTCTCAAGCTGAAAGGATGGAATAAAAAAATTCAAGCCTATAATTGCAGTATTGAACGATTCTCTGGGCAAAATACTGAATGATGCAAGAAGCATCAAAACAGAAGGAATATACAGAATTACAGAATGCACAGTCACTGTACCAAAAGGAACTGGTTGATGTACAGCCATTTCAAGATGTAGCGTATGATCAGGAGCCAACGCTATTGAAGGATGCAGTCTAAGCTGCACTGAAGGCATTGGCAAAAAAGAAGTTTCCAGGAATTGATGGAACACCAAGTAACCAAGTGAAATGTTTCAACAAGTGGATGCAGAGCTTGAGGTGCTCACACATCTATGGCAAGGAATGGGGAAGACAGTTACCTGGCCAACTGACTGGAAGAGTTCAGTATTTATGCCCATTCCAAAGTGATCCAACAGAATGTGGAAATTATTGAACAATATCATTAATATCACATGCAAATAAAACTTTGTTGAAGATCATTCAAAAGAGGTTACACTACGTGTTGACAGGGAACTGCCAGAAGTTTAAGCCAAATTCAGAAGAGATTATTGAATGATGTCAGATGATCTTGGCTGAAAGCAGAAAATACCAGAAAGATATTTACCTGTGTTTTATTGACTATGCAAAGGCATTTGACTATGTTGATGTTAACAAATTATGGATAACATTGGGGAGAATGGAAATTCTAAACAACACTTAACTGTGCTCATGCAGAACCTGAAAATACACCAAAAGGTAGTTGTTTGAACAGAGTAAGGAGTTATTGCTTGATTTAAAATTAAGAAAGATGTGTGTCATGGTTGTATTCTTTCACCATACTTATTCAATCTGTGTGCTGAGCAAACAACCTGAAAGGCTGGACTACATGAAGAAGAATGTGATGTCAAGATTGGTGGCATTTATCCTTCAGAAACAAAGGTTGTCACATGCTCAGGCACATGTACATGCATATTTGTTGCAGCACAGTCCACAATAGCAAAAAGATGGAATCAACCCTGATGTCCTTCAACAGATGAATGGATAAACAAGCTATGGTACACATACTCAATGGAACACTATGCTATGATAAAAAACAATGACGATTTTAGAAAACATCTCATAACAAGGTCTCATTTGAAATAAATCATACTGAGTGAAATCAATCAGTGTCAAAAGGACAAATTTTGTATGAGACCCCTGTTATAAGGACTTAAAAAGAGAATTATCCATAGAACAAAATGACTATGTTGGCTACATAAGTGGGTGGGGGCCTGAGGGTTTATCATAGATGAGATGATTGATGTTTGAAATTTTATTCCTTTACTATAATTAATAAAAAAATAAAAGTGAAAAAAGTGCAATGAAGGTTCTGAAAGCATTCAAAGTTATACAGTAAAACAAAAGAAGAAAAGTCTGAGCAGGGATGGTGTGGTTGTAATAAATGCTAAATCTTTCAAAGGCCCACACTGAGGTGCAACTGTCACTTGAAAAAAAAAGATTGGTGGAAAACATATTAACAACGTGTGTTATGCAGGTGACACAACCTTGCTTGCTGAAAATGAAGAGGACTTGAAGCACTTGCTGATCAAGACTACAGCCTTCGATATAGCTTATCTTCAACGTAAAGAAAACAAAATCCCCACAACTAGCAACATCATGATAAATGGAGAAAAGACTAATGTTGTCAAGGACTTCATTTTCTTAGCAGAGTCAACACCCATGGAAGCAGCAGTCAGGGAATCAAACAAGGTAATGTATTGGGTAAATCTGCTACAAAAGACCTCTGGAAAGTGTTGAAAAAAGCAAATATATCACTTTGAGGACTAAGGTGTACCCATCCCAAGGAATAGCATTTTCAATCGTGTCATATGCACATGAAAGCTGGACAATGGATAAGAAAGATGGAAGAAGAGTTGATGCTTTTGAATTATGATGTTGCCCAAGCATATTGACTATTCCATGGACTCCCTGAAGAATGAACAAGTCTGTCTTGGAAGAGTTACAGCCAGAATGCTCCTTAGAAGAAAGAATTGAAAGACTTCACCTCAAATGTATTTTGCACGTGTTGTCAGGAGTGACCAGTACTTGGAGAAGAACATCATCCTTGGCAGAGTAGAGGGTCAGTGGAAAAGAGTCAGGCAATCTGTGTTTTAAATTCCATTTCCACTTAATGTATGATTTGAGCAACCTACCTAATCACTGAGATGCAGGTACTCCATCAATAGTTATCATAATGTCTACCTCATAGAGTTTTGGGTGGATGCAATTAAAAATAGATGAGGTCACACCCCAACAAGGTTGGCTATGATCCAAAAAACACAAAACAACAAATGCTGGAGAGGCTGTGGAGAAAGTGGAACCCTCCCTCCTACACTGTTGGTGGGCTTGCAAAATGGTCCAGCCTCTTTGGAAAGCAATCTGGTGCTTCCTTAAAAAAATGGATATTGATATACCATTTGACCCAGTAATTCCACTACTTGGAATATATCCTACAGAATCAAGGCCTTTCGCACCAACGGACACATGCACAAGAATGTTTATCACATTGCAATCCACGACAGCAAAAAGGTGGAATCAACCCAGATGCCTGACAACAGAAGAATGGATAGGTAAACTAAGGTACCTATACTCAATGGAGCACTACACAATGATAAAGAATAACGATGATTCCTGGAAACATCTCCTAACCTGGTTTCAACTGGAAGACATTACGTTGAGTGAAAGTAGTCAGCGACAAAAGGACAAATATTGTATGAGACCTCTATGTTAAGATCTCAAAAACAATCTTATGTATAGAAGAAAAGACTCTCTGACAGCTGCAAGGGAGGGGAAGGAGAGAGGGCGAGGTGCGGAGGGTTTAGATTAGACAGTTGCTAGAAACCTAGTTGGGTAAAATCGGTGATAGCACACATTAAGAACAAAAACAACATTAAGTGGACTTCAACATAAGTTGAATACTCCTTCCATCTTAACCCGATATTGCAAGGATAGAGTAGCTGGGGCAGGGGGCAGGGGACCATGCTCTTAGGCGAAATCAAGGCCAATTGGCACAACTAGCGTTTTGCACCCCACATTGGTGAGTGGCGTCTGAGGTCTTGAAAGCTGCAAAGCTGCCATCCAAGGGCACAGCAAATGGTCCCAACTCAGCAGGAATGGATGCTCACCAAGGACCAACATCACATGGGGTAAAGACAACCCAGAAGAGAGACCCACAGGAGTGGGTGCCTGCACAGACTTGGGACCAGAAGAACCGGATGGTGCCCGGCCACCACCAGTGATAGCCACGATGGAGCTCACTAAGTTGAGTCTCACTGGCAACACAAGAATAAAAAGGGGTGCATACTGAGATCTCCACTAAAAGACTGCAATTGATGGTCCAGTGGTTTTGGGGTTCCCTTGGGAGCATGGCCCCGGCCCTGATGCTGCCCTTGCCCATAAATCATAACGAAGCTCTACTCTTTGGACATGAATAGATTGGACTTAGTGATGCAGAGTGACCATATTTTGCATGCACTTTATGGTTCTATACATCTATAGGATATCATCCTGCTGACCTCAGGCTGGAGGAAGGAGAGTGGGTTGAGAGGAGGGGAGAGGAGACTGATGGGAGGATGCGACATGTATGAAGCAGAGAGGAATAGTGTGCTGACACTGGACATGGAGAGCAGTGGAAGCTGCATATTGGTGGGCATGTAAATTTGTACGTGAATGAACATTTTCACTCAGTCATATTAAAGAAAAAAAATAAGTGAGGTCATATAAATAGCACTTATTTGAGTAAGGGCTCATTAAATAATTGTTATTACTGACAATCCTGTTAACTATTCGTATTTTCTCTCATTGGCATAATAGGATTCTACCAATGATGGGAAAACCCAGAAATTGGTTCTTTGTTCCTGAAGCCCAAATGGACACATACCTACAAGCCAGGGGAGCCAATATTTGTCCATCCTTCCATCCATCTGCATGTCCCAGGGATGCACCAGCAAAGAGCAATTGAGTCTTTCAGCCGCCTTCAAATAAGCAATGAGAGAGAGAGTTATTTGGATGCCTCAGCACTGACAAGGTATTGTTTTAGGGAAATTGCTTTTCTTGGATACTGCATTGATCTGGTGGTGTAGTGGCTGAGAAGTCAGCTGCTAAACAAAAGGTCAGCAGTTCAAATCCACCAGCCACTCACTGGAAATCCTGTAGGGTCACTGTGAGTCAGAATCAACTCAGTGGCAACAAGTTTGGTTTTGGTTTTGTATTGATCTGAATAAATAAACTAAAAAAAAAAAAATTGAAGTGTTTCTTAATCCATACAGTCATTGATAAACTCTACTGCTGCTTGGAAAAGAAAAAGCACACTTAGAATTAATAAATTAGATTGGTGGATTCATCATTGAATTAGATAGACTTAATATGTTGATTGGCAAAACAACTCATAGAAAGCAAGTATTCTGGCCAACAGCAAAATGCTCAGGGACTAATCCTGCATCTCAAAATGTAGAGGATATTTTCCCTGCTGACTGTGACTTGATCTATTCTCACAATAGGACTTCACAAAAGTACACCCTTGGAATCAGGACCTGAGTGATCCATCCTTTCCTCTACTTAGAAACCTGAGGATGTGGAGAGTGAAAAAGTGGTAGAATAGGAGGCAGAGGCTCAGAGTTGAGCCAGGGCAGGGTTGCCTGACCCAAACCAGCTAGCCACTCAGAGACAGTAGATGAGAATTCCTGGGGTCCAAAGGCAACTACAAAGCTCCAGGAGCCCAGCTGAGTCCCTGTGGTCCTCTGTGAAGGATATGATCTTGGAGATGAATGCACTCTCAGTACCTTGACCAGGCAGGTACTGAGCTGAATGTCATGGGCAAACTGACTCTGAGGCCTGCTAGGAAATAGAAATACCATCTGGATGGAATGACCTTTATTCAACAAAATGTTTAATTAAAAATACTCTTCAGCAGGTATTAAATATCAGTACGTATCCAGACTCAAAACTATTTATTCTTAGAGCAATTGCTTTCAAAATTTATTGGGGTACGGGAATAACTCACCCTATCCTCAGCTACCTCAGCAAGGGAAATGTTTGGGTTAACCAGGCTTCTGCAGTGTGGCTTCTGTACATAATTGTGTAAAATGAAAAAAATTCCAGGACAACAGGATTCTGAAAGTAGCAGGCAAAGGGTACATGGAAGAAGGACTTCACTGGATTCTGAGGAGCAGAATAGAGGTAAACCTTTTGAGGGGGAGAAAAGCTAATTGGGATCTGATAATACAGACTGCAACAAAATCCCACTTTTTTAGAATGGTTTAGGCCTGGAGAAGGCACATGATAGCGGTATCTCAATGGGATTTGACTCACTGTTAGGAGAAAACTTGATGTGCTTATTGCTATTCACTTAAAATGAAGTAATATATATATATTATTGTACATTGGTTGAAAGTTCACAGAGGAAATTACATTCCTATACGGTAGTTTATATACAAACTTTTTCATGCCTTTGGCTTCATTTCCCTCAGAATGTGAGCACTGTCCTTGTGTCTGCCATCTGTTCCCTGTTTCTTTTTGTCCTCCTTTTCTACCACTTCCTGCCTGCTCCTTTTTGCCCTTTTGATCTCATGTAATTGATTGCTGTAAGGAGCAGTTTCCTGGTGGGTGTTATTGTTTATTTTATGATCTTGTCTATTGTTTGACTACAAGGTTGCCTCTGGGAATGGCATCAGTTCCAGCTCAGAAGGGTATCTTAGAGCAATACTCTCTGGGTTTTCCCCAGTCTCTGTCAGACCAGTAACTCTGGCTTTTCTTGGTGACTCTGATTTTTTTTGTGTGTGTGTGTTGTTATTTCTATGTTTTTCTTCCATTCTGTTTGGAACGCTGTGTTGTGATTCCAATCAGAGATTTGATGGTAGTAGCAAGGCATCTAGTTCTGTTCTTGGGGTCATGCAGGCTGTAGTTCATGTGGTCCATTAGTGGTTTGGACTAATTGCTCACCTCAATCATGTTTTTTTTTCCTCCTCACTCTCCTTTGCTCTGGACTAAAAGAGACAGTAGTCGTATCTTAGATGGCTGCTTGCAAGCTTTTAAAATCCCAGATGCTACTCACCATAGTAGATTGTAAAATACTGTCTTTATGAACATGTGCCAGCTGATGTAGATGTATCTGAGTCTGCGGTCCTTTTGTCTGTGAGCTTAAGAACTTCATCCCATGAGGTATTTGGGTTTGTCTAAAGGTCGCCATGAGTCGGATCCAACTCAACGGCACCTGGCTGGCACTTGGCAAAGGTTTCCGTGACTGTGGCACTTTGGTGCTCTACTGTCTATATTAATATTGAGGAGTACCTACAGTCATGTATTTAGAAATACCTGCTTTTGTTGTAGGCTAGATTCTCTAGAGTATCAGAACCAGAGCAGTGTATAAATTTATGTAGAGAGATTTATATAAAGCAAATGGCTGATGAAGTTGTAGAAAGTCCCAAGTCTGTGGATCAGACTGGAGGCTACGCTTGACTCATGTAGCCATATGTTTTAGTCATCTAATACTGCTTTAACAGAGATACCACAAATGGGTAGATTTAAAAAGAGAAATTTTATTTTGCCACAGTCCATTAGGCTAAAGTACAAATTCAGGGTATCAGCTTCAGTGGAAGGCTTTCTTTGCTGGGTCTGGAGGACGGTCCTTGTTGTCAGTCTTCCCCTGTACTGGAAGTTTCTGAGGTGCAGGTACCTCGGTGCACTCAGCTTCCAGTTCAGCTTCTTGGTGGTACGAGGTCCCCAAATTTCTCTGCTAGCTTATTTCCTTTATATCTCAAGAGATTGCTTCAAGGCACAAAACAATCCTACATATTGAGCCCCACCCTGTCCATCCTACCTCATTAACATCACAGGTAGGGTTTACAGCAGATGAAATACCAGGAATCATGGTCCAGCCAAATTTCTATCCACATTTTTTGGGGAACACTAATCAAGCCATGATACCATAGGTGCTGGAGAATCTAAAATCTGAAGGTCACATAGGAGGTCTCTGGGTCACATTCTGTGCAGGCCAATCAATCCTAACACAGGCAAGTAAATCAGCAGGTTATCTTTTAGCTCAAGGCCCCAGAACCAGAGGCTTCATAACAGGAACCAACTGCACGATCCAGAGTGAGCAAAAGCCAGCAAGCCTTGTCAGAAAATCTACCTGTATTGGACACACGCCACACTCCTAAAAAAAAAGAAACCCTTCAAATGATTGGCTTACAATAGATCTCATCATGGAGGTGATCACATTATGTTAGATCTCATTATAGAGGTAACTACATCATTAAAAAGCTGAAGTATTTCATAACTGCCAAATCACTGAGGATCATGGCCCAGCTGAGTTGACATGCAATTTAACCATCAGCGTCCACTCCTTGTCAATTTGACATCTGTACACATGTCCTTAAACCATATGTAATCTCTGAATAAAGACAGTTATAAAGTCATATGTGCACCTAACGTGATGCAACTAACCAAAAATACACTAGCTGTTTTTACATCTTGTGTTTTATAAGTGAAGAAAATGAAAATAGTTGATGTGTACACACAAAGAAAAAAATTCTCATAATAGTACCAGTTCTTGTTTCTGCAACACTTAGTCACATGGTAATAAGTGATATTTAGAACTATCTTCTTCCACCACCCATTCCATGTTCCCTCTGCCCTCAGCCAGCACCTCAGTTGGTCATGGTTCTTTGCTTTGTAGAGTCACCCAAATCATTATTCCTGAAGGGTCTGGGCCATTAGTAGTCATGCTGGAATTGGGTTGCTGTAGTTTTCCATTGATTTTAATCACAGGGCATGGTTGTACTAACATATGCTTTGAGGGATCTCCTGTATTTCAGACATACTGTTCTTCACCTCCATTTATGTAGTATCAATCTGATTTCCTCTTGGTAGTCAGGATCAACCACCAGCCTACAGGATGTCTCCCTTGTTTGTCTGTTGATCTGGAGGTATAAAGAACCAAAAGTGGTCTCATGATGTGTCTGCAGATGGGAACACTCCTCTTTTTGGAAATATGATCTGTATACCTGCAGAGCATAGTGTTGTGGGGACAGGAGGTAAAAATGTTGCAGGTGAGTAACTAAAGGTAATAGTGAGTGATGCCATTCCCATTTCCACTCCTGTTTCCTGGATCCATGAATCCTGATTGTGAGAAAAATAGCACCATATATACAGCCTCCTAGAGGGCACTACTCCAACCCTTAAGGTATTGCCACCTATCTGACACTGTCATTGTTTCTTTGGAAGGTATTTCCATTGTTATCTGAAGCCAGCTTCTTCAAAATGATGGGGGATATGGTAAAATCAGTGAATTCCATTAGCATGGCTGTATTGCTTCACTTTATTTGCTGTACTGTGAGTCCCTTAATCTGAGGCAAAGCTGTGTAGAATACTGTCCTAGGCTGAGTTCTCCAGAGAAGCAAAACCAGTGCAGCATGTAAGTACATACAGAGATTTATATAAATAAAATGGCTCACATGACTAGAAAGTCCTAAGTTTATAGGTTAGGATGGAGGCTTCTCCTGACTGCCATCTCACATGTACTGAAAAGTCCAAAATTGGAAGGTCTGTGTCTCACAGGCAGTGGAGGCTGACAAATCCCCAAATCAGCATCAGGTAAGCTAATAACTCAAGTCCCCAAAACCAGAAGTCAGATGAACAGGCATCAGTGACGGGGTTCTGAGTGAGCAAAAAACAATGAGCCTTGCCATATATATTGGATGAAAGCCACAACTTCAAGGAAACTCTCTTTCAACTGGCTGCTCGCAACACACCTTATCTGGAGGTGATTGCATCATTGGAAACCTGCCAAACTTCCAAAACATTGAGGATCATGGCCCAGTCAAGCTGATACACAGCTTTAACCATCACAGGTACCATGACAGTGGGTAAGGAATTTCCTAAGTCTGTGGATGATGGTTTGGAGAGAATCATTGCGTACAGAGAAGGCAAATCCATGTCCAGAAAACATTCCATGAAAAACAAAACACTGTCTTTTCCACTATGGAAGTGGTTTAGTATAATCAACCTGCTACCAGGTTGCTAGCTGATCCCTTTGAAGAATGGTGCCATATTGGGAACTCATTGTTGGTCTCTACTGGTGGCAGATTTGACACTCAACAGTAGTTGTAGACAAGTCTGTGTTGCTGAGTGGAAGTCCATCTTGCTTAGCCCATGCATACCTTCCATTCCTTCTGCCTTGGTCACTTAGTTCAGAAGCCCATTGGGCAATAGCTGGGGAAAAAGGACGACTAACTGAGTAGGATTCTGGATAATGTGTCTTTCTAAAATATAAAGTTAGCAGTTTTGTTCTTCCAAGCCAAGAGATTCTTTTAGTGTTTCTTGTAGCTTTGGTTTGATTTTTACAGCCTGAGTTTCAGTTTATCTGCAAATGTCTTCATTTCATTTTCATATTTGAAAGATAGTTTTGCAGGATATATAATTCTTGGTTGAAAGTTCTCCTTCAAGGCTTTGAATATGTCATGGCACTGTCTTCTTGCCAGCATCGTTTCTGCTGAGAAGTCTGATGAAAGCCTACAGGTTTCCCTTTGAATGTTAACTTTGCTTTGAGTCTTGCTGCCTTTAAGAGTTTCTGCTTATGTTTCATTTCGTTAAGCTTGATTATAATATGTCTTGGAGTCTTTCTATTGAGATCTGTATTGAGTGGTGTTCAATGTGTATCTTGGGTATGTATATTCTCTTCTTTCATAATTTCTAGGAAGTTTTCTGTCAGCAGCTGAGCAACCATGCTCTCAGGGTTCTCAAGTATCTCACCCTGTTCAGGAGCTCCAATTAATTGTAAATTGTTCTTCTTACTAGAGTCCCACATTCCTCTTAATACTTCTTCATTTTTCTTGTTTCTTTTTTCTGATTTCTCCTCATAGATGCTGGAGTTAGTAGCTGTGTATTCCAAATAAGAAATTCTCTTTTCCATTTGTTCCATTCTGTTTTATTGGCTTTAAATTGAAGTTTCTATGTCTTTTTTTTTCTTGATCTGTTGGATTTCTGAGTACTGATTTTCCATCAGATCGAATAGCTTGCTTAATTTTTCATTTTGCTCCACTACATTTTGTATAAAGTCTAGGAGGGCTCTCTGTATAATCCTTTTGTATTCACCTTCTGATAGTTCCAGAAAGGCTTCTTCGTCTGAGAAGTTCTGAGGTGGTTTCCCTTGGGGGCCTTCTGATGCCATGGGTGATTGTCGGGTTACTGTCTTCTGCAATGTTTGTTGCTTTTTGGGCTTCATGTGGGTCAGTAGAGGCTGGGAGAGATGCTGTGAAGATGGACCACTGTTGTTTCTCTAGGCCCTCTTAAAATGAGAAGTAAAAAGTATTTGACAACTTCCAAAGTCAGTCAGGTTTTCAGGTGTATAAGTCCCTCTTCCCAGCTGGCAAAGTAATCACCTCTATATTGAACCCCAGATGTTATAAACTAGCTCAAAATATAGAAAGGCTACTGGCCTGCTGGCTTCTGCTGTTGGGCCCCAGTTGTAGGTGATACTGTATAGAATTCTGCTTTTCTGCTGGAAAAGCAGTCTCTTCTGGGTAGACACTGTCTCCCAGCCCAGGAATTAGGTCCAGCTGAGGCTTATGTATGGATGACTCTGCCTCCCAGCAAAACAAGATGGCGCCCCACACAAGCTTGCTAACTGGCTGGAAACAGGCTCCCAGTGGAAACAGATGCCAAGAATGCTGAAATGCCTAGAGTCCACAGCCTCTGCTGCTGGGCCCCAGCCCCAGGCAACACTGTGCAAAACACCACCTTCCTGCCAGAAAAGCACTCTCCCCTGGCAGGTCCCACCTCTGAGCCTAGGAACCAAGTCTGGCCAGAGCCTCTGCCTGGGCTTATCCATTTCCCCGTGGATCAAGATAGTGTCCCGCACAAGAGCGTCTGTGCAGCTACCACATGGCGGAGGCAGAAAGATAGGCTAGAGGAGCCGAGCTGTATAGAGTACAAAGCCAGGCTCTCAGGACCTGGCAATTACACTTGCTGGTCCCACCAGCAGTGTGTCCGAGACCAGCAGCCAGTCAAGTCACAGCTTTGCCCACCAGCCAGGACAGAGAAAAAAAAAAGTCAAAATGATGAGTAACCTTCAGTCTGTGCAAATCTCTGCTTGTTGAGTGTGGGATCAGTGAAAGAGAGGAGGTTTTGCATTCAGTGGTATGAAGTCCAAATTAACAGCTCTATGCTGCATCCCAGGGCTCACTAGGTGTCCAGAAGGCTCCATTTAAGTATCATTTCAGGTCTTGGTTTCCAGACGGATTTAAGGAGATGTGCGTCTAGTCCTCCATCCTGACTCCACTGCCACTGTCCATTTTTGAGTGGTGCCTGCATATTACACAGAACTCTGTAAGCCAGGCACATATTTTCTTTTCCTTAGTCAACTGATCATAAGGAACTCTTCAAGAGGACTTAGGTGCAGGCTGGGAGATGGAAGGTAATGTGACAGGAGTGGAGACCATGGGCATTTGGACCACTTTCTCATGCAATTTACTTGTACCTTCAGATTGCATTCAGGCCTGATCTTATATATACTGCTTCCCTTTAATGATGGAATGCTGTTGTGCACATCCAACTTTATGTATGGCTCTGTGGGTCAGATAACACCCAGGTCATCATGGGAAGCTCAGGCCACATGGTGACTTGGTGTCCTGTGGTTAAGTATTCAGTCTCTAAGGCCCAGGGAGAAGCCAAAAGCTGTTTCTCCAAAGTAGCTACCTATAAAAGGTGGCAGGGCTTTGCTCTAGATTCCTGTGGGTCTGCATGGCAATTCCCCAGTAGGATCCTGCTGCTGAAGACTCTAAACAGTATCTCTATCTGCCTGTCTCAGTCATCTAGTGCTGCTATAGCAGAAATGCCACAAGTAGATTGCTTTAAAAAGAGAAATTTTATTCTGTTATAGTCTAGTAGGCTTCAAGTCTAAATTCAGGGCATCAGCTCCAGGGGTAGCTTTCTCTGTTGGCTCTGGAAGGAAGTCCTTCTTGTCAATCTTCCCCTGGACTGGGAGCTTGTGAGATGCAGGGAACCTGGGTCCTTTTCAAAGGATGCACTGTGCTGGGTCTTTTGCAAAGCATGTACTGTACTTCCAGCACTGCTTATCTCCTGATAGTTTGAGGTCCCCAACTCTCTGTTTGCTTCCCTTTCCTTGTATCCTAAAAGATTGCCTTAAGGCACAACACAGTTCCTGCCCATCAACACAATTGCTGCCTATCCTCCCTCATTAATGTCATAGAGGCAGGATTTACAACATATAGGAATATCACACAATACTGGGAATCAAGGTCACGCCAAATTAATGCACACATTTTTGGGAGACACAGTTCAGTCCATGACGCTGACACAGATGCTTCCATTACCATTGGATCAGCTGAATCATATGGTCTGAGTGGCAGAATCACTCACATGACAACCTGAACCTGTTGCAGAGCCTTTTCTTGGCCAGGGTCTCCCTCAAAACGAGTAGCTTTTTGAGTTACTTGATAAATAGATTGGAGTAGCACACTCAAATGAGGGAGATATTGCCTCTAAACTCCAAATAAACTCATCAGGCATTGTGCCTCTGTTTTAGTTGTGGGAGGGACTGGGTGCATGCAGTAACTTACCCTTCACTTTATAAGGAACATCTTAATATGCCACAGAAATGTCTCTGAGGTGGAAAGCACTTGAGTATTTGTGGGATTAATTTCCCACCTTCTAGCGTGCAAATATTTTACCAGTAAGTCCAGAGTTACTGGCACTTCTTAGTAGATCTAGTGAGCATAATATCAATTTAATGGACCAGTGTGACATCTTGTGGAAGGGAAAGTTGATTAAAGTCCCTGCAGACTGAATGATTACAAAGGGCTTTTGAGTTGATATACCCTGAGGTACAACAATGAAGGTATATTATTGATCTTGCCAAATGAAGGCACATTGCTTTCAAAACAGATATGAAGAAAAAGACATTAGCCAGATCCATAGCTGAGTACCAGCTACCAGTATCACAAAATGCACTGCTGTTGTGTTGACTGTTTTACAGTGACCCTGTAAGGCAGAATAGAACTGCCCCCTAAGGTTTACAAAGAAAGACTGGTGGATTTCAACTGCCAACATTATGGTTAGCAGCTAAATACTTACCGACTGCTCCACTAAGGCTCCCCAGTACCAGCAGATGTATTAATTTGCTCAAACAATGAAAATACATAGGAACAGCCACTGCAGTTGGAATAACCATCCGGTTAAGTTTTTGATAATCTGCTGTAATTCCCCAATATCTAATGTTCTACACAGGCCAAATAGGCAGGTTAAATGGCTATGTAGTAGGAATCACCACTCCTGCACTCTTCAAGTCCTTGAAGTATTTATAAAATTTCTCCAGGAATGTGGTATTGTTTTTAGACATTAATTTTCCTACATTTGGATAGTTCTAATGGCTTCCACTTGGCTTTTCTACTATAATAGCCCTGACTCTACTTGTCAGGAATCCAGTGTGGGTGGTCTGCCAGTGACTGAGCACCTCTGAGTACCTCCAGAATACCTCTATGTATTCTGGAACTGGGGAAATCACTACTGGATGGGTTTGGGGATGCAGTGGACCTACTTTGAGGTGCACATGAGCTCAGACTCCATTAATAACTTGAACTTCAGATGTCCCCACTCAGATTGGTGGGCCACAGTGATGTTTTGGGTCCCCTGGAGTTAGTGTCAGAATCGACTCCACAGCAGTGGGCTTCGGTGTTCTTTTGGATAGTGGCTGCTGTAGTTACCTTTATTCCTTGGTTCCAGTCAGTGTCCTGCGTGCCTTGGTTGTGTTGTGCTGATTTCTTCCATATAGTGTATTGCCTTTCCTTTCACCAATTACTAACGTATACCTTTTATTCACTTGGTAATTTTCCTTTCCTTCCCCTCCCATCCCTGTTAACCATCAAATATTTTTCCTGTATGTAAACCTTTTGTTTTTACTTTATAATAGCGGTCTCACACATATTGGTCCTTTTGTGGTTGACTTATTTCACTCAGCATAATGCCTTCTACGTTCATCCATGTTATCAGATGTTTCATGAATTTGTCATTTTTTATCATTGTGTAGCATTTTATTTTGCATATACACCACAGTTAATCCATTCATCTGTAGCTGGGTGCTTAGACTGTTTCCAACTTTTTGCTATTGGGAATAATACTGCAGTGAAAATAAGTGTGGGGGCGGGGGTGGGGGACCATGCTCTTAGGCGAATTCCAGGCCAATTGGCACAACTAGCATTTTGCTAAGAGGCCTCTCTGCACCCCACATTGGTGAGTGGCGTCTGGGGTCTTAAAAGCTGCCACGCTGCCATCCGAGGACACAGCAAATGGTCCCAACTCAGCAGAACGGATGCTCATCGAGGACCAAAATGACATGCGGTAAAGACAACCGAGAAGACAGAGAGACCCACAAGAGTGGGTGCCTACATTGACTTGGGACCGAAAGAACCAGATGGTGCCCGGCCACCACCAGCGATAGCCACGATGGAGCTCACAGAGAGGAGTCTCACTGGCAACACAAGAATAAAAATGGGTGCATCATGAGATCTCCACTAAAAGACCTCAATTGATGGTCCAGCGGTTTTGGGGTTCCTTTGAGAGCATGGCTCCCGGCCCTGATGCTGCCCTTTCCCATAAATTATAACAAAGGTCCACTCTTTGGACAGCAATGCAGAGTGACCATATATTGGAAGCACTTTGTGGTTCTATACATCTATAGGATATCATCTTGTTGACCTCTGACTGGAGGAAGGGGAGTGGATGGAGAGGAGGGGAAAGGAGGCTGTTGGGAGGATGAGACATGTATGGAGCAGAGAGGAATAGTGTGCAGTCACTGGACAGGGAGAGCAGTGGAAGCTGCATATAGGTGTGCATGTAAATTTATACGGGAATGTACATTTTCACTCAGTCATGTTAAATAAAAATTGAAAAAAAGAAAAGAAAAGAAGTGTGTATGTATCTCCTTGTGTTATGGGTCTTATTTCTTTAGGGTATACACCTAGGAGTGAGATTTCTGAATCATGTGGTATTTCTACTTCCAACTTTGTTAGGAAGTGCTATAATGTTTACATTCCCACTGGCAGTGTGTAAGAGTTCCAGTCTCCCCCCAAGCTGTTTTTTTTTTTTTTTTTTTGAATCAGTGCCAGTAATGTTGGGGTGAGATGGGCTCTCACTGTAGTTTTTGTTTGCATCTCTGTAATTGCTAATGATTATGAGCATTTCTTGACTTGGTTTTGCTCTTACTTTTTTATCGTGTTTATTACTCTAAGTTAACCTCTGAGCACTGTTTTTGCTGTGTCCCAAAGATTTTGATATATTTTGTTTTCGTTCTTGTTTGAATATAGGCATTTTTTAATTCTTTGATTTCTTCCATAACCCGGTAACTTTTAAGCAGAGCATTATTTTGTTTACAGGCATTAGATTTTTTTCCTTTGTTCTTAGTGTTACTGATTTCTATTTTTGTATGTTGTGATCAGAGATGCTTTGTATAATTTTGATGCTTTTGAATTTGTTGAGGCTTGCTTTATGGCCTCTTCTAGATAATGACCCACAAGTATTAGAGAAGAACATGTTCTTTACTGCTTTGGGGTGAAGTCTGGTTGGTTAGACTGTTAGACTGTTTTATATATTTTGAAGCCCTGTCATTGCTGTGTATATATTCATAGTGGTTAAGTGCTTTGGCTGCTAACCAAAAGTTTGGCAGTTAAATCCACCAGGCACTCTTTGGAATCTCCATGGGGCAGTTCTGCTCTGTCTTGTAGGGTCACTATGAGTAGGAACAGACTGGATAACAGTGGGTTTGGTTTTTTTGGTTTGATATTCACTAGGTTATGTCCTCTTGGTCAATTGACCCTTTCATCATTGTATAAGGTCCTCCCTTGTCTTTTATAGAAACCTGGTGGCACAGTGGGTAAGAATTAGGCTGTTAACCAAAAAGCTGGCAGCTTGATTCTATCAGCTGCTCTTTGGAAACCCTGTGAGGCAGTTCTGCTTTGTTCTATAGGGTCACTATTAGTCAGAATTGACTTGACTGCAATGAGTTATCTTTTATGATGGATTTTGCCTTAAAGTCTATTTTATTGAAATTAATATTGTCATTCCTGCTCTTCCTTGGTTATTATTTGTGGGATATAGTTTTTTGTATCATTTAAGTTTTAGTTTATTTATATCTTTATGTGTCTCTTGTAGACAGTATCAATGGTTTGTGTTTTTTGAAATCCATTCTAATACTATCTGTCTCTTTACTGGTGAATTTAGGCCATTTACATTCAGCGTGGTTATCAATAGGGATGAGTTTATTACTGTCTCATTTTGTTATACTTGTTTTGTGGTGTTATTGGTTTCTTTAGTCTGCTTTATTTTCAATGGTGAATTTTCTTATTTTTATTTTTTAATGGGGGCTTACCTTTTTATTTCCTTCATTGTTGGTTTTGTGTATGCTGAGTCTTTATGTTTTTTTCTTTTATACTGGGTAACTTTCTTTGTACTTATCTTGGAATTCACCTTCATCTTCTTAAGTTTAAAGCAACATTTTATTTCTTTGAGAGATTTCCGAAGCCATCGTGATCTACCTCTTTAAGTGATTTGATATTGATTGGTGTCTCCAACCCATTAGTAAGTTGTTGAATTTATTTATGCTTGCTTACTGTGTTTTAGCTTCTTATCTTGTTTTGAAACATCCAAATAGACTGGTCATGGTGTTAGTTTGGTTATTGGTACCTTTGAAGCTCTAGCATCCTGTCAGCAGGTAGTTAGTGCTGTTACTAGACATGTAGGCCCAGGAATTCATTTCATTTTCTTGTTTGGCTTTAGCTCAAGTGTCCAGGTAATCAGTAACCAGCTGTGTGGTGCAGGCTCTCCCCTTCTGTCCTAGATGGACTGGGGTGATTGGTGTTGGCACAGGTATCTGGCTGCGAGTGCTGAGAAAGGCAGGCAGCTAACAGCTGTCCTTGAGTGTCTGTGAGGAGGATGTGTTCTCTTATGTCTGATTCTAGATGATGTATCTGTTTTCTTCCCTGAATTTCTGGCTCATGGGAATCAGCATATTCAGTTTCTCCTCCTTCCTCCCCAGTTTGTTAAAGTGTTCCTTCTCCAAGTCCAGGAGAACATCTCAGGGCATGTGTAGAGTCCTACTTTCAGCTCAGCTAATCATGCCAGACTACAGAGCCATGCAGTACAGAAAAGGGAGAGGAAAGTGCTTGCGAAAGGGAGATAGGTTTCTTCTGAAGGAAGCAGTAGGTTAGATGCAAGCCACTTAACTTTTGATGATCAAGTGCCGCTTTTCACTGGTTCTGGAGATGTGAGTCTCCTCTTCACTGCTCCATTTCTTCCACTGAGGAGAACACACTCCAAACACCACTACTTCATTCTCCACTCTAGCTGCATTTGATTCTCAGTAAGTCAGGTCTGGTCAGTCCTACTGGACCCACTGTCCTTTCCCCATTGCTTGGTCAATTTCTCAACTTTCCCTTTGATGTTCAGGGCTTCTAGAATCTCATATATAATCAATTCATTTGTTCTTTGGGGTCTCTGTTGTTAGAGAGATAACAGGAAGCATCTGACTGCTCTGCCATCTTGGCCCTGCCTCCAGCAGCATTTTATTTCTTGATATCATTTTGACATCCTATCCATTTGTAAGTCCTAACCTATACCCTTTATTTCCCCTTTATGTTTTGAAGTGGTCATCAGTTACAGATTGACATTTCTGGGTTCCTACTTTTCATCTTTTAGCTTTATTTTATTTTTGAGAGTTGTTCATCTGGGTTGATATCTAGCTGATGTTGTCATTTTTTTTTTTTTTTAATTTTCTTTTTTATTTAACATGACTCAGTGAAAATGTACATTCCTGTATAAATTTACATGCCCACCTATGTGCAGCTTCCACTGCTCTCCCTGTCCGGTGACAGCACACTATTCCTCTCTGCTCCATACATGTCTCATCCTCCCAACAGCCTCCTTTCCGCTCCTCTCCACCCACTCTCCTTCCTCCAGCCAGAGGTCAGCAGGATGATGTCCTATAGATGTATAGAACCATAAAGTGCAACCAATATATGGTCACTCTGCATTGCCAAGTCCAATCCATTCCTGTCCAAAGAGTGGACCTTTGTTATAATTTATGGGTAAGGGCAGCATCGGGGCCGGGGGCCATACTCTCAGGGGAACCCCGAAGCCGCTGGACCATCAATTGAGGTCTTTTAGTGGAGACCAAAGGATGCACCCCTTTTCATTCTTGTGTTGCCAGTGAGACTCAACCTAGTGAGCTCCATCATGGCTATCGCTGGTGGTAGCCAGGCACCTTCCAGTTCTTCCGGTCCCAAATTAATAAAGGTACCCACTCTTGTGGGTCTCTCTGTCTTCTCGGTTGTCTTTACTGCATGTCATTTTGGTCCTCGATGAGCATCCGTTCTGCTGAGTTGGGACCGTTTGCTGTGTTCTCGGATGGCAGCTTGGCAGCTTTTAAGACCCCAGACGCCACTCACCAATGTGGGGTGCAGAGAGCTCTCTTAGCAAAACGCTAGTTGTGCCAATTGGCCTCGATTTCACCTAAGACCATGGTTCCCTGTCCCCTGCCCCAGCTACTCTATCCTTGCAATATTGGGTTAAGATGGAGTACTCAAGTTATGCTGAAGTCCGCTTAATGTTGTTCTTGTTTCTAATGTGTGCTATCACCGCTTTCTCCCAATCAGATTTCTATCACCTATCTAAACTAAGCCCTTCCCCCTCCCTCCCCTCCCTTGCAGCTGTCAAAGAGTCTTTTCTTCTATACACAAGTCTGTTTTTGAGATCTTATTGTAGAGGTCTCATACAGTATTTGGCCCTTTGTTGCTGACTACTTTCACTCAACATAATGTCTTCCAGTTGAAACCAGGTTAGGAGATGTTTCCTGGAATCATCGTTATTCTTTATAATTGTGTAGTGCTCCACTGAGTATATGTACCATAGTTTACCTATCCATTCTTCTGTTGTTGGGCATCTGGGTTGGTTCCATCTTTTTGCTGTCGTGGACTGTGCTGCGATAAAGATTCTCATGCATGTGTCTGTTGGTGTGAAAGGCCTTGATTCTGAAGGATATATTCCAAGTAGTGGAATTACTGGGTCAAATGGTATATCGATGTCCATTTTTTTAAGGAAACGCCAGATTGCTTTCCAAAGAGGCTGGACCATTTTGCTACCTCACCAACAGTGTAGGAGGGTTCCGCTTTCTCCACAGCCTCTCCAGCATTTGTTGTTTTGTTGTCATGTGTTTTAATCTCCAGTTTTCCTGTAAAGTTGGCCTCATTTTTACAAATTCTCTTAATTTCTGTTTATCTGGAAAATCCTAAATTTACCGTTGTATTTGAGGGATAATTTTGTTGGATATGTAATTCTTGTTGGGCAGCTTATTTTTCTTTCAAAATTTTATGTTTATCATCCCACTGCCTTGTTGCCTGCATGGTTTCTGTGACGAATCAGAACTTAAGTCTGATTATCAGTGTCCTTTGTAGGTGATCTTTTGTTTATCCTGAGCTCCTTTCAGGATTCTTCTTTGGTCTTTGGTTTTGGAAAGTTTGGTTATGATATATCTCTATGTTCTTCTGGGATCTATCCTGTATGAGGTTTGTAGTGCTTCATGGATGGTTATGTTTCGGTCTTTCATGATACTAGGGAAGTTTTCTGTCAGGAAATCTTCAACAGTTTTCTCTGTGCTTTTTATTGGCTCCTCCCCTTCTGGAATTCCAATCATATATAAGTTATTCCACTTGATGGCTTCTCACATAACTCTTAGGCTTTCTTCATTCTTTGTGTGTGTGTGTGTCTGTGTGTATGTGAGTTTGTGGAAGGGATTTGTCTTTAATTCTGCTTATCCTGTCTTCTGGTGTTTCAGTTTTGCTTCTGTGACTTTCCACTGAGCTGTCTGTTTCTGAAATTGTGTTGTTAAGCTTTTAGAGTTCTAGTTGTTGCCTTTGTATGGTTTCCAGTTTTCTATTTATTCTGTTATTTTGTTATATTATTTTTCTGAATTCTTCTGTTTTGTCTGTGCTTCCCATAATTTTGTCTCTGTTTTCCTTGATCCCCTTGAGGATGCCTTTTGAATCTATTATCAGGAAGCTTCATTACCTTTTCTTCCTTAGGGAGGATTTCTGGTTCTTTGTTCACTTGCTGGGACCATCTTACCCACTTCTTTAGGTGGTTTGCTATTGTCTGTTGTCTTTGAGTCATTAAGGGGTTATTGTATTTATTTTGGGGGGTATGTAATTGTTTGGTGGATCCTGTTTCCTTTGTTTTGTTTTGTTTTGTTTTGATGATTCCTGGCCAGTGTGGCTGATATAGTGCTCTGGTTGCTTAACTTTCAACTTTGGGAAAGTTGTGAAGTAGCCTTGCTGTTTTCTTCACCCAGGATCACTGATGCTTTTGTCCTAAGGTGGCCACACTGGGTTGGAACAGCCAGTTGAACTCCTCCATTCCATGTTACGCCTTTTTGCTACTTTCACTCAAGTTTTCCTTCCGGTTAGTATTGGGTTCATTTCTTAGACTTTTTGTTGATATTCAGGGTTCCTGGATTGTTATCTGCTTCCGTTTTCAAGTGTTTGGGGGGAGGGGACTTTGGTGCAGGGGGCATTATGATGTGTGTAACTAAGCTACTATTTTAGCCTCAACCAGTATTTTTGAGTATTTTCTATATGTGAAGCATTATAAAGGCCAAAAAAGAATTTATACTCTCAAAATACGGTAAGTAACATTAGCTGAGAACTTACCATGTACGAATAACGTTATAAGACTTTTACATTTATTAGCTAGTGTAATCCTTTATGAGGTGCACACCATTGTTACTTCCATTTCATGGAGAAAGAAATTAAGGCAGATAGATACTAAGGAACTTCATCAGGACTTGTGGCTGATAAATCATAGAGCCAGACCATATGGCACTATGGCTTTGTTTGTCTCAAACTGGTAGCATAGTCATTTTTGTACCTGAAAACTGACCTGAGCGTGTATTGTGGGGTTCACTCACTAAGAAGGTAAGTCTGGAAGATAAGGCAACAGTTAGAGACACTGAAGCAGCATACTTACCTTGAAATGAAGAGCAAAGTGGGCTCAGTATAAATAATTTGTTTTAGCACGTGGTATTCATGCAAGCTAGAGTGTAGTGAGGCAGGCCAGCCTGCTAAGCAACAAATGCTCTGTCAACCCTAAGACCTCACAGGTCAACTAAGGCCAAGCTGCTTTCCTTGAATCCGCTGAGAGATTGGCAGCCCCCAAAACAGCCTAGTTAGAATAATTGATGGGCTGAGCTATTCATACAAATGTGAAAATATCCATTTGGCCTCTTACCAGCTGCCACTGCTTCCTAAACCCTTTAGTAATTTATAAGCCTAATTCCAGGGAAAAATAAAGTGACTTTCAGTTATGTCTCATTTAAACTGTGCTGAAACCAGTTGGATGAAAAATACATAAACCCTCTTTTAAAGCATATCATAGTTTCTAGAAAACATTCTCTACATCAGCTAAGCCTTTACAGGCAGTAAGCTTCAGGAAGTTCAGTATTTAGAGAAACATTAAATCTTTCAGGCCACTAGGAGACAATTTAGCAGGCATCCTCTAACTTATGGGTATAGTTTCCATAGATACAAACATAAAAATGATTTTGCATGTAGTAAGAATGAAATTAATGTTGAATGAATGAATGATCAGTTATTAGAATGCCTGGTTAGTTCACCAACATCTATTTAATTCATAATGGAAGATTTTACATTTGCAATGAAAACAGTAGAAACCATTACTATTAAAATGTTTGGAGAAGTAAGAAAAATGCAATTAAGTAAGACATTTTTTTCTGTGCTGGTGCTAAGGAAAGCAGTTTTAATTACAGAAAGAATAAGAAAGGTAGAGCTAACTATAGAACTACGGATATTTCAAGCTGGAGACTTCAGAAATTTATGGCAGTGATTTTTTTGAAACTTTATCTTATGAAATTATTTCAGCTATAGAAAGTTGTAAATACTGACACAATAAATATTCATATGCTCAACATTATGGTTTCATCAAATTTTAACATTTTGATGGCATTATTTTTCATTATGTATTCATTGTGTATCATATGTCTTAAAAATATATGGTTTAGAAAGTATCTCAACAGAGAATTGGTTAAATTATAACATATACATATGTTGAAATGTTGTTCATTGCCACTGAGTTGATTCAGACTCATGTAACTCCATGTGTTACAGAAGAGCACTACCCTGCAGAGTTTTTCTTAATGGAAGCAAATAGCCAGGCTTTTTCTTCATCCAGTACTTCTGGGTGGGTTCAAACTTCCAGCCTAACATTAGCTGTTGAAGGAAAATTGTTTGAGCCACATAGTGTCAGGAGAGATCAATCCCTGGAGAAAGACATTGTGCTTGATAAAGTAGAGTGTCGGTGAAAAAGAGGAAGAACTAAACAAGATGGATTGACACAGTGGCTACAACGGTGGGCTTAAGCATAAAAGTAATTGTGGGCATGGTGCAGGACCAAGTAGTGTTTTGTTCTGTTGTGCACAAGGTCGCTGTGGATGAGAACCAACTTGATGACACCTAACAACAAGAGGGGCCTTTTATGTATTGGAATACCATACAGTTATTTAAAAATCAAATGTTATGGGAATTTTCATTCAGGTTAGAAATTTCCAATTAGGATATTAAACTTATATGCATAAAAGAATTTCAGTTTTGTTAAAGTAACAGTATATACAAATAAAACAGCAGATAAAATGTAGTAAAACAATGGTTGTCTGTCTTTGGATGGTGGGATTATGCTTATTTTTGTTTTCTTTATACTTCTTTAAATTTTCTATACTGTCTTTCAAAATTATTTAATTTTTCTGAAAAGCAATCATTTCTTTTTTTCCAAAGCAAAAATAAATACTTTTTAAAAATTTGCATGTCTTTCATGTGGGTCTTATGCGTGGTAGCTATAATGAGGGCAATATTTTGACATCTAAGTGAAAGATTAAAAAGAGAGCAAGGGAGATAGAATGGAGAGAGATTCTGGTGAGTTTCAGTGAAGTGTTTGCTCCATCTGTTTTCTGTAGAAAGGCCCACTCCATGTTGGGGCTCTTTCCACCCCTCACATCTGCATCCAACATGTCTTCACGCTGATTTCTCCCCCTTTCCCTCTCTCCCAGGGGCTCTGCATGTTCATCTTCCCACTCATACTCAGTGCAGCCCCTGGCTAAAGCTAGGCATTTGGCAGCTACCCACTGGATGAGTGAGCATCATGTACTCACTGCGTAGACGGGGAAGAGTTCCTGTGCATTCAGGTCCCACTCATTGACGTGGGAGCCTACTTGAACCCCAGGAAAGCCCAGCTCTTTTACACAGCGCTCCATCTCCTTGACAGCCAGTTCTGGTTCCTGCATGGGCAACGTCCCCAGACCCACAAATCTCCGGGGGTAGCATGCAACAGTGGCTGCTAAGTCATTGTTTAAAAGCTGGCACAGGTCTAAAGTGTCCTGTGGTTTGGCCTGGTTAAAACAGGAAAGGAAAACCCATGTTGGTCAAAGCCCACCTCTTTAGACATTTTCTCTGAATAACACATTCCCTGTGCTAAACTATTCCTCTTTGTAGCTTGGATATCTCTGAGTCATGCAAGTGGTGAAAAGCTCAGCTGCTAATCAAAAGTTCGGAGGCTCAAATCCGTGCAGAGGCATCTCAGAAGGAAGGCCTGGTGATTGACTTCTAAAAAATCAGCCTCTGTAAGCTCTATGGAGCAGTTTAACCCTGACACATATGGGGTCACCATGAACTGAAGTAAACTGGTTTGGGTTTTCTGATATCAGCGGCTTTGTCCCTTCAGGACACTGAGGCACATATTGAGATAGGCATGGGTTGAAACCCATGAGTCCTCTGTAGAGGACTCAGACACCAGTCATTGCAAAGCAGATGGTTAGTATCTGGCAGATAAATTAGAAAAATCAAGGCCATAATCAGAGGACATGGTTGCTGGGCCAAGCATCCTAATGCTAGAGAGGGAAGGAAAGCTGGTCACTGGTCAACTACAGGCAGGATGCTGCTTGGCAGGGTCCTCAGTCACCCCAGTGCCACAGAGGAGCCTGTGCTTGACTGAGCATCTGGCATCCTCACCCGTTCACCTCCTTGGTAGGCCTCGTCATGGGATGTGTGGCTGGCTCACAGGCCTCTTCTCTCCCTAATTGTGGTTCTCTCCTCTTTGTTGACAGTGACACTCAGGACTGACCTTGGATAAATGCTGAGGCTGACAAAGTTTGCTTAACTGTCCCTTCTTCATTTACCTACTCCACCCCAGGCTGAATAAACAAACATTCCTCTACAGGTTTGCAAATCATGCCTGGAAGTTTTAGTCACACCGGTACCACCTGCTGTTCAGTTGAGTCTGATTCTTGGTGGATCCCATGTGTGTCAGACAGAACTAGCTCCATAGTGTTTACAATGGCTGAATTTTAAGAAGTAGATAACCAGGGCTTTCTTTCAAGGCATCTTTGAGTAGACTCAAACCTCTAACATTTTAGTTAGTGGTGAAGCGTGTTAACTGTACTACTGTACTTCCCCAAGATTTATTCCAGAACTATTTCTTTAAAAAAATAACCCCAAAACTGAGCTTCAGGTGAAAGTTTATAGCTCAGGTTAATTTCTCGTACAGAAATTTATATACATAGTGTTTTATGACACAAGTTACAGGGAATCCCTTTTTAAATTGTATCTATCCTAGGGAGATAGCCCTGGGAAGTGGCATACTAGGCTATTATCATTCTCACCTCAGATACAGAGCAGAGCGTTGCAAGAATGATGGAGACTGAGGCTGATCTAGATCTACACTGACAAGTGGAAATATAATTCTAAACTCACAACCCCTTTCATTTTGAACTAGTCTCATTCAAGTGCTTGACAGCATCATGTAGCCAGTGGCTGCTATCAATGCAAGGCTAGAGCACAGACATGGCTAGGAAGACAGGTCTGGGAGGAGAGACTGCAGTGTGAGAGGCTGAGAGACGTCACTTCCTCTGCAGGGGAGGAAAGTGGGAGAGGCTAGGTGGGCCCAGCATGAAGGCTTGAGACATCTGTCTACTTACTATGGTGCTGATGTGCACCTTCCCACACCAAGAAGATGGTTTGAGATTTTTCACTCACCCAGTAGCTAAACATAACAGGAACTGTAGAAAGGGCTTGCACGGTCACTCCTAAACACAGACACAAAGATAAAGCTGGTGAGAACAGCCCAGTATTCCTTTGTTACCCAAGGGCTGGGTAGCTCAGCAAGTCACGACACACTTCCTCTCACTGATCTGGGTCTCCTCATGTCCCCCAAACCACCAGCCCCCCCATCACTCCTTTAGTCTTAGGTCCTGGAGAAAAGGGAAAGATTAGGTGAAAATGAGAACATTAAGGGGAAAAGAAAACTGACTTAGATTTCAAGGGTTATTTTACCCTGTCTGTGGAATTTTACTTAATACAAAATATTTCTCCACCAAATTTTCTGGGATTTTCCATCTTAGGTCATGTAGAACATTTTAAGATCGATCCTGAAGTACAACACTATCAGTTATAGGATAATATCCATATAGCTACAAGGAAGACCAGTTAATATGACAATTATTCAAATTTACATACCACTAATGCTACAGATGAAATTGAATACGTTTACCAACTGCTCAGTTTGAAATTGGTCAAACAGGAAATCATTGATAACTGATGCATTGATAATTACTTCCGATTGGAAGGCAAAAGTTGGAAACAAAAAAGGAAGATTAGTAGTTGCCCTTAGTGATAGAAATAATGCAGGAGATTGCATGATAGAATTTTGCAGGGCCAAATGACTTTTTCACTGCAAATACCTTTTTTCAACAACATAAACAGTGACTATATACCTGGACCTCATTTGATGGAATACACAGGAATAAAATTGACTACATCTCTGGAAAGAGACAATGGAAAAGCTCAATATCATCACTCAAAACAAGGCCAAGTGCCAGCTGCCAAACAGACCATGAGCAAGTTGAAACTGAAGAAAATTAGATCAAGTCCGTGAGAACCAAAGGACGACATTAACTATATCCTACCTGAGTTGAGAGATCACCTCAAGAATAGATTTGACTCACTGAACAGTAATGACTGAAGACCAGATGAGTTACAGAATGACATCGAGGATATCATACATGAAGACACTAAGAAGTCATCAAAAAGGTAGGAAAGGAAGAAAAGACCAAAATGGATGTCATAAGAGACTGCAAAACTTACTCTTGAACATAGACTAGAACAAAAGGAAGAACGATAAAAGAGAAGATTTCAAAGGGCCACTCTAGAAGACCAAATATTATAATGAAATATTCAAAGAACTGGAGAGAGAAAACCAAAAGGGAAGCACACACTTGGCATTTCTCAAGCAGAAATATTTAAGGATTTTACCTGGAAGACACTGAATAATGCAGAAAACATCAAAAGAAGATGGAAGGCATATAGTCACTGTGACAAAAAGAACTGGTTAAAGTTCAAACATTTTGGGAGGTAGCATATGATTAAGAACTGATAGCACTGAAGGTGCTGGTGAAAAACAACGTTCCAGGAATTGATGGGCTGCTAACTAAGATGTTTCAACAAATGGATGCAACACTAGGTACTCAGTCATCTATGCCAGGAAATTTGGAGAACAGCTTCCTGGCCAACTGACTGCAAAGGATGCATACTGCTACCCATTCCAAAAAAAGTGTTCCAACATAGTGCAGAAATTGTCAAACAATATCATTAATATCACACACAAGTAAAATCTTGCTGAAGATCATTCAAAAATGGTAACAGCAGCATATCAGCAAGGAACTGCGAGAAATTTAAGCTGGATTCAGAAGAGGACTGGAACAAGGACTGTAATTGCTTCTGTCAGATGAGTTATAGCTGAAAGCAGAGGATACTGCTGTTGGTGATAGGATAAGATCCATGTGGCTATATGTCCATGTTTTGTTGACTATGCAAAGGTGTTAAAGTTTATGGATCGTAACAAATTATGGATAACATAATGAAGAACGGGAATTCCAAAACACTTAATCGTGCTGCTGATGAAACTACTTTGAACAAGAGGCAGTCTTCTGAACAGAACAACGGGATACTGCATGGTTTAAAGTCAAGCAAGATGTGAAGCATGGAAAAGAGAGGACTGAGCCCCCACCCCAGTCTTTGGCAAGTCCTGATGGCTCATTAAACCCAGCACTCACTGGGCATGCACTAGGAACCAGGTCCAATAGAAACTCAACCTCTTTGAGACCTTATGGAGACATGTGTGCGTATAGTCTCATTGTTATCTTATTATTTTGGTCTTTCTCAGATTTGTGTTGGGATGTATGATGAAGTGACCTAGGTGCTGCCAGTTACATTTCCCTTCCTGTGAAGGTAGCATGGGTTACTTGGATCTTTCATTCTTGGCCCCCATCATTTTAGTTCCTTGCTTCCACAGAGGTGGTAGAATGTAGTGGTTAAGCGCCTGGGGCCGAACTGCCTGAATTCAAGTCCCAGTAAGCTGTGGGATCTTGGAAAAACTGCTTAAATTCTATTCCTCAGTTTCTTCATCTCTAAAATGAGCATAGTACCAGATCTTACAGAGTTATAGGAATTAAATGAATTGATGTATTAATTGCATTTAGGAACTAAGATAGAGCCTGGTAGAAAGTAAATGTTCAATAAGCATTAATCGTGACAGCTCTTTCAAGTAGAGTCACAAAGTGAAACACAAAAACAAAACCAAAAGAGACACATACACTTCACCTAAACTGTAGCTTGCTTTCTGATACTAGTAATCTGAGTTTTATTCCTATTGGTTTTCTCCTTAAGAGGTGGGACCCTGGCCCTAGCATCATATTTAGAGCAAAGCCTTGCTTTTTGCTGCAGGTCTAGGGAGGTTATTCTTCTCCAACTCCCCTCTTGCCCAAATGCACTTCTAGAACATGGGTTTAGATGTTATATTCTGTGGAATGGTGTATGGAAGTGATTCAGGTTTTCTGCAGTGTTCAGTTTGAATACTGTATTTTTAACTAATAATAATAAAAACATAACACAAAACAATACGGTACAGAAGTCAGTAAAACGTCTCCTACCATCTCACTCTGGGTATTTGAACTTGTTATAAGTTTGCCTTTAATTAGGAAGTGAGGCATTTTAACCTAGTCTTTTATTTATTTGTTTATGAATTGTTTGTTTTCTGACATATACCCAGAGCACTGGTGTCAGAGTTGGGGTCTGACAATGCCTGTGGTGGCGAGAGCACCATCACAGCCTCTTGCCTGGCTTGCTTGCATGACCCACCAGTGCCTGGAAACTCTCTTTGCTGTCCTGGGGCAGTACCATCAGCTCCTGGGCAGTGACAAATGAAAACATAATGTGCCCATCATATCATAGTTTAGACAGTCTTTGAGATTATTTTAAGTCATGGGGACTCGTTTGATGTTAAATATGCGATAAGAAATGCAAGCAATTGCTGGAAATCATTAGCAATTCATTTCTGAAACAAAAAATTTCTGATTCTCCTTTTTCTAACTCATTTCATTGTATAGATTCTGAAAGTATGTGATTAACCTTTTTTTTTTTTTAATGGCTACCATTTCCACATGCCGTATATCATTTCCACCCTTTTCACAACTATTGACATGTGTTATGGCATAGAAGGAATTGGGAATCTGCACCAAAACAAGCTGTAGAAGTAACTTGCATCCTAAGTCTGCCTAGGTGCCCTGGTGGCACAGTGGTTAAGAGCTACAGCTCTGAAGCAAAAGGTCAGCAGTTTAGATGCATCAGCTGCTCATTGGAAACCTAAGGGTGATTTCTACTCTGCCCTTATTGGGCCGCTGTAAGTGTTGACTCAGTGGCAATGGTTTTTGTTTGTTTAGGTCTGCTTACAGAGGCAATTGACATCCATAACATGTAATTTATAATTTTAGCTGATTTGTTTGACTCTGTAATAAGTAAACACTACATATTTAATCACCACCCGTCAGTTTGCTGCACTGGGGTGGCTTGTATGTTGTTATGATGGTGGAAGCTATGCCAATGATATTTCAGATACCAGAAGGGTCACTTACAGTGGGCAGGTTTCAGTGGAGCTTCCAGACCGATACAGACTAGAAGAGAGGCCTAGTGATGTGCTTCCAAAAATTAGCCACTGAAAACCTTATGGATTACAACAGAACACTAATGTCATGGGGAGGCATCAATTGCTAGAAGACATCCTGTTCGGTAAAGTAGAAGATCAGCAAGGGCACAGGAGACCCTCAGGGAGGTGGAGTGGCACGACAGCTCAACAATGGACTCAGTCACACTGGCAGTTGGGAGTATAACACAGGACTCAGCAACATTTCATTCTGGTGTACATGAGGTTGCTGTAAGGTACAGTTGACTCAGTGGTAGCTAACACCACCACCATCAACTTTGAGCTTAAAAAATTGTAAAAATAATAAATTGACAATCTTACCTTTTTGATGATAGAAGATTCTGTTTTAACATAAGACATCCCTGGTTAAAAACAAATTAAATCTACACTCTAAAACCACTATAGTGCAAGGCCACAATCCCTCCCTAGTAAATTGGTGCAGCTTGGCCTGGCAGAGAAAGGAGGTCAGAAGGTGCCATCGTGTAAATAGCACTTTAAGAGTAGGCATTGCTTTTATATCAGATGCAAACATGGTTAGCATTCTTTCAATGTAAGTACCTGTTTGGTCCATTTCTCTAATACGAACATCTGGATCCCAGCAGTTCTCCTGGACCACTCTGAAGACCTTTCCATCTTTCAGCATCTTTGCTTCTCCCTAGGGCAGAAAATGCACATCAACAAAAGGTGATCTCAACCCTTGGACTGATTGTTCCTTGTGTGCTTGTGAACATGTTTCTCTCTCGATATTTTCAGGACATTTTACTTAACTCCCCCTGACGTTTAACTGAGTTTATCTCTTCTTCCCCATGCCTTTCTGTTGATCTGGAGTTGAAGGAGTGTGCTCTGTGGGTGTCAGTGGCTTGATACAGGGTAAACAAGGTTAATGTCATGGGCTTTATGGGTGAGGATGGCTGATCAACTTGCTGATCTGACCTCTGGCTACTGGACCTCAGGGGATGGCCCAATGACTGGGAAGCTATACATTCAGAACGTTTTAAAACTGGGAAGATGTTTGAAATAGGCTACCTCTTCCAACCCTCTTGTTTTATAGGAAGGAAACATCTCTGTATATATTTGAATTTCCTATAAAATTGAGAGTAAGTAAGCAAAAGTAAGTGATTTGCCTGATAGTGCACAGTCCACTGATGTCAGTACCCACAGGAGGAGGTAATGAAGCAAATCAGTCTAACAGCATTTATGGAACTTGTCACTGAGCTAATTGCTTCTACCTGACATCATGTCTGCCTGCTGTGGACACTGTCGTTTAATACTTTGTGCAGGAAACTAAACTAAATGGTCTTGTGGAACATGGCAAAACCAAATTCATTGCTACCAAGTCTATTCTGATTCATAGTGAGCCTACGGGATGTGGTGGAACTGCCCTGTATGTTTTCCTGGGAGTGTCTGATGGATTTGAACTGCTGACTTTTTGGTTAGCAGCCATAGCTCTTGACCACTGGGCTTCAAGAACTTCCATGGAAAATGGCAGAGTCCTCTAAATTGAGCCTATAGTTTGTGATTCCTGAGCGATTCTTGAGTCATGTTCTTGAGATCAGACTGTGCGGGGTCTCATCTCCGTTTCAGCACTTACTCTGTGGCTGTGAGCAAGTTAAACAACACTGAAAACAAAAACCAAACCTGCTGCCGCCAAGTTGGGTCTGACTCATAGCAACCCTATGGGATAGAGTAGAACTGCCCCAAAGAGTTGCCTAGGAGCATCTGGCAGATTTGAACCGCCGACCTTTGGGTTAGCAGATGTAGCACTTAACCCACTATGTCACAAGGGTTTCTTAACATCACCGAGGCTCAATTTGCTTATCTTTGAAACAGGGGTAATAATATGACTTACCCTCAAAGGAATGTCGACAGCATGAAATAGAGTAATCCATCTAATCCCTTTAGTATAGTATCTGGCATATGTTAAGTGTTACTTATTATTACCACTAGTTATTGATGATGTGGAGCTAGTTAGGGACTTGGCCATCTCCTAGTCCTTTGAGGACACATCACGTCTGATGGTGCTTCTAGGCCTCAAGATTACCCATAAACCCTAGGGGATAACCTAGTGGTAATTTGCTAGTTATGTGCCCTTCTCCTCTTCCTCTTGGGTTGATTAAGAGTTGCATCCAGGCCTCAACACAGCTTCCTTTTCATCCAAGAGCACCAGGACAGGCAGCAGGGTCTTTGCTGGATAGCCTGCCAGCTATGATTTGGGCATTGTTCACATCAGCACAGTCTCTGAGCTTGATCTCTGGACATGCCAGAAAGTCTGTGAGCTGCTTTTCTACTTAGCTACAGTGGTTTCAGTTGCTTACAAGTAAAAACACTGACTGATACAGAAGATTTACTAACAGAATGTCTGTAAGGAACTTAGTACTGCCCAGGCCAGAAAGCACGCTCAATAAATGGTGGCCAGATTTTACAATGTATTATCAACTGCAAGGGGGAAATTGAGTTTCTTCATCAGTAACCTTTGGCTTTAGATAAAGCACAGCACATTAAAGCTGAAATGGATCATCAGTTTAACTTTTATGTTCTACGAACAAGTCAGTAAGGTGTGGTGACTTATCAAAGGCTGTATACTTAACTGGCACACAGCTGGGACAAGAACCTAGGTTTATAAAGCCATTTTCCGCCCACCAATATGTTACTTGGTAATTGGTATCAATCTAGTAGGCAAAAGCTAATTACCATTATTTCCTAAAGAGTCACCCCCCCCTTCCCCTGTCCTTTATTCCTCTGGAGCCTGTTGTCCATCACACAACAGGAGACTCAGATTCACAAAATTCTCCTCACATCTTTCGTACTGGGATTCATGGTTAGAAAAATGAAAGATATCAGCAACTGTCAATAGAAATCCTTCCAAGTGAAAATTGCCACAGAGCAGCTGTGTCCCTATAATAGCTGTGTCCCTATAATAGGTCCCCAGTTTTCACTGGTTTTCTCCGCCAGAATTTTGGGACCTGAACAGTCACTGTAAGGAATCAATTCCTGATTTCTTTCACTTTACATTCAGAAATCGGATATTCCTGCAGGGCTATAAATGTGCCTTAGAGGTTCAGCACCTGCTGCTGGGAGGAGGAAGGCTGGGTTTCTTAGAGTCAGTTTTTGTCTTTGACTTTCAATATTAACTAATATCTTAAACTAAACTGAGAATCAAGTCATTGGAGCAAGGCAGTCTAATTTATTCAACCAGAACTCAACCCCATTTTTTTCTAAATGCCGTAAGAAAACTATTTTTTTTAAAGAATTCCCTCAACCAACCATCAACACGAAGATAACCCACTTCAAATAAAACATTTTTTTTAAAAAAGCCAGAACAAAATAGTGTCATAAAAACCCAAACAGAACCCACTGCTGTTGAGTTGATTCTGACCCATAGTGACCCTATAGAACAGAGTAGAACTGCCCACCCCCGTAGAGTTTCCAAGGAGCACCTGGTGGATTTGCACTGCAGACTCTCTTGTTAGCAGCTGTAGCATGTAACCACTATACCACCAGGGTTTCCATGGAAAACTTGAAACAATGGGTGTTATTATTGTGAACCACTAACTTTCTTAGTGTGTCAGGTTCAACAGCTGTATAATAAAGCCTAGAAAAAGCGATATTTAAGGTCCTTCCCAGGGTGGACGGTGTGATGTAGTACCCAGATTCTCCTTCAGAAATAAAGGGTATGTTCTTCCCAGCTGCTGAGGATATTGCCCTCAGCTGTTAGCCTCCATGGAGATTGCTTTGGCTAGAAACAGTCACTTCCCACAATGTCACACATCCTTTCCTGGGCGGTCCACTTCTAATAACGGATTGACACAAAGATACAAAGATCCCTCCAACTTGGGATGATTCTGAATGTTAGCTTTAGAATCATTACAGGTCAGCTGAGGCTTCCATTGAGACTATATTGCAGCTCCACTTCTTCTACTTCCTTCTTTTCACTTGCACTGGTGTCAATCCTGAGAGCATTTCCTAAGAAACTTCCTGAATGCTAATCTCCATCCCAAGGTCTGATTTCCAAGGAACCTAGCCATGACATCCCTGGTACTTAAGTTCTAGTTCCAACACTATCCCAAAGCAAGTCCAAATGTGACTGGCATTCCAAGTTACTTGGTACTGTGTCATTAAAGATGTATTCTCAAACTCAGTATTTCCCCATCAGATTTCCATTCTCTTTCCTCACCCCCAGTGCCCACTCAGGCTACCTTACTAGACCAGGCATGCTGCCATATTGCACCAGCCTCCTAACTGACCTCTCCTTCCTTCTATGCTTGCTCACCTCCAGTCCAGCTCCACAAAGCAGCCAAAGTAAACTTTTAAAACTGATGCTGGTTGGCAAGAATGACCCATACAGTTGGCAGGAGGCAACCTGTGCAACTACTCAAATACTCTCACATCCCAAAGTTCCGGGGTGAGGGAGGGGGGTGTCCTACAACCACCTCAGACTTCACTCACTCAACCAATTTTTTCTCTCTCTCCCGGATGGTGTGCCTTACTGGTTTGGCTGATTCTGCCCTGAATGTCTGCATTACCTTTTTCATTGCTCTGAGGCTAAAGCACTTTTTCACTTTTCTCTGCCTAAATCTTCACCATCCAATCTACTTCCTAGTTCATTCATTCTGTCTCCAAAATACACCCTGCAATAGTCCACTTCTTTTTGTTCTTCTGCTCCAACTCTAGTTCAAGCCACCATCACCTCACATATAAACAACTGCTCCAAACTCCTAACTGACCTTTCCTCCTTCAATTTTTGCTCCCTCCAACCCAATCTCCACAAAACAGCCAAAGGAAACTTAAAACACTAAATAAGATTTCATCACTGCCTCTGCCACCCAAAACTATTGAATGTGTCTCCATTACCCTGGAGTTAAGACCCAAACTCCTTAACCTGGCTTGTAAAACCCTGAACAGTCTAACCTCTGCTTACCACTATAACTTTGTTATGTGCCCATGCCTTTATAAATAGTCTGTTTATTAATTATTTTCAAATTCTTCTAATTTGAATATGCCGTTTGTTTTCCGTTAGGAACGTGTCTAATTGAGCTTTTTAAAAGGTACATAAACAAATAATACTAGGTAGTTTCTGTGGGTACATACACATGTAAGTAACATCATAGAACATGGTCTAGAAAGATACCCACAAAACAGGTGATAGGAATTTCTTTTGAGGATGAGTGGCAGTTCAAGGGAACTACAGCTTTATCTTCAGTGGCATAAATTTTAAAAGAATATATTCAAATATTACTTATGTGATTAAAAATTAATCTTAAAAACAAAAACCTGAAATGAAAGCATTGGATTACATATAAATTGCATTCAAACAATTCTGGTTGTAATTGCATACTAAGAAACATATTTTCAGAGGCAGGGCCAAGACAGTGGAGTAGTTAGATACTTCCTATAGTCCTTCTTTTAACAAAGACCAATTATATATATATATGTAAAATATATAATGTACACATTTATATATTATATGTGTGTGTGTGTGTGTGTGTGTATATATATATATATACACCTCATACCATCAGGAAAACAGCACTATGAGTAGAATATATCCTTCAGACCTGAGGTTCCTGTGCCAGGATGCTCCCTGACCAAAGACTGATGCAACACAATGATGTACCTCCAGAGCCAACAGAGGGAAAGCCTTTCCCTAGAGCAGACACCCTGAATTCAGACTTACAGCCTACCAGGCTATGTAAGAATAAACTTTTCCTCGTTAAAGCCGTCTACTTGGTGGTATTTCTGTTACAGTTGCACTAGCTAACTAAAACAGTCACCTTCGAAGTACTCTCCCTGGGAAGCTATGCAGTGATGCCAGCACCTAGTTCACACTTCAAAGCAATTTTGGAACTCTTTCTGGGATGACCGTTGTGCATGGTGGCATGGTGGAAAGTACAAGAACTTAATTGTATAGTTGTCTGTGAGGGTATTTTTAGCTAGAAAAGAAATAGCCATATTGGAACACAAAACCTACTCACCTAATCTGGCTCCCAGTGATCTTTTTCTTTATGCAAAGATAAAGAAAATATTGAAAGGAAGACATTCTGATGACATTCAGGGTGTTACACAATGACAAGCTCTGATGGCCATCCTGGAAAGAGTTCCAAAATTGCTTTGAAGGGTAGAGTAGGCACATAGCTTCCCAAGGGGAGTACTTCAAATGTGACCATAGTGATATTCGGCAATGAGATGCGTAGCACTTTTTCTAGGATGAGTTTGCGAACTTAACTGGCAGTGCTTATAATGTGTTGGATTGTACTGTTGCTTGGGGCAGCCACTTGGGATATAAAAGAAAGGGAGGCACGCTGAGATTTGGGGACCTCACACCACCAGGAAGCAGTGCTGGGAGCAGAACACATCCTGTGGACAGGAACTAGGGGTCCTGTGCCTCAGGAGGTCCCAGTCTGGGGGTACAGTGATGACAAGAACCTTCCTCTAGAGCCAACAGAGAAAGCCTTCCTCTAGAGCTAGTGCCCTGAATTTGGACTTGTAGCCTCCAAGATTGTGACAAAGTAAAATTCCTCTTTTTAAAGCCATCCACTAGTGGTATTTCTGTTAGGCAGCACTGGATGACTAAGACAGAGCTCTTCAAGACATCAGGAAGGAGATGAAGCAAAATGCAAAACCAGCCAAGGAACACACAGACAAAGCAATAGAGGAACTTAGGAAGGTTATGCAACAGCATAATGACAAATTTAACATGCTATAAGAATCCATGGAGATATAGCAGACATAAATCCAAAAGATTAACAACAAAATTTCAGATTTAGACAACTATGTAAAAACTCATAGGAGCAGAATTGAAGCAACGGAAGTCAGAATTAGCAAGATTGCAGATAAAACACTTGAAACCAAATTATTTGAGGAAAAATCAGATAAAGAAATTTTAGAAAAGGAAGAAACCCTAAGAATTATGTGGGACAGTATCAAGAGTAATAACCTTTGAGCTGGAGTACAAGAAGAGAAGAGAGGGAGTTGGGGATCACAGAAAGTACAGAGAGAATTGTTGAAGATTTGTTGGCAGAAAATTTCGCTGCTGTCATAAAAGATGAGAATATAATCTATCCAGGAAGCTCATCAAACCCCACATAGAGTGGATCCCAAAAGAAAGTCACCAAGACATATTATAACCAAACTTGCTGTCATGGATTGAGTTGTGTCCCGCCCAAAATGTGTGTGGCAATTTGGCTGGGCCATGATTTCTAGTATTTAGTGATTGCCCTCCATTTTGTGATTTTCTTATGAATCTTAGTTTCTGCCTGTGGTCAATAGATTGGATTGTGTTGCGGAAGACTGGGGTGGGACTGTGGCACCCTTCCTAAGGTCACCTCCTTACTCCAATGTAAACAGAGTTTCCCTGGAGTGTGACTTGTACCACCTTTTATCCTACATGAAGTAGAGGGAAAGAAAAGTGAATAGAGAGTTGGAGACCTTGTACTGTCAAGACAGCAGCATTGAGAGCAGAACATATCCTTTGGAGCAGAGTTTCCTATGCTGAGATGATCTTAGACCAGAGAAAGACTGATACAACACAAGGACCTTCTTTCAGAGCCAACAGAGTGTGCTCCCCTGGAGCTGGCAACCTAAATTTGGACTTCCAGCCCATTAGATTGTATGAGAATAAATATTTCTTTGTTAAAGCCATCTACTCACAGTATTTCTGTTAGAGCAGTACCAGATGGGTAATACACTTGCTGTTTCAGTCAGCTAGTGCTGCTCTAACAGAAATACCACAGAGTGATGGCTTTAACGAAGGAAGGTTTATTCTTACACAGTCTGGTAGGCTACAAGTCCAAATTCAGGATGTCTGCTCCAGGGAAAGTCTTTCCCCCTTGTCAGCTCTGGAGGAAAGTCTGGTATTACATCAGTCTTTGTCCAGGGAGCATCTTAGCACAGGAACCTCAGGTCTAAAGGATGCACTTTTCTCCCAGTGTTGCATTCTGGATGGTGTGAGGTTCCCAGTTCTCTACCTGCTTCCCTTTCCTTTTATTTGTTGCAGGATGAAAGAGTTAAGGGTGGGGCAAGCCATACTCCAAGGAAATTCCATTTGCAGTGGAGCACGGAGATGATCTATGAAGGGATTTACAGTCCCACCCTAGTACTTTAACATATAGTGTTGAAAAATTACAAAATGGAGGACAATCACAAGATACTGGGTATCATGGCCCAGCCACATGGCTACACATATTTCTGGAGGGACACAATTCAATCCATAACACTTGCCAAGACCAAAGATAAAGAGAAAATTTTAAGAGCAGCTTGGGATAAATGAAAAGTCAATGACAGTGGAAAGTCAATAAGACTCAGCTTGGAATACTCAGCAGAAACTATGAGGGCAAGAAGGCAGTGGGATGACATATATAAAGCCTTGAAGGAAAAAACTTACCAGACAAGAATTATGTATCCATCAAAGCTGTCTCTCAAATATGATGACAAAATTAGGACATTTTCAGATAAAGAGAAGTTAAGAAAATTTGCAAAAGCAAACCAAAATTATGAGAAATACTAGAAGGAGTAGTCTGGTTAGAGAATTGATAACATCAGATAACAACCCAAGATTAGAACTCAGTAGAACAACCAGATATCAACCTAGATAGGGAAATCACAAAAATAAGTGAAAGCTAAGATATTGAAAATATGAAAGCAGAGATTTCAATGCGTAAAAGATGACAACTTTAAGTGAAAAAGAGGGAATAAATGTAGTGCTACAGCTTTCATATTCAGAGATGTTAAGGTGATATCAGGACATAAAAGATCAGTTTAAATGTAGAAAAACAGAGGCAGAGTCAAGATGGAGGACTAAGCGCACGTCTCCTTATACCCCTCTGGAAACCAAGACCTGAAATGATAACCAAACAGAGCCTTCTGGTCACCTAGTGAGCCTCCAGGACATGGCACAGGGCTGTTAATTTGGACTTCATACCACTGAGTGAAAAACCTCCTCTCTTTTGCTGACTCCTGCTCCTGGCTAGCCCTGGCTCTCACAGACTGAAGGTAAATGCACCATTTTGACTACTTTTTCTCTGTCTTTGCCTGTGGGTGGAACTGGATCTTGCCTAGCAGCTAGACTCAGATGCACTGCTTGGGGGATAGGCAGGCGAAATTCCCATATTTTGAGAGCCAGGCTTAGGACTCTGTTCATCTAGCCACTTTGGGCCTGTCGTTTTATCTCTGCCACAGCAGGGTTTGTACGGAATTTTGCAGTCAGTGTGCAGGACGCCATGTTGGTTACAGAGATTTTAGCGGGACCTAATTCTTAGCCTGGGAGCCAGCGCCTACAAACAGCACAGCATTTCTCTGACAGAAAAGCAGTAATTTACACAGTGTCACCTATGGTGGGGGCCTGGTAAAAGAGGCAGAGGGATCACTACCTCTCAGCACCATTAGCCCCTCTATCTGCTGCCTGTGTGGATGACACTATCTTGGATACAATGGCCACAGCTGGACCTATTTCTTAGCTTGGGAGCCAGAACCTGCCCACAGGAGAGCGCTTCTCTATCAGAAAAGCAGTAGTTTACACAGTATTACTTAAGGCTGGGCCCTGTCAGCAGAAACCAACAGGGCAGTAGCGTTGCTGTATTCTGAACTAGTTTGTATCATCTGGGGTTGGATATACAGGTGCTTACTTTGCCAGTTGGGAAGAGGGATCTCTACACCTGAAAACCTGACTGATTTGGGAAGTGCTCAGATACCTTTTGCTTTACATTTTAAGGCAGCCTAGAGAAACATTTGCAGTCCACCCTCACTGTATCTTTTCCAGCCTCTACTTACTCAGCCTCTACTTACACACATGGGACCCAAAAACAACAGACACTTGTGGCACACAAGAAATCACCCATGGCTTCAGAAGGCTCCCAAACAAAACAACCAAGGAGTTTTCCAGATGAAGAAACTTTTATGAAATCATCAGAAAGTGAATACAAGATGATTATATACAGAGCCCTTCTAGGCCTTATCCAAAATGCAGCAGAACAAAAGGAAAAATTAAACAAGTTGTTTGATCTGATGGAACACCAGTACTCTGAAATCCAACATATCAAGAACAAAATCAAAGACATAGAAACTTCCATTCAAAGCCAAGAAAACAGAATGGAACAAATGGAAAAAAGAATTTCTGACTTGGAAGACAGAGCTACTGACTCCAGCATCTATGAGCAGAAATCAGAAAAAAAGAAAAAAAGAAAAATGAAGAAGCATTAAGAAGCATGTGGGACTCTATTAAGAGGAACAACCTTCGATTAGTTGGAGTCCCTGAACAGGATGAGACACCTGAGAACACAGAGAGTATCAAGCTGAGCTACTGACAGAAAACTTCCCAGAAATCATGAAGGAAGAGAACATAGACATCTCAGATGCATATTGTATGCCACCCAATATAGATCTCAAAAGAACAACTCCAAGACATATTATAATCAAGCTTAACAAAATGAAAAATAAGCAGCAACTCTTAGAGGCAGCAAGACTCAAAGCAAAGCTAACATTCAGAGAGAAACCTGTAGGCTTTCATTAGATTTCTCAGCAGAAACCATGCTGGCACGGAGACAGTGGCATGACACATTCAAAGCCTTGAAGGAGAAGAACTTCCAACCAAGAACTATATATCCTGCAAAACTATCTTTCAAATACGAAAATGAAATTAAGACATTCCCAGAGAAACAGAAACTCACAGACTTTGTAAAAGCCAAACCAAAACTACAAGAAATACTGAAAGGAGTTCTTGGCTTTGGCTTAGAAGAACAAGACCACTAACTTTATATTTTAGAATGATACATTACTCAGAACTTTACTCAGTTAGGGAAGGCTCCAAAGTCAATCACAGCTTTAATACTGAAAGAAGCAATCCAGTGATTATCAGGAAAACTATGATGCCATCATATTAAAAAGAGGAATGTACCACAGTCATTATAGTCCTTCCAGATAGAGAGCAAGATGACAAGACTGGTAGTAATTAAAATTGGGTTTATATATAGTTTATTAAGGGGGATTATAGGGGCAGCTGTAAAGCACAACAAAGATGTATCATACCATCACAAGAAATGTAACATGGGAGTCTCAAAAACTACAAAAACAGCTCTGAAAAAGGTGAAAAATCAACTCACGAAAAAGAATGTCCCAGAACAGACTAATAAGAACAATAGAGAAAACATCAACACAAAAACAAACATATCACAATGGCAGCTATGAACACATACCTATCAAGAATTACATTGAATGTGAATGGACTGAATGCTCCAGTAAAGAGACATCGAGTAACATCCTGGATCAAAAGACATGACCCATCCATATGTTGTCTACAAGAAACTCACTTGAGACCTACAGATAGAAACAAACTGAAAATTAAAGGATGGAAGAACATATATCAAGCTAACAATGAACAAAGAGCAGGTGTGGCAATTCTAATCTCAGACAAAGTCAATTTTAATGTAAAATCCACCTTTGTGGACAAAGATGGATACTATTTATTGCTGACAGGTTCAGTACACAAGCAAGACTTAACTATATTAAATATTTATGCACCTAATATCGGAGCACCTAAATATGTTGAAGAACAGTGACTGCCCTCAAAAAAGAGTTAGATCACTCCACGGTAATAGTGGGAGACTTCAACACTCCACTTTCAATACTAGACAGATCATCTAGAAAAAAGCTCAGTAAAGATACAGAAGACCTCATTGCCACAATTAACCAACTAAACCTCATCGATAGATACAGAACTTTCCACCCATCAGCAGACAACTACAACTTCTTCTCTAGTGCACATGGAACATTCTCCAGAACTGACCATGTATTAGGACATAATGCAATTCTCAACAAACTCCATACCATTGAATTACTGCAAAGCGTCTTCTCAGATCATAAAGCCATAAGAGTCAAAATCAATAGTAGAAAAAACATAGAAAGTGGAACTCTTGGAAACTGAACATCTTGCTCAAAAAACCATGGATTATAGAAGAAATCAAGGATGAAATAAAGAAATTCATGGGTTCCAATGAGAATGAAAACACTTCCTACCAGAACCTATGGGATACAGCCAAAGCAGTGCTCAGAGGTCTGTTTATCTCCATAAATGCACTCATCTGGAAGGAAGAAAGAAACCAAATCAAGGAACTAGCCCTACAACTTGAACAACTAGAGAGAGAACAACAGAGGAATCCCTCAGGCACCAGAAGAAACCAGATCATAAAGATTAGAGCAGAGCTAAATGATTTAGAGAGTAGAAAAACAATTGAGAAACTTAAAAAGACCAAAAGCTGGTTTTTTGAAAAGATCAACCAAATTGACAAATCACTGGCTAAACTTACTAAAGAAAAGCAGGAAAGGAAACAAATAACCCAAATTAGAAATGAGAGGGGATCCAACAGAAATAAAAAATATCATAACAGAATACTAGGAAAGACTGTACTCTAACAAATTTGAAAACCTCGAGGAAATGGATAAATTCCTTGATTCATACCACCTACACAAAATTTCACAACGTGAAGCAGAACAACTTAATAAACCCATCACAAAGGAAGAGATTGAAAATGCCATCAAAACACTGTGAACCAAAAAAAGCCTGGGCCCAGATGGCTTCACTAATGAATTCTACCAAGATTTTAGAGAAGAGCTATCTCCAGCACTACTGAGACTATTTCACAGTATAGAAAGGAATGGAGTACTCCCAAACTCATTCTATGAAGCCAGCATAACCCTGATACCAAAGCCAGGGAAAGACCCAATCAAAAAGGAGGACCACAGACTGATATTACTCATGAATCTAGATGCAAAAATCTTCAACAAAATTCTTGCCAATAGAATACAACAACATATCCAAAAAAATAATCCATCATGACCAAGTGAGATTCGTACCAGGGATGCAAGGCTGATTCAACACCAGAAAAACAATTAATGTGATTAACCACATAAATAACACAAAAGACAAGAATCATCTGATTTTGTCCATGGATGCAGAAAAGGCATTTGATAAAGTCCAACACCCATTCATGCTAAAAACTCTTAGCAAAATAGGCATAGATGGAAAATTCCTCAATGCAATGAGGGCCATTTATACAAAGCCAATTGCCTACGTCATCCTGAATGGAGAGAGACTGAAAGACTTTCCCTTGAAAACAGGAACTAGACAAGGATGCCCCCTCTCACCTCTCCTATTCAACATTGTACTAGAAGTTCTAGCCAGAGCAATTAGACAAGACCAAGAGATAAAGGGCATCTGCATCAGCAAAGAAGTCAAAATCTCTCTGTTTGCAGATGATGTGATTGTATATGCAGAGAATCCCAAAGAATCTATCAGGAAACTACTCAAACTGATAGAAGACTTCAGCAAAGTCTCAGGATACAAGATAAACAGAAGTAAATCAGTAGGATTCCTTTATACCAACAACGAGACTGTTAATGAAGAAATCATCAAGTCAGTACCATTTACGATAGCCCCTAAGAAGATAAAGTACCTAGGAATTAATCTTACCAGAGAAATAACAGACCTTTACAAAGAGAACTACAAGCTCTTACTACAAGAAACTAAGAGAGACTTAGATAAATGGAAAAACCTACCCTGCTCATGGATAGGAAGACTTAACATTGTGAAAATGTCTATTTTACCCAAAGCAATCTACTTTTATAACGGAGTCCTGATACAAGTTCCAGTATCATTTTTTAATCAGATGGAGAAACAAATCACGAAATTTGTTTGGAAAGGGAAGAAGCCCTGGGTAAGTAAGGTACTACTAAAGAAGACGAACACACTGGGAGGCCTCTCATTACCCGATCTTAAAACATACTACACTGCCACAGTGGTCAAAACAGCCTGGTACTGGTACAAGAACAGACAGATGGATCAATGGAACAGAATTGAGACTCCAGAGATGACACCATCTGCCTCTGAACAGTTGTTATTCGACAAAGGCCCTAAGACATTAAACTGGGGTAAAAACAGTATTTTCAACAAATGGTGCTGGCAAAATTGGATAGCCATCTGCAATAAAGTGAAACAAGATCCATATCTTACACCTTATACAAAAACCAACTCCAACTGGATAAAAGACCTAAATATCAATCCTAAAATGATAAAGCTCATCCAAGAAAAGGTAGGAACAACAATGGAAGTTTTAATACATAATGTAGACAGACTTCAAAATCTGTCAAACAAACCACAATCGACAGACGGGAAAATAGATAAATGGGAACTATTAAGAATCAAACAATCGAAAGACTTTATTAATAGCATTAAAAGGCCACCTACAGAATGGGAAAAAATATTTAGCAACTCTACGTCAGACCGACGCCTGATCTCCATAATCTATAAGATACTACAAAGTATCAATAAGAATAAGAAGAAGATAAATCATCCAATTAAGCAATGGGCAAAGGAGATGGACAGACATTTCTGTAAAGAGGAGATCCAGGCAGCCAAAAAACACATGCGGTCGTGTTCATGACCTTTAGTTATTAAAGAAATTCAAATGAAGGCTACAATGAGATACTATGTCACCCCAACAAGGTTGGCCATGATCCAATAAAACACAAAACAACAAATGCTGGAAAGGCTGTGGAGAAAGTGGAACTCTTCTACACTGTTGGTAGGGTTGGAAAATGGTCCAGCCTCTTTGGAAAGCAATCTGGCGCTTCCTTAAGAAAATGGATATAGATATACCATTTGACCCAGCAGTTCCGCTACTTGGAATATATCCTACAGAATCAAGGCCTTTGACACCGATGGACACATGCACAAGAATGTTTATCACAGCACAGTCCACGATAACAAAAAGATGGAATCAACCCAGATGTCCAACAACAGAGGAATAGATAGGTAAACTATGGTATATATACTCAACGGAGCACTATGCATTGATAAAGAATAATGATGATTCCAGGAAACATCTCATAACCTGGTTTCAACTGGAAGACATTATGTTGAGTAAAAGTAGTCAGCGACAGAAGGACAAATATTGTATGAGACCCCTACAATAAGATCTTAGAAACAGACTTATGTATAGAAGAAAAAACTCTTTGACAGCTGCGAGGGAGGGGAGGGAAGGGGGGAATGGGAGGGGGAGAGAGTTTAGATTAGATGGTTGCTAGAAATCTGGATGGATGAAATCAGTGATACCACACATTAGAAACAAGAACAATATCCAATGGACTTCAGCATAACTTGAGTACTCCTTACATCTTAACCCAATATTGCAAGGACAGAGTAGCTGGGGAAGGGAGCAGGGGACCATGCTCTTAGGCGAAATCGAGGCCAATTGGCACAACTAGCATTGTGGTAAGAGGGCTCTCTGCACCCCACATTGGTGAGTGGCGTCTGGGGTCCTAAAAGCTGCCAAGCTGCTATCCAAGGGCACAGCAAATGGTCCCAACTCAGCAGGAACAGATGCTCACCGAGGACCAAAATGACATGGGGGAAAGACAACCCAGAAGATAGAGAGACCCACATGAGTGGGTGCCTACATCAACTTGGAATCAGAAGAACTGAGTGGTGCCTGGCCATCACCAGTGATAGCCGCAATGGAGCTTACTAGGTTGAGTCTCACTGGCAACACAAGAATAAAAAGGGGTGCACCCTGAGATCTCTACTGAAAGACCTCAGTTGATGGTCCAGTGGTTTTGATGTTCCCCTGGGAGCATGGCCTCTGGCCCTGGTGCTGCCCTTGCCCATAAATCATAATGAAGGTCCACTCTTTGGGCATGAATGGATTGGACTTGTCAATGCAGAGTGACCGTATGTTGGATGCACTTTATGGTTCTATGCATCTATAGGATATCATCCTGCTGGCCTCTGGCTGGAGTAAGGAGAGTGGGTGGAGAGGAGGGGAAAGGAGACTGTTGGAAGGATGAGACATGTATGGAGCAGAGAGAAATAGTGTGCTGTCACTGGGCAGGGAGAGCAGTGTATTCTGCATGTGGGTGGGCATGTAAATTTATACGGGAATGTACGTTTTCACTCAGTCATAATTAAAAAAAAAAACTTAGAAAAATAGAGGCAAGTATTAAGGTAACCACCAGGGAAACTAACAATCCTACACATCAAAATAAAAACAGAGGAAAAACACAAAGGCTCAGCAAATACAAAATCAATAGCAGTGAAAAAGAGTAAAAGAAATGCATAAGGGAAAATGATTCAGCACAAAAAGTTAAGTGGAGCAAAGAAACTCTCAACAATAAATACATGGAAAAAAATAAAAATGACAGTATTAAACTCATGCCTGTCCATAATTATACTGATTGGCAGTGGAGTAAATGCACCAATAAAGAGAAAGACCATGTCAAATTAGATTTAAAAAAATGTGATATACCTGTATGCTGCCTAAAGAAGCACGTCTTAGACTCAAAGTCAAAAACAGACTAAAAGAATGGACACAAATAGATCAAGCAAACAACAATAAAAAAAAAGAGGAGTAGTAATATTAATCTCCAACAAAACAGACTTTAAAGCAAAGTCCACCACAAAGGGTAAGGAAGGACACTATATAATTATTAAAGGGTCAACATACCAGGAGGACATAGCCATTATAAAAATTACACAAAACACACTCCAACAACTTTGAAAAGAGAAATAGAGAGCTCTACAATAATAGGAGATTTCTACTCACCACTTTCAGTGAAGGACAGAACATCTAGAAGGAAACTCAATGAAGATACCTAGAAAACCCTAAATACATAGTGACCCTACAGGACAAAGTAGAACTATCCCACAGAGATTCCAAGGAGTGCCTGGTAACTTTAAACTGACAACCTTTTGGTTAACAGCCATACTAATTAACCACTTCACCACCAGGGTTTACAACAAACACCGAAGTTCTAAATGCCATAATCACATGATCTCATAGACATATAACGAGCATTCCACGCAACAGCAGCCAACTATACTTTCTTTTGCAGTGTACATGGAACATTCTCCAGGATAGACCACCTTTTAGTCCACAAAGCAATACTTAACAAAATGTAAAATATTTAAACATTACAAAGTCTCTTTTCAGATCATAAAGGCATAAAAGTAGAAATCAATAAAAGAAAAAAGAAGTGAAAAATCAGATTCATGGAAGCTGACTAACACCTTATTAAAAAACAACTGGGTTATAGAGGAAATCAAGGATGGAATAAAGAAATTCATAGAGTCCAGTGAGAATGAAAACACATTCTACCAGAATCTAGGGGACACAGCAAAAGCAATGCACAGAGGTCAACTTATAATTGCACAAATCCAAAAAGAAGAAAAAGCCAAACATCAAAGCATTAACCCTACAACTCAAACAAATGGAGAGCAGCAGGAGAATCTCATGGGCAGCAGAAGAAAACAAATAATAACATTTAGAGCAGAAATAAACAAAATTGAGACTAGAGAAACAATTAAGAAAGTCAAGAAGACCAAAATGGGGTTCTTTGAAAAGATCGACAGAATCAATAAACCACTGGCCAAAATGACAAAAGAAAAATGGAAGACAAAACGAATAACCTGAATGAGAAATGAGATGGGTGATGTCATAACTGACCCAACTGAAAATAAAAGAATCATAATAGAATACTACGAAAAACTGTGCTCTGATTTGCTCCAAATTTGAAGACCTAGAGGAAATAGACAATTTTTGAGAAACCTGCTATCTATCTAAACTAATGCAAGCAGAGGTAGAGCAACTAAATAAGCCTATAACAAAAAAATGAGATTGAAAAGGTAATTTTGAAACTTCTTGCCCTACATGCTTCACTGGAGAATTCTATCAAACTTTCAGGAAGGGTTAACATTAGTACTATTAAAGGTATTTCAGAATGTAGAAAAAGATGTAACACACTTCAGTTTATTCAAGAAGCCAGCATAACGCTGATACTGAAACCAGTAAAGACATCACCAAAAAAGAAAATTACAGACTGATGTTCCTCATGAACATAGACACAAAACCCTCAACAAAATTGTAGCCAATAGAATTCAACAGGGTGTCAAAAAAACAAAAAAATTCACCATAACTAAATGAGATTCATACCAGGTTTGCGTTAGAAAAACAATCAATGTAATCCATCACATACATAAAACAAAAGAACCACATGATCTTGTCAGCTGATAGACAAGGCACTTGAAAAAATCTAACAACCGTTCACGATACAAACTCTCAGCAAAATAGAAATAGAAGAGAAATTCCTCACCATAACAAAGGGCATTTATACAAAGCCAACAGCCGACATAATTCTAAATGGAGAGAATCTAAAAGCATTCCCTCTGACAACTAGAACCAGACAAGGATGCCCATTATCACCCCTCTTATTGAGCATAGTGTTGGAGGTCCTAGCCTGAGCATTAAGGCAAGAAAAAGAAATAAAGGGCATCGACATTGAAAAGGAGAAAGTAAAAGAATCCCTATTTGCAGATGATAAAATATTACACACAGAACATCCCACAGAATCCACAAGAAAACTCCTGAAATTAATAGAAAATTTCAGCAAAGTATCAGGATACAAGACAAACATAAAAAAGAAAAAAAAAAGTTGAACTTCTCCATACTAACAAAGAGAACTGTAAAGAGGAAATCACCAAATAAATGGCAGCTACAGTAGAATCCAAGAAAATAAAGTACTTGGGAGTAAATCTAATCAGAGCAATATTGGGTTGAGATTAGAAGAGTTTTCAGTTTATGGTGAAGTCCAGTTAAGGTGATCTGCTTTTTACTGTGTGCTATCACTGCTTTCTCCTATTCAAGTTTCTATCATCTATCTAATCTCTGGAAGCCCTGGTGGTGTAATGGTTAAGTGCTACAGCTGCTAAACAAAAAGCCAGCAGTTCAGATGCACCAGGCACTCTTTGGAAACCTATGCAGCAGCTCTACTCTGTTTGTAGAGTTGCTATGAGTAGGCATCAACTCGGTGGCTTTTTGATCTAATTTGTTTTTTTGATCTGACCAACTGTCTCCTTTCCTCCCCTCCTTTGTAGCCGTCAAAGAGTCTTTTCTTCTGTACGTAAGTCTATTTTTAAGTCCTCATAGCAGAGGTCTCATACAATATTTGTCCTTTTGCTGCTGACTGATTTCACTCAGCATAATGCCTTCCAATTGAAAACAAGTTATGAGACGCCTTCTAAAATTACTGTTCTTTATTATTGCGCAGTGTTCCACTGAGTATATGTACCATAGTTTGTTTATACATTCATCTGTTGACGGGCACTTAGGTTGATTCCATCTTTTTGCTTTTGTGGACTGCGTTGCAATAAACATCCACATACATGTGTGACAGCCTTTGTATCTGTAAGGTATATTCCGAACAGTGGAATTACTGGATCAAATGATAAATCCATTTCCAGCTTTTTAAGGAAGCACCAAATTGCTTTCTAAAGAGATTGTACCATTTTGCAATCCCACCAGCAATGTAGGATAGTTCCGACCTCTCTACAGACTCTCCAGCATCTGTTGTTTTGTGTTTTTTGGATCATGGCCAACCTTGTTGGGGTGAGATGATATCTCATTGTAGTTTTGTTTGGCAACCTGTCAGGAATTGTATGAATTTCCCTAATAGCTAATGATCATGAGCATTTCCTCATGTGTCTTTTGGCGGCCTGGATGAGCACAAAATTATAGCTACCTGTATGTTTTTCATTCATTTGGATGTCTGTCTGTCTCCCCAGCAAGAGGGAAATTATCTGGAGAGCAGTTACTAAATGTGGATCACCCAGAATTATATGTGGCAAGTGTGTCAAAGTGTAAAATGTGATATAAATGGTGTGTGTTTGTGTGTGTGTGTGTTCCCAAGGGCCTGAGAAACACTCAAATGTTTCAAGTTCTGTGGACTGAAAGACTTGAAAAGGGCCATGTCTCTACCCTCCTGGACTGTAGCCTTTGAAATGTTCCAGGATGTTCTCACCATCAAGGGCCAATTCCACTCCCAATTCATATAATTCCTGACAGGTTGCCAAACAAGGATTGGCTTGCTATTTATACTTTTATAAATAATCAACCAGAGGACAAGTGGTGCTTTTCAATTCAGAGCAAAGTTTTACTGAGGCAAGCAAATATATCCCTCTCTTCCAGGGAGAGCTGCAGAACATGAAGAACAAAGGTTCAAGAGAAGAAGCAAATAGGATGATCCAGAGAAGGGTTTTGAAAACACCTTCCATAGAATGGATATCTCTGAGGTAAACTAGTCATGCAGATCAGAGGATGTAGTAAGGAAAATTAAAAACAAAAACAAAATAACTCTCAAATCCTGAGTACTAGCTTTTCCATTGCTCTTAGCCTAGTGTGTGTATTTGTATACATTTACATGTTGTTTTCTAAGAATTCCAATTCCTCACCAGTATAATTATGAAGCTATAGATTGGGTTCTGTTTTGTTTTTGAGAGAAAAAGGAGAACATTTTACACTGACTATCAATGTATCCAATTTTGTTGGAACTAAGTGGGTCAGTAGATGTGACTGGAAAATATTTTCCTCATTTTCTTTTGGAGATATGTTGCTAAGTTTATGCAAACTCATGGCATTAAAATAAAATGAAGTTAGGGTCACTCAAATTTAGTCCTGAAGGACAAACTACAGTCTAGGACATGGAGATTAAAAAAAAAAAAAAAAATCACAGTATGCCTGTCCCTAAAATTGGGACTTCTTCGTAGCCTTCAATCAGCTCCTTTCACATTACAATTCCCTTAGGAAGGCCTGAGGCCAGCTTAGGTCATCCACTCTTCAGGCTGGGCACTGACACATTTAACGGAGTGATGTGCAGCACTGTGTCTAAATCAGCACTTAGTTGATCTTCTTTGGGGAAGGCGAGTGTTAGCTTCCCCAGAGATTCTGATGTTTAAAACTGTCTAATGTTTCCTCTGCCTTCAGAATCTAGTGTAAAGGCCTCCACTAGGCCTCCGGGGTCCTGTCTGATAAAGATTCTGCCCACTTCTTCAATTTCTCATGTACCATTTTGTTGCCTAAACTCTTGCCTGCCTCTATCCAGTCTCCACAGAGCAGCCAAAGTGGTCTTTTTAAGCCACTGAAACCCTCAAAAGGATTTGCTGAGCTCACAGAGAGGAATCTCACTGGCAACACAAGAATAAAAAGCGGTGCATCCTGAGATCTCCACTAAAAGACCTCAACTGATGGTCCAACGGTTTCAGGGTTCCCCTGAGAGCATGGCCCCCGGCCCTGATGCTGCCCTTACCCATAAATTATAATGAAGGTCCACTCTTTGGACAGGAATGGAATGGACTTTGCAATGCAGAGTGACCATATATTGGATGCACTTTATGGTTCTATACATCTGTAGGGTATCATCCTGCTGACCTCTGGCTGGAGGAAGGAGAGTGGGTGGAGAGGAGGGGAAAGGAGACTGTTGAGAGGATGAGACACGTATGGAGCAGAGAGGAATAGTGTGCTGTCACCGGGCAGGGAGAGCAGTGGATTCTGCATATAGGTGGGCATGTAAATTTATACGGGAATGTACATTTTCACTCAGTCATGTTAAATAAAAAAAAAGAAATAAAATGTAGAGACCACTATTGTAAGAAATTAAGAAACAGTATAAAAAAAAAAAACCAAACAAAAAACATTCTTTGATGTTTGCCAGGGTAGAATGGGAGGGGAATGGAGAAATCACTCACTAGATACTAGACAAGTGTCAACTGCAGTGAAGGTAAAAACAACACACTATAGGAGAGGCCAGCACAACTGGACCAAAGCAAAAGCATAGAAGTTTCCTAGATACTTCTGTTACCTTGAGGGACCAAATAGCTGGTGCTGAGGGCTGGAGACCATAATCTTGGGGGAATACCTAGGTCAATTGCCAAAACAGCTCGTAAAGCAAATGTTCTACATTCCACTTTGGCAAATAGCTTTGTGTCTGGTGTCTTCTCCAGAACCAAAGAGAATGAAGAACACCAAAGACACAAGGAAAATATTAGCCCAAAGGACTAAGGGGTTGCATGAACCAAAGATTCCACCATCCCCAGACCGGAAGAACTAGATGTTGCCTGACAACCACCAATAACTGCTCTGACAGGGATCACAACAGAGAGTGCAGGACAGAACTGGAGAAAAATGTAGAACAGAATTCAAATTCACATAAAAAGACCAGATTTATTAGCCTGACAGAGACTGGAGGAACCCCTGAAACTATGGCCCTTCCCTGGACACTCCATCAACTGAGAATGGAAACTATTCTCAAAGCTCGCCTTTCAGACAAAGCTTAGGTCTATAAACAAATAATGTATGTGAGGAACATGCTTCATAGTTCAATCAAATGTACAAGACCAATTGGGCAACTCTTGTCCAAAAGCAAGACAAGCAAGAAGAGATAGTAACTGGATAAACGGTCACAGGAAACTGGAGGTGAAAAGGGGGAGTGTGCTGTCACATTATGGGGTTGCAATCCCCATAATGTATGTATAAACAAAGAAATGTGTGTGTAAACTATTGAATGAGAAACTAACTTGAGCTGTAAACTTTCACCTAAAGCACAATGAAAAGAAAAAAAGAGAAAATTACCTCATCTTAATGATTGCCCTTTGTTGCATTTTTGGGAGGTTTCTGTCTCTTATTTATTTACTTCTTGTATATACATATGAGTGTTTATTTAATGTTCTTGACTTTGCATTTGGAGTATTACATTGAATAATACTTGCAAAGCTGGTCTGGTAGTGACAAATTCCCAGAGCTTCTGTTTATTTGGGAATGTTTTGATTTTCCCCTTGTTTTTGAATGAAAACTTTGGTAGGTGAAGAATTTTTGGCTGACAGTTTTTTCATTCAGTATTTCATATATGTCACTCTACTGTCTTCTGGACTTTGTACTTTCTTTGGGAAGAAATCCGCACTGATTTTCAGGAAGACCCCAAACCAAATCCACTGCCATCAAGTTGATTCTGACTCATGGTGACCATATAGGACACAGTAGAACTTCTCTACAGAGTTTCCAAGGAGCACCTGACAGATTTGACCTGCTGACCTTTTGGTTATCAGATGTAGCACTTAACCACTGTGTCACCAGGGTTTCATTTTTAGAAAAGACCCTTGATATATTAGATTGCATTTTTCTCTTGTTGCTCCAAAATTCTCTCCTTGTCTTTGATTTTCAAGAATTGTATTAGGATATGGCAGGGAACTGAACCAGGTTTTTTGTCTGTTTGTTTTTGCTTCTTCGAATTGAGGTCCATATAGTTTCCTGCATTTTCACTTTTCTTTATTCTTTTCTTTCGTATCCCTTGAGGCATCATACATGCAGTTATTTTGCCTTCTAGGTAATATATCATATCTTCCATGTGCTTGCTTTCGTTGTTTAATGTTTTCCTAATTCAGTTACTGTTTCATCAGTTCTAATAGCTCACTCTCTCTCTTTTGGTGTTTTTAGTTTCCTTGTTGACTCTCTTACTTGATTCCTCCATTTGTTTTCTGATTTCTGTTAGTTTGTTTTCTGAATGATTTTTGCTTTCCTTAAACGTCTTTAGCACTGTAGTCTGAAAATTATCAGTTCTTTCCATTAATCTGGTCTTCACAGGAGAGACTGCCTCTTTATGTTTGCTTTCAGTTGGTCCTTCTCCTGCGATTCTGTGTGTTTTTGAGTGTGAGCTGTTTTTTAACTTTTTACTTTAAATTTTGAGTGCTGTTTTTCGGTGGGAAAATTTTCAGATTGGATACCCTGATGGTGCGGCATCCACACACCTACCTATCAACCAAAACATTATGGCTTTCACCCACAAGCTGCTCCGCAAGAGAAAGATGGGGAAGTTTGCCTCTGCAAAGACTCACAGCTCTGTGAACTCCATGGAGTAGCTCTGCTCTTCCCTAGACAGTCACTATGAGTAAGAAGCAACCTAGCAGCAGTAGGTCTGGCATCTTCTCCTGAGAACCATTATAAAGACAGTCTTATCCTAGGACTTTTCCAGTGCTGTTTCTAGAGTTCAAGATGCTTGATGTCTAGAATTCTATACACGCGCAGAGGGGAGGCTTAGCTGGTTGCAGATGCTGATGTAAGTAGTGGAACCTGACTTTCATTTAGCGAAACTGGGAAGCTGTCTATGTCTTTCTGTCATGGGTGCCCCTGCACAGGCTCTCCCATCGTGTTCCACTGTGGGCAGGGAGTCAGCCATTTCCTTCTATGTTGCTATTTGTCTGAACTGTTCTCTTCACCCTACTGCCCTTGCAGTTCCTCTTGGTCCTAGTGCCTTTCCACCTTGAGCCTCAGCAAAATTCAACATCATTCTCTTGCAGCACTTTGGTGTCTCTTTGCCCCTTCCCATTTGTGTAGCCCACAAACTCCCATGGCCAGTTTGTGCCACCTTGAAAAATGAGACTACAACTTCCTCAGATTAGTTCCTTTTCTTTGTCCCCTGTTTGGAGTGTTGCCCAGCCCCAGCTCAAAATGATTGTGATGAGCGGTTGCTCCAGATGTTAGCAGACAAGCTGTCCCAGATTCTGTCATCCCTACTCTTCTGCTCTACCCCTTCTTGACTCGCCCCAACTTCCCAACACCCCAGCTGCCATCCAGAGTTCTGAGAACTAGGTCTGTGTTTGTTTTTATTTACTGTTCAGTGGGCTAATTGCTGGGGAAGTAATGGAAATGTCCATTCACTTCATGTTGCTCTGCCCTCTCGAGATCACACTTTGAGAAATGCTGGTGCCAGCCGTAGCTGATTGTTTGAGTTATGGGCTCAGTGTGCTAATATCTTCATGTCTCTGCTCCTGTCTTCTCTTTCTGTGACATTGGTTTCTGTTTTCCTTTGGGAAACCTATACTCCTGCTTCATGACTCAGGATGGACATCACTTATTCTAGGAGGAATTTCCTGATTGTAGCTTCCCAGCCCTTTGTACCTGGTATATGAGGTTTCCTAACCTTAGCACCAACTGCAAAGGGTACCCTCACTTGTATTTACCCTGTGTGTTAACTCTGTTGTTCTTTCCAGACCATGAGTCCTCCAGAGGCTGACTTGTTATGCTTGTCTTTCATCGAGAAACTCAGGAATGTTCCTCCTGAACTCTACTAGGGTGCATTATGCCTCTGAAAGTCATATTCTGGGAAGACCTGGACTTTCAGCTCATTCCAAGGCCTCATCATTTGTACAATGCTTTGCTTTAGGCCTCCCTCCTCTCACATTTTCTTCTTATCAAACTCAAACTTTAATAACAGTGACTTTTCATGGTCTCCGATGTTTAATGTCTCTAGCTTGTGCTCAAATATAAACTGTTCCATTTACTTGGCTAGCCTTAATATATTGCAATCACCTGTAGACAGGGCCAGGTCATTTCCTGAAGGCAGAGCACTAAATGCTAAAATCAGTTTCAAGGCAAAAAAACAATTGGGAGGGGGACTATTAATGGTTTCTCAAATGATAACTTAATCTTCCTAAATGCTGCCTTTTTATATTATCCTGTTTGTCCTAAAATTTTGGTAAATCTTTGTTCTGTTATCTTGCCTATTACAAAGTTAATAAGAGAACAGAAGAACTGAGCTTTCTGGAGGCCCAGCCTGTAACAAGTGTCACAAGTTCATGGTGTCTGTGGGTCATGGCACTTAAATTTTGGGAAAAACTCACCCTATTATGGTGTTGGAGTTGTACCCAGCCTCCATAGCCAAATCTCTGCAGGAGGAAGAGCACAGTTAGACTTGAAGAGACATAAGTAATAAAAGAGACATCCTTAGGGCAAGGAATATTAATGTCCATCCTTTCTAGTTTCACCTTTCCACTTTCCCCACACTCAGGTACCATCTATTTATTTTTAAATCGACTTACTTTTTTCCTTAAATAAATGTATTCAGGAAGAAAATTTGTACTATAGAGGTGCTAGTGTTACCTTTTTTTCCGAATGCAGATTACACTTTTAAAATGAGGAAAAACATAAACAATGTACCATGTAAAATCATCTTGTGTATCACTGTGGGTACATGGACCTGAAGGGCTACTCTTTAGGAAATCGGGTCTTAGAATGTCACAATCCATGAGTAGATCATGAAATCAACTTAGTAGATAGTGACTGAGTCTTCTTAAAAAGCATGGAATAGTACGGGTAGCAGATGCTGCTGGTACCCCACCTGTGTAACCTTGCCTTAATACTTTTGTGCAACTCTGTCATTCACCTATCGGCATCTGCCTTTCTTGCAGGGAGGCCCTCCCTTTTGCCACTATCACCTTCTTTGATAGGTCTTTCTAGCAGGTCAAAGGCAGTCCTCGTATGTTGGAAGAGGAGTTGGAATCTGGCCTTGATCCCTTATATTGACAGTAAAGACTGTGTGCACTGGAAATTTGCCATTGGATTATTCACTTTTTTTTTGACAGAAAAAAAGTAGTACATTGATTTTATTAAATGCATTGCTTCATAACATAGCTCACAAAAGAAGGAACACAAAAATAAAGGTACAAAAATTTGGTAATCAGACATAATCAAGATACATAAAACAAGAAGTTGATAGATTTTGGTTGGCTAAATTACCAAGTAGGAAACATTTAAAATATATTTGTGCAGGCTTATTTGTTATTTTGTTCTTAATGCTGTGCTTTAAGTCAAATGTTTACAATCCAAATCAATTTTCCATATAAAACCCTGAACATACACCATTATGCTACTCCAACTGCTCTTTCCACCACCATCCTGTGATTCTTTCTACCCTGTACTTCTCACATCCATTCAACCAACTGCTGCCCCTTCACCCTCCCAGCTCACCTCTAGAGAGGAGCTGCCTCATGTATATTTTTAAGTCAAGAATCATTACTCTATGTCTTATAGTCCCGTCTAGTCGCCTGAACAGTTGGCTTTGGTACTGATTTCAGCCCTGGGCTAACAGAGTCTGGAGACTATGTCTTTAGGAGACTTACCAATCTGTTGGACAAGTGTAGTGTTTTTCATAGAGTTCTAGTTCTGCACAGTGATTTTTCTCCCACTACATCTGGGACTTTGAATTGTGTTTCCTGTCAGGGCAGTCATTGTTGGTGGCCAGGCACCATCCAGTTCTTTTGGTCTTGTGCTGATGTAGTCTCTGAATCATATGACGCCTTCTGACTGCTGGGTTCATATTTTCCTTGTGTCTTTGATGTCTTTCCTTCTCCTCTGCTACAGGTGGATTGGGACCAATTGATGCTACTTACATGTCAGCTTGCTATTTTTTAAGACTCCGGATGTCACTCACCAAGGTGGTATGCTGAACATTTTCTTTAAAAAAAAATTTAGTATGCCAGTTAGCCTAGATGTCTCCTAAACCATGGTCCCCAGATCCCTGTCCCATCTACTCTGTCCTTCAAAGTGATGGGTTGTATTTAGAAAACCTTTTAGTTTTAGGTATGATCTGGTTATGTTAATGTCCCTTATACTGCATGCTGTCACTCCCTTCACTTAACAAAATTCCTGTCTACGATCTAATTTATGAACACCCCACCTACCCTTGTAACCATCAAAGATCATTTTCTTCTGTGCTTAAACCTTTTCTAAAGTCCTTATAATAATGGTCTCATACAATACTTGTCCTTTTGCTTCTAACTAATTTCGTTCAGCGTAATGTCTTCCAGATGATTCAGTGTCATGGGATGTTTCCCAAAATCATCATTGTTTTTTGTTATTACATAGTATTTCATTGCGTGAATATACCGTAGTTTGTTTAGCCATTCATTTGTTGATGTGCACCTAGGCTGATTCCATCTTTTTATTATTGTGGACACTGCTGCAACGAACAGTGGTGTGCCTGTATCTAGCCCTTATTTCTCTAGGATATATTCCAAGAAGTAGGACTGCTTGGGTCATATGTTATTTTTATTCCTAGTTTTTTAAGAATTAATCACCAAATCAATTTCTGAAGTGGTTGTAAAATTTTACATTTCCATCAGCAGTGCAGAAGAGTTCTAATCTCTCCACAATTTATTGTTTTGGGTTTTATGGATTAATGCGATCATTATTGGGGTAAGATGTTATCTCATTGTAATTTAGTTTTGATTTGGATTTCTCTGATGGCTAGTGATCGTGAGCATTTCTTCATGTATCTGTTAGTATCCTGGATGTCTTCTTGAGTGAAACGCTTGTTCTATCCTCTGTCAATTTTTTAAGTTGATTTTTTTGTTTCTTGTTGAGGTTTTGCAGTACCTTGTAGATTATGGAGATTAGATGCCAGTTGGATTCTTGGCAGTCAAGAATTCTTTCCCAGTCTGTTGATAGTCTTTTTACTCTTTTGGTGAAGTCCTTGGATGAGCATAAGTGTTTGATTTTCAGAAGTTCCCTGTTACCCGTTTTCTGTTCTAGTGTTTGTATATTGTTAGTAATATTTTGTAGTCTGTTTATGCCATATATGAGGGCTCCCAGCATTGTTCTTATTTTTTCTTCCATGATGTTTATTGTTTATATTTTATATTTAGGCCTTTGATCCATTTTGTGTTAGTTTTTGTGCATGGTGTGAGATATGGGTCTTGTTTCATTTTTTTGCAGGTGGATATCCAGTTATGCCAACATCATTTGTTAAAGACACTGCCTTTTCCCAGTTAGTGGACTTTGGACCTTTGTCAAATATCGGCTGCTCATAGGTGAATGATGTTATATCTGGATTCTCAATTCTGTTTTATTAGTCTATATATTTGTTTTTGTTTTACTACCAGGCTGTTTTGACTACTGTAGCGGTGTAATAGGTTCTAAAGTTAGGTAGAGTGAGGCCTATCACTTTCTTCTTCTTCAGTAAAGCTTTATTTATTCGAGTCTTCTTCCCTTTCTACAGTAAGTTGGTGATTTGTTACTTCATTCCACTCATGTAGGTCTCTTTTAGTTTCTTGCGATAGAGTCTTGTAATTTTCTTTGCATAGATGGTTTACATCACTGGTTAGATTTATTCCAAGATATTTTGTCTTCTTGGAGACTATTGTAAATGATAATGATTTGGTGATTTTCTCTTTGTTGGTATAAAGAAATCAAACTGATTTATGTATGTTTATCTTGTATGCTGATACTTTGCTGAACACTTCTATTCATTCAAGTAGTTTTTTATGGATTCTTTGGTGTTTTCTGTGTATAAAATCATATCAGCAAGTAAAGATACTTCTACTCCTTCCCTACCAGTTTGGATGCCCTTTTTTTCTTTATCTTGCCTGATTTCTCTGGACACAATGTCCAGGACAATGCTGAATAAGAGAAGTGATGATAGACATCCTTGTCTGGTTTCTTTTCTCAGTGGAACTGCTTTTAAAGTCTTTCCATTTAGGATGATGTTGGCTGTTGGCTTTGTGTAGTAGATGCCTCTTATTATGTCAAGGAATTTTCCTTCTGTTACCATTTTGCTGAGAGTTTTTACACAAACTGATGTTGGACTTTGTCAAATGCTGTATCAGTTGATGAAATCAAGTGGTTCTTGTCTTTTGTTTTATTTATGTGGTTGATTGCATTAATTGTTTTTCTAGTCTTGAACCATCTCTGAATCCCTAGTATGGATCTCACTTGGTCATGGTGGGTTATTTTTTAATATGTTGTTGAATTCTACTGGCTGGAATTTTTTTTGAAGATTTTTGCATTAAAGATATTAGTCTGTAATCTTGCTTTCTTGTTCTGTCTTTACCTGGTTTTGATATCAGGGTTATACTGGCTTTATAGAATGCATTTGGAAGTGTTCCATCCTATCCTATGCTCTAGAATGCCTTTAGTAAAAGAATATCTTTCTCTGAAACTTTGGTAGAATTCTCTAGTTAAGCTGTAAGGGCCAGGGCTTATTTTAGTTGGGAGTTTTTAAATTACCTTTACAAGCTCTTCTTTTGTGATGGGTTTATTTAGTTTTTCTACTTCTATTTGTGCTAGTTTTGGTAGGTGATATGTTTCTGGAAATTTGTATCCTCTGGGTTTTTTAGTTTATTAGAGTACAATTTTTAATAGTATTCTATTAATGATTCTCTTGATTTCAGTTAGGTCTGTTGTGATAATGCCAACATAATTTCTTTCTTGAATTAATTGATTCCTCTTCTGTTTTTCCTTTGTTTGTCTGACCAGTGGTTTATCAATTTTGTTGATCTTCTCAGAAAGTGAGATTTTGGTCTTATTAAGTCTTTCAATCATTTTTCTATACTATTTCATTTAGTTCTGCTCTAATTTGTATTATTTTCTTTTTCTGGTTCCTGAGGGGTTCTTTTGCTGCTCTCTTTCCACTTATTCAAGTTGTTCTTTGATTTGACCCCTTTCTTTTTTTTGGATGTGTACATTTACTGAGATAAATTGACCTCCGAGCACTACTTTTGCTGTGTCCCATAGATTATGACAGGATATGTTTTCATTCTCATTTGACTCTATGAATTTCCTTATTCCATCCTTGATTTCTTCTATAACTCACTTGTTTTTGAGCAAAGTGTTGTTCAGTTTCCATGTATTTGACTTTTTTTCCTTCTTTTTTTGTGTTATTGATTTCTGGTTTTATGGCTTCGTGATCTGAAAAGATTTTTTGTAATATTTTAATAGTTTGAATTTTGTTAAGAATTGTTTTGTGGCCTAATATGTAGTCAGTTATGGAGAAAGCTCCATGTGTTTTGGAAAAGAAAGTATATTTGGCTGCTGTTGAGTTAAGTGTTCTGCATATGTCTGTGAGTTAGTTGATTGTGGCACTTATATCTTCTGTTTCTTTTTTGAGCTTTTTCCTAGATGTTCTGTCCTTCACTGAGTATGATGTGTTGAAGTCTCCTGCTATTATTGTATATTTCAATGCAGTTAGTGTTTGTTTTATGTACTTTGGGGCCCTGCCCTTGGGTGTGTAGATATTTAATATGGTTATGTCCTCCTGGAGTGTTCTTCTTTATTCAAAGTGGTGGATTTTACTTTAAAGTCTATTTTATCAGAATTAATATTACCACTTCTGCTCTTTTTTGAATGTTGTTAGCCTGATACATTTTTTTGCATCCTTTGAGTTTTAGTTTGTTTGTGTCTTTGAGTTTAAGGTTTGCCTCGTGGTCATGCTTTTTTAAATCTAATTCTGCCACTCTCACTCTCTTTACTGGCACATGTAGTCCATTTACATTCAGCATGATTATTGGTAGGTATGGGTTCAGTGCTGTCGTTTTGATGTCTTTTTTGTGTGTTGTAGACAATTCCTGTGTTCCATTTAATTTTCTGTGCTGTCTTTTTTCCTTATGTGTTTTCTTGTCATCTTTCTCAGTGTTACTGGTTTTGAATTTGCTGAGACTTCATATTTTTCTTTTGTTTTTAAATTTTGACACATAGGACTGATAGTTGTCTTTGTGGTTACCTTAATGTAACCCCCAATTTTCTAACTTTAAATCAGTCTTTAATTTATTTATATCACCTTAACTTTCTATACATATGAAAGATCTATGATTACATTTTATTCGGGTACCTCTTTTTTACTCCAAACTTTATATAATGACATCTCTGTTTCCTTATTTTCAGTGTTTTTCCTGTGATTTATTTTTGTGATTTCCCTGTTTGGATTGATATCCAGCTGTTTTGTTCTGTGTTGTTGTCTTGAGTTGTTACCTAGTGTTAGTTTTTTAAACAAAAGACTCCCTTTAGTATTTCTTGTAGTTTTGGTTTAATTTTTGCAAACTCTCTAAATTTCCGTTTATCTTGAAATGTCCTAATTTCACCATCATATTTGAGAGACAGTTTTGCTGAATATATAATTCCTGGCTAGCAGTTACTTTCCTTCTGGGCTTTGTATGTGTCATCCCACTGCCTTCTTCATGGTTTCTGAAATATAGTCAGAGCTTAGTCTTATAGATTTTCCTTTGTAGGTTTATTTTTATTTTTATTCCTAGCCACTTTTAAAAGTGTCTCTTTATCTTTAGGTTTGGCAAGTTTGATTATAATATTCCATGGTGTCTGTCTTTGGGGATTCTACCTTCTGTGGAGTTTGATGAGAGTCTTGGATAGGTATCTTCTCATCTTTCATGATACAAGGGAAGGTTACTGTCAGCAATTCTTCAACAATTATGTGTGTATTGTATTATCTACCCCTGTTCTGGTACTCCATTCACTCATAGCTTATTTGTTTTTGTAGAGTCCCACATAACTCTTAGTGATTTTCAAGATTCAACAGTTCTTTTATCTGGTTTTTCCTCATGTATGTTGATGTCATGCACTTTATCTTCAGTCTCACTAATTCAGGCTTCCATTGCCTCCATTCTGCTCCTTTGGTTTCTATTGAGCTGTTTTTATGACTTTATTATTAATTTTCTGAATTTCTAATTCCTGCAGCTCAATGTTTTCTTGAAGCTTGTTAAATTTTTTGTTATACTCTGTTGCATTTTGTCCTGAAGAGTTCTAAATATTTGTCTTTTGTATTCTACCTCTGAAAATTCCAGGAATTTCACTTCCTCTGGAAAATCAGTTCTTTGTTTTGGCAGCTTTCTGAAGAGATCATGGTCTACCCCTTTAAGTACTTTGATATGGACTGTTGTTTCCAATCCATCAGTGAATAGTAGGCCTATATTTATTTATTTAAATGTTTGCCCGCTGTGTTATAGCTTCTTCATTTAAAATGTCCAGTTTCCTTTTCTTACATGGATTCAGTTCAGGTGTCTTGGTGGTCAGGTACCAAATGTTTGGAGCAGGCTCTCTCCTACTTTTCTCTATGAGCAGGGGAGATTGGTATAGGTACAGGCATCAGGCTGCAGCCATTGAGAAAGTCAGAGGGCTAATAACCATCTCTGAGTGTCTGTGAGATGGAAGTATCCCCTTGTGTCTGAATCTGGGTGAAGCAACAGTTTCTGCCCTGATTTTCCGGCTTAGGAGAATTGGCAGTAAAAAAATCTATTTCTTTGTCTTCTCTTCCCAAAGTTTGCTAAACTATTTCTCCTTCTGAGTCTCAGAGAAATGCTTAGGGAAGACTTAAGGAGTCCTACTTCTGGCTTGTGTCATGGTGTCAGACTCCTAGCCTGGCACAGTTCAGAGAAGGGAGGAGGGGAATGGCTCAGGATGAGCTTAAGGAGTCCTACTTCCAGTTCAGTTAATGGTTTCAGACTATAGCCCCAGGTACAATTCAGAGATGGGAGGAGAGAGTGCTAGGAGAAGGGGGACCGGCTGATAAGGAAGGGAAGATTCAGATCTGTTTGCACTAGGCCACATTCAGTGACTTAGCTTTTGAGGATCTAGTGCTGATCCTCACTGGTTCCCAAGGCATAAGTGGATTCTCCAATTACATCCACTGAGGGAAATGTCCACCACCTTCCATGCTGGTCCCACTATTCTATGGCCGTGGCTACTTCCCAGGGGATCAGGTCTGTGGAATCCTATACACTTCTGGCACTATTCTCCCTTTCCCTTTGCTCAGTCTGATTTCCCAACTTTTCCTCTGATGTTCAGGACTCCTGAGATGTCCTATGTACTGGATTCATTTGTTTTTGGGGTGTCTTTTTTGTTAGGAGAGTCATGAGAATTGTCCATCTACTCTGCCATATGACCCTTCCTCAAAATACTGTCTAATACTTCTATGTTAAAACATAGAAGAAAAAATTTTATTTCCTCTCCTCCTTCCTTCTTCTATCCCTTTCTTTCTCTTTTGGATTTTCCTAAGAAATTTAACTCCTAAGTTATCTAAATGTACTATTTAAAGTAATGTTACATTTGGAAAAGGACAGAGAGACAAGGGAGGCAGAGCAACGGTATCTTACCATACCTAGCAAATAGCTTAACAAGATATTTGATTTTGTGGAAGTAACTTTTTATCTCTGAGTCACTGTTTTGTTTAATATGTAAAATGCACTAACAGGAGTAGCTTTAACATAGATTTTGTGAGAATTAACTGAGATAATGTCTGTAATTACTGGCACTGGACTTGGTATCTACAAAGGTCTCCATCAACATGAGCAATGATGATAGTGATGATGGTGTTCATGGTAGCAGAGATGGTGGCAGTGACTGTAAGAGTGGTGGTGATAGTGAGGTGGTGGTGGCGGTGATCAAATGGCAGTGGTGATGGCAAGGTGGTAAAGATGGTGACATTGGTAGTGGTGAAGGTGGTAGTGATGGAGATGGTGATGGCAGCGGTGTCAGAGATAGCAATGGTGGTGATAGGTTCTAATGGTGGTGGTGGTAACGGTGGCAGTGGTGGCAATGGTGACAACAGTGGTGTCAGTGACAGCAGTGGTGATTATAGATGGTGATGATAATGGTGATCATGTTGGTACGTGTGGCAGTGGTGATGGCATGATAGCAGAACAGCACTGGTGGCAGATAGTGATGGCAGTGGACGTGGTGATAATGGTAGTGGTTGTGGCAGTAATGGTGGCAGCAAATTTCTCCAGGTGGAATAAGGAGTGAGGCAGGGCTTGGGTTCAGACATTAAAGGTAAACTATGAAGAAAGAAGCTTCTTGTTATTCTGTGCTCATCCCTCCCCTTTACCAAAAAGCTTAACGTGCTTATCTGGGAAAACTTTATTCTGCTACAAATCTGGGCACCACACAGTTCCCAGCTTTCTTCCTAGGTTGAGGTCTGAAATTCATGACCCCAGAAGTAATTTTGGCCAGAGAATTAGTCAGGATGCATTTATAGTTTGAAAGCATTTGACTGATGATACTCAGTCTCTTGTTATTTATGGGCATAACAAAATTTTCAAGGAAATTCACTCCTTTATACAACAGATTTGCATCTGAAATTGGTATTTATATGTCAGAGGTTGATGAACTGAATTTTACTTTTAACGTCTTGGGAATTTCACATTTTTGTGAAATGAATGATCCTTCTAGGGGATAAAACCAGATATATTTCCTCATTGATGTTTAAAAGTTACATTTTGGCTGATACTGTCTCCTAAAAACTTATAGTGATCAAGTGCAATTAAGTAATTGCCACAAGAAAGTTGTAAATATATAAATTTTATTAAAGGTCAAAATATTTTACCCCCACCTAAAATTAGAAGAACTTCTACAAGCCTTATCCCTGGGCATATAATACATGGCCAGTCAGCTTTAGTGAAAGAAAAAGCCTAGGAGTCCGTATTTTTGTCATTGTTGTTGTAAATAATCTTGTGTGTGGTTAAGTGCAGTGGGTGATAACCAAAATGTTGACAGTTTGAATCTGCCGGGTGTTCTTTGGAAATTTTGTGGGGCAGTTCTGCTCTGTCCTTAGGGTTGCTAGGAGTTGGAATCAACTTGATGGCAGTCGGTTTGGTGGGGTTTCGAAATCAACCAGAAACAACCCTTGTCATGGTTCTGTGGGCCATGATTCCATTTGTGGACCGTGATTTACCAGAAACCATTTAATCAAGTGCCCCCTGAATTCTCCCTTTCAACTTCAGATAGATTTTCTGTTTCAAAGATCCTAACTGCAGCTCTGACTAAAATTATGATTAGTAAGAGAAAATGAGAAGAGATCTCTATTTCTCATATCCCAGTGCTTTGCCATCATCCGTTAATCATCAACCCAGGTTTGTTGACTCTGCTTTTGTATTTCTTCATTTCACAGGGAGGTCAAGGTCATAGAGGTGTGTATTAATGTTTAATAAGGGAGAGAACGCCTTGGATTCACAACGGGTTGAGGTTGTCACTCAAGAGAGAGGAGGAGACACTAGTTCCAAAAGGGGCTTCATTGTCTAAGATAGAAGTAGTGTTGGTTTATTCTTTTTGACTCTTTTATTGGGAGATTTGAAAACTGGTGAGGAAAGGCAGATGTTTTGAAATATTCTCCCATGAAGTAACAATTTGGAGACAAAGGACAGTCTGCTGTAGTTCATGTTGCTTCAATACAGCTTTCACTCTGACTATAGAGGGAAGGAGAAGGATCTCAGCATTATTTAGATGTACCTTCAGTTACTTCATTCATTCCAGCTTGAAAACACACTCCTGTTTTCTGCTAGTAGTTTAATCACTGGGTTGCTTGAACTGCATAACACAGATCCAGTTGCTTGACCTGTGGATTGGAAGCCAGATTTCAAGATCCAGTGATGAAACCCTTTGTAGGTTTGCTTGATGTGAGGACTTGAGGGAGCTGGCTGGTGTCAAGAGAGGCACTGGGGAGCAGAGGGAAGTGTAGGTGTCCAAGAGGGAGGGTCTCATTAGGTTCTAGGTCTAGTGGAAAAACAACTATTCTTTCCTAGGAATCTGAAGAATACATTCCCCAGAAACAAAGTACTTTTCTTGGACATTGGCTTAAGTCAGGTTAGGGGTTTCTACAGCCCTCAGGTATTTCTAGCCTAAGTCTGAATGCCACTCTGGTAATCCAAAAAGAATGAAAAGAATGAATATATTCTTCTTTGCTTAATACTCCCTTACACCTGGCTATGGAAGGAACTGGAAAGTCTTCCCTAATGATGAAAGAATATCTTGGCTATGACTGGGTGTCTTCTTCCTCTCTGAGCCTCAGAATTCTTGTCTGGACAAGAAGGTGGATGCAATGCAGATCAGAGACCCTTGCTGCTGTAACGTTGGCTTGGAGGGTGAGCAGTTCTGGGCAGCTCTTCCTGGGCTAAGGGAGAGGATCATAGATGGCATCTTTTAGAGACTACTGTAGTAGCTCCCAAAGCATTTCGTGGGGATCTATGAGCCCCAAATAAAGAGAAAAGCTGTAATGTTGGAATTAATTCTATTTCCTGGGGTATTTCAGCCTACTGTAACATGCCATATCCTAAAATCTAGATTTTTCTAAAACTGTCAGATCAGGGAGTGTAATCTCCACCCCCTTGCTTCTCTTCCCTTCCCTGAATTCATTCACTCTCTCAGTGATCAGGAGAGTAGCCATCAAGGACAAATAGAGAACGATGAACACCATAACACGTGAGAAAGATCATGTGGTTGCTAAGCAAGCCAAATGTAATTTCAGGAAATAGCATGAGTTGACAGTTTCTGGTACATTCCTTTCATGAAATAATCAACAACTTTTTTACATTTTAATAAGATCCTTTATACTTTAATAAAATGAAACCAGGACAATGGCATTAAGAACAGCAAGTTCCCATTTAATTTCCTTTGGGGGGGGTGTTGGTTTGAGTGATCTGCTTTTACCATTAGCAGTAACAGGCAAGCTTTTCAAACGTAGTTCTGTATCTTTTACATTTTTCTGTCTAATATGTCTACCTTCATCTTACCTGAGATACTCCACAAAGAAACACTTAAAATTAACAACCTTCCAGGAGGTTTCAGTGAGAAGGAAATTGTTTCATCTACTTGCACAATGAACCACATCTTAAGTAGAGTTTGGGTTAATTCATTTTCCTCACTCAGGATAGAAAAAGATGAAACTGCTTTAGTGATGTGAACGATGTAGCACAAGGCTGAAGGCTGGGTAAAACCTTAACTTAGCCTGGATAAACCTCAAGTCATTGCTAGTTTTGTTTGATGTTCTCCACTTTCCTCTTTTCATATTCATTCAAAAATTCTTTTTAAAAAAAATGTAAGACATATTTATTATAAAAGTAATACAAATAGAGAAAAACTGAAATACTAGGAAAAGACGAAGTTATCTACTTACTGCCCTGCCATCCTACTACAGGCAGAGTTAACAATTTGATTGATTTGTTTTCTTTTTTATTTTATGCTTGGTTTGTTATTTAGAGCCATAATCATAATCATACCTATTCATAAATTTTTGTATCTTCATTTTTCACTTAATATATTGTTTACTTATGTTTCTTCATAATACCCATTACAAATTTTCCATTACATGAAAATTCTGGTGGCATAGTGGTTAAGTGCTATATCTGCTAACCAAAAGGTCGGCAGTTCAAATCCACCAGGAGCTCCTTCAAAACTCTGTGGGGCAGTTCTACTCTGTTCTGTAGGGTCACTATGAGTTAGAGTCTACTCAATGGCACTGTATTCTATTATTTAGTATTATTATGCCATTTTTATGTATACACACATAATAAGTCAATTCCAACCCATAGTCACCCTACAAGACAGAGTAGAACTGCCCCTTAGGGTTTCCAATGAGCAGCTGGTGAATTTAAACTAGTGACCTTTTGATTAGCGGCTGAATGCTTAGTCACTGTGCCACCACTGTGCCTCGAAGGGTGGACTAGGTGCTGGCATCGGTGCATAGTTTCCAAGGTAAGTATTTTAAGGTGACCACAGTGACAGTCAGCAATGAGGTATGAAGCATTTTTTCTAGGATGAGTTTGTGAACTTAATTGGCAGTCCTCATACATATACATACACACACACATGCGTATAGAATACACATATGTGCATATGTTTATATGATTCCTAGATATACTCTGCTATAAGTCAGAATAAACTCAATGGCATTGGCAATGGGTTTGGTTTTATATATATGTGTGTGTGTGTTTATTGATTATTTCACTCTACCAACCATCCAAACCAACCCACAGCCATAGAGTCAGTTCTGACTCATAGCGACACTATGAGTCAGAGTAGAACTTCCTCATAAAGTTTCCAAGGAGCACCTGGCAGATTTGAACTGCCAACCTTTTGGTTAGCAGATGTAGCACTTAACCCACTATGCCACCAGGGTTTCCCTAGACCAGGGGTTGATAAATGGACCAGATTTGGCCAGTATCTGTTTTTGTCCAGTCCACTAGTGAAGAATAGTTTTTATATTTTTAAGGGTTATAAAGAAACAAGAATATATGATAGTCTATAAAAGGCATGCAACACTTAAAATATTTATTACCTTGTCCTGTGAAGAAAGGTGGCTTACTCTTACCTCTGCACCAAACCAAACCAAACAAACTAAACCAACCTGGTGCCATCGAGTCGATTTTGACTTGTAGTGTAAAACTGCCCCAAAAAGTTTCCAAGGAGTTCCTGGTGGATTTGAACTGCTGACCTTCTGGTTGCTGGCCTTTGCACTTCATTGCTATGCCACCAAGTTTTTTGCCCTTAGACCAGGGGTTGGCAAATTATGGCCATGACTTTATAACTAAATTTTTGGTGGAACACATTTATACCCATTTCTTTATACAGTCTTTGCAATGTATAAGGTGTGTATGGCTGTCTTCACAAATGATAGAGTTGAGAAGTTGCCACTGACACTGTATAGCTTGCAAGGCCTAAGATATTTACCTGGGCCTTTACAGAATAAGTTTGCTGATCCTGACCCTAAATTTTTGAGTGGTTTATATTTGAGATATTATAAGTCATGCTACTGGGAACATCTATATACATACAATTTTTCATATTTTGGACAACTTAAATGGGAAAGAGTAACAAAAGTGGAATGACAATCTGGTTAATAAAGATATTTCTAAGGCTGATACTGTTCCACACTATTATGATTTTCTGATTACGATTTATTAAGAGTGGTGGGTACAAGAATGGAAAGGAAGACATAGTACTTCTCTGGTCCCTATTCGTTCAGACATTTATGTTTACATTCCAGATGAGCGTATTATTAGTTTTAACTTAAAATTAACCAAAGAGAAATAACAGTAACTGCAGTATGAAAATGAACTGAAATAAACCTTTTACTTTCTTCTGTGAGATGATTAAGCAGACAGAAGTAAACTCTTTGGGTGTCACAATAAATACAAAATGCCATTCTAGGCTTGCAGTACCCAAAAGACTTTGGGAAAGTTAAAGGAAAGAGGTGGCAGACTCAAATATGACTCAGCAAACAAAGAACAACAGCTAGGAGTGTGAGAGGATGGAAGGAACACATATTCTACCTTTCTGAACTCATATTTGGCATAAACTATTTACAACTGTAATTAAACTGTCTCCAGATAAGTTTAACAAAAAACATTCTTCTATCTGGAAATGTTTATTCTTGAAGAAGAAATCTTATAGAATGGATCAGCTAAGTTAACCCCAGCTGTCTCTGAGATGAAAGGTAAGCAATCTGATGGGTCTGAAGTCCAATCTTGTATGAACCAAGTAAGCATCAGGAAATATAGCTGTCATCTTCAAAGTGAAATTTTCTGAGGGTCTGGCAGTATAAATCCATCAGGGAGCTTGTAATGACTATTGTGGAATCAGACTTCACCACGGCCACAGTAAATGACTTCAGCAAATCTGGATCACCTTGCAGTTTTCAAGATGCTTTTAAGATCTCTGTTACATCAATAAAGCCTGGGTTCTGTAATTCAGCGAAATGTAACCTCCAGAGAAGCTTTCTATCGTGGCCCAGGAATACACTGAAGCTGGTAGGCACTACAGCCTGTAACCTTTCTCTTTCTGTCACACTACCGACAAGGCGGAGGAGCTGCAGTTCTGGTAATCACACACAGTTTACTTCACACCAATTTTTACTCTCCATGAGATCCAGGTAAACCAAGAACCCTGTATATAAGCTTGGGTGGCGCCTCCTGTATCAAATTCCATCATCTCTAAATACTTAGGGTGGTGCCCATTCTGGAAGCCCTCAGGGACCCAAGAGATGCAGCCACTGCCCCCTGCGTTCTGAATGCCAGCCCAAGCCAGGCTGCTGCAGCCAGTGGCGGCTAAGAATCACTGAGCTCTTCCATGCCCCTCATTCAAAAATTTTTAATGACTAAAGGAAATTTACAGAAAACACCTTAGAGACTCTCATTGTGCAAAAAGGCTCCATGACATTTCTTCCAGAGGTTTTTTTTTTTCAGTTTTCTTACTCCCTGTTTTTTTCTATAACAAGGATTTGCAGCTTTAAAGAACATCAGAAAGGAAAGGTTTCAGACAGTGTCCAAAAATAGACTGAAAAATTTCACAATGCTATCTTTTGGTGCTTCTAAAACTTATTTTAAACATTTGGGAAAGGAGATATGTCTCAGAAGTTCTAGAAACCTATCACATCTCATTTTGTAACAGTTTCTTCGTGAAACTGTAACCTTACATTCTGTAGCTGGCACATGTCTTCCCACCCCTTGAATATATATGATTTAAATGGAAGTAAAACTGCCTGACTTAAATTATCCATAAATTTTAATGACTGTTTCATTTAAGGAGAAAATGGAATTTTGAGAACACATTTCTTTGAGCCAGTGCTCTTTCAAAATAAATATAAAAGTCAGTTTTAAAAACTTGACAAATCAGAGCTATCAAGTAATTTTTAAATTACCCTTGAAGTAGGAAACTGTAACATCTCATTAGCAATAGAATGAAAAGGTCTACAGTAGAGAAATTTAAAAAACACAGAGAAGATATAGAAATAATTCAGCAAACAAATCACCATTACCTTTTTTAGATCTGGCCATTCTTTTGGCAGAATGTGACTATGGATGTCAATTTTCATCTCCACAGGATGAGAGAAGGAGAAGCATATAAGGACAGAAGTTCTGAGATCAAGGGATTCCCGTAAAAACAATGGAGTTAATTGAATCAGTCCTTTTGAAGCTTCTTTCAGGCATTGGTCTCAGTCCCTTGGAAATGCTTTGTTAAAGTTCAAACTTCTGTTTATTGGTCAACCGGGCTTTGGGTAAACAAGTCTTTGGTACTCAGGGTTCTGAGGACAAAATTAAATTTAAAAAGAAGACTGTATGCAGAAAACTGTATGGCACCCTATGAAGTCAAAAACACCACAGGCTGCTTTGAGTTATGTCAAGTCCAAAATGGACTAATTTTTGTTTTTAAATATTTTAATTTTTAATTAAAGAAGGACTTTAAAAAAAAATAAATCTCCAATATACCTCTTTCTACTCATGGTTTCACTCTCCAGAAGCAACCACATTTAATGTTTTTAAGTTTGTGTTCAATTAGTGATGTTTTGAAATTGGCTTGCTCATAACAAGTCAGCATGTTGAACAAGTTGTTGGGAGGCAGAGTCAAGATGGTAGACTAAATGCATGTCTCCTTAAATCTCTCTGGAAACCAAGACCTGACTGATAATTAAATGGAGCTTTCCAGATGCCTAGTGAGCCCTAGGACATGGCATAAGTCTGTTAGTTTGACTTATACCACTGAATGGAAAATCTCCTCTCTTTTGCCACCCCCACTCTTGGTGAGTGCTGGCTTTCATGGACCAAAGGTAACTCGCCATTTTAATGGTTTTTTTTTTTTTGGTCTGTCTTGGCCAGCAAGGGACTAGAGTGGTGGCTAGTCTCAAACGCACAGCTGGTGGGATCGGCAGGTGAGATTGCCACATTTTGAGAGCTCAAACTGGGACTCTGTGCATCTCAGCACCTGTGGCCTCTCTTTCCACTTCTGCCATTGAGTAACCTGTACCGAGACAGGTGGAGAGCTTGTGTGGGACACCAACTCGGTGGAAATACCCATATGGAGGTCTCAGCTGGACCTAATTCCTAGGCTGGGAGGCAGCACTTCCCCAGAGGAGAGTGTTTTCTGGCAGAAAAGCAGTATTTTACACAGTGTCACCTATGGCTGGGGCCTGGAAGGAGAGGCCAACAGGGCAGTAGCCTTTCTGTATTTTGAACTAGTTTATAACATCTGGGGTTGGATATAGAGGTGCTGACTTTGCCAGCTGGGAAGAGGGACCTGTACGCCTGAAAAGCTGACTGACTTTGGAAGTTGTCAGATACCTTTTACCTTTTGTATTATGATGACCTAGAGAAACAACTGTAGTCCATCCCCACAGCATCTATTCTAGCCTCTATTGACTCACATAATGTCCCCAAAGCAACAAACTCTGGATAAAAGTGTAATGAAGAAATCACCCATGGCTTCAGAAGGCCTTCAAAAGAAACAACCAAGGAGCATCCAAGATGAAGAAACCCTTTCTGAAACCCTTCTGAGGGTGAATACAAAAGAATTATATAGAAAGCCCTCCTAGACCTTATACAAAATGGAGCACAGCAAAATGAAAAATTAAGCAAGTTATTCGATCTGATGGAACACCAGTACTCTGAACAAGAACAAACAAGAACAAAATCTAAGAGATAGAAACTTCAATTTAAAGCCATGAAAACAGAATGGAACAAATGGAAAATAGACATTCTGACTTGGAAGACAGAGCTACTGACTCCAGTGTCTATGATGAGAAATGAGGAAACAGAAATAAGAAAAATGAAGAAGCCTTAAGAAACATGTGAGACTCTAGTAAGAGGAACAATCTATGATTAACTGGAGTTCCTGAACAGGGTGAGACACCTGAGAACACAGAAAACTTCCCAGAAATTATGAAAGAAGAGAATATAGATACCCAAGATGCATACTGAATGCCTGTCAATATAGATTTCAAAAGAAAGACTCCAAGACATATTATAATCAAGCTTAACAAAATGAAACAGGGACTCTTAAAGGCAGCAAGACTCAAAGCAAAGCTAATATTCAGAGGGAAACCCGGTAGGCTTTTGTCAGATTTCTCAGCATAAGCAATGCTGTCACAGAGACAATGGCACAACACATCCAAATCCTTGAAGGAGAAGAACTTCCAACCAAGAATTATATATCCTGCAAAACTGTCTTTCAAATATGAAAATGACTTTAAGACTTTCACAGATAAACAGAAACTCAGAGACTTTGGAAAAACCCAACCAAAGCTACAAGAAATACTGACAAAGACCAGTATACAGGTGGAGGGTTAACGAAGAAATGAAGACTACAGTACAGGTGGAGAATTAGCTGAAGGGCATGGAGGATGGAGACTGGAGTACAGACAAAAGGTCAGCTCCGGGGGGTATGGCATGATGGTGACCAGTGTTAGCTCAGATTTAGGGGGTGGAGTGGCCATGGGGCAATGAGGGCTAGAAGACAAATGGAGAGTTAGTTTAGGCAGCAGGGGAGATATGGGGCTTTAAGGACAAATTACAGGTGGAATGTTAGCTTTGAAGTGAAGGGAGTCCCTGCTCCATATGACAGAGAAAGAAAAAAGATGGGAGAGGCCACAATGTGAAGGAGTGAAACCAGTGAACTAAAAAGCGCTAGGAGCTATCATCCTGAAAAAGAAAATGACAGCCAGACCTGGAGATTCAAGAAGTGAAGAAAGGAGAAGCTTAAAGATGACTTTTGAGTTGTTTACTAGGTGACCAATAGCAGCATCAAAACAGTTGTGTGTCAGAATGTTAAGAATGTTTAATGGATAACCTCATGAAAACATAATAAAGAATTTCTTAAAGTCTAGAAGAAAAAACTATGACTATTTTAGTGAGAAGACAAGAGATTTTTATTTCTGTATTTTCCAAATATTTTGTGAAGAATTTATAATACTCTATTTGGCAGATTCATAAAAATGTATTTAAAGAAGAATTTCTGATGTGTCACAATGTCAGTGTCCTTAGATATCAGTAAGGAAATTGCTGGTTTATAGTTATTTTTCCGTTCACCTGCGGACAGTGCTCACCATCTCTAATGTCGTCTTTAACCATGAAGAACAAAGAGCCGTCTTTAAAAACCAGTTGCCTTTGAGTCGACTTCAACTCATGGCAACCTCATGTATCTCAGATAAATTGTGTTCCATAAAGAATGACTGATGTTTTGGAAGTAGATTGCCAGGACTTTCTTCCAAAGCACCTCTGGGTAGACTCGAATATCCAACATTTTGGTTAGTGACAGAGCACATTAACTGTTTGCACCACTCGGGCCGGTTATAGTCATAGCTTCATCCAACATTCTCCTCCCCCTCTGATAACCTAGGAATGATGTATCTTACCTCTTTGCCTCAATAATGGAGTCAATAACCCCATAGCCTGTAAATTCTACTCCAGTTGCCTCATGAACTCTTTTAATAAAAAGTACATATGTTTTATTGCACTCCAAGTGAAAGTTTACTATCCAAATCAATTTGTCACATAAAATCCTGCACACACACCACTAAGCAACTCTAGCTGCTCTTCCCCTCTGTCCACCTGCCCTGTGACAGCACACTCCTCCTTTCTAGCCTGTACTTATCCACATCCAGTCAACCAACTCCTATTTCCCTTTACCCTTTCACCTTGCCTCTAGACAAGAGCTGCTCAGACAGCCTCATATATATTTAAGCCAAGAAGCATATTCCTTGCCAGCATCCTTCTATGTCTTAAAGTCCAGTCCAGTCTTTGTCTGAAGAGTTGACGTTGATACTGCACTGAGCTCTAGGCTAACAAAAGAGTCCGGGAGCCATGTCCTCAGGGGAACCTCCTGCCTGATGGATCATTGAGGGTGGTCTTTTAACAAAATTCTAGTTCTGCATATCCATTTTTCTCCTGCTATACCATGAACTTTAGGTTGTCCCCTGTCAGCGCAGTCATTGGTGGTAGCTGGGCACCATTTAGTTCTTCCACTCTCAAGCTGACGTAGTCTTTGGATTATATGGCACTTTCTGTCTGCTGGGCTCATATTTTCCTCATGTCTTTCCCTTTGCATTCCAGGTTACTTGGATCTATTTGACCAGTTTTCCTGGCCCTTCCTGATCTCCTGTGCTTGCTTTTGGGCAAGTGTTGACCACTTGATTTCATATACTTGATTGAACTAAGAAACATGTTCTTCACTGTGTTATTTTTTTCTTTTATACACCTGTCTGATCCTTAGCTGAAAGGTAGGTTTTGGTAATGGCTCCATTTTTGCATTGCGGGGTGTCTGGGGGCCATGGTCTGAAGAAGTCTTTCACTGTTCTGTCATGCCAGTAAGTCTATTTTTTTTTGTGAGAATCTGGATTTTGTTCTACAGTTTTCTTCTTTGTCTGGAACCATTTATTGTGATCCCTATAGCACTAGTCAATGAAGATGCTCAATTTTTCAGTTCCAGATTGGCCTCTATGTAGCCTGTTCCAATTTCTCTCAGATTCATTTCACAAAGCTATGCTTCAAATCACACATCTATGGATCAACGAGAAGACCAGAAAAAAGCCCAGAATACACAAACAGGGAAAAGAAGTTCAGTTTAGTCCACCTTCTGTGTGCTGAGTGCAAGTGACTGTTTTAAGACAAATTAGAGGTAACGGAACTTCCAGGAAAAACATCAAGTGTGTCCCCTTCTTATCTGTCCATCTAGGTTTCCACCACGGTGTTTCTTCCTTCATCAGCACCTCACAAACACAAACTATCCTTCCTTCCAACTGCAAAAGCTGAAAAGCTTGGGGATGTCTCAGTGTCCCCGCTTTGTTGAGGATAGAAAATTACAGCATTAAAAAAAAAATCAAACCAGTTTTAACATTAAGTTGACTAGGACTCATGGCTGGAGGACAGAGGAGAACTACCCCATAGGATTTCAGAGGAGCAGCTGGTAGAGTTGAGCTGCTGACCTATTGGTTAGAAGCCATACTCTTTAACTGCTGCACTAGAGCTCCCAGCTCCCCCAAACTGTACTAGCCGTTATTACATTTTCATCATCATGCACATTTTTAAAAAGATGACAATTTCACTGAAGAATGTCCCGATGAAGTCATAGAAATTTCAAGAACACATCATTTTAGTATTCTGTGTGTCAAAGTGGGATGTATGTATAAGGTACTCCTGCTGTGTACTGAAGTATTTGTGTGATTATCCAAATTATGAGCTGAATTAGCTGCTTTTTCATGAAATACCATTTTTACTCAAAAGAATGACAGGCAGAGAAGCAATAACTATTCAGACTTGGTTATTTGAGATAGTTTTTTGAAAATTTACAAACAGAGCTTATTAGTTTAAGGATAACAACCAATAATATTTTCTTTGCCAATGATACAGTTTGAGCTTTAGAGAAGAAAGTAGCAGTTAGGGAAGTCTGCATGCACCTCCATGAGCTCAACAGCTTCCCAGTGCTTAAAGACATTCCTGATGAGATTGTCAGTGATGTCCATGAATGTGTGTGTATTTTTTAAGGAATCTTGTATAACGAAATGAGTCAATTTTGGGAGGGTGTGCACAACTTTTGGAAAGGTTCGTGAGGCAACATTTTCAAGGTGACAAATGCATAGTGTCACAAAATCAGTCAAGATTCAAGATAGACCAATAGGTTTTAATGTAACAGACTATGGAAAGTTCATTAAGATGGCTTCAGATACCACACTGCAACTAACCTTTAGGAAACTACCACTTGTCATGTTTTGATGTACTATCAGAAAAATATGACAAATAATCTAAAAAGGGTATGATAATTCTGTTTTCCTGCTGTATTATTTGTATGAGCCCTGTTAATCTTCATATCCTTCAACTAAAATAACATATCATAAGAGACAGTGCAGAAGCAGATGTGCAAATCCAATTGGCTTCTACTGAGGTAGACATTAAAAAGTATTGCAAAATTGTAAAATACAGCCGCATTTCTCACTAATTATTGGGGGGTGGGGATATACATGTATTTTTTAATAGATATGTTATTTATTTTCATGGATTGAACTGTGTCCCCCCAAAAATGTGTGTAGCCGTTTGGCTGGACCATGATTTGCAGTAGTTTTTGATTGTCCTCCGTTTTGTGATTTTCCTATGCTGTATGCTAAAAAGGATTAGGGTGGGACTGTAAATCCTTTTCTAGGGTGACCTCCCAGATCCACTGTAAAGGGAGTTTCCCTGGAGTGTGGCTTACACCACCTTTTATCCTCTCATCCTACAGGAGATAAAAAGAGAGGGAGCAAGCAGAGAGCTGGGAGCCTCATACCATCAAGAAAGCAGCACTGGGAGTGGAGGGTGTCTTTCAGATCCGAGGTTCCTTTGCCAAGATGCTTCCTGCCCAAAGACAGATACAACACAAAGACTTTCCTCCACAGCTTACAGAGTGAGAGCCTTCCCCTGAAGCATACACCCTAAATTTGGACTTGTAGCTTACTGGACTGTGTAAGAATAAATTTTCTTTTGTTAAAGCCATCTACTGTGTGGTATTTCTGTTACAGCAGCACTAGATGACAAACACTTACGTTAATGTGCAATGGAGTTATTGTTATCTTTAAGTGAATAAGTAAATATTTTAAAAATACTTCAGTTTTAATTTCTAATATGGTAAATATTTATAGATCTAACCCACATAAAGGAGCCCTGGTAGCACAGTGGTTAAAGTGCTCTACTGCCAACTAAAAACCACCAACAGGTCCAGGGGTTGGTTTCAACCCACATAAACAAAAACTTTTTGTGGTCTTCAGTAAATTTTAAGAGAGTCATGAGGTGGTGTAAATGGTTTGTACTTGACTACTAACCTAAGACTGGTGGTTCAAACCCCACCCTCAGCAGTACTATGGATAAAAGGCCTGGAGAGCTGTTCCCTTAAAGCTTACAGCCAAAAAAAGCCTGTGGAGTGGGTCTACTCTACAACACATGGGGTAACCATGAGCTGGGATCGACTTGATTGCTATGAGTTTCAGGTTTAACAAGATCCTGAAGCAAAGTGGTTTGTGAACCACTGATACAATGCAAGATAGGTAATATTAGCCTTAGCCAGAGAATCAGAGCTGAGTTACAGCAGGAAATACCCTCATAATACTTTATACTTGTTCTTAGCACAGTTTTAGAGAAGGCCTATTTCATTATTGCAGCACTTCATAGATGAAGACATTTAAATAATGTGTAGTTCACTGTATTTGGTAACCGAGTGAATAGTCAATTTAACCAGAAGCCAGCAGGCAACTAATTGCCTAAAGATTCTTTTTCTTATCATGCTTTGATTTTGTCATACTCTTGAGAAAAATGAAATTGGCAATATAATAAGGCCAACTCTTCTGCTATCTATACCCAGAGGTGTCTGCAGTAGAATTAAGCCTTCAACTCTAGCTCAGATAGCTGGAATTTCATACTGGGCCTCAGGGCCTGAGCAGGGTGTGTGGTAATTAAAGCAGAACTGTTTAATTTTACAGAAAAGGAAGCAGTGAGATGAGGGATATTTAACTGCAGTAGCAAAATGAATTCACTCTGTTTCTGAGGTTCAAACTGGGTCTTAAGGTCTTTATATACTTTGGATAGGCCAGAACTCCAAATTGGCTAGTCATTGGTATGAGTGTACAGCTGCCTACTGCAAATTTATTCCTTCTCAGCTTTGACTGGACACCATCAGTGGTCATCTGGTCAACAAGCAGTCCTCAAAACCAAAGACAGTAATACAAAGATGGCAAGCCTGTTGCTGATGAATTAATTCTGACTTATAGTGACCCTACAGAACAGAGTAGAACTCTCCCTGCACAGTTTCCAAGGCTGTAAGTCTTCACTGAAGCAGACTAATACATCTTTATCCTGTGGAGCAGCTAATGGGTGCAAACCACTGACCTTTAGGTTAGTAGCTGAGTGCTTAACAACTGGGCCACTAGGGCTCCTCCCCCAAGAATGGCAGATCCCACAAACATCAAAGTCAACATCATGTCAAGGTTTATGTGCCCCTGTTTGCAGACAATCTTTAACACTTTTTCCCCCATATTTGTTGAGAACCTGATATCAAGTGTTGGTTTCATGCCATGGCAAGTCTAGTCTTTACCTTCTATCCCAGAATGCTGTCAGGGTCCCTGATAAAAGACCATGTCTTGCCATTTGTGTTGGATCTCTAATGTCTCTAACTTTCCTGCCTGATTTTGTTTTCATATCAAGTTGTTCCAACCCCATATCAAATCCTTTGTTTAAAATATCTCTGGTGGCTTTGCTAAGGTTGACATATGACAGAATTAAGTGCTGGTCTCACTAATGACTGCCCATAAGCTGCCTTGATAAGACCTCAGTCACGAGGGATTTGGTGACTGCTTGGGGAGAATGGCTACTGTTGAAGCTCATCAGCTAGCTGCTGTGGCTGGAGAACAAAGTTTGGGGCAATTTATCTTTATCCTGCTGGTAGATTTTGCTTTGTTTTCCTCTGGGATTTGGAGATTTCTAGTATCTCTTGAGTATACAAGGAGTCCCTGTGTGGCACAAACTTTTAACATGCTCTGCTACGTGTGAGTGGAGGCTTTCTTGTTGCTGTGATGCTGAAAGCTATGTCACTGGTATTTAGATATCAGCAGGATCACCCATGGTGACAGGTTTCAGCTGAGCTTCCAGACTAAGACAGTCTGGGAAGAAGGACCCAGCAGTCAGCTTCTGAAAAGAATTAGCCAGGGAAGACCTTACGAATAGCAGCAGAACATTGTCAGATATGGTGCTGGAAAGTGAGCTCCCCAGGTTGGAAGGCACTCAGAAGACAACTGAGGAAGAGCTGCCTCCTCAAAGTAGAGTCGACCTTATTGACATGGATGGCATAAGGCCGTCAGGATCTTTGCTGATGTGGCACAACTCAAAATGAGACGGAACAACTGCAAACATCCATTAATAACTGAGACATGGAATGTATGAAGTCTGAGTTTAGCAAAGTTAGAAATTGTAAGAAATGAAATGAAACACATAAACATCAATATCCTAGGCCTTACTGAGTTGAAATGGACCATTTTTAATTTAGTAATCATATGGTTTACTATGCTGAGAACTTGAAGAGGAATGGTGTTGTGTTCATCATCAAAAAGAACATTTCAAGATCTGTGCTGAAGTACAATGCTGTCAGTGACGGGAAAATATCCATACACCTACAAGGAAGGCCAATTGTTACATCTATTATTCAAATTTATGCACCAACCACTAAGCCCAAAGATGAAAACACTGAAGATTTTTACCAGTTTCTCCAGTCTGAAATTGATTGAACGTGCAATCAGGATGCATTGATAATTACTGGTGACTGGAATGCGGAAGCTGGAAATGAAGAAGAAGGATCAGTAGTTGGAAAATATGTCCTTGGTGATAGAAATAATGCCAGAGATTGCATGATAGAAATTTGCAGGACTAAAGACTTCTTCACTGCAAATACTTTTTTTAACCAACAGAAATGGTAACTGTACACACGGATCTCAGGAGATGGAATAAAAAGGAACCAAATAGACTATATCTGTGGAAAAAGATGGTGGGAAGTTCCATATCAGCAGTCAAAACAAGGCCAGGTGCTGACAGTGACACAAATCATCAACTGCTCCTATGCAAATTCAGATTGAAATGGAAGAAAATTAGAACAAGTCCACAGGAGCCAAAGTATGACCTTGAGTATATCCCTCCTGAGTTTAAAGACCATCTCAAGAATACATTCGATGTGTTGACCACTAGTGACTGAAGACCAGACGAATTGTGGAATGACAGCAAAGACATTATCCATGAAGAGAGCAAGAGGTCGTTAAAAAGGCAGGAAAGAAATAAAAGACCACACTGGATGTCAGAAGAGACTCTGAAACTCGATCTTGAATACTGAATGGCTAAAGCAAAAGGAAGGAATGGCAAAGTAAAAGTCCCAGACAGAAGGTTTCCAAGGCCAGCTTGAGAAGACAAAATAAAATCTTAATGACATGTGCAAAGGGCTGGAAATGGAAAACCAGAAGGGAAGCACCCATTCTGTATTTCTCAAGGTGAAAGAACTGAAGAAAAAAATGGAAGCCTTGAGTTGCAATAGTGAAGGATTCTACAGGAAAAATATCAAATGACACAGCGAGCATCAAAAGAAGATGGAAGGAATACATAGAATAATTATACTAGAAAGAACTGGTCAATGTTCAACCATTTGAAAAGGTAGCATATCATCAGGAACCGATGGTACTGAAGGAAGAAGAAACTGCTGAACAATATCATTAATATCAGACACAAGTAAAATTTTGCTCAAGATCATTTAAAGGCAACTGCAACAGTGTATTGACAAGGAACAGCCAGAAATTCAAGGTGGATTCAGAAGAGGAAGTGGAACCAGGGATATCATTGCTGATGTCAGATGGATCTTGGCTGAAAGCAGAGAATACCAGAAAGATGTTTACCTGTGTTTCACTGACTATGCAAGGCATTCTACTGTGTGGATCATAATAAATTATGGCTAACATTGCAGAGAAGAGGAATTCCAGAACACTTAATTGTGCTCTTAAGGAATCTGTATATGGATCAAGAGGCAGTTGTGCGAACAGAACAAGGGAACACTGCATGGTTTAAAGCTCTGAAATGTGTGTATCAGTGTTGCATCCTTTCCCCATACCTTTTCAATCTGTATGCAAAGCAAATAATCCAAGAAGCTGGATTATACAAAGAAGAAGGAGGCATCAGAATTGGAGGATGACTCATTAACAACCTGTGTTACACAGACGACAGCACCTTACTTGCTGGAAGTGAAGAAGATTTGAAACACTTATTGATAAAGATCAAAGATCACAGCCTCAGGATTATAGTGGCTTCATAGAATGAATTTAAGAGTATTTCTTCCTTTTCTATGTTTTCAGTCAAAAATTTATACACAGATTGTTTCACAACATTGTTCTGAAATAATTTGAATGTCAGCTCTTCTTTGAATGTTCAGTAGAATTCTCCAGTGATACTGCCTGGGTCATGGTTTGTTGTTTGTCAGTCCTTGTTATGACCTCTCAGTTTCTTCTTTCATTATTGGTCTGTTAAGATTTTTTTTTTTAACCTCAGTTGTGTTAGTTTAAGCAGGCAGTGTGTTTCTAGGAATTTATCGATTTCCTGTATGTTTTCAAATTTGTTTGAGTTTCACTTTTCTTAGTATTCTTTTTATGATCCTCTTTTTAATAACGTTGGTTTTGTTATGATGTTGTCCATCTCATTTCTTATCTGCATCTTTTTTCTTTTGCCAATTTGTCCAGTATTTTTTTGTTTTTTGTTTTTTTTTTTTTGATCCCCCCAAAGAGCCAGCTTCCAGTCTTGTTGGTTATTTCAACTATTTTGTTTATTTCTGCTCTAATTTTTATTATTTCCTTTCTTCTGGCAGCTGTTGTCTTCTTTTATTGCTTTTTTTCTGTTTCTTCAAGTTGTAGGGTTAAGGTATTGATTTTGTCCCTTCTTTTGCTGTGTTCCAAAGGTTTTGGTATGTGGTATTTTTGTTCTTTTTGATTCTAGAAATTTTTTATGCCATACTAAATTTCTTCTATTGCACAGTGGTTTTTAAGCATGGTATTATTCAGATTCCCAGCATGTGCTTTTTTTTTTTTTTTGCCCCCTTGCTTTCCCTATCATTGATTTCTAATTTTGTAGCATTGTAATCTGAGAAGATGTTTCATGCTATTTATGTATTTTTTAATTTACCAACGTTTGCTTTGTGGCTAGGTTATGGTACATTCCAGAGAGTGATACGTGTGCACTGGAGAAGAATGTGTACTGCATTGCTGTTGGGTGGAGTACTCTGTACATGTCTATGAGGTCGTGCTGGTTAATTGTGACATTTAGATCTTCTGTATCTTTGCTGAGTTTCTTTCTGGTTGTCCTGTTGGTTGACAAAACTGGTGTGTTAAAGTCTTCTAATATTACTAGAGAACTATCTATTTCTCTTTTAATTTTTGTTAGGATTTGTTTTATGTATTATGGAGTTGTGTCATTGGGTGCATAGATGTTTATTGTGATTATGTTCTCTTGGTGGATTGATCCCGTAATCACTACATAATGTTCTTCCTTGTTTCTTATCATGCAGTTTGATTTAATGTCTATTTTATCATAGATTCGTATTTCCACTGCTGCTCTTTTTTGATTACTGCTTGCTTTATTTTTTTCCATCCATTGATTTTTAATCCCTTTATGCCTTTCTGTCTAAGATGTGTCTCTTGTGGACATTATACATATTGATAGGCATGTTTACTTTATCCATTCTGCCATTTTCTGTCTCTTGATTGGTGCATTTAACCTGTTCATATTCAGTGTGATTGTATGAGTCTACTCTTGTCATTTTGCTATGGGTTTTGTGTTTGTGTGTGTGTTGACAGTTTCTTTGTTCCACTTGATTTTCTGAGCTGACTTCTTTTTATTCATGGGTTTGCTTTTCATTTACTTTGTTTTGTTGATTCTGTGTTTACTGAGATGTTTTGATTTTCTTTATTTTGGAGGATGTTTATCAGTTTTCTTTGTGGTTGTTCAGAAGTTTGCCTTTATCAGTCTTCGTTTAAAATAGTCTTATTTTTAGATGTCACCTTAATGTCCATATGGAAGTTCTATAAATATACTGTTTGTCCCCCTCATCCTTTTGTTCTTTTTTAAAGTTCTCTTATTTTACTTAATCATATTAATATTATTTAATGGAGAAATACACAAACAGGTAGGTTAAACCAAAAAAACAAAAACCCTCAAATCCATTGCCATTGAGGCAGTTCTGACTCATAGCAACCCTATAGGGCAGAGTAGAACTGCCCCATAGAGTTTCCAAGGAGTGCCTGGCAGATTTGAACTGATGACCTTTTGGTTAGCAGCCATAGCACTTAACCACTACACCAGCAAAGTTTCTGATAAGTAGGTTATAGTATAGAAATCTTGTTTTTATAAGAGAGTTAATAAGCCACTAAGATACTTCCAGGTACTATCTTCAGTGAGCTATCTTACCTTTATTTTGGGGATCCAGTGATTTATTCAGCTTCTACAGCTACCACAAAGTCAGTAAATCCCCATTCAAATCCTTTTAATGTTGCATCAGTGAAGGAAATACTGCAAATCCATCCATGTAACTGAAAGCTTCGTTGTAGCCCCACAGATACTGTAAGCCTTGTATAGTGAGTATTCCTGGGCAGTTTAATGGTGTTCCTTCTGTCTTCCATTGTTTATAATCCAGAAATTCCATTTTATGATGGCCATGTTTGTGTCCATGTCCAGAGGCTGTGTTTATAGAAATTTCTGAGTGCTCTAACGGCAATCTGACCTCTCAGGGCACTGAAAAATTCAAGCCTCTCCCCTTTTTGTTTTGAAGTTGTTGTTAATTTTGGATTTCAAATTTCTGGTTCCCTACTTTTGGTTCTGTGGCTTTATTTTACTTTTGAGACTTTTCTACTTGGGTTGGTATTTTGATGATGACATTGTGTGGCTTACTCTCAGCTTTCTGTCTGTTGTTAGTTTTCCAGTGGACTTCCTTTCATATTTATTGTAAGGGTAGTATGGTTTTTACTAATTTTTCTAATTTCTGCTTATCTGGGAATGTTCTAATTTCATAGTCATATTTGACACACAGTGTTGTTGAGTATATAATTCTTGATTGGCAAATTATTTTCTTTCACCTCTTGGCCCTCTTGCCTACAATGTCTCTGCCAAGAAACCAGAGCTTAGTCTTACTGTAGTTAGTTCTTTTGTAGGTGATATTTTGTTGTTTCTGAGCTAATCTCAGAATTCTTTCTTTGCCTCCGTACTTGGTAAGTTTGATTAGGACATGTCTTGGTGAGTTTCTTTTGGGGTCTATCCTATGTGAGGTTCATTCAGATTCCTGTTTTCTGTAATATTTGGGAAATATTTTTCCATCAAATATTAAAAAATTCTCTCTGTGCTATTCCCCCCCCCCCCCATTTTCTTTGTCTCCTCCTGTTCTAGGATTTCAAGCATGTGTACTCAAAATTTTATAAACTTGGTGGGATTGCAAAATGATTCCACAGTTTTGGAAAGCAATTTGGTGCTTCCTTAAAAAGCTGAATATAGAACATCTATAGGATATCATCTTGCTGACCTCTGGCTGGAGGAAGGGGAGTGGAAGGAGACTGTTGGGAGGATGAGACATGTATGGAGCAGAGAGGAATAGTGTGCTGTCACCGGACAGGGAGAGCAGTGGAAGCTGCATATAGGGGGGCATGTAAATTTATATGTGAATGTACATTTTCACTCAGTTATGTTAAATAAAAATTAAAAAAAAAAAGCTGGATATAGACATACCATATGACCGAGTAATCCCATTGCTCAGACTATATCCTGCAGAAACAAAGGCTGTCACACAGATACACGCACACAAATGTTTATCGCATCATAGTCACAATAGCAAAAAGATGGAATCAACCTAGATGCCCATCAACAGATGACTGGATAAACAAACTATGGTATATGTACTCAGTGGAATAGTATGCAATTATAAAGAACAATGATGATTTTAGGAAGCATCTCGTAACCCAGTTTCAAATGGAACACATTATGTTGAGTGAAATTAGTCAGCAGCAAAAGGACAAATTTTGCACGAGACTCCTAGTATAAGGACTTAACAAAGACTATGTGCAGAAGAAAAGATTCTTTGGCAGCTACAAGAGTAGGGATGGAGGGAGGTTGGTTATAGATTAGATCACTGATAGAAATTTGGTTAGGTGAAAACAGTGACAGCACACAGCAGAAAGTAGGTCAACTTAACTGGACTTCACCATAAACTGAAAGCTCTTCTAATCTCAACCCAATATTGCAAGGACAGACTAACAAGGACAAGAGCCTGGGGACCATGCTTTTAGGGGACATTGAGGCCAATTAGTATAACTAGCATATGGCTAAGAGAGTCTTCTGCACCCCATATTGGTGAGTGGTGTTGGGGTCTCAAAAGCTAGCAAGCTGCCACCTGAGATACACTGAACAGTCCTAACTCATCTGGAACAGGTGATAACTAAGAACAACAAAGACACGAAAAAGAAAGAGACCAGGAGACAGAAGGACCCATGTGAATGGGAAACTGTATCAACATGTAACTAGAAGAACCAGATGGCTCCTGGTCACCACCAAAGACAGCTGTAATGGGGCACATAATGTAGAGCCCCTGTGGCAACATGAGAAAAAGAAGGGTACAGCTCAATAACTCTACTACAAGACCAGAACTGATGGTCTGATGGCCTGGAGTATCCCGTGGGAGCATGGCCTCTAGACTTGCTTCTGCCTCTGACCAGAAAATACTACTGAGGTCAACTATTCAGACAAGAATGGACTGGACTGGAGGACACAGCATGACCATATGGAGTGTGTACTTTATGGTTCTGTGCATTTATAGAATGCTGTCCTACTGGTCTCATTCTAAATGGAACAGAAGAGAGTGGAGAGGAGGGGACAGGAGCTTGTTAAGAGGATACTAGAAGCTTGTTAAGAGGATACAAGAAGTACAGACTGAAAAGGAGGAGTGTGCTGTCACCAGGCAAGGAGAGCAGAAGGAGTTGCAGACAGAAGGGCATGCAAAATTGATTTGGACTGTATACGTAATCACAATAAAACATATATATGAACTATTTTCTAATAGTTTCTAATATTTTCTAAACGATTCGTCTTCATAGTGTCCAACATAACTCTTACACGTTCTTCATTTTTATTTTTCCTTCTTTTTTTTGATTGTCCCACAAACAAATTGGTATTCAGGAAATTTGTTACCCATTTTGCTAATTCTTTCTCCCATTGTTCTAGTTGTCCTTTTACATTTCTGCTGAGTTATCTATTTCTGATATTTTATCATCAATCTTGTAGGTGTCTAGCTGGTGTTTCCATATGCTTTCTAAGTTTTTGTTTAATATGTCATTTTAATCTTGCATTGTTTTCCTGAATTATCCTAGGATTTTGTCTGTATTCTTTTTGATCTCTCTGAGGACCCTATACGTAAGGCTTTTTAGTTCCTTACAAGGTAGTTCCATTAGCTTCTATTCATCAGGAAGGGTTTCTGCCCCCTTATTTTGGTCATTTGGTTGAGATATCTTGTTTTGTTTCTTTATATAATTGGTTACTGGCTGCTTTCTCTGAGGCGTTAAGGTGTTGTTTTATTTATTTATGATTTTTTGTTTTGTTCTGATTTAACAGTGTGGGTCAGGCATTCTTTGGTGATCACTTGTCTCCACAAGGATCTTCATTTTCTGCCCCTAGTTGGACAGGGCAGTGGCAGGCAGGGCAAGTCCCTGTCGTTGTTCATTTTCTGTGTGAAATGGGAGAGGGCATACTAAGCGGATACTATTTGGTGATATGGGGATGCTCACTGTCACTCACCAGGTTGGCGAGCTATGGGTAAGAAGCAAAAGGGACATTTGGGGAGTGCTAATGTGGTCCCTCTGCTGGGGGATGGGATGTCCAGCCAGAGGGCTTGCAGGCACTCTCTCCAGTTGGAGAGGAGTGGAGCAGCTTGCTGGAGCTCACACAGGTGCTCTTTCCAGTATAGGAGGTGCAGGGAAGGTGGAGAGAGAGAGAAGAAAGGAGGAAAGAAAAAAAGAGAGGTTCATCTATTGCTCCATGGTCACTTCCCACCGTAGCAGTCAGGAACCACCACTGGGGAGTCACCCTGTCTGTGGGTCCTGGCTTACTCTCTACTGTCTGTACACTAGGATGCTGAAGCTCCTATCTTTCTTCCTGTGCTTACCTTCCTTAGCTCCAGATCAGGTCTTTGTCACCTTGCATCTCTCCAATTGTGTCAGCATAGTTTCTTTGTTTCCTATTGGAAATTTCATAATCAGCCTTCCTTGGCTCCTCAACCAATGATAACTGCTGGCTTTATCTCAAAAAGACATCCTGTGTCAGCGGGTCTTGCAGGGCACCTCTACTCCTCATCTCTCCGTGTTTGCTGCTTTTGGTCAGTTTCTTTCTTCAGTTGGTGTTAGATCTAATTCTATATTCTTTCATCTGATGCTCAGCATTCCAGGGTTGTCATCTGTACCTGTTTTACTTTGTTCCTTGGGTCCTTATAGACAGACGGCATAATCTGTCTGACAAGGTTACCTTCTTGAATCTTGACTAGTATTGTTTTTGACTTTATTTCGATTCCCAGAAATTCTTTTACAAACCCAAGATCACAAGGTGAAACTGATGGTGGGCTGGTATCCTGAGCAGGTCTCTCTGTGCAGAAGGTAAGTTAAAAGGGTTCTTTTCTCTCTGCAAGTTTAATTAAATAATCAAAGGTAGCATACTACTTTCAGAAATTTAGACTCTTGTAGGAAGATAAATTAGGAAGTAATCTCATAGTGCCTGGCAGAGGAGATAGGGAGTTGGCTACTATGTCTCCTGGAAACCATTTGGCAAAGACCTGCACTTAACTTAGAATTACAAGTGAGGAAGCTGCCACTCAGGGATTGTTTGAATGAAAACTTTAATCAAACTTACTTCAGTGCCTCAAGAGAAGCCCAGATTCATTAATAGAAACTAAGCACAATTTCAGGTGCCCCCAACAAATACCTCAGTAGGCTACTTCCTTGGTCTGCTGATCCATGAAAGCAAAGCCTTTGCTACTAAGAGAGCCTTCCGTTTAGTGTTCTAAATGCAGCACATCCCAGGACTAGGAAGGATTAGCTCTTGCTTGCAGTTCCTCCTCTCAAGGTGGCTGATGGAATCTGGGACAACTTCAGCTATGGAGGGAGGGCTAGAGTTGTATAAGAACATCCCCTTGTCCAATAAAAGGAGTGAATCACCCCCCCCAACCCCCTGTCTACAAGAGGGGTATCATAAGTGGTGACGAGTGTCATCAACTGGTCCTTGTTTCCTTGGGGCCTTCCTTGATTTAGCACTGGAAGTTCATGGCCTGGGAAACTCTAGACCCAACCACACTGAGGTGGTTTGTTCGACTGTGGGGCTTTGAAGGCTAGCATTTTAAAAAAAGACCCTGCTGGTGATTCCACCATATAGCCAGCATTAAACTACTGGCCTGAAGGATCTTCGAGGATGAGATGAACTTCAGGAAGTAAGTATCTTTCCCAGAGTAAAACTGAAACCATTCAAAATCACAGGTAAATGAGAAAAGCCAAAGTTGTTCTTTTTTGCCATTACAGCACAGGCTTTTTAAAAATCTACCTATGGATTTCTAAATTGCTTGATGTTTTTATGAGGGCAATTTGTATATAATTCAGATAATTAACAATGCATATACACTGAAAGGAAACCCTGGTGGTGCAGTGGTTACGCGTTATGGCTGCTAACTAGAAGGTCTGCTGTTCAAATCCACCAGGTACTCTTGGAAACTCCATGGGGTAGTTCTACTCTGTCCAGAAGGGTTGCTGTGGGTCAGATTCAGTTAGACAGAAATGGTTTTTTTGTTTGTTTCCTTTTTTTTTTTTTTTTGGTTTTACGCACTAAAACGCAAGAAAACCAATAAGACCCTTTATTCAGCATTGCTAACAACTTTTTATTCAAGCACTGCTAACAGCTTTATTCATTCCCATTGCCATTACATTTTTCTAATCTGCTGCTACTAAGTCAATGCCAACTCATAGTGACCCTACAGACAGAACGGAACTGCCCCGTAGAGTTTCAGAGGAATACTTGGTGAATTTGAACAGCTGACCTTTTGGTTACAGCCACAGCTCTTAAACACTGTGCCACCGTGGTTTCCGTTATATTTGCATATGGGTGTATAAATACAGATGTTTTGAATGCTATTTTGCTTTTTACATTGTTTTGCAATTTTCTTTTTCTGTTTGCCCGTAAAATTGTCTTGCTGTTTCTAAGTTACCACATGTAATGTCTGCTTCATTCCTTTTCGTTACTTTCTGGTGTTGTTGTAAGAGGGACGCTCCATTGCTTATTCGACCCTGCCCTTGTCAGTGGGCATTTAAGCTGTCTCCAGCATTTTGCCGTTTAATAGGCACTGCTGCAATGAGTGTCAGGTTAACTCTGCTTTGTCCTTTGTGCAAATGGTTTCTCTAGAATAAAAACCTAGGGGTTGACGGTTGCAGAGCATGCATCTTGGATTGAATTGTGTCCTCTGAAATATCTGTCAACCGGGCTAGGCCTTGATTCCTCATATTGTGTGATTGTTCACCGTTTTGTTATCTGGTGTGATTTTCCCATGTGTTGTAATCCTACCACTCTGATGTTAATGAGGTGGGATTCGTGGCAATTATGTTGATTGCAGAGCTCAATCTACAAGATCAGGTTATGTTTTATAGCACTCTCTCTTGAAATATACAAGGAACAAGCAGACAGACATGAGGGCCTCAAGCCACCAAGAAACAAGAGCCAAGGGAAGAGCACTTCCTTTGGACCCAGGGTACCTGTGTTAAGACACTCCTCAACTGGGGAAGACTGATGACAAGGGCCTTCCCCCAGAGTGGACAGAGAATGTCTTCCCCTCAAACTGGTACCCTGAATTTGGACTGGTAGCTTCCTAGACTGTAAGAGAATTAAGTTCTCTTTGTTAAAGCCATCTACTTGTGGTATTTCTGTTACAGCAGCACTAGAAGACTAACAAAATGCCCCAGTTAAAACATTTACAGCAACTCCTGCCAGATTGCTTCTCAAAAGGCTATGATTTTACATTCTTACTGTTTTAGTCAGCTGGTACTGCTGTAACAGAAATACCACAAGTGGATGGCTTTAACAAAGGAAAGTTTATTCTTGCACAGTCTAGTAGGCTACAAGTCCAAACCTAGGGTGTCCGCTCCAGGGGAAGACTTTCCTTCTTTGTCAGCTCTGGAGGAAAGTCCTTGTGTTGTATCAGCCTTTGTCCAGGGAGCATCTTGGTGCAGGAAACTCAGGTCTGAAGAACACACTTTACTCCAGGGGCTGCTTTCTTGATGTGTGAGGTTCCCAGTTCTCTGCTTGCTTCCCTTTCCTTTTATGGCTTGTAGGATGAAAGGATAAAGCCACACTCCAGGAAAACTCACTTTACAGTGGAGCAAGGAGGTGATCTTATGAAGGGGTCTATAGTCCCACCCTAATCCTCTGTAACATAATCCATTCTGCTAACCACAGACAGAGATTATAGCATCAGAAAATCACGAAAGGGAGGGCAATCACAGAATACAGGGCATACTGTCTTCATTCTGTGATTACAGAATTACTACTACAGACAGATTATTATTATAGCCAAATTATTACATGTATTTTGGGGGGGACACAATTCAATCCGTGACACTAACACCTGAAAGTGTCCTGTTCTGCTCAGTTCCTTTAAGAATGCCTCTGCACTGTGCTCTTCTCTCTAACTGGGATGTGTGATCCCCTGCTAGGCTCAAGCTTTCCTTTCTAGGAGATCTTCCCCGACCCCTAATCCAGATCATACTGGCCTGAAGGATCTTCCTTCCAGGTCATGATGTTCTGAGCCGGCAGAACATCAACTCTTCTCCTTTAGAGCACTTTGTTGTTGTTAAATGCCACTGAGACAATGTCTGTTTGGGCTGCCCAGGGAGTCTAATGCAGTGGCAAGGAAAGACAAATACAGTCATGGTGGATGACAGGAGAGAGGGAACTTGGTGACAGCTTTGTTACAGGAAGTGGCGGGAAAGGTATGTCTGTCATCTGTCCCTGGTTTCTGGCCTAGGTGACTGAGTGGAGCCTTCCCGGAGGTAGGAAGGACATTTGTTTTCTGTGAGGACTTCACAGGAGGTTGACATGTGGTAGAATTTCAACATTAGTTCTAGGTGGAAAACATCTCTTTTGGCTTCATTCTGCTGATGTGGAACTTCTATAAAATTTACTTTCCTGGAAATAGCACCTCATTAAGAAGTCTAGCCACTATCTGTCCGTCAGTTTGTCATCATACTGGGGTGTCTTGTATGTTGCTGTGATACAATGGGTATTTCAAATACCAGCAGGGTCACCTATAGTAGACAGGTTTCAGTGACTAAGACAGATAGGAAAAAAAGGCCTGGAAATCTACTTCTGAATACTAACCAGTGAAAACCCTGCAGATCATGGCAGAGCACTGTCTGGTACAGCGGTGGAAGATGAGCCGCCCAGCTTGGAAGACACTCCAGCAGCACAGGGGCTACAACGATGGACTCAAGCACGCCAGCACTCACAAAGACAGTGCAATAAATACTCAACAACATTTCTGTCTGTCGTTCACAGGGTTGCAGTAAGTCGGAGCTGCTGGACAACGATTAACAACAACAACAAGAGTTTTAGAAACTGCTTCAGACAGCTCAGGCATGGAGATTGTTTTCAAGTTACTTTGCTTCTGAGGATAAGTGGGTTGTCGCTATAACCCCCAACTATTAAGCTTTCTTTTCTACCCAGCTCTTCCATTTCTGAGTGATAAACCTAGTTCTGGGATACAGCTTACAAACTGCACATAGTAACAAACCATCCCAGCACCAGCTCAACAACTGGATCACAAATTCAGTGAACATTGATGGAAGGAGACCCCAAAGCCCACAATGACTGGGAGATGTGGGTGCAAGTGGAGTTGTCAGTCCAGCTTAGAAAGATGAGGCATAGCAAAAACAAGTGGGTTTGTCCCTGGAAACCAGGAATTGGGCAAAGTTCAACTACAGATTTTTATCTTAGAGCTGCAAGTCTTGAACAGGAAACTAGATAGACTTGGTCGAGGACAAGGACCAAAGACTAAATCTATAGAACTCTCTGGGACTCAAGAGTCAACAATCAGACCCACTGTAGTACCTACCCTGGAGTCTCCAAACAATTTCTTCTGCTTGTGTGTAGGCTAAACATCTCAAGTATGCCTGCTAAGTTTGTTTCTTCCAGTTTTCTGCACCTGGTTCCCAAGGACAATCCCGTTTGTTTTTGCCATGCCTGGTCTTCCTGAGCTGGACTGATACCCTCTGCACCCGTGGCTCGCAGTCACTGTGGGCTCTGCAACTCTTTCTTTCAGTGCTCACTGACTTTATGATCCAGCTGAAGAACTCGTGCTGAGATGGGTTTTTACCGTACGCAGTTTGTAAGCCGTATCCCGGAACTAGGTTTATAAGGACACTGATAGCAGCAAAATTTAAGAGTTGATCGGCTTAAAGATATAAAAATCCAACAAATGATACACAAGAAGAAAACAGATGGGAATGTTCACCATGGGGATAATTGTAGTTCAAAACTATGTTATGCAAGTGTGATACTACTGGGTGGTTGTCATGGATTGAATTATGTTCTCCCAAAACTGTATGTGGCAGTTTGGCTAGGCCACAATTTCTAGTATTGTGTGATGGTCTTCTATGCTATAAACGCTACCTGTTCGATGTTAATGAAGGAGGATAGATGACAGTTGTGTTGCTGGTGCAGATTCAATGTATAAAACTGTAATGTACCTTGAGGGAATCTCTTGGGGTATAAAGGAAAGGGAAGCAAGCAGGACATTAGAGGCCTTGTACTACCAGGAAAGAAATAGTGCTAGGAGCAGAGTGTACCCTTTGAACCCGGGGTCACTAAGCCTCAGAAACTCCCAGTCTAGGGGACAATTAATGACAAGCACCTTTCTCCAGAGCCAACAGAGAAAGACTTCCCTAGAGCTGATGCTCTGAATTTGGACTTTTAGCCTACTGGACTGTGACAAAATAAAATTCCTGTTTGTTTAAGCCATCCACTTGTAGTATTTCTGCTATAGCAGCAGTAGATGACTAAGACAGTGGTGCAGATGTTTTGCCCTTGACTAACTGCAAGGTTGGTGGTTCAAACTCACCCAGTGGCATCATGGAGGAAAGGCCTGGCAATCTGCTTTCATAAGAAGTATAGCCAAGGAAACCCTTTGGAGCAATTCTACTCTGTCACGCAGAGTTGCCGTGAGTTGGAACCAACTCAAAGGGGACAGATTTTTTAAAAAATCATTTTACTTATCAGTGAAGTAAAACACTTATCAATCCCCTTCCCTGCATGCCTAAGTAACACCAAACCAAACCACTGATTCTGAGTCAATTCAAACTCATAGCAACTCTGTAGGACATAACAGAACTGCCCTGTTGGGTTTCCAAGTCTGTAAATCTTCAAACAAGCAGATTGCCATATCTTTCTTCTGAGGAGTAGCTGGAGGATATAAACTGCTGGCCTTTTGGTTAGCAGCCGAGTGCTTAACCACTATGCGATCAGGGCTCCTTCTGCCATGACTAGAAATTTCTGATGCCTGGAAAATTCACTCCTCTTCTACTCTGAATAGACAACGGAACCTTGACTGCTTCACAACTCTATTCTCTTGGCCTGATGGCCCAGTGCGAGAGCATTCGTTTGAAACCATAGAATGTCTTCAGGGTAGAGCAAGTGGGTCAGCTGGTCCAGGTGCCACCAGCATGACCTGCTTGGATGGGCTGCATTCTGGGAAGGAGCAGTACTTCCCACAAGGCCTTGTGGGCTCAGATCCCTTGTAAGACCTGAGGTGGTTGGGAGCTGAATCTGTACTCACTAACAGCTGATAGAGCATCTCTACCCATTCTTCCTTCAAGCTAGGCCATTTTCCTGTGATGTCCTTCTTTGTCCTAGTCAGTTCTTGATGCCATTTAACCCTTTCATTTGGGATGATTTCTCAGACCTGCCTTCCGACAGAAAAGCCACCCCTAGGAGTCGGATTCAAATGCCTTCACTGGAGAGTCAAAAGACCAGCTGCAGTGAAGTCAGCTCCTACTCACAGCAGCGCCATGAGTGTCAGAGTAGAAATGTGCTCCACAGGGTTTTCTTTTCTTTTTTTTTTAGTAACTATTTTATTATTTTGTTGTTATTGTTGAAAATATACATAGTAAAAACATATACCAATTCAAATTTCGGTGTGTGCCTCTGTTCCTTATGGCTTTTAATGGTTGATTTTCCAGCCGTGTATCATCAGGCCTTTCTTCGGAGACAGCCGAGAACTCAAACCTACCTTTCAGTTAGCAGCCAAGCTTGTTAGTCTTTTGTACCACCCGGGGACTCTGTAACTCAATAAAAGAAACTTTAAAAAAGAAAACATTGACCTTAGTTGTTTTGCACTCAGCTTTTAATAACCAAAAGTGACCTGAAAACACATTGTTATTTTTTATTTATGTTTTCTAATTTGCAGCAATGTCATACTACTTGAGTCAGTTCAAAGATTCTACAGTTTTGTGTCTGGGGTCTTCATGGCAAGCTGCCATCTGAGGTGCACCAAACGGTTTCAGCTCGTCTGGAACACATGATGAATGACAACATGACGTGAGGAAAACGGAGCTCAGGAGACCGAAGGACTCGTATGAAAGGGAGGCCGCATCAGCATGAGACCAGAAGAGCCAGGTGGTGCCCAGCCAGCACCAAAGACAACCATGGTGGGGGACACAATGTAGAGTCCCTGAGGCAACAGGGAGAAAAGAGGGGTGCATGTCAAGTACTCTGCTAAAAGACCACAACTGATGGTCTGACAGCCTGGAGCTTCCCCTGGAAACACGGCCCCCAGACACGCTGCTGGCCTTGACTGGAAACCAGTACCGATGTCAGCTCTTCAGACAGGAATGGGCTGGACTGGGGAAACAAGGTGATCACATGGTGGGTATGCTTTATGGTTCTATACACTTACAGGAGGCTGTCCTACTGGTTTCTTTCCAGATGGGCAAGAAGAGGGTGGCAAGGAGCTGACAGATGCTCATTAAGAGGATACTAGAAATACAGAGTGAAAATGAGGATTATGTTGTCACTGGGTAAGAAGAGTAGATGGAGCTGCAGACCGACAGCCATGCAAAATTGATTTAGATTGTATACTTTCACTTAATTACAAATAAATAAATATTACATAAAGTTCTACAGTCAAAAGTAGCAATAAGCCCCTAACCTTTTGTCTCCAGTATTTCCCTTCTCTGGTTCATTTGCCTTCTATGTAGCGATAGCAAAAATATAGCAACAGAAAGGAATCCTGCTTGCAATCCTAGGCTCTCTAGCAAACTTTTATGTATGTTCTTGCAGCTTGTCTACATTTTTGTGATGCTGTAAAGTTGCACAGTAAGGCTAGAAACCATTTGTTTTTTGGTTAACCTTTAGCCAGTGCCAGTAACAGCTGAGTGACAAAGAGAACCTATTATTAGTGAATATTGACTACTAGTAGGGGTCTGTTGTGAGTTGGAATCCTCCACAATGGGTTAATGAGATGCCATGATCATAGCACCAGATAAAAACAATGTATTGAATTGCTGAGCAACCTTTTCTAAGCCTGAATTTAGCTCTGTCTCAGAACCTAAATGTCATCGCTGTGATTTCTACAATTTAAGTGTTTATTAATTCAGGAAAATCTCACGGGTACACACCTTGTGATTTCTATGCATTTAATAATGGAAGTTGAAGTAGCAACAACACATTCTTGAATCTTTTAATTCTGTGAGATTTTGATGTAAGTTGCACCTTTGGTGTTTTCAACACTTTTGTATATCTGTAATTTTTTTCTAGCCAGCCTTCAAAAGAAGGTTTAGGTTTTTCAGCTAACATTTGGGAAAGGCAAAGGAACAAGTAGTGGGTTTTTTAAAATAAAGAGGAGGATGTAAAAGAGTGCAGCACTCTATTTTTTGGTAGATGTCAGATTCAGATTAATTTTCTGGACTCATGTCTCAGAGAAATTCCCTCTTGGGTATTAAATGTTGCCATTTTGATGATATATTTTATAAAAGTCATCCAACAAATACATTAAACACATACTGTGTGGCTTTCAGCTCTAAATTTTATGAGAATTTTAAATGACAAACAGTTCATGAAATGTATTTTTAATTGCTATCCTTTTCTTTTTTTAGAACGCTGGAAGAAAGACAACAATGGGGAATATAAGAGTTAAATATTAAAAATTGTGAAAAATGCCTCAAAAATTGTATTGCCTTTTATTTATCCTTTACTTTTCCTTCAAGAAATTCAAGGAATTTCACAGACGTTTTCTCCATTAGTGTTCACAGTCCTTCGGTGTGAGAAGCAGACAATGCAAGCTTATACCCATTATACAGACAGATTTAGGGGAAAGGAGAGCTGTAGCTCAACGGTCTGCCCAGATTCAGAAGTCTGTATAAAGAGATTCTTCCTCTTCTTTTTTTTTCTGTGTAAATTATGCTTTAGGTGAAAGTTTACAATTCAGGTCAGTTTCTCATACAAAAACTTACAGATGCATTGCGATGTGATTCTAGCTGCTGTCCCCACAATGTGATAGACAGCACACTCCTCCTTTCCGTGTTGCGGTTCCCATGTCCGTTCAAACCAGCTCCTGTCTTTTTCTGCCTTCTCATCTTGCTTTCTCACAGGAGCTGCCCGTGTAGTCTCATGTGTCTGCTTCAGCCACGAAGCACACTCTTGTGTCTTGTATCATTTTATGTCTTGTAGTCCAGTCTAATCTTTGCCTAAACAGTTGACTTGGGAGATGGCTTTAGTTCTGGATTAACAGAGTCCAGAGGCCATGCCTTCCAGGGATCCCTCAAGTCTCAGCAGACCATCAAGTTTGGTCTTTTTACTAGAATTTGAGCCCTGCACCTCTCTTGTCTCCTGTGCCATCAAGGACTCTCTGTTGTGTTGTTCCCTGTCAGGACAGTCATTGGTGGTAGTAAAGCACCATCTATGTCTTCTGGTCTCAGGCTGATGGTGTCCAGTTTGTGTGGCCTTTTCTGTCTCTTGGGCTTGTATTTTCCTTTTCTCTTTGGTGATCTTCATTCTTCTTTGCTTCCTGTGGGTTGGGACCAACTGAGGCGTCTTAGATGGCCACTTGACGTGTTTGAAAACCCCAGGTGCTGCTTATCAGACTGCGATGGAGAACATTTTCCTAATAAACTTTGTTATGCCGGTTGACCTAGATGTCCTCTGAAACCACAGTCTCAGATCTCTGCCCGTACTACACCGTCCCTTGAAGAATTTGGTTGTATTCAAGAAATTGCGTCGCTTTTGGTTTAATCCGTTTGTGTTGACTTCCCTTGTGTTGTGTGTTGTCCCTCCCTTCACCTAAATTAATTCTTGTCTATTATCTAGTTAGTAAGTTCCCTCTCCCTCCCTCCCCACCCTCATAACCATCAAAGAATATTTTATTTTGTGTTTAAAGCTTTTCTTGAGCTCTTATAATGATCTCATACAATATTTGTCCTTTTGTGATTGGCTAATGTCATTCAGCATGATGACTTCCAGATTCATCCCTGTTATGAGATGTTTTACAGATTCATCATTGTTCTTTATCACTGTGTAGTATTCCATTGTGTGAACATACCATACTTTGTTTATATCCTTATTCGTTGATGTGCACCTAGATTGTTTGTATCTTTTTGCTATTGTAAATAGCACTGCCTTGAACATAGGTGTGCATATATCTTATTTGTGTTACAGCTTATATTTCTCTAGGATATATTTCAAGGTGTGGGATTACTAGATCACATGGTGCTTCCATTTCTAGCTTTCAAAGGAAGCTCCAAATTGATTTCCAAAGTAGTTGTACTATTTTGCATTCTCACCACCAGGGTATAAGTGTTCCAGTCTCTCCACAACCTCTCCAACATTTATTATTTTGTGTTTCTTTGGATTAATGCTAGCCTTATAGAGAAGAGATGCTATCTGATTGTAGTTTTCATTTGTGTTTCCTAGTGGTTAGTGACCATGAGCATTTGCTCATGTATCTGTTAGCTACCTGAATTTCTTCTTTGGTGAAATGCCTATTCATATCCTTTGCCCATTTTTAATTGAAATGTCCAATTTTTAATGCTATGTCATTGTCTCATACGTACCTCATGCCTTCACACACAAGTACCTCAAGAGTCTGAGGTTGTGGGAGCGAGGTTTATTTTAAACACATTTATTGTTGTTGCTCTTAGCTGCAGTCAACTCCAGTTCGTGGCAACCTTCCGTATAACAGAACAAAATGTTGCCTGGTCCTGTGTTAGTCTTGCACTCACCAGTATGTCTGAGTTCGCTGTAAGGCCTCTTGTGCCACTCCATCTCTAGTGATGGATCCTTCCCGATGAGCAAGTGAACTGGGCAATATTCTGCTGTGATCCATAAGATTTTCTTTGAGTTATATTTGGAAGTAGATCATCAAGCACTTTTTTTCTATTCTGTCTTAGTCTAGAAGCTCCACTGAAATCTGTCCATCCTTGGGTGACCCTGCTAGTATTTGAAATAGTGGTGGCATAGCTTCCCTCATCGCAGCAACACACAAGCCACCACAACGGCAAACTGACTAGGTAGGTGGCAAGTAAAACACATACATGGCACTAGTTGTGTGCCAGGCACTATTCTGAGTGCTTTCCAAATATCAACTCATTTAATACTCATAATGGTCCTATAAAGTAGATACCATTGTCATATCTGTTTTACTAATGAGGAAACTGATGCACTGAGGTATAGATAACTTGTTCAAGATCACAGTTTGTCAGTGGTGGAACGTAAACTGAAAACTAGAAGCCTGACTCCATGGTTTTACAATTGCACTTTGTGGCCTCCTATGCTGTGAGAGACATGTATGATTCCTCAAGAATGGAAGACATCAAAGATGTAGGGAAAATATGAGTCCAAGAGACAGACTGGACCATATAATCCAGAGACTGCATCAGCATGAGACCAAAAGAGCTAGATGGTGCCTGGTCACCACCACTGACTGCCCTGACAGGGAACACAACAAAGAGTCCTGGAGGTAGCAGGAGAAAAACAGCTGGGCAGAACTAAAACTCTATTAAAAAAGCAAGACTTGATGGCCTGAGAGACTGGAGGGTCCCTGGAAGACATGGACCGTGAATGCTCTGTTAGCCTAGAGCTGAAACCATTCCCGAAGCCAACTCTTCAGACAGAGATTGGACTGCAATATAAGACATAAAAATATGCTGGTGAAGGGTATGCTTCTAGGCCTAAGTATACACATGAGACTAACTGGACAGCTCCTGCCCAGAGGTGAGATGAGACAGCCGAGTGGGACAGGAGACAGTCAAGCAGACACAGGAAATACAGGGTGGTAGGGTGGAGTGTGCTGTCACAGTGTAGGGAGAGCAGCTAGAGTTATACGGCAACATGTGTGCAAGTTTTTGTACGACAAATTGACTTGGATTGTAAACTTTCACTTAAAGCACAATATAATATTTAAAATATATGTGTATATATGATTCTTCAACTTTTTCATTTGGAAGTCAACTTTCCCCGGGATTTTATGCTGTCTGTTACTTTGAGAACAACAGTATAATGATAGGGAACTGGCATAAATTCAACACAGATTCAGAAGAGGGTGTGGAACCGGGGATATCATTGCCGAGATCAGACCAATCTTGGCTGAAAGCAAAGAACACCAGAAAGATGTTTACCTGTGTTTCGTGGACTATGCAAAGGCATTCAACTGTGTGGATCATAACAAATTATGGTTAAAATTGCAGAAAGTGGGAATTCCAGAACACTTAATTTTGCTCTCAAGGAATCTGTACACTGATCAAAAGGCAGTCGTGCGAACAGAAAGAGGAGGCACTGTGTGGTTTAAAGTCAGGAAAGGTGAGCGTCATGGTTGTTTCCTTTCACTGTATCTTTTCACTCTGTATGCCAAGCAAATAATGCAAGAAGCTGGATTATATGAAGAAAAGCAAGGCATCAAGATTGGAGGAAGACTCATTAACAATCTGCAGTACATGGATGACACTACTTTTCTTGTTGGCAGTGGAGAAGATTTGAAACACTTACTGACGGAGATCTAAGACCACAGCCTTCAGTATGGATTGCACCTCAACCACAAGAAAACAAAAATCTTCACAAATGGACCAACAGGCAACATCCTCATGAATGGAGAAAGGACTAAGGTTGTCAAGGATTTCATTTTACTCAGGTATGCAATCAATGTCCATGGAAGCAGCAGTCAAGAAATTGAAAGACACATTGCATTGGAAAAATCTGCCACAAGGGGCCTCTTTAAAGTGTTGAGAACTAAAGATATTACGTTGAAGACTGAGGTGCTCCTGACCCAAGCCATGGCGTTTTCATTCGCATCATACGCATGCGAAAGCTGGACAATGAACAAGGAAGACAGAAGAAGAATTGATGCCTTTGAATTATAGTGTTAGAGAAGAATGTTGAATATACTATGGACTGCCAAAAGAACAAACAGATCTGATCTGGAAGAAATATAACTAGTGTGCTCCTTGGAGACAAAGATGGTGAGACTGCGCCTTACATACTTTGGACATGTTGTCAGGAGGGATCAGGCCCTGGAGAAGGCCATCATGCTTGTAGAGTGGAGGGTCAGCGAAAAAGAGGAAGACTCTCAATAAGATGGATTGGCACAGTGGATGCAATGACAGGCTTAAACATAAAACCGTTGGTGGACATGGCACAATACTGGGCAGTGGTTCGTTCTGTTGTGCGTAGGGTCACTATGAGTCAGAACTGACTGGACAGCACCTAATAACAACAACATTACTTCAGAGCAAACCCTAGTGGCATAGCGGTTAAGTGGTACAGCTGCTAACCAAAAGTTTGACAGATCAAATCCACCAATGCTCCTTGAAAACTCAAGGGGGCAGTTCTACTCTGTCTTATAGGGTTGTTATGGGTCGGAATCAACTTGATGGCAATGGGTACTACTTTGTGGTCTATTTTTAAAAATAATTTTATTGTTGTTGAAGTATGTAAAAATATTTGCTATTTTAGCCATTTTTACATGTATAGCTCAGTGCCATTAATTACATTCACTACACTGTGTAACTATCACCATTATCAATTTTCTGTTTTAATCACCATTAATGGAAACTCAGACCCCTTAACCAATAGCTACTCATTTCTCCCTTTCACTTATTCCTGGTAACTGCTATTAAACTTTGCTCTCTAAGCATTTGCTTATTCTAGGTATTTTGTATAAGTGGTTCATAGTGTATTCGGTCTTTGGTATCCGACTTAATTTACAGCAAGCTTCATCCATGTCAAAGACTGTGTCTGAACTTCTCTTTGTGACTGAATAATATTCTATTGTATATCTATGCCATATTTTTTATTCATATTTATATTATATTCACTATATCATATTATATGGTTATTATATTCATTATTTATACCACACTTTGTTTATTCTTTCATCTGTTAATGGAAACTTGTGTTGTTTTTGCCTTTTGGCTTTGTGAATAATGCTGCAGTAAACATCATTGTATACATATACGTTATTCTCCTGCATTTGATTTTTTGGTATATACCTAGGGTGGAAGAATGGAATTGTTAGGTTATGCAGTAATTCTATGTTTAACTTTTTGAGGAATGGGTATATTATTGACATGGTGACTTTTGTCAGGGAAAGAATTTAAAAGCTTGTGTGTGTGTCTGTATGTACTTATACATAGTTACATAAAATGTGTACAACTCAGTTGAAAAAATTGTAACTTTATATTCATTAATTGAACCCGTCCTTCTTAGGTCTATCTCTCTTCTTGTCCACACTGAGAAAAACACTTAGAATCATTTTATTAATTTCAATTCAGTCTCTTCCAGTTTAAAAGAGCTGATTGGGAGTAGAGTAAATTAGAATTCACATTCCTTTCAGGGCTGTAGCTCCCCTCTTGTGGCCTCTGTGCCATCTCTACCCGTGATGCTAAAGTATAATGTGTCCTGGCTGCAAATCTGTGTGTTGCTGCTCAAGCTGAGAGTCTCTACCACCCTCAGTATCAGGTTTTACATTCTGCGAACTCCTCTTCTTAATGCCTAGTCTTCCTCTGTTCTACCAGTTCTCTTTGCACTTACACACCCCCTGCTGGTACACGCTGGTTCTCCAGAGCCCTGCACACTACACAAAGGCTGTGGAGCATTAGGATCCCTGCCTGTACTGAATGAAGGTGTTCCACCACTCCCTTGCCACATGAAGGACAAGGCCACTGCTCAGCCTAGGACTCGTTTGACAGCCCTGCAGTTTCCTCTAGCACAGGCTCTTGGTGTTCTCAGGTCCCCCAGAGCCTAATAATGTGTTCCTTAGGCCACTTCTGGAGGTTTCCACCCCACAAATTGAACCAGAATTTCTGTCTCTGAACTTGTGCCTGAATTTGTCTCCCTTCCTTTCACCTCCCAAATATTTTTCCCACATCCAAGTTCTCTATGAAGAAGATTTGTTTCCTGTTAATTAAAGGAAAGGCTTCAGAATTTAGAAAACACTTTTGTCACTCAACAAAGTCCAGGTTTCAAGATTATTGTCTTCACAATGGGCTTCCAAATCTGCTTGAAACTCAAAGCTGAGTTACGGATCTTTGATCCTAGTGATGTCTACCTTCTTTCTGAAGCAGAGCAGTGATATTGTTTCAACAGGTCACTTAGTACCAGGATTTACCAAGATTTAAAGGGCATTCCTTCTTACCCAGATACGAATATTAGCTAACAGTGAGACTTCAACTTAAAAATGTTAATTATAGGATGCTTATAGGTGTAAACTAATATGTGGGTAAATATATTTGAGTTGGGCTCTTTTAAAATCATACCGTATCCTGTGAGGATTGTGGTCTGAACACCTAGCTTAATTGGCATAACATCATACTTTATGAAGAAAATGTTCTATAGTCTACTTTGGTGAGTAGCATCTGGGATCTTAAAAACCTGTGAGCAGCTATCTAAGATATTCCACTGGTCTCACTCCTTTGGGAGGAAGTAAGAAGGAAGAAAACTAAGCTACTGGAGGAAGATGCCTCCAAAGGATTAACGGGCCACATCTACTACAGCATCCATCAAACTGAGTCCAGTCCAGAACAACTAGATGGTGCTCGGGTTCCCTCACTGACTGCGCTGACAGGGATCATGTATAGAGGGTCTTGGAGAGAGCTGGAGGTAAACGTAGAACAAAATTCTAAGTCAAAGTCAAACAAATAGAAATAGCCAAACAAGGCATAGTGGCCCAACAGAGACGAGAAATCCTGAGTGTACGGCTCCTGGACACCCATTCAGCTCTGTAATGATGTCACTCTCGCTGTTTGCCCTTCTAAGATTAGACAGACGTATCAAACAAAATGAGACTAAAGAGGCACACCAGCCCAGAAGCAGGGACTAGAAGGCTGCATGGGGACAGGAAAGCTGGTAATAGGGAACCAAAGGTTGAAAGGTGGACAGTGTTGGCATGTCATGGGGTTGGCAACCAATGCCACAAAGCAGTATGTGTACTAACTGCTAAATGAGAAACTAGTTTGCTCTGTAAACCTTCATCTAAAATACAATTAAAACAGAAAAAAAAATCATATCATAAGCTGTGACTTTGTGTCTGGTGTCTGTTGTCTGCTGCAGTTTGTCCTGAGTTCCAACTAGCAAAATTATTTTTGTGAGAAGTTACTTTCTGTTTAAAATCCTTTGGCTTCTTATTTCATGAATTCATAAAATTTATTTCGTAAATTTCACGAGGCCATAAAGTGTGTTTTTATCTCTGTGTCCTCAGAGTCTAGCATGACTGTGCGGAACACAAGAGATGATCACATATGTTTGTTTAATTACTGATAAAAAGTAAGAAAGAGAGGAAAAGGGAATTTAGGCTATATACTCAAGGCTCGGGAGGAGCGCTGAGTCTGAAGACGTTCGAGGTATCAGTACTAACAGATTGGCTAGAACAACCTATGCCAGGCCCTAGAGGCACAGACTTCTGTTTTCTATTTGATTCACCACCACCTGGAGCCCTGGTTGCACAGTGATTAAGATGAATCCACTAGCTGCTCCTTGGAAACCCTATGGGGCAGCTCTACTCTGTCCTGTAGGGGTGCTTTAGATCCGAACTGACTGAACAGCAGTGGTTTGGTTTTGTGTTTTTAACACGTTTTATTTTGCCTTAGCTCTTAGTAGGACTGTTGACAGCAGGACAGAGTGGCAAAGTGTAGCACAGTACATGGCACTTAGTGAGAGCTCTCTGTTTACTTGCTCCCTGACATGTCCAGTGTCTCACTTTGCCTCCTAGGACATAGGCGCCAAAAGCCTTCCTGCTACTTGCGGTACTGATGTCCCCTCATCTGAATGCCCTTCAGCATTGCCCTTTCTGTGAGGCCCCATGCTCCTCAAGTGTCATCCCAGCAAAGGGATCTCCTGAGGTGAAATGGAAATCACAGGCACTCCTAGTCCTCCACATATGCAGATATTTATCATACAGGTATTTATTAGCAAGTAGCAGGCACCAAAACGGTCCATACAACCTATTCTGTAATTTCAGTGAATTCCAGTTCTCTGCCAACTGTGGTGACATGGTGGCTAAGCACTATGGCTGCTAACCAAAAGGTTGGCAGTTCAGATCTGCCAGGCACTCCTCGGAAACTCGACAGAGCAGTTCTACTCTGTCCTATAGGGGCGGTGTGAGTTGGCATGGACTCGATGGCAGTGGTTTTGGTTTGATCATTTAAGTTGCTCTGACCATATCCTTATCCACAAGAGCACTCAAGGAATACACACCAAGATGCCAGAAGGTGGATTCTGTTAGGGTCAGCATCAGCATCAGCAGCCAGAAATTCTCTGAAACCAATGGCTGGGTTCAGGCACATTTAGGAACAATACCTCCTCGCGGTGTAGAACTCTCTGTGTTCTTACTTCTTGATTTTAAAGGGCCAGAAATGTCTCTAAAATGTTTGACCTAATCCATATATCTTAAATAGCATGATTTTCACCAGTGAGAATGCATTTTTAAACATTATTCTTGCTAACCAATGAGTGACTAGTTTCATTATTAAAATGTAATTTCTGACATTTACTATTTTAAGCAGTGAAGCGATGACTGAAATACTGACATCAGAAGCACTTATTGTGGCTTTTCTGGTATGCCTGTGTCTTGGTTACCTGGTGCTGCTGTAACAGAAACACACAAGTGGATCGCTCTATGAAAGGAAGTTTTCTCTCTCATAGTCCAGTAAGCTAGAAGTCTGAATTCAGGTCACTGGCTCCAGGGAAAAGCTTTTTCTTTGTCAACTCTGGATGGAGGAAGATCCTTGTGATGTATCAGTCTTCCTTAGTCTGGCAACATCTCAGTGCAGGAGTCTCAGGCCTAAGTGCACACTGTTGTTGATGCTGCTTCTTGGTGATATGATGTCCCCAACTCTCTGCTTCCTTTCTTTTCCATTTATCTCTTGAAAGATAAAACGTAGTACAGTGCACACCCCATGGAAACTCCTTTTACATTGGACCAGGGATGTAACCTTAGGAAGGGTTTTACACTTCCATCCTAATCCTCTTTAACATGAGCCCAGCTTGCCCCTTTAACCATAGGCAGAGATCAGAATTTACAATGTATAGGAGAATTACAATCACAAAATAGAAGACAACCGTGTAATACTGAGAATCACAGCCTAGCCAAATTGATACACGTTTTGGGAGGACATAATTCAATTCATGATAGCCCGACACATATACTCTTAATTAGGACAAATGACACTTAAACTAAGTAGTATATGTGTAATCATATGTGGTCTGTGATGGAACATTTGAAGTCATTTATAGACACTGTAGCATGCTTGGAAATCCTGGTAGCATAGTGGTTAAGAGCTGTGAATCAGAACGTCAGCAGTTCAGGCCCACCAGGGGCTCCTTGGAAACACTATAGGGTAGTTTTGCTGTGTCCTACAGGGTCACTATGACTTGATGAGTTTGATTCTTGGCTTTTGTAGCATGCGCCTCAAGATATCAAGAACGTCTGTCCCAAGGGAATTCTCTCCAGGTGTTGCCAAAGTCACTATTTCCTAGCAGTCTTGGGCTAAATATGGACATAGGTCCTCTGCATACTATATAACTGCTATACCTTACTTTGTTACCTGATCTTGAAGTAACACTGTCCACAAGGCTGTTGTTAGCTCTTGTGGAACCTTAGTAACCTTTGTGCAGATTGGAAGAATGCAATCCTTCCTCCAAGTGGATATAGCCGGTGCCAGGGAGATGCACTCAGTGAGCAAAGATGGGTGGATTTTAGCACCCACTCTCCTCCTCCCCATATGCACCACTGTTTGGCCTGATGCCTTTGTGCAGGGGGGAAGGACCCCCAACTGTCCATGTATGGAGACCTTGGCTGGTACAAATGGTTCATGTACTCAGCTGCTAAATGAAAGTTTGGAAATTTGAGTGTATCTAGAGGTGCTTCAGCAGAAAGTCCTCTTGGTCTACTTGTGAAAACCCAATAAAGCACGGTTCTATTCTGACATGTGAGTTGCAGTCAACTTGACAGCAACGGGTTACAAGTGTGTGCTCTCCTTTAAAACAAACATGCACCCGAGTATGTAAAGATGCATCTCATCTCCACGGTAACAAGGAATCACTCAGGCAAACGCTGATCTCAATTTGTAGGCAGCCAAGAAAGATTCTGCCTCCTCTCCCTTACTTTATTCCCAATTTCCTCAGCCCCCTCAGAAAAAAACTCTGGAGAATGAGAACTTAGGTTTATGAATATTTATATGATCAAATCAGAACATTAAAAATTGACTCCAACTCAATGGAGCCACGAAATTAGGATGCTTTTAGTAGAACTAACCTATCTGAAAATGGCTGAATTTACAAGAAAAATGTATTATCTCACTTAGCAAGACACTGAAAAGTAGGACATCTGTAGGCCCGGCTCAAAGGCACTTGGCTTAGCTAGGGCTGATTACTGGAGTGGCTCAAACAGTGTTGTCAAACACCCAGATTTTTCCATCTTTCCAGTTTTCCATCCTCATCATGTTGCAAAATGGCTGCCGTGGTTCCAGGACTCACACACACGACAGTGTCCATCAGAATAAGAGGAACTTTTTGTTTAATGGGCTTTTTTGTTTAATTAGTAAGGAAAATGCTTCCAAGGAGCTCCCCTCTCTCAATAGATTTCCCTTCTAATACTTGGCCAGACTGTGTTACAAGTCCATGCTCAAATCACTCACCTGTCAGGGAAATGGAACTACCAAAACTGGCCTTAGATATCATCCTAAAGTGGGGATCAGGAAGAAGGAAGGGTTTTTACGGAGGCTATGTAGGTGTCAGAGACACACGTGTTCAAGGAAGTGAATCAAATTCAAGGTGGCTGGTCTGGAGCTTGAAAACGAGGGTAGCAGAAGTATGTCACGCTGTGCTGAGAAGTCGGCTTTTATCCCACCTGTGACACCTAGACATGTGTGCAAATAATCCTGAAACTAAAACCTTTACTTTAAATCAAAATTGTCCTTTCATTCCTCACTGCTCTCCACTGCATATCTTCTAAGTGCAAAAAGATAAGATTGCTTGTCTCGTGCCCCTCCTTTGCTCTGGGAAGTACTCTGTGAATTGTCATCTAGACAATTAGATGCAGCCGTCAGTAATAGCAGGGGTCAGGCCCTCCTCTGGGAACCACAAGCAGGTTTCTGCTGGAGGTCACACCTTAAGCAGAGCATCAATTCTAATGCAGTGAGACCTCTCGGACCACTGGGTAGGAATTTCCTGGGAATTACCTAGCTACCTACAGCCTCCCTTTTTAGTGAACATCATTGGTGGGCAACTTTAAGGCGAATCTACATTTTTTCCCAAAGAGATTTATGCACATTTTCTAAAATTAAACTTCCTGTCCCTGTTTTGAACCCTCGTTAGGCTCCGAACTGTGGCTTTGTATCTCTGCACTTGGCATCAACTCCTATTTTAGTATTGACTGCAAATGCCTAAGTAATGACATGTGATTCAGTTTCTAGAATACTATCAGAGATGCTAAGTGAGAAGTGTGTTGCCAAAAGACCATCTGAGGTCCTCTAAAGGGAATCCAAATCAACATGACTGGCCTAGGTGAAGGGAGAGAAATAACGTTTGCTGTGACCAGGGGCTTTTCAGTCCCTTTATTAAATCTGCCCCATAGTCTTAAGCAGCAGGTCTTATCATCCCCATTTTCCAGGTGTGGAAACTGAGTCTGAGAGGTTAAGTAACATGCTCAAAGTGGGATTTGAGTCCAAGTGTACTGTCACTAGGAGCCTTGGTGGCATCACGGTTAAGCATTAAGCTGCTAACTGAAAGGTTGGTGGTTCAAACCTACTAGCCACCCACTCCACAGGAGATGGATGTGTCAGTCTGCTTCTATAAAGATTATGGCCTTGGAAACCCTGTAGGCCAGTTCTATTCCATTCCTATAGATTCACTGTGAGTCAGAATTCAGCAGCAATGGGTTTGGGGTTTTGGTGCTGCCACCAAAACCTACTTTAACCAGTGCGTCATGCTGGGGTTTTACAGGGATAGGTGTTCTAGGGTCATTGTGATAGGAGACAGTGGTCTTCCATGGTAATGAAGACTCTGACACTGGGGCCCCATGACTGTGTCACAGCTTTACCTTGTCCTGGCAGCAGCAGCTTCAGTGCTGTAACAAAGGGAGTGGGAACGGTGTTGGGGCAGCAGAGTTTGCCCACCTCCCCTGTTCCTCTTGCTAATCAGGATTTGGAGCAGAGTCTCCCTAGGGACACTTACTCTGGGCTTCACATTTTCAAAGAAATTCGAGCGAAAGGAAGGCAGGCACTTAGTTCTGCGCCTTGTAGGAGCTCAGACGTAAAAGGGTGATAGCATCCCTCTGAATGAGATGTTCTGGGATCTGAAAAGACAAAATGAATTCCTGTGACTTCTCCACCTGCCCCTTTTGCAAGGGACAATTTTCTCTTTCTACTGTGAAATTGCTCCTGAATAATGTTTCCTGAACCTCACAGTTTTAGGAAAGGAAATGAATTTCCTGCTGCTGCAAGAAGAGCCTCTCACCTGTGGAACAGGGTGGAAACCACACAGCAAGTCATATTACACCCTAGAGGCAGTTGCACCAGCCAAGTGGCCATTTACGGGTTTTCGTCAGGTGCAGACACTGCATGTCAGGAGACCAGACTCCTGTCCCTGTCGCTTCCACAGATGAACCAAATGGTCGCTAGGATGAGGTACTGGCTATGGTTATGCAAAACAAGTGGGCAGGAAGCCTGCGTTTGGAATAACGACGGAGTATAGTGATTCCTTGGAGTTCCTGAGTGGTGCAAACATTTACTGCACAGAGCTGCTAATCAAAAAGTTGGAGGTTCAAGCCTACCCAGAGGAAGCTTGGATGAAAAGCCGGGTGATCTGCTTGTGAAAAATTGGCCACTGGGAGCTCTGTGGAGCACGATTCTATTCTGATGTACTTGGGTAGCCATGAGTGGGCAGCAACGCAAAGGCAACTGGGTACTGATTAGTGATTCTTTACAGCGTTCACCAAGTGAGCTGCCAGGGGATCCCCGATTTCCTTTCTCATGTACTTTTTTTTTTTTTAATGTGGTGAAATATATATGACAAATCATTTGCCATTCTGACCTTTTCAATATGTACAGTTCAGTGACCTCAGTTATGTTTGCCATGCTGGGTGACCATCACCATTACCTATTTTCAGATTTTTTCATTGCCCTTAAAAGAAGCTCAGTAATCTTACATTCCTTTTCAATAAAAAAAGAAAAAATCAACTAATACTTGCTGGGCATTGCATAACATGCAAAAATATGTACTTTACATCCGGAAAAATCAGAAAGGAAGTACATCAAAGGCCTGAGGGTGATTGTGGAAAGAGAGATTACAGATAATTTTTATTTTTCATTTTCTTATCTATTTTTTCCTAAAGTTTATAAATGGAACATAAAATTCTTTCATATTCGAAAAGAAAAAAATAGAAATTATCTATTTTATAAACAAAACAACTGATAAGAAATAAAGTCAGCTTTCAACTTAAAATCACCAAAGCTAGATTTGGATCCAATCATGAATTTTGCCAGTGGGTGGCCTGTTGTTTCAAATGACATTTTTCCGACTCCCAATTCTTACCTCGATTGGTTCTCACTTCTGAACTCGAGACTCGGATTTACAACTGCCTATTCATCATCTCTTTGGGACGTCTAAAGTTGTTGTTAACGGTCATCGAACTGGTCCCCGACTCGCGGAGACTTCACACGCAGCAGAATAAAGCACTGCCTGTCCTGCACCATGCCCATGGTAAGCTGTGAACTAGACTGTTGAGATTCACGGACTTTTCACTGATGTGTTCTCTCCAGTAAATCTCCAGGCCTTTCTTACTAGTCTACCTTAGTCTGGAAGTTCTACTGAAACCTGTTTAGAATCACAGCAGCACACAAGTCTCCGCTCACAGATGGGGAGTAGCAGCTCATGCCATGCATTGGCCAAGAGCTTAACATGGGTCTCCAGTATGAAAGGTGAGAATGCTACTATTGCTGACTAAAAAGGTAGGAGTTCGAGTCTAGCTCCAGGTGCCTAGGAAGAAAGGCTTGATGATCTTCATCTACAAAATCAGCCATTGAAAGTCCTCTAGAACACAGTGCTACTGTTACACAGGCAGGGTCATCCTGAGTTGGAATCAACTCAAAGGCTACCGATGAATAATGGAATCTCAAAATTAACATGTTCAAACTTGAACTGCTAATCATTCCCTCCAAATCCTCTCCCTTCAAAGTTCTTTCCCATCACCAATGATAGCTCTTCCACCTCTCCAGCCTCTTAGGCCCAGATCTTTAGAGTAGTTCTCAATTCGTTTTCTCTCATATCCAACATCCAATCTGTCTATAAATCTGCCTGGTCCTGTAACTCCTGTCGTGAAATCATTCATGTTCACCTTCACTGCCACCACTATGGACCTTACTTTCACCCTCTAAAGCTTGGATTATAGTAATAACTTCCTAGCTGCCTCTCATGCTGGAGTGATTCTGTATTTTAACAGACAGTAAGTCATCAAGTAAGACAGATCTTGTTGCATCTCTGCTCAGATTCCTCCAGAGACTGTATCTTACACCGCGTAAAATGCAGTGCTTACAAGAGCCTAGAAGACACTTTACCATGGATCCCTTCCCTGCTGTCTCTGGTGTCATCTCCTACTCTCTCTCAGTTTTCTTCAGGGACACTTGTCATATTCTGTCATGGAATGTATGTGCCCTCTACCAAAAAATAAAACAAAAAAACACAACCCTGTGATTTGATTCTGACTCGTTGTGACCCCACAGGACACGGTAGAACAGCCCCATAGAGCTTCCAAGGAGCATCTGGCAGATTTGAACTGCTGACCTTATGGTTAGCAGCCATAGCACTTAGCCACTATGCCACCAGGATTTTTGGATGGCCTTTAGAAGCTGGAAAAGGCAGGGAAATGGATTCTCCCATAGAGTCTTCAGAAAGAACATAGCCCTGTTAATGTATTTTAGACTTCTGACCTCCCAAACTGCAAGAGAATAAACTGTCCATTATTTTAAGCCACAAAATTTGTGGTGATTTGTTACAGCAGCAACAGGAAACAAATACAGCACTTAAAACTAGCTCTTGAAGGAAAGAATTAATGGGTGGATCTCAATTTCCTTGTTTGTAAAAGAAGGGGTTGGACCTAGTTAATGACCTCTAAGCATTTATTTATTTATTTTTATCAAGGGGTGACAGTCAGGTAACATAAAATTAAGTATTTTAAATTGAAGAATTCAGTGGCATTTATTACATTCCCTCAGCTCATGGTTACCACCAGTCTGCATTGTATCTCTGTGGATTTATTCCTTCTGATATTTCATACAAATGGAATCATAAAATATGCATCTGGCAATTCTTTCAAATTGCTTCTAGCTTCTTTAACACAGCTAAATGTTTTCACTAATTGTATTTTAAACTACATTTTGTGTGTATGTGTAACAGAGAGATTAATGTATGTACCTGGTAACAGTTCAGATAGTCTCAAATTAAGTGTATAATAATAATAATAATAATTCTCTTCTTCCTTATATATGCAGTCCTTAGTATCCCTCCCCAGATACAAGCACTGCACCAGTTTCTTGTGTGTGCTTCCTGAGATTCTGTGAGAAGGCAAAGAAATACAGATACAGTTCCCCCTTTGCTCATAAATTGAAGTATATTACACATACTGCTTTGCTCATTGCCTTTTTCCCCCACTAAAAATATCATGTGAAGATTGGTCTATATCAGCACGTATAAAATTGCTTTGCTTTTTTCCACTGCTGTGTACTGTCAAATTCCCTTACATAGATGGACCTCAGTCTCCTTAGCCAGTTTCCTAGTGATAGATTGTTTCCAATCTTTTGGTACCACAGACGACCTTCGACTATACATCTTTGGTATGCCAAGCATCCTTGAATACATATTTTTGCACATATGTAGCAATATATCTGATATGTGATGCATCTGATATATGATATATTTATATTATTATGCTGATATTTTTCCAGTCTGTAGTTTATCTGTTTAAGTTTGCTGGTAGTGTTTGTTGTCATGTAGAAAAATTTTAATTTTATCAAAAACTTCCCTTACGGCACTGGGCTTTGTGTACGGCTTAGAAAGGCACACCTCTTGTCTGTATTATACCATAGTCTCATATTCTTCTATACTTCATTCTAACAGTTTTACTGGTTTATTTTGTGTGTGTTTAAATCTAGATTCACCTGGAATTGATTAGGTGTAGAGATCAAATGAGGTTCTCACTTCTTTTCTTCTCAAAAGCTTGTAGTCTGGTTGTCCCACACTATTTTTTAAAATTGTGTTTTAGGTCAAAGTTTACAATTCAAGTCAGTTTCTCACACAAAAAACTCACACACACATTGTTACGTGACCCTAGCTGGCCTCCACACGCTGTGACAGCACACTCCTCTCCTCCGCCCTGTATTCTCTATGTCCGGTCAGCCAGCTCCTGCACCCCTCTGCCTTCTCATCGGGCCTCTGGACAGGAGCTGCCCAGCTAGTCTCCTGTGTCTACTGAAGCCAAGAAGTGCACCAATTTTATGTCCTATAAATCTGTCCAGTCTGTGAAGAGTTGTCTTTGGGAGTTGTTTCAGTTCTGAACTAACAGTGAGCCCAGGCACCATGTCTTCTGGGGACCCTCCAGTCTGTCAGACCGTCACGTCTCTCTTTTTACTAGAGTTTGAGTTCTGCACCATACGTTTGTCCTGCTCCCTCAGGGACTTCTGTTCCGTTCCCTGTTAGGACAGTCACTGGAGGTAGCTGGGCACCATCTAGTTCTTCTGGTCTCAGGTTGATTTAGTGTCTGGTTTATGTGGCCATCTCTGCCTCTTGGGGTTGTATTTTCCTTGTGTCTCTGATGTTCTTCATTCTCCTTGGCTCCTGGTGGATTGGGACAATGTGATGCTTCTTAGATGGCCACTTGCTAGCTTTTAAGACCTTAAATCCCACTTACCAAAGTGGAATTCAGAACAGTTTCTTAATAAACTTTGTTATACCAGTTGACCTAGATGTTCCAAAAAAACCATGGTCCTCAGATCCCTGTCCCTCAAAATGTTTGGTTGTGTTTAGGAGACTTCTTAGCTTTGGGTTTAATCCAGTTGTGCTGACTTCTCTTCTATTGCCGCACTATTTTTTGAATGATCCTTTGCCACCCCCACTGACATGAAGTGCCATTTTTATACAAGAATAAGTTTTCATAAGCACTGTGTCTATTTCTGCACTCTTCTTCTTTTGACCTGATTTGCCTGTCTATTAATAGATCAGCACCCAGGTAATTCTGTTAATTACTGTAGTTTTTCACCGTGCATTTGAATGCCACTGGGGTGTGTCCTCTCTTATTTCCCTTCTTTAGAAATATTCTGGCTCTTCTACTATGTTTCTTTTCGCATATGAACTTTAGAATCAGCTTCTTATATTCCAAATATCTGTTGGTACGCTCCCTCGGAGAACATTACACCTATAGATTAATTCATGGCTCATTGATATGCTTACATGCTTAATATCCCTTTAAAATCATTTTAAAGTGCTGTTTTCATGACAGAAATAATGTGTGCTCACTATAAAAACATCCTGGCAGTTCTGGAATGTGTGAAGCAGAGTGTGAAAGTCTTGCTTCTCCTTCCCTTATCTGCAAATTAGAATCAACTTAATGGCAACACGTTCCATTTGGGTTTGGAATTCTTCCCCTAAGGAGGCGTGGTGGTGCAGTGGTTAAGCACTTGGCTGCCAGTGGGAAGGCTGGTGTTTTGAGTCTACCAGTGACTCTGTGAGACAAAACACCTGACAGATTACAGCCCATGAGGCCATTCTGCCCTGCCTATAGGGTCACTATGAGTGGAAATCCACTTGAGGGCTTACAACAACACAACGATCCTTCATGCAGAGGTAACCACTGTTACTAATTTGGTATGCAACCTATCAGGTGTTATTTAATAAACACATTTGTAATCACACGTCTATATTTTAACTTGTGTATATTTTATTAAATAGCTATGTCTAACTTCATATCATAGTACTGTTTCTAATGAACTTTTCTCATCAATCATATTTCATGGACATAATACCATGTCCATGTCTGTAGATCTACCTTACTCTTTATAGAGCTGTCATGGTGACCCATGGTGTAGGGGGATAGATAGGGATGCCGTAACTAGTGTACCCATTCCTCTCTCTTTGAATATTTGTGTGGTTGCCAGTGTTTGTGAATTACAAGTATGTTGTAGTGAACTGCTTTGAGCCTTATCTTTGCACCTTTCTGCAGGTCTTTCAACCAGCTAAAGTCCCTTTAGGTTGAGGTCTAAAGGCCCTTTTGAGGATAGAAATATAGAAAAGTCTCAGTGAAAGGGGGACTCATACAGCAATGCACCACTCTGTAATACTGTCTTTTCCAAATCTAAGCAGAAACTACTGCCCTGAGCTCAGCATTCAGAAACCTTGAGGGAACGCTCGATCCCTTCACAAACGTTTACAGGTCCAGTGCCTGGTTCAGCCTGTGGGATTAAGCCCTGACTCACAGACGTTTTGTTTCCAATGGAGGGGCTGAACCTGAAGGCTCCCTGAGGCTGTCACCACATGATGGGCAGGGAGGTGGGGTGATGCACAGAGATGGGTGGTAGCACTAGCAGGTGTTCCTGGTCTGTGACTTTGTAAATTGGAATACATTTTACCATACGAAGGTTATGATTATTAATTGTAAGAAATGAATTATTGATACAGCATTAATGTATGACTTTGAAGATTAAATGGGATATGAAAGTTTCCAAGCTTGAGAAAACAGGCTACTGTAAACGTTAACTTCGTTGGGACCATGCTTCTGAGTTCAGACAAGTCACTTAAAAATGAATTTTGTAACTCTCTTAGTTATCAAGTGCTGCTGTAACAGAAATACCGGAAGTGGCTTTAACAAAGATAAATCGATTTTCTCACAGCCTAGTGGACTAGAAATCGACATTCAGGATGCTGAGTCCAGGGGAAGGCCTTCTGTCTTTGTAGGCTATGGAGGAAGGTGCTTGTCATCAGTCTGTCCGTCGACTAGGAGCTTCTCCATGCAGGGTCCAAAGGATGCTCTCTGCTCCCAGTGCTACATTGGTGGTGGATGGTAGAAGGTCCCCGTCTCAGCTCGCTTCTGTCCTTTATATCTTTAAAGAGGTGGGCTTAAGACACTATCTAATGTTATAGATCCCATCAATATAACTGCCACCAATCCATCTCATTAACATCATAATAATAAGATTTACAACACAGAGATCATGTCAGATGACAAAATGATACATAGTCATGGCATACTGGGGATCACGACCTAGCAAAGTTGACAGATATTTTGGTAGGACACAGCTCAGTCCATGACAGTAACCATTTGTAAACTGGAGGCTTCAAATGGAACACACCTTTCCTGCCTTCACCACCTTCACTACTTGACTGTCTAGCCTCCACTTTTTTCTGTTTGATGATCTTCAGGTCCCCCAGAGTCCCCTGTTGGTACCAAGTACTAACTTATGATTTCTAGAACATCCCGTGTGGTTTAATTACTCTCATATTCTAAACCCTCGTCCCTTTCTTCAAGCCATTCACAGAGCTCCAGCCCTCATATAGTTAGATGACTTCATCTCCTACATGAGCCAAAATATTACGCCACTGAGCAAAAATTATCCTAACTTCTTGCTTCTCATTATGGCCTTAATATATTCGTCTGTCTAACTTCAAAGGATGAGCACTTCAATTAATGTGAACCTGTGTGCTAGATGCAACATTCCTTTGGGATGTTCCACCAGTTTATGACTCCCTTCTTGTCTGCAACTGGGCCATAACTTTGTATAACCCTAGGGGGTGCCGTTCACTTAGAGTATGATACGAATGATGTCATCTGGAGTTAGAAATGGTCTGCACTGATCTGAAATCTCTACTTCTCTTTGAGCTCTTCTCACCAATCTATCTTGTTAATAATCTGACCTTCATCTCCCTCTCTGTTACTCATTCTGTCTCCTCTCAGCCATTCTTCCTTTCCTTAAAAAAAAAATTTGTTATTATTGTACTTCCAGTGAAGGTTTACAGAACAAATTACCTTCTCTTTAAGCAGAGAATACACATACTATTTGGTGACATTTGTTACCAACCCTTGTGACACGTCAACACTCTCTCTTCTCAGCCTTCAGTTCCCTATACCAACTTTCCTGTCCCCTCCTGCCTTCAAGTCTCGGCCCCTGGGCTGGTCTGCCTCTTTTGTTTCATTTTGTTTTACGGGCCTGTCCAATCTTTGGCCGAAGGGTGAACCTCAGGGTCACCTGATTACTGAACTAAAAGGGTGTCCTAGTCCTTCTCTCAGGGTTTCTCTGTTCTGTCAGGCCAGTAAGTCTACTCTTTTTTCTGTGAGTTAGAATTTTGTTCTACATTTTCCTACAACTCTGTCTGGGACCCTCTATTGTAATCTCTGTGACAGAAGTCTGTGTTGGTAGCCAAGCACTCCATAGTTTTGCTGGAGTCAGTCTGGTGGAGGCTGTGGTACTGTGGTTCATTAGTCCCTTGGAATAATATTTCTCTTCTGTCTGGTTTTCTTCTGTCTCCTTTGCTCCAGGTGGGGTGAAGAGTATCTTAGATGGCCGCTCACAAGCTTTTTAAGAACCTTGACACTTCACCAAAGTAGAATATAGAATATTTTCTTTGTAAACTATAATGCCAGTTCAGCTAAATGTCCCCCAAGACCATGGGCCTCACAGTCCTCTGCATTGTAATTAAGTCCTTCGGGGAATTCGGATATGTCTAGGGAGTTTCCATGACCTTGCTGTGGACAAGTTATGCTGGCTTCTTCAGTATACTGCCTTATCCTTCATTGAAGTCACCATTTATTTACTATCTATAGCATATTTTCCTCCACACATCTCCTCTCCTTTGTAACCATGAAAGATTTTTTCTTTCTATGTGTAAACCCTTGCATGAGTTTTTATACTATTGGTCTCGTGTGCTATTTGTCTTTTTCTGATTAGTTTATTTCGCTCAGCATAACACCCTCCAGATTCACCCATGTGAAATGTTTTGCAGATTCATCATTCTTCTTCATTGTTGCATAGTATTCCACTGCATGTGTCTACCATGGTTTATTCCTTCATGCATTGATGGACATCTAGGTTATTTCCAGTTTTTGCTGTTGTAAACTGGGCTCCTGTGCACATGGGGTATGCACATGTCTATTCATGTGATGACTTTTATTTTCTCTAGGATATACCCCTAGGACTGGGATTGCGGGATCATATGGTATTTCTGTTTCTAGCTTTTTAAGGAAGCACCGCATCATTTTCCAAAATAGCTGTGTCATTTTGCCTTCCTACCAGGAGTGTATGAGTTCTGATTTCCCTTCAGCCTCTCCAATATTTGTTATGTCCGGTTTTTTGATTCATGCCAGTAATGCTAGGCTGCGACAGTATCCCACTGTGGCTTTAATTTGCATTTCTCTAATGGCAAGTGATTGCGAGTGTTTCCTCGTGTGTTTGTTAGTGGCTTAAATGTCTTCTTTGGTAAAGTGTCCGTTTATTTCCTTTGCTCATTTTTTTAATTGGACAATTTATCTTTTTTTGAAGAGGTGTTGGATTTTCTTGTATATTCTAGAGACTTGACCTTTGTTGGATATGTCATATACAATTTTTTCCCCCAGTATGTAGGTTTTTTTTTTTTTTTTTTTAACTCTGTTGGTGAAGTCTTTTGATAAGAACTGGTGTTTAATTTTTTAGAAGATCCCAGTTACCTGGCTTATCTTCTGGAGTTTGTGTGTTGTTGGTTATGGTTTTGTATGCTGTTAATGCTGCCGGGGCCTCTGGCATTGAATCAATTTTTTGCTTCCATGATCTTTATAGTATTTGGTTTTATGTTTAGGGCTTTGATCCATTTTGAATGAGTTTTTGATTATGGTGTGAGGCATGGATCTTGTTTCTTTTTTCTTTTTTGCATATGGACATCCAGTTTTGCTGGTGTCATTCGTTAAAAAGCCTGTGTTTTTCACATTTGATGGACTTTACGACCCTGTTCAAGATCAAGTGACCATAGGTGGCGGGATTTACCTCTGCGTCCTTAATTCTGTCCCACTGGTCAATGTATCTGTTACTGGGCCGGCACCGGGCTGTTCTGACTTCTGCAGCCGGCTCTACGGTCAGGTGGTATGAGGCCTCCTACTTTGTTCTTCTTTATTAGTGTTTTACTCATCTGGGCCCTTTTTATTTTCCATACAAAGTTAGTGATTAGTTTTTCCATTGCTTTAAAGGATGCTGTGGGTATTGCTTTGGGTAGAACTAACATTTTCACAATGTTGAGTCTATCTAACCGTAAGTATGTTATGTGATCTTATTTATGCAGGTCTTTTGGGTTTCTTGCAGTAATGTTTTCTAATTTTATTTATATAGATCTTTTAGTTTCCTAGTTCGATTTATTTATTAAGTATTTTGTCTTTTTAGGGGCTGTGATAATGGTATTATTTTCCTGTTTTCCTTTTTGTGATTCTCTTTATCGGTGTTTAGGAACCCAACTGATATGTGTATGTTTACCATGTGTCCTGTTACTCTCTTGAATCTTTTTATTAGTTCCAGCAGTTTTTTTGTAAAGTTTTTTGAGTTCAGTATGTATGAGTTCTGACAATTAAGTTCGTGAACTCAACCTAGAAAAAGTGCTCCATACCTCATTGCTGAGTATCCCTACGGTCACCTTCAGAGTCCTCCCCTGGGGAAGCTGTGCACCAATAGCCAGCCCCTAGTCCACCCTTCAAAGCAATTTCGGAACTCTTTTCCTGAAATGGCCATCAGAGCTGTCATAGTATTACCGTTGGTGTCCTGAATGTCTTCAAAATGTCTTCCTTTCAATATTTCCTTTATCTTCAGATAAAGAAAAAAGCCACTGGGGGCCAAATCAGGTGAGTAGACAGGGTGTTCCAATAAGTTATTTGCTTGCTGGCTAAAAGCTCCCTCACCGATAACTAGATAATTAAGTTTGTGAACTTGCCACCATGCCACCACACACAATGGCCGTTCCAGAAAGAGTTCCCCAAAGTGGACTAGGTGCTGATGTCAGAGTATAGCTTCCCAACAGGAGTGATTCAAAAGTGAGTACAGTAATATTCAGCAATGAGGTTTGTAGCACTCGAAACAATTAAGTTTGTGGACTTCATTGTCGTACCTCATATGTTATCATATTATCTGTGAACGGGACAGTTTTGCATCTTTATTACCAATTTAGAAGCCCTTTATTTCTTTTTCTTTGCTTACTGCTCTAGCTAGGACTTACAGCACCAGGTTATATAAGACTAGTGATAAAGGAAACCTCTCTCTTGTTCCTGTTCTCAAGGGGCATACTGTCAGCATCTCTCCATTAAGAGTGATGTTGGCTGTTGGTTTCACATAGATGCCCTCCTTCATTATGTTGAGGAATTTCCCTGTATACCCATTTTATTGAAAGTTTTTAGCAGGGATGGGTGTTGGACTTTGTTTAGTGCCTTTTCAGCATTGATCACTATGATCATGTGATTATTTTATGTGGTGGCATACCCTGATTTTCTAATGCTGAACCACCCTGCATACCTGTTATGAATCCTACTTGGTCATGGTGTATAATTTTTTTGATATGATGCTAAATTCTATCAGCTAAAATTTGGTGAAAATGTTTGCATCTATATTCCTGAGAGGTCTTGGCCTGTCTGGAATTTCCCTTTTCTTGTGGTGTCATTGCCTGATTTTGGTATCAGGATTCTGCTGGCTTCATAGGATGAATTCAGAAGTACCCCTTCTTTTCTGTGTTCTGAAATAATTTGAGTAGTAGTGGTATAAGCTCTTCTCTGAATGGTTGGTAGAACTCTCCAGTGAAGCCATCTGGGCCAAGGCTATTTTTTGCTGTGAATTTTTTTTTTGTTACCTTTTCAATCTCTTTTTTTGCTATCGACCTGTTCAGATTTTCAACTTCATTTTGTGTTAGTTTGGGTAGTTAGTGTGTTTCTAGAAATTTGACCATGACCTTTAGGTTCTCAGATTTGTTGGAGCATAGTTTCTCCTAATGCTCTGTTATAATCCGTTTTCTTTCAGTTGGGTCTATTGTAGTGTCCCCCACTTCGTTTCTTATTTGTGTTACTTGCATCCTCTCCTATTCTTCTTTTGTCAGTTTGGCCAGTGGTTTATTGATTTTGCTAATCTTTTCAAAGAACCAACTTTCTGTCTTATTGATTCTTTCTATTGCTTTTCTATTCTCTATTTCATTTATGGAAACCCTAGTGGTATAGTGGTTAAGTGCAACAGCTGATAACAAAAAGGGTGGCAGTTTGAATCCACCAGGTGCTCCTTGGAAACTCTATTTCTGTCCTACAGGGTTGCTGTGAGTCCAAATCAACTTAATGGCAGTGGGTTATTTCTTTTATTTCTGCTCTGATCTTTATTTTTTATTTCTTTTATTCTGGTGGTGGGGGCATCTTTTGCTGTCTTTTGTTGTTGGAGTTGTGTAGCTAATGCTTTGATTTTTTCCCTTTCTTATTTTTTGATCTGTGCATTTATTGGTATAAATTGGCTTCTGAGCAGTACCTTTGCTCTGTCTCAAAGGTTTTGGTACTGTGTGTGTCATGGATTGAATTGTGTCTCCCCTAAAAATGTGTGTAGCAATTTGGCTAGGCTATGTTTCCTGGTATTGTGTAATGTTCCTGCATGTTGTAAACCCTGCCCCTATGAAGTTCATGAGGGAGGATCAGTGGTAGCTGTGTTAGTGAGGCAAGACTCAACCTAGAGGCTTGTATTGTGCCTTGAGGCACTCTATTGGGGTACAAAGGGTACTTGTGGCTTATTTAAGAAGCCCAGAGATAGACAATACCAGTATGATCTAGTGGCTCAGTTAGATCATTAGGGACGAAATTTCTGTCACCCTTTCCTCCTTAGCCACATTCCTTCTTGCGATGGCCATTAGACAAAGCCTCTAGTCTCATCATCTCACCTTATAGCATCCAATGCATGAAGCAACAGGGGCAGCAGCATGTAGGGCTTTGCGCTTGAACCCCTTCATCTCTCATCAGGGAGAGGACACTCTCCCAGGTGTCTTTAGTAGACTACCCCTCATGTCTCCCTGCCCACCTCTGGAAAAAACAGACCATAGTTGCCCAAACTGGCTTTCACTAATCTCGACTCACTGACTAACTAGTGACTGGGTTCATTGGCATCCTCAATGAAATAAGGTTCTCTCTTAATAAGGAGGCAAGGGGTCAGGCCCTTAGTTGGCAGACAGCAGTGTGTGTCACACTTAACCTTTTGAGCTTCGGTTGCAATAGCTTTTCAAAGGGACAGTATAACACTACCTGCCTCTCTGGGTTGATATAAGTGCTAAAAGAAACAATACGAGTAGAGTACTTGGTATGCTGTGAGCAAATATCCATTCTCTTGTACCAGTTAGAATTTAGAATCTTAGGAGTAGCAGAAACGTCAGAGATTAGCTAGGTCAACTGTCTTAGTTATCTAATGCTCCTTTGACAGAAATATCACAAGTGGACGGTTTTAACAAACAGAAATTTATTTTCTCACAGCTTTGGAGACTAGAAGTCCAAATTCAAGATGCTGATTGTAGAGAAAGGTTTGTCCTTCTGTTGCTTCTGGGGAGGTCCTTTTCTCTTCTGAGCTTCTATTTCTGGGCAATCTTCATGTGGCTGGGGCTCTATCTCCCCCTACTTCTGCTTGCTTGCTTAATCTTTTTGTATTTTAAAAAAGACTGATTTAAGACACACTTTACACTAATCCTGTCTCATTAACATAAGAGAAACAACCCATTTCCAAATGTAATTATAACAAACATAGAAGTTAGGATTTACAGTATGTATTTTTCGGGGACATAATTCAATCATAACACCAACCACCTTCTTTTACATCTTGCCAAAAATGAAATAGCAAGTGGATATTAGAGTCAGATCCAGGAAAAAGATGACAGTGACTTAGACACAGGTGGTGAGAAAAGGTCAGACTAGGGACATATTCTAAAGGTATAAAGGACATGACTTCCTAGTGGATTGGGCGTTTAAGTGTGGATGAGCAGAGTCAAGGGTGACTCAGGTTTGTAGCTGGCAGCATGTTCCAAGATGCAAAACACAGTAGGTATTTAGAATTACTGTGGTTAAAATGAGGAGAAGGCAATTTAAAGCTTTCAAGCATTTTTATTATTTTTGTTTTAAATGTTTAGAAATGATATACACTATAAAATAACAGCCAATTTCCAAATCCATAGACTTACAAGAAGTCTAGAGAGTGCCGTACGACTTAGCTTCACACACATTTCCCTGGATTCTGTTAATTTGTGTTGACATCTAATCAAGCCAAAACATCAAATTAATGTTTAAAAATAGTCTCTGCTTTGTGAAGTCAACATGCCCTGTCTTTGACTCACTCCATTTGGCAGAAACAAAACAGAGAAAACAAACTATCAGTGCCTTTTTGTAGACTCTGGAGGCTTCTGGACAATATCTTTAAAAGATACAACCCTTGCTGTCCATAAATTGTTAGTTTCTCTGGATTTAGGAGACATCAAAGACAGTCATGTTTGTACCACGGGAAAGCTGGCTTTGCTTACCCACTTAAGAACATACCTTCAAACACTCATGGATTCTTTAGCAAATGGGCCAGATGTGATCCTTATCAGACTGAACACCTGGGTACTGGCAAGCAAATGACTAGAACAGGGTCCATCGTAGAGTGGAGGGCGAGGATCATGGGTGCCAAGGGAAAGACAGATCGGAGGAAGAGCTGTAAGAGTCCTTAATGATTCTCAAAAAGCTAACCTTAGAACTACCATATAAATCCAACAATTCCACTCCGAAGTTACCCAAACACTTGCAAACAGGAACACAAAGTCATGTAAACCAAGGTTCGTTGGCCATCCACAGTAGCCCAAACGTAGAAACAACCTAAATGTCCATCACCAGATAAACGGGTAAACAAAATGTGGTACATATACACAATGGAATATTACTCAGCCATAAAGAGAAATAAAGCCCTGATATACACTGCAACATGACTGAACCTTGAAAACATTATGCTGAGTGAGTCACAAAAGGATAAATACTGTATAATGCAGTTTATATGAAATCTCTAGAATCAGCAGATATACAGCGACCAAAGCTTATTAGCGGTTACCAAGAGTGGGTAGGAGGGAGGGGGAAGTGAAGACAGTGCTTAGGGGGCACTGAGCTTCCCTTAAAGGTGACAGAAAAATTCAGAGGAGTTAATGGTGGTAGCTGAACAACATGAATGTAATTAATGTCATTGAAATATATGAGTGAAGGTAATAGAAATGGTAGATGTTCTGTTACCTATATACTTAACCACAATTGAAAAAAAAGAGTGCTTAATGATCACTTGGGATCCCTGGGTGGTGCAAAGCGTTAAGTGTTCAACTACTAATAGAATGACTGGTAGTTTCAACCCACCCAGGCAGATCAGGTCATCTGCTTCCAGAAGATCGTAGTCTTGAAAACCCTAGGAGGCAATTCTACTCCACATGCATGGGGTCACCATGAGTTAGAATCAGCTGGAAGGTAATTAATAAAAACAACAGCGATCAATTAGATCAGTGGCTCTCAATCTTAGCTGCACGCTGGAATCACCTCAGGGATATTTCAAAAGCACTGATACCTGAGTCTCACGACCCCGAATGCTGATGTAAGTGGTCTGGCATGTAGCACGGGCATTAGCAATTCTTAAAAAATGCCCCCAGTGATTTTAATGTGCTGCCAGTGTTAAAAAGGACTGACTTTGCTTCCCTGTCACTTGAGGATAAGTTAATTGAGTCCCAGAACTTGAATAAGTCACGTGCCAAAGGACACACAGCTAGTCAGGTGGTACATAAGGATTCGAACCAGGTTTCACAAATCTTAAACCAGTGATCTGAAGAGGAAGCAGGTATAGCCAGAGAGAAAAGTTATGAGACCAGTGTAGAGGGGTTGCTGGGAGTGCTTTAGAATGCAATGATCTGTAAACAGTTTCTGCGGTCCTTGTAAGACTTTTAGTTAGGTTGCTGCAAAAGGTTTCCCAGTGGTAAAGCCTGGCATGGGGAACCCCAGACACCAGTCTTGGTCAACCTTTCTGCTCCAGAAGTGGTGCCCACCACTCTGAGCAAACAGAATTTAACGTGAGAGCTGAGTGTTTAGCTTCCTCCTGTGGGAGACACTTCTGATCTTGGTGTTCTCAGGGTCAAAGGACTATGGGTGAGGCAAGATACCTACGCCCATGAAACTAAAGATGGATATTAACAACAACACCAAATCTGTTGCCATCAAGTCAATTTGGGCTCATAGAGACCTTATAGAGCAGAGCAGAATTGCCCCAAGGAGTCCCTGGTGGATTTGAACTTCTGACATTTGGGTTTAACAGCCAAATTCTTAACCACTACACCACCAGGGGTTTCCAGGAAGTACATTAGATATGTTTGTAGGAATCAATTAACAGAAGTTAGGCATTGTAACACATGTAAGACAATGTCCCTGATAGATTAGTTTTCAAACCTTGGTGTGCTTCTGAATCATCTAGGGAGTTTGTAAAAATGCAGGTTACAATCTTTTCTGAAGACATTGGGCTAAAGCATCTATCCTATACTCTATCACATCACCTTTTTTTAAATTCCCTGAGTAACGTTCACCCTCTGGAATTTTTCATTTATTGTTACCTCCCCTCACTTGAATGTAAGCTCATTACAAGCAAGAGCTTCATATTCAGATATTTGTTGAACAAATGAACACTAGTAATAAAAATAACAGCAGATTTTGGGAACAGGCACTGACTTAAGTGCCATAGATTTAAGAAGTAGGTATGGATTTCAGTGTTTACCAGTATCATTTAATTTCTTTCTCACTTGGCTTGACTATTGTTGTTGTTAGCTTTCAACAAGTTACCTCCTGCCCGACTCATAGCAACTTCATGCACAACAGAATAAAACGTCTGCTGTCCTGTGCTGTCCCCATGGTCAGCTGCAGATCAGATCATGGTGATCCATGGGGTTTAATTTGCCGATTTTTCAGAAGTAGATTGCCAGGCTTTTCTTGCTAGTCTGTCTTCGTCTGGGAGCTTCACTGAAACCTGTTCAGCACCGTAGCACCACCCGAGCCGCCAATGACGGATGTGCCGTGGCTGTACCAGGTCTGGCAATTAAGTCCACGAACTTAATTGTTCTAAGTGCCAACTACCTCCCTGCTGAATATCACTACAGTCACCTTTGAATTACTCCCCTTGGGAAGCTATACACTGATGCCGGAGCCTCGTCCACCCTTTAAAGCATTTTGGAATTCTCTCTGGAAGGACTGGTTGTACACAGCATCAAGGCAGCTAGTTCACAAACTTAACTGTACGGTTGTCTGTGAGGGAGATTTTAACCAGTAAACAAATAACTGTATTGGAACACTCTCCCTGCTCACCTGATCTGGCCACCGATGACTTTTCTATTTACCCAAAGATAAAGAAATATTGAAAGGAATATATTTTGATGATATTCAGGAAATCAAGGGTAATATGATGGCAGCTCTGATGGTCATTCCAGAAAAAGAGTTTCAGAACTGCTTTGAAGGGTAGACCAGTGCACAGTTTCCCACACACTTAGAAGGCGACCACAGTGATATTTAGCAATGAAGTCTGTCACTTTTTCTCGTATGAGTTTGCAAACTTATTTGGCAGTCCTTATACATGAAATATATTGACTAGGAATTGAGGTTAGGTTTCTTGTCTAGAAGGCAACAGTTGTACCCCTGAACCATCACTGCATCTTGATGCTCTCAGTAATTCTAATCACAAATATTATTTCCCCCTCCTAACCAAGAAGGAAACGAGGCTTAAAAAAACTCAAAACCGAACCCTTTACTGTTGAATCGATTTTGACTCGTGGTGATCCTATAGACAGAGGAGAACTGCCCCAGACCATTTTGGAGGAACGCCTGGTGTGTTGGAACTGATGGCCTTCTGGTTAGCAGCTGCAGCACTTAACCACTGTCACCAGAGTTTCCAAATGAGGCTTAAAATCCACTGCCATCAAGTTGGGTCCAACTCATAGCAGCCCTAGAGTTCGGAGTAGAACTACCCCATAGAGTCTCCAAGGAGCACCTGGCGGATTTGAACTACTGACCTTTTGGTTAGCAGACATAGCACTTAACCCACTACTCCACCAGGGTTTCCAAAATGAGGCTTAGAGAGGCTAAGTAACTTATTCACTGTTATTTAGGGGTGGAGCTAGGGCAGACTCCACGTTTATTCATCTACTCTCTGCCTGGATAGATATACCTTTCTCTTTCCCCTTGGTTATAGGCAAAAAAAGGAAAAACAACTCAGGCAGTTTTCAGAGGCAAGCTGATCAACCAAGTTAAAGGCAGCATGACCTTCAGCTGACAAACCTTCTTGAAGGCAGAGGTGAGGCCCCGCTGTTTCTCTCTGTGGGCTTGAGGAACTGGTGCCTTGTGTAGGAGACTGTTCAGCTTCAGGGAGCCTCATGCCACTCCACGCAAACGTTTCACATCCTGTTTTTGAAAATGGATCCACTCCCTTAAACCCAGTTGTCTTCACCATTTGCATAATGCAAATTCTTGTTCCTGTGTTTTGGGAAACCAGTCAGTGTACTCATGATCTCCGCCTGTCTGCCAAGAGAAAATGCTGTCTGGTTTAGACAGTCGAGCCACAGAAGTTATTAATAAATAATAATCATGTGAGTACTTCCTTAGCTCCAAGAACAGCACCAAGGACGTCACAGGGATGATCTCCGGTCATCCTCCCAACAGCCTGGGTGGCAATGCTGGTTATGAGCCCAGTTTACACACTGGGACCCTTTGACTCAAACAGGGTCAGTGACTAACCTGAGATCCTGTAACTGCATGGCAGGGCTAGGATCGTATTTGAGCTCGAGTCTGTCTAGACACCTAATGCTCATGCATGCCTACATGATTGAGGTCAGTGTCTGGCAGAGAACCATGTCGTAGGTGATGCTTACTGTTACTTTTGCACAGCAGGGATAAAATCACGATGACAATCACATTAGCTGCCAGCATTGACATTCCTCATGTGGGCAAGGCCTGGGCTAGCACTGTGATTCCAGGCACCATCAATTCACACTGGCCCCATGTGTATCAGAGTAGAACCGATAAAAGGGTTTTCAGTGGATGATTTTTCGGAAACAGATCACCAGATCTTTCATCTGAGGCACCCATAGGTAGACTTGAACCTCCAGTCTTGTGGTTAGCAGCTGAATACTTTCACTCTTTGCACTACCCAGAGACTCTAACATGTTATGATGTTGTTGTCAGCTGCTGTCAAGTCACCTCAGACTTACGATGACTTTACGCATAAGAGAACAAAATACTGCCTGGTCCTGCCTTGTAGTCGCTGGTGTGTTTGAGTCCACTGTAGGGGCTGCTGTGCCGACTCGTCTCACAGGGGTCTTCCCCTTCCTCACTGACCCTCTGCTCTACTAAACATGATATCCTCTTCCAATGACTGATCCTTCCTGGTGACGGGTCCAAAGCAAATGTGTCAGACACATTTGTTGGATCCATAAAGTTTTTCAGAAGTAGATTGCCAGATCTTTCTTCCTAGTCTGTCTTAGTCTGAAAACTGGATTAATACCTGTCCACCTTGGATACCAATATCATAGCTTTCAGTATTGCAGCTGCACATAAGCCATCACAGTACGGCAAGCTGACAGATGGGTGGTGGAACACTGTGGTAAATTCTGGAGTACATAGCACACAACAGCCCTGTAGGGGGGTCCTTTTGGGGCCCCATCCTGATCCCATGTAATCTGCTGTGCTCCCTTCCCCCAGCTCTAATGAGCATTGGCTGCTCACAGCTCACAGCCCACAGCTGCTTCCTTCTTCTAAGCCCTCAGCCAATAAAAGCCACCTTGCCTAGATAAGATTGTTCTCCCTAGAGAGAGGGAGGGGGTCCCTGGTCCCCCAGGAAATAACTGATAGATACAGGGGTGCGAAAGGCTAGTTCCTCATCTTGAATTTGGACAATTCTATGATGCCATCTATGCTACTCAGCTCCCTCAGGACCAGGCTGAGATTAGAAAGCAACTTGCTGCTGAGCCTACTTCTTTCTTGGCTTCTTCCTCTCTTCTATCCTGTTTCCCCCAAGCCCTCCTGCTGAGAGCATTTGCACGAAGAATTCCTCCTCAGGTCCTGTTCCTAAAGAACCTAAGACAAGCCTCATGAGTTCAGAACTCCTATCTGTATTTTGCAGAGGAAGTGTGTGACGCTCCCGGGGAACCTGTTCAGCATCACAGTAACACACAGCCCTCCACTGACAGACAGGGAGTGGCTGTGCAGTGAGGTGCGCTGGCCAGGAATGGAACCCAGGTCTCCCTCATGCAAGGCAAGAATTCTACCACTGAACAACCAGTGTTCCCACAGGGAAGGATATCGCTTGCTAAAGGTGGTCATATCAGTCTTTGTTTCTTATCTGGAGGGACAAGTGAATGATCACGGGTGCCTTTTGGAAACTGCCCTCAGTGATGTTGCTAACTTGAGTGGAATGACTGTGCCTACTGCCTTGGTTTGAGTTGCACCAGAGATAGAGCACGAGGCAAGAATTTGAGTGCAAATAACTTATTTGGGAAGGAATTTCAGGAAATACTTATAGTGAAGTAAGAAAGTGAGACAGAGAAAGGGTACAAATAAATATGGAGTGTATTAACAAACCACTTACATCTGTGGGCACTGAGACTGAACTCCCTTGAAGGACTGTGTGGATGAATGAACACAGACAGGAACGGAAGTGATTTCTCCTTTGAATGGTTTCGGAGTAAAGCAAGGAAAGGGGTGAATGTGAAAGAGGACAAGGAGCCAAGACAAGAGAATTGCTATAGGAGTTGAGGGCAAGGGAAATTAGTTCAGTAGTGTTAGGAACTTAGCGGGTGTGTGGAGAGAGAACCTTTAGAAGGTATCACATGGGAATATAAAGGATGTTTATACATCCGCCTTGTCTGAGACTAATGGTACATGTGACCCTTTTTCCTCTGATTTTAACCTTCTGTAGCTAGGTCAGACTTCACAAGTTAAAAGGCAGAATGCTCCAGATGCCCGAGTGTGCCCAAGGCTTCAAATGCCAGCCACAAACTTAGGTGTCCCCAGAATCCTCTGTTATGACTTGTTAGCTAAGAATTTGGAGATCCCCATTACCCACTTAGGTTCGATGATTTGTTAGAATGACTTATAGGACTCAGGAATGAGCTTTACTTATGATGACAGTTTTAGTAGCAGCAAAATGGATACAAATGAAGGCTGAGGCTGGGGTGGGTCTGAAATACAGGGCTTGCATGTTCCAAAAAAAAAAAAGGGAAACACTATCCTCCCAAGTACTGCTACCACTGGAAATTCCAAAGTATTAAAGTTGCTCTCAGAAGTGAAAGACAAAGACTGTCATGAACTGATTGAATAGTGTCCTCCCAAAACTGTGTGTAGCTATGCGGCTAGGCCATAACTCCTGGTTTTGTGTGGTGTTCCTACATGCTGTAAACTCTGCTTCTATGATGTTAATGAGAGAGGATGGGCAGCAGTTGTGCTGGTGGGGCAAGGCTCAATGTGTAAGATTGTATGCTGCCTTGAGGCAATCTCTTGGAATATAAAGGGAAGGGGAACAAGTAGAGCATTGGGGGACCTCACAGCATCAGGAAGAAGTGGCAGGAGCAGAGATTTCCTTTGAAAGGGAACTAGGCTCTCTGCACCTCGGAAGACAGCAGTCCAGGAGCAGACTGATAACAAGGACCTTCCTCTAGAGCTAACAGAGAAAGCCTTCGTCTGAAGCTGATGTCCTGAATTTGGACTTGTAGCCTACTGGACTGTGACAGAATAAAATTTATCTTTTTAAAGCCATCCACTTGTGGCATTTCTGTTATAGCAGCACTGGATGACTATGACAGGATCTGGTGCTAAGACAGGGGGGTGTAGCTCTAACAGATACTTAAAATGTGGAAGTGGTTTTTAAACTGTGAATAGTTAAAAGACTCAAAAGGAACTGAGGAGAACTGTTAACACCAAGGAAGGTGCAGATGGTGAGAAGCAGCAGTGAACCAGCAACACAGAACCTGGCCAGTGCCAGAGAGTGCTGAAGCTGACCCACTTAGTGAGAGAGCTGAATGCCTATGTGTAGGAGCAGCGTAGGGTGTCTCCAGACACTTAGCGGTAAAGTTACAGAACTTTGGAAACCTTGCCCCAGCTGGACAGATGCAGACATGAGGCCTAGGCCATGAAGCCACAGGCAGCAGAAGCTGAAGGGACAAGAAGCAGGAGAAATTGAGCTGCCTCAGTATCAGAAGGTATGGCTGTGACTTCAGGGATCTCTAAGAACGTAGCCACAGCCTCTGCTGTTTCTAATGCTAGAGTTACCACTCAGCTGGACTACCAAAATGGTTTGCCTAAAGCCAAGGGAGCAGAGTTGCTGTCACAGCAGGCCTGGAAGGTGAAGCTATAACCCAGGGCCAAGGGGCCTCCACTCAGAATCTGGAGAGTGTGACCAATACCTGGAGTCTGGAGGGCAGGGCCATTGTGTAAAACATCTCAAAGACTGGAAGATTATTTTCAAAGTTTTGAGAGCTACTCTGGTGTGTTTCAGCTAATTTTCTTGGTCTCTGTTATACTTCTTTCCCTGTAATTTCTCCCATTTGTAGTGGAAACATCCGGCTTGTGCCTGTTCTGAAATTGTATTTTGGAAGCAGATAACTTGTGTTCTAGATTTCACAGTTGAAGAGGAATTTCTGGAATTTGGACTTGGACTTAAGACTTTTGCTATGTTTTGTATGGTGCAAAGAGTGACTTTTGGGGGTCCAAAGGGTGGAATGTCATGCATTGAACAGTGTCCCCCCCCAAAATGTCTGTAGCCATTTGACTAGGCTGTGATTTCTTGTATTGTGTGATGTTTACATATGCTGTCTCTAGGATGTTAATGATGTAAACTCTGCCTCTAGGATGTTAATGAGAGAAGATGGGTGGTGGCTGTGTTGATGGGGCATGACTCAATACATAAGGTTGTACTGCACCTTGAGGCAATCTCTTGGGATATGAAGGAAAAGGAAGCCAGCAGAGAGCCTGGGACCTCGTACCACCAAGAAGCAGTGCCAAGAGCAGAGAGTATCCTTAGAAAAGGACCTGGGGTCCCTGTGCCTTAAAATCTCCCAGTCCAGAGGAAGACTGACTACAAGGACCTTACTCCAGAGCCAACAGAGAAAGACTTCCCCTGGAGCTGATGCTCTGAATTTGGACTTGTATTCTGTTAGATTGTGACACAATAAATTTGTCTTTGTTAAAACCATGCGTTTGTGGCATTTCTAGTATAGTAGTACTAGATGACTAAGAGTATCATGGATTGAATTGTATCCCCCCCCCAAAATATGTAGCTGTGTGGCTGGGCCATGATTCCCAGTATCTTGTGACTGTCCTTCATTTTGTGGTTTTCCTATTCTGTATGTTAAATGATTAGGGTGGGACTGTAGATCCCTTTATAAGATCACCACTCTGCTCCACCATAAAGGGAGTTTCCCAGAAGTATGGCTTCCCCACCCTGAATCCTTTAATCCTGCAAGAGAGAAAAGGAAAGGAAAGCAGGCGGAGAATTGGGAACCTCGTACCATCAAGAAAGCAGCTCCAGGAGAAGAGCACATCTTCAGGCCTGAGGTTCCTGTGTCAAGATGCTCTCTGGACAAAGACTGGTAGAATACTTGACTTTCCTCCAGAGCCGACAAGGGGAAAAAGCTTCCCGTGGAGCAGACATCCTGAATTTGGACTTGTAGTCTACTGCACTGTGTAAGAATAAACCTTCCTTTGTTAAAACCATCCACTTTGTGGTATTTCTGTTAGAGCAGCCCTAGATGACTAAAACAAAGAGGAAACCTGGTTGTGTAGTGGGTTAAGTGCTACGTCTTCTAACCAAAAGTTTGGCAGTTCAAATCTGCCAGGCTCTCCTTGGAAACTCCATGGGGCAGTTCTACTCAGACCTACAGGGCTCAGACTCAACTCAGTGGCAGTGGGTTTGGTTTTTTTTTGGTTAGATAACTAAGACAAAGACAAATTATTTGGGTAAACTTAATTTTAAACCCCTTGATAAGTTAGCTGAACCTTGTAGAGTACACTAAGCACCTCACAAAACCTGGAGTGGGCACTAGATTCAAATGTATTTAATCTCAGAAGATGGAGAAGCCTCAATTGACCCTTTGGGCAGCAGATAAAGAGGAACATCCTTGAGAGCTTAGTCCTAGGCTTGGCTCTGTCCTTAAGGAAAAAGCATCCCTTGCATCTCAACCTAAGAAAATACCTGAATGAATAATGATCCTAAAGATGTTCACATTCTAATCTCCAAAACCTGTGAGTATTAGATCGAAAAATGTACTGTGCAAATTTGATTAAGTTAAGAGTTCTGAGACAGGGCGATTATCGAGGTGGATCCAATATAATCATAAAAGTTCTTATGAGCTGGAGGCAAGACAGTAGAGAGAAGGTGATGTGTTGATGGAAGCAGAGATGGAGTGATACATCCAGAACCTAAGTAGTGCTGGCAGCCTCTAGAAGCCCGATGTGGCAGGGAATAGATTCTCCCCTTGAGTACCCAGGAAGAGTCAACCTTATCATCATCCTAATTTTCATCCCTGTAAGACTCATATGGACTTCTGACTGCCCAAACTGTAATAGAATAATTCCGTATTGTTTTAAATCAGCAAGTTTGAGGTAAGTTGTTACCGCAGCAACAAGAAATTAAAACAACTTGCTGTGCTTTGTTTTTCATATGTAAAATGGAAGCCTACTCACACTTGGAAACCCTGGTGATGTAGTGGTTAAGTGCTACATCTGCCATCCGAAAAAGGTCAGCAGTTCAAATCTGCCAAGCGCTTCTTGGAAACTCTATGGGGCTGTTCTACTCTGTTCTATAGGGTCGCTGTGAGTCAGAATTGACTTGACAACACTGCATTATTATCATTATTATTATTATTACCCAAACTGAAATGACCTCATATAACTGTAACATTCTCCTGCTTTCTTTTAGGCTAGGTCAAGTAAGTGTATGTATCAACTGTTCTTTCAGATAATAAGAAACCAAAGTCCAGGGAGATCACATCACCATGGCAGAGGTGAACTGGAACCCAGTCACTCGCCTCTTCATTTTCCATCAGATTAAAAAACTACGGGAGTTTTGGGAACTATGTATCTGGTGGGGGTTTAATATATAGAATGTATAAAGAGTTCCTACAACTAAACAACAAAAAGACAAAAATACCAGTAAAAATGGGCAAAGGACTTGAATGGATATTTCACCAAAGAAAATATACAAAAAGCCAACAAGCACATAAAAACATGCTCAACATCAATGTCTATCATAATCATCTAGAAAATACCCCAAATGAATGACTTTAACAAAGAAAAATTAATTTTCTCACAGTAAACTAGGCTAAAAGTCCAAATTCAGGGCATCAGCTCCAGTGGAAGGCTTTCTTTCTATCTTATGGCTCTGGTGGAAGGTTCTTGTCCTCAGCCTTCCCCTAGTCGAGAAGCAGGGACCCTGGTTCCAAAGGACACACTGCTCCACAGTGCTTCTTGCCTGTGAGTGTGAGTCGCTCAACTCTTTTCTGCAGACCACACCCCAGGGGAAACTCTCTTTACATAGGATCAGAGATGTAACCTTAGCAGGGGTTACAGTCCCACCCTAGCCCTCTTTAACATAATCTACTTTTGCCCTATTGACTACAGGCAGAGATTAGGATTTATAACACAGGAGAATCACAAGCGCAAAATGGAGGACAACCACACAATACTGGGAACAACGGCCCAGCCAAATTGTTGTGCAAATTTTGGGGTAGGGGGACACAATTTAATCCATGACATTGTCATTCCAAACTAACCAAACCCACTGCTGTTGAGTTGATTCCAACTCATAGCAATGGTACAGGGCAGAGTAAACTGCCCCATAAAGTGTCCAAGGAGTGTCTGGTGGATTTGAACTGCCAGCTTTTTGGTTAGCAGCCAGATCACTTAACCACCAGACCATCAAATACTACCTTACCTCCACTAGAATTATCTGTGATCAAAACCCAAGAAATAACAGGTGTTGGTGAAAATGTGGAGAAATTGGAACCCTTGTCTATTACTGATAGACTATAAAATGGTACAGCTATTGTGGAAAACAGTTTGGCAGTTCCTCAAAAAGTTAAACGTAGAACTAACGTACAGTGCCCTAGTGGTTAAGAACCAGCTAGTAACCAAAAGGTCAGCAGTTTGAATCCACCAGCTGCTCATTCGAAACCCTATGCGGACAGTTTTACAATGTCTGATATCACCCAGCAATTCTAACTTTAGCTATATACCTCCCCAAATTGAAAGCACACAGACACTTATACACCAATGTTCTTGGCAACCTTTCCTTACCGTAACCAAAAGCCAGAAATGACCCAAGTGTCCACCAGCAGATGAATGCATAAGTAACATGTGGTATCCACACATAATGGAATTCATGAAGAGAAAGAAAGTTTCAATACTATGGGTAACCCTTGATAACGTTACGCTGGTGCACTAAGTCAGTCACAAAAGGACTTCAGATCCCACTTATGTGAAGCAAACAAATGTATAGAGAGCAAATGACAAACAATATAGACTGTACCATGGACTCCCAGAAGAATACAAACCCTAGTGGCACAGTGGTTAAGTGCTATGTCTGCTAACCAAAAGGTTGACAGTTCAGATCTGCCAGGTGCCTCTTGGAAACTCTATGGGGCAGTTCTACTACTATCCATAGGTTGCTATGAGTGGGAGTTCACTCAATAACAGTGACTAGTGGCCAGAAGAATGAACAAATCTGTCCTGGAATAAATATAGGCAGAAATATATCCTTAGAAAGAAGAATGGCATGACTATACCTCACTTACTTTGGAGAAGCTCATCACACTTTTTAAAGTATATGGTCAGTGAGAAAGAGAAAGGCTCTCAGTAAGATAGACAGATACAGTGGACGCAACAATGGGCTAAAACACAGTAGTGACTGTGAGGATGGTTCAGGACTGAGCAGTGTGCCGTTCTGTTGTCATCAGGGTTTCTATGAGTTGGAACCGATGTGATGGCACCTAACAACAACAATGACAGAGGAACAACACCAACAGAGAGATCAAGCTTATTAGGGTTACCAGGGGTGGGGAAGAAGGAGAAAGGGGGAGTCACTGCCTAGGGGACTCTGAGTTTCTGTTAATGGTGGTGGAATAATTTGGAAAAGGATAGTGCCAATCGCTGCACAAAATGATGAATGTAACAAATGCTACTGAATTATATGTATAAAAATTGTTAAATTGGTTCATGTCTTGTTATACACGCACACATACACCAGAAACCCTATGTGGTGTAGTGTTTGAATGCTGTCTCTGTTAACCAAAAGATAGCAGTGTGAATCCACCAGCTGTTCTTTGGAAGCTGTACAGGGCAATTCTACTCTGTCCTATTGGGTTGCTATGAATTGGAATCCACTTAATGGCAATTTTTTTAAATATACGTACATACCACAATAAATAAGAAGAATAAATGAGAGTAAAAAGGCTCAGAAGAGGTTTTGCTTGTGTGTGTTTTGTTCGGATATGAACAATTTGGGCTTATTTCAACGGTGATGGCATTACAAGATGAGAGCTCAAGGTCAGACTCGACGTTGACTTGAAAGTCAGAGTCGAGGTGATGAGCAACAGCTCCTTATCTAACAGGCACTGATGAATTAGAACTAATTTTCAAGTTTATAAACAGCTACAAACCTTCACAGTCTCCTGAGGCAGTGCCTCCCAGGATTACTATTTTAGAATTAAATTTCCAAAGGACACTTTTTCACCTATTAAAGTTTTGCTATGAAGATCCTAATGTGCATTTCTGCCCAGTCAGTACTTTCAATAATTTTCATTCCATACATGAGAACAAGAGAAGAAAACATCACAGAAGAGAGAGCACAGTATTTCCAACCTTAGCATATGAACTGGAAAAGTAGTCATCAACTTTTTAATTTTTTTTTAATAGGGTAATGGTTATGCAGCCTTTTTTCCTCCATTAAACCAACACACATTTATTAAACATCTACCTTGTGTCAGGTACCATTCTAGGCACTAGGCATGCATCAGTGAACAAAACATGCAAAAATCTCTGGTCTTTGTGACCACGCTTTCTAAAGATACTTGATGTAGTATGCCATTACAGACAGGTTTTTTGGGTGCAACAGGACCAATGGTGTAAATACTCAGGAAATTAGGGGACTGCTTTGAGCCCACTCATGGAAATCAGTCACTTTGTCAGCCTGAATCTGCATCTGTCATTCTCCTTCCCTGACTACCCAGCTGCATCTTCTTTCAACCTGTGTGTGAGCACACGGCCCAACAGGAATGGAGCCAGAGGCCAGAAGCCACCTCTAGCTGTGCAACCTTGGGAATAAAGTAATTTCCAACCTCTCTGTGCCTCAGTTTCCTCAGTCAGTTGTAAAATAGAAAATAACTATTCTTTTTGCTCAAAACCCTCACAACTGGGCCAATAGGCAGCATCATGAATGGAGAAGATATTGAAGTTGTCAAGGATTTCTTTCTACTTGGATCCACAATCAATGCCTACGGAAGCAGCAGTCAAGAACTCAAAAGACATGTTGCTTTGGGAAAATCTGTTGCAAAAGACGTCTTTAACTTTTATTTTTTAAAGCAAAGATGTTACCTTGAGGACTAAGGTGCACCTAGTCCATGGCATTTTAGTTGCATCATATGCATGAGAAAGCAGGCAGTGAGTAAGACTAAAGAAGGATTGATGTATTTGAACTAGGGGGTAGGCAAAGAGTATTAACTATACCACTGGCTGCCAAAAGAACGCACCAATTTGTCTTAGATGAAGTAGAATGCTCCTTAGACCTGAGGATGGCGAGACTTCATCTCCTGTACTTTGGTTGTGTGATCAGGAAGGCGCAGTGCATGGAGAAGGAAATCGTGTTTGGTAAACTAGAGGGTGAGTGGAAAAGATGAAGACTGTCAATGAGATGGACTGACAAAGTGCATGCAACAATGGGCTCACATGCAGCAATGACAGTGAGGATGGCAGGGTACTGGACAACGTGTCGTTCTGTTGTCAGTAGGGTCACTAGGAGTGGGAGCCAACTCCATTTGAAGGTGCCTAATGACAGCATTGCTGTTATGGTTCCTGGGTGGAGAAAGCAGTTAATACACTTGGCTCCTAAATGAAAAGCTAGAGGCTGAAGTCTACGTTAGAGGCACCCTCGGAAGAAAGGCCAGGTGATTTACTTCTGAAAAACCAGCCTGTCATGGATTAAATTGTGTCCCCCCCAAAATATGTGTAGCCATGTGGCTGGGCCATGATTTCCAGTACCTTGTGACTGTCCTCCCTTATGTGGTTTTCCTATGCTGTACGTTAAAGGATTAGGGTGGAGCTGTAATTTCCTTCACAGGATCACCTCCCTGCTCCACTGTAAAGGGAGTGTGGCTTGTCCCACCCTTAATCCTTTCATCCTGCAAGAGATTAAAAGGAAAGAGATGCAAGCAGAGAACTGGAAACCTCACACCACCAAGCAAGCAGCACCAGGTGCGTCCTTCACACCTGAAGTTCCTGCACCAAGATGCTGCCTGGACAAAGACTAGCGCAACACCGGACTTTCCTCCAGAGCCAACAAGGTGGAAAGCCTTCCCCTGGAGTGGACATCCTGAGTTTGGACTTGTAGCCTACCAGACTGTGTACGAATAAACCTTCCTTTGTTAAAGCTGTCCACTCTGTGGTATTTCGGTTAGAGCAGCACTAGCTGACTAAAACACAGCCGCCATAAAAAAATGCTATGGAGCACTGACACACATGAGATCCACATGAGTTGAAGTTGACTGGACAGCAACTGGTATTGTTGTAATGCATATTCTTACCTGTAGTTTTGGGCTGAATGAGCCCTACCGTAAACAGTTACTCTGGCATATAAGTAGATGTGAAACATAGGAACTAGCTGGCAGAAGGAGGGAATATTCATTCATTCATTCATTCAACAAATGTTCACCAAGCCCTATTGTGTATATACCAGGCACTGTGTCAGGACTTAGGGAGGCTGAGAGGAATGGAGGTCACAAGACAAGTGAAGGAGAGAGACTAGCAATTACATTGCAGTGTGATATGTGCTCTGATAAGAAGTATGCAATGGCAGGCTTCCAGAAGAAGGACGGGTGGGTGGCACATCTCCCAGCCTGATTATAGGAAGGGGCCCAGGGAAGTTTTCCCTGACTGTGTTACCACTGGACCAAAGGCATTAGCCAGGTAAAAGGAAAGCAAGAGTGAAGGCAGAGGAGCTAGAGAGCTTGGCAATTTGGGGAAACCTGAGATTTGTGTGTGACTGAAGTTCAGGGACTGATGGTATAGTAGGCTGCATAATGGCACTCTCAAGGATGCTCAAGTTTTAGTTCCTGGAATCCCTTGTGAATATGTCACACTACATAGCAAAAGGAGCTTTGCAAATGTGATTAAATTAAGGATCTTGAGATGTGGGAGATTATCCAGCTGGGTCCAAGGTATTCATAAGTGTCCTTATATAGGAAGGAAGCAAAATGCTCAGTGGAGAGAAGAAGGCAGAAGACCAACCCAAAGCAGAGGTTGGAGTAACGTTACTGCTGGGAGAGCTGAGGAGCCAAGAAATGTGGGCAGCCACTAAAAGCTGGGAAAAGCAAGGAAATACATTCTTCCCTAGGATGCTCCTTTTCGGTTAAGAGCTCCGCTGCTAACAACAGGTTAGCAGTTCAAATCCACCAGCCACTCATTGGAAACCCTACAGGGTGTTCTATTCTGTCCTGCTGGATCACTATGAGTTGGAGTTGACTTGATGACAATGCGTTTGTTTTGGTTTCTGGAGCCGCCAGAAAGAACACAGCCCTACTGACACCTTGATTTTAACTTCTGAGACCCACTTTGGATTCTGACTACCAGAACTGTAACATAATACATTTTGTTCCTTTAAGTTTGTGGTGATTGGTTACAGCCCCAAGAGTGAACTAACACAAAGGAGGAGATGCAAAGTACAGAGACCCTGGCTCTCAGATGCCAAAATGTGAAGGGTGTTGGGTCAGGCAAATAGGCTTATAAACATTACACCAGTTGTTGCTGAGTCAGTTCCAACTCACTCTACCCTATGTGTGTCAGAGTACCAGCAGTGCTGTGTAAGGTTTTCAGTCGCTGATTTTCTGGAAGCAGATCTCCAGGTCTTCTACTGAGGTACCCTGGGTGGACTCAAACCTACAACCTTTCAGTTAGTAGTCAAGCATGTGAGCCATTTGCCCACCCACTAACCACTAAACCACACAGGTGGTTTAGGTGCCACTGAGCTGGTATACAGCAGAACAAAACACTGCTGGGTCCTGAGTCAATCTCCAAATCACTGCATGTTTGAGCCTATCTACACATGTATTGCAAAACAGATTGCCATCTATTTGATTCTGACTCACAGTGACCCTACAGGACAGAGTAGAACTGCTCCATAAGGTTTCCAAGGAGCAACTGGTGGATTTGAACTGCTGACCTTTTGGTTAGCAGCCTGGCTAACCATCAGGTCTCCATATATAGATGGAGACTAATTTTGTACATATATGTGTATGTATACATATATGTATACACACACGTATGCACATATATAGAGAGACATACATAGGAAACCTTGGTAGCTTAGTGGTGGAAGTGCTATGCCTGCTAACCAAAAGGTCAGCAGTTCAAATCCTCTGGGCACTCCCTGAAACTCTATGGGACAGTTATACTCTGACCTGTAGGGTTGTTATGAGTCAGAATTGACTTGACGGAAATGACTTTCTAATATATATGTATGTGTGTGTGTGTGTGTATAAATTTAATATAGTCTTACGTATACTAGAACAAGTCACCACGAAAAGCTAGTGGAGTGACTTCAAAGGACAAACATCACTTTCATTCTTGTTATACTCTGTCTTTCCCTCCAGTGTTTATTAACTTTGCATTGCTAATGACCATATTAAAGCCTCCAAGCAGCTCTTTGACTTTGTCTTTTCATTGTCTCCCTTCGGCACTGAGAATTCAAAAATTCAAGATAGCATGTCTACCTCTCTGATTCAAGGATTTCTCACCTTTTGATGTTATTGTTGTTTTTATTATTTATTATTTTATTTTTTTAGAACAGTTTTAGATTTGCAGAGAATTGAGAAGATAGTAGAAAATTCCCGTATGTCATGTACCAAAGTTTTTCCATTATTAACATCCTACATCAGTATGGCATGTTGGTTACAATTAATGAACTAATACTGATATATTATTATTAATTAAAGTCTATATTTTATTCATATTTTCTAAATTTTTACCTACTATCTGCTTTCTGTTCCAGGATTACTCATGATAGCACATTACATTTTGTTGTCATGTCTCTTTAGGGTTCTCTTAGGTATGACAATTAAGGCTCCCTGGGTTAAGTACTACCACTGCTAACCACAAGGTTGACAGTTCAAATTGCCAGGCGCTCCTTGAATACTCCTAGGGTCAGTTCTACTCTGGCCCCTAGGGTCGCCATGAGTTGGATCCAACTTGATGGCACTTGGCTGGCTATTATAACAATTATTTTTATTTTTCACTATTGTAATAATGAAATGGGATTCATGCATACTACCTACATTCACAATTTTAAAAATTAATATAATGACCTAGTTATAATAGAGAAATAAAAAAAAAGGAACACATAACTCAATATGTGTTTGGTTTTGTAAATGCTCAGTCACACATCAGAAGTCATGAAGATGTCATGTACCTACTTAATTTAAGAGTCTCTGGGTCAGTGCAAAAACCCTGGTTAAGTGGTTTAGCTGTTAAACCTGGTTAACCACATAATGGTTAAGTGTTATGGCTGCTAACCGAAAGCTCAGCAGTTTGAATCCACTAGGCACTCCCAGGAAACTCTATGGGGCAGTTCTACTCTGTCCTATAGGGTCTCTATGAGTCATAATCAACTTGATGGCAACAGGATTGTTTTGGTTTGCTGGGTCAGTGCACTGAGCTATGTCTGAGTTCACTAATCAATCAAACAAAAAAAACCCCTGTTGCCATCGATTCTGACTCATAATGACCCTATGGAACCAAGCAGAACAAGGTTTCCAAGGACTGCCTAGTGATTCAACCTGCTTTGGTTAGCAGCCAAACTCTTAACCACTAAGCCACCAAGGTTTCTACCCACAGATAGCTTGAAGGAAAGGCCTGGTGATCTACTTCTGAAAATTCAGTCACTGAAAACCCTATGAACTGGTGTTGCTGAATACTGAATTGGACACATGAAAAAAGTTGAGCTGGCAAATGTTGTGTAATACACTGTATTTTTACATAAATAATGAGTGCCTTTTACAATTATTTGCCAAACACCTCCTTCCCCACCTCCCCCACCCCATGCCCAGTATTTCACTAAGTACACCATGCTTTGTCAAAGAATAGTGTGCTGATGAAAATATCTGGTGGGGAGGAGGGCAGGAGTAGATGGCAAACGAACATAGAAGGCTCGTGTTATCTATGCAAAAATAAATGTATTTTTACAAAGCAATTTTGAAAAAAAAGAGAAAAAGAAACAGAAAACCATGTGGAGCACCATTCTATCCAGATGCACACAGGTTTGCTTTGAGTTGGAGTTGGCACTTTGGCAAATGGTTTGATTTTTTTATTTATGACTTAAGAACAGTGTGACAAGACTGGAGCTCTGGTGACTCAGTGGTTAAGTGAAAGGTCAGCAGTCTGAACCCTCTAGCTGCTCCTTGGTAGAAAGATGTAGCAGTCTGCTTCTGTAAAGGTTTAAGTCTTGTGAACCCTATGGGGCAGTTCTACTCTGTGCTATAGGATCACTAGGAGTTGGAATCAATGAACACAAACAGATTTGGTTTGGGTTATGACAGGGTCCTAGACTATTACTGACATTTTTTGTTTGTTACTAACATTTTGAAGAGCTAAATAAATACACTCATATATGCGAAAGGAATTGTGGGGCCTGTGGCAATTTCATCTGCGATGGGTGGAGATATGTTGATCGCTGATTCAGAGGCCATGAGTGGAATTTCTTTCAGTGTCCTGATTTCCAAAAACAGTGAATCAAGTGCCATCTTTCCTAGGTTATACAGTAGTTACATGTCTAGGAAATTCAGCAGCTATTCAAATGGTGGAACAATATATTTATATGTAAAACAGCCAAGTTTCTAATACCATTAGAAGCATGTTATAACTGACCTGCATGTACAGTCTGACCTGTGAAATTCACATGGGACACAACAACCTTGGCTGTGTCAAAAAATTGTGGCACTGGGACCTCCTGGGTCTCTGACCACCCCTCCACTAAATGTGGCCACCTCCTCCTCCCATCATTGTCATTATGTGCTGTCCTGTTGATTTCAACTCATAGCAACCCTATAAGGACAGAGTAGAGCCGCCTCGTGGGGTTTCCAAGGCTGTCGGCTTTACAGGAGAAGGTAGGCAGGTCGCTCTCCCACTGAGCAGATGGTGGGTTCAAACTACCAACCTTCTGATTAGCAGTTGAGTGCTTAACCATTGCAACACCAGGGCTCCTTCCCATCATTACCCAAACCCCACTGCTGTCCAGTTGACTCTGACTTCTGGTGGCCCCATGAGGTTTCCAAGCCTGCAAATCTTTACCAAAGCAGGCTGCCGCATCTTTCTCCCTTGTGGAGCAGCTGGTGGGTTTGAACTGCTGACCTTTGGATTAGTAGCTGAGCGCTTTAATTACTTTTCCACCAGGGCCCCTTTCTCATGGTCATGATAACCAAATAAAATACCTGTAAATTTCCAAAATACCCCCCTAGGGGGCAGTACCGCTGTGGGCTGTGGAGTTACACACAGGCTAACATCAGGAGACTTGCCTTGGCTTCTTTGTCGGTAAAGGACGACGGGAGGAAGCCCTGGTTGTGCAGTGGTTAAGCATCGGTAAAGTAGTGCCAACCCACTAGCTGTTGGGAGGGAGAAAAGACTTGGTCATTTGCTCCTGTAGAGATTACAGCCTAGAAAACCTTAAGGAGCGGTTCTACTCTGTCTTACAGGGACAGCACACAACAGTACCTGAGTGAGGGAGGCAAAGCCTGTTAAACTCGTAGCAAGGTGCCTCACACATAGCATGTCCTCCAAGAAGTAAGCTAATACTCTCTTCTAGTCAGTTAGCAGGGATTGTTTGGGGAGCATTATGGGTACGTGTGTATGGATCAGGCAAACACCGCACCCCCGCTCCTACACATGAAATAAGTTGTGAATTATTAAACACTTGTGGTTCAGAGAAAGCGGTACCTAAGGGTGAGCCAAAGTTGCAGAAATCTTTATGGAGGAGACAATAGTGACCTTTTGAACTAGGGTGGTTGGAATATGAAAAAAAAAAAAAAATCTTGAATATCTCCTAGATCCACCGAAAGTGTGGCATTCAGAACAGCAGCATCTATGTCGTTAATAATGCAGAACCTCGGCGATTGACCGCCAGAGAATCAGCTGTGGAAAGAGAAGAACAAGAATATGCACTCCTTTAATTCTGCCGCAGACCCAGGAGTGTGACAGGTAAAGGGTCTGAACTAGTCAGTCCACTGTAGAGAGCAGCAGTGAGAATCTCCAAAGGTGGGTTCTGCGCGATTTGCATCGGAATCCCTGCATGGAACAGGAACAGGTCTTCAAACGTAGCTTCCCAGCCAGACCCTGACTCAACTGAGTCAGGATCTCTTGAAGGACTGCTGAGAAATCAAGGAAGAGAAGGAGGAAGGGAGGGAGGGAGAAGGGTGGGAAGGAGGAAAACAGGAAGAGAGGGAAGGAAGAAAGGAAAAGTATCCAGCAGAGGCGTGAGGCCTGGATGTTTCTGTTCTTAGGGATTTTGATGTTTGAGAACCAGTGACAGAATAATCAAGTGAACTAAGGTGGAGTGACAAAGTCAGGGTTAGGGTTGGAGAGGAAACCCCTGGTGGTGTAGTGGGTTAAGTGCTGCTCTGCTAATCAAAAGATCGGCAGTTCAAGTCTGTCAGGTGCTCCGGGGAGACTCTATGGGCACTTCTGCTCTGACCTACAGGGTTGCTATGAGTCGGACCCGACTTCACCGCAGTGGGTGGGCTTTTAGCGGTGAGCAGAGAGCAGAAGTATGCCAGAATCTGAAGGACTGTCTACCACCACACAGGACAGAATGAAGCCTAGCGGACAGTTTTCATTGTTCTCTACTTAAATCATCATAGCTTTTGACCCCCCCCCCCCTCGTTGGGTAACAAGGGAGGCTTTGAAATTTCCTAGTTCAATCCTTTTAGTTTTATTTGAAGAAATTGGTGGTCAAAAAGATAAAGTGTGCTCCTTCCAGCTCAACAAGAAAACTAAGATCCCCGCCTCCATTTTCGGGGATGTTTTCACCTCACCAGGAAATGCATTCACATCTCACTCCAATATCGATACCGGTTAGGGAAAAGGAGCATAAGAAAGGAAACTGCCCAGTCATCAAAAAACTAGCCCCCCGACCCCCGCAATTATACACACTATGGATAGGATGCATAGATTACATTTAGAGAATGCTATCAATCTAAGGATGAAATCTAAACGCCAGACCGTAGGTTTTCATGCCATTAATTCCAAGCCAAATCTGTTAAACGGCCAATCCAGCTGGACACCTTTTAGGGACTACAGAACAGTCGGGACAGACATTTGTGGGTCAGCGGGCGGCCTCGCTCCGGAGACCAGCCTGACTGTGCAAAGGTTGAAGACGCGTGCAGGATGGTGCCGATGATAGCATCCAACCCAGAAATGCCCAGGGTACCAGCAACGTGCGGTCAAAAGTGGTGAACGGCGGCCACCAGGAAAGCCACGGGCGGCTTCTAATAAGAGGAAAGCCTCAGTTAGAGTTTTGAGGGGTCGGCAAGACTTGGATATTCAAAGGAGAAAAAAGCGTGCTGGTGGAGACGAGTGGCTAGCACAAAGGCTTAAGGATAGTCTCAGTGGGGGAGTGTCGGAGTCCAGGCATACTCTAGAGCTCTCCAAAAGATACCCTGTCCTCTGACAAAGTTAGTGCTGCAGAGAAATTGGGCAGGGTGTCCAAGTCCTGAAAAAGACACGAGACAATGGGCTCTGGGACAGGCGAACTGCGTTTTCCTGGGGGTAGGCGGTGAAGATGGCGATCTAGGCGGAGACCCTTGCACAGCCTCTGAAACCTGTGTGGCTCACGAAGAGAAATACACCAAATTCGTGGAGCCGCTGACTCTCCGGCCCTAGTGCGGCCGCCGAGTTCTCGGACCGCAGAGCCAACAGGCCCGAGGGCTCTCCACCGGGCAACACCACCTCACGTTAGGGGCGGGTCCCCGAAACGCCTTTCCCGGGGCTTGTCGGAGCCTTCCGTGGGTCCACGCGCCCCCCGTGGTCTTCTGCATCCGGCTTGGCCCGGTCCCTTCTCCTCTGCCGGCCTGGGCGCACAGCCTCCGGAGCCGGGGCCTCTGGGCGGGTCCCTTCCGCCCGCACCTGCCCCCGGGGGCGGAGCGCCGCGGCGCCAACGCGGCCCCAGCCTCCGCCACCGGCCACTCGAGCGGCGCGGCTCCTGGATCCTCTCCTCCACGGCGCACCTCCACCCCACAGCGCTCGCCTGTCCTCCCTCCCTCTCCACGCGGTCCGTCCGTCCCTCCGCCCTCCCGGAGCCGCGGCGCCTCTACTTCTGACTCGGGTCCCCGCCGCCTTCGCTGCCGCCGCCGTCGCCGCCGGGATCCTCCGCCCCGCGTCATGGAGCCGGCCGCGGGCAGCGAGCGCCGCAGTCCCCCGGTGCCTCCTGCCCCGCAGCCGCCCCGGGGCCACGCGCCCTTGGCCGCCACTCCCGCCGTGGGTCCGCTGAGCTCCCCCGCGCGCGAGCCGCGGCAGCCTGAAGAGGAGCGGCAGCTGAGGATCAGCGAGAGCGGCCAGTTCAGCGACGGGCTGGAAGATCGAGGTGAGTGCGCGCTGCCCGGGCCGCCGCCCCTGTCCGCGCCCCTTCTTCCCTTTGCACCGGGCGCAACAAGGTGCCTCTTCTCCCGCGCCCTCCTGTCCCCACCCGCAGGTTGGTCCGGGCTGGGCGAGAGACTGGGAGCCTGGCTTCGCACGGGGACGCAAAGCTGGGACTTCCCCGCGAAGGCAAGGTGAGGCAAGGCGAAGCGGAGGCGTCTGTCCCACTTGCCGAGCCTGGTGCCTCCTGGGCAGCGGCTTCTTCCCAGGAACCCGAGACCCGGGGCCGCCTCCAGGCTCCTAGGTGGCCTGCGCCCTTCTCGGCGAACTCCAGCCCCAGCCCTTCCAGGGCCCGCTGGAAAAGTTTACCCGAGGTATTTTTTCTTTTTTTCTTTGAAAGCCAACCATTCCCGGGGGACGGCGGGCCTCAAGCACCTCGCGGGGGTCCGGGGTCGGTGCGTGCTCCTGGCCGCCCCCCGCCCCCTTGCAGCCCCAGCTCCCCGTGCTTTCCGGGAGAACTTCTTTCTTCGGGTCTAGCCTTGTGGTGACTCTCAGCGCTGCCTGGCCAGTCCGCCCCGGCGAAGGGTTTGGGAAAGAGAACAGAGCCCGGGCCAAGGGTGCCGCCGAACTTGAGAGCCCTCGGACGGCCTCTGACCTTCACTTACCCGGGAACCAGGTTTAGTGGGATGATGCTTCGCTGCCTGGTGATGGGGCAAGAAGTGGGACACTTAGTCTAGGCCGACCACCTCAGCTGAAAAGATGCTACTGAAACACACTGGTGGTTCCTAGCGTGGGCGTCCCTTCAGAATCCCTCTTTAGGCACTGGCTAGAACCCAGCAAACATCTCTCTCCGGAGGGGCCAAGCCCAACCTTCCCACAGACAGCTGAAGCTCTGAGTTGTCGGTATGAAAACGGGAGGAGACCCCCAGTTCACATCCACGGCTCTCGCCGGGCCCCTCCCTAGTTTCCTCTGGGTTTGCTTTCCTTGCCAACGGAGCCCGGTTCTTGGCCGCGTGTACACGTTTTCTACTTCTTGCTGAATCCAAATCCAAACCCCAATCCAAATCGACCCCCTCGGAAAAAATGAATGATTCTGCTAAAACGACTTGATGACCTGAGCCGGCTTCTTGCAGCCAGGCCCCTCAGGGAGCAGGTTCATCATCCCCAACCTCCACTCGCTTTTCTTGGAAGCTTTATTTTGTTGGCTGTGGCAGGTTTATGCATTTCAGTCTTAGCAGGTTTCCACCCTATTCTTAGTATCTCCTGTACATTTTTGTTCCTCGTTTGGTATTCGGATGCACGATCTCTTTCCCCTTAGAAATTCTGAAGTGCAGCCTGTGAAATGGAGTGACATGGAAACGGCAAATCCCAGAAAATCGGCAGAGATGCTTCTGGAGAACTGGAGCCGCTCCAGTTGATCGAATTCTGCACCTGTGTTGCAGAATAGGAGGAGAACCTCCTATTCTCACGTAACATTATTAGATTTTATGTAGAGCTGTACAGCAACCCACAAATCCTATCCGTTTTATCGTAGGGCATTTTAGTTATCTTTCTCAAAGATTGTACACTTTTAATACAGCCCTGGGTTGAGCTTATTTTTGTAGCATTGTCATTGCGGGTCTTCTGTCAAAGCTGGCTCGTTTCTCCTCACCCCTCAAAATGACAAGAGGGAAGAAAGTGCTAGGGTGAGTTAATGTGTAGCATCATTTTGTAGCTTGTGTTCAAGTGTAAAAAGTGCTACTGAATTCACTCTTAAGATTATTTTTCACTGGCCAACTGAATTTCATTTTCCATTATGTTATAGTCTGAAAGCATCCACTGTCTGTTCATAAACTGTCACTGTGTGAAAGCAGTGCATATCGTACACAGCCTCTCTGTTAGGATGAGTCCCGTCCTCCAAAGAACCCAGTGTCTTGTGGTATTGAAAGCTGAAAGTCAGTATGACATTCTTTTGTTTGACGTGTTCCTGACTGCAAAGAGTTAATGACGAAGAAGTCATTTTTATTGAATAAATCAGAAGGTTACCTGGAGTGGTTCATTTTAATATTCTGTATTTGGGGCGCGAGTGTGTGTTTTCCTTATGGCACTGCGTCTTTCCAATATTGATTTTGTGTCCCTTGGGAATGGTCCCAGTGCTGCTACCTCTTTCCAAATATGGTGGGAGATTTTTGTGGGGAGGAAGCCTCTCAGCGCTGCCTGCTTTTTGTCTCTCTGTCGTGCCTGGCTTGCATTCTTGTGGACCTAAATACCTGCTGCTTGTGTGGGGGGTGCATATCCTGGATCTCTACCTTTATTTGTTGTTCTTTTTTGTCTTAACTACTTTCCTGGCTATTGGGGCTCTGTTCTAGACTATGTCTAATTGTGACCAAAGGCTTGCTTTATTATCCAGTGTTCTGAGGCTTTTAAAGGCATTTTCTTTTTAGAAATGAACTGGTTCCTGAAAAAAAAAAAAAAACCCACTGCTGTAGAATCAGTGCTGACTCATAGCAACCCTATAGGACAGAGTAGAACTGCTGCACAGAGTTTTTAAGGAGTACCTGGTAGATTTGAATTGCTGACCTTTTAGTTAGCAGCCATAGCACTTAACCACTGTGCCACAAAGTGTTTCCAACTGGTTTCTAGGATCCTAAAAAAGCGAAACTGAAACCACTGCTGTTAAGTTGATATTGGCTTGCACCAAGGACAGAGTAGAAGTGCCCACCAGGGCTTCCAAAGAGTGGTTGGCGGATTTGGACTGTGGGTCTTTTGGTTAGCAGCCACAACCCCTTAAGTCCTAGCTAGTTCATAATGTTAGCAACTGCAGTGCTGTTTGGCTAAGTGCATAGTTCTGTAGCCCTAGGTGGGTAGTTTCTTTTCCTACTGTCAGAGATTAAACACACAAATAATAGGCAACATTTTTACTACTCACTGTTTTCCCCACAAGTGTTTTCCCATTATTCCCCTACAAGTTGTAGGTCTTGGTTTAGCCTTAGAATTTTATATGCTTCAACATTTCTCACTGCCTCCCCTATCTAATGAAAATTTCCTTTCTTTTATAGCTCTTCGGAGAAAGAAATTAGAACAAATTCATACTACTGTGAAAATGACTGATAGCTTCAACCTATTGCCGTCCAGTTGATTCTAACTTATAGTAACCTTATGGTGCACACTAAAACTGTCCCATAGGGTTTCCCAGGCTGTAATCTGGAAGCTGACTCCCACATCTTTCTCCTTAAGAGTGACTGCTAGGTTCAAATTGCCGACTTTTTGGTTGGTGACAAGTGCTTAACCACTTACCACCAGAGCTCCAATATTCTTTCACTGATACAGCCGTTTTGCTTACAGTTGCTGTACCCTAATTGTGAATAGGTGAAATTTGTTGAGTGTTAGAAATTTGAATGTAGAGATCACATGTGGGTAGGGAGGACCCAACCACTTGCAAATCTGAGGTCAGCCCTAACCTCCTTAGGGCCTCTCTAGGCTGCTTCTCCTCTACCTTTTCCTGGAGGTTCTGGAAATTCTCTCCACATCACCATGGCTTGTGAGCATGGTTACATCAACACATGTACAGAGGTGGAGGACTTGTGTGGGAGACATTGTAGGTACAAGGGAGCTAGCATTCCCCTCCACTTTCCTTTGAGGAATAGAAAGTTCTCCATTTATGATACCAGCTATATTTTTAGAAATGAAAACCAGAGGGAGATAAGCAAAGATTGGGTTGAAATGGGTAAGTTCCAGCCCTCTTGGATAATCTTCCTACTGAACTTATTCCAATTTTTTGTTGTTGTTGTTGAAATCTTATGAAAGAAGCACAGGCAGGACCAGATCTGAGGGACAACCCCCAGCCCTACTGCCATGAGGACTGGCAGTGGGCAGCCTAGTCCATGCCTACTGCCATCTGAAATTCCTTCATATGGGTTTGGTCTACAGGTTGTGTAAGGTGTATATTCTGGCCTGTGTGGGCCTAGCGTGTTGTTGGAGCTGGTTGACATTGCAAGGAGGAAAAAAATGTGGGTGACAAAATAGGAAGCCGAGATCGCCTTCATTCCTCTTAGAAAATCCAATCTATTTCCTAAAGGAACCTTGTTTTTCCCTGCCATGGGGAAACCTCTCAAGACGGTGGTGTCAGCGTATCCAGCAAATGAACTGCTTATTGGAATCAGTGCTTAAATGTTATAGCTTCACATACTCCTGAAAATCAGTGACCAGGATGCAAGGGACACCAGGATGCAAGAGAAATAAATTATTGAGGGTTGTTTAAGATCTGCTCATTCTACATTGTGGCTTTAACTGGAGACAAGAGGGACCATAGTTGGAAATTAGAATGCAGTGCTTTTCAGCAACCAAGAAGCAGACAAAGGGACATGCTGTGTTTTAATTTGAAGAATGTGATAGGACAGATTTTCCTTTTACTACAGTGGTACATTTATTGAAGAAGGTTCGGGGAGAGGTTTATGGCTAGGTGATGGAGATGATGTCTGTCCTTACCTTTTACAGTCTCTTCTACTTCCGTGATCCCTCATAAGCCTGCGGGTTTCGGTTAATTAAAATGTCTGGGTTGTGAACGGGGCTTACTAAGCTGCCTTCTAGACATTCCCTCTTGCTTTGTGCTGGAATTGTTTAGGAATGCTTGAATCTAGGTAAAAGATGGAACTGAGAAGTTTTAACAGGATTCTCGATGTCATTTTTGAACAGGATTCAATTTTTGGCAACCAGAGGCTCACGTTCATGCCTACTTACTTACATGGGTTGACATCTTTTACATGAGATGTTGGTGCAAGGTGTCACATGCTGTGTGATGTGTTACCCATGAATTTCTAAGCTTTACTACCAATTCCTTTTATCATCATTTGGAGATGTTGAAATGAGGGTGTCAAACCTCTGAAAAGTATCTTGTAGGTGGTTTAGGCAGAAATGGTGGAAGAAACTCCTGTTCATGTAGAATATAAGACTTACAATTTGTATCGCTGTGCTTGCTACCAAGAGATGCCATATATGATGTCTTTTCAAAGAAGGAGAAAAAATACAAATTAATCATAGTGAGGATGTTAGTCTCCGACCCAAGGCATTTGAAGCTTGGGCACGGATTGCTTGGAGTCATCATGAATTTCTGTTGTTGCCAAGGATTCTCACTGTTGAAGGGACAGGAGACGAAAGCCCACCTTTCTCACATGTGACTATCTGGTGGGTTGCTAGCTGTTTTACCCTACTTTAATATTCAAAGGTGTTTTTGACAGGTGTGTCATACAAAGGAATAGACGCTATAGAGCAGAAGGAAGGGGAGAAAATGGCATGTAGTTTGGGCCTGCTGGCTCTGGTTAGTTGTACTAATGAGAAATGGTCCTTTTCTAATTGTCTGGGGGAGCATTGCTCAGCTAAAGGGATCAAATATCCAACTGAATGTGGGCTGGTCATCCTGTTTGACTGACAGAAGGGCCTCCTTGTAAATAGCATCACCTACCTGAACTGCTGGTACAGTGGTTAAGAACTCAGGCTGCTAACCAAGAGACTGGCAGTTCCAATCCACTGCTCTTTGGAAACCCTGTGGGGCAGTCGTACTGTCATATGGGGTCACTGTGAGTCAGAATCAACTCGATGGCATGCAACACCACCAACCTGAGCTGAGTAAAACAGAGGCAAGAGAATGGTCTGGGGTGATACTTCTGGGGGTGGTCTTTGGTTTCAAGAAAGAGAAGGCTGCTTGTGATCATGCAGGAGTCGTGGTTGTTAGCTGAGTTTTTCGCTGGCTCCTGAGGACCCCATGTGCAAGGGAACGTCAGGAATGAAATGCTGCCTGTTCCCGTGCGACTCCCCTTCTTGATGTGCACCACACCATTGTGATCCATAAGGTTTTATTGATTGATTTTCCAAAGTAGAGCACCAGGCCTTTCTTCCTCGTCTGTCTTAGTCTGGTAGTTCCACTGAAAGGTGTCAGCATCAAAGCCAGGGATGGATTATCCAATAAGCAAGTAAGCGTGGATTTTACTCATCATTTACTAATCTATAATGAACAGTTTCACATTTTTCATTTCAAAGATTCTGCTTCTAGGTACGACAGACATCTGTCTGCCAACCCATAGTACCTTCCTACAGAATCAAAGCTTCTTTTCAAAGTTACAGTCCTTGGCAGGGCCAGATGCTCAGTAAGCAAGGTAAGCATGGGCTTTTTCATGTTTACTTGCTGATTTATGGTGAGCAATTGCACTGTGATGTGGCCTGCTGACAGCCGTGTCAAACTGTTTACTGCTGATGACTAAGGAAGCACAGGTAAACCGTGCCTGTTGGACAATCCACCCTTGGTAGCATTGGCTGCGAAGTCATCCCGGGTCTCCCACATGGAAAGCAAGAACTCTACCACTGAGCCAGCGCTGTATACATGCCCCTCATTGTCGGAGCTTCTAAGTTCTCGGGAGATTTCAGAAAACTTGACTTACAGGCCAAATCTAATCATTAAAACAGCGTGGGCCAAACAGAACACATCTTGGCCCATGAGCTATCGGTTTGCCGTCCCTAGATACGAAATTGTAGTTCCGACGGTGGGTTACTTGATAAGAGCAGGTCTCACTTCCTTTTCTCCTCGTTTTTTTGCCAGGTTTACTCGAGAGCAGCACCCGACTGAAGCCTCACGAAGCCCAGAACTACCGAAAGAAGGCGTTGTGGGTGTCTTGGTTTTCCATCATAGTCACGCTGGCGCTGGCTGTGGCCGCCTTCAGTGAGTATCAGGAGTCTCGCCGGTCGATACGTGCTGGTGGTACCCGTTTTACTCTGTAACCCCTGTGGGATGCGCTTGTGCTTTTAGTTGACTGTTATTGGTGAGTAAATTTTGTAGATGGCCGGCTAGTCAGGGCCCTTAGAAATTAGTCAGATGGCTTCTCTCTCCTGCAGAGGGAAAGGGGTGGTGAAGAGGAAGGCACAGAGATGGTACTGGGAGGGCTGTACTGAAAGTCAGCCGACCGGTGTGTGGAAGTGGATTCTGGCTGCTGGCTGAAGAGTGAAAATATTCTCTTGGGGGAATGCCTTCAACTTGGGCTATCAGGTGACAGAGACATGTCCTCGGGATGCGTGTTTTGAGCCTAATGCGATCGGATGAATGAAATATTGCAGTGCATCTGCTCTCTCTCCTAGTCTGTCTGTGTGAGGTTTAGAAGAAGAGCATGTTCAAATTTTAATGAGAGAAAAACAGTTGAGTCTTCTCTCAAATTGCTGGTGGCCCTGGAAAGGAAAGCATTTATAATAATCATAATAATAGGGAAAAACCCTCGAAAACAAACAACAGCAACAACAAAAACCCAAGCAAAGCAAGAATGTTGAAGAATTTGTGCCTGTGGATGATCCTATCTGGGGGTTAAGAAGCCTCATGAGGTGTGTTTTCTCAGCCAAGATTTACCACCTATAGAAATGTGACTGTAGTATTTATTTTTATTAATCATGTAGTGATTTCACAAGCCTAAGATATGACAGTCTGTCATGTATATTCAGTATAGTTCAACCTCTGTAGAAACGATTTTATTTTTTTTTAATGCTGAGGTAAAAGGGAATTCATTTTTCTCATTCTTACCTCAGCAGAAAGATCTATTCTCAGTGACAGTGACAAGTATCATACAAGGTATCTCCTGTGACAGCACTCAGAATGGGAGGTGTCCACTGCAAGCTGTGACTCTGTGTGTGTGTGTGTGTGTGTGTGTGAGAGAGAGAGAGAGAGAGAGAGAGGGAGAGAAAGGGAGAGGGAGAGAGGGAGAGAGACAGAGAGAGTGCATTGTTTAAAATTCTGTTCTGCACTGTTGGCCCTGCTGCTGGAAGTTGGTGTTGGCTCCCAGGGGGGCATATTAGAATTTGACCAAATGCTCCCAGTGAATGTTGTCATATGCTACTTGAAGCAATTTATATTAGAAATACTGTACCATATCATGGCTCCCCAAAAGCTGAATGTTTAGAAGCAGAGAATAATGCATTTCAGGGTATAACCCTTTACCAGTGAGCCAGAAATCTAATCAAGAGAATTCTGATTCCTGAAAATAACTGCTCCTTTGCCTCTCCCCACCTTTTTTAAAGCTGAAACAAGAATAACAAGTCATTACTATCCCGGGAGGATAATTTGGTTGTGGTTGCTGGTGGTGGGCTCTGGATCAGATGCTGTAATTTACATATGTAAAGAAAGAGGACTCTAATGAAGGGAGGTGATTTACAAACAGAACAATAGCAATTCATCCATGTCTGTGTGTCTAATAAAGCTGTTAGACTTTCTCTTGTATCTGAGAGAGGACCTAGGGATAAGACTATGTTTGATGTACTAGAGTCTCATTAATATGGAAAAATTATGATGAAATTTTTGTTTCACGTGTTTGGCCTGATCAGTTGGGCTTTCTTAAAAATCCTGTTCCATTGCTTTTAATGGGAAAAAACTGTTGTATGATAAATGCAAAAATATCACTTTGCTTTGTGAAAAAGATTTCTTTCATTTTTTAATGATTTTAACTTTTATTGTGGCAAGTGTTTAAATTCTAGAACTCCTTGCCTACAAAATATTGACCTTGGCCTATAATATCATGCTCTCTTATATTCCACAGTACATTCAGTTTGTTCCCAAGTTGCTTTCAATTTGCTGTGGCTTAGTTAAATCAAAAAAGGTAGAAGACAAATTATATTTTCCCTACTTTAACTATAGAGGTTTTTTATTGTGTGTGTGTGTGTGTGTGTGTGTGTGTATGTACGTGTACGTGTTTCATATTTTAAACACTGCAGGTAGTCTTTGTCACATTTTTTCTTTTTCTTTTTTAATTTTGTTTAGATGCAGATTTATGGAGCAAACTAGTTTCTCATTAAACATTAATACACATGTTGTTTTGTAACATTGGTTACTAAATCTGAAACATGTCAACACTCTACCTTCCCAGCCTTGGGTTCCCTGTTACTGTCTTTCCTGACACAATCTGCCTTCAAGTCTGGCCCCTGGGCTGGTGTGCCCTGCCCCTTTAGTCTCACTTTGCTTTATGGGCCTGTCTAATCTTTGGCTGAAGGGTGCGGCGTCTCAGGAGTAACTTTGTTACTGAGCTGAAAAGGTGTCTGGGGGCAGTACTCTCAGGGTTTCTCCAGTCTCTGCCAGATCGGTAAGTCTGGTCCTTTTCATTTTTGTTAAGTTAGAATTTTGTTCCACATTTTTGGCCAACTCTTTCTGGAGCCCTCTGTTGTGATCTTTGTCAGAGCAGTTGGTGGTGTTAGGTGGACACCATGTAGTTGTGCTGGATTCAGTCTGGTGGAGGCTGTTGTATTTGTGGTTCATTAGTCCTTTAGACTAATCTGCCTCTTGCGTCTTTGGTTTTCTTCATTCTTCCTTGCTCCAGATAGAATCAGATGCCTGCTCTTAGATGCCTGCTCAAAAGCTTTTAAGACTCCAGATGCTACCTTGAGGTAGACTTTGATTATATTTTAGGGTTGCTAGATTTACTCTTTAGTTTCCGAAGTATATTTGCAATATGGAATATTTCAAACCCTTCCTCAAGCATCATTTAGATGCTAACAGACTTTTGTGCAATCCCTTTCACAGTTTGAATGGAAAGGATATCAATAGAGATTAAGCAACATAAACCCAGACCTTTCAAGTTATTTTAAATTGATGTCTAAAGAAAGAATGTTTCAGAAATGACAATAAACATATATTTTTAAAGTGTCACAGGGAGCTCCAGTCCTACTTTCCAAGCAAGTGGTTGACAGAGATGAGATGGAATGGCTTGGTGAAGCTTTTTCCTGCCCAAGGAAATAGTTGAGTTGAACGAGTAAGTGTTTTTCAGAGAGTTGCTATAGTACTACCACATGCAGTCCTTTGGTCTGGTCAAGAAGTCTGGAGTGTGTGTGTGTGTGTGTGCTGGGAGGGGAGTGATAGTCATGGCGAAGAGAAGACAGTTGTATTTGTGATTGTATCTTCTTTCTACTGGTAGATGATAAATTCTATCAGGTAGGAAGAACATCTTATCCTTGCATGGGATCCGTACTCACAATTAGTAAGTGAATGAACTGAGATCTCTCTCTCTCTCTCTTTTTCTCTCTCATAGCTATGTATCATGGACTTTTTTTTTTATTGTGATTAAGTGAAAGTATACAATCCAAATTAAATTTACATATCTGCCTATCTGCAGTTCCTTCTGCTTTTCTTCCCTGGTGACAGCATACTCCTCCTTTTTGTTCTGTATATGTCGTATCCTCTTAACAATCTCCTGTCCCCTCCTCTCTTCCCTTTCCTCTTCTTTCTAGTAAGTGACCAGTAGGACAGCATCCTATAGATGCATAGGACCATAAAGTATACACATCATACAGTCACATTGTATCCTCAAGTCCAGTCCATTCCTGTCCAAAAAATTGACCTCAGTACTGTTTTCTGGTCAGGGGTCGCCTCCAGTCTAGGGGCCATGTTCCCAGGGGAACACCCAGGCCTCCAGACCATCAGTTGCAGTCTTAGTGAAGTTCTTGAGGTGCACCCCTGCTTTTCCCGTGTTGCCACTGGTGCTCCGTGTTGTATGCCCCATCATAGCTGTCTTTGGTGGTGGCTGGGCATCCTCTGGTTCTTCTGGTTACATGGTGATACAGTTACCCATTGACGTAGGTCTTTCTGTTTCCTGGGTTCTTTTTTCCTTGTGTCTTTGTTGTTCTTGGAGATAATCTGTTCCAGATGAGGTGGGACCATTTGGTGTACCTCAGATGACAGCTTGCTAGCTTTTAAGACCACACATGCCACTCACCAATCTGGGGTGCAGAAGACTCTTAGAATTAGGCTAGTGACACCAGTTGGCTTCTATGACCCCCGAGAGCATGGTCTCCAGACTCCTGCTCCTGCTACTCTATACTTGTAATATTGGTTTAAGATGAGAAGAGTTTTCGGATTATTTTGAAGTCCAGTTAAATTGATCTTTTCTACTGTGTGCTGTCACTGCTTTTACCCAACCGAATTTCTATCAACTATCTAGTCTATGACTAGCCCTCTCTCTCCCTTGCCACCCTTTCAGCTGTCCAAGAGTCTTTTCTTCTGTACATGAGTCTATTTTTAAGTCCTATAGTCAGAGACCCTGGTGGCATAGTGGGTTAAGCACTACATCTGCTAACCAAAAGGTGGGCAGTTCAAATCCACCACACACTCCTTGGAAATTCTATGGGACAGTTCCGCTCTGACCTCTAGGGTCACTATGAGTTAGACCCAACTCGACAGCAGTGAGTGTGTGTGGGGTGTGTGTGTATAGTAGGGGTCTCACACAATGTTTGTCGTTGTGCTGTTGACTGATGTTACTCAGCAAAATGTCTTCCAATTAAAACCAGGTTATGAGATGCTTCCTAAAATCATGAACTGAGATCTTGCTCTCTCTTATTTCTCTCTTTCTCTGTATATGTGTATGTGTGTGTGTGTGTGTATATACCTCAGATATGTATATATGTAAGTTAGGTGGAGAGGAAATAGTTCATGGAAAAAGATAAACTATCTAAAAGTTTGCTTAGCTAAGTCTCATTTATTTTTTAAACAACTGAGAAGTTCGTGAGAGGACTGACTCATCATGGCTCTTCTCTTGCTAAAGCCAGTCAGTGTCTTGGCGTCTTGTCTAGTGCTATCAGTCGCAACTTTTACCTTCACCTTCTCAGCTGCTGTTTCTCGCTTAATCACAGATACTGATTTTTAGCTCAGCATTTTCTGAAGAAATGCTGTCATTTCTTTTGTTTCTGAAAACAAGGATGATGGATAGTTGTAATATAGGGGAATACCTCTTTTCATAGTCAGAAAGATTCATCTTTTTACATAGTATGTACACTGTGGAAACACTGGTGGCATAGTGGTTAGGTGTAATGGTTGCTAACCAAAAGGTTAGCAGTTCAAATCCACTGGGTATCCCTTGGAGGCTCTGTGAGGCTGTTCTTCTCTGTCTTGTGGAGTCTCTGTGAGTCTGAATCAGCTTGATAACAATGGGTTTGGAGTTTTGGTACACACACATTGTAGAGAAAGACTCTTTGCCTGCAGTGAGGTTCCAGGTATTCAAGTATGCAGTGTTTTCCCAGCTTAATAGTCTCTTAAAGACCTAATGATAAAACTGGCGTAGGTGAGTATTACTGAGATATTTGTGATAAATCAGTTATGTGTGTAACTAGTAAGCCTAACATTCATGTGTTTGGAATCGTTGGAAAAATTAGGTGACGTTTCAAAGTCTGTGACTTGAATTCATGTACTTTGAAAAGGACATGAACTTTTTTGATAATTTTTGGTAATATAATGATTTCAGATCTGTTCAAATGCTGATAGAAAACCAGATGGTAACACTTCTTGAACATTTCAGAGAGAGCCCAAGTTTGGTTTTAAAGTTGGTTCTGTTTATAATCAGAAGGCAGCATGGAAAATGGCAATCTTGTTATGACCAAACATAAAAAAAAAAAAAAATTCTTTGTTAATAACAAAGTTGGAAGAGAATAGAAATTCCATGTCAGAACGCAAGGGTTTGACATTGATGTCTTTGTTAGGATGATTTAGGAAAATGCATTCTGTCTCAGTTTTTGAGGTTTGAATGAGTACAAGTTAATTTTTAGGCACTCAATATGTGTTCTGTGGGAAATGAAGATAAATTTGAAGCATTCTCCAGGGAAAACCTTTCCTAAGATACACAGCTCCATTTAAAAAAAAAGTAATTCCAGCCCACATCTTCTCAGAAAAAGCTGTCTCAAAAATTTCGTGAATTGGTAGATTCAGGAATTAGAAAATTCTCTGGAAGGAGTGATTTTCTTTTTATAGCTGGGGATTTCCAAATAAACGATTTCATTTTTAGTGTGATTTTTTGACCCTTAAAAATGGTAGACAGCATGTGCTTATCCTTCTGTTTTGAAATTGAGAGGCCGTGTGTTAAGACATGAGATAAAATGAAGCTACATGTGTTGTTTATAAATCCAACAAAACATGTCTGGGAACTTAGATTTTCTCTTATCTGGTGATGCACTGTGTGGTGTAGAAGGTGGAAGACCCTCCAGTGACTTTTTGTTGCCCTACACCTGATGCTGGAGTCTCCGGTGTTAACAGTTAACATGATTGGCGGCCAACCAGAAGATTGGAGGTTTGAAGCCATCCATATGGACCTTGGAAGAAAGGCCTTGGTGATCCACTGCTGAAAAATTGGCCATTGACAACCCTGTGGAGCATCTCTCTCCTTTGACACATGTGGTGCTGCCCTGAGTTGGAGCTGATAGCAGCTGTTCATCCGCAACGCGTAAAATTTTACTGTGAACTGAATGTCCAGCTTGACTGGGTTTCTTTGTCCCCCTTTCTCAGATACTCTGAAAAGGGTATGTATTCTTCAGCTGAGCTCATTTTCTTACATGGCTGACTCTTTGCAGGCCACCTCTGCAAACAGACCTTCCCAACCACCTAGTCTTAACCCCCCAGAGCAGTTTATCTGGGTACTTTCTCCACCATAGTTCTTCCTTGGTGCCCAGAACTCCCTGGCACCCCCCATTACATGGTGAGATTTGTGAGGTCCTTGTCTCTTGTGCCAGATCCCTAAGATCCTCTATCTGTGAATTATTTCAGTGAAGCAAAGACTCAAAACTGCAGCTTGCATTCTGCTCTTATAATGAATGATCCTTTGTGCAGCTGGTCATGTGTCTATTTGTTTTGAAAACACCAGTATATGCACATTATAAAAATTTATGGGACCAAGGGCACACAGTGCCAATATCTATCCCCTCACAAACTTTCTTCCCCACAGACAGGCTTTGTTACCAGTGCCTTGCCTGTCTCTCTAGCCGTTTTCTGTGCCCAGAAAAGCCCAGGTTTGGTATGTGTATACACCCTTCAGTTCTGACTCGTGTTAGAAGTATTGTCTTATCCTTGCTGGTCTTTTGAACAGCACAGGTCTTTTCACAAGCCTCTGTTTTCATAGCTTTGTACCAAGACAAATTGACACGGAGAATTTTCAGGAACAGCTTCCTAATGAGCATCTGTCTGCTGCCGCTGAACGGGGTGCCCAGTGAGGGCTGTGGGCAGGAAGCTGGAGAGCCACATCCTGGCGGTGCTGGGGGGATAACTAGTCCCTTGCCAGCGTGCTCAGTCAGTGATAACCACAGACTCTGTTTCCTAGAGGTGGAAAACAGGAGGCAGGGAAAAAAAAAACCCCAAAACACCCTAAACCCAGTGGAGTCAATTCCTACTCCTAGCAGCCCTATAGGAGGAGCAGGTATAAATGTGGCTTAGGGATCTCACTCTGACATCTCTTCCTGCCTCTTGGCTCTTCCTTTATACCTTCATGTCAAGTCATCAGAGATTCTGTGCCTGTCACTGCCCCCGCACCCTTGTGTGACTAGGTCACAGAGGGGTCTCAGAGTGTGAGTAGTATTTAAGCCAAGCCCCTTTGTTTATCTCCTTGTTTCACCCTAGCTTCTTGGTGGGCTGCGTCACCCCATGTCTTTCACAGTTAAGTCTACTCCAACGAAAAGTGTTACTTGTGGCTCCGTAAGTGCTCCATCTTGCATCTTGCCAGTGCTCACACACCATCTCTTCCCTTGGTCTTATATACCCTTTGTTTGTTTTCATAGTTACATTTTATATATCAGGCAAAACCCACATCAAAATTCACCTCTTCCAGGAAGCCCTCCCTGGCCTTTAGGCTGATGGAAGGGTCCCATTGTTTTCCATTGCTCATTGGGCATGCATCAGTCAGAACCCTTGACCCAGTGCTTGAGCCAGTGCATTTTTGCTATCTGCAATAGTGTAAACTCCTCAGAGCCAGGCCCCATGTCTACTCCCCTCCTGTCCCTAAAACAATTGACACTCAGATATGGGTAGAAGTATTCGAGTCAGTTTTTCCTTCTCCCTGGGGAGGCCACTGTGGTTACAGCCGGTTGAAAATGTATATTTGCCATAAAGATTCTGAACAAAGGAATAGCAGTTTTTTCAAGTGCATGGGGACAAGGGGAAAGCTGCAGTTCAGATGTCTTCAGCTTTGTAAATATCAAGGACACAGGAACCCATTCTCTCCCTCCAGCTCTCCCGCTATTTCCACCCTCTTTGTCCTGTCTTCTGCCTTCTCCCCAGGCAGAAGCATCCAGGGTTTCTGCCCACAGGGATTTGCTGGCGGCTGTTGCAGACCACGTCTTCCAGAGTGTCCACACTCACAGTGAGCTGCTGTTTCTAGCCCTGCGTGGTGAAGGAGGAGGTTTCGGCAGCTGCTTGCGAGTTCTGCCTCTTCTCCGGCAGGCACAATACATTTTAATTAAAAGTGTGGCCAGGGCACATTAGCACCAGGGTGTTCTTATCACATGACTTTGGTAGTAACCCAGAGGAGGTGAGTGGTGAGCCCTACCTGGACTTATCCATGTGCCCCTCCTTACTTGGGCCCTGGGCTCTCTGCCAGGAAATGAACAGGATCCCCTTGGGAAATTTGGGAAGGTTTTCCCCATTTTCCCTCAATCTTATTTCAGGTGCATTTTTTACTCAGCTGTACAAGAAGGGGCTTTCGGGTCTGCTTATATTCCAGTGCTGTGGTTTGATCTTCCGGGAATTAACCTCTTAAAAGCAAATTTCTGGTGTAGCTGTCCCTTGATGAGAGCTTACTTGTTGGTGTTCTGAACTGTGCCCTGAGAGATGGGAGCACTGAGATGTGGAAGCCAGAGGAGGGACAGAACTGTCGCCTCAACAAAACCAGCTGCTTCTTCCTCTTCACCGTCTTCAGGGCATAACGACTTCTTGTTGGCTGTGTTCATCCAGTCCTTCGTGAGTCCCTGTCTGGTGAAGCACTGTGCTGAATGCCAGAGATGACTCCGAGGAGCAGAATCGTCTGCACCCTCCGAGAGCTCAGGTATAAATGTGCAGGAGGACTCTGTAGAAGAATAAATGACAGGGTAAGGGACTAGGTGGTGATAGGTGCCGTTGGGTTGTTTCAGACTCATGGTGACCTTGTGTGCAACAGAATGAAATGCTGCCCGGTCCAGCACTATCCTCACATTGTTGCTGTGTTTGAGCCCAATGTTGCAGCCCCTGTGTCAGTCCATGACAATGAGGGGCTTCCTCTTTTTGGCTAACCCTCGACTTGACCAAACCTGATGCCCTTCTCCAGGGACTGGTCCCTACTGATGACATGGCCAAAGTAAGTGAGGTGAAGTCTTGCTGTCTCCTCTTCTAAGGGACATTCTAGCTGGATTTGTTCCAAGACAGATTTAAAGGAGTAGGTTAGAGAAGCTGAAAACTCTTCCTGTGTTAGGCATATCTGGAAGTTGGATAAAGAACATCATGGCCTTGTCAGAGTAAGAACAGTCTGTAGCCCCCAGTATCCTCCACCTTCCGTAAAGGATGACATGAAAATCAGAGCTATCAATGCAGAAGCTAAAGGTAAGTGTGAGATGGGAGTTGGGGGCTTGGGTCATGATGTCTGTGCGGGCCTGGAATAGGCCTTGCCTTGTCTGGTACCAGGCTGATAAATGAAGATCCCCAGCATAAAGCAAATGCCTCCTCTTCAGTGAAAGAGTGGATCAAAATAAATACAGTCACCAGACAAACAAGACAAATTAAAAAACCCAACAATTTCCATCTGAGGTGATTCTGACTCATGGTGACCGCTTGTGCATAAGGCAGGACTGAGCTCCGTGGGGTTCTCATGGCTGTGATCTTTTGGAGGCAGACCTCCAGGCCTTTCTTCCAAAGGTGACTCTCAGTCGACTTGAATTACAAACCTGTCAATTAGTAGTTGAGCACTTAGCCCGTTACACTGCGTAGCCACCTAGGGATGAGGAGGAAGCTTCTGTGTCTCTGTGTAAGATGAGGATAGAGAAGCCTTCCACTAGAATTCAAGCTGTAAGATTACCCTCACATAAATTTGTGTTTGGAATTTTTATAGGTTGGGGAAATAGACACTGACATTTACTGCAAGAGGGTAAGAGAGAGTCTCAGGGATACCACTCATCAGGGAGCAAAGGCAGGATTGGGCACAGGGAGGAGATGAGCTGCAATGCTCTTGCCTCAGAGGCTTATCCCACAGGGAGCTGCGATGACCCTTTAGAGTTGTTCAGTGGAGGCAGCAGAGCCAGACCAGTCATTGGTGTGAGATGCCCCAGGGATGAGCATACCCTCGGGGAAGGCAATACTGATCATTAGAGGGCATTTAATTCCAGGAAAAGGATGCATCTGTAAGCCTGTCTCCTGGTAACTGGGGGAATGAGGGCACGTCCTGAAGGGAGATGCAGGAGTTTACACTGCACACTTAGTCTGGGAACTCTTGACATGAGAGATTAACATGGGTGTAGACCTGATTTCAAATCCCCTAGGGTGTCTGAGAGAAGTAAGTGCAGAATCTCAAAAAAAGCTTAGCCTGTGAATGAGGCTGCATAGTCCAGCATTACAAAGCTCCCTAGGAAAAGAGTCCACTATGATTGAGAGCCATACACAAGCAGCAGGATTAGAACTCAGATTCCAGGTAAGAGAGTTATCTGACAAAATCTGTAACATGAGTATATTTAATATGAGGTGATCTAATTTTCCTTTCATAAGTTTAATCACCTTGAAAGAAAAGACATCAAAAAGAATATTTGGAAAATAACCAAATAAATATATTGTTATTAGTTTTATTGAAGGTATAGCATGGATTTATTTCTAAGGATAACAGTAGTCCTGCCTTTTTTTTTTTTCATTATGACTGAGTGAAAATGTACATTCCCATATAAATTTACATGCCCCCCTATATGCAGCTTCCACTGCTCTCCCTGCCCGGTGACAGCACACTATTCCTCTCTGCTCCATACATGTCTCATCCTCCCAACAGTCTCCTTTCCCCTCCTCTCCACCCACTCTCTGCCTTTTGCCTTCCTCCATTGCTCTCTTCACAGCTTTTCCCCATTCTAGCTGATTTTTTTAATTTGCTTATATATGTAAATTAGGTTTCTAATGGTAATTCTTGATTTGTTTTTCAAGTTTTATTGTTATTTGTTGACTTCTTACCATGAAAAAAATAAGTTAACTCTTGTATCCTCTTCCTGGGTCAAAGTAAACACATGTACATCCTGAATTGCCATCACTGCAGAGTAGTTACTGTTTGATAACATAAATCCTGATCACTCAGCTATATAATGAAATTTGATCACTTTTTCTTTTCTTTAAAACAGCAAATGAAATTTTCATTGGGTTTAATATGCCTTGTTTATTCCTATGTTTAATTTTCCTTGAATTTACTTGTTTTTTTAAACTGTATTTTATTGTGATCAAGTGAAAATATACAATCCAAATTAAATTTGCACGCCTGCCTGTCTGCAGCTTCTCCTCTCCTTGCCTGGTGACAGCACACTCCTCCTTTTTGTTCTGTGTATGTTCTATCGTCTTAACAATCTCCTGTCCCTTTTTCTCCACCCTCTCCTCTCCCTTCTAGTAAGAGGCCAGTGGACAGCATCCTATAGATGCATAAAACCATAAAGTAGACTCCCCTTATGGTCACATTGTGTCCCTGTGTCCAGTCCATTCCTTTCCAAAGAGTTGGCCTCACTCATGTTTTCTGCTCACAGGTAGCAGCAGGTCTAGGGACCGTGCTCCCAGGGAAACCCCCAGGCTGCCAGACCATCAACTGTGGTCTTTTTTTTAGTGGAGTTCTTGAGGTGCATTCGTCTTTTTTATGAGTTGCCACTGGGACTCAACATTGTATGCCCCATCACAGCTGTTTTTGGTGGTGGCTGGACACCATCTGGTTCTTCTGGTACATGTTGATACAGTCACTCATTCACGTGGGTCCTTTTGTTTCCTGGGCTCTTTTTTTCCTCATGTCTTCGTTGTTCTTAGTGATCGTCTGTTTCAGATGAGTTGGGACCATTTGGTGTACCTCAGATGGCAGTGTGCTAGCTTTTTAAGAATCCAGATGCCACTCACCAATTGGGGTACAAAAGATTCTCTTTGCAATAGGCTAGTTATGCCAATTGGCCTTGATGTCTTGTGAGAGCATGGTCCCCAGACCCTGGCCCCTGCTACTTTATCTTTGTAATATTGGGTTAAGATTAGAAGAGTTTTCAGTTTGTGTTGAAGTCCAGTTAAACTGATCTTCGTTCTACTGTGTGCTGCCACTGCTTTCACCCAACCAAATTTCTATCAACTATCTAATCAATAACTAGTGCTCTCCCTCCCTCCCCCCTTTCCGCTGTCAAAGAGTTTTTTCTTCTGTACGTGAGTCTATTTTTAAGTCCTTAGAATCGTGGCCTCATCGAATATTTGTCCTTTTGCTGGTGACTGATTTCATTCAGCATAATGTCTTCCAGTGGAAACCAGGTTATGGGATGCTTCCTAAAATCATCATTGTTCTTTGTCATTGCATAGTGTTCCATTGGGTATATGTATGTACAATAATTTGTTTATTTATTCATGTGTTGGTGGGCATCGGGGTTGATTCCATCTTTTTGCTATTGTGGACTGTGCTGCAATAAACATTCATGTGCGTGTATCTGTTCATGTGACTGCACTTGATTCTGTAGGATATATTCCAAACAGTGGGATTACTGGATCAAATGTTATATCTATTACCAGCTTTTTAAGGAAGCACCAAATTGCTTTCCATAGAGGTTGTACCATTTTGCAGTCCCACCAGCAGTTTAGGAGAATTCCGATCTCTCCACAACCTTTCCTGCATTTGTTCTTTTGTGTTTTTTGGATCATGGCCAACCTTGTTGGGGTGAGATGGTATCTTATTGTAGTTTTGATTTGGGTTTCTCAGATAGCTAATGATTGTGAGCACTTCCTCATGTTTCTTTTGGCTGCTTGGATGTCTTCTTTGGTGAAGTGTCTGTCCATCTCCTTTGCCCATTGCTTAATTGGGTTATTTACCTTTTTCTTGTTGATGTTTTGTAGTATGTTGTAGATTATGGAAATCAGAGGTCAGTACGACAAATGTTTTTTACCATTCCGTAGGTAGTCTTTTAATTCTTTTGATAAAGTCTTTGGATGAGCAAAAGTATTTGATTCCCATTTATCTATTTTCTCTTTTATTGGTCGTGCTTTGTTTGTCAGATTTTGAAGTCTGAGTTGTCTATTAAAACTTCCATTGTTGACCCTATTTTCGGTTTGATATTTAGGTCTTTTATCCAATCTGAGTCAGTTTTTGTGGAAGGTGTAAGATATGGGTCTTATTTCAATTTTCTGCAGATAGATATCCAATTTTGCAAGCACCATTTATTAAAGAGACTGTTTTTACTCCAGTTTACAATCTTAGGGCCTTTGTTGAATATCAAATGTTGGTAAGAGGATAGTGGCATCTCTGGGCTCTCCACTCTGTTCCATTGGTCTATATGTCTCTTTATGTACCAGTAACAGGCTGTTTTGACTACTTGTGGCAGTGTAATAAGTTTTAAGGTCAGGTAGTGTGAAGCTTCCCACTGTGTTCCTGTTCTTCAGTAGTGCTTTGCTTATCTGAGGTTTCTTCTCTTTCCAAACAAAGTTGGTGATTTCTTTCTCCATCTCCTTAAAAAGTGTCACTGGAATTTGTATTGGGATTGCATTGTATATGCAGATAGCTTTGGATAAAATAGACATTTGGACAATGTTAAGTCTTCCAGGGTACAAGCAACAAGAACCGAGTGCCATCGAGTTGATTCCAACTCATAGTGACCCTTTAGACAGAGTAGTACTGCCCCATAGAGTTTCCAAGGAATGCCTGATGGATTTGAACAGCCCACCCTTCTGGTTAGCACTACAATATCAGGGTTTCCATGAGCAAGGTAGGCTTCTCCATTTGTGTAAGTCTCTCTTGGTTTCCTGCAGTATGGTCTTGTAGTTCTCTTTATATAGGTCTCTTGTTTCTGTAGTTAGACTTATTCCTAGGTATTTTATTTTCTTGGGGGCTATAGTAAATGGTATTGGTTTGGTGATTTCTTCTTTGATGATCTCTTTGTTGATATAAAGGAATCCTACTGATGTACTTATGTTTATCTTACAACCTGATACTTTGCTGAAGTCTTCTGTTTGTTTGAGTAGTTTACTTATGGATTCTTTAGGATTCTCTGCATATATAATTATGTCATCTGCAAATAGGGAGATTTTTACTTCTTCTTTGCTGATGTGGGTGCCCTTTATTTGTTTGTCTTGTCTAATTGCTCTGGCTAGAACTTCTAGTACAATGCTCAATAGAAATGGTGAGAGTGGGCATCCTTGTCTCAAGGAGAATTCTTTCAGTGTCTCTCCATTTAGGATTAGGTAGGCCATTGGCTTTGCATAGATGCACCTTATTGCATTGAGGAATTTCCCTTCTATGCCTATTTTGCTGAGAGTTTTTAGCATGAATCAATGTTGGACTTTGTTGAATGCCTTTTCTGCATCAGTTAACAAAATCAGGTGATTCGTATCTTTTGTGTTATTTACGTGGTTGATCACATTAATTGTTTTTGTGATGCTAAACCAGCCTTGCATCCCTAGTATGAATCCAACTTGGTCATGATGAATTATTTTTTTGATGTCTTGCTGAATTCTATTGGCAAGGATTTTGTTAGAGATTTTTACATCTAGGTTCATGAGTGATACTGGTTTGTAATTTTCTTTTTTTAGTAGGATCTTTCTGTGGCTGTGACATCAAGGTTATGCTGGCTTCATAGAATGAATTTGGGAGTATATCATCTCTTTCACTGCTGTGAAACAGTCTCAGTAGTATTGGAATTAACTCTTCTCTAAAAGTTTGGTAGAATTCTACAGTGAGGCCATCTGTGCCCGGAATTTTTTTGGTTGGTAGTTTTTTGATGCTTTTTCAGTCTCTTCTTTTGTTGCAATTTTTGCTTCTCCTTATCATAATTTTAGTAGATGATATGAATCTAGACATTTGTCTATTTCTCTAGCTTTTCAAATCTGCTAGAGTATAGCCTTTTGTAGTATTGTTATGTTATTTTTTATTTCAGCTGGATCTGTTGTGACATTTTTTATTCAGGTTGGTTGTTTCCTCTCCTGTTCTTCTTTTGTAAGTTTAGCCAGTGGTTTATCAATTTTATTGATGTTTTCAAAAAACCTGCTTTTTGTTTTGTTAATTTTTTCAATTGTTCTTTTATTCTCTGATTGATTTAGTTCTGCTGTAATCTTTATTATTTATTTTCTTCTGGTGCCTGAAGGATTCCTCTGTTGCTCTCTTTCTACTTGTTCAAGCTGTGGGTTAATTCTTTGGTTTGGGTGCTTTCTTCCTTCCAGATATGTGCGTTTATAGAGATAAAATTGACCTCTGAGTGCTGCTTTTGCTGTATCCCATAGGTTGTGGTAGGATGTGTTTTCATTCTCATTTGATTCCATAAATTTCCTTATTTTGTCCTTGATTTCTTCCTATAACCTATGGCTTTTTGAGCAAGGTGTGGTTCAGTTTCCATGAGTTACAATTTCTGTTTTATGTTTTTTCTGCTATTGATTTTGGTTTTCATGGCTTTGTGGTCTGAGAAGATGCTTTGAAGTAATTCAGTGGTTTGGATTTTGCTGAGATTCGCTGTGTGTCCTAACAGATGGTCTATTCTGGAAAATGTTCCTTGTGTATTGGAGAAGAAGATGTACTTATCTGTTGATGGATAAAAAGTTCTGTATATGTCGATGTGGTCTGGTTGGTTAATGGTCACAATAAAATGTGTGTCTTTACTTAGCTTTTTATGGATGATCTATCCATTACTGAAAGTGAAGTGTTGAAGTCTCCCACTATTGTTGTAGAGCAATCTATCTCATTTTTAAGTGTAGTCACTGTTTGTTGATGGAAGTCTGATATGCATCTCCTCAGTTCTGCTCTTTTGGCTTTTGATTGAATTCTCTAATTCTGTAATTTTGTTATTGGTCTGCTGGATTTCAGAATGTTGATGTTCCATCAGTTGAATAGCTTGCTTAATTTTTCATTTTTCTCTGCTGCATTTTGTTTAATCTGTAGGAGGGCTCTATATATAATTCTTTTGTACTCAACTTCTGATAGTTTCAGGAAGACTTCTTCATCTGGGAAGTTTTTTTGTTCTTTATTTTAGGAGTTTTCCAGAGCCATAGTGGACTGTTTCTTTAAATAGGACCTTCGGGCCATCAAGAGGCTCTGATGTTACCTCAACAGGAGCTGAGGCATAGTTCTGAGAAGGGAGTTGGTCACCAGCATCTCTGTGTACTTCAGTGACTGGCCCCAGTGCACTCTCTGGGGTGGCAGGCTCTGCCTCCTGGCTGGCAAGGATGGCCTCCTATTTGTGGATTCACTGGGGGGCCATCAACCAACCCTATAGTGTTGGCCAGTAAATGCTGGAAGACATGCTGCCAGGCTGCTCAGCAGTTATTTCTCCAGGTAGTCTTATATTTAGAAGCTGGGGTTTGAACGACAGCTTCTGAAATCAGTCAGGCTGTCAGGTGTGGCAGGCCCCACCTTCCTGCCGACAATGGAAACACCTCTTCAGCCATCCCCAGATGGTATGATGCAGTTCAGTCAGGGAGGGTTTATGGCCTTGCTGCCATTCTAAGCTGGGCTGCTCCTACAGTCCTACAGGGCTGTTTTGCTGGAAAAGTGCTTTCTGGACTGGCATTGCTTCTCAGCTTGGGAGTTAACCCCTGCTTAGGCCTCTGATTGGGTGACTCCCCCTCCCAGATGACCAAGATGGCGTCCTGCCTGAGCTGCTCTTCCTGCCACGAAACCACAGAATTTATGGTTCAGCTCATAAAAGAGAGGGTGGAGGGCAGTGGTGCCCTTAGTTAGCAACTGGGCTCTCAGTTATCCCACATACTGTCTCTCTGTTGTGCTGTATGCTGTTTACTTTACCACTGCAGTTCAGTGTGTTTGCTGGCTCATGCCTATCCCCCACCTCCCAGATAACAAAGATGGCATCAGTACCTGCAGTCTGTCCAAGGAGTGAGTCAGCAGGAATGGGGTTCTGCACATGTTGCCTCTCCAGAGAGAGGTAGTTTCCCATTTAGTGGTGTGTAGTCCAATCTGAGAACCCTATGCCATATCCTAGGGCTTCTTGGGTATCCAAAGTACTCCTTTGAGTTATTAATTTAGGCCTTAGTTCTTAGAGGGAACAGAGGAGATGTGTGTCTAGTTCCCCATCTTGGCCCTTGCCTCCTAAATTTACTTCTTATTAAACTCTAATTTGGCATTCATGTTTCAACTTCAGTCTCTGTTGATACTTTCAGAGGCATAGATAATTCTATCAGTTTCTTCTACTACCTTTCTAAGAAAGGACATATAGTGGGGTGACATTTTCAAGCTATATAATGCCTGAAATGTCTTTGACATATCATGACATTTGATTGATGGCTGAGTGGAGAATTCTCACTAGGAAATAATGTTCTTTAAGAGTTTTGAAGGGTTCATAACAAGATTAGACAGACCCATAAAACAAAATAAGACTAAAGGGACACACCAGCACGGTGTAGAAGGCAGGAAGGGACAGGAAAGCTGATAATAGGAAACCCAAGGTTGAGAAGGGAGAGTGTTGACATGTCTTTGGGTTGTCAACCAATGTCATAAAACAATGAATACAAACTGTTTAATGAGAAACTTGTTTGTTCTGTAAACCTTCATCTGAAGTTACAATTAAAAAAAAAAACAGAAGAGAAAAAGTTTTGAATGGTTTGCTCCAGTTTGTTCAGAGCTTCCATGTTTCTAATAAAGTACCAACCTATTCAGAAACCTCGCCTTTGGAGATTTGCTGTGGTAGGGGATCTTTTTCATCTTTAGATGCCCCAGTTTTTTTTTAAACCTCCTTGTGTTTTTGTTCTACTTGTTAGAAAATTTTCTCAGCTTTATATTTCTACCTTTCTTTTGAGCCTTTCATTTTTTAATGTCAAGGTTGTTTTTCTTCTTTTCTGTTTATTTTATAATTTATCTTTAATGTTAGGGGAGGAGTCCTAAATTCTGTAAGTGGCAATCCTTGATAATTTGCTGATACTAAGAGTGGGTGATTAAAAACTAATTGGAATCTCTGCCATGTGGGTGATATTCACTGTAGGGTGACATGGTTGGAGCATTTTGCTTGGCAGCCCCTAGTTTAATGTTTCTGGATCTTTACTCTTGGGCTATCAGGTTGTCGAGAGAAGGAGCTTCTGATCTTTTGGAGGATGAATGATTAACCACCTGAACGTTGGGAGTTGAGGTGAGTTGAGGTAAGGGTCAAGATGTTGGCATTTGGTTTTAAAAGGTTGACTCAGTCTCTCATTTTCAGTTTGTTTTCCCCATTCTTGGCTGAGTCTGTGTCCCACAAGCAGGAGACTGTTGTACCCTCTCCAAACAATAAACATGCAGCCATCGGACAGCATTGGGCATGGTGGGGTGGTTATCACTCTACTGTGTAGAGATGGGGAGGAAACCTGTGGAACTCTTACTTAAATAGGCTTTGAGTAAACCTCCCTATTTTCATTTGTCTGTGTATCACATCATGCCACCAATTCTTAGTCTTTGAGTATTGGCTTTTTCCTTCCCCACTGCCATTTTAGGAGTTGGCTTTCTGTTGTTTGTAAATTACTGCTTTCCCATGTTTTATAGTTTCTAAAAATAGTTGTCTTTGTTGCCTCTCCCTTTCTTTACTGGGTTTGTTTTTTAGAAATCTCCCTGCTGTAGTTTAGTGGGGTCTTTAGAGGAAGCAAAAGTAAATGTGAACACTCATTCTGTAGTATTTTCTTGGAAGCATCAGGCAGAACTTTTGGTAATGAAAAATATAGGTAATGAATGAGAAACTGATAAGAAACAGCATACCAAATATAAATTTGAGAAACTTACCCAAATGGAACACAAAGTGGTAACTTCTCTTTCTAAAAGAAATGAAAGATAGCATAAATTGTAATATGAACAATTTAAGAGTTCCAAAAGAATAGAATAGAGGAAGTGGAGAAAAATCAATACTTTTAGAGTTGACTGAGACATTTTTGAATTGACAGAAGAGATGCAGGGTATGCCACTAGAAATTTACCCTATTCAGTTATAACAAGAAAAGAGAAAAAAATGGCATGGAATAAAACATAGAAAGTGCAAAGTAAAATGTAGAAACAAATTGAAACTTTTCATTAATTACAACAAATATAAATGGACTAAATCCATCAGGTAAAAAGATAGATTGTATTTAAAAACATCTAACTGCATACTGTTAACAAGAGATACATTTAAAACATAGAGCATACAATGGTTTAAGTATGTTATTATTGTTGTTAGATGCCATCAGGTCGGTTGCTACTCATATCTGTCCAATGTGCAACAGAACAAAACACTGCCTGGTGCAGTGCCATCCTCACAACTGTTGCTGTGCTTAAGCCCACTGTTGGAACCACTATGTCTATCTGTCATCTTGAGGGTCCTACTGTTGCTCACTGACCCTGTTTTGCAAAGCATGATGACCTTTTCTAGGGACTGATCCCTCCTGATAATATGTCCAAAGTATATGAGACATAGTCTCACAATTCTTGGTTCTAAGGAACACTCTGGTTATATTTCTTCTAAGACAAATTTATTCATTTTTCTGGAAGTCCATGGTATATTCACTATTCTTCACCAGAACTACAATTCAAAAGATGTCAGTTTTTCTTTGGTCTTCTTTATCTGTTGTCCAGATTTCACATGCATACAAGACTACTGAAAACACTATAGCTTAGGTCAAGTGTACCTTAGTCTTCAAGGTGGAATCTTTGCTTTTCAACACTGCAGAAAGGTTTCTAGAGCAGATTTGCCAAATACAATACATCATTTGATTTCTTGACTACTGTTTCCATGGATGTTGGTTTAAGTTTAGAAATAGAAAAAAAATACATCTGGCAAATACTAGCAAAAGAAAGTTGATGTGGCTATATTGGTTAGAAAAAATGGACTTGAAGACAAAAAATATCCTTTGCCATAAAGTACGTTGCTTTATGTATTATATATATATATATAGTTCAATTGACTCAGAAGATGAAAAAGTTATGAATTTGTGTACACTGGATAACAAAGCCCCAAAGCATATTCAAAATTGATGAGGTACTTGTAATTATAAATTGACAAGTCATAGTGATAGACCTGAACACTTCTTTACCAGTTTGATAGATGAAAAGACAAAAAGTCATTGAGGAAATTGAAGATTTGACTTAAACCTCACTCAACATTTTTCAGACAGTTTTGACTGCATACATTGTAAGAAATGTGTGTGTGGCCTGTATGTATGAGCTTATGGGTATATATGCTATATGCCACTGTATATAAGGAAGAGGTTATTTTTTATTATGATTATGTGAAAGTGTACATTCCCATATAAATTTGCATACCCGCCTATGTGCAGCTCCCACTGCTCTCCCTGCCGGTGACAGCACACTCTTCCTCTCCATTCTGTACATGTCACATACTCCTAACAATCTCTTATCCCTTCCTCTGCACTTTCTCCCTGGCCTCCAGTAAGGGTTAGCAGGACAACATCCTATAGATGCATAGAACTCTAAAGTGCACACATGATATGGTCACTCTGAGTCACCAAGTCCAATCCATTGCTGTCCAAAGAGTTGACCTCCATATGGACAAGGGAAGCATCAGGGCCACGGGCCATGCTCCCAGGGGAACCCCGAGGCCCTTGGACCATCAGTTGTGGTCTTTTAGTGGAGATCTCAGGGTGTACCACTTTTTATTTTTGTGTTGCCAGTAAGACTCAACTTTGTGAGCCACATTACAGCTGTTGCTGGTGGTGGCCGGGCACCATCCAGTTTTCCAGCTGCATGCCGATGTAGTCACCCACTCACAAGGGTCTCTGTCTTCTGGGTTCTCTTTCCCCCATGTCATTTTGGTCCTTGGTGATCATCTGTTCCTGTTGAGTTGGGACCATTTGTTGTATCTCAGATGGCAGCTTAGCAGCTTTTAAGACCGCAGACACCGCTCACCAATGTGGTGTGGAAAAGACTCTCTTAGCAAAACATTAGTTGTGCCAGTTGACCAGGAAGGGTTTTTATATTATGAAAACATTTGGAAAATGATGCTGTTGAACCTTACTGAAGTCACATCCCTAATCAAATGTAAAAAGAATTTCGTGGGGTGTGGCCTGTACCACCTTTTCTTTCTCAAAAGATAAAAAGGAAAGGGAAATGAGGAGAAAGTAGACAACCAGATGCCACCAAGAAAGCAGTGCCTAGAGCAGGTCCTTGGAACCTGAGGTTCTGTATGATTAAGCTCCTAGACCAAGGGAAGATTGATAAGAAGGACCTTCTTCCAGAGCTGACATAGAGAGAAAGCCTCCCTTTGGAGCTGGCACCCTGAAGTTGGACTTGTAGTGTACCAGACTGTGAGGAAATAAATTTCTCTTTGTCAGAACCATCCACCTGTGGTATTTCTGTTACAGCAACACTAGATGACTGAGACACAGATCATTACCGCATTGTATTCATTCTAGAAATATAAAGCTGGTATAGTTACAAAGTTTATTGTATAATTTACCACATTAGTAAATTAGGAGAAAGAAAAATGATAGCGTCTTTTGCTATATATGCAAAAGCATTTGCTAGAATTCAGTGCAAATTCTTGTAGCAGTTTAAGGAGGAAAGTAATAAAAGGTGTCTAACCCAAAATATCATCAATTGTAAAGGGTAAGTAGCAGCAATTCCTTAAAATCCGGAGCAAGTTCTCCTTAACGTTATACTTGATGTCCCAATCAGTGCAATAAGGTGAGAAAAAGAAATAAAAATAGATGAACTGGAGAGAAATAACTATAATTACTGATGGGTGATATTATAATCTGTTGTACACAGAAAAGCCAGGGGAATTTACCGGGCACTGTTAGCCCTGGTGAAACAGTGGTTAAGAGTTTGGCTCCTAACTAAAAAGTTGGCTGTTTGAATCCACCAGCTGCTGGGGCAGTTGTACTCTGTCCTATAAGGTCAGTCAGTCAAAATTGAAACAGTGGAGACAGATTTGTTTTTTAGTGTTTTTTTAATTTTATTTTAATTAGACCAGATAAGTTTAAGTGAGGCTTCTATGGATGGATATGATATACAACATTTAATATACAAAAATGAGTTGTATTCTTATGTAACAGCCACACAGAGGCAGAATATTTAATTTCTGTGATGATACCATTTCATATAGTAACAAACCAAAAGGAACAAATCTAATATATGTACAAGCCTTAATGTAGAAAATTATAAAATCTTGTTAAAATGCATAAAAGTAGGTCTGAATAAAGAAAAATCCTGTGTTCATGATTATGAAGACAGAGTACTAAATATCACAGTTGTTCTTAAATTAATCTAATTTCATGCAATTTCACTAAAAACTCCAATAGTTTTTTTTTTTTAAACAACAAATTTTATAAGCTCTAAAATTTATTTGGAGTAATAAAGGGCTGAGACTAGTCAAGATTATTTTCAAAAACAAAGTACAGAACTTATTAAGACTGAAAAGTAGAGCAAGTGTGGTTTTGATATTGATAAAGGGACAAACAGATGACAGAAGTTGAACAAGGAGTCCAGAAATAGTACTAAACATATATTGAAATTTCATATTTAACTGGGAGAGCATCACGTATTCAGAAGAGAAATAATGAAACTGGGACAACTGAGTCTCTACATGAAGAAAATGAAAATAAATCTCTAACTTCCACCATAAACGAATATAAATTCCAAGTGAACAAAGAACAAAACCTGAGGCAGAATAGAACCTCTAAAAGTATTAGGCCAGATAACTGGAATACTCCATGAACCATGACACTAAACCTGCAAATCACGAAACTGAAATCCAGGAGATGTTTGAGGGTCCATGAGCAGCCTCAGCAGCTGCTCTTTATGTTGTTGCTGTATGTGTATCTATGTACAACTTTTGCCAGTTTAACTTTTTATAGGCGTACACTTTATTGACAGCTATTACATCAATTGGTAGTGCAGCTCTGCCCTTAATCAATGCAATTTTTTCCATCCTTGTAAACTAGACCTCAGTAATTCATGAGAAACAACTCCTCCTTTATCCCCTCCCTCCTGCCCCTGGAAACCACTAATAAACTTTGATCTCTTTATATGTGCCTGTTCATTTCTTTTAATGTAAATGATGTAATACAGTATTTGTCCTTTTGTCATTGGCTTATTTCACTGAGCATAATGTCTTCAAGGTCCATCCATAATACAGGATGTGTCAAGACTTCATGTCTCCCACTGAGTGAGTAGTGTTCCACTGTGTGTACATACCACCTTTAGTTTAGCCATTCATCTATTGATGGACATTTAGTTTGTTTCCATGTTTTGACTGTTGTGAATAATGCTGCGGTGAACACTGGGGTATGTATGTCTCTTAGCTGCTTTCAAGTCCCTTGGGTATGTTCCTAGCAGTGTAATTGCTGGATCATACAGTAGTGCTATTTATTTGTAGTATTTTGAGGAATTGCCATACTGTTTTCCACAATGGCTGTATTATTTTGTATTCCTACCATCAGTGGACAAAAGTTCCAGTTTCCCGACATCCTCATCAATTCCTGTTCTTTATTTATTTTATTTTAGCCATCTTCGATATCTCCTCATATTAACTCATAGTGACCCTATAGGACAGAGTAGAACTGCTCCATAGGGTTTCCAAGGAGTGGCTAGTGGATCTGAGGGGCCAATCTCTTGATTGGCAGCTGAACTTTTAACCACTGTACCATGTGTTGTGCCTAGGATATTAATTAGAAGTTTGCAAATGACCATTATTCAGGTTACAACAATTAGTCTCTATTTGTCTGGAGCAACAGAGAGAGAAACTTAAGAATAGGAGAAGGGAATGAAATGTGTGGCTAATTGCCTCCTTCAGCAGCTGCCTCCTTTGCTGTGACACCAGAAGAACGAGATGGTGCTTGGCCACCATTACTGAACACTGTGATCAAAGAAGCTATGGAAAAATCCCAATCAAAAGGGAGAAAATACAGATATAATTTCAAATTGCCATTGAGTCCAGAATTTTTGGAGCCATGGAGGCTGAATGAATTCCCAAAAACTATTGTCGGGTAATCTTTAAACTTTAAACCGAGAGTGTCCTCTAAAGCATTCCATAAACCAAACAGCAGTCTAGTTTACCCAGTAAAGAACATTTGACCTGAGTATTATGCTCTCTTAAGAACTATTTATATGGGATCAAATTGACAACAGCAACTCAAAAAATTAGATGAGAAACTTAAGGGGCAGTGAGTTAATGTTAATGAGAGGAACCAATCAGAAAAGGAGGGTGAGAATAGTTATACAACTTGAAGAATGTAATTAATGTCACTAAATTGTTCATGTGGAAATTGTTAAAGTGGTGTGTGTTCTGCTGTGTATGCTCTCAAGAACAAACAGAACAACAACAATAACAAAACCCTAAACCTGAAAAGAATTTAAAACTTTTAGATGAAAATATGAGAATACCAAATGACCAGGCAGTAAAGAAACCTTAGGAAGTAAAAATTGTATAAAAAAAAATCAGTAACTTTGTAAACAGACTTAAGACATTGTGCATTAGAAAACACCATATAAAACAATAAAAGATGAGCTGCAGATGGGGAGAAGATGGTTACAAAGCATGCAATTTTTCTATGTATTCAGGGAAGTAGTACAAGACTGTTCATAGCACTTTTGTTTGTAACAACAGAAAACCTACAGGACAGATGTGCCTGAACAGGATATTTGATCAATAAATCCCAGTTTCTTAATACAGTAGATCTGTATACAGCAGCAGTTTTCAGCTTTATCAGACCCCAGTGTACTTTTTGTATACCCAATGTTTTATCATTTTACTATCTTGGAAACCTTCGTGATGTATTGTTTAAGTGCTACAGCTGCTACCCAAAATGTGGTGGTTCAAATCCACCAGGCACTCTTTGGAAATGCTATGGAGCAGTTCTACTCTTGTATGGGACATTGTGAGTTGGAATCGACTCGATGGCTGTGGGTTTGTTTTTTTATCTTGCTATTTTAAAATGAACTGTCATACACACAATTTACAAAAAATTATTGGTGTTATATCCTAACCCACTGCCACTGAGTTGATTCTGACTTATAGCAACCCTACAGGACACAGTAGAACTGCCCGTAGCATTTCCAAGGAACACTGTAAATATAATATAAAAACCAAAAAACCAAACGCGCTGCCATCGAGTTGATTCCAACTCATAGCTACCCTATAGGAAGAATAGAACTGCTCTACAGAGTTTCCGGAGAGAACCTGGTGGATTTGAACTGCTGACCTTCTGGTTAGCAGACATAGCACTTAACCACTGTATCACCAAGGTTTCAAAGAAATATAAGGGACACATAAATGGAAGGCAGATATGACGAAAATTTTGTGTATTTGTATATGTAAATGTTTGGAATAACATGTTAGTTGCTGTCAAGCTCATTCTGATTCATGATTTTTAGTCATCTAGTGCTGCTATAACAGAAATACCACAGGTGGATGGCTTTAACAAACAGAAATTTATTTTCTCACCAGTTAGGAGGCTACAGGTCTGAATTCAGGACATCCGCTCTAGGGGAAGCTTTTCACTTTCTGGCTGCTGTGGGTAAAGGTCTTAGTCTTTTCAGCTTGTGTTTCCTGATTACTTGAAGAGTTCCATGTGGCTTGGCATCGTTTTCCCGCATCTCTGCTGCTTGCTTGCTTGCTTGCTTGTTTGTTTAATCTCTTTTCTGTCCCTAAAGAAATTGAGTGAAAACACAGTTTACACTGATCCTGCCTCTTTAACATAACAAAGACAACTCATTCCCAAGTGTGATGATACCCACAGGCAGCGAGGTTGTTTTGGGGAACACAGCTCAGTCCATTACAGTGATGCCATGCATGCAGAGTAGAATTGCTCCACAGGGTTTTTAAGGCTGTGACCTTTCAGAAGCAGATCACCACGCCTGTCTTCCAAGGCACCTCTGGGTGGGTTCCAACCATCAACTTTTAGCTAATGCCAGCCAGCCAAGTGCCAATAGTCGAGCCTTTTACCATTTGTGCCTCAAGGGACTCCTGATGATGTTAATAGCTATGATTAAGTGGTTCCTTGCTTATATCTGCATATAATGAATAATTTGGGACTAAGAGAAGAAAATAGTAGTACTATATTGTTGATGTTTTCCTTTGTGTGATATTTTGAAATAAGGACTAAATAAGTATGATTGGTATTATGGATCACATTGTGTACCCCAGAAATAAGTGTTGTAAATTCTAACCACTATACCTATGGTAGGGGTGCTGGTTGCACAGTGGTTAAGCACTCAGCTGCTAACCAAAAATTTGCTTGTTCCAATCTACCAGCTACTGCACTAGAGAAAGATGTAGCAAATGTGCTTTTCTAAAGATTATAGCCTGAGAACCCTGTCAGGCATTTCTCTGTCCTTATAGGGTCCTCTGAGCCAGAATTGGGAAACCCTGGTAGTGTAGTGGATTAAGTGCTACCACTGCTAACCACAAGGTCGGCAGTTCAAATCCACCAGGTACATGTTGAATACTCTAGAGAGCAGTTCTACTCTGGCCTCTAGGGTCTCCATGAGTCAGATCTGACTCGAGGGCACTTGAGCCAGAATTGACTAAGATGCCCACTGCGATACCTGGGAATAGGGTTCCTTTTTATGTTAATGAGGGAATTTTAGCACAGAGTGTGTTTTAAATCAATCTCTGGTGAGATTTAAAAGAACAGATTAAACAAGTAGCAAGGAAGCAGACATGAGGGGAGAGAGAAGCCATACCACATAAAGATCACCAGGGAAGTGAGAAACACAACTGAGAAGACACCAAGCGCTTGCCCAGAGCCACAGGGAGAGGACACCTTCCCCTAAAGCTGGCACTCTGAATTCAGACTTCTAGCCTCCTAAACTGTGAGGAAATAAATTTCTGTTTGTTAAAGCCACCCTCTTGTTATATTTCTGCTATAGCTGCACAAGGTAACTAAGACAGTATCAGTTGGAATTGTCATGAATGTAACAGCAACAAAGACAGACTGGGACAAGTGTTTCCTCCTGTGTCTTGAATACCTTGAGTAGAGTTGCCATCGATAACCTAATTTTTTAAATTGTTTTATAACTCTTTGTAAAGATCTAAATAAAATTAAGTTGTCTCTTTGTTTACATATTAGTCTTATTCCTGGAAAATGGGAGATACGTTTGAAACTTTTCAAAACAAAACAAAATAAAAAACTCTCCTATACAGGTAAAATAGAGTGAAGTTCTAGGCTCAGGTAATTTCCCACCTAAATGAGTATCTTGTGGATTTTGTGAAAGTCCTATGAGATAGATAGGAGAGACTTCTAAATAGTGCAGAATTATAACCGTTTCAGGGCATCTCAGATCCCTGGTTAATCCCTACCTACTAAGTATCGTGATTGGCCCTTGTGGTGCACTGGTTAAGCATTTGGCTGCTAAACAAAAGGTCATCAGTTCAAATCCACCAGCTGTTCTTTGGAAACTGAATGGGATGGTTCTGCTTTGTCCTGTAATAGGATCACTATGAGTTGACATTAACTCAATAGCAATGAGGTGTTTTTTTTTTTTTGGTTAAATACCTTTATCTACCGATTCCCAAACTGTGACAATTGATGACAAACTTATAAATCTATATAACATTGCCCCTAGGATGTGGTATTGCCCCCATTGACAGCTGTGAACTAGAACTGCTAAATAGATGAATCTGAAAAGGAATGCTGAGGAAAAATGAGGTGCGGTACTCTGCTGACATGTAACCCTAACTAACACAGTACACAGTCTGTGGATACAGACACAGCGTTTAACAAGAATGTGATGATTAAGTAAACTCAGTTTCAGGTGGCTGCAGACATGGATCATTGAAGTATATCCAGAAGACTTCAACCATAACTGTAATGTTTGTTAGAAAAAAATGTAGGAAAACTGTTTTGCAACAAGTAGAGTGTTAGAATTTGTCAAAGCTGGTTAGCGAATATACTGGTGTTGGTTCCTTTGTTCCCTGTAATTGGTATTGTGCTTAAGAACCTATACAAAGTAGTCTCAGGTGAGACAACAAAGCCAAGAGGCTGAGTACCGCTGAGGTCAGCTGAATGGGTACTGTTGAACAATTGTTACCTTTATGTGTGTATCTTATGTTCCTTCCTTTGTGTGTGTGTGTACTCTTGTCTACTGGTTCCTTATTGTAAATTAGCCATCATTACTTTTCTCTCCCCTATTTTTACCTCAGCATCTAACTTGAAATAATATACTTTCAGGCTGTACCCATAAGGCAGTCTGTGGACTTCTGTTCATATACTCTCTCTAATGATCCTTCCTGCTTTAAAATATTGTAGAGTATATGCATTGTCAGATCATACAGACATTACGTGCTCTACTCTCTTCCTTATAGTCATGATTTATTCTTATCTAGGTATGTAAATTTTCACTTGTTAACTGCCAGTCCTTATGCTGATGCTTCATGGCTTTTTCTGCACTAGTTACCTCTGGGAGAGTTCAGGGAGTATAAAATCCTTGGCTGACATTTTCTTTCCCAGTTATCTTAAATATATTACTCTATTGTCTTATGACATAAAGCATCTCTACCAAAGTCTGGTGACAGTCTGGTCTTCTTTCCCTGAAAACTGACTTGCTCTTTTCCTTGGATGCCCAAAGAATTTTTATTTTATTTTTTTAAATACCCCAGAGTTTTGTTGTTGGGCTACATTGTGTCAAATCTGGCCAAACTGTATCTTTCCCCAGGTACAAGGTCTAGTTTTATGTGTTTCTATTTCAGAGAAATTTTCCTGAATTACACAGTTCAGTATTTGTTGTGTTTGATTGCTTTGGTTTTATTCCTTAGGAAATTTCTGATGTAAGTATATTGGATCTTCTTTGCCTGTTATCAGTAGCTGTTACTTTCCCTGAAATCCTTTTTATCTGTCACTTTTTGAGTTTAAGAATTATTCTTTTTTCTATCTTGTAACTCTGTAAGCGTTCAACTATTTATTTGCCCTTGTGTTCCTTCTTTTTTCTTCATTTCTAAATTTTTTTCCTCCATCATGTTTCCAAAGTTTTAAATTTTGATTTATATATGTATATATATATATATACACATATATCTATATGTATGTGTATGTCAGAATGAACTCAATGGCAGTGGGTTTGGTTTTGGTATACACACACACACACACACACAGATGTATGATTTTCTCTATTTCTTTTTGGTTGTCCTGAGATATTAGAGTTTTAGTCACTTTTGTGAGTATGTCTTTATGGTATGCTCTCATCATTGGTAGGGACATTTTTCATTATTGGTTTGAATGAAAGGAGTCTTCCTGTGCTTTTAGGAGGAAAGATAGGTCTGGAAAGCTTTATGAGCATCATGATTTTAGAGTCCTCCCCTGCTCAACATGATTTAAAAAAAAAGGGCCCTCCTTTTGCATCTGTCTCCTTTGTTCCTCCTCACCATTTTTCATTATGATTGAGCTTTCATTTGCCCGGGTTGTCCCTGTCCTATGCAATTTGAATTTTACTTCCAGCAGTTTCTTCGCATTGTGGGACTCCATCCTGGAAAGGAATGTTGACTTGCTAGTTCATGGCGTGCAGACTGCGTCAACATCTTGAGACTGTTTCTGTCTACTCGCCTGCAAAATAGGACTTATAATGCTCCCTCTTATTTTTGGTTACTTGTCTCTGATTGATCAGTGTCATGGGTTAAACTGTGTTCCCCCCAAAATGTGTGTAGCAGTTAGGCTGGGGTATGATTCCTAGTATTGTGTAATTGCCCTCTGTTTCGTGATTTTCCTGTGGTGTAAATCCTAATTTCTGCCTGTGGTTAATAAAGAAGATTAGGGTGGTACCGTCATATCCTTACTAAGGACGTTTCCCTGGAGTGTGGGTTGTACCACCTTTTATCATCCATTTCTACCTTTCCAGAAAATCTTGGATTTTGTATTTCTTACCTGAGTATGTTTTCCCTTATTGCATATCTCTATATTGTTTGATCAAGAATATTGCTGCCATTTTTGTTAATTTGAAACATTTTTACATGTACAGATGACAAGTAAACTGTGTTCACGTGAAGCTTCAAAATGGAGATTTTTGCTATTTTTGTAAAGCGTGATGTGTATATGTAGTCATTTTATAAGAGCTTGGCTCTAATCCCAGGTTATTCTTTACAGTCAATGAGAAGATATATTATCGGAACTGAATGGATATTTATTATAGAGTAATTGACGTACCAGTCTACTGAAAGCAAATGCTTAAACTCTGCATATCCCATAAAGGGAGTATTCTTAGAGAATGAATTTTTAATTACAAATGATAACTATTTTTATTTTAAACAAGGACAAATGTGATTTATTTCTGGTGAAATAAGTTCTTAATTGTAAGTAAGCCTCATTACCTTTATGTAGTAAACTCAGTGTATTAAAGACACTAGTCCTTTACTTCTCCAGTACTGGCAGTGTCTTAAACCAATCAGAAAGTTCCTTCTTCCTGGGCACTATCATGTCTGAATTGCTATTGTTAGAGAGTCTTCACTCTTTTCTGATAAGTTTTAATGGTCCTCTAGCTTTTGTGTAAGTACCTTTGGTATTAGGACTTTGGAGACTTTGACTGACACAAAGGATTAGTGTGTTTGGCTGCTGATGGAAAGATTGGTTAGTTGGAGGGCATGCAGAGGTGCCTGGGGAAAAAGTCCTGGGGATCTACTTCTAAAGACTCATCCACTGGAAACACTGGAGAGCACAGTTCTACTCTGACACACATGGGGTTCCTGTGATTTGGGACTGACTTGATGGCAGCTGGTGGTGTTGGGGTTTTAGTAATTTAATGAGACCCAGTTTGTGTTGTCTAGTCCTAATTTTTAGAACTTTTTAAAAGATCAGCTGAAATATGCCTTTTGTCTACCTACTGATTCTTAGTTTATATTTTCTTGGCTAACATTTATCAAGCATATGCTTGTCTGGCACTGTGTGTACTAGGTGATGTTCGTCCATGATGACACTTTATTCTTGTAACAGTGTTCTAAGGGTAGCGTTATCATCTCCGTTTGACAGATGTGGATTCTAAGGTTCCGAGAAATCGTGGAACTTTGCTGAGGTTCCATAGCTAATGAGATAGAGAAACTGTATTCAAATGACTGTCCACTGGACTCCAGGACGGATCTCCCTTTTTCATAGAGCGCATTTTCAGGGTTACGCTCACAGTCACATCCCCTCAAGGTTGTGCATCCTCAGACTCTTCTGCTGCTCCCTGTGTGAGATGTTAAGGTCTAACCCATCATCTTGGTCACCCTTGTCTACAGTCCATAGTGTGTCCTGTTTCTAAAGGGATGTCTGCAAGTGAAGACTGTACTCTAAGTTGTGGATAAGTAGGGAGTATAGTGGTAGACTTGTTACTTGCAAAGGCGTGAAGTTCACACTCATAGTAGTGTAGCTAAAGGTTGTGTAAGTAAGATTGTGATGTAGGCTCAGGTTCAGTCTTTGGCCACCTAAAATCGCTGGAGTTTAACATATTTTTTAAAATTATTTAAAAAAGACTAGTGTCTTTTTCATGTTTGAATTTTTAGACAGGGTCCACCATTTTTGTATGAATCTGTACATATAATATTTTACCTTTATTCCTATAAATTATCATTTTCTGCTGTCAGGTTGTTAATACACATTTTTTAAAAATTACATTTGTTAGAGCTGTTGGTGACCTAGAGAATGCAGTAATGGGTAGACAGTAAGCAAGGAAATAAACAAGATATTTCAGGCAGGAGTAGGTGCTGTGTGGAAGTCCTCTCCCAACTTGCATCCTTTGCAGACGTGAAATACAGATTTGAATCAAATCACCAAACAAAACTATTGTAGGGAACTTGCATGATAGGCTTCCTCACCGAAGGAGGTCTTTTGATCCACGGAGCATATATTAAATAGGAGGCATTGTCTGAGATTTTGTGGAAGACACAAACAGACCCATGTACACGAATGTTTGTTGCAGTCACAGTCCACAATAAGAAAAAGATGGAATCAACCCTGATGCCTATCAACAGATGAATGGATAAACAAAATGTGGTACATATTTTCAATGGAACACTATGCTATGATAAAAAACAATGACAATTTTAGAAAACATTTCATAACAAGGTCTCATTTGGAAGAGATCATACTGAGTGAAATCAATCAGTGTTAAAAGGACACTGTATGAGACCACTGTTATAAGGACTTAAAATTAGAAATATCCATAGAAGAAAATGACTGTGTTGGCTACATGGGTGAGTGTGGGGGCTGAGGGTTTATCATTGATGAGATAATTGATAGATGTTAGAAATTTTATTCTTTTACTGTAATTAATTAAAAAATAAAATTAAAATGATTAGATTTTAATCATGACAGGTGTGTATGTGTGTGTGTGCATGCATGCCTGTATCTAATTTTTTCACAGTAAACAGCAAGACTTTAAGAGTATAATAACTAGGATGCTCAGGGGTTCATAGAAGTGGAACATCAGTTTGGCTGGACTTACAATGAAGGACTTTACAGATGGAAGTATATCTCTCACTCATGGGAATTTCAGTTTAGGCTGCGGGTGGGTCTGGAGGGATGGTATATCAGCACGGACCAGTTTGAAAATAAGGTAGAAGTGGCCAGAGTTTTAGAGATTTGAATTCCATCCTGAGGAACAGAGAGCCATTGGGGGTTTCTAAATAAGATGGCTGTGATAGAAAGCAGTGCTTTTGCTAGGCAGTATAATACAGTGGTGGAGAGAATATTGTCATCAGACTGAAGATTAAGTTCTTGGTTCTTTAGTAATTGGGTGACGTTGGGAAATGTACTTATCCAGTCCTACCTGCAGTTTCCTCATCTGTCCACATCTAATGGGACAGCTGTGAGAATTAAAAGAAAGAATATGTCAAAAGTGATTGCTGCATAGTCAATGCTCAGTGAACGTCTGCTGCAGCAGGTGTTCCCCAGTGAAGTCATTGCTCACATCAAGGCAGTCTCCTCTCTCCGTCCTTGGAGGCTCTGGTAACTGCTGCCTCACTGCAGTCCTTCACACCTGGCCCCAAGTACTCACTTCCCCCTGTGGCTTTCCTACTCTGTGCCCTTGCCTTGGTAAAAAAGCCCTTTAAACAATTCTTTGAATTACTGTAATTTGAATGTGCTGTTTCCTGCTGGGATCTGCTGATTCTTAGTGTTCTTGAATGAAGGGGTGAGACTGTATAAAATAATTCAAGAGGCTAGAGGCTTGGAGAAATAGTGGGCTCCCTACAAAGCTGAGAATGTAGAGGCAAGAGAGATGGTCTTGGTAGCAGTGATGAGGGGAGTGATAAGGGGTAGGAGAGGAGATGACTTCATGTTAGCGATACTGGGTTTAGGCTCTGGCAAAACTTTGAGAAGACACATCTGTTGGTCAATTGTAAATGTGAGACTGGAGAGTGAGATACATCCAGGCAGAACGTAGAGTTTGGGGTGCTTCCATTAGGGCAGTGATTGAGGTGGCACAGTGGGTAAGACGGCCGGGGATCTTCGTCATGAGAGAAGAGGGCAGATGGCAGAATTTGGAGAATGACTCCTTTAGGGGTAGGAAGAGGACGGAGAACTAGCAGAAAACTTACAAGTCAGAAAAGTTGGAGGGGAACATGAATTGTACAGGGACACAAAAGTAGAGTGTGGCTAACCTTGTTACACGCTGCCCAAAGTTGAGGTTGAGAGATTGTCCATTGGATGTGGTAATCCAGAGTTCGCTCGCAACCTTGCAGAGGACAGTTATGTGTCAGGGTGGTAAGCCCCAAACCAGGTTGCCAAGAGATAGAAGTGAGCACTGGATAAGAAAAGAAACTCTCAGCACATTGCTGACTGTTAGAGAAACCTGGGAAGAGTAACTTGAGGGTAGACCAGGGTTGTGAAAAAGTGTGTATGTGAGTTTGTGTGTGTAGTGTTCAAGATTTTTGGACGTCTAATGAGCAACATGTATTTTTGCTTCCCAAGTTTAGAACCAATTGAGAGACAGCTAAAGAGTCAAACAGATGAAGAGCAAAGAGCTGTATTACTGATAAACCGGGATTAGAGAACGGGACTTTTTGATACAGCCACATGGCTTCTTTCCACTTAGTCTGGAAACTAGATAGAGTTGTCACTTGGTGGCTGCCTGCTCCACGGAGGCAGGGCCTGCTTGCTCAGTTCACCAAGTGATGGAAGGGAGACTAGTGGGGTCCTTTTCTGCAGGAGAGGTCAGGAGTGATCAGAGGGATTGTGTTCTGCCTGTTCTTTGAACTCACCAGGCATTTCAGTTGCTCCGCCTGCTGTCCCCAAACTTTCCCCTTCAGAGAGTTGTCTGTCCTCTCCTCTAGTCCCTCACTGGTCCTTGTATTACTACCCTAAGCTTTCCCCCTTGGTTGTCAAGAATGCCTTGCCCTCACCACCTCCAGTACCGCCAGTTCTTCTACCACCCGCCGCCGCACCTGCACGTCATCCGCTGCCACCACCACCTCCTCCGCAGGTACCACCTCCTCCTCCACCGTCCCTTCCTTCCCGGACACCACCACTTTATCCCCTACCGCTACGGCCTCCTTCACAACGGCAGCCTCTTCGTCGATGGTCAGTCCCTCCACACCCCCTCCTCCTCTACTGCCAACATTTCCTCGGCCACCAGCCCCCGGCTTCATCTCCTACCACCACCTCCTCGATGACGACTACGTCCTCTTCTGCTGCCACCACCCACGGCTTCGCCCTCCTCTCCCACCAGCGCCTCCTCCATCACTGCCGGCCCCCGTCCCACGTCCGCCCTCTCACTCCGCTTCCTCCTCTACCACGGCCACTCCTGCTCCTCCCCACTGCATCCTCCACCACCCCTCTGTCAACCCTTCTGCTCTGAGGACATCTCCACCTAGTGATGTCACTAGTGTTGGAGTCACCCAGTGCGGTAACTCCCAGTGTCACCAGCACCCCCTCCCGGGTTTCCTCCCATACCATTACAACACTGGCAGCAATGAAAACAACGGTGTCTGCTCATAGCACGTGCAGAGGAAACCACGTAGTAACTGGAAGCATCGTTGTAATAGGGTGATAATGATGGCTCGGACTGGAGTGCATTAAACAAAAAAAGCCTAATCCTATTGAGTGGATTCCAATTCACAGCAACCAGATAGTGTAGAGTAGAACTCCCCGTAGAATCTCCAAGGAGCATCTGGTAGATTCCAGCTGCTGACCTCTTGGTTAGCAGCCATAGCTCTTCATCACTCTATCAGTGGGGTTTCTGAAAGCAAATTACCATAGAGTTTTAGCTGTGCAGATATGCTGATAGCTGTAAACGCAGAGTATAAGAGTGTTTTTGTTATTATAGCTTACTGTAGGTATATTTTTATAAAAATAATAAATTTATGGTGAAATGCTGCACAAAAATTTTATAAAGTCAGTTTGGTGTCACTCCTTTTGACATTGTCACCGGGTGCAGTCCACATTCCCTGGCAACCCCCTAGTGATGCCACTGCTTCCACCACCTGTATTTCTACCACCACCACATCACCACTGTGAAGAGCAGGGACCTGCTCTTTTCTGGTTTCTGTCCCCAGCACCTGGGACAACTGCTGGCTTGGAGCAGGTCGGTCAACGTTTGCTGAATAAGATTCCACGGAGATAGTCTTTCAGAGTCATTATTCAGGACTTCTCTCTGTGTTTGGATTTAATGGGTATTTGCATTTTACAAGTGTTAGTCTTTACACTGGTGGGAACAGCCAGAAGTTTGATCGTTCATGGTCTAATTAGCCTGGAGAACAGCAGTGTAAACAGAGCCAAGGTCATAAAGTTTTTAATGGTGTTGAGGTGAAGCAGGAGGGCAGGATTGTTTCCACCCCTGCCTTCCCCCACAGCGGTTTGCTCAAGGCTCTAAAGAAATAAGTGGCTTTTCCTGTGATGGATTAAATCCATCCTTCATTTTGATTAGTAAATTTTTCCTATGAATTGCTGATACAGGTAGTAAAGCTAGATAAATCACTGAGTATGTAGTTTATGTGAAAGCAAAGGGGCAGGGTGAGCTTTTCTTGGGGTGATTTATACATGCAGTTCCTTAGAGAAGCCACTTGTTTGTTTGAAAGGCAGGTGGGGGAGTGTTACTTATATGGGCACTGGTTTGAGATAAAATCTCTATGTAGTCTCTTTAGGGTACTTTTGAGTGTTGAAATTTAGAAACCTGTAATATGTGGTCATAAAAGCTCAAGCTATTAGTTTTCTAATTGTGTGTGACAAGGAAAGCTGAACTGGAAACTGTTCTCTGTCTTCTCCTTCCTCTTCTCTGGAGACCTCAGCCCTGGTGAGGTTCTTCCTGAACGCCTCTGGGCTCCTGAGTTCCCTCAAGTGGTGGCAGGCTGCTAAGGAGGGGACGGGTTGGACAAGATATGTTAGGGATTGAATTGTGTCCTCCCCTCAAATACATACTGAAATCCTGGCCCTTGTACCTGTGGACATGATCCTGTTTGGAAATCAGAGTTTTTTGGTCAGTTAGGTTATACTCAAGTTGAGTGAGTCCTAAAACTAGTGGCTTTTGAGTGGTCAAAGGAACAGGCCAGACACTGAGATACTCAAGGGGAAGAGGAAGACAAATGATGGAGGCAGATATGTCCAGAAGCTCACAGATGCCAAGTACTAGAACTCAAGGAGACAAAAAGGACTTCTCCCTAGAGCTACTCCCTGAATTCAGACTTCTAGGCTCCTGAACTGTGAGAAATTTCTGTTCTTTGAAGCTAGCTAGTTGCTAGTGTATTTCTGTTTCAGCAGCACAAGGTAACTAAAGGTGTTAAATACAGTGTACCATCTGGGGATGTGAAATGTGTGACGTGTGTGTGTAGAGCAGCACTGGAAATCCTGGTGGCATAGTGGTTAACAGCCACAGCTGCTAACCAAAAGGCTGGCAGTTTGAATCCACCAGGCATTCCTTGAAAACTCCATGGGGCACTTGTGCTATGTCCTATAGGTTTGTTATGAATTGGAATTGACTTGATGGTAACAGATTTGGTCTTTTTTTAGATCATTACTGTGCAATACAGAATAAATATAATTTAAGTCACAAATGTAGTATGTAAAATGTATGGTTTTCTAGAAAATACCTGGTGCATAGTGGTTAACTGCTGTGTCTGCTAACCAAAAAGTCAGCAGTTCAAATCCACTAGCTGCTCCTTGAAAACTCTATGGGGCAGTTCTACTCTGTCCTGTAGGGTCACTGGGAGTCAGAATTGACTCGACAGTACTGGGTTTGGTTTTTTTGATTTGATCCTTCTTCATTTCCAACTTTTGTATTCTAATTACTAGTAATTATCAATGCATCTTGATTGTATGCTTGATCAATTTCAGACTGCAGAAGCCTGTAAAAATCTTCAGTTTCTTCATCTTTGGCCTCAGTTGTTGGTGTGTAAATTTGAATCATAATCCTATTAATTGGTCTTTCTTGTGGCATATGGATATTATCCTATCACTGACAGCATTGTATTTCAGGATAGATTGTGAAATTTTTTTTTACAATAAATGCAACACCATTCGTCTTCAAGGTGTCATTTCTGGCATAGTAAACCACATTATTGTCTGATTCAGAATGGCCTGTGCCAGTTCGTTTCAGCTCACTAATGCCTGGGATATCAGTGTTGACGTGTTCTACTGCATTTTTGATAGTTTTCAATTTTCCTAGATTCATGCTGGGTACATTCCATGTTCTGATACTTACTGGTGCTTTGCAGCTGTTTCTTTTTCATTTTGAGTCCTGTCTTATCAGCAAATGAACGTTCTGAAAGCTTGACTCCATCCACATCATTAAGGTCAACTTTGAGGAGGCAGCTCTTCCCCACTCTTCCTTAGAGTGCTTTCCAACCTGGGGGCTGGTGGGAAGGGGGCTCATCTTTTAGTGCTGTATCAGACAATGTTCTGCTGCTACTCAGAATGTTTTTACTGGATAATTCTTTCCATAAGTAGACTGCTGGGACCTTCTTCCTAGTCTATCTTAGTCTGGAAGCTCAGCTGAAACCTGTCTGTTATGGGTGACTGTTCATACCAGAATCATCATGGCATTGCTTCCAGGATCACAGTAACATACAAGCCTCCGCAGTCTGACAAACTGACAAATCTGGGGGAGATTTTGTATTTAACTCAACATATCCAAGATATTATGTCAGCATATGGTATAATAAAATAGGAGAATTACTAGTGAGATAGTTTACGGTTTAAAATGCTGTCTTTGAAATCTGGTATACGTTTTATACTTCCAGCACATTTTAGTTTGGACTAAACATATCTAATGTACTCAGTAGTCCCCTGGGGCTGCCATACTGGACAGCACAACTCTAGGGGGTGTGTGTGTGTGTGAGTTCTGAGAGGTAGATTCTCCCTTGTTCAGTAGTGTGGAACAATTGAGTGGGATTAATGCTTTGATGCCAGCTGAAGGAGGTCATTTGGCTGTTAAATGTCTGTTGCTTCCTCCGAAATATGGAAGGAAGAAGAAGCAGTGAGTAGTTGTAGCTGAGGGTTTTTGGTGAGGAGAGGACTAAAATGATTTCTTCTCTAAACTCCAAGTAATGTGTGTAGGATCCAATTGTTCTTACCTGCTTAATATTTTAGAATATTTTAAGGGTTAATACTTGCACATGTAAGACTGGGGGAACCTGGGCTTTGTAATAAAAAGGAAATTTATAACCATGAGTTGGAATTGACTCAAGGCAGTGGGTATTGGGGTCTCTGAGTGAGGAAAAAGTTAACCTGTTCAGCTGACAATGGAAAGGTCGAAGGTTCAGGTTCACTGAGCAGTGTGTCAAAAGAAAGGCTTGGTGATCTCCTTCTCCAGAAATCCACCATGGGAAAGTCTATGGACTACAGTTCTCCTCTGAGATGCACGGGGTCACTGTGAGTCAGAATTGAAATTGACTTGGTGGCAACTGGTGGTCCTGGGAGTGGAGAGCTTTTTTTTTCTTATTTGTGATTTGTTGATTACTGACTTTATATGTGTGTTCTGCATACCCAGCATGGTGACATTAATTTTCTTTTGTTTTCTGGCTGCCAGCCTCTAAACCCTTCTGTGCTGGGCTTGTGTGTCTTGGTGGAAAGGGAAGTTGGGGCTCTAAGAGGACTTGAGAAACTTGGGTTCCCAGAACTCTTTCAGTCAGGGCTAAAGCATACAGCCTAAGCTAAGCCTATTAGAAGTTACACTTTATGGCTTTGAGTCTGACAGGAGGGCAGTGTAAGGGTCCTTCCAGCATTCGAGATGACTGCAGCATCCCTTGGTGGTGGAGCTGGCAGCTGGGCCAGGAGTCAGAGAGCGTGGTATTGAGCAGTGTAACTGGGGTGATCTGGCCACACTCTGAGCTGTGTTCTCGGAACCTAGCCTCCCTCTTTTCTCACTGACTTCTGAGCCTGTTTCCAACTGCCTAATCAGTTCTGTCAGCTCTGAAGTTCTTGAATTCTAAATCTCTTTCTCTGTTGGTTAATCAGAACTGTTTCAGACTATCATTTCAAGGATATTTGTGTAGTGAACAAGTTTGGAGGATATAGTATCATCTTCTAGAGCATACTTACTGTCCATCAGGAAAGATTTAGCTTTCGTAAGCTCTGGGCCTCTCTTTGTAACAACCCAGTGCATGTTCAGGCATTACCTCTTCATGTGGCTGGACCTCTTCCCGTGGCTGAGGAACCAAGGCAAAATTTTGATACCCTTGTTACTATTATTGCTATGAATAATAAGTTATCCTTTATTTCTGATCCAGAATTCTTGTGTCATCTGCCAGCTCCACAAAACTGTGGCAGGTAACTTGTTAGCTTGCAAGTAGGGTAAAATCTCAGATCCCTCCCAGGTTTTTTTTTTTTTTTTTTTTTTTACCATCACTTCCCTCATTTTTCTAATATCACACATTTTGGGGTTCAGTCCCTATGAAGAATACTTAGGATTTAGACAATTTAAACATTTTGTACTGCTGAACTAAGTAGCCTGTTGTGAATATATTCACTTTCTTGTATAACATTTGTTGCTTATAAAGTTTCATAATTTCTTCTTTTGCAGTTCATGAATTTTCTTTTGCATTCTGTTCAAGTCTTCATTGTCTAACTGTTCTATAACATGACTGCTCATGGATAAAATGCCAGGTAATATGTCCGTTTTTCTTATTACTGCAGAGCTACTCCTTGAAGCTGGTACCACCCTGCTCTGATGTGTGCTAATTACCTTGTGAGTGTCCATCTGCTTTGGTAGGGCCTGGTGGCAGGCTTCCCAGTCCCACTTCTTCTCCATCCCACCATCTGCCTTGGAGGCTGGGTAAGCTACGTCTCCTCTTCTCCAGCTTCTCCTGTGGTTGGAAGTGGTCACGTAAAATTTCTGGCAGATGATATGTAAGCAGAAGTTTATTGGGCTGGGGTGAGGGTAGGAAGATGGGTTTAGGGAAAGTTTTTTCCCTTATAAAAAGGACAGGTAGGCCCAAACTGTGCTTCTGTTTTCCTGTCTTGATTGTGGACGTGATACCTGAACCTGTGACAACCATTTTTTGTGTCTAGGACAGACATATACAAAGCATGGCAGACTCTTTGGGTCAAATTAGACCTCGAACTAGCCCTGTTCTTGGCTTTTTTTTTTTTTTTTGTGACAAGAGTCAATGCATTTCCTTTTTCATAGGCCAATTTGGGTTGCATTCTTATCCCTTGCAATGAGAAAGTTCAGATGAATGCAAAAGTTCTTTTTCTATCCCTGGATGGATATTGAAGCATAAGATCATGTTTAAGAATATTCAAGGTGATAGTTTTGGTAGAATGGGTTTAATGACTATGTGATTGATTTGTAGGAAGACAATCCATTGCATGTTTTGATTGCTTTTCCCTCTATCACGAACTTTTTATAACAGTTTTATGGTGATTGCATGAGGTTTTGAGGGGAAAAGTTGGGAAAGTACAGCTATGATAGAGAGGCTTCAGATTTAATGAAGTTATTGCTGGAACTTATCGTGACTTTCCTGGAAGATGCTTCAGTTTACATTTCAAATAGGTGTAACATGATGATAAACTATGCTCTATTACTCATAAATAATTCATGTCTATATTTTGATTATTCGCAGCATTTTGAATTGCAGCCCTTGGTAAAGAGCAAAATTGATCCTCTCCAAGTTGCTCATAATAAAAGTCTGTTTGAGTGACTGATAGAGTTGTTGGTCGTTTGTCTCCTACCCACCCCCAGCTCTTCCTGGACTAGATGTTACTGTTATACAGAGTGTCTGGATGATTTGTGTACAGGAAGAGGGGCCTGAGTGTGGGTTTGAAGTGAAAGTCCAGGCAATTAGGAAATTGTGAAGCATGTATTTTTGAAGGCTAAACATCTCGGAGACATAGTGACTAACTCCAGGACCTGACTCAGCTGGGATCTTTAAATGTAATACTGGGTTTGACCCCTGAGTGGGCATACATGAAGCCAATTGCTTTATCAGCTCAGCACCCAAGGGAAGGCCTGGGGAAGCAGTCTCTGTGTTATTTTAGTTACGGCTTCAGCAAGGTGAGAGAGGACATGGATATCGAGAGCTAGGATGGAGAGTGGGCGTTGTTGGAGTGCCGCATTTTTGGTGGATCTTGTTCTTGGGAGCTAAATTCACTCTCCTCCTCTTGTGTCTCTCTGAGTTTTCAGAGCCTTGGGCTGTGGGGCTCCATCTTGTCCTTGTGCCCTTGCTACCCCTGGAGTCTGGCCTCACCAGCTGATGCTTTTCCCCCGTGCTCAAGGGCTTCCTGCAGGTGAAAGCACCCTCCCCGTTGTCTTCCACCTTGGAAGAGTCTGCTGCTCCTTTAAGGCCCCATGGCAGCCTTCACCCATGCTCTTTGTCAGGGTGATTTAGTCCTCATGTGTGCTCCTGTATCACTGCTACTTATGGTTCTATGTGCTACTCTTTGCATTCTGTCTTGTGAGTAGTTGTTGGATGTGTCTGTAATGCTCACTAGAGAAGCTCTTTGATGGTAAGACTGATGTTTATACATCTTTTCAGTTAACTACTAGATAGAAGTTGCTTAGTTCCAACATTTGTTAAGAGAGAAGGCGAATGGGCAGTGCCTGTTATAAGGCAAGTGGGTGAGTGGAGGCGATAACACGCCTGTCATCTGCATGAAATACTAGCCTTCCCCTAAGAGAAGAACATTTCTGTAATGTTGTCATATGTGACCTGCACTGAATGAAAGAGGAGTCTGTGTGGCACACATAGTTAACACGGTGGACTGTTAGCCAAAAGAAAGTTTGGAAGTTCAAATATACTTAGACTTGCCTTAGAAGAAAGGCCTGGTGATCTCCTTCTGAAAACTTAGCCACTGAAAGCACGTTGGAGCACACAGTGCTACTTTGACACATGTGATTGCCATTCATCAGGATGATTTGATAGCAACTAGCTTCAACTGGTTAAGGCAGGCTGACGGTACTTATCTCAGGATAGTGGCAAGGATTGAAGCCAACACATGCAAGTGCTCAGGTCCTAACAGCACAGGTGAGGGAAACGATTATCATCGGTTGTTAATAAATTGCCCATATTACTACTTTGAATTTAATTTACCGTGAGATAAACTGTACCATTCAGAGACCACTGGAAACGGAGGGTGTATTGTGTCCACAGTCAACAGCATTTAAAAGTGTTTCTCCTGTGTTTACTGGTGGTGATGACCTTGGTGTTGACACATCAAGTTTAGGGAATCGCTGAAGCAAGTCACTCTAGTGCCCTTTACTTGTTGCTGGCCTTATTTGTTTTTATAGAAAAATCTGATCGTGATCATCCTCCCTGCCTAGTTTCCTGTGTCTACTAAACACGTGCTGTTACTGTGCCGGACATGTAGATGAAGTAAGAAATGTTGCCTGTGTTCTGCATGTCCAGAAATAGCGTGCCTTCCGACTCGACGGCTCTTGGCTTGGCCATTACAACCCTGGTGGTGTACTAGTGAAGTGCTACTGCTGTAACCAAGAGGTTGGCAGTTCAGATCCACCAGGCAGTCAATGGAAACGCCATGGGGCAGTTCCACTGTGACTTGTAGGGTCGCTGAGAGTTGGAACTGAATTGACGGCGCCTAACAACAACAACAATACTAATTTGATAAGTAGGGGTTGCATACATTCAGAAATTGAGGTTCTGCTCTATTAAAAGACCAGAACTGGTGGTCTGACAGTCTGGAGGGTCCCCTGGGAACATAGTTCCTGGACTTGCTGTCAGCCCAGACCTGAAACCAGTACTGAGGTCAACATTTCTGACAAAGAATGGACTGGACTCAGAGATACTGGACTCAGAGATACAAAGATGCATATGGGGTATGTACTTTATGGTTTTAAATATGTGTGTATATATATATACACACACATATACATATACACATACACACATATATATGGAAACCCTGGTGGCATAGTGGGTTAAGTGCTACATCTGCTAACCAAAAAGTTGGCAGTTCAGATCTGCCAGGCACTTCTTGGAAACTCTATGGGGCAGTTGTACTGTGACCTCTAGGGTCAGAGTTGGACCTGACTCGATGGCAGTGGTTATATACATATGTTTGTGTGTCTATATATACATATACATAAGGCTGTCCTACTGGCTTCTGTCTAGAGGGGAGAGGATGGGGTGGAGAGGAGGGAACAAGTATTGGTTGAGTGGATAGTGGGAGTAAAGAGTGAAAAAGAAGAGTGTGCTGCCATAGGGTGGAGAGCACAAACAGAGCTGCAGAGAGATGGAAATGGAAAATTGACTTGGATTGTAAACTTGCACTTAATCACAATAAAAAACTGAAACTAACTGAATACATAAATACATTTAAAAAACAGAAACAGGTTCTAGAGTTAAGTTATGTATATTGTTTAATTGCCCTTGTTGGTTATTCTATGATTAGAAAAGTCAGCCTGGTTATATCTAGTTTTACAGATGAATTTGGTTTTAAGTTAAGGATTGGATTGCACTGAAATAGTACCAAACTTTAGGTCATGAAAGTTGAAGTCCTAGCTTTGGGACTCTGGTAAGTCATTTGAGTTCCTTGAGTATCAGGTTCCATATATATATATATATATATATATATTTTTTTTTTTTGGTGAAGTATAAGAATGAGGTAGTGTCTTTGGCTTCCACCAGTGCTAACAAGCTGTGGTTCTAAAGGCTTGGGCCCAGCTTCTTGCTTTTTTTCTTTTGATATGCTTCTGATGAAGGGATGTAGAACATTATGATAGTTGCCAAGGACTCTTTACTTTTAACAGACCCAAGGATCTTAGTTTATCAAAATGGTTATAAAGATAAGCTTGGCAAGGACATAAATTTACTCTTAGGTTTCTATCTAAGAGTATCAAATGTGCCCTGCTTATTTATATTTTCAAGTATTACACAGTGGCTCTGGGGGTAATAATTATAAAGAGATTTTTTACTGAGCACTTACTGTGTCCCAGGAGATCTTCTAAGCCCTTTATGTGTTTGGGATGACCCTTGCAACAACTCTGAGGAAACCAAAGTATGGAGAGGTAAATATAGGCCCAAAGTCACACAGCCAAGGACATTCAGCTGCTCCTTCCTCTGCATGTGACCAGCCATGCCTGCCTAAAATTGTTTCTGGCTAGTGGAAACCCCACTGGTGCAGTGGCTAAGAGCTAGAGCTGCTAACCAAAAGGTCAGCAGTTTGAATCCCTTAGGTGCCCCTTGGAAACTCTATGGGGTACTTCTACTCTGTCCTGTAGGGCTGACTTGACGGCAGTGGGTTCGGCTTGGTTTAGTTTTAGAATCTGAGCAGGTTATGGAGGAGAAAGGGGAAGTTCTGACGGCGTTGTGGTTAAGTGGTTGGCTGCTAATCAAAAGGTAGGCAGTTTGAATCTACCAGGTTATTTCTTGAAAACTCTGTCCTATAGGGTCACTGTGAGTTGAGGAGAAGTGGTCTTGCCCCTCCTTTGCCCTGGATAGTAAGGAGGTCGAGGTCCAGGATAACAAGCTGGCTGTCAGAAGGTCTGATAGAACCCTTACACTTTAGCGGTCTGAAATTAGCTGTGGGAAAGTAACCCTGGATAAGAATTTTAAGTTTGAGTAATTAGTCATTAAAAAAGTGAAAGGTTTGTGGGAGGTAAATGCTTGGTTAAATTTGACCAGTGACTTTAATGGCTAGTTTTTTTTCTTTTTAAGCCAGTCTCTTCTTTGTCAGTAAACCCTTTTTTTGATTTTAGTCTTTTTATTTAATCCTTTTCTCTCTCTCCTGAGTATACATATCCACTTACAATGAAAATTCCCTTAAATTTAAAAAATAATTAATTATTTAGGAAACTACTACAAATTCTTTTAAGGACTCATTTTATTTTATTTTTTTCTCCAAGACAGTGTGCAGGAAATTGATTTGTCATGCAGCATTTACTTGGTTAAGAGACTTCTCAGTAGTGAGGGTTTTGCTTCAGCACCCACTTGTCTCGAGCCAGCGTGCCATCTAGCACAGAGTCGTGTAACTGGAAGTGACCTGAATTTTCTGAGACTACTGTACGGCTTTTTTTTTTTTTTTTACCAAAAAAGTAGAAATTAGTATGTAAAAAGCTATGGCATGAATGGTTTATACTGGACTACTAACGTAAGGGTTACTGATCTGAACCTCTGGTAGCACCACTTAAAAAAGATATGGTGTCTTAGTTATCTAGGTATCTTAGTTATCTAGGGCTGCTGTAACAAAAATGCTGCAGGTGGATGGCTGTAACAGACAGAGGTTTATTCTGTCACAGTCTAGTAGGCTAGATGTCCAAATTCAGGGTGTCATCTCCAGGGGAAGGCTTACTCTGTTGGCTATGGAGGAAGATCCTTGTCATCAACCCTTTCCTGGACTAGGAGCTTCTCAGTACAGGAACTCTGGTCCAAAGGTGGCACTCTGCTCCTGGTGCTGCTTTCTTTGTGGTGTGATGTTCCCCGTCTCTCTGCTCACTTTTGTCTTTTACATTTGGGAAGAGATTAGCTGAAGATGCAATTTAATCTTGTAGATTGAGTCCCACTTTATTAACACTGTAGAGTTAGGATTTATAACACATAGGAAAATCTTATCTCAAATAACAGAATGGTAGGCAATCACACAATACTGGGAATCATGCCCGAGCCAAATTAATAAACTTTTTTTTTTTTTTGGTATATGATTCAGTCCATGACACATGGTGATCTTTTTTTGGTAAAGGCTACAGTCAAGAAAACCCCATGCAATTCAGTTCTACTCTGATACACGTGGGGTTGATGTGAGTTGGAATTGACTCGATGGCAGCAGGTTTCTTTTTTTCTTTCCCATTGTTTAAAGACCAACATAAAATCAGTGTATGTTGGGCAGGCGGAGGTTAGTGTCTTCTGGGAGTGGGCTAGCCAGGTGGGCTTAGAGAGGAACTGACTGGTAACTAAATTATTGTTACAGTGGAGAGGACACTGTGAGTGAACCACTGTGGGGTGGTGAGAAGAGCTGGGAATAAGGATCAGTGAATTTGGAAGTTGGTTGCTCAGCTGTTCATGCACAAGACATTAACTCTTTTTCAGCTTCTTTTATTATTTCTTGAATGGGGATAATGGTTCCATCTTTGGTCCTTCCCAAGATAGAAGCTAATGAAATGACTTACAATAGAAGCTCCTGGTAAGTCCCTGAACGAACCTGCAGTTCCTCCACCCACTCATCCTCCCAACCCAGAGCACATTGCCTGTTACTGCCATCCCTGGGGTGAAGTTGTTCTTTCTAAATTTAGGTGCTTACACAGGCCAAGCAAGTACGGAAATGGTGAAGTGGCCTAGATAGGTGGAGCTGATGGCATGTACTTGTCACGTACTTGAAATGCCAATCTTGTCCTAAGAGAACAAAACACCTTTTAAAGTTATGATACATGATCTGTATGGAATGAGAAGTCCTTCAGTGTACAAATGGTTGACATGCTTGGCTGCTAACTGAAAGCTTAGTGGTTCTAGTCCACCCAGAGACAGCTCGTTGAGTGAGAGTCTGCTCAATAATTCGTACTGGTAAAATGAATGAACGTGTTGAAAAATTCAGCACTCGGTGAACAGCCAATGCTCTAAACCCATATATTGCACCGTTGTGTCCCTCCCCCTCTCTGAGGTCCTTTGGACATGCCCACCACGTAGCAGGCAAAAGGGCTGGTGTCTGTTTTGGACTCCAACCTGCTCCAGCACTGGAGCAGATGCTATTTGTTTGGTTGCCTGAGGCCGCAGTGTCATTAGTTGTTAAATACGTGGCCTGTCACTTTGTTGTGTGCATCCGTTATTTTCATGAACGTAAATACGGGGGAGTTTTTACTTGGTGAAGACTGACATTTCAGTGGTTGAAGTAATGGTTGCTCTCAAATACAGTAGCCTCATTAAAATGTATGTTACCTACTTAGAGTAGAACAAAATAGCTCAATAAAAATTCATTTTACAGGCAATTAAAAACCAATAACATGAAAGGATTAACTTATTCAGCAGACATTTATTGATCACCTGCTTTGTGCCTGGAAAAATAATAGTGTGTCAGAAATGGCTATCATTTGCCTAGCGTGGAATGTGCTAGCCTTATTCTTGTTGCTGGTATTTGAAACTCCACTTGGCTGCTGTGGTTCCTGTGTTACAGGTTCTAGGGTGGGACACAGCCTGTGGGCAGCAGAGGCTGAATTTGACTCAGGCCTGTCAGCTTCCAAAGCTGCTTTCTGTCACCTCGGTACTCTCAGCTGAGTAACAAAAAGACAAAGCTGAGTAAGACAGAGATGCCACTGTCCTTTCCCACAGGGACTCATTCTAGTGGGGGAACAGCTGAATATAAACAGAATGAAAAATCAGTTGCTGTTGAGTCGATTCTGACTCATGGTGACCGCGTGGGTGTTATGGTAGAATTGTGCTCCATACGCATTTCAGTAGATCACCAGGACTTTCTTCTTAGATGCCTTGCATAACCTTTAGCTTCCGACCTTTCAATTAGCAGCTGAGCTTATTAACCACTTGCATTACCCAGAAACTCTAGTTAACCCTACAATATCATGTTACTTGGAAAAAAGACAGAAAACAGTTTCTTTTTTTCTTCTCTGGAGCTGTTTGAGACCTCCCGAGTCTGGAAAGGTAGCCAGAGAGTGTGATATATTCATATGTTAACCTTGGTGGGCAGGAGGATGAGGTGGGACCTAATTTTTGCTTCTGCGTTGTGCTTGAGCCCTGATGGACATCTGCTGGATTCTAGAGCAGTGAGATTCCTCCCCATTCTGGGGTGACCCTTCAGCCTGAACCCATTGAGGTGCTCACTCTTTCTCTCTCTGGCTCTCTTTACATGTGGTTGTTTCGTAGTGGACCAGAGCAGAGGCAAGTGTGTTAGAAAATGGTTTAAAATAGTTCAGTGCCCTTCTAGAAAACATACATTCTGGAAGTGAAACAGCAGAATCCATGTAGCTGGAGTTGATTTGCTTTCCTGAGATCAGAAAGACATGGAGGACAAAGAATAGGTGTTCCAAGTCAGGTTGGAGCATACCTGCCCCTCACTCATCTTCTGTGTTTGGCTGAAGGTGAGTTGCCTGGAAGGAGGAGGAGCTTCTCCCTTCACTGTCAGACTGTGTGTGCAGAACTAATAGCTTCCTTGGTGTGTGCCTGTGTGTCTAGTGATATTGGAAGAATTCCCATTCATTTCATTATGAGTAGATGACAAGCAGGTGCACTTAGGTAAAAAGATAAAGATCATTTAGGTATTTGTTACAAGACAATATTATAAGTAAGACATCATGTTGAAAAAAATTAGAAAATCATCTCCCCGTTGCACATATCCTGGACAGACAGACAGACAGACTTGAAGATCTGGATCATTTTCAAATATATATGCATGTGTACATATAAACACACACACATTTGTTGTTGTTAGGTGCTGTCGATTGGATTTTAACTCATAGTGACCGTGTGAACAACAACAAAACACTGTCTGGTCCTGTGTTATGCCCACAATCATTTTTATGCTTAAGTCCATTTTTTTATTTTTAAGTTTATTTTTATTATGATTAAGTGAAAGTAGGCAATCCCAGTCAATTTTGCCTGCCCACCTCTCTACAACTCAGTGTGCCCTCTTCATTCCTCCTTTTCACTCTTTGCTTCTAGCATTCTCTTAATGAACACCTGTCCCTTCCTCTCCACCCTCTCCTCTCCCCTGTAGGAAGAAACCAGTAGGACAGCCTTATTATAAGTGTATAAAGCCATCAAGTACACATACTACATGCTCACTCTGTGTCCCTGAGTCCAGTCCATTCTTAGTCTGAGTGTTGACCTCAGTACTGGTTTTGAGTCTGGGGCAGCAGCGAGTCTAGGGGCCATGTTTCCAGGGGACACTCCAGGTTGCTGGATCATCAACTCTGGTCTATTAGTATAGTTCTTGATCTGCACACCTGTTTTTCTCATGCTACGTCAGGGATTCTATGTTGTGTGCCCTACGAAGGCTGTCTTTGTTGGTGGCTGGGGCTTAAGCCATTTTTGCAGACACTGTGTCAAGTCTATCTTGTTGAGGGTCTTCTTTTTAGTTGACCCTCTACCAAGCAGAATGTCTTTCTCCAGGGATTGATCTGTCTTGACATCATGTAAGATGCAGTCTTGCCATCCTTGCTTCCAAGGTGTGCTCTGGTTGTACTTCTCTCTGGACAGATCTGTTTATTCTTTTGGCAGCCCACGATACATTCAATATTTTTCTCCAAAACCACAATTCAAAGGCATCAATTCGTCTTCTGTCTTCCCTTTTACATGGGAATATGCATCATGCATATGATGCAATTGAAAATACCATGGCTTTGGTCAGTTACACATTAGACTTCAAGGTTATACCTTTTCAACACGTTAAAGAGGTCTTTTGCATTAGATTTTTCTAAGGCAATGCATCTTTTGATGTCTTGACTGCTATTTCTGTGGCCACTGATTGTGGAACTAAGTAAAATGAAATCCTTGACAACTCAATCCTTTCTCCATTTATCATGATGTTGCTTACTGGTCCAGTTGTGAAGATTTTTGGATGCTTAATGTTGAGGTATAATCCATACTGAAGGCTGTGGTCTTTGATCTTCATCGGTAAGTGTTTCAAATCTTCTTCACTTTCAACAAGCAAGATTGTGTCATCTGCATAATACACCTTGTTAATGAGTCTTCCTTCAATCCTGATGCCTTGTTCTTCTTCGTATAGTCTAGCTTCACAGATTATTTGCTCAGCATACAGATTAAGAAGGTATGGTGAAAGGACACAACCCTGCCGCACACCTTTCCTGATTTTAGACCATGCAATAGCCCCTTCTTCTGTCTTCAAGACTCAAGACTCAAGAGATTCCTCATGAGCACAATTAAGTGTTCTGGAATTCTCATTCTCCACAATGTTATCCATAATTTGTAATCTACATAGTTGAATGCCTTTAAATAGTCAGTAAAAGACAGATAAACATATTTCTGGTATCCTCTGCTTTTAGCCAAAATCTATCTGACATCAGCAATGCTATCCCTTTTTCCATGTCCACTTCTGAATCTGGCTTGAATTTCTAGCAGTTCCCTGTCAATATACTGCTGCTGTTGCTTTCAACTGATTTGATTTGATTTTGAGCAAAGTTTTACTTGCGTGTGATATTAATGATACTGTTCGATAGTTTCCTCATTTGTTTGTATTACCTTTCTTAGGAATAGGCATAAATATGGCTCTCTTCCAGTTGGTGGGCCAGGTCGCTATCTTCAAATTTCTTGGCATAGATGAGTGAGCACTTCTAGTGCTGCATCTGTTTGCATCAGCAACCACTAAGACAATGATGAAGAAACTGAAGTTTGTTACCAGCTTCTGTAGTCTGAAATTGATTGAACATGCAATCAGGATGCATTGATAATTTAATACTGGTGATTGGGATGCAAAAGTTGGAAACAAAGAAGAAGGATTGGTAGTTGGAAAATATGGCCTTGGTGATAGAAATGATGCTGGAGATTGCATGATAGGATTTTGCAAGACAAATGACTTCTTCACTGCAAATATCTTTTCTCAACAACATAAACAGCAACTATACACATGAATTTTCCCGGATGGAATACACAGGAATCAAATTGACTACATCTGTGGAAAGAGATGATAAAGCTTGATATCAGCAGTCAGAACAAGACCAGGTGCTGACTGCAGCATAGACTGTCAGCTGCTCATAAGCAAGTTCAAATTGAAACTGAAGAAAATTAGAACACGTCCACGACACCTGAAGTGTGACCTGGAGTATATCCCACCTGAGTTTAGAAACCATATCAGAATAGCTTTGATGTATTGAACACAAATGACTGAAGACCAGATGAGCTGTGGAATGACATCAAAGACATCAACCATGAAGAAAGCAAGAGGTCCTTCATAGACAGGAAAGAAAGAAAAGACCAAATTGGATGTCAGATGAGACTCTCAAACTTGCTCTGGAACACTGAGTAGCTAAAACAAAAAGAAGACATGATGAAGTAAAAGAATTGAAGATTTCAAAGGGTGGTTCTAGAAGACAAAGTATTATAATGATATGTACAAAGAGCTGGAGATACAGAAAAAGAAGGGAAGAACACACAACATTTCTCAAGCTGAAAGAACTGAAGAAAAAATTTAATCTTTGAGTGGCAGTATTTAGGGATTATATGAAAATATTAAACAATGCAGGAAGCATCAAAAAAGGTGAAAGGAATACACAGAGTCACTGTACCAAAAAGAATTGGTTGATGTTCAGCTGTTTCAAGAGGTACTGTGTGATCAGGAACCGATAACACATGAAAGAGGAAGTAGAAGCTGCAGTGCAGGCACTGGTGAAAAGCAAGGCTCAGGAATTGCTACAATCTCTCTGTCTCTGTGTCTCTTTCTCTGTCACATGCACACATGTTATTCCCCTCTACCATAGCTATGGTCTTTCAGAAGTAGATCACCAAACTTTTCTTCTGAGACACCTTTGGGTGGATTTGAACCTTCAACTTTTTTGCTTAGTGGCCAAGTGCTCAACTGTGTGTGTTACCCAGGGACTTTGTATCTAAATATTGTTTGTAGATCCCTAAAACTTGCCTAACCCGTTTTAAGAAATGCATAGGCTGTAATCATATTACCAATTCAATTTTCTATTTAGCTGTTTTCATGTGACTTTTTACAAAAATATCTTTCAGAGGTTGAAACTATTTTTTTTTCCCTTTCCAAGTGAAGTTAACTTTTTTCTTTTGCTTGTTAAGGTAATATGTGGTATTTTTTAAAATAAATCCAGTGATACTGAAGTCTGGTAGCTTCTTTATATTTCAAAGGTCTTTCCCATGCCTTCCCTGCATAGTTTTTGCAATAGGCTTTTAGTCTGTAGTGTTTCTCCTGCGAGGAGTGGGCTTTTGTTCTCATGGAAAGGCACAGCTAGATCGATTGCTAATACTTGAGAGAGGTATCCAAAAATAGCTGTCCCTGTTGTTTGGGCCTCACTCTTCTCCTGTAGAATCTGGAACATCTTCAAAGCTGTCGTTCTCTCTGTCCAGTTAAAGCTGCGTGTCTGCTGGTGGAAGAGAGCAGCCCCTCAGCTCCGCTCTGAGAAGGGTCACTGGAAGGTGGCCTGCTTTGATTTCGGAGCCTCACAAAGTGACATTAATTGGATGTAGACATTTTAATGGTCTTTTACTTCTCTGTCTCCTTGACATAATAAATCTGGTTTAAATTCTTTCTTTAGAGAACTTAGAAGAAAATTTACTGATGGAAAGCATAGATGTGTCAGACTCTCCTATACCCATTTTTTTTTTAATTATTTACTTCACCATTTTTATGTTGTTTCTATCAGTTGGTTCTACAGGGTAGCAGTGAAGGTGGTTAATTAGCTCTGATTCATTATGATCTGTTCATCTCAAGTATTTTTATTTTTAAAGATATATGTATGATATTGAATGATTCCGCTTTATATGAACTCTCTGTAATATGCAGATGTAGAGAGATAACGGGTACTCTAATGGTCATCTACGGCTGTGGATTAGGAGGAAGTGCAGGTTCTTTATTTCTAATGAGTAACTTCCAAACAGTAAGGAGTTTCTTCTTGGGATGATGAAATTTTCTTAAATTGAATGTGGTGATGGTGGCACAACTTTGTGATTATACTTCTGAACAGTACCCTTTAAATGAATGAAGTACATGGCATATGAATTGTATCTCAATAAAGTTGTTATGGAGACACATTACACATGTACACACACATATGGACAATGCTTTACCCATAAGAATAAAGGCACAGTCAAACATCTGAATCTGAGAAAGTTAATTTTTTTTCTTTTTCTTTCTTTTTTTTGAGCAAAAATGGAGGGGCTACTCAGTGGGGAACTGGAGTTGGCTGGCTCCAAGGCTGATTGTTAAATTTTCAGGATTTTTGCAAGCTGGTAGCCAACAAATTGGTAGCTAGAAATAGGTGACATTGGGAGTATTTACACCATGAAAATGGGCAAATGCTACAACTTGGGGCTTTTTTCCTCCGGGGGTCAGTTACCATTTACCATTTTACCAGGGGACCCACTCCATTGCACCTTACATCAAGGTCAGCTTTCTACTGGACAGTAGAAATAATAGCTGGATTTAGGAGAATTGCTCTGATGGGGTGAGGGGTGAAAGGATTGGCTCTGTGGGGCTTCACTAAAAACTACTTGCTGTCAAGTCAGTTCTGATTCATGGTGACCACATGTGTGTCAAAGTAGAACTGTACTGCATGGAGTTTTCAGTGGCAGAGTTTTTGGAGGTAGGATCACCAGGCCTTTCTTCTGAGGCACCTCTGGCTGGACTCAAACTTCTAACCTTTGGGTTAGAAGCTAAATACATTAACAGTCTGCACAATCCAGGGACTCCGCTAGATGCTCACATTCTGTCTTAGTTACCTGGTACTTGCTCTAACAGAAATACCACAGGTGGATGACTTTAACAAAGAAAAGTTGCTTCTTACGTGAAGAAAAGCTTATTCTTACCTAGTGCAGTAGGCTGAAAGTTCTGGTTACTGGTGCCAGCTCCAGGGGAACACACTACACTCTCTGTTGGCTCTGGAGGGAGGTCCTTGTGTTGCATCAGCCTTTCGTTGGTCAGGGGGCTTCTTGTCAGGGGGCTTCTTGGCATAAGAATCTCAGGTTTGAAGGACGCTCTCTGCTCTCATTGCTGCTTTCTTAATGGTATGGGGTCCCCAGTTCTCTGCTAACTTCCCTTCCATTTCCTGTAGGATAAAAGGAGAAAAGGTGGTGCAAGCCACACTCCAGGGAAACTCCCTTTACATTGGAGCAGGGAGGTGACCCTAGGAAGGGTGTTACAGTCCTGACCTAATCCTCTTTAACACAGTTCAATCTATTAACCACAGGCAGACATCAAGATTTACAGCACAGGACAATCACAGAATGAAGGACAATCAAAAGTACAGAGAATCATGGCCAGCCACACTGTTACACACATTTTTTGGTGGGGGGGGGCAACAATTCAATCCATGACATAGTTTCTCTTGTCAGAAGGCATCTGTGTGACCAGCCTGTTTAATGCTTGAGGATTCTTTCTTTTTTTGGAAGCTGTGCTCTGTGGAATGTCTCTCATGAATCAATAAATGCTTTTCCTTGTGGTTTTTTTGCTTTTGAGAAAGAAGAAAAAATTTTTAATGAGTGCTGCTCTTCCCCTTGGCGTCTGTCTTACTGTGACCTCTAGATGAAATTTGCCTCTGTAACTTGTGAAGTTAAGGAGCAGAATTCACTTTAGTTCTTAATCATCTTCTTTAATTAATTCAACCTGATTTGGCCTTAGATCTCTAAAAGTCTTTTTTTTTCCCAGACAGGAAATATCTGAATTATTCATAGCCTTCCCATTATAAACTGCAGTATATTGGTCCCTTGAGAAATCACTGCTGCATGTCTTAACTGTTGTTCCCGTGAGTGGGTTTGTCAAGTGTGCTTCTCCTAGCGAGCCATACTGGAAATTGCGGAAACAATACAGGATTTGGAAATGCCTTAGGTAATACAAGTGGTTAAAATTTAAACCCGAGTATGCTTCTCTTCATGCCTGCAGGGTTCACGTTCATTTCACTGGTTGCATATATTTCACTAGCAAGAAAAAAAAGAAATAAAAAATCCTCATAGCTGGACCAATAAGTAACATCAAGTAGATGGAGAAAAGATTGACGTCAAAGATGTCACTTTACTTGAAGCTACAGTCAGCATCCATGGAAGCATTAGTCAGGAAATCAAATGACACACTGTACTGGGCACATCTGCTGCAGTGTGTTTACAGTGTTAAAAAGCAAAGATCTCACCTTGAAGACTAAGATGCACCTGATGCAAACCATGGTGTTTTCAGTCATCTAATATGCTTGGGAAAGCTAGACAGTAAGTGACGAATAGCAAAGAACTATGCTTTTGAATTATAGTATTGGTGAAGAATATTGAATATAGCATGGACTGCCAAAAAGAAGAATAAATCTGACTTAGAAGTGCAACCAGAATGCCCCTGAGAGGCAAGGATGGCAAACTTTATCTCACATGATTCGGACATGTTATCAGGGGGGATCAGCCCCTGGGGAATGATGTCCTTTGGTTGAGGGTCAGTGAAAAAGAGGAAGACCCTTCGTGACGTGGATTGACACAGTGTCTGCATCAGTGGGCTCAAGCATAACAGTGGTTGTGAGATGGCACAGGATGGGGCAGTGTTTCTGTTGTTCTGTTGTCCCATAGTGTCCCTGTGAATCAGGGCCAACTTCATGGCGCCTAACAATTACAACAACAAAAAGTAGCTGAATGATCTGGGTGTTAGATTACATTTTACTGAACAGTGGTGTGACTGTTTTGTGTGTGTTAATATTTAAAGTGAAATTTTTGACATGAAGCTTTTCTGAGTGTTTTCTTCTCAAATGGAAATGTACTTATGTATTTCTTTTGATAATACATATTTGCTTTAAAATTCAAATGGTATGTCGAAATAAAAGTTGATGCTGAATGTGTTCCTAAGCCTTTTTTACTTACTACAGTACGTCATGGGGTATCGTGATAGGCAGGTTAGAGGACAGTGCGTGTTGTATGATCTGATTTTGGTAATTGTCCTCCCAAATATGGGAGAATTCATACCATTAACAAAGTGTATGTTTGTGTGTTCATATTAATGAGCAAAAGAGAAATAGGAACTTCTTTGTAATGTCTCTGAGGTATCTCATTGTATGTATGAACCCTAATGCACTAACTGTGCCCGTTGATGGATGCTTAGCATTTTCCAGTGTTATAATTTTAGACAGCCGTGTAGTGAGAACATACAGTACAGTTTCATATAGTCACTTGTATTAATTTTGTATTGCTGCTATAACAAATTACCACACTTGGTAGCTTAAAAACACGCAAAACTATTGTTCTTACATCTCTGGAGACCCGAAGTCTTAAATGGGTTTCACTGGGATAAAGTCAGGATGTTGGCAGGGCCATGTTCCTTCTGAAGGCTCTGAAGGAGAATGTGATTCCTGTTTTGGCTTGTGGCCTCCTTCCAGACAGTATTTGCATTACTTTGACTTCTGCCTCCACTTTCACAGCTCCTTTGACTCTCCTACCTCCCTCTTTCCCTTATAAAGATGCTTGTGACTGTGTGTACCCTCTCCCCACATAGATAATGTAAGAGAATCTCCCTGTCTCAACCTTTCTAACTTACTTACATCTGCAAAGTCCCTTTTGCTAGATACGGCAGCGTATTTATGTAAGGTTCCAAGAATCAGAACATTAACATCTTTGGAAGGAGGTTGTCGTTATTCTGCCTTACATCTAATTTAAGACACACTTATTTAAGACTTATGGTAAACTTGTTTATTAAAATGAATGACAGTGTTGGCTTTTCAGAGGGCAAGAGCATGAAGGGAAGATGGGGGCTTGTACCACTGCTAACCACAAGGTTGGCAGTTCAGATCCACCAGGCACTCCTTGAATACTCTGGGGGTCAGTTCTATCCTGGCCCCTAGGGTCACCATGAGTCGGATCCGACTCGATGGCACTTGGCTTGGCTGGAGGAACATGGAGTATCAGAAGAACCATAGGTCATTCACAACAGCTAAACCCAGGTCCAGGGTAGAAGGCAGCTGGAGGAGAAGATGGACGGTAAGTCAGAGCCACACCAAGAAGTCCTTGTGTGAGTTTATGAATTAGAGAATCTGGTAGACTGGGACGTTTTATCCTACACTTAGTGGACATGTGCCAAGGGTTCCTTGTGCCACATGAACTTGAATGCAAGATTTTAGGCATGTGTGCATTTTCTTGTGAAGAGGGTCCATAATGTTCATTAGATTTTCAATGGGGCTTCGGAACCAAAAGTTCAGTGCCACAGCTATGATGAGCTGTGGGATCCTTCAGAGAACTTTTAGGAAGGATTGACTTTATTAAATTTGCACCTTGGGAAACTAGCCCCAGTTTGGGGTAGAGGCAGGGACATGCTTCCAAGCCTCTACCATAGTAGAGGCAAAGATGAAGAGCAAAGGGCAGGCATTGGGAAGAGAGCATCAGACCTGCTCCTAAGAGAGGGGGAAGGTAGAACTGATAGGACTTGAATGACTTTATGGATAGGGATTGTGGTGGATAATTGTCCAGAGTTCTGGGGGTGGATGAAGGCTCTGTTAATGGATTTAGAGAAGACAGTTTTAGGGGTCATTGTGGGGTGAGAGGGAGGTGATGAATTCAGGTTTGGACATATTCTTATCACAGGGCCTTCATGACATCCAAATAGACGTGAGTGGCACATAATATGGAAACCCTGGTAGCATAGTATTTAGGAGCTATGGCTGCTAACCCAAAGGTTGGCTCCTTGGAAACCCCACAGGGAAGTTCTACTCCATCCTGTAGGGTTGCTGTGAGTCAGAATTGACTTGATAGCAATAGGTTTTTGTTTTTTTTTTGGTTTAGTACATAATGTATGTGAGGTCGGACAATTAAGTTTGCAAACTCATCCTAGAAAAAGTGCTACGTACCTCATTGTTGAATATCACTGCAGTCACCTCTTCAGTACTCCCTGTGGAAAGCTATACACTGATGCCAGCGCCTAGTCCACCCTTCAAAGCATTTTTTCTAGGTTGAGTTTGTGAACTTAACTGTCATACCTGGTATAACAACAGCCCTGGTGGACATTCCAGAAAAAGAGTTCCAGAATTGCTTTGAAGGGTGGACTAGGCACTGCCATCAACACACAGCTTCCCTGGAAGGTCTTCGAAGGTAACCATCATGGTATTCACCAGTGAGATATGTAGCACTTTTTGTAGGAAGAGTTCATGAACTTGATTTTCTTATCTCATATAAAAAGTCACTGACAGAAGTATATAGAGGTTTGTTTCTATATTTATGCCTATGGGCATGGAAATTCCTAGACTACAGAGGTATAGAAATTAATGAACCTCTATATTTTTTGTGTGTTCTTACCCACTACCTCCTATCCTGTTTCTCTGGATTTTAGCTATACCTTTAAAATGGGCAGGGTATATTAGGAATTTTTTTTTTGAGACAGAAATAATGCCAGCTAATAAATTTTTAGTAGTTTATAATTTATGGGTCATTTTTCTCAAACAGCAATCTTGTGAGGGGTGGTGGTGGGTGAACTAATTTACATATAATAGTAATAATTATAGATAACATGCACTGAACATTTACTGTACCAGGCACTTTACATTTATTAGCTTGCTTCATCTGCACAGTAGCTGATTACTTTTATCATCCTATTTTACAGACAAGGCAGCCAGGGTGTAGAGAGGTTGAATAACTTGCTGTAAGTTACACAGCTAGTGAGTAGCAGAGGTGGAATTTGAACTCAGAAAGTCTAGTGTGAATGTAGAGCTTGTGTCATACCCATCAATGCTAAAGCTTTGGCTTGTATCACACTGTCTCTCCAGAGAAGTGGGTGAGTTGAGTAGGCTGCATGGTAGAAGTTAACATGATTATTTCTGTTTTGTAGCCTGTGCTGGCAAAAAAGGGACCCAGAAGAAGTTGGGTAGGGGCAGTGTCAGCAAGTTACTGAGAGCAGCATTATCCCTGGTATCTGCAGGACGGTGGAAGAGAAACCTTGGTTGCCAGCCTCAAGCAGAGGAGGCTGTGTGGGGATTTGACCTCCCAGAAGTCATTATAACTGGAGAGCCAGCCAGAAGCTGGGTGAGCAACTGCCAGTTCAGACAGAGAAACACCAGAGTCAGAAGAGGGTGGAGGCTGCTTGGGCATCTGTGGCTGGCTCCAGAAAAATTTGGATGAAGTGGTATTGACTGACCCTACAGAATTGCAAGAACCAGAAGTTGAGGATAGATGGATCCTGTCATAGATACAGCACCTGGAATCCATCAGAAGGATGCCTATGCTCCAATGAATCAACTTAGTACGTTTGAGTCTGCTGAAAAGGCTTTTCTCCTAAAGAGAATTCTAGATTGGAGGCAGGATTCACATCCCTTAGGGACCTGCAGATTCTGGGTCTGGTGCCAGTCATTGCATTGTTAGCTGTCAGCCGTTGTTAGGGCCAGGGTACTGCTGGGGGTAGAAAGAGAGATGATGTATTCCGGAATCACTCAGCTGCAGATATGGCTTGGTAATAAAAACACCACTTGCCACTGAGTCAGTTCTGACTCCTGGTGACTCCATGTGTGTCACAGTAGAACAGTACTCCATGGGTTTTCAGTGGCTAATATTTTGGAAGTAGGCCGCCAGACTTTTCTTCCATGACACCTCTGAGCGAATTTGAACCTCCAGTCTGGGATAACGGCTGAGTGAATTAAGTGTTTGCATGACCCAGGGACTCGCTGTGGCCTCTGGAAGGATGTTAATCATCTCCAGAGGGAAACCACTTGGGTGAGGTACTCCCAGAATGGGGACTGAGTTCTTAGAGTACTGTGAGGAAGCGCCATTCACTAGGGAGACAGAGCCAGTGCTTGAAGGAAATGAAGGAAGCCAGAATGTCATGACAGTTGTTACGTTTATGCAAGCACTTTCGTGGTGCTGGTTTCAGAGTCCTTTAAACTTAGGACTTTAATGTCAAGTAATTGCCTATGAGGAAAGGTTTTCAGTTACAGTTAGAGAGTGGGTGATCTCAGATTCGATCTGAACTCGGATTCCTGGCCTGATTGTCAATGAAAAGCCCCAGGCTTTGGTCTTCTGACAGCCAAACTCCTACTCTGTGCATGTTCCCTTCCCTTGTTTAGATCACTGGCGTGCCTTTCTTCCCCTTCTGTGTCATTTACTGCAGTTGTCTGTCGTCCCTGGCTTCTAGCAACTCTCCAGTCTGTTCTCTAGCCTCACCAGCCCTGTGTTGTTCGTATGCTGGGTTTTTGGAGGCCTTCTCCAGCATGACAGCCACACCTGTGGAGCAGGCCTCCAAAAACCGAGAAGAAGAAAATACCTGGAGCAGTGTGCTGTGAGAGCAAGGCCTTGAGAAGACACGGAAGTACCCCACGTTACCCAGCTCTGCCAGCCCCCACTCTGTGTCAGACTCTATAGCCCTGGGGATTGCCCAACTCCAGGTGCAGATACTTCAAAGCCTCTCAACTGACCGTGAAGGAAGCATTGTGAAATCCTCAAGATTTTATTCTATTGGGCTTTAGGAGGAAGTTTACAACTCAAGCTAATTTATTAAAAAATTTATATACCTATTGTTTTGTGACATTGTTTGCAATCCCCACAATGTGACAGCATGCTCCCCCTTTTCACTCTGAGTTCCCTGTGTCTCTTCATCCAGTTCCTGTCCCTTCATGCATTCTCATCTTGCTTTTGGGCAGGAGTTGCCATTTGGTCTTTCCTTTGGGCTGAGAAGCCTGTTCCTCATGTGTTACCATTTGTTTTATAGACCCGTCTAATCTTTGAAAAGTGGGCTTTAGGAGTGGTTTTACTTCTGAGTTAGCCAGGCGTCCAGGTACCATATAAGACTTCCTCTAGTCTCTGTCCAGCCGGTAAGCCTGGTCTTTTTTCCTGAATTTGCATTCTTTTCTACGCTTTTCTCCTGTTCTGCCTGGGATTCTTTGTTGTGATCCCTGTTAGAGTGGTTGGTGGGTGGTAGCTAGCACCATTTAGTTTTTCTGGGCTCAGGCTGGTAGAGGCTGTGGTTCACATGGTCTATTAGTCCTTTGCACTAATAGTCTCCTTCAGTATTTGCTTTTCTTCATTCTCCTTTGCTCTGGATGAGATGGAACCAATAGATATATTTTAGCTGCCCACTCATGAGGTTTTACAACCCCAGATGCTGTTTACCAAAGTAGGACGTGGAACATTTTCTTTATGAACTATGTTGTGCCGGTTGATTGAGATGTCCCTCAGCACCCAGCCTCAGCAACTCCATCCCTCAGAATGTTTGGATGTGTCTAGGAAACTTGTATACTTTTGCTTTGAGCAAGTTGTTCTAACTTCCCAAATATTGTGTGTTATCTTTTTTTTTTTTTTTCCCCACCAAAGTTAACACTTGTTTACTGTCTTGGTTACCTAGTGCTGCTATAACAGAAATGCCGCAAGGGATGGCTTTAACAAAGAAGAGAAATGTATTTTCTCACAGTCTAGTAGTCCAGATTCAGGGTGTCAGTTCCAGAGGAAGGCTTTCTTTCTCCTTTGGCTCTGGAGGAAGGTACTTATTTTCAGTCTCGTTTCCCATCCAACCCCATCCACCCCCTCACCGCTGTCCACTCCCCGTCCCCTGCCCCCATCCCAGACTAGTAACTTCTCTGTGTGAGAACCCAAAGTTCAAAGGACTGCTGCTTTCTTGGTGGCATAATGTTCCCCTTTCTCTGTTCACTTCTCTTGCTGTTTATCCCTTCTAAGATAGAAGATGGTGGCCACCACACCCCAGGGAAACACCCTTTATATGGGTTCTGGAGTGTGACCTTTGTCAGCATGTTACAATCCCAAGCTAAACCTCTTTAACATAAAATTACAATGGAGGACAACCACACTGTGGTGGAAATCATGGTCTAACCAAGTTGACACATATTTCTGAGGTTCACAATTTATTCCATGACTTGTCTAGTTAGTCATTTTCCTTCCCTGCCCATCTCCACCCTCTTAACCATCAAATAATGTTTTGTTTTTTCTAGGTGCAAACCTTGTCTTGAGTTCTTGTAATGCCAAGTGCCGTTGAGTCGGATCCGACTCGTGGCGACCCTAGGGGCCAGAGTATAACTGACTCCGAGTTCTTGTAATAGTGGTCTCATACAATGTTTGTGCTTTGTGACTGACATCACCGAGCATAATGCCCTCCACATTCATGAGATGTTTCATGGATTCATCATTGTTCCTCATCGTTATGTACTGTTCCATTGTATGTATGTACCAAAATTTGTTTATCCATTCATCTTTGATGGGCACTGAAGTTTCTATCTTTTTGGTACTGTAAGCAATGCTACAGTGAACATGACTATACATATGTCTATTAGTGTGATGGCTCTCATTTCTGTAGGGTATTGTTAGGAGGAAGATTGCATCGTATTTCTATTTTTGGCTTTTTAAGGAAGTGATGCAAGGTTTTCCGTAGTAGTTGTTTATTACTTTACATTCCCACCAGCAGTGCATAAGAGTTCCAGTCTCTCTGCATCCTCATTTTGTGTTTTTGGATTAGTGCCAGCATTAGGGTAGGATGGTATCTATTGTGGTTTTGATTTGCATTTCAGTAATGCTAATGATTGGGAGTATTTCCTCATGTCTTTGTTAGTCACCTGAATGCCTTCCTTGGTGAAGTGTCTATTCATATCCTTTACCCACTTTTAAGCTGGATTATTTGTCTTTTTGTTATTGAGTTGTTGAAGTATTTTGTAGATTTTAGAGATTAGACTCTTATCTGCAGGTTCTGTTTTTACTCTCTTGACGAAGTCTCTTAAAGACCATAAGTGTTTGACTTTTAGGATCTCTGATGTTTGTACATTGTTTGTTATAATTTGTATACTGTTTATGCCATGTATCAGTACCCATAGCATTGTCCCTGCTTTTCCATCTGTGGTCTTTATTGTTTTGGATTTTGTATTTAGGCCTTTGATCCATTTTGACTTAGTTTTTTGTACATGGTATGAGGTATGGATCTTATTTCATTTTTTTACAGTTAGATATCCAGTGATGCCAGCACCATTTGTTAAAAATCTTTATTTTCCCCATTTAATGGACTTTGGCTCTTTATAACATATCAACCACTCATACATGAATGTATTCATATCTAGGTTCTCAATTCTGTTCCATTGATCTGTCTGTCTGTTGTTGAAACAGCACCAGACTGCTTTGACTGCTATGGCTGTATAATAGGATCTAAAATCAGGTAGTGTGAAACCTCCCACTTTGTTCTTATTCAGTAATGCATTACTTATCACAGTCTTCTTTGCTTTTCACAAGAAATTGATGATGTGTTTCTCCATCTCATTAAGTAGTGCTGTTGGTGTTTGCATTGTATCTGTAGATTGCTTTGGGTAGTGTCAACGTTTTCACAACGTTGAGTCTTTCTATCCATGAACATGGTATGTTTTTCCATTTATGCAGGTCTTGTTTGGTTTCTTGCAGTACTGTCTTGTAGTTTTCTTTGTATAGGTCTTTTACGTCTCTTTTACATCACTTGTATTTCTGTACCTCAGATGGCACATTGTTAGCTTTTAAGACCCCAGATGCCACTCACCAATATGGGATGGAGAAGATTCTGTTAGCAATAGGCTAGTTATGTCCATTGGCCTTGATGTTCCCTGAGAGCATGGTCCCCAGACCCCTGCTTCTGCTACTCTGTCCTTGCCATATTGGGTTAAGATTGGAAGAGTTTTCAGGTTATGTTGAAGTCTGGTTAAATTGATCATCTTTCTAATGTGTGCTGTCACTGATTTCACCCAACCAGATTCTATCAGCTAACTGATCTATAACCTGCCCTCTCCTTCCCCTCCTCCCTTCTTGTGCAGGTGTCAAAGAGTCTTTTCTTCTATACATGAGTCTGTTTTTAAGTCCTTATAGTAGGGATCTCATACAATGTGTATCCTTGTGCCACTGTCTGATTTCACTCAACATGTCTTCCGATTGAAACCAAGTTATGAGATGCTTCCTAAAATCATCATTGTTCTTTATCATTGCATAGTGTTCCATTGAGTATATATACCATAGTTTACCCACTCCTCTGTTGTTGGGCATCTGGGTTGATTCCATCATTTTACTATTGTGGACTGTGCTGCAAGAAAGATTTGTGTGCATGTATCTGCTCATGTGAATGCCCTTGCTTCTGTAGGATATATTCCAAGCAGAGAGATTATTGGGTCAAATGGTGTATCTATTTCCGGCATTTTAAGGAAGTGCCAGATTGCCTCCCAAAGAAGTTGTACCATTTTGCAATCCCACTAGCAGTGTAGGAGAGCTCCAATTTCTCTACAGCCTCTCTAGCATTTGTTGTTGTGTGTTTTTTGGATCATGGCCAACCTTGTTGGGGTGAGATGATATCGTATTTTTGATTTAAACTTCTTTAATAGCTAATGATGGTGAACATTTCTGCATGTGTCTTTTGGCTGCCTGGATGGCCTCTTCAGAGAAGTGTCTGTTCATCTCCTTTGCCTATTGCTAAATTGGATAATTTGTCCTTTTCTTGTTGAAATTTTGTAGTACCTTGTAGATTATGGAGATCAGTCATCGGTCTGACATATAGTTGCCAAATTTTTTTTTCCGTTCTGTAGGTGGTCGTTTAATTCTTTTAATAAATTCTTTGGATGAGCGAAAGTGTTTAATTCTTAGTAGTTCCATTTATCTGTTTTCTCTTCTCTTGATTGTGCCTTGTTTGTGAGTTTTTGAAGTCTGTCTGTGTTGTGTATTAAAACTTCCATTGTTGGTCCTATTTTTTCTTGGATGAGCTTTATCATTTTAGATTTGGTATTTAAGTCTTTTATCCAGTTTGAGTTGTTTTTTGTGTAAGATGTGAGATATGGGTCTTGTTTCATTTTTTTTGCAGATGAATGTCCAATTTTGCCAGCACCATTTATCAAAGAGACTGTTTTACCCCAGTTTAAAATCTTGGGGACTTTGTCAAATATCAAATGTTCCATTGGTCTATATGTCTCTTTTTGTACCAGCAGCAGACTGTTTTGACTACTGTGACAGCGTAATAAGTTCTAAAGTCAGATAGTGAGAGGCCTCCCAGTGTGTTCTTCTTCAGCAGTGCTTTACTTATCTGGAGTTTCTTCACTTTCCAAACAAAACTGGTGATTTGTTTCTCCATCTCATTAAAAAATGTCACTGGTATTTGTATTGGGATTGCATTGTATATCTTGATTGATTTGGGTAAAATAGACACTTTCACAGTGTTAAGTCTTCCTATCCATGAGCAGGGTAGGTTTCTTCATTTATGTAAGTCTCTCTTAGTTTCTTATAGTAAGGTCTTGTAGTTCTCTTTGTAAAGGTCTCATTTCTTTAGTTAGATTTATTCCTAGGTATTTTATCTCCTTGGGGGCTGTAGTAAATGGTGTTGATTTGGTGATTTCATCTTTAATAACCTCTTTGTTGGTAAAAAGGAATCCCACTGATTTACTTGTGTTTATCTTTAATCCTGATCCTTTGTTGAACTCTTCTATCAGTTTGAGTTGTTTACTTATGGATTTTTGGGGATTCTCTGCATATACAATCATATCATCTGCAAATAATGAGGTTTTTTACTTCTTTGCTGATGCAGATTCCCCTTATTTCTTTGTCTTGTCTGATTGCTCTGGCCAGAACCTCTAGCGCAATGTTGAATATAAGTGATAAGTGTGGGCATACTTGTGTAGTTCCTGTTCTCAAGGGAAATTGTTTCAGTGTCTCTCTGTTCAGGATGATGTAGGTGGTTGGCTTTGTATAAATGTGCCGTGTTGCATTGAGGAATTTGTTGTCTATCCCAATTTTGCTGAGAGTTTTTAGCATGAATGGGCGATGGACTTTATCAAATGCCTTTTCTGAATCAATAGACAAAATCAGGTGATTCTTGTCTTTTGTGTTATTTATGTGATTGATCACATTAATTGTTTTTATGGTGTTGAACCAACCTTGTATCCCTGGTATGAATCCAACTTGGTCATGATGGATAATTTTTTGGATATGTTGTTTTCTATTGGCAAAAAATTTGTTGAAGACTTTTGCGTCTAGATTCATGAGTGATATTGGTCTGTAGTTCTTTTTGATTGGGTCTTTCCCTGACTTTGGTACCAGGGTTATGCTGGTTTCATAGAATGAATTTGGGAGTATTCCATCCCTTTCTGTAATGTGAAATAGTCTCAGTAGTACTAGAGTTAAGTCTTCTCTAAAAGCTTGGTAGAATTCTGTGGTGAAGCCATCTGGGCCAGGGCTTTCTTTGGTTGGTAGTTTTTTGATGACTTTTTCAATGTCTTCTTTTGTGGTAGGTTGATTAAGTCGTTCTGCTTCACCTTGTGATCACTTTTGTAGGTGATATGAATTTAAGAATTTGTCCATTTCATCTAGGTTTTCAAATCTGTTACAATGCAGTCTTTCATAGTATTCTGTTGTGATATTTTTTTATTTCTGTTGGATGTGTTGTGACATCTCCTATCTCGTTTCTTATTTGGGTTATTTGTTTCCTTTCCTGTTTTTCTTTAGTAAGTTTAGTCAATGGCCTGTCAATTTTGTTGATCTTTTCATAAAACCAGCTTTTGGTCTTTTCAATTTTTCAATTGTTCTTCTGTTCTCTAATTCATTTTGTTCTGCTCTAGTCTTTATGATCTGTTTTCTTCTGGTGCCTGAGGGGTTCCTCTGTTGTTCTGTCTCTACTTGTTCAAGCTGTAGGGTTAATTCTTTGGGTTCTTTCTTCCTTCCAGATGTGTGCATTTACAGAGATAAACTGACCTCGGAGTACTGCTTTGGCTACATCCCATAGGTCCTGGTAGGAAGTATTTTCATTCTCATTGGAATCCATAAATTTCTTTGTTTCATCCTTAATTTCTTCTAGAACCCATGGCTTTTTGAGCAAGATGTTGTTAAATTTCCATGAGTTCCAATTTCTGTCTATGTTTTTTTCTGCTATTGATTTTGACTATTATGGCCTTATGATCTGAGAAGATGCTTTGCAATAGTTCAATGGTTTGGATTTTGTTGAGATTTGCTTTACATCCTAACACATGGTCTATTCTGGAAAATCTTCCATGTGCACTGGAGAAGGTGTAATTATCTGCTGATGGATAGAAGGTTCTGTATATGTCAATGTGGTCTAGCTGGTTAATTGTGGCAATAAGATCTTCTGTGTCTTTATTGAGCTTTTTGCTAGAAGATCTGTCCAATACTGAAAATGGAGTGTGGAAGTCTCTTACTATTACTGTGGAGTGATCTATCTCATTTTTTAATGTAGTCAGTGTTTCTTTGATATATTTAGGTACTCTAGTATTGGTTGCATAAATATTTAATATTGTTAAGTCCTGCTTGTATATTGAACCTCAGCAATAAATAGTGTCTGTCCTTGTCCACAGTGGTGGATTTTACATTAAAATCTGTATCTGAGATTAGTACTACCATACCTGCTCTTCTTTGTGTGTTGTTAGCTTGGTATATATTCTTCTTCCAACATTTAATTTTCAGTTTGTTTCTATCTTTGAGTCTAAGGTGAGTTTCTTGTAAGCAACATATAGATGGGTCGTGTCTTTTGATCCAAGATGTCACTCATTGTCTCTTTACTGGAGTGTTCAGTCTATTTACATTCAATGTAATTACTGATAGGTATGTGTTGAGTGCCATCATTTTCATGTATTTATTTTTGTGTTGAGGTTTTCTTTTTGCTCTTACTATTCTGTTCTGACATAATCCTCTTCATGGGTTGATTTTTCATGCTTTTTAGTGTTGGTTTTGTGTTTGTTGAGGCTTCTGTATTGCATTTCTTGCTTTGATAAATGTTGTATCTTAATTGTGCTTTGCAGCTACCCCTATGATCCTCCTTAATAATCTATGTTTAATCCCAATTTTAACTTCTACATATCTTAACTTCCTGTCCATCTGGAAGGAGTATAACTGTTGTAGTATATCCCTCTTTTTAATGTGATGGTATCATAGCTTTCATGATACGATTACTGAATCACTTCTTTTAATATTATAGCCTTGGTTGAGTTTTGTGCCTTCCCTAACTGAGTAGGTTTCTAGATGATGTGCCCTGTATTGTCTTCTAAAGTAGAGAGTTACTGGTTTTGTTCTTCTAACCCAAGAGCTTCTTTCAGTATTTCTTGTGGCTTTGGATTGGTTTTTACAAAGTCTCTGAGTTTCTCTTCATCTGTGAATGTCTTAATTTCATTTTTGTATTTGAAAAACAGTTCTGTAGGATGTATAATTCTTGGTGGGAAATTTTTCTCCTTCAATGTTTTGAATGTGCCATACCGCTGCCTCTGTACCAACATGGTTTCTGTGTAGAAGTCAGACAAAAGCCTACAGGGCTTCCTTCTGAATGTTAGCTTTGCTTTGAGTCTTGCTGCCTTTAAGAGTTTCTGCTTATGTTTCATTTTGTTAAGCTTGGTTATAATATGTCTTGATGTCTTTCTTTTTGGATCTGTATTGTGTGGCGTTCAATATGCATCTTAGATATCTGTATTCTCTTCTTTCATAATTTCAGGGAAGTTTTCTGTCACCAAGTCAACAACAATACTCTCTGTTTTCAGATGTTCCTTCCTGTTCAGGAACTCTAATTAATCATAGATTGTTCTTCTTGATAGAGTCCCACATGTTTCTTAATGCTTCTTCATTTTTCTTATGTCTTTTCTCTGATTTCTTCTCATAAATGGTGGTGTCAGTAGTTCTGTCTTCCAAATCAGAAAGTGTTTTTTCCATTTGTTCAATTCTGTTCTTTTGGCTTTAAATTGTGTTTTCTAATTCTTTAATTTTGTAATTGATCTGTCGGATTTCAGAATGCTGGTGTTCATCAGTGCAGACAGCTTGCTTAATTTTTCATTTTTCTCTGCTGAATTTTGTATAATATCTAGGAGGGCTCTATGTATAATTCTTTCGTACTTGACCTCTGAAAGTTCAGAAAGACTTCGTCATCTTGGAAGTTCTTTGGTTCTTTCTTTTGGGAACTTTATGAAGCCACGGGTGGATTATTCTTTAAGTGTCTGGCCAGGGTTTGTTGTTTTGGGGGCATCTAGAGGTTGTTTAAGTTTTCTGATGTTGCCATAACAGGAATTTAATCACAGTCTGAGATGAAAGTTTATCACCAGTCACCTCTATGTGCTCTAGTGACTGGGCCCAGTAGAGTCTTTGCCGTAGCAGGCCCCACCTCCTGGCTGGCAAAGGCACAGCTCTATTTATGGAGTTACTAGGGGTCCATCAGCTGACCCTATGATTTGAGTCAGTAAAGGCTGGAAGAGATGCTGCCAAGATGTACCACAGTTATTTCTGTAGGTAGTCTTATTTTGAAAGTTAAGCGCTATCTGACAGCTTCCAAAATCAGTCAGACTGTCAGGTACGCAAGCCTCTCTTTCCAGCTGGCAATAGAGATACCTCTATATGTGTTCCCAGAAGCCGTGATTTAGTTCATAGTGTGGGAAGGATACTGTCCTGTTGTCATCTGCTGTTGGGCCCCACCCTTAAGGCTACCCTGTGCTAAACACAGCTTTTCTGCTGGGAAAGTGCTCCGTGGGCTGGCACTGCCTCCCAGCCAGGGTACTGGCCCCAGCTGAAGCCTCTGGGCATCTCTACCTCCCAGTTGGACAAGATGGCGTCCTGCACAAGCTGTCCTGCCCATTGTGAAACAGCTGAGTCAATGGTGGAGGTTTGGAAAGAGAGGGTGGAGGGGCTGTGGTGCTCTAAGTCCAGAGCTGGGCTCTCAAAGTGTAGCTGTCCCTCCCACTGATCATGTCATTAGTGCGGCTGAGCTTTGCAGCCAGTTAAGCCCAATCGCTGCTCTTGGCTAACAAAAAGAACAGAAAGTTAAAAATGTCAGTTACCTTCAGTCCGTGAGAGCTGACCATTCAGCAAGGGTCAGGGTCAGTGTCAGTGAAAGAGAAGCAGTTTCCCATTCAGTGGCATGTAGTCCAACTTGACAGTCCTATGCCGTGTCATAGGGCTCACTGCGTGACCAGAAGCCTCTGTTTAATTATCAATCCAGGCCTTAGTTTTCAGAGGGAATTAAGGATATGTGTGTCTACTCTGCCTTCTTGTCCTCTTCCCCCTGTGTTATGTTTTTGATATGTTGTTGAATTCTTTTGGCTAGAATTTTTGTTGAAAATTTTTGCATCTGTGTTCATGAAGGATATTGGTCTGTAGTTTTCTTTTTTCTTTTTTTTTTTTTTTAACAATGTCTTCCGCTGGCCTTGATATCAAGAGTATTCTGGTTTCATAGAATAAGTTTGGGAGTATTCTACCCTTTTCTATGCATTGAAATAATTTGAGTAGTATTGATGCTAGCTTTTCTCTGGAAGTTTAATAGAATTCTCCAGTGAAAACATCTGGGTCAGAGTTAGTTTTGGGGGGGAGTTTTTAAAATTAATTCTTCAGTCTCTTCTTTTGTTATGGATCTGTTCAGTTTTTCTACCTCTGTTTGTATCAGTGTAAGAAGATAGTATGTTTCTAGAAATTTGTCTATTTCCTCTAGGGTTTTGAATTTACTGGAGTACACTTTATCATAGTATTCTGTTTTGACCCTTTTTATTTCTTTGTATCTGTTGTTATATCACCCATTTTGTGTCTTATTCCAGTTATTTGCCTCCTCTGCTCTTCATTTTTTGTCAGTTTAGCCAGTGGTTTGTCAATTTTGTTGATCTTTTCAGAGAACTCACTTTTGGTCTTGTTGATGCAATTGTCTTTCTAGTCTCTATTTCATTTATTTCTGCTGTAATCTTTATTATTTCATTTCTTCTGGGGCTTGAGTATTTGCTGCTCTATTTCTGTGTCTGAGTTGTAGGATTATTGTTTTTATTTTGACTTTATTTTTTCTGTGTTTGCTGCTATAAGTTGACCTCTAAGCACTGCTTTTATGGTGTCTCAGAGGTTTTGTTAAGATGTGTTTTCATTCTCATTTGATTCTCTTTTTTTAAATTCCATCCTTTATTCTATTACTCAGTAGTTTTTAAGCAAAATGTTAAGTTTCTGTGTATTTGATTTATTTTCCTTGTTGTTCCTTTAGTTGATTTTTGCTTTCATAACATTATGATCAAAGAAGATGCTTTGTATTATTTTGATGTTTTGGATTTTGTAAAAGCTTGCTTTGTGATCTAATATGTGGTCTATTCTGAAGAATGTTTATGGTGCATTGGAAAAGAATGTGTACTTGGCTGCTGTTGGGTGGAGTATTTTGTACATGTCTATGAGGTCAATAATTGTGGCATTTAGATCTTCTATAGCTTCTTTGAATTTCTTTCTAGATGTTCTTTCCTCCACCAAAAGTTGTATGTTGAGGTCTCCTACTATTATTGTAGAAATGTTGCTCTTTTTAGTGCTGTTAAAGTTTGTTTTATGTATTTTGTAGCCTTGTCCATTGAATGTGTATATATTTGTTGTGGTTATGTCCTCTTGGTGTATTGATCCTTTAATTATTTTATGGTATCCTTCCTTATTCTTTGTGGTGAATTTTTCTTTAAAGTCTATTTTGTCGGAGATTAACATGGCCACTCCTTCTATTTTTTGGTTGCTGTTTGCCAAATATAATTTTTTCCATCCTTTGAGTTTACTTTGTTCATGTCTTTGTATCTAAGGTGTATCTCTTGTAGATGGCATACAGGCGGACTCTGGTTTTTTTTTTTATTGCATTCTAGTGTTCTCTGGCTCTTTATTGATACATTTTGATGATTTACAATTTTTCACAGATAGGAGTTTACTGCTGTCATTTTGTTTTATGTATTTATTTGTATGTATTAGTGGCTTCTTTGTTCTTTTCTGTGTGAGTTTTTCTTGTTTATGGACTTTCACCTTTTCAATCATTGTTAATTTTGTGTTTGATAAGACTTTGTTTTCTGTATTTATTTTGAGGGGGTAGTTTTGTTACCTTCCTTTGTGGTTACCTTGAGATTTACCTTTATCATTCAAAGTTTAAACCATTCTTTTATTTCTTGTTATTGCTGACTTTCTGTCCATATGAAAGTTCTGTGATGACACTGTTTACTCCCTATGTTTTTGTTTTGACTGTGTCATCAGTTACAAATCAGCTTCTCTGGTTCCCTGTTTTCAGTCTTTTAGCTTTGTTTTGTTTTTTTTTGTGAATTCCTGTCTAAGTTGGTGTCAAGTTTATTCATCCTGTGTCCCAGGCCTGGATTGTTATCTGATATTGGTTCTCTAACCAGAGGACTCCCTTTAATATTTCTTGTAATTTTGGTTTGGTTTTTATGTATTCCTTTAATTTTTCTTTGTCAAATGAACTAATTTTGCCATTGTATTTGAAAGACAATTTGTGTCTTGGTGTCTGTCCTGTATGATATTCTTTGAATTTCTTAAATAGATACCTTCTTGGCTTTCATGATATTAGAGAAGTTTCTGCCTGCAAATCTTTGACAGTTCTCCTGTGTTTTCTGTTATTCCTCCTTCTGCATTGTGGTACCCCAGTCACTTAAAGATATTTCCTTTTGATAGTGTCTGACATCATTCTTAAGTGGTTTTCAGTTTTCCTCATTATTTGTTTGATTTCTCCTCAGATAGATTGGTATCTTGGGATTTCTCATCAGTCTCACTAATTTTGGCTTTTTGTCTTATCTCTGTTCCTGTGGCCTTCTATGAAGTTGACTAGTTCTGAAATTTTATTAATCTTTTGGACTTCTAGATGTATTTTGAAAAATAAAATCCATTGTTGTTGAGTTGATTCTGACTCATAGCAACTCTATGGGACAGAGTAGAACTGCTGCTTAGGATTTCCAAGGAGTGCTTAGTGGATTCAAACTGCTGACCTTTTGGTTAGCAGCTGAACTCTTAACTGCTATTCTACCAGGTGCTTCTTGGAAACTTTATGAGGCAGTTCTACTGTGTCCTGTAGGGTATTTCTGAGTTGGAATTGACTTGACAACCAAGCCAAGCCAAGTTTGGTTTCTAGCAGGTAGTTTATATATATATATACATATACACACACATATATATATAGTTGTTGTTCTTGTATTGTTTTCTTGAATTCTTCTATTGCTTTGTCTGTGAATTCTTTGGTTTGGTTTGTGTTTTTCTTGATCTCCTTCATGATTGCTTGGACAACTTGGTAAATTAGTCTTTTGGATTCTTTATCAGGTAATTTCATTATCTTATATTCCTCCAGAAGGTTTTCTAGTTCTTTATTTTGGTTGCTTTCTGGAGCCGTTTTGTGTTGCTTCTTTATGTAACTTCATGTTTACTGTTTTCTCAAAAAACAAAAAGCAAGCACATTGCTGTTGAGCCAATTGTGACTCATAGCAACCCCATAGGACAGAATTGAACTGCCCCATAGGGTTTCCAAGAGTGGCTGGTGGATTTGAATTGGTGAGCTTTGGGTTAGCAGCTGAGCTTTTAATCACTGCACCACCAATGGTCTGTTATTTCCAAGGCATCAATAAAATAGTTACTTATAGTATTTTTGTTTGCTGCATCCTAAATTTTTGTTTTGTTCTGATATGTCCAAGAGATTGGGCATGTGTACTACTCTGGTCATTATTCTGGCCTCAGTGAAGCTCTTACTTTCTATCTCTAAGTGGTTGGAGCAGCTGCCGAGTATGTGGACCTGGGAGTCTGTCTGGTCATTGTTCTTGTGGAGCTACTGAAGACACAGGAGATGTTTTGGTGAGATGATGTATCCATCCTGTTGGTCACCTGGCAGTGGGTGCAGGGGTGTTCTCCCTGGTTGTTGTGTGTGTGTGTGTTCTACTGCTTACTGATTGGCAGGGTATAGGTTCCTGGGTCACTGGTTACCGTGTGTGTGGTGCAGAGACTCTCACCTATGGTCCTGGGCAGGCAGAGCTACATGCAGATGTTTGGAGCAGGCACAGGTTTTTTTGTAGGAGGAGAGGAGGTTCCCAAATGGATGGTGTGCGCATGTCCTCTATAGCATGTAGTTGGGTAGGGTAGTGTAACCAGTCCTTTGATGCCTGGTGCCACTGGCTGCAGGATTGGGGGTCAACATTAATTCATAGGACCCTGTTGTGGGTGGCTAGATGGAGGGAGTGGTACCAGTTACCCTCTGGTCCCCCTGTGTGGGTAGGTAAAGTCCCTTCTTAGGTGGCAGAGAGGTGTTTAATGCCACAAATCTGTGTCTCCCCTTTGGCTGGTGCAAGTGAAAGTCGGCTTTAGCTGGAAGCCCTGCCCATTTAGTTCTAATGAAGGCATTCTGTGCTGGGTCAGAAGGGCACTGCGAGGTCATGAATCCCCTAGACCAGTGGCTAGGCAAGGGGGTGGGTGCCTCAGGACCTGGCAGTGAGTTCCCCGTTTAGGGGCTGTGTCTGTGTTGCATGCCACCTGAACTATGATGGGATATGGAGAGGGATGGGTGAAGAAAGGTAGTGCTCCTCAGCTATAGAGCTCTGGTAGGGGAAGTGTTATGTGCACATGTGGTGGGTTTGGACCTTGCACTTAGCTTTTGTTTGGTTCTGGAGGTCTGTGCAGATTCACTACTGGTTAGTTGCACCAGAATGGGGGTGGATTTCAGCCTGGGATGTTGCTGCTTGCCTCAGTCTGTGTGTGCTGTGCAGATTCAACTAGCAGGATGCCAGCGATCAGATGACCTGTAATTCCCTGTTTCTGCTATTTTTGAATTGTTTTTACTTCTACCTGTTGCTCAGTCTGATTCTTCAGCTTTGTCTTTGATGCTTATGTGGATTGTCATATTATTTCTGATTCACTTTTATTTCGGGCCGTTTTTGTAAAAGGAATGACGCAAAATGTCTGACTATTGTGGCATTTTAGCCCTTCCTCTCCAAGTCCTCAAGATCTTGAAGTAAAAATTTAAACTTTAATTTCTTTAGAAAAATAAAATATCATATTCTACTAATAGGTTATTGTTGTTAGCTGCCACTGAGCTGGTCCTAGCTCATGGTGATGCCATGCACAACAGAATGAAACCCTGCCTGATCCTGTGTCACCTCTGTGATTGGCTACAGATTGGACCATTGTGACCATAGAGTTTTTATTGGTTGGTTTTCAGACACAGCTCACCAGACATTTCCTTCTATTGTCTTAGTCTGGAAGCTCTGCTGAAATCTGTTTGCTATGGGTGACCCACAGTGTTGCAAGCTGACTAGTTTACAGCTTACAAGGTGATAAGGGCCTTGACTGTTTTTGTTGCTTGTGACTGAAAGGTAAAACTAGACCCAAAGAGATGCAGCAGGCCATTATCCAAGGGAAGAGGGGATCTCCAAGGAATAAAACCTGCTCAGTAAACCATGAACAGGCATCAAAAGTGGTTATTATTAGCATTTGGTCCTTAGAGTGCTAGTAGATCCTGAGATTGATCAAAAGATTTTTCATTGACTTTCAGTCTCTACTACCGTCTCCCCAACCTCCATCCCAAGTTCTTCAGAAGGGAAAGGAAGCATCTTGGAGTTCCTGTTCTCCCAGAATCCTGCTCTGGATAGGAGATGGCCCTGAGGTACCATGGTCTCCTTTTTGATTCACTCCTTAGTGTTTTTCTCTTTCCTGCAGTATGTGTTGGAGGCTTTGAACCAGTGAGTCTCTTGGTAGGAGGCTTGTCTTTTTTCCTTTAAGAATTATTGTATTTATTCAGTAACTGAAGTGGTGAAAGGGCCACACACGGTGGATTTTGGCTTTCTAGCTGTGTAACACATATAGGTCCATCGTGTCTCCAGAGGAAAATGATGTATATACCTAACCTGCTTTTGTAGATCATTTGTGGTCGGGCTCTTATGGAATCAGCCATTTGTTTAAAACATATTAACAAAGTGTACTATGAGCTGGCCCGTGTTATGGCGTGGAGAAGGGAAGGATAACAGAGGATCCATGTTTTATAGCATCTGTGTTTGTTTTTCAAAGGTTTGTGAGTGGAGCAAGTGGTTTAGGGCTTGAGTACTAAACTGAAGGTTGGTAGTTCCATTCCACTCAAAGGTGCCTAGGAAGAAAAGCCTGGTGATTTACTTCTGAAAAATGAGCCATTGAAAACGCTGTGGAGCATGGTTCTGCTCTGACACATGGAGTGACCATGAGTCAGAACCAACTCCACAGCAACTGTTCCCCCTCCCCCTTTGGTGTTCTTTAAGTCTAGGGAGAGAGGAATCAGATGTCATAGAAAAGGGAAGACAAAGAAAATGAGAAGTGAAGACTGACCAACTGTGCCTAATGAACGACTGACCAACTGTGCCTAATGAACTTGAACTTGGGGTTTGAGTTCTTGAAAGAATGTTAATGCTAATCCACAAGAGATGGGACTGTAGACCACACCCTACACTCAGTTTTTCTCCTAGACACCAGATCAGTTACGCCTGTGTTAGGAAGGTAAGGCCAGTTAGTGAACATCAATGGAAGCTCTTGGCTTGTTCCAGGAAAGGGTTGTGTGCTGATTGGGAAGCCGTGGTAGTCATGTGGTACTGGTTTATATATTTGAACTCTTTTGGGCTCAGAGATTTCAGTTTCTGTCCTAAGACATCTATGTAAATTGTGACAGGTAAAAGAACAAAGACAGAGGTGATGAAAGTAGAGCCAGGAGATCTGCAGCTGAAAGAATATTACAACTTTCTGTTCTGAAACACCTTCCTTTGTCAAGGAACTACTCATCCCTACTCTTGATATCAAAATGTCTTAGACTGGGTTCTTTAGAGAAACAAAACCAATAAAGCACACAAATATATAAAGGAAGTGGCTCCCATGGTTGTAGAGGCTGGGACATCCCAAGTCCATGGGTAATGCTAGTGTTTTTTCCTGATTTACTTAGCTGCAGGGGCTGGTGAACCCAAGAGTGGCAGGTTAGAGAGCAGGGCTCTTGCTCACAGCCTGCAAAGATCTGTGAATATCAAGATTGGCAGGCAAGACCACAGATAAGCTGTTAGCTCAAGTCCAAAAAACTAGAGGTTAGATGAACAGGAGCTAGTTACAGGATCCAGAGCAAGCAAAAATTCCTGAACCTTGCTAGAATGTCCTCTTATATTTGATGTAGACCACATGCTCAAGGAAACTCCCTTTCAACTGATTGGCTACTCACAGTGGATGCCATCATGGAGATGATCACATTATGTGAAATCTCATCATGGAAGTAATTACATTACATGACTGTCAAACTACATGATAACTACTAAACCACTGACAGTCATGGCCCAGCCAAGTTGACACACAACCCTAATGATTATAGTAAGTGTTATGGATTGAATTGTCTTTTCCCTCCCTCCCAAATGTATATTGGAATCATAACCCTATACCTATGGACACAATCCGCTTGGCCAAGTGTTTTATTTATTATGCTAATAAGGCCATATTTGTGTAGTATGTGTCCCAAACTGAATCACTTTTGCATTATAAAGAAAGCTGATTAGACATAGAAGAAACAGAACTGAGGGAAGATGGATGAGATGAGAAGGAAGTGAGGAATGGCAGAGCTTCGGAAGCTGAAGGAGATGAAGACCGTCCCCTCAGGGCTTACAGGCAGAAAGCTTTCCCCCATAACCAGTGCCCCAAATTCAGACTGGTAGTATCCTAAACTGTGAGAAAATACCTTTCCATTTTTGAAGCCACTGGTTTGTGGAATATCTGTTACAGCAGCATTAGGAAACCCAGTATGTTCTTTGTTTCTCTTTACTGCTGCTAATTTTGGGCTATGTCTTCAGTTTATAGAGTTTTGGTCTCTGACTCCTTTTGAATCTTATGACCTCATTGTTTTACAGATGTGCAAAGTGAGGCCCAGAAAGTCTGCTGCCCTTGGTGGGGCTGGGTCCATAGCCCATGTCTCCTAGCAGCTGGTCTAGAGCTTTGCCCATTAGAATGGTCCATATGGTTCCGACTGTGTTGTTCAAATGTTTGTTAGAATACGCTGGAAGTGTCAGTGAATGTGTTTGGGTGGTACTGTTGAATTTAAACCATTGGACTGGCTTCTTTTTCCATCTTGGGAGATGTAATAATTAACTGTATAGGGTGTGACTTATTAAACAAATAGACCTGCTAATACTCTAGCTCAGTGAGTGTTCCTGTTCAAGCAGTCACTTTAGGAAAAGTCAAACAGTATTATCCTTGCTTAAAATGTATTGTAGACTTTTCTTTTGCATGTACCTTTAGAAGCTGTTACATCTTTAAACTGATTGGAATATAGGTTCATTTGCTATAAAAGCAACCCGAGATAATCATGGCTTAAACACAGCCTGGGCACAAGCAGTCCAAGGCTGTTCTGATGGCTCCATGGTATCAGAGACACTGTTGCCTTCCTTCTTTTTTCTCTGATTTTAGACTGTTGATTGCATACATTTAGTTAGAAGATACTTCCCAACACCGTGTCCATATTCCAACCAGTGTGAAGGGAAAAGGGGAAGGAGAAAACTTGCCTCTTCCCTGTAAGTCCACCACCTTGAAGATACAATCCCCACTCACATCTTATTAGACAAGACTTTGTCCTATGGCCATAACATGGCTGTAAGGAAGGCTGGAAATAAAATCTTTTATGGATACCATGTGCCCACCTAGAAACTGGTTCTATTACAATAAAGGATGCAGGGAATATTGGATAGCCGGCACCCTCTGCCACAATATTATTCTTAGAAGCAACACTTCACTGGGTGAGGATCTGACTCTGGGTGTCACTGAGCTGTTTGGGCCTCACTCTGGTAAATAAGAGCACTAAATCGTATTCCTGCTAGGATTAGCTGGGGCCTTCATAAAGTGATGAATGAATTTCTTAGTGTGATGTGTACACTGCTTTTGAAAGCTACAGGGTCAGAGGAGTTTGGGGAGTGTTGTGAAGAGTAGAAGTGTCAAGGAAAAAAGAGGCAGGCTTCCGAGATGTCATCTCTGAAGGGGAATATTCACTTAGATTATGCAAGTTCTGGCAACAGCTTGTACTTATCAGGCACCATGTGCCAGACATCACTGTTATTTTATACACACACACACACACACCCATTTAGATAGATGGATAGATACATGAAGACCACTTCCTGTCTGTCAGTGTATAGTGCTGTGGTGGTTTGCATGTTGCCCTGATGCTGGAAGGCATGCCACCAACAAGGTCACCCATGGTGGACAGGTATCAGCAGAGCTTCTTGACTCAGATAGCTGAGGAGGAAAGGCCAGGTGATCTGCTTGTGAAACTTAGCCAGTGAAAACCCTGTGGATCACAAGAGAACATCGTATGATATAGCGCTGGAAGATGAGCCCTTCAGTTCTAGACTAAAAGGCATTCAGGATGCACAGTGGCTGCAGTGATACCCTTGAACATACCAGCGATTGTGAGGATAGTGCAGGACCAGGCAGTGTTTTATTCTGTTGCACATGGAGTTGTCTTGAGTTGGCACCTAACAACAGGAGATGAGGAAACGGGCATAACTTGGCAAGATCATAAAATAAGTGCCCAGGAAATCTGGCTGTGGGCTTCCTACTGTTTACCTTAAGTGACAATGTTCCTTGTGGATGGTGAAACCCCCAAGTAGCCTTCTCTTGATCCTGGTATAGTGAAAGCTGGGCTTATGTCACCCCCAGGCAGGAACTAGGATTCCTCTGGGCTGTATGGAAGAGGAAAGGGTGGGGCTGGGGAAAGGCTTTCAAGGTATGAGTGGCAGTGCTGGTAGAGGCAGACACAGTGGACTTTGAGGAACTGGAAGTAGTTGAGTCAGGTTAGAGTGGACAGCTTCTATGGGGCTGTGTGGTGACAAATGAGGCTGGAGAAATGGGCAGGAGTTTTTGGGGAGGGTGTCTAATCCAGGCTCAGGGGCTGGCCTCTGTCTGGTGATTATTGGGGCACTATGGAGAAAGTGCAGTCAAAGGTGTGAGATCAAGTGGGGGGAATGGATTGGAGGAGGTGAGACTAGAGCAACGGGGTATCTATTGTTGTAAGCCAGTTGGGAGGTGATGATGGTTAGGATTTAGGTAGATTAGCTATGTAAAACAAACCAAAAAGCCCATTCAAATGCATTGTCACTGAATTGATTCTAACACATGGTGGCCCCGTATGTTATAGTGTAGAATGGAGTTTTCTTGGCTGTAATCGTTCAGGAGACAGGTCTTCAGGTCTTTCTTCCACAGTGCCAGTGGGTGAGTTTGAGCCATCAACCTTTAGGTTAAACCTAACCCACTGCTGTTGAGTTGATTCTGCCTCATAGCGACCCTATAGGTCAGAGTAGAACTGTCCCATAGTTTCCAAGGAGTGCCTAGGGAATTTGAACTGCGGACCTTCTGGTTAGCTGCCGCAGCACTTCACCACTCTGCCACTAGGGTTTCCACCTTTATGCTGGTGAAAATAACAAAAAACCCCGCTGAGACCGAGTTCAGTTCTGACTCATTAGGTTAGCATATGAGTGCAAATCTTTTGTGCCACCAGGAACCTGCTGTGCTGCTTAGTGGATGTAATTTTTAACTTCTCTGTTCTTTCTGCTAACATACAGGTGACAAGATCAGATCTCTAAGGGCGTTACTTTCTAATTTGGGTCAAGAAGCACATCATTAAGAAGGAAGCTTGTGTTGATCAGAGTAGGGCATATATATTCAGCTACTTTTAAAGCAGTTTCAAGTCATGCACCCACACAAAATAATAGCAGCAGATGATTGGTGAGTGGTTGCTGTGAGCCAGGCAAAATGTACACATAGCGTCTTTTTAACTGTTCTCCATAGTGATGCAAGGCAGTGGTGTCAATCCCTGAGCTTCAGATGCAGAAATGGAGGGGTACAGAGGTGGGGAGACTGGCCTGAGATGCAGGGCTGGTGTGCAGCAGTGCCAGGTTTTGAACTTGACTATGTAAGTACTTTGCTTTTCTCTTGCCACTGAATGAGCTAAAGAGGATGGAGGGATGGGTGCATGTTCACTTTGTATTACACGGTTCATATTCTTCAGATCTTCCTGGAGACTGTTCCCACAGACTTCTGCCCTCAGAGTCCTGTTCAGAGTGGCCTGAGAAAGATGGAATTCAGTGGGTTTTGTGTACTCCTCACTCTCCTGCCTCCACCAGTTGTATCGGCATCACCTAGTGTGTTGGTTTCTTGTGGCTGCTGTTACACGATCTGTCACTACAATTCTAGTGACTTAGAACAACAGAAATGTGTTTCCCTTATAGTTCTGGGTGCCAGAAGTCCAAACTGGGTCTTACCGAGCCAATATTAAGGTGTCTGCCGGGCTGGTTCATTCTGGTGGTTGCAGGGGAGAATCCATTCCTTGGCTTTTCTAGCTTCTGGAAAGGCATTCTTTGGCTTGTGGCCACATCACTGCAAGTTCTGCTCTTGCTTACACATTGTCTTCTTTTCTGTCATTAGATTTTCCACTGTCTCCTTCCTATAAAAATCCTTGCTGCTAATCAAAACGAAGGCAGGTAGTTTGAAGCCACCAGCTGCTCTTTAGAAACCCAGTGGAGCAGTTTGGCTTTGTAGGTTCACTTGCTACGTGTTGGAATAGACTCAGCAGCAAGCATTTTGGTTGTTTGTGCCTATGCTGGACCCACCTGGATAATTTAGTGTCCTTTCACCTGTTCAAGATCCCTAATTCAGTCACATCTGCAAAATTGTTTTTGCTGTGTAAGATAACATAATACGGGTTCCCAGGGTTAGGACCTGGCTGGGGGGGCATGGACGTGAGTACTGGCCTGTAGGGGGGTGGGGGTGAGGGGTATGGAGTCCAGTCCTGTCTTGCGGTGGGATGAGGACAGGGACATGTGTTCAGAGTATCCAGCACCCAGGGCCTGTTGTGAGATCAAAGCAGTTATTAATGGTGCTTCACAGCAGTTACCCGGGCGGAAAGGGCTGTGGACTACACATTTAGAGCACTTAATTCTAGCTTCTAGGATTCCACTTGTCAAATCATTCCATGGGTGGGCACAGCCCAAAACCTCAGACAAAACTGGTTAAAACTGCCAGATCCAGGGCTTCTCACAAGGATTTATTATCTTTGAATGTTTCGGAAGAGGCAAGAAGTTCAGTAGGAGTTTTGTGTTTGAGGAACCTGTGGTGTGTGCTGAATGTTGGTCTGCGTGTTTGTCTCCCTAACAAGACCCCAAATCTTAGTGGCCACCCTATAGGCTTTAAACTCGTTAATACTAACAGAATTTGTAGGTAAGAGAAACCAGCCTGAGTTGCGTAAGCCAAAACCAAGGTTTAATTATACAGTGTGTTTTCTATGGGACAGGAATCTGGAACTCGGGACTGGGGCTTTTGCTGCGTCCCAGGAAGCCTTTAGGACCCCACCACTGTCTACAGCCTCTGTCCTTGTCTCTGGGCCCTTTTAATTCTTATTTCTCTGCAGTCAAGCTTCCTTTGCACCCCAGTATGGCTGCCTACCGGTAAGAGTCAGTCACCCAAAGCGACCATAAAAGTTCTGCAGGCCCAATTGAAGGCTACCAGGCCAGAGGCTGATTGAAGCCTTTACAGGGGCATGGAGATACACCCTCCACAAGTCACCCATTGGATTGGGGCTGGCGTGCATTAGTTCTTCCCAGAAAGGAGGTTTGTCAGCTCAGAGAGGACAGCCCCAGGTGAAAAAACGAAGCCAAAACTGCGGCAGTCTAGTCAATTCCAACTTATAGTGACCCTCCAGGACAGAGTAGAATTGCCCCATAGGGTTCCCAAGGAGCAAATGCTGGACTCAATCTGCAGACCTTCTGGTTAGCAGGCGTGCTCCGAACCTCCGCGCCATCACTGCATGAGCCGTAGCACAGATGACTGTAATGTGGTTACCATGTGAGTACTCAGTGTTACGAAAGCATGTTAGAAAGCTCCCTGTTCTTCCTCCCTCTTTCAGAGCCTGTGATCTGAGACATCTCAGGAGTGCTGGTCCATTTCAGTTCAGCTATCCCCAGGTCAAAACAAATAAATAATTACCTTCTTTTCCTCCTTCTTATGAGAAAAATAATAATTGCTCATCTCCCCAAATGCCAGAATGAGTCACTAATGTTTTTGTCATATTTACAGTTAGTTTTTTTTTTTCTGAATACATACTGGGAAATTTTTTAGGTTATATATGAATAATTATTCTAAGAACAGCACATTACAGATTAAGCTAGTTCTTTTTTTGTCTACAAGCCTCATTATGGCCTTGGCTTCTAAACGCACCCATTGTATGAGTTGGTTATATAATCTTCTCATCCTTTTATGATTCTTGTCCTTATGTTTTTATGTACAAAGAGATCACTTTCTACCTAGATCAAAACATCCATCTTAAAGAAGAGACTATGTAATATGATTTGACATTGGTTCCAAAGGTGAAAATGGAATAAATCTGTGTTGAAGCCGTTGATTTGTAGCGTGAATAGTGGTGCTGATTTTATTTGCAGTTGATGTTAAATTCCCTTACAAATACATTGTTGCAGTTGCTGTTAGTCACTCTGAACTCATGGGGACCCAGTGTGTGGTAGAGTAGATCTGTGCTCCATAAGGTTTTCAGTAGCTGATTTTTTGGCAGTAGATTACCAAGCCTTTCTTCTGAGGACTCTCTGGGTACTCAAATTTCTAACCCTTCAGTTAGCAACTGAGCATGTTAACAGCTCACACTGTCCAGGAACTCCACACCCACTACAGAGAGACGTCTTAATGCCTTGCACGTCAGGTGGATTAACCATTGAGCAGAGGCTTAGAGCAATAAGCAATAAAGTCTTACCTGCGTTCATTTACTAAACTGTAGCGCACAGTTTCGCATGGGTTTCACCACAGCTTTGATGTGAGTTGGGACTGCTGATTTTTGGATCAAGAGAGTATATGTTTTGTTTAGAAACAATTTCTCCCAGAGAAGTCTTTGAGTTGTTCAGATTACATCTTTGATTTTCCTTTTGTTTTTATCCCTGCATCCAGTCTATCTGCAGTTTCTTTTAGCAAGAATCCAAAACGTGTCCCTGAGGTGCCCACTGCTCTCTGCTTTTGCTGCTTCGGTGACCGTCGTCTCTGGCTTGCTTCGTCCTCCTGGGCTCCTGCAGGGCTTCCTGCTTCCAGTCCCCTCCAAAACAATGGCTTTTTTTTTTCTCCCCCAGGCATCTTTTTTTTTGAATTATAAATTAAATCTCCTCATTCTCTTGCTAGAAAAATCTTCCAGTGGTTGTCTGTTGTATCTAAATGAAAACTGAACTCTTCACCATGGCCCGCAGGCACTGTGTGCTCTGGTTCCTGGCCGCTTTTCAGGCTTTATAGGAACTCTTTCCCGTGCTTGCTGTGCAGCTGCCTTCAGTGGTCCTTCATGTGTAGATTTTGGCAGTGCTGACTCTTCCTTTTTTCAGGTCACAACTCAGATATCCCCTCCCCAGAGAGGCCGTCCCAGACTTCATCTAAAGTAGCACACAGAATTTTGGAACTGTTATGTACTTCTGGTGAGAACATAAAATTATCCAACTGCTGTGGAAACAGGTACAGTGCTTTCTATAGACTAGAAACAGAAATACTCGTTGTGTAGTGGTTAAGTGGTATGTCTCCTAACCTTGAGATTGGCAGTTCAAGTTTTCCAGGAACTCCTTGGAAACTTTATGGGGCAGTTCTCCTCTGACCCATAGAGTCTCCATGGGTTGGATTCTACCTGATGGCAGTGGGTTTTTTTGTTTTTTTTTTTTTTTTTGTAGAATAGAAACACCATATGATCTAGTAATCTTACTTCTAGGTATATACCTTAAATAAGAGCTGGGATGTGGATAGCCATATGCACACCCATGTTCACTGCAGAATTATTCACATTAGCAAAAAGATGGAAACAACCTAAGTGCCCATCAACAGATAAATGGATAAGCAAACTGGCACATATATACAATGGAATACTATGACATGATCAAGTATAATGACAGATCTACAGAACATCTCATGACGTGGATCAATTTGGAGGGCATTTGAATTTGGAGAACGTTAAACGGAGTGAAACAAGTTCATCACAAAAGGCTAAATATTGTATGAGATCACTACTATAAAAAAAGTAAGTTTTAGACACAGGAAAAGAAATCTTTGATGGTTGCCGGGAATGGGAGGGAGAGTGAGGGAAAATTACATTGATCAGGGAAGGACAGTAAGCAATATGGGGAAGTCTGCACAGTGTGACTACAGCAAAGAAGGACAGTGAGAGGAGCACAAGAGTGAAAGGTAACTGCTCCCGTAGAGATTTCCAGCCTTGGGAACCCTACAGGGGTACTATGAGTAGGAAGCAACTAGATGACAATAGGTTTTTTTTTTTAATTTTTAAAAAATTTATGGTAATTGCTACAACAGAGTATCTTGCAACAATAGTATTAAACAATGTATGAATGGATGCATAGGTAGATAGGTATGCTAAAGCGGTGTGGGAGAGTGTAAGGGAACAGACCCACCTGTAAATACAGGTTTGGTTGTGGATATTTCTACGTACATAAGTATAGGTGCTGCATGGATATTAATATAGATAATAGAGAACACAAGAGACATAATCATGGGAACTTTTGGACATAACTAAACCCCTTGCAGGATGAAGCTCCTGGGCTCAAAGGCAAAGGACTATAGACTCAGAGGAGATCTATGTCAATTGGCAGACACAGTTCACGAAGACAGTGTTCTGCGTCCTACTTTGGTGAGCAGTGTCTGGTGTCTTAAAAGCTTACAGGTGGCCATCTAAGATACAATTATTGGTCTCTTCTCATCTGGAGCAAAGGAGAGTGAAGAAAATGAAAGACTTAGTGGAGCAATTAAAGGACTAATGAACTACAGCCTATCACAACCCTCAGACCAGAAGAACCAGATGGTGCTGGGCTACCATGGCCGATCTCTGTGACTGGGATCAAATCAGAGGGTCCTGTATAGAGTGGGGAGAAATGTAAAACAACAACAAAAAAAATCATAAAAAAAAAGACCAGACTTACCAGTCTAACAGACACTGGAAGAGCCTCTGAGATTATAGCCCTAAGACACCCTTTTGACCTGGAACCAAAACCACTCCTGGAGAGTGTGTTTAAGCCAACCAAAGGCAAGCCTGTAAAATAAATAATAACAATGGAGAGGAATGTGTTTTTTAGAATAATCAGTTATACAAGATCAAAAGGACACTATTTGCCCAAAAGCCAAGACGAAAAGGCAGAAAACGATAGAACATCCAGACGAAAGGGAGTTGGGAACCCAGGGCAGTGACAGGGAGAGTGCAGTGCTGATACATTGTGGGGAATGCAACCAATGGCTTGGAACACTTTATGTATAAACTGTCTGATGGGATAGTTTTGTAACCTTTTACCCAAACACCCTTTTAAACAATAGTGTACCACCTCCCTCCAGTACTTAATCAAATCACCATGTCTTCCTTTCTTCATAATTTAAATATCGCATGAAATTATTAGATTGTCTTTGTGGACTTTCTATTCATTTGTTTCCAATCACTGAGGGTAGGGCTAGGAACTCTTTCTTTTCACTGTGGCATCATCAGAGCCTAGAACACAGAATGTCATTCGCTGCTGCTGAGTCTGCCCCAGCTCATGACAATGTCATGTTTAGTGGGGTTGAGAGACTTGTGTTCAGCAGTATTTTCTCTGGCTGATTCTCAGAAGTAGGTCACTAGACTTTTCTTCATAGTCTGTCTTAGTCTGGAAACCCACTGGAATCTGTTCGGCATCACAGCAACACAGAGACCGTCATTGACAGGAATGATGGCTGCACATGAGGTGCATTGGCTGAAAATCGAACCCTGGTCTCCTGCCATAGAAGGTGAGAATTCTGCCACTGAACCCCACTGCCTTCAGAACACAGAATGTTATTGTTGTTAGTTGCCATAAAGTCGATGCTGACTCGTTGCTACCCTGTGTGACCCCCATGTCAAAAGAAAGCTGTTGTCTTCCAGTTGACTCCGACTCATGGTGACACTACAGAGTAGAACTGCCTCATGGGTTCTCCACAGAATGGCTGGTGAATTCCAACTTGACCTTTTGGTTAGTGCCAGGTTCTTAACTACTGTGCCAGCGCGGCTCTGTGTGACCCCACAGTGCTTAGTGATTCTTGGTAAATACCGTGGAGTGTATAAATGAGCATGCTGACAGGAAATGCTGCTTCCCATCCTGTGAGCAAATGACTTCCCTACCCATTCCTGCATGTTTAAGGAGAGGTTTGAATGGGAGCCAGGGCCTGATTATCCACTAGGCAAGTAAGCACGGTGCTTCCCTAGTTTACCATGTCATCTGTCGAGAATATTTCCACATTTTTTAACCATATCAAGAGTGTGCTTCTAGGTATGGCCGGCATCTGTCTCTCCCAACCTCATAGCACCTTCCTGGAGAATCAAAGCTTCTTTTCAAATTTACAGTTTCTGACAGGCAGGGATGACCCAATAAGGAAGGTAAGTATGGGCTTACTTGTGCTTACCTACTAATCCGTAGTGAACAGTTTTACTGCAGATGATCTGGTAATCAATAAGCACTAGGCTTACCTTGCCTGTTGGATACTGGTGGCCCTGACAGAACTGCTTCAGAGACACTCCTGGACTTAGTGATTAGAATGGAAGAAGAAATGGGTCTGTGCTCAGTGTGGAGCGGACCTGGAACCTTGATCATGTTCCTGGATGCTCAGAGTTCAAAACCTGTTGTTATTAGTCTTTGAAGTAATTTGAATTTCTTTTCATACCAAAGCCTCATAAAGTATTCCTGCTATGGCATATTCACTCCACTTTTCCTTTTTTTCTCATAGCAATTAGGCATAAGCAATGTTTTGGTCTCATATGGATATTTAGAATAGAACAAGGCCAGGATGTTTATTTTCAAATCTCATTAAAATACTTTTTTTTTCAGGCTTATACATGGGCTTTCTTCAAGGTAATTCTGGCAAGAGAACTTGTCATTAAAACATAGCTACACAAAGCCCTTTCATGTTGCTTTTGTTTTTTCAAAGCAAAGATAACCCTGAACTGGTCCCCATTTTGTGGAACCATGGAGCTTTTAGGTCAAACTGAAGTCACAGCATTTTTCCTAAGCTGCTTTTCTTCTGCATATTCTACAGACCTTTTGGTTTTTTTTTTTTGACTCCTCATGGACTTTGCTTTCCCCCACAAATCCTAAAAGATTCCTGGAATCTGCAAAAGGAGAGGTGTGACCTGCCAGCCCCTTGTGATAGCTGCTTGTTTCTAAAATAAATGTTTACTTAGAAATAAACTTTTGAAGCCTAAGCGATGTGGCAGCGCTACTGCACTTCCTGGTGTTTGCAGTGGCTGCGTTGCTGGAAAGCAGATTGTGAGTTTGTTCTTTTTTTTCATTGTGATTGAGTGAAAGTGTACAATTCAGTTTAAATTGGTGCACCCAAGTATCTGCAGCTCCTTCTACTCTTCTTGTGTGGTGACAGCACACTCCTCCCTCCCATTCTATACATGTATCCATTAACAATCTTCTGTCCCCTCCTCTCCACTCTCTCCATTCCAGTCTAGTAAGAGGCCAGTAAGATGACGTCCTATAAATGCATGGAACCATCAAGTGCACACGTGATATGGTCGCTATGTGTCACCGGGTCCAATCCATTCCTGTCCAAAGAGTGGACCTCAGTAATGGTTTATGATCAGGGGCAGCATCAGGTCTAGAGGCCATGCTTCCAGGGGAACCCCCAGGCCTTCAGACCATCAGTTGCAGTCTTTTAGCGATGTTCTCAGGGTGTACCCCTTTTCTTTCTTGTTTTGCCCCTGGAACTCAGCATTGTGAGCAGCATCACAGCTGTCACTGGTGGTTGGCCAGGCATCATGTGGTTCTTCTGGTCACGTGTTGACATAGTCACCCATTCATGTGGGTCTTTCTGTGTTCTGGGCTCTCTTTCCCCCATGTCATTGCTGTTCCAGCTGAGTTGGGACCATTTAGTGTTCCTCAGATGGCAGCTTGCTAGCTTTTAAGACCCCAGACACCAGTCAGACTGTGAGGCTTTTCTTCCAAGGTATTTTTGTATGGACTTGACTCTTCAACCTTTTGGTTAGCATCCAAGAGTGTTAGTACCACTCAGGGACTGTGTATGGTAGAGAAGGGTATAAAATTGAAATGGAAGTTTCCAAGCTAATTCTTTTTTTTTAATACACACTATACATAATATGGTATCATTTTTCATGCCATGCACAGTGCCTTACACTATCCTGCCTTCACTCACTAATGCACTGCCATTGTCTTTGCGTGCTGGACGTTGCAAACCTGTACTCTGTCATAGCTCCATAATGTTCTGTGGAAACACCATATACTATTTTATTCATTCCAGTGCTGGCTGCATTTACACAGTTTCTAATTTTTTGGTATTAGTATCTTCATTCACTTTTTCTTGTAATTTCAGTGTACTTGTGAGTTTTTAAACATTATCAGAAATCTTTTTCCATGTTGATGCATCATGAAACCTGTTATTGTTGAGTTGATTCTGACTCATAGCAACCCTATAAGACAAAGTAGAGCTGCCCTGTAAGGTTTCCAAGGAGCAAGCTGACGGATTCAAACTGCCAGCCTTTTGGCTAGCAGCAGAGCTCTTTATCACTATTCTCCCAGGTTTCCTTAGGCATCATAACTGTTATTTTTATTTCTTTTTAAAGAATTACTATTTAAGATTGACTTCTCTCAGCCAGTAATGTACCTAAATATTACCTGATTGTTATGCTTTTAGTTTCTGCCTTTTTTTTTATTGCATAGAATGTTTTCAGAGGCTACATTGTACTACTGTTTGCAAGAGGAATTTGAAAAATATTCAGTGCAACTAGCACTTTGAGAGTATTGACCACCAATTGGTCACTGGAGGTGGTCGTGAGCAACGGGGAATGAGAGGACAGAAAAGGGGGTGAAGGGTTGCGCAGTGCTAAGCGTGAAGGGTTCATCAAGCTTTGTTTGATTATTAGTTCAGTCTGAACACTCTTGAGTATTTCTTTCCTTTCTGTGAATTGTGTCTTAACATTTGGCTCACTTATGTCTTGAAGCCTTAATTTTTATGAGTCTGAGGATTTTATATATTACAGATATTTCAACGAATGAACAAACTTGTTGTCCTTGAGTTGACTCCACTTCCCTTGGTGGTACAAACAGCTGGCACTCAACTACTAACTGAAAGGTTGGTGATTCAAACACACCAGTGGAGCCATGGAAGAAAGTCCTGATAATCTGTTTCTATAGAGATCACAGCCATGAAAACCCTATGGAGCAGTTCTAAAGTGTAACATATGGGATTGCCATGAGTCCTTAGAGATATTACACAATTCTGTGTCATGGAAATGCTTTCTCTAACCTACTTGGACATTAAGGAACCCTGGTAGCACAGTGAACTGAGACATCAGTAGTTCAAACGTACCAGCTGCTCTTCAGGAGAAAGACATAGTAGTCTGCTTGTATAAAGATGGTAGTTTTAGAAACCCTATAGGGCCTGTGAGGCTGCCATGAGTCAGAATTGACTCAATGGCAATGGATTTGGTTTTTGTACTTGTGTTTTCTTTCATTAGGCATACCTTTTCATCCAGATAGATTTAAATGTGTTAAACTTGTCTTTTGATAGTTCACAGAGTTATCGTGTCTCCTGAGTTCTGACATTTGGTTCCTTTTCTATTCTTTCATTTTTTTTCCTGCTACAAATAAATGAGTATGTAATGACTCCTTGGTAGCCTAAATGATTTTTCAGCTCTGTGAGAGTTTTTAACCATGGATCACCAGCCGTAGTAGTACTGCAAAGAAGTGTTTACTTCTGGCCAAAGTGAATCATTTACTTCTCATTTTAACAAAGGCTAGCAGGATAGAAGAGACACTACAGTGTATTACTGTTGACAGGAAGTAAGTTCTTAGCATGGTGAATCGTGTTGCCTATTTCAGAAAACCTCTTGTCAGTAGAGGTAGCCATGCTTACAGATGACTAGTGATAAATTGGTACGGAGTTGTTTTTTCCTCTGACATCTGTATATGTATAGTTCAAATCAAAGTGTAAACACAGTAATATTTTGTGGTTGCCAGCTGAAGGGTGGTACTTTGTCATTTCTGTAACATGTATCTTCTCAACTTATCATCTGGGTTCCAAATGCTTAAAAGTGGTGCTGGGCACTGTTTTTTTGATATGTCAGTCACTTTCTTAGTATTTGTCGGGGTCGTAGAACATAAATTCCCTTATAAGTTATGCCAACTGACCTAGTTTTTTGCTTCCACAATTCCATTGAGTTTGACACTGACCTGGGCTGAGTGAGGGCCCAAATTTACGTCCCACCGAACGTGAATGCACAGCCGTTGCTGGGCGGGATCCTCCATGACAGTCAAAGACCACTGTATTCCATCTGCTTTTGAGAAAGACCAATGCTGAGGGAAGTGAACAGTTTTACTGTTTAAATGCCATACAAAGGCAGAGAATATTCTTTTTATGGCCTTTTATGAGTATAAAGGCTTTCTTTTTTCATTTTTTTAAGGTTTGATAAATGTAGTTCCTAGACATTTTGATTACTGAGTTGATAGATAATAATGACATAAACTCAGTTTGAGCTGAAAGGGAATGTAAAGTATACCTGAGTCACCCTCTCATTTCATGAATGAGGAATTGATGCATGCAGAGGTTGCATGACTTGGTCCAGAACACACCACTGGTTAATGTCAGGTTTGGCTTTCTGGAGTCTAGCCCTACTCTTTCTCAAGCTATGAGTGATCTGAATAACCTCTTACGGCTGTGTTTCTTTTTGTCAGTATTGACAGATCATGCAGAGAATCTGGAAGAAGGGTCCCAAATTGGGAATGAACTTCAGCTTAGTAGCCTCTTGCAGTTTCACAACTCCAGGTAGATATGAACTATGAGGGTGAATTATTTACAGGTTATCCAAGAACTGATTTAAGTATGTCTTCAATATGAATTCAACCATTACGGGTTTAAGACACAGTCTTCTTGTTTCATTGACAGTGTAGAGTAAGGGTAGAAGCTTAAAATAAAAAGCCACCATAAGACTTCATTCAATAAATGTCTAGTGACACAATATATGTATATCAATCTTTAGATAATAAAAGTAAATGAATAATTTATGCAAGGGAAATATTAGAAGTAACTTACCTTTCTTAAAATTTCACTTTCTAAATTAACATAGAGTAAAACTGACTTTTCCTGGTATTGTGATTTTTAATACATATATAAACTGTGTAACTACCACCATAGTGAGGACAGAGAACAATTCCACTATCCTACAAAAGTCCATAGTGCTATTCTTTTGCACAGTATCCCCCACACCAAAACTCTGACTTTTGATTACAGCTTATCTCTTCTTGGTTATGCACACCCACACACACCCCTACACCCTCCCCCACACCCTTTGTCTTTGAGTCAATTCCAATTCATGCTTAACACTATAGGACAGAGTAGAAGTTAGAAGTTCTCCATAGGGTTTCCCAGGAGTGGACTGGTAGATTTGAACTGCTGAAATTTTGGTTAGCAGCCAAGCTATTTAACCATTGCTCCAAATTTTTTGAAGTCATTATGTAGTGGAATTGTGCATCATGTAACCTTTTGAGACTGACTTTCTTAACTAAGCTTAATGTATTTTAGAGTTAGCCAGCTTGTTGCCTATATCAGCAGTTTATTCCTTTTTATTGTTGATAGTACATTGTATGGATGCATCACAGTTTGACTCTTTACTTGTCAAAGGACGTTTGAGTTCTAGTTTTGGCATTTATGAGTAGAGCTGCTATAAACATTTGTATAGTGGTTTTATATCAACATAATTTTTTTTTTCCTTTTGGGGAGATGTTGGCTGAAATTTTCTGTAAAGGGCCAGATACTATGTATTTTGGCTCTGTAAGACACAGTCTCTGTTACAACTGTTCAACTCTGCTGTTACAGTATGAAAGAAGCTGTAGATAGTATATAAATGAATGGGCTATTAGAATATGAGTTGCTGTTGGATTTGGCTTAAGCACCCTAGTTTTCTGACTTACATTCAAGACTAAGTACTGAGGAGTAGGATTGCTGGCTCATAGGGCAAGTATATGTTTAGCTATATAAAAACTGTTTTCCAGAGCAGTTGTTTCCTGTTTTTGAAAGCTTCATCGAACATTTCTGTAATTTTTCTTTCAACCATTAAAAAGTCTTTTAAATTCAAATGAAATCCACAGTGAGATGCCATCTCATTCCAACAAGGCTGGCACTTACATTAATTAAAAAAAAAGAAAAAACCCACAAAATAGTAAATACTGGAGATGTGGAGCATCTCCGTAACTGGAACACTTACGCATTATTGGTGTGAATATAAAATGGTACAACCAGTTTAAAAATAGATTTGGTACTTACATATAAAGCTAGAAATAGAGCTTCCATGTGATTGAACAATCCCACTGCTTGGAATATTTTCTAGAGAAATAAGAACCATCACCTGAATAGATACATGTACACCAGTTTTCACTGCAGCACTATTCACAATAGCAAAAAGATGAAATCAACCAAGGTGCCCACCAATAGATGAATGGATAGACAAATTTTGGTATGTATGCGCAATGGAATACTACACAGTGATACAGAATGATGAATCCAAGAAATATCTCACAGCATGGATGAATCTGGAGAACATTATGCTGAGTGATGTTAATCAGTTGCAAATCAACAAATATTGTATGAGACCACTATTATAAGAACTCAAGAAAAGATTTAAACATAGAAGAAAATGTTCTTTGATGGTTACAAGGGTAAGGCGGAAGTGTAAGAGAGGGGCATTTACTAACTAGATATAAACAAGTACCAAGTATCTTCTAGGTGAAGGGCAGGACAGGACACAATGCAGGGGAAGCCAGCAGAGGTGAACTAAAGCAAAAGCTATGAAGTTTCTTGAATATAACCAAACAGTATGATAGCCAAAGTAGCTAGAGCTGGGGTCTGGGTACCATGGTTTCAGGGGACATCTAGATCAATTGGCACAACAAAGTTTGTTAAGAAAATATTCTCCATTCCGTTTTGTGAGTGGCATCTGGGATCTTAAAAGTCTGTGAGTGGCCATCTAAATGCATTAATTGGTCCCAACCCACTTGCAGCAAAGGGGAATGAAGAACACCAAAAACACAAGGAAAGTGTTAGCCCAGAAGACAAAAGGGCCATATAAACCAGAGACCGCATCAACCTGAGACAGGAAGATCTAGGTGGTGCCTGGCTGCCACCAGTGACTGCCCTGGTAGGGAACACAACAGAGAATCCCCGATAGAGCAGGAGAGCACAGGGAGCGGAACTCACGTTCCAGTAAAAGCACCAGATTTAATGGACTGACTGAGACCAAGGGAACTGCCCGAAGCCATGGCCATTCTGGAGGCACATTCTTTAGACTAAGACTAGAGTGGAATATAAAACATAAAACAGTACTCATCAAGAATGTGCCTCTTACTTCAAGCAGCTATATAAGACCAAATGGGCAGCTCCTGTCCAGGGGCAGGATGAGAGGCAGGAAGGGGCAGGAGCTGGGTGATTGTATACAGGAAACTCAGAGTAGAAAGGGGGAGTGTACTGTCACATTACAGAGATTGCAAGCAGTGTCACGAAACAAAATATATGTCAACTTTTGAAGGAGAAATTAACTTGTTCTCTAAACTTTTACTGAAAGCACAATAAAAAAATGTCTTAAAATCTGAGAGGAGACAGATAGGCTGTTGGCCCAAGTTATTTACCATTTCCACTACTCTTCCTTCTGATATCCTTTACATTCTGTCCAAGGAGCTTCCTTTAGTATTTCTTTAAATCAGATCTGATAGCAATGAATTCTTTTAGTTTTTCTTCATCTGAGAATGTTTGCATTTCATTTTCCTTGCTGTTGAATAGTTGTATTGGATGTAGAATTCTGGAGTGACAGTTGTTTTATTTAAGCACTGTAAAATACCATGCCACCTTTTTTTTTTTTTTTTAATTTGATGTTTTTTGATGAGAATTCCACAGTCTTGCAAGATATTCTGCTATAGGTGATACTCCGTATTTGTCTGGCTACTTTCAAGACTTTTTCTGTCTTTGTTTTGAAGATTTATGTTATGATGTGCTTGAGCATATATTTCTTGGTGAGAGTCCTGAGATTTGTTTATTTTTTCACTAATCTTTTTTCTCTCTGTTGTTCAGGTTGGATATTTTGAGTTGATCATATCTATTTCTGGCTCTTGTATTCTGCCATTGAGCTCACCCAGAGTTTTTTTTTTTTTAAATTATAGTTATTAGGTTTCTCAGTTATAAAATTTTCATTAGACTCTCCCTGTGTCTCTGTTTCTTTGCTGAGATTTTTTTTTCTGTTGGTTTGAAGAGTGTTCATCTTTTCTTGCTGGAGCATTTTATAATAGTTGTTTTAAACTTTTTGTCAGATAATTACATCTGCATCATCTTGACATTGGCCTCTGTTGACTTTTTTTCCTGAAGTGAGTTGTGATTTTCCTGGTTTTTCATATATTGAGTAATTTTTAATTATATCCTGGTCTTTCTGAGTATCACGCTATTAGACTCTGAGTTTTATTTAAGTCCTATGGAGAGTGTTGATCTTGTGCTGTAGCAGGCAGTCAACCTGATTAGTTAGGGTCAGACAACAAATTCAGATCCACCTTCTACTGGCAGTGGTTTCATTGTAAGTTCAGTTCTGAAAGCCTTTGCAGTGCTGTTGAGATGAACAATCTAGGACCTGGTAGTGATCTGTTTATTAGTTTAGCTCTCAAACTCTTTGGTGTGTTGAGTAAGATTAGATCCGTTCCTGTACAGCTCAGCAGAAGTTGGAATAGTGATGAGGACAACTCCAAGGGATGACTTTCTTGAGCCTCTCCTTGTTTGTGATCTCCAAAGTACTCTTGGTTCCCTGGGGCTCTGGGATAATATTCTCTGCCTGTAAAGCCTGGGTGGGCTTCTCTTGTGCTGCTGTTTCTTGTTCTTCTGCAGCTGCACCCACACAGGAGGCCAAGTGATGGGAAAGTAGAGAATACAAGTAAAGGGAATTGCCGCTCTGCTGATAGGAGAGAAAGTTTTCCTTCTCTTAAAATTTTCTCTGATGCCACCACAGGATTGGGATATAGGAGAATGTAGATAAAAGGAAAGAAGAGAAGACAAAAGAAAGGAAAAATAGCCTAGGCATTTTACACTTTTTCTGAGATCAGTTCTCTTTTCCACTCCTTGAGCCCAAACTGGAGAGGCTGTCTAGGTCCCACTTCCAGCATTTTTAGTTCAGGGAATAACAGAAGGAAAATCATAATTTCCTTCTGGGTTGGTAGTGCTGTGAGTTCTGGTCTTCATTCTCATCCTGCTTGCTACAGTTTTCTCAGTCCTCAAATAGCTGCTGTGTGCATTCTAGGCATTCTGTCCAGGTTTTATAGCTTTATTGAGTGGGAGAGTCAGTGTAGAGTGAATTTACTCCATTTTATTTAGAACTAGAGGGTTTCCATTGTTGTTTTAACTTGTATTTTCCCAATAATAAGTGTCAATGAACAACGTTGTGTATTTATTGACCACTTATGTGTCTCCTATTGTGAACTGTTATTTTCCCTCATTTTTGATAGATTTATCTCTCTTTTAATTATGGATTTGTAGATGTTTTAAAAAATTATGTTCTGTAAATTATGTTCTGTAAAATTATGTTCTGTAAATCTTCTGACAGACACGTGTTGTGCGTATTTTCCGTTCCATGCTGTTGCTTGCCTTTTTGTTTTCTTAATCACACCTTTTTCTGAACAGAAGTTTTTAATCTGCTAGAGTCCATCTCTTCAGATTTTATGGTATTGTTATTTTGTGTTCTATTTAACAAATTTTTACCTGTTTGCAGTTTGTGAAGATATTTTCTTACAGATATCTGAGTTTTAGCTTTTGTAGCTATGTCTACATTTTATTTCAAGTTAATTTTTGTGTATGATATGAGGTAGAATTCAGAGTTGTTTTTAATTCCAGTTGGATATCCAGTTATTCCAGCACTATTTGTTGAAAGGATTTTTATTTTGCCCTTAAAGTGTCTTAGTGCCTTTGTTGAAAAGCAGTTCACTACGTACAGTATTTTCATGCAGATAAAGTGGGTTATGATATTTCTTGCTAACTTTAACCTCCCCACATGAGGTATTTCCATAAATAGTCTGTGCTTTTTTTTTTCACAGCAACATGTAACCAAATTATAGTGCAGATACAAAAATACCGTGTTGGAAATGGCATGGTTGGCAAAAAACAGAATATAACAGGCACTCTGTTTGCATAAAAATATGGTATATGTGGGTTTATTTCTACACTTCATGTTTTGTTACACTGTTTATATGCCTGTTGTTTTATATCAATTACAATTGAGTTTTTGCACTTGGGAGCAATGTCTTACTGTTCTAGTTGTATTTTCTTTCAGATGGCATCCTTAAGAATGCTAGATTCTTTTCTTTTTCCTGTTTATAGTATGTTTGCAAATTTGCTTGCTGTTTATCTTATGGCCTAGCGTGGCCTAGATGGCTCCGTCTGGACCTCTTCTTTGTTTTAATAAAGTAAACCCATCTGTCACTTGTTATACTTGTGTGGCTTGTGTGCTACTGTGACACTAGAAGCTATGCCACCCGAATTTTGAATACCTGTGGGTTCACCTATGGTGGACAGGTTTCAGTGGAGCTTCCAGACTAAGACAAACTAGGAAGACAGGCCTGGTGATCTAGTTCTGAAAATTAACAAAAGTCCTAAGGATCCCTCAACAAAACATTGTCCTATATAGTGCTTGAAAAGATGCCCTACAGATTAGGAGGCACCAGGATATACAGTGGCTGCAAAGTGAAAAATACTTGTAGAGTAAAAAAATTTTTGAAACTACTAACCATATAATTTCTCATTGTTCTGACTGCCAAAAAAACCCAACAAACCCAGCCAACCAAACAAAAAGAATATACAGTGGACTTGAATGTAATAACAACCATGAAGATGGTGTAAGGCCAGGAAGTGTTTCATTTTGTTGTACGTAGGGTGGCCATGAGTCAGAGCCAGCTCAGTGGCAACTAATGACAAGAACAAAATTTTTCAAGACACCCTTCTTTTCCTAAATAGCAGTGATTTGCTTTTCTCTCTGAGCTGCAGCTTGAGTTTTCTGAAGGTGTGTGGACTTAAGCATGTCCGTGATAATGAAGCTGGTTGTAGGACCAGGAAGAAGGTTAGAGGTGGAGCTTTATTGGGCCTGGGTGTAAATCTTTTCTGTATCAACTGAGCTCTATATTCTCTTCTGAGATTTGGCTAAAGAACTTGAACACCCTGTTTTATGTCCTCCCTCCCTTTCTTTCTTCTTGGTTTCCTTTCTGCTTTTGGGGGGCTTATTTTCATCCTTCTGTTCTTGGAGGGTGGGATCCTGGTTCCTGAGCTCTGCCAGCTTTCCCAAGATATTTCCTAGAGTTGCGCATCTCTATTTTTCTATCTTTATTGTCTTTTTATCTCTTTACTTTCTGATTTTGCATTTTATGTCCCATCTCACTGGCTTAACATTTAAGCTTGCCTAAGTACTGATTTGGGCATAGTGGTTAAGTGCTATAGCTGCTAACCAAGAGGTCAGCAGTTCGAATGTATCAGGTGCTCTTTGGAAACACAATAGGACAGTTCTGTTCTATCCTGTAGGGTTGCTATGAGTCAAAATCAGCTCAACAGCGTCTGTGTTTTTTTTTTAAGTACTGGTTACAGTGCTTGTACTGTAAAAACTGGGGCTTTAAACTAATTTTTGGCATTCATAGCCTCCCAAACAAAACTAAAAATACACAAATGATGGAAGATAAATTAGATAACTGGAACTTCTTAAAAATTAAATACCTATCCGACTTGACAGCATGTGGCTTGGCTATGTTCATCAAAAGATTTTACCAAGAGAGAAAAATCAGAACCTACAGACTGCGCAAAAAAGTCTTTGGAAACAACATATCTGTTAAGATTCTAATTTCTTTTTTTAATTTTACCTACTATTTTTTATTTTTTTTATTAATTACAATAAAAGAATAAAATTTCTAACATCTATCAATTAACTCATCTATGATAAACCCTCAGTCGCCACCCACCCATGTAGCCAACACAGTCATTTTCTTCTATGGATAATTTTCTTGTTAAGTCCTTATAACCGGGGTCTCATACAAAATTTGTCCTTTTGACACTGACTGATTTCACTCAGCGTGATCTCTTCCAGATGAGACCATGTTATGAGATATTTTCTAAAATTGTTGTTTTTTTTATCATAGCATAGTGTTCCATTGAGTATATGTACCACAGTTTGCTCATCCATTCATCTGTTGATGGACATTGGGGTTGATTCTAACTTTGTTATTGTGGACTGTACTGCAACAAACATTGGTGTACATGTGTCTGTTCGTGTGACAACCTTTGCTTCTGAAGGATAAATTCCAAGCAGTGGAATTACAGGATCAAATGGTATATCTGTCTCCAGCTTGTTAAGGAAGCACCAGACTGTTTTCCAAAGAGGTTGTACCATTTCGCAATCCCACCAGCAGTGTAGGAGAGTTCCAATTTCTCCATAGCCTCTCCAGAGTTTGTTGTTTTGTGTTTTTTGGATCATGGCCAACCTTGATGGGGTGAGATGATAGCTCATTGTAGTTTTGATTTGAATTTCTTTAATAGCTAATGATTGTGAGCAATTCTGCATGTGTTGTTTGGCTGCCTGGATATCCTCTTTAGAGAAATGTCTGTCCATCTCTGTTTCAGTCAGCTAGGACTGCTCTAACAGAAATACCAGGGTGGATGGCTTTAACAAAGAAAGATTTATTCTTACACAGTCCGGTAGGTTGCAAGTCCATATTCAGGGTGACCGCTCCAGAGGAAGGCTTTCCCCTTGTCGGCTCTGGAGGAAAGTCCAGTATTGCATCAGTCTTTGTCCAGGGAGCGTCCCGGCACAGGAACCTCAGGTCTGAAAGACGTGCTCTACTCCCAGTGCTGCTCTCTTGATGGTAACGAGGCTCCCAATTCTCTGCTTGCTTCTCTTTCCTTTTATCTCTTGCTGGCTAAAAGGATTAAGGTTGGGGCAAACCATACTCCAGGGAAACTCCCTTTACAGCAGAGCAGGGAAGTAATCCTATGCAGAAATTTACAGCCCCACCCTAATCCTTCAACATACAGTTTAGTGAAACCACACATTTTTGGGAGGACACAATTCAACCCATGACAATCTCCTTGGATTATTTATCCTTGTCTTGTTGATATTTTGTAATATCTTATAGATTATGGAGATCAGACGTCAGTCTGACGTAGAGTTGCCAAGTATTTTTTCCCATTTTGTAGATGGTCTTTTAATTCTTTTGATGAAGTCTTTGGATGAGCAGAAGATTTTGATTCTTAGCAATTCCTACTTAATCTGTTTTCTCTTCTGAAAAATGTGCTTTGCTTGTCAGATTTTGAAGTCTGTCTATATTGTGTATTAAAACTTCCATTGTTGATCCTATTTTGTCTTGGATGAGCTTTATCATTTTAGATTTTATATTTAGGTCTTTTATCCAATTTGAGTTGGTTTTTGTACAAGGTGTGAGATATGAGTCTTGTTTCAGTTTTTTGCAGATGGATATCCAATTTTGCCAGCACCATTTGTTAAAGAGAATGTTCTTACCCCAGTTTAAAATCTTAGGGCCTTTGTCAAATATCAGCTATTCATAGGAGGATGGTGGCATCTCTGGGGTCTCTACTCTATTCCATTGGTCTGTGTATGTCTCTTTTTATACCAGTACCAGGCTGTTTTGACAACTGTGGCAGTGTAATAGGTTTGAAAGTCAGGTAGTGAGAGGCCTCCCAGTGTGCTCTTCTTCTTGAGTAGTGCTTTACTTATCCAGAGGTTCTTCCCTTTCCAAACAAAGTTGATGATTTGTTTCTCTGTCTCATTGAAAAATGTTGCTCAAATTTGCATTGGGATTGCATTATGTAAGTAGATTGCTTTGGGCAAAATATCCATGAGCAGGGCAGATTACTCCATTTATGTAAGTCTCTCTTAGTTTCTTGTAGTAAGGTCTTATAGTTCTCTTTGTAAAGAACTCTTATTTCACTTGTTAGATTTATTCCTAGGTATTTTATCTTCTCGGAGGCTATAGTAAATGGAGTTGATTTGGTAATTTCTTCTTTAATAATCTCACTGTTGGTATAAGGAATCCTGCTGATTTACTTATGTTTATCTTGTATCCCGATACTTTGCTGAACTCCTCTATTAGTTCCAATAGTTTACTTATAGATTCCTTTGGATTTTTTGTATAAACAATCATGTCATCTGCAAAGAGGGAGATTTTTACTTCTTCACTGCTGATACGGATGCCCTTTATTTCTTCGTCTTGTCTAATTGCTCTGGCTAGAACTTCTGACACAATGCTGACTAGAAGTGGTGAGAATGCCATCCTTGTCTAGTTCCTGTTCTCAAAGGAAATTCTTTCAGTCTTTCACCATTCAGGATGATGAAGGCAATTTACTTTGCATAGATGCTACTGATTACATTGAGGAATTTCCCCTCTGTTCCTATTTTTCTGAGAGTTTTAAGCATGAATGAGTGTTGAACTTTGTCAAATGCCTTTTCTGGCATTTGACAAAAATCAAGTCATTCTTATGTTTTGTGTTATTAATGTGGTTGATGGCATTAATTGTTTTTCTGATGTTGAACCAGCTTTGCATCCCTGCAATGAAACCAACTTGATCATGATGAATGATTTTTTTTTTTATGCTGTTGAGTTCTATTGGCTAGAATTTTGTTATAGATTTTTGCATCTAGAATCATGAGTGATACTGGTCTGTAATTTTCTTTTTTTTGTGGGATCTTTCCCTGGTTTTGATATCAGGGTTATGCTGGCTTCAAGGAATGAATTTGGGAGTATTCTATCTCTTTCTGTGGTATGAAATAGCCTCAGTAGTATTGGAGTTAATCCTTCTCTAAAAGTTTGGTAGAATTCTCTGGTGAAGCAGTAAGCAGCCAGGACTTTTTTTGGTTTGTAGATTTTTGATGACTTTTTCAATCTCTTCCTTTGTGATACATTTATTAAGTTGATCTACTTCTCCTTGTGATAATCTTGGTGAGTAATATGAATCTAGAAATTTGTCCATTTCCCCTAAGTTTTCAAAGCTGTCAGAGTACAGCCTTTTGTAGTATTCTGTTATGATATTTTTTATTACAGCTGGATCTGTTGTAACATCTCCCATCTCATTTCTTAAGCGAGTTATTTGTATCTTCTGCTGTTTTTCTTTTGTAAGTTTAGCCAATGGTTTAACAATTTACTGATCTTTTCAAAGAACCAGCTTTTGGTCCTTTCAATTTTTTCAATTGTTTTTCTATTGTCTAATTTATACAGTTCTGCTCATATCTTTATAATCTGTTTTCTTCTGGTTCCTGACGGGTTCTTCTGTTGCTCTCTTTCTACTTGTTCAACCTGTAGGTTAATTCTTTAATTTGGGCCCTGTCTTTTTTCTGGTTGTGTGCAGTTATAGAGATAAACTGACCTCTGGGCACTGCTTTTGCTATATCCCATCAATTCTGGTAGGATGTGTTTTCATTCTCATTTGAATCCATAAATTTCTTTATTTCATCCTTAATTTCTTCTGTAACCCAAGGCTTTCTGAACAAAGGGTTGTTCAGTTTCCCTAAGTTTGAATTTCTACCTATCAATTTTCTGTTATTGATTTCAATTTTTATTGCTGTATAGTCTGGGAAGATACTTTTCAGTAAATCAATGGTTTGAATTTTACAGAGAATTGCTTTATGACCTAACACATAGTCTACTCTGGAGAATGTTCTATGTACATTGGAGAAGAAGGTGTACTTGTCTGCTGATGGATGAAAAGATCTGTATATGTAAATAAGGTCAAGTTGGTTGATTGTTGCAATAAGATCTTCTGTATCTTTACTGAGTTTTTTTCTGGATGATCTATGCATAAGTGAAAAGGGAGTGTTAAAGTCTCCAACTATTATTGTGGAATGATCTATCTCATTTTTCAGTGTTGTCAGTATTTGTTCAATGTATTTAGATGCTCTGGTATTGGGTGCATAAATATTTAATACTGTTAAAGTCCTGCTTGAGTATTGAATCTTTAAGCAATAAATAGTGACTATCCTTGTCCACAGTAGTGGCTTTTACATTAAAATCTGTTTTAAGTGGGATTAGTATTGCCACATCTGCTCTTTTTTGTGTATTGTTAGCTTGATATATATTAATCCAACCTTAAATTCTCAATTGGTTCATATCTTTGAGCCTAAGGTATGTTTCTTGTAAGCAACATATAGACGGGTTGTGTCTTTTGATCCAGGATGTCACTTGCTGCCTCTTTACTGGAGCATTCAGTCCATTTACATTCAATGTAATTATTGACAGGTATGTGCTTAGTGCCATCATTTTGATGTAATAACTTTTGCGTTGATGTTTTCTATATTGCTCTTAATGTTCTGTTCTGGGACATTCTTCTTTATGGGTTGTTGTTTCAGTGTTGGTTTTCTGTTCATTGAGACTCCTGTATTGCATTTCTTATTTTGATACTATGCATTGTTAATCTGCTTTATGGCTACATGTATTATCCCCCTTAAAATACTAAGATTAAACCCAATTTTAACTACTTCATAACTCTGAAACTTCCTCTGCATCTAAAACAACTATAACTACTGTAGTGTATCCCTCTTTTAATGTGATGACATTATAGTTGTCATGATATGATCACAGATTCCCTCATTATAATACCGTAGCTTTGGTGAAGTTTTGTGACTTCTTTAATTGATTAGAATTTGGATGAAGTGTCCTCAGTTGTCACCTAAAATAACATTTAGGGAAGAGCTTCTTTCAATATTTCATGTAATTTTGGTTTGGTTTTTTTGAAGTCTCTAAATTTCTCTTTATTTTCAAAAGTCTTAATTTCAGCATTATATTTGATATACAATTTTGCAGGATAAATAATTCTGGGATGGAAGTTTCTCTCATTCAGGACTTGAAATGTGTCTGCCCACTGTTTTCTAGCCAGCATTGTTTTGGCAGAAAATTTGGATGAAAGCCTACAGGGTTTCCTTTGGAGTGTTAGTTTTGCTTTGAGCCTTGCTCCTTTCAGAAGCATCTGTTTATGTTTTAGCTTATTAAGCTTGATTATAACATACCTTGGCATCTTTCTTTTTGGGTCTAGCCTTTGCGGTGTTCGATAACCATTTGGATATCTATGTTCTCTTTGTTCATAGTCTCAGGAAAATTTTCTGTCAGCGTCTCTACAGCAATACTCTTTCTATTGTATTAATCCCCCTTGTTCAGGAACTCCAATTAAATGCTTCTTAATGCTTCTTCATTTTTGTGATTTCCTTTCTCTGATTTTACCTCATAAATGCTGGTGTCAGTTACTCTGTCTTCTAGGTCACTGAGTCTAACTTCTATTTGTTCAATCCTACTCTTTTGGCATTGGGTAGAATTATCTAATACTGTTATTTTGTTATTGGTCTGATGTATTTCATCAGTTCCATCCGTTCAAATAGCTTACTAAATTTTTCATTTTGTTCTACCACATTTTGTTTAATCTCTAGGGGGGTTCTATATATAAATCTTTTGTATTAAACCTCTGATAGATTCAGAAAGGCTTCTTGGTCTGGGAAATTTTTTGAATTTTTTGAATCTTTAGGGAATTTTCTGGAGCATTTGAAGACTGCTTCTTTAAATGATTAATTATGATCTGCTGCCTGTGTGCCATTTAGATACTGCTTGATTTCTCTGGGATTGGATCTAAGAGAATTGTTGGTCACCAGCTGTCTCTAATACTCTAATGATTTGCCCCAGGTGGACTCTTGAGGGTGGAAGACTCTGCTTATTGGGTGGCAGAAAAAGGCTGCTCTGCTTATGGAGAAATTGGAGGCTGTCAGCCAACCCTACAGTGTGAGTCAGAGAAGAGAAGGAGGAAAAGCTGCCAGGACTCTAAACAGACAGATCTCCAGGCAAATACATAGGCCTCTCAGCCTTAAACATAGACTGCACTTCTATGCAGGGAGCTGTCCAGGTGCTGAACTGTGAGCTGTGAGCTGTCCAATGGCTGGCCTGAACAGGCAGTCAGGAGCAACAGACTCCACCTGCCAGCTAATAATGAAAGCACATTACCTGCTGTTTGTGGAAGCTGCAGTTTTCTGATATAATGAAACAGCAGAAGCAGAGGTCAGACAGCCACTGAATCATTTCTGAGAGGGGAAGATTAGTCTGATACTGGTGCCTAGTCAAATATGCTAGGTCCTAAGGCTCCCCAGATGTTCAGTGCTCTGTACAAATATCATCCAGGCCTTAGTTCTCAGAGGGAAATCAGGAGACATCTGTTTACTCCCCCATCTTTTAACAGAATCCTCAATTAATTTCTAACACATATAGAAAACTTCAACAACTCAACAACATAGCAGTCTATTTAAAAAATGTGTAAAGGATACAAACAAATATGTCATCAGAGAAGACATTTGGGTGGCCAACAAATATACGAAAATATACTGGTGATCATTTGCCATTAAAAAAGCCAAACCTGTTACCATGAAGTGGATTCTAACTCATGGCAGTCATTTAGGACGGAGTAGAACTTACTCATAGAATTTCCAGTGAGCAGATGGTGGATTTTAACTGATGACTTTTTGGTTAGCAGCTGTAGCACTTAACCACATTGCCACCAGGGTTTCCTGTTAGCTATTAGAGAGATGCAGACTAAAACTACGAGATACCATCTCACCTCTGCAAGAATAGAAATGATAAACAAAAACAAAAATAAAGCCCAAACCCCAGAAAACAACTAATGCTGGTAAGGTTATGGGAGGCTTGGAACTCTTATACATTGTTCATTGGGTTGTAAAAGTGGTATAATCACTATGGAAAATAGTTTGACTGCCTCAAAAAGCTAGAAGTAGAAACATCATTGGATCCAGTAATTCTATTCCTAGGAATAGATCTCGAATCCGACTTGATGGCACTTGGCTGGCTGGCAGGAATAGATCTGAGAGAAATAAAAGATGTCACTTTAATAGACATATGCCCACCTATATTTGCTGCAGCATTATTTAGAATAGCAAAGAGTTGGAAGCAACTTAAGTACCCATCAGTGGCTGAATGGATAAGCAAACTGTGATGCATACATACAGTGGAATAGTATGCAATTATAAAGCATAATGGAAGGTTCACAAAGCATCTTTTAACATGGATGAATTTGGAGGACACTAAAAACCAAAACCAAGTAGGGTCTGACTCATAGTGACCTTAGAGGTCAGAGTAGAACTGTCCTATAGAGTTTCCAAGGAGCACATAGTGGATTTTAACTGCTCACCTTTTGGTTAGCAGATGTAGCAATGCTTACTACGCCCAAAGGGTTTGTTTCCTTTGGAGGATATTATGCTAAGTGAAATAAACCAATCACAAAACTGAAAAAAGAAAGTTAGGCCTTTAATACTAGTAAGAAGTGGCAGACAAGATGACCAAAATGACTCTTTTAGACAAATTCAAGTATAAGTACACACTGTGTCTGAAAGAAAAGAAAGATGATTTAATACGTGAAAGAAATAACTTACTGAATTTAATGATGTTCCTGACCTGACAGAGTTAAGGAATAAACTGAAAAGACATTGGCTTCTTCTTCCCTTGGAAGACCTGGGGTGTAGTCAGAAAAAATATTTTTATTTCATTTCTAACAGGACCTTGAAAAGTCTCTAGTACCCTGAGCTGTGGGAAGAGTTGATGTCATTTTTTGCTGCCTGTTTGTGTGATGTTGTCTTGATCTTTCTGATTTAACAAATAGATTGCTATAACTAGACAAAAGAGCCCTCTGTGGACCAGATTATACACAAATACAGCACATTTGGAGGGCAGCTTGCACTGGTGACATTTTGCTGTGATCCTCTTTGTTAGATCCATCTTTTGCAGCAGAAACACCACTGGGTATTAGTAGCTCACAGCTACTAATAGAAAGAGAGGGCCACTGGAAAATGGGAAATTGGAGCCAGAAACCACAAATGAAAGAAATCATACCATTGGCAGACTCATGGCGACCCTATGTGTTTCAGAGGAGAACTGTACTCTATAAGGTTTTCAAGGCTGTGACTGCTCCTTAGAAACTTTATGGGGCTTTTCTACTCTGTCCTATAGGATTGGTATGAGTCAGAATTAACTCGATGGCACTGGGTTTTTTTTGGATTTGGGAACTTTTGGAAGCAGATCACCAGGCTTTTTTTCCTGAGGCACATCTGGATGTGTTTGAACCACCAGCCTTTCAGTTAGTGGCCCAGTTCTAAACCATTTGTACCACCCAGGGACTTCAGTATCAAAACAATGTGACAGTGAGCTCCTTTCAGATGATCAGAATCACTTATCATTTGGGGATAGTTGTCCTGATGTTTAGGTGTTTCAGTTATTGCTCGTGTTGTGTTTTCTTCAGTTTTCTGCTCTTGTCACGTACGTCTTCTCTGCAGCTTATGAACGCTGAAAATATCTTCCTGTCCTAAGCAAAGTCCACTCATTTTACACTATTTTGCAACTCCTTTGTTGATTCTTCTGAGTGACACAAGATCTGGCTCCATCATCCACCTGAGGATCCTGATAGCATTAACTCCCCAAAGTGCTGGTTGTTCACCCCACCCTCTTTGGCTGCTTGCCTCATCCTGGCTCCCTAAATGTTGGTGATGAGAGAAAGGCAGCCCTGGGTACTCAGTACCCTTCTCTCCCAGAGTAGTCTGATTCTAGGCTTTAGCTGCCACCTCCGTGGGTTGTTCCTAAATCCCACCTCCATTTCTGTCACCTTTGCTGAGTACCTCTGATGCTTTTCTAGCCACGGATAATAAAGTTCCACAGACATCTGTCTCAGCATCACCAAGTGCAACACAGAATACTCCTTCCCCTCTAAGCCAGTGCCCCCATGATGAGGGCTTTATTTCACGCCTGGGTTCTCCAGGGACTCAGGCTTGTAGGTGGTGTGGAGTGTTTGGTTCTGTTCCCTCCTTTCCTCTCCGTCTCATCCACCTTCCCCCCTTATTCCTCCCTCCATGTTGTCAGTTCCTGAGTCAGCTTATTTTTCTTCTGCACTCTCTCCTTCGTCAGTCCTGAATCCCTTTCCCTTGACCGTGTCCAGTATCCCTACCCTCATTCAAGTACTCTCAGCTGAGCATTGCTAGAGCCTCCCGAGTGGTCCTTCTCTGTCATTCTTTCCTTTAGTCCATTTTACCCAGATGTTCCTCTGCTTTCCCCCTTCCCACCTTATTTCCTTGCCTCTCCTGCTCACTCAGGAGCCTTGAGTAGCCTTGCTCTTTGACCTAGCTTTTCCACTTCTAGGACTGACCTTGCAGATTTACCTACACACGACACTGTTTTTTGTCATAGCAGAAGTGGATAATAACCTGTGTCCATCGATAGGGCACAACTTAAATAAATATGATAGAGCCATAGAATGTACTAGAATACCCTGTAGCTATAGGTGGTTCAGTGGTAGAATTCTTATCTTCCATGTGGGAGACCAAGGTTCAATTCCAGGCTAGTGAATAAATACACAGCCACCACCTATTTATCAGTTGAGGCTTTCATGTGTAAGTGTGATGCTGAGCAGATTTCTCCAGAATTCCAGACTAGAAAGGCCTGACCAGCTACTTTATAAAATCAGCCAGTGAAAATCCTATGGATCCCATTAGTGTGATCTACAAACCATCATGAGGAGGGTGCAGGATAAAGCAGTGTTTCATTCCATCATGTATGGAGTCACTAAGAGTCAGGGACTGACTCCACAGCATCTAACAACTGCATTAATAATCATGAGGTTTGTCTATTACTGGCATGGAACAGACTCCAAAATACCGTGGTAAATTGAAGAGAAAGTAAGGAGCAGAAAAGCTGCTAATATATTTCCATTTGTTTAGAAAGAAAACAGGATGAATATTCATAAAATATTTATGGACGTTTACTTAACACTTTTGCACAGTGTTTTTAAACCATGTATATGCATTCCATTCTTTTCAAAGTAAATTTAGTTAATAAAAAAAGTAAGTAAAACCTTGCCACACATTATGAATTATAGAGAATGTCTGAATTTCTGAACCAAGCTTTCATTCAGTTTGGTGTTAATAGCTTCATTTTCATTCTTTTCTGTTGCCTGGTCATTATTAGCTATCCTAAACCCATTTAGCCAAGTATGACTGGCTTGGCAAACCCATTTAGGGGAACCCTGGTGGCCTAGTGGATAAGTGCTAAGGCTGCCAACCAAAGATTGGCAGTTTGGATCCGCCAGGTGCTCTTGGAAACTCTATGGAGCAGTTCTCCTCCATCCCATAGGGTACCGGGAGTTGGAGTTGACTCTACGGCAGTGTTTTTTTCTTTTTTTGTTAAACCTATTTAAGAAGGATGCAGGTGTCTCACTGTTGATCTCGTTACATACGAGCTGTATGGATGCAGTCCAAAGAGAAGAGGCAGTGAACTCCAGTTACTGGATTGGATTGTAGAGATACATAGAAAGTCCCCTGAGGTGACTGAAGTGGTGGTGTCAGAGTTTCCTAAGACAGAAGAGGGAGGGTTGGGTAGCAGCATATGCCTTCTGATATGGGGACTTTGGTTATTTTACCACCCAGCATGGCCATTCTCTTGTCTTGCTCTGAATGTCGACTCTAACAGCTTTCTTTTTTTATGGGCCCACTGCCTGGTGACCTGAGTGTGGTGTCTTTCCACCTGTAGCATCCTTTTCTGGTCTTTGCCTTTCTAGGGAGGATCCTTGAAGGGCAGGACAAGGTACTCATCTGTCTTTTCTTAGCTCAGCTTGCAAGTTATCGGCCTCTGCTCTCTGAAGCTTGGGAGCCCATTGTGTGTATCTGGGTTTCAACATTTACGTCTTTCTACCTAGATTTATTTATTTATTTTTTGTCTTATCTCTCTTTCTAAAGACTTTAACTGCAACTGATAAGAGCAGTCATTCATCTTTGTGTTCTCTCTGAAAAACCTGTTGCTGTTGATTCTGACTTATAGTGACCCTAGAGGACAGAATAGAACTGTCCCATAGGATTTTCAAGGGTCTCTTGGTAGGTTCAGACTGCTGACCTATTGGTTGGCAGATAACTTCCGCTAACCACTTCTCCACTAGGGTTCCCCTCTCTACCATCCCAAACTCTAACCCACTGCTGTCAAGCTGATTCTGACTCACAGGACTCTTGCAGTGTCTGGTCCCTGTAAGTGTAGTTATACTTGTCAGCCCAAGGGTCTTGATGTTTTATTTGGAAGATTTTGTCACTCTAAGATACCTCAAGTGATACTTCCACTGTTGAGTGATAGGAAAGGACTAGAGAAGAATACATTACTGTTTTTGTAGTGAAGAATGTATATGAAATTTTAGGAGATGACTCGAGGCCAAGGGGGTTGTGGCATCAAGGATGCATGGAACCACCAGGAAATCAGGTAGTAGTGGAAGCCCTGGTAGGACAGTGGTTAAACTTTTGTCTGCTAACCAGAAGGTCGGCAGTTCCAATCCAACAGATGCACCTTTGAAACTCTATTTTGTAATTTTGCTACATTCTGTAGGTTGCTACGAGTTGGAATCTACTTGATGACAGTGGATGGACTCAGTATGTGCCAGTTTAGTGTGATGGAACTTGAAAAACTGAGGAATATCTCCCAGGGCATGTGTCCTCTTTCTGCCACTAACTCAATTCTATGGCTTTGGGCTTGGCTCTTTGCCTTTCTGGACTTCAGTTTTCTCAGTCTGTAAAGGCTCGTGATCCTTTACAGGTAGAGTAGTAGTTCACAGCCAAGGGTGATTTTATCCTCTGGGGCAGATTTGGCAATGTCTGAAGACATTTTTGGTTGTCTTAAGTGGAGAGTGCTACTGGCATCTATTCAGTAGAGGCCAGGGATGTTGCCGAACACCCTACAATGCTCAAGAAACACTTCTCCATCCCCAATAAAGAATCATCTGGCCCAAGTGTCATTAATGCCAGGTTCAGAAATCTTGAGGTAACACTATACTTTATAACTCAAGACCTAATTTTAATTAATTTAATGGCTCTCATAGGCCTAATATTTTAAATTATGATTTATTAGGAGGCTTATTGTTTTCCAAGAGGTGTTGTGAGATGCAAACTTGTTTGCACTTTATTAGTGTTTGTGCAGATGCAGATAATTAGCATTACTGTAGAGACTTACTGTGTGTCATTTAAAACCATAGCTACCTTCATCATGTTGGATAATTGGATAGGTTTCTGTCTTCTTATTAGAACATTTGTAAAAAATGTGGAGTGAGAGAGTTCAGAAGAAATGGAAATCTTGTGCTTATGGGCTGAACACAGGCTTTAAGTGACCTAAAGAATTAACAGAGAAACCTTTTCTCCCTCTTCATCACCTCAGCACCCCATCAGCAGTTGTTTTGGGGGGATGTTCCCTGCAGCTTAATGATGCTGGAACCTAGGCAAGTACACAGTTAGTACTGTAGCTGTTGTTAGGCACCTCTGATTCAGTTCTAACTCATAGCGACACTATAGAACAGAGTAGAACACCCCATAGGATTTCCAGGGAGTGGCTGGTGGATTTAAACTGCCAATGTTTTGGTTAGCAGCCAAATGCTTAACCATTATGCCACCCAGTTAGTAGTGAGTACTTGATGGTTTGGAGAGTTTTTTTTGTTAAAAACACCAGAGCCAACCTGATAAATGCAGCTGGCTTGGGCATAGTATGACTGGCAAGTGGGCAAAGGCAGATCCTCTGTCATTTGGAGCATTTGCTTCTGTAGGGTGCCACTGGAGACCATGCCTATTGCTGTGGAGTCAGTTCCAGCCAGGGCTTGTCTTTCTTGGCAGGTATGTGTGCAGCAACTTGAGAAAACAAGATGCTTTTCTCTTTCTTCTTTCTTTCCATGCATGAGCTTTAGACATTACCATGTAGAAGAAGAGAGAAGGCACTTTAATTTGTGGAGAATCACTCTTTTGGAAGGCACTGAGAACACATTCTAAGAACGTAGCCTGAAGTTGGCATAATTGCAATGATTGGCAAAATATAAAAATAAGTTGAGTATATTGGAGGAATGAAAAGTATTTACTAATTAAAAACATTTGATGATTTGGCCTTCACACTGATCTATATGGCAGCACCAATTGTTGATGGTATTTAGAGCTTACTCAGATGCCATGATTTCGCTGAGACACTATGTAGTTTCCCTTAGTGTGTCACTTAGGGATGATATGGAACTGCTGGTGACAGAAAATCTGACTGTGGGGACTTGGTCAAATGAGAAGTTACTTTCCTCATGTGAACCCAGAGGAAGGTGACCCACAATGCTGTCAGGCACCAGGCTCCCAACTTTCGCTTCACTGGCTTTAGCGCCATGAGCCTTTCTTTGTCACACTCATGGGCTAGTTCTGTCACCTCCAGGCACAGCATCTCAGATTCCTGGCAGAAGGAAAACAGAGGAACTGGCACAAGGGCTGTGTGTATTCAGCTTACATCTTAGTGGCAGGCTGTGATTCACATGACCACCCCTAGTTGCAACGAACTCTGGGAAGCAGAGGTTTCTAACCAGGCATATTGCTATACTTTCAGAATTGAAGTTGTCACCACAAGGGATAAGGGACAGGATCTTTGCAAGGCAGCAAGACCATGTGGTACCTGGTGCTTTTGTCCATTATCCAAAAGACGTGTGCAGGGATTGTAAACTCACTCCTTTGTTGGCCTAGGAGAAAAAAACATTTGCCGTGGAGATGATGCTGACTCACGGTGGCCCCAGGTGTGTCAGAATAGAACTGTTCTCCCTAAGTTTTTCAGTGGCTGATTTTTCAGAAGTAGATTTTGAATTCTTTCTTTTGAGGTACCCTCTGGATGAACTTGAATCTTCAACCTTTCAGTTAGCAACTGACTACGTTAATTGTATGTACCACTCAGGGATTTATAAATTTTCCAATTAAAGACATGTTTCTTCTTTCACTGGCTGGGTTGATAGTTGATTGTCCTGTATTATTTGATTCCTTTATGTTGCCAGAAGCACATAAAAACTGTGTTTTGACATGTGTTTTCATAGATCATGTATTTCCCTGCTCTGATTACAGTTTTCACTTCTTTGGGGCATAAATATAGCTAAAAGGTCCTTGAGTGCTAAACGCATCAGGTAAACTGACATGTTTTGTGACGAGGCCTCAGCTGTCCAGGTTACCTGTGTTTCTGGGTTGGTCGTTGTTAGGTGCCATTGAGTCATTGTGACCCTCTGCACAATAGAATGAAACACTGCCTGGTCCCTGTGCCATGCTCACAATTGTCATTATGCTTGAGTCCATTGTTGCAGCCAGTGTCGGTCCATCTTGTTGAGAGTCTTCCTCTTTTCCACTGACCCTCTACTTTACCAAGCATGAGTCCTTTGCTAGGAATTGATCCTTCCTGACAACGTGTGCAAAGTATGTATGAGTTGTGGGATATAGTCTCATCATTCTTGCTTCTAAGGAGCACGCTGGTTGTACTTCCTCCAAGACAGATTTGTTCATTCTTTTGGCAGTCCAGGGTATATGCAATATTCTTCTCTAACACCACAGTTCAAAGGGGGCAGTTCTTCTGTCTTCCTTACTCATTGTCTGGCTCTGACATGCATAAGATGCAATTGAAAGTATCAAGGCTTGAGTCAGGCACACCTTAGTCTTCAAAGTGAGATCTTTACTTTTCAGCACTTTAAAGAGGTCCAGATTTTCTCAGTGCAATGCATCTTTTGATTTCTTGACTGCTGCTTCCATGGGTATTGATTGTTGATCCAAGTAAAGTGAACTCCCTGACAACCTCAGTCTTTTCTTCGTTTACCATGATGTCACTTATCGGTACAGTTGTGAGGATTTCCTGGGTGTGCACTTCCTCACAAATGTAGCAAGGTGGCAGTGATGGCGGCCACGTGGGTGTGGGCTCAAGTGCTACCTGCCAAGTGTGCATGGGTGACATGCATGCAAGCCTGCGTGCCCACCGTTCCACACACTCTGAGACTGAAGGTTTATAGGCAATGTAGCAAGAAGTTGACAAGGCATGCCAGTCTTTGACCCTTTCAAACTGTCTGTGAAGGTCAGAATTACAAAGACCTCTTTGATTTATATTTAGGCTGCCCTAGTCAAAGACCTGTAAACCTCTTTGGGGCCTCTTTTTTTCATTTTAATAGGAGGCCCTTCTCTATACCTTGAAGAACGTCTATTGTGATTTTTAGCTGCCATGGAGTTGACCCTGAACTCGTGGCGACCCCATGCGTAATGGAATGAAACACTGCCTGGCCCTGCATCCTGCACCGTCCCCATAATCGATTGCAGATGGGACCATTGGGATCTGCAGGGTTTCACTGGCTGGTTTTTGGAAGTAGATCAACAGGCTTGTCCTCCTGGTCCATCTTAGTCTAGAAACTGCTGAAAGCTGTCCAGCATCACAGCAACACACAGGCCTCGACGGAGGGGTGGGTGGTGACTGTATGAGCTGCCTCACTGAAGAATTGAACCAGGGTCCTGCCTGGAAGAAATCTAGCCCTGAAACATCAGGGCCTCTGAAGAGGCTCTTGGCTGCCTTTAATCCTTTCTTTTAGAATGTTATTGTTCTTGGTTGTGAATTTTCTTTTTTAAAGCCATTTTTCTTTTTCTCAAGTGTTTGACACTTAGCTGAGTGAGGCTGTCAAAATGTTTTACTTCTATCATTAGCATAGTCTGTCTTAGCTCAGTATTGTGTGTGTTTGTGGTAGTTTTTTTGTTTAATCAGCTGAGACACAGATTAACAGCCAGCACTCCCCCTCTTTCTCTCACACATCTCCCATACAGAACACATATATAAAAAATTAGTTTCAAAAAGGCATTCTAGACGTTTTGCAGCGCCGGAGTGAAGAGACTGTGGGCTTCACAGACTGGAGGTGGTATGCCTTCAGACAGAGAGTTGCCATAGCAACGGTGTGAAATATAACTAAACCTGGGAGGCAGAAAGGGAGGGGCCCCGGAGAAGACCTGGCTGTCAGACCCCCTGTTCAGTCCTTAGGAATGTCTTATGTCTTACCCACTCTTGGGATGGGCATTTGACTCTCCTGGGGCATGATGGAAGTGCTGTGTGAGCATGGCTTTGTGGACCATACCTCATCTATGTTGTTTGCTCATGCCTTTCTCTTCCTCTCTTATTCCAGGGTCAGTGTCTTTCCTCTCTTCCTGCCTATCTGTTCTCAACACAATGCTGTATTGGAGGCTGGGGAGATGAGGGACTGAATAATGGAAATTGAGATGCATTGAGACATCACTGATTTGAAAACGCTGGTAATCGAAGAAGTATAATTCAGAGGTGTTTTTTTTTTTTTGGACATGAGCTCCTATTTTGAAATATGGTAGTAGTTGTGTGATTGTGGCATTAGCAGTGATGGAATAAGTTGTGTGGCCATGACGTTAATTGTGATAGTAGCTACCATTTCTTAGGTTCTAGAAACTTACCATGTACTGTTTCATATGATTCTAACAAAAAAGTAACTCCCAAAGATGCACAATTATTATTCCTATGTTATAGATGAATACAATGAGCTCAGGAAGATTAGGAAACTTATCTAATGTCATACAACTACTAAGTGATAGGATTTAAGGCCTTAGTATCACCTAATCAGGCACCATGAACAATTCCGATAATAACAGACATATGATAAGTAATCAGGACTAACTAATCACATAGCAGAAAGTAAGTGAAGTCCTCAGAATGCCTGTGAATACTGGTATTAAAGTATAATTAGTACGTTCACTAATTATAAAAGCAGATTTTAAATATTTAGATGTTTTCCTATTGGTTTATAGTTCCATCTAGAAAGCCTGGTTTGTTCATCAAACCTTTTCTTCACTAACTGAGCCAGAGTCAACTTTGGACCATATTCCTGGGACAGGCGAATTCTAAATTGTTATTCGTGTTATTAATGGGGCTGTATTTCTGTGTGAAACTTGTGTATGTAACTCCAATTAATATGCTAATGGAATTTAATTGAGAGCTTCATAAAGTGATGCTGAAGCTTGTTTGGAAAACTAAAAGTACAAAAATATCCAAAAGTTAGGTGTAGACTGGTGAGCAGGTATGATCTAATCAGAATTATAGTGACGTTTAATTAAATTTGTGACGTTAAACTGTAACAACATGGCAGAAGGGTGATCAAAGTGTAAATAGAAGTCAGAGGAATTGGAGTGTAGTACTGGGTATGTGCAGGCTTAGTTAGTAGACGTATCAGAATTTGTCTGAGGTCTTCAGTGTTATGTAGGGCAGAATAATCCAAAGCTAGTGTTGATGAGAAAATGAAGTTTCTGTCCTTCTACTTTTTTTTCCTATTGTTTTTCTTTAATTTTTTAACCCATCATCAGAAACCCTCAGAAGAGAGATGGCAAACAGGATGGAAGGGAAGAATTGGCACAGGTCACTGAAGATCCTTCTTGGAACATTGATGGTGGTGAGCTAGGGGTTAAAGGATATTGCTGGCTCACTTGTGTGTTTTAGACACAGAAACCCTGGTGGTGTCATAGTTAAGTGCTACAGCTGCTAACCAAAAGGGCGGTGGTCCGAATCTACCAGGTACTCTTTGGAAACTCTATGGGGCAGTTCTACTTTGTCTGTATAAGGTTGCTGTGAGTCAGTATTGACTCAGCGGCAGTGGGTTTGGCGTTTTTGTTTTCTCTGCTTCGCACCTCTCCTCTTTTCCTGTTTTCTCTCTGTCCTGAGAGGTGGAGATTTTGTTTAATACTAATCAGTTCCTGTCTGTTTGATTCTGACTCATGATGACCACATGGATGTCAGAGTAGAACTGTGTTCTGTAGTTTCCAGTGTCTAGGTTTTCCGAAGTGAATTGCCGGGGCTTTTTTCCGAGGTGCTACGGGGTGGACTGAAACCTATAGCTTTTGATTAGCAGGCTAGTGCATTAACTGTTGTACCACCCAGAGACTCCATGTTTAAAAATTAAGCAGGTAAATTTAACAAACATACTCCAAGATTCTGCTCTGTGCTTTCACGCACACAATACTCCATTCAGCAAGCAGGCAGCTGAGGAAACAACTTGATTTGATGTAATGGAAATCAACAAATGCTTTAATTCAAATGAACTTGTTTGTGTGCACTTGCAATTTTGTTCTGTTTGTGCTCCCTCCTGGGAAGTCACTTTTAAGTCAATAGGATAAGGAGAAAGCAGTTCAATTGTTCCAGAATAACCAGTTCTCATTCACATGGTGTCTTTTGCACACAGAAGCCAAATGTCCCAGTGCCACTTAATTTATCAACAGTCTTTTGACGGTACAAAGACACTGGGTGGTACAGATAAAAATTGCCTTTGCTGTAGTTTAACAAAAAAGATCTTGGCATGTTTTGTTGTGGCAGTTAGCATCCTTCCTGTACAGAAAGGGAGCCATCAGTCTTCTGCTGTGACGTACTTACAGAAGCAGTGTAAGGATAGAAAACGAAACCTAACATTTTTGCCATATCCATCCAAAGTAGCTTTTATTGAGGAATAATTTACATATCATAAAAATTTTCTATTATAAAATTTATAGAGTTTTGCAACCATCACTGTATTTCAGTTCTAAAATAATTTTGTCACCTCAGAATGTTCTCTGATGCTTGTTTATATTCAATCCCTGCTCTCAACTCCAAGCAACTACATATCTACTCTCTGTTATAAATTTACTTTTTGCTTATTTCACTTAGCATCATGTTTTTGCATATCATCTGTGTCATAGCATGTATCGGTAGTGTGTTCCTTTTTTGTTCTTCTTTTACTTAACATCCTATTTTTGCATGTCATGTATGTCATAGCATGTATCAGTAGTGTGTTTCTTTTAATTGCCAAATAGTATTCCATTGTCTAGATATACTGCACTTGGTTTATCCGTTCAGTTTATGGACATTTGGATTGCTTCCAGTTTTGGACTAATATGAATCATGTTGCCATTGTCAGTCTAGTTAAAGATTTATCTGCTTTGTTAACTTTCAGATAACTAATTTCTATGTTAATTGATTTTCTCTTTCATTGATTTTTACTTCATTTTTGTCCTTCTGCTCACTTTGTATTTAATTTGCTGTCTTTTAGTGGTGGAAACTTCGATGACTGATTTTAGATTCTTTTCTTTTCTTGTACAGGGAATTAAAGCTACTGATTTTCCTCCAAGTACTACTTTAATAACATCCTGTACATTTTGGTATTTTGTGTTCTATTTTCATTCAGTTAAATTTGGTATTTTTTATAAACCCATGGATTTAGAAATTTTTTGTTTAATTTCCAAATACTAGACATTCCCCAGATTTCCTTCTGTTGTTGAGTTCTAATTTAATTCTGTCATGATTGGAGAACATACTTTAAATAAACTATTTTAAATTTTTTGAGGTTTGTTTTGTAGCTGAAGAGTGAGAGTTTTATAAATGTTAGGTCATAATGGTTGGTGTTCTTGTTGCTATTAGGTGCTGTTGAGTTGCTTCTGACTAATAGTGATGCTATCTACCGTAGAATGAAACATGGCCCAGTCCTGCTGCATCCCCATGATCATTGTTATGCTTGAGTCCATTGTTGAGCCACTGTGTCATTCCATCTGGTTGAGGGTCTTCCTTACGTCCCGTGACCCTGTACTTGACCAAGCATGCTGTATTCTCCAGGGACTGATCCCTCCTGACAACGTGTCCAAAGTATATAAGACATACTCTCACCATCCTTGCTTCTAAGGAGCATTCTGGTTGTACTTCCTCCAAGACAGATGTATGCATTCTTTTGGCAGTCCATGGTGTATTCTGTGTTTTTCACCAGCATTGTAATTCAAAGGCATCAATTCTTCCTTTGTCTTCCTTATTCGTTGTCTACCTTTCACATGCATATGATGCAGTTGGAAATACCATAGCTTGAGACAGGTATATCATAATTTTCAAGGTGTCATCTTTGCTTTTCAAAACCTTGAAGAGGTCTTTTACAGCTGATTTGCCCAATACAATGTATCTTTTGATTTCTTGACCGTTGCTTCCTAAGTTTTGATTGTGGATCCAGGTAAAGTGAAATCCTTGACAACCTCAATCTTTTCTCCATTTATCACGATATTGCTTATGGGTCCACTTGTGAGACTTTTGTTTTATTTATGTTGTGGTATAGTCCATTTTGAAGGCTAAGGTTTTTAGTCTTCTTCAGTAAGTACTTCAAGTACTCTTCACTTTCAGCAAGAAAGGTTGTGTCATCTGCACAACACAGGTTGTTAGTGAGTCTTCCTACATCGTGATGCCCTGTTATTAGTATAGTTCAGCTTTTCAAATTATTTGTTCAGCATACAGATTGAATAGATAATAGTGAAAGGATACAACTCTGACACATGCCTTTCCTGACTTTTAAACTACACAGTATCCCATTGTTTTGTCCAAACAACTGCCTCTTGATCTTGATTTTTGAACTAAATCTATATATATTTTTAGTAATTGCTCTAGGAATTACAACATATATTTTAGCATATTACAGTGTACTTTACATCTGTGCAAACTTAATTCCCATGAAAGTATAGGAACTTTTTTCCAGTACAGATTTATTTCCTCCTTCATTCTTTTCGCAATTGTTGGCTTGTGTTTTATGTTATAACCCCCTAAATATTGGTTTCATACAACTTCATGCCATTTCAAGAAATTAAAAGAAGAAACAAAAAAATCAGTTTTTTATTTTTACTTTCTTGTTTACTTTTTCTTGCTCTTCACTTCTTACTGTGCATTTGTATTACCATCTGGAATCATTTCCTTTCAGCCTGAAGGACTTCCTTTGGTATTTCTTGTAAATCAGGTCTGCTGGGTACAGATTCTTTCACTTTTCAGTCTTCATTTGGGTGAGAATGTATTCATTTTGCTTTCATTAAAAAAGAAATTTATATTGAAAATAATTATAGATTTCCAGGAAGTCACCAAGAAATCTACAGAGTAGTCTTATGTATTCTTTGTCAGCCCCCACATGTTAACATTTGTGTATGTATAGTACAGTATCAAGACCAAGTAATTGACAAAGTTTATTTAGATTTTACAAGTTATGTGGGCACTCATTTGTATAGTGTTTTTGTATGTGTTTTTAGGCTGTTTAGTCTATTTTGTTGATCTGTACCTGTTTCTCTGCCAATGGCACACTATTTTGATTATCATAGGTCATAGTAAGCCTTAAAATCAGGAAGAATGAGTTTTAACTCTTGAGTTTTCTTTCTCCAAATTATTTTGGTTATTAGGGTCTTTCATTTTCATATAAATTTTTGAATCCCAGCAAAAAAATCTTACTGGGATTTTGAATTGATTTAAACTGATAGATCGTTTAGAGGGAAAATTGAAATACGTAATGTGTTGAATCTTCTAAGCCATGAACATGGTATGCTGCTCTACTTATTTAAGTTTGCCACACATTACATTTTTAACTCTTTGTGACTCTGCTTCTTTCTCTGTTGCTCCATTTAAATAGAGACCAATTGTATAGCAAACAAGGAGATGGAACAGCCCTAATCATGTTATTAGGCCAGTTAATTGTATGCCCTGTGAAAACATGACCCTAAACCTCCAAACCAAGGAACCAAATCCCAGGAAGTATTTGCTTGTATGTAAGCAGCCTCACCAGCTACTCTTAACTCCATAAGCCATAATTTCCCCTTTTCTACCTTCTTCCAGCCCCTGGTGACCACTAATAAACTTTTGACTTTTATACAGTTGCCATTTCTTGTCTTTTTGTATAAGTGAGGATTTACAACATTTGTTCTTTCGTGACTGACATTTGACTCAGCGTAGTGTCTTCAAGCTCCATCTGTATTGCAGCATGTATCAAGACTTCATTTCCCCCGACTGGCTGAGTAATATTCTGTTGTAGGTATACATCGCATTTTGTGTATCTATTCATTTGTTGATGGGCATTTAAATTGTTTGAGGAGAGGGGATTTTTAAGGAACATTTGGCTGCTAACCAAAGGTCGGCGGTTTGAAACTACCGGATGCTGCTTGGAAGCCTAATGAAGCAGTTGTGCTCTGTTTCATAGGGTTGCTCTGAGTCAGAATTGATTCGATGGCAGTGGCTTTGGTTTGGTTTTGGTTTAAACCCTGTCTGTCCCCATGTGCTGGCTGCAAGTTTCCTATTTTCGCAGCTCTGTGGTTGTGAGGGAAACCCTGGTGGTGTAGTGGGTTAAGTGCTATGTCTGCAAACCGAAAGGTTAGCAGTTCAAATCCACAGGCACTCCTTGGCAACTCTATGGGGCAGTCTCCATAGGAGACCCAGCTCTACAGCAGTGGGTTTTTGGGTTTTGGATGGTTGTGAGGCTGATAGCTTTCAAGGCTACTGTGGCACTGGGGAGAAGGTGTTGGGAGCAGGTCAAGCTAAAACACCACAACCCTTGCTATATTTACTGAGATTCAGCAGTTTTTTGTTTTGGCAAGTAAATATTCCTCGTATTGGTGTAAGTTTCTTGTTAATTTCTAGGGATCTGGAAAAGTTGATTCTGATGAATTTTGACAATGTCTTTGTTCTTTTTTTTTTTTTAATTTAACAGGCATCCTCACTCTGCCATTCTAAAAGTTCTGCCCTGTCAGTCTTAAGAAGCACTACCCCAGTATATACCTTCTGCAGGGCCCCTTCAGATTTCCACTGCACAAGCATGCAGGTTTCCAGACAGGTTTCCAGATGATGTGTGGGAGGCTTAAGTCTCTCCGTGAGTAACCCACTTCTGGAATCTCCCCTTTAAATTCTGATTAGTCCTTCAATTTGCTGACTGCAACAACCTGTATTACAACTTCAAGCTAGGAGAGCTGTGAGCTATTCCTATGGTCCACTGGGTATGGGTTTTTCCTTTTGTAGCTCAAATCAATTCAATCCTTTCTGTTAGGGAAGCATTGGATTCATAGCTAGCTCTGTCCTTGTTCAGTGAGCTGGCCTGGGAGATAGTGGTAGCATCAGACAAGACTGCCACGGACTCCCACTGTTCTGACTCAAAATTAAGCAACATTTTGTGGACATATGCTCCTCAATTTGTTGTTTGCCTTTGGTTGTTTGCATGACTTGAAATGATTGCTTTTGACAGTTTTGTCCAGTTATGTACTTGTTTCGTAGAGAATTTATTGACTTCATCACCCTTTCATTGCCAGAAATCAGGCCCACAGTTTTTAAGTGTCTTTAACATATAAGGCATTTCCGAACAGTGGATAAAGTGTGCATGAAAGCGTAATGAGACAAAAACAAAATGTGTAAGGAGCATGGGTCTGGCTTACATTATGGTCATTTTGTAAGGCAAGCTCAGAGTGAGTTTACCATCCCAGATTGATGGCCCTTATTAAGTGCATATAATCGTCACCTGCATAGTCAGAATGACTGTCAAGCAAAACTTGATTTGCATGTTGAGACTGATGATACCACACATATGTCAAGAGATAGAGTACATGAGGGTTTATCTGTTTACGTAACTGAGGTTTCTGAGGAGAGCAGCAGCTTCTCAAGCAGGTCTGAAATTGCTTGAGAGGCAGGAGGGGAGATTGGCCAGGGTTTCTATTGCAGTTAGGGAGTGGGGCCATGTGAGAATTGCTTTGCTAGGCAGGGACTTGTATGGATTGAAACTTCACCTGATGCCAAAGAAGGGAGCATCTGGGCTTTCCTATCAGCTTACCTAGGTGTGAGGTACAAGGGGAAGACAGAGAAGTAGGGCTTAAAAGCTGTCAGTAGGCAAACATCAAAAAATGGAGTACGACTCATTATACTGCATAATATTTATTCTAATGGCACAATCTAGGCCATACACTGCTCTACAACTTGCTGCAAACCATTCAAACAATGTTAAGATAACAATGTCAAGGTAACTGTTGTTACCTTTACATGCATGTCCGCACATTTGCATCTGCCTTATTGTTTCTTAGACCCATGGCATTTCATTATATCAGTGCTGGATATTTTGTTGAACCAGTTTTCCTTAATGGGGAATGGAGTCTGCCAAATCACCCCTGTATAACTTTCTTTGCTTTTTATTGTGTTCAAGTTAACTGTTATGAAATGGAGCATGAAGGAGAAATGATCATGTCCACAGTTGTGTTTATGTTTAAGCCTGTCGTTGCAGCCACTGTGTCAATCTACCTCATCGAGGGTCATCTTCTTTTTTGCTGACCGTCTGCTCTACCAAACATGATGTCCCGCTCCAGGGACTGATCCTTTCTGACAGTATGTCCTAAGTATGTAAGATGCAGTCTCGCCATCTTTACTTCCAAGGAACACGCTGGTTATACTGCTTCCAGAACAGATGTGCTTGTTCTTTTGGCAGTCCATGGCACATTCAATATTTGCCAATGCCACAATCAAAGGCATCAACTCTCTAGTGATAGTTATATTGTGTTAGGACAGGAGAGAGAGACAAAGCAAACCTGACCTGGTTTGGGGGGGTGAACAGAGGGCACAAATGAGAGGGATTGCAGACTGTTTCAGACTTGGCAAAGACTAACTTCATAGTGCAGAAGTTGCAACTGTGTCTTCCTTCTAATTGAGTAGGCCTTAAATAAGCCAAGTGAAATGGATTCACCATTTATGAGCAAAACCAAACCCAAAGCCAAGCCCACTGGCATCAAGTCAATTTTAACTCATAACTACCCCATAGGGCAGAATAGAATTTCCCCATAGGGTTTCCAAGGAGTATCTAATGTATACAAACTGTCAATCTTATGGTTAGTAGCCCTGAAGCCACCAGGGCTCTTTATCAGTGTCCCCTACATACTATTGCATATAGTTTACTGTAAGGACCAAGAGAAAAGGAAGAGAGCTGTTAGCCTGGGAGGTTAAGGGTTACAGCCTTAATTCTGCAAGGCAGTGTGTGTGTGTGTGTTTGTGTGTGTGTGCATGTGTGTTGTTACCTCACCTGCCCCTAGGTCAGAAGACTCCTTTCTGTCTGGAATGTCTTTACTAGAGCATTTGACATTTTACTGGGTCTTTTTACTTAACATCTCAAATTACTTCACTAAAATTTCTCATGATCTTTAGTTCAAACATAGCCTTTGTGAGCAATTCCAAACAATTATACTATAATGAAATTCCATCATCTCTTAACATTTAGGGCCTTTGAACAAATTTAAGGAGTAGTTTCATAACCAAAGGGAAAAAGTCTTGTTAAAAGGTAAACATTATTGTGGCTCTCAGCAGAAAGATAATGTTGAAATGAATTGAGGTTGGATACGGAATTGTGAAGAAAAGTAAGAGTCCCAAGTAATCAAAGATTTGTGATCGGTGGCTAGAAGGATAGCGTAATTACTGATCCAGATGGTGAGTCTAGATGGAACAGTATGTTCTGGAGGCGAAATCATATGTTGGACATACAGATCTAAGTTTATGCCCCTAAGGTGGATGTATCCTGTAGGGATTATAGCTTAGGAGATATGTAAGGACCAGAGATAGAAATGGAGGCATCCTGAATGTTTAAGTGGGAAACGAAGTTTTGAGAATGAATGAGGTTCCCACAGAGAAATGTACAGAGACAGCAAAAGTCAGCTGAAGCAGAAAACTCTCTCGTGAGGACTAGACAGAAGAAGAGGATCTAGAACAGCCTGGGGCAGGAAACAAATCAAGGAAGAACTGGGTCCTAGAAGCCTAAGAAAGACTTCAAGGACTAGAATGTGCTTGGTTGACTAGGTGAAATAATTTAGAGGTATCCAGTAGATAAAGGCTTGATTAGTGTCTTTTTATGTGAAAATCACTAGGTCTTCATTAACCTTTCCCAAAGCAATTTCAAGAGGACCAGTGCCTCAGTGATGTTGGTCCTTTCTATTTTAAGGCTCACAGCTTGTCTTAGTCATCTAGTGCTGCTGTAACAGAAATACCACAAATGGATGGCTTTAACAAACAGAAGTTTGTTTTCTCCAGTGTAGGAGGCTAGAAGTCCAAATTCAGGGCTTTAGCTCCAGGGGAAGGCTTTTCTGTTGGCACCGGAGGAAGATCCTTGTCATCAGTCTTCCCCAGGACTAGGAGCTTCTCCTTCTAGCAACCCCAGACCCAAAGGATGTGCTGTGCTCCTGGAGCTGCTCTCTTGGTTGCATGAGGTTCCCCCTGTCTCTGTGCTTGCTTCTTACTCTTATATCTCAAAAGAAATTGGCTCAAGACATAACACAGTCTTATAAATTGAGTCTTGCTTCATTAACACAATGCTGCCTATTCCCCTCTCATTAACATCATAGAGGTAGGATTTCCAACACATAGGAAAATCACATCAGATGACAAGGTGGTGGACAGTCACATAGTACTAAGAATCATGGCCTTACTGAGTTGATACACATGTTGTCAGAGGACACAGTTTAATCCCTGACACCTCTTTAGAGATGCTTACTTCATTGTTGTTGGTTTAGTTGTCATTGAGTTGACTCTGATGCATGGTAACCTTGTGTATAACAGAATGAAACACTGACTGGACTCGTGCCACCCTCACAGTGTTTGGTATGTTTGAGCCCATTGTTACAGCCTCAGTATCGGTCCATCATATGGAGGAATTTCCTTATTTTTCCTGACCCACCACTTTATTAAACTTGCTGTCCTTTTCTAGTGACTTGTCTTTCCTGGTAATGACATGTCCAAAGTAAGCAAGATGAGATGTGCTCATCTTCACTTCTAATGAGCATTCTGACGGTTGTGGTATATTCAGTCTTCTTCACCACCACCACAATTCAAATCTCCTGATTCTCCATCACTCTTCCTTTTTCATTGTCCCACTGCCACATGCATGTGAGGTGACTGAAAAGACTGTGGCTTGGGTCAGGCACACCTTAGTCATCACAGTGACAGCTTTGTGCATAGGTCAGTGGAATAGAATTGAAAATCCAGAAATAAATCCAGATATCTGTGGTCAATTGCTTTTTGACAAGGGAACTAAATCCATTCAATGGAAAAGGAATGGCCTCTTCAACAGATGGTACTGGAAAAACTGGATTTCCACATGCAGAAAAATGGAACAAGATCTATACTGCACATTGCTGCTGAAATAACGCAAGTTTGTTCTACCTGTCACTGTGGCCAAAAATTCAGAGACAGTGTGGAGTTCAAGGAATGTTTTATTTGTGGATATGCTAGCAATCGGGGGGACAGTGAGCCCAAACTGTCCCACTTGGTTACATTTCCAGTGTTTTTTATAGCCAGAATTCAAAGGGGTTGGTGTTTGTCACAGAATAATTAAACAGTGTGAGTTACCCAAAATTTCATTACTTCTCCCTGAGTTCTTACAGACCTGCTAATCTGGTCTAAAGGTGACAGTTCTTATATTTATTACCATTTGGTGTGAGGGTGATAACTGAGGCAGGGGATGGAATGCAGCTTAATAACGTATTATCACCAACATCATTCACAAAAGCTAATTCTAAATGAATAAAAGACCTAAATGTTAAATCTAAATCCATAAAGTTCTTGGAAGAAAATATAAAGCAAAGCTTTGGGACCTAATTTTTCTCAGTGATGGATTATCAAACACAACAATGAATATAGGAGCAATTGAAAGCAAAATTGATGACTGGGAACTAATAAAAATTAAATACTTCTGTTTATTGAAAGACCAAAGAAGCAGTCTAAAGCTTGGAACAAATCTGTGGAAATGATTAACTGGTAAGGATCTAATATCTAAAAGATACATAAAACTTCTATAACAACAGCAAAAAGTGACCAGTCAAAAAAGTGGGCAAAGGACATAAATAGACACCTCATCAAAAAAGATACTCAAATGGTCAATAGACACATGAGAAGCCATTCAAACGAAAACTAAACCCATTGCCATCAGGTCAGTTCTGACCCAGAGTGACCTTCTAGGACAAAGTAGAACTGCCCTGCAGGATTTCCAAGGCTGTAAATCTTTACCAGCAGACTGCTGCATCTTTCACCCATAGAGTGGCTGATGGGTTCAAACCATTGCCCTTTAGGTTAGCAGCCAAACTCTTAGCCATTGTGTCACCAAAATGTCCTCATTATCCGTCAGAGAAATGCAGATTAAAACCATAGTGAGACAGCACTTTACTCCCACAAGGATGGCTAAGATTCAGAAAAAAAAAAATAAGAAAAATAACAAGTGTTTGAGGGGATATGGGGAAACTGGAACTGTCATCCATTGCTGGTGGGAATACTAAGTAGTATGGCCATTGTGGAAAACAATCTAGCAGTTCCTTAACATACTGGTGGTAGAGTTGCCATAAAAACCAAGCCAAAACCTATTGCTGTTGAGTTGACTCCAACTTACAGCAGCCCCATTGGGCAGAGTAGAACTGCCCCATAGAGTTTCCAAGGAGCACCTGGTAGATACGAACTGCCAGCCTTTTGGTTAGCAGACGTAGCACTTAACCAGTACACCACCAGTGTTTTCAGAGTTGCTATATGACCCAGCAATTTCACTCTTTGGCATATACCCTAGGGATCTAACAGAAGTGACACAAACAGACATACACACACCTGTGTTCACTGCAACACTCACAGTAGCAAAAGGTGGGAAACAACCTAAGTGCCCATGAGTATGTGAGTAGATAAGTAGAACGTGCTGCATACATACACTGAAATATTACTTTGCAATAAAGAAAAAAGAGTTCCTGAAAGATTTTGGAACATGGATGAACCTGGAGGACATTATGCAGTACAAAGTAAGTCAATCACAAAAAAACAAATATTGTATGTTCTCACTTTTATGAAATGCCACGAACAGGTAAATATACAGAATGTTCATTAGTGGTTACCAAGGCTGGGGAGGGGGAAGAGGTGAGGATTCACTGTCTAGATAATACATATTTGTTATTTTTGGTGATGGAAAAGGTAGCACTGAATGAGATTGAAAGTGTACACAGCTTGACGCAGTCCTTCTGACCTTGGGCTGTGTCCCCTCCTGCCCACCTTATACATGCTGAAAGATGGGTCTTGCTAGAGTTCATGCAACATCATGTGCTGTGTGAACAGAGCCTGTATATATGCTCTGATTTAAGAGGGAGCAGGGCTGGTGCTTCTTGTTCTGGTGAAGTAGGTTCAGGTTGTGAGCAAGACTGACTTAGCCTTCCGGCTCAGCAGGCACAGTGCAGAGTGCCTGCAGGACTTTGGTATGGTACCAACGAAAAAGTTTGATATATTTGAAAATCAGGAAAAAGATATTTTAAGTCAAAGAAAATGTTCTGTATACCCATACTGTTGTAAAATACCTCTATGGGCATTGACTGTGGATCCAGATAGGGTGATTTAAACTAGCTACTTAACAACATCCCTAAAACACTTAGGGACTCAACATAGTTCAGTCATCGTTTCTCACCCAAACCTCAGCCTACGGGGGCTTGGCAGCCCCTCTAAACAGCTGTCCTACATGCAGTGACTTGGGAATCTGAGAGCCTTTATCTTATGATGTTGCCATCTGAAAAAAGAGATCACAGCAGTTACTGTGGAAGGGAAGACAGAGCGGGGGTTGGGGGCAGAGGGAGACAGGGTACAGGTTATGGCCAGGTCTGAAAGCAGTGTAATTAGCTTACACCCACATCCTGTTGTCTGGGATTGTGTCATGTGATCTCGTACTAATTGCTCAGGAAAACCAAAAATAGGAAACACAATCCGCCAGTGGTTAACCTTTGTCACACTCTTAAACTGTATCTCTAGCCCCAACCTCTCACTCTAGTGACCAAGTCCACATGTCTAATTTCTTGCCAGATTTAGACTCAATTTGTTTAAATTAGATCCTGACTATTCCCTTGATTCTCTTTACTTCTTCCCCATCTCAATTAGAGATTGCTTTTAGCTGCTGATAACAGATTTGAAGGGCAAGCTTGCGGTCATCAAGGAGGCATGTTCCTGTCTCTGAGCCTTTCCTCAAGCTGTTCCTTCTTTCTGGAATGCTTTTCCCCAGGTGTGTGTCTCACTGCCCCCATGTCTGTGCCGAAATCTCACCTTAGAAAAGCTTGCTTTGTCTACTTGATTTAATATTGTAACGCCAACCCTCGCCTGAATTCCTCATCTTCTTGCTCTGCATCTTTCTTCACTGCTTTTGGACATGCATTTGTTGCAGTTGGGCCCCAACACAGGCAGCCCCATGCATGGCAGATCACAACTGTCCTATCATATGTTTTTAGCTATGATCTTTACAGAAGCAAAGAACCAGGACTTTCTTCTGTGGAGACACTAAGCCAAACCCACTGCTGTTGAGTTATTCCAATTCACAATGACCCTATAAACAGAGTACAACTGCCCAATAGAGTTTCCAAGGAGTGCCTGGTAGATTTGAACTACTGACCTTTTGGTTAGTAGCTGTAGTACTTAACCACTATGCCACCAGAGTTGCCAGGTGGGTTGAAATGGCCCACCTTTGGGTTAGCAGCCAGTTGCAAACTGCTCCACCCAGGCTCCCTCGGACATACAATATAGCATACTTATTTATCAGAATCATTCAAAAGTGACTACAACAGTATATTGATAGGGAACTGCCAGAAGGTCAAGCTGAATTCAGAAGAGGACATAGAACCAGAGATATCGTTGCTGATGTCAGATGGATCTTGGCTAAAAGAAGAGAATGCCAGAAAGATGTTTACCTCTGTTTCATTGACTATGCAAAGGCATTCAACTGTGTGGGATCGTAACAACTTATGACTAACATTGTGGAGAATGGGAATTCCAGAACACTTAATTGTACTCTTAAGAAATCTGTACATGGATCAAGAGGCAGTCACGCAAACAGACCCTGGAGACACTGCCTGATTCAAGTCAGGGAAGGTGTACATCAGGGTCATATCCTTTCACCATACCTTTTCAATCTGTATGCCAAGCAAATAATCTGAGAAGGTGGACTGTATGAAGAAGAACAGGGCATCAGGATTGGAGGAAGACTCATTCACGAGCTGCGTTATGCAGATGACACAACCTTGCTTGCTGGAAGTAAAGAGGATTTGAAATACTTCTGATGAAGATCAAAGAACACAGGCTTCAGTGTAGATTGCACCTCAACATCAAGAAAACAAAAGTCCTCCTTACTGGACCAGAAAGGAATATCAAGATAAATGGAGAAAGGATTGAGATTGTCAAGAATTTTATTTTACTTGGGCCTACAATCAATGCGCATGGGAGCAGCAGTAAAGGAATCAAAAGATGCATTGCATTCAGAAAATCTGCTGCAAATAACCTCTTTAAAGTACTGAAAAGTAAAGAGTCATCTTGAAGACTAAGGTGCGCCTGACCCAAGCCATGGTATTTTCAATTGCATCATATGCATGTGAAAGCTGGACGATGAATAAGAAAGGTGGAAGAATTGATGTCTTTGAACTGTGGTGTTGGAGAAGAATGTTGAATGTACTATGGACTGCCAAAAGAATAAACAGATCTGTTCTGGAAGAAGTACAGAGTGCTCCTTGGAAGCAAAGATGGTGAGACTGCATGTTAGATACTGGAGAAGGACATCATGCTTGGTAGAGTGCACAGTCAGTGAAAAAGAAGAAAAACCTTAATGACACAGATCTGAAACGGTGGCTGCAATGATGGGCTTAAGTGTAAAAACAATTGTGGGCATGGTGCAAGACTGGGCAGTGTTTCATTCTGCCATGCATAGTGTTCTTATGAGTTAGAACCAAATTGATGGCACAGAACAGCAATGTTTGTTATGCTTATTGTTTATTGGTTGTTGTTTCCCAGAGCATATTAGGGAGCTCTGCTTTCCTTTCTCTGATCGAGTAGACTGAGTGTCTTGAACCATGTCTGGTATATGGTAGGCACTCCATGAGTATTTGCTGAGTGAACTGTGTCTGAATCTCTTTGATCAGAAGATCTTGGAGCCAGTATTGGAGGTGTAGGAGCAGTGGAAGGATGCAGTTGGTGGGCAAGTCCAGCAGATTTGTCTTTGCAGTTGCTTTGGCATCTGATTCCTGGCATTGCTCCTTGTCCAGTACCTGCAATGACACTGGGTCAGCTTCCTGTTCACTGCCCTTCTGGCCTCCGGCTGTGCCACCTTCTTCCCACCTTGCACATACTGATAGATGGGTCTTGCTAGAGTTCATACAACATCATGTGCAGCATGAACAGAGCTCGTTTATATGCTCTGGTTTAAGAGGGAGCAGGGCTGGTGCTTCTTGTTGTGGTGAAGTAGGTTCAGGCTGTGACCAAGGCTGACTTTAGCCTACAGGCTCAGCAGGCAGAGTGCAGATTCCCTGCAGTACTTTCACAGAGTGCCAAAGAATATGTTTCAACTTATTTGAAAATCAGAAAATAAAGGGTTTAAGTAAAAAAAAAAAAATGTTCTGTATACCCATACAATTTTAAAATGTAATTTTTAATTCTTTTTTTCCCCCTTTAATGGAAGAAGGAATCTGTAAGGACCAAAGTACTCAGGGCCTGTAAGCTTTATAATGTGGTCCTGGTGTTACTTGCCTTGTGTTGCTCAGAGTATGGTGGACATTAGCCTGAATTGCCTTCGAGTTCATGGGGTAAAATCAGGCCCCTCTCTCCCAGATGTGTCATCTGTGGTCTGTACATGCTGTGCTCGGCTGAGAGCCACATGGCTGTTAAATTGGTAAGGCTGAAGTTAGAGCTTCTGAGCCCTGGTTAATGCTCCGTGTCACATGCCGTATTTCATGCCCTGAAAACCTTTGGAAGACACAACTTCGGAGGATAGTTTCTAAGTATATCTCAGTCATCTTAATTATTTAACAGATGCTTACTGATGTCCACTTTGTAGACATCTGTAAAGTGGTCACCTGTGAGTGACCCCTTAACCTTTCATTCTCTTCTTCAGTTGTAAAAAACCAAACCAAACCCATTACTGTCAAGTACATTACCATCAGGTACAGCCAAGATGCTCCTTAAAAACGAGGATGATGAGACTTTGTCTCATGTGCTTTGGACACATGTTCGGGAATCCCTAGTCCCTGAAGAAAGACATCATGCTTAGTAAAGTAGAGGGTCAGCGAAAAAGAGGGAGACCTTCAATTAGGTGGACTGACACAGTGGCTGCGACAGCAGGCTCAAGCAGAACAACAGTTGTGAGGAGGGTGCAGGACTGGCCAGTGCAGTGGCCTGTTGTGCGTAGGGTTGCTGGGGGTCAGAACTGACCTGACAGCACCTAGCAACAGCAACCATGGAATTGTGCCCCATAGGGTTTTCAGTGGCTGATTTCACGCATGCACGCACGCACGCACACACACACACTCGCTCTCTCTCTCTCTCGCCCTGCCTCCCTCCTTGAATCCATGCTGCATGTTTTATACTCTGCAGATTCTGTGGGATCTAGAGAATTGGTCACCGTGCCTTCTTCTGAATGTAGCTGATTTGTGTGCTTGATGAAATTATTTTCCTTGCTGATTACCTAAACTAGTAGATGGAAATGAACCCTATTCGTGAGCACAGTGAGCAGGATTTCTGCCAGTGGGGGTGCCTTCCCAATTTACAGTTCTGCCTCAGCTAAGCTCTCGGGAGAGGGACAGTAGCTTTTCGTGCCACATATGTCTTTGTTTTTATCCTGCTGTGTGTGAGAGAGGGCACAGTGACAGGCAGAATATAAATAGCTAGCTTCCATTTTTATTTATAGTGGCAATGAGCTTTTTTTTTTTTTATAAAATGGGATTTCTTATTTAATAAGATGTGAGATGTAATTACCACCTATCAGAAGGCAGACTGTATCACACTCAGTTGAAACTCTCAGTCAAGGTCCACATAACCAACTGCCACTGAGTCAGTTCCAATGCATAGCGATGCTATAAGACAGAGTAGAGCTGCACCATAGGGTTTCCAATCCTGAATAAAATCAGCCTGGTGGAGAAATAAACTGTAGAGCCGAAACCAAATCAGTTGCCATTGATTTTGATATAACTCATGGTAGGCAAGCCTGGTAGACTGCCTAAATGTTCAGCACTTCTTCGTCCTCCTTGCCTGCCTCCCTTCTTTCTGTGCCCCCTCCCTGTACTCTTTTCCTTCTCATAAATTAGAATAACTCAGATTAAGTAGAGTATTTCTGGAGCCTGCCAGATGCACCCCTTTTGTGTAGCTGGGTGGGATAGGGAAGTTCTGCAATTTTAGTTTTCCCTTGTGGGTAAGTGGTACATTTGCTAATCAAAACGTCAGCAGTTCAGATCCACCAGGCACTCCTTGGAAACTCTATGGGGCAGTTCTGTTCTAACCAATGCAGTCACTATGGGTTGAAATTGACTCAGTGGCTGTGGTTCTTTCTTTTCTTTCTGTTAAAGCATTGTGCCTTTAACGGACTTTCCCTTACATCTGCCGTTAAACAATTGCCCATAACCTTTACATTTCCACCTAAAGAACCAGACTTCATTAAATGATCCTCTGCTCTCTTTCCAGAGCTGCTTTCTATGTACTCACCCCTCCCCCTTCAGGGTATATTATTCTCTGGAAGGCTACGTGCAGCTGAGCAGCTTTCCCAGGGGTTAATCGTGACAAGGAGGCCAGCATCTGACTGAGTTAAACTTCTGCATGTAAAGACATCCTCAGTCAGAGCTGTCTTCAATTTTTTATGACTCTAGCTTTTAGTCATGAGAAACTGTTAACCCTGTTGTTGCATGCATTTTGAGCTAGTGGATGCACACAGGTGGATGGGAGAAGTAGGAGCAGTCATTCTTGACCTGACTCACCTCCCACCCCCACCTCTCTTCCCTCACCTGGCTTTGTCCTGCTTGTCCTGACTCTTCTCAACACCACCTTAGGTCTTTGCATGGTCCTCATCCCTCCAGAGCTTACCAGACTTTTCACCTGAGTGGTTTCGTACGTGATCTTCATCAATGAAGATGGGAAACAGCACTGGGGGTTGTGCCTTTTTCAGAGGTTTATTTTTTGACCAGCTCTGCTTAATTCTAAGGAGATGTTAGTGGCAGGGAGAAAGTTGACTCTGCTGAGGTTGCTCCTTTCCCGTGTAAGTCCTGGGAGGTAGCGCTGTGGTCTGTCTGCCTTATTTGTCACCGGGCAGGCTCTGTGCTCCAAGACTAGTATTACCTACTGTTGACTCCAACTCATGGAGACCCCGTATACCTCATGAACCACGCTCTGTAGGGTATTTACGGGCAGTTTTTTTCAGAAGTAGATCACCTGGCTTTTGTTCCAAGGTGCCTGTGAGTGGACTTGAACCTCCCAACGTTTTGGTTAGCAGCTGAGCACCTTAACCAACTATACTACCCAAGAAGTCTGTGCTACAGGAAGGGAGTTCTTAATATCAGCTTAAGCCAGTACATTTAGAACCACTAGGAGCTTTCAGAGAATCAGTGTGTTCCCTGAACAGCTAAAAGAATCTGTCTTCCTTTTCTCAATCTGTCTGAATTCCACTCTCATCTTTAGACCCCAGCTCAAGTTCTAGCCCATCTCTGCTGTTCTTTTAGGTCCTATCTTTTTCTCTGAGCTCACAGGAGCTTAATCTGTTCTACGTAACCCAGATATTGACTGCTTATTGTCTTGTTTTTCTGGAAGCTTCATATCTTGGACTTTCAATGAAACAAACTTCTGGAGGGTGAGGATGCAATGTAACTTTGGACAAAAGCCAAGCTTACCTATATGGGAATAGGCAGTCATTATAATGTGCCTTTTCTTATCATCTCTTGTCCAAGGTTAGACAATGTCATATGACGTGTGATATGAGACATTATCTATCTTTGGAAATGGGAGAATGTGTATATGTGAGTGACTATCCTGTATGTGCACATTTATGGGCTGTGAACGAGCCCATAAATACACGGGAGGTAGACACACATGCAAGTGGTGACCTTTGACTAGTGGTGGGAGTCCCTGAATGTCAGCCCATGTCATTTGGGCTTTATTTGGGAAGCTGTGTTTATTTGTAAATGGAAGAGGGATGTGATGCAAATATGGTTTTAAACAGATTTATCTGGAAGAACTGGGTGAGAACTGGGAGAAACCAGACTAGCAGAGTATGACCAGGAGCAGTCACAGTAGTTTAGGTGTCAAGTGACAGAGGTCACGCTGAGCTGTGAGCTGTGACAGAGTGAGAAAGGGTTGGGTGGAAGATTTCAGAATAGGGAGGCAAGGAGGAATACAGGTTTAGAGATAGATAAGCTGGTTTGGCCACTGGTAGCTGTGTGACCTAGGACAAGTTATTTAATCCTGTGTCTCCATTTTTTTATTTGAAAATGTGAACCCCACCTTAAACTTCATAGGCTTAGATTGGATACAAATCATCAACAACTGTTAGTAGAAAAAATAAGAATCAGTAGAGTTTGGGACAGGAAGGTAAGAGAAGGCATGAAAGGTGGTGGGCATTTTAGGTCTAGATGACTCATGAATAAGAGCAAGTCTTTTTATCTTTAAAGCGAAATTTGTGTAGTTGTTGTCATTTAGTACCTTGACTGTTTATTCTCTGTCCTCCCCAGAATTCTTTAGAATTAAGGGTGTACCGTAACCATTATTTGTGTTATCAGTGCCATGTTCAGAATATACACGTGGTAAGTCTTAAATGTATCATGTTCTAATTCTTGTGCTTCAATTCTTGTCCTCTTTGATCCTTGCTTTCTCTTGTTCCCTTTTCAGTTCCTGGGTCTTGTATGTTCTGTTTGTATGTGAGACTTCAGCTGAGTTGGCTGTCTTTCTGATGCCTCTCATTCTGCATTTTATGACATTTATGTAAACTATTGCAATGACCTCATGATTACACTCAACCACCTTCAACTTTTGACCTTTCCAACTTGTCAAAACTGTCCCTTATTTCCTGTGAACTGAAGTGCTCTCAGCTCCTGTCATAGAATGAATTGTGTCTCCCAAAAGTTGTGTGTAGCAATTTCGCTGGCATGATTCCAGGTACTGTGTGCTGTTCCTATGTATTGTAACTCCCACCTCCGTGATGTTAGAGGGAAGGTGGGCCACAGTAGTGTTGGTGGGACAAGTCTCAATGTGTAAGATTATATTGTGCCTTGAGACAGCTTCTTGGAATATAAAGGAAAGGAAAGCAAGCAGAGAGTTGGGGTTCTTATACCCTCAGGAAAAGCAGTGCTAGGAACAGGGAGCATCTGTTGGACCCAGGGTCTTGGTACCCGAGGAGGTCCCAGTCCAGGGTTTGACTGATGGCAAGGACCTTTCTCCACAGCCAACAGAGAAAGCCTTCCCCTGGAGCTGGTGCCCTGGATTTGGACTTTTAGCCTACTTTTCTGTGGAAAATAAATTTCTCTTTTTTAAAGATGTCCACTTGTCGTATTTTTGTTAGAGCTGCACTAGATGACTAAGACATTCCCCATTTTCTACCAAATAAGCCCACACTCCTTAGGCTGCTGTATAAGACCCTTCATGAACTCTACACTTCAATTAAATGACATCACACTGGGAAGTCATCCTCCTCTCCTAATTTTTTCATATCCACTTGCCATCCTCCAATACTGACAAGTTATCGCCAAGTTCGTGCAGCCCTTCTTGATTCTTGCTGCATCAAGGGATAAATCCTCTGGTCCTTTGCACTCTTAGGAGAGTTAAACCTTACACTGTGATACACTTGACTTAGTAGATGGAGCTTAGTAGATGGATTAAGGTCCATGAGTATCTCCTGTTCTACTCTGTCCCATATAGTAGATGTTGCTTTTCATGTAGTAGACATCTAACAAATGTTTGAATGGAAGACTGCCTGTCTGGGAGGAATTGTGATCTTGCCTTGGTTGATGGTAGATGCTAGCTGAGTACCCTCTATCTGTCACCTGGGATTGGCCTTGTGTTTCCTTTGAGATGTGGTGTTACTACAGTTTCATTTGATTTGGAACTGCAGATTGGGCCTCCAGGTGATAGTTGTCTTTTCTGTTTGGCTTTGCTTCTGTGATCCTAGTGATGATGTGATGAGATGTGGCTGGCATAGTTGAGCAGTGGTGGCAGAGGCCTCCGTTGCAGAATGAGGGATCTCTTTCTACCTTCTTTCTTGTCCTTTGACTCACTTTATTTATTTTTTCACTGTGGTGAAAGTATGCTAACAAAAGATACGCTTCCTCAGTGTTCTCTAATGTATAATTCGTTGACATGGATTACATTCTGTAAGTTTTGCATCCATTCTTGCTATCCTTTTCCAGATTATTCTACCACCATTAACTCCTCGCTCTGCCTCAAACAAAAGCTTTCCCTTTCCTTTTCCTTCATGCCCTAGTAACTACTAATTTGGTTTCTATTTCTTTGCTTATTTCACTGCTGATAAGTTGATTCTGACTCATAGTGGCCCCATAGCGTTCCCAAGGCTGTAAATCTCTACAGAAGCAAACTACCACATCTTTCTCCCACAGAGCCACTAGTGGTTTCAACTGCTTAAACCTCTGGGACACCAGGGACCCCTTATTTCAAATAAATGAGATCATGTAAGTATTTGCTATTTTGCCACTGATGTTTTCCAGCCTTGTCCGTGCTGCAGCGCGCATTGGAATGTCATCTCTCTTCATGGCTGTGTAATATCCTCTCACTTACTCTTTTCTTTTAGAGTTGCTAGAGAATTTTTTTTTTTTTTTAATTCCTGAACAATTTAACAGTTTTCCAGGCTCTTGGCCTGGCTGATGGTCCTTGTTCTTCTCAGAGTGCTTCGCATATTAAGACTTTTGGAGTGACAGTAGCTCTCATAGTCCTGTGGGAAATTCTCTTAGTTCCAGTGGTATCCATTCAGGGACAGGCAGGATAAGTGGCCTTTGGTCTACGGGGAAGTTACATGCTGGCCGGAAATCCAGCTGAGATTGAAGGGCTTAGTGTTCCAATTTCTTCTGACTTTCCATATAATATTTCATTTCCTGCTGGATATGGTGATTTTCAGTTGTGTTCATTTACTGAAAGACTAACTGATCAGGTTATTTTTCTCATTGCACAACAGGGAACGCTATGTAGTTCCTTTCTTCCTAAAAGTTAATTAAATGTAAACACTGCAGTAATTGGATTTGAAGTGCATGGCTTCTTGTTAGTCATCTGAATGTCTTTTCTTCAGCACCCAGGAGGCAATCTTGGAGTTTTCCAGGATTTTGATATCTTATGATGAAACTGAATCTTTGCTACCAAGGGAAGAAATCCCATCAACAAAGATCCCAAGGTTGGCATTTGGGCCTCTTGGGTTAAAGAGCTACTTTCTTATTTACTGGTTACCAGCTGACATCCAGCTAATTTTTACACTTGGTCACCTCATGTGTGTACGAGTAGAACTGTTTTCTCTGGTGTTGTAAATGGCTGATTTTTCAGTGGTAGATCGTTGCCAGATCTTTCTCACCAGGTTCTTCCAAGCAGTCAAGTTTGTTTGATTATTTGTACTGTCCAGGGGCTCTGCTTTGTTACTTGAGTTTTAGGATTCCAGTATTAGAGGGTGTGAGGGGACAGGAGAGTTAGTAGTCCAAATTCCTCGATGCTATTGTTGTGTAGTTTACCCATGTATGTGTTCCAGACTTGTTAGCATCTTTCCTTGATGTGGGCATATACTCCTGGGCATGCAGAAAGGCTGGCAATGGCTGTGGAGACTTCGGTAGATGATTCTTTCATCCCATCTGCCTGGATTGTCCAGGATTATTTTTGGCTGCTGCCCAGTCAGTTCTGACTCACGGTGACTTCACATGTACAGAGTAGAACTGATTCATGAGGTTTTTAGAGCTGTGACCTTTTGGAAGCAGGTTGTCAGGCTTGTCTTCCATGGTACCTCTGGTTGGCTTCAAATCACTGATCTTTTGGCTAGCAGTTGAGTGCTTAATTGTTTGTGCTATCTAGGGACCACTTTTTTTTTTTTTTTTTTTTTTTTAGGACATTGGAGGCTGAGATTTTAATTCAAGAGGTTTATCCTTGTTAGAACCCTGTTTTTCTACCTTCTTGTTTGGCTTGAGTCATGTAGGAAAAGAAGTGCCAGTCTCTTCACTGTTTTTAAGTGTGGAAAGCATAAAAAAGGAGCCTTTTGGATCTTTCCGGTTGGATTAAAAAATGTAGGGGACATGAGACTTCAGATGGCTTGATATAACAACTCCCACCACTAGATTGTAATTCTTCAGTTAATTAAAGCCGTTGATAGCAACCGACACTGGTGCTTACCGCCAACTTGTGAGTAGACCAAGACCCACGCTGGTGCACATGTCCTGTCAGGGCTGTGGCTCTGCCTGAAAGTAAAGATGCCCAAAGGAAAAGAAATTGCTCTGAAAATGACCACCATGTAAAGACATTCACTGGCATTTATATGCTTTGAATTAGCTGTGAAACTCTTTATAATTGATGACGCAAATTTTGAACACTATTTGGAGATCCTTGAAGCCTTGCTCGCTCTTATTCCAAACCTCACTGAGCTCCTGTTTCAGAGGAGCTCAGGTCTGAAGCATGAAGCCTAGAGCCCATGCACCAAATCCCAACTCCCTGACCCAAGAAACAGTGGTGAGAAGGCTTTTCTATTAAAATCTTGGCTTTATGTGTATTGAATACATATTCAAAAAGCAAATATTCCTTTTCATGATTATTTTTATTACATGAAAGATCCCAATTTTGCATGATGTTTATAGGAAACATTCTTGATAACAATGAAAACTAAAACCAAACCTGGTGCTGTCAGTTCGGACTCGTGGTAACCCCACTTGTTACAGAATAGAACTGCTCCGTATGGTTTCTCTCCCCTGTCATTTCTGTGGAAGCAGATTGCCAGGCCTTTCATCCATGATGCTTGCTCAGTGCTTTGACTGCCAACCTTTAGATTTTTAGTTGAGTACAAACTGTTTGCACCACCCAGGGCCCTATTGGTAATAGTTTTTTAGTAAGTTTTTGAGTACCTACTCTGTGCCAGGCACTGTTCTAAGCTCTTTAAAAATTTTTAACTTTGTTTAGTGGGGTTGTGTTTAATGTTTTATGTTTATGTTTACGGATTTTAGTTGTTATTGTCAAAGTGATACACTCAATAAACTATACAACATTTAATCAGTGGCTATATGTACACTTTAGTGCCCTTCAATGTCTAAGCACTTTTAACGTTGTAACTCATTTCATTCTTAGAACAGCTCTCCAGGGGAAACTGAGGAACAGAGGGAGTAAGTAACTTGCTCAAGGTCACTAGCTAGAAAGTGTGGAAGTCAGATGTAAGCATTTTGCTTAAATGATCTCATGTGCAACTATCACTTGGGGGCCAATTAGGTCAGCAGTGTGAGGTTATCACAAAATTCTACCCCTGATTCTAGGGGCAGGAAGAGAGAGAGGTATCAAAATTTAATGGATACATTTAATAACATCTGTTCCTGTGATGTGGGTAACATAGACTGAAAATGTCTACAGTGGAGCTCACAGTTGTGGGAGCTGCCTCTCCAGTTCGTGGGGGAAGAATATCCAGGTATCCCTGAGCTGTCTTGGCTGTAAAGTATCTCTGGGAGGGTGGTCAGGTCACTGAGTGTGCAGTCAAGGTTTGCCTCTGCTGCTGACCAGCTCTGTGATTCTGGACAAGTTACTGTCTTTAGTAATTCTTATCCTCTCTATCTGTGAATGAATATACTGTGTAATGTTTATTTTACATGCCACACCTGTCTCAATACATGAAAAATTGCAAATATTTTCAATTTTGTTTCCAAAACATTTTTGGAAGTCACTTTCCGTTAGTGGAGGAAGATCTAATTGCAGTCTTCACAGTGGTGAGGTCTACTGTATGCAAAGTCAGTAGGATGACATCCTATAGATGCATAGAACCATAAAGTGCACACGTGATATGGGCACTCTGTAATACTTTCAGTTTTAAAAATCATTCTTGGATTGATTTAATGGAAGTTGCTGTCTATGTTTTCTTTTTTCCTTAGCAAGAATTTTGGGCCCCATCACATAGTTTGGGGCTAGTTTGTTAACAAACAGTTTCACAAGGATCTTATGAAATGAAATGGTAGAAAAATTCATGATTCTGTGTACTTAAATGAAACAGTTGGCCTTGGGTTGATTTCAACTTTATAGTATCAGAGCAGGACTGTGCTCTGTGGCTGATTTTCTGAAGTAGCTCACCAGGCCTTTCTAGTCTGTCTTCGTCTGGAATCTCCACTGACACCTGTTTGATGTCATAGAATGTACAAAGCCTCTGAAGGTAGATGGGTTGCTGGCTGTACTGTACGTAAAATATGTCAACTGGGAATTGAAACTTGTTCTCTTTATATGTAATCCAGGAATTCTGTCATGAAACATCATTTCAGGAAGGAGGCTGAGGGGATAGCTGGTGCTTTGGTTCTGCTGTTTCATCAGAAGTTGTATTCCTTAGTACTCTTTGGCTAACGTGGTATAGTTAATGTGTGTGTCCACTATGTATGTATGTGTATATGCACAGTGGGAAAGCAGGAGGGAACTAAGGATAGACTATTCTCCATTCACAGGGAGTTGGCCTGGCTTCCAAAGTCACTTATCAAATTCATAAAAGGCACTCCACCCCAAAGACTATGAAGAGGTCACCATTTATAGGTGGGCAGTTGATAGAATGGGGTGGGGAAGGGTCTTTATGGCAACACAGAGTGGGATGATAGCCGCAATTTTATAGTTGGTTGGAAGTGAACCCTGTTCTGGAATGAATTTGAGTGTCGACATGAAATTTCTGTCACCAAAGTAAAGTGGAGAATTTCGGCTATTTCCTCAAAGAGAGAAGCATGACTTATTATTGAGGCTATTTGCATGCTGACACTCATTAAGTGCTTCTGGATGATGTGTGAAGATTATTTCTGTGGGGTGTGTTTTCTAGTTAAATTAAGAAAAAGTTGATCTTTTTAGGGGAAGAGAACTGTTAAGTATTATTTTACAGATTGTTACTTGAGGTGATAGAAGCTTGGTTAAAAAAAAAAAAGGGAAAGATCAGTATCTTCCAGAAATTGTATTCTATGATGCAAATGGTGTGTACTGGACACTGAATTCTTGTCTGCCTGGTTTGCCCAGTTCTGAAATTAGCATCTCCCCTACTCTGTGTTCTTACTGACACTGGTGTCTGTAATAGGAAATTTAAGTCTGTATGATAGGATCGTGGAATTGAACTGAGCCTCAGAGGTCATTTTAGCCAGGCTGAGCCAGAACTACCACTCACATTGTGCCCCCTGCTCAGGCTGTTTGGTGACTTTGTGCTGTAAATGAATAAATAAATTTTATTACGTGTATACTATTATAAAGGAGCCCTGGTGGCACAGTGATTAAAGCAATCTACTACTATTGGAAGGTTGGTGGTTCAAAACCATCAGCAACCTGGTGAGAGAAAACTGTGGCGATCTGCTTTTGTAGTGATGTGCAGCCTCGAAAACTATGAGTCGCAACTGATTCAGTGGCTGTGGGTTTTGGTACGATTACATGTTTTAGAGGGAAGGAGCTCATGAGTCCCTGAGGAAGGATTTTATTTCACATTTATGGCATTATGTACTATGTTCTATCAGCCTGCTTAATTGGGCTTGACAGTTGGGTTTGGATTCTTAAACAGTTTTGTAACCCTTCTAATTAAAATCCAGTGTGTGGTGTTATGTCTCTTAAATTGACGGCTGTGACTCACGGGGTTGAAATGGACTAATTAATTTTCAACCCTTAATGAATTCTGCCTCTCTGCACCTAGGCTTCCCGTGCTGCAGAAGTGACTGAGGTAGAGCTTGCAAACATTCAATGTGCTGTGGAAATGTGCTTTTGCAATTTAAGAAAATTCCTTTATTACCATGTAACTGGGCAGGTAAACTGCTTCTGCTCTATTTAGTAAAGCTGTTGATAAAAGCTTAGGGGTTGATATTTTTTTTTGGTTCAGGATTTTAATAATTGACCTTTGATATGTAGGGTACTTTTTATTTATTTTTTGTCATTTTATTTTACTTTTTGAAAGACTAGACCTCTTAATTTTGTATCACATGAGACTTCCTGTCACGTGTAAGAGAAAAAAATCATTACCGTTAATTAAGGGGGCAAGTATAAGCGATAAAATGCTCATGCCATAAGTAGTAAATTGTTTACTAAGTGACTGATATTCTGTGTGTGAAAAAAGAAAAACCTATTGCTGTCCCATCAATTGCAGCTCATAGCAGCCCTATAGGACAGAGTGTACCTTCTCCATAGGGTTTGCGAGAAGCAGGGAGTAGATTCAGACTGCCAGCCTTTTGGTTAGCAGTTGAGTTCAGGGCTCCATTTTACATGCATTCCTCCTAATTTTCCCCTCAAGTTTGTGATTTAGTATCTCACTTTTCAGATGAGTTGACAAGTTTAGAAATGTTAAGCAGTTTGCCTCATCATTATGCCTGGTGCAAATGGTTGACACGCTCATCTGCTGACTGAAAGGCTGGAGGTTCAGTCCACTCAGATGTGCCTCAAGAGGAAAGGCCTGGCAGTCTCCTCCTGAACAGTCAGTCACTGAAAACCCACTGGAGGACGGTTCTACCACAGTACGCATGGGGCCACTGTAAGGTGGAGCTGACTGGGATGTCAACTTTTTATTTCTTTAATGTCTGTAAATGGGTGTGAATGGACTCAAATCCAGTGTGTTTGTCCCAAAGTTCTGTGCAGCCCACTCGAATACACTATCCCTGGGAAAGCTTTCCTCTTTCCTACTCGTGTGAGTGGGCAGTCAGGACAAAAAGGTTTGAATGTGGCTTAGGCAGCAGAAACAGAAACATTCAGAAACAGCAGAAACCTTCAGAATGTGGATGAATTCAGAACTCTGTAACTTAGAAAACCTTTTTTTTTTTTAATGATTGAATGAAAAAGTACCTTCCCATATAAATTTGCATGCCTATGTAGAAGCAGCTGCCACTGCTCTCCCTGTCTGGTGACAGCACACACTCCCTTTCTGCTCCGTGTGTGTCTTGTCCTCCCAGCAGTCTCCCAGCCCCTCCTCTCCACCCACTCTCCTTCCTCCAGTAGGAGGTCAGCAGGATGACATCCTATAAATGCACAGAACCATAAAGTTCACACGTGATATGGTCACTCTCTGTTGCCAAGTCCAATCCATTCCTGTCCAAGAGTTGACTTCCATTATGATTTCTGGAAAGGGGTGGCATCAAGGCCAGGGGCCATGCTCCCAGGGGAACTCTGAGGCCCCTGGACCATTAATTGTGTGTTTTAGTGGAGATCTCAGGGTGCATCCCCCCCCCTTTTTTTATTTATTTAACATAACTGAGTAAAAATGTACATTCACATGTAAATTTACATGCCCCCCTATATACAGCTTCCACTGCTCTCCCTGTCCGGTGGCTGCGCACTATTCCTCTCTGCTCCATACATGTCTCATCCTCCCAACAGTCTCCTTTCCCCTCCTCTCCGTCCACTCCCCTTCCTCCAGCCAGAGGTCAGCAAGATGATATCCTATAGATGTATAGAACCATAAAGTGCTTCCAACGTATGGTTACTCTGCATTGCCAAGTCCATTCCATTCCTGTCCAAAGAGTGGACCTTTGTTATAATTTATGAGAACGGGCAGCATCAGGGCCGGGGGCCATGCTCTCAGAGGAACCCCAAAACCGCTGGACCATCAATTGAGGTCTTTTAGTGGAGATCTCATGATGCACCTCTTTTTATTCTTGTGTTGCCAGTGAGGCTCCTCTCTGTGAGCTCCGTCATGGCTATCACTGGTGGTAGCCGGGCACCATCCGGTTCTTCCGGTCCCAGGTCGATGTAGACACCCAGTCTTGTGGGTCTCTCTGTCTTCTCGGTTGTCTTTACCGCATGCCATTTTGGCCCTCGGTGAGCATCCGTTCCTGCTGAGTTGGGACCATTTGCTGTGTCCTCGGATGGCAGCTTGGCAGCTTTTAAGACCCCAGACGCCACTCACCAATGTGGGGTGCAGAGAGCTCTCTTAGCAAAACGCTAGTTGTGCCAATTGGCCTGGAATTTGCCTAAGAGCATGGTCCCCCGCCCCCTGCCCCAGCTACTCTATCCTTGCAGTATTGAGTTAAGATGGAAGGAGTACTCAAGTTATGGTAAAGTCCACTTAATGTTGTTCTTGTTCCTAATGTGTGCTGTCACCGCTTTCTCCCAACTAGATTTCTAGTAACTACCTAAACTAAACCCTACCCCCCTTGCCCTCCCTCCCTCCCTCCCCTCCCTTGCAGCTGTCAAAGAGTCTTTTCTTCTATACACAAGTCTGTTTTTGAGATCTTATTGTAGAGGTCTCATACAGTATTTGTCCTTTTGTCGCTGATTACTCTCACTCGGCATAATGTCTTCCAGTTGAAACCAGGTTAGGAGATGTTTCCTGGAATCATCGTTATTCTTTATCATTGCGTAGTGCTCCATTGAGTATATGTACCACAGTTTACCTATCCATTCTTCTATTGTTGGGCATCTAGGTTGATTCCACCTTTTTGCTATTGTGGACTGTGCCGCGATAAACATTCTGGTGCATGTGTCCGTTGGTGTGAAAGGCCTTGAATCTGTAGGATATATTCCAAGTAGTGGAATTACTGGGTCAAATGGTATATCAATATCCATTTTTTTAAGGAAGCGCCAGATTGCCTTCCAAAGAGGCTGGACCATTTTGCAACCCCATCAACAGTGTAGGAGGGTTCCACTTTCTCCACAGCCTCTCCAGCATTTGTTGTTTTGTGTTTTCTGGATCATGGCCAATCTTGTTGGGGTGAGATGGTATCTCATTGTTGTCTTGATTTGAATTTCTTTAATAGCTAAAGATCGTGAACATGTCTGCATGTGTTTTTTGGCTGCCTGGATCTCCTCTTTAGTGAAGTATCTGTCCATCTCCTTTGCCCATCGCTTAATTGGATGGTTTATCTTCTTCTTCTTGATATTTTGTAGTATCTTATAGATTATGGAGATCAGGCGTTGATCTGACATAGAGTTGCCAAATATTTTTTCCCGCTCTGTGGGTGTTCTTTTAATTCTATTAATAAAGTCTTTGGATGAGCAAAAGTGTTTGATTCTTAATAGTTCCCATTTATCTACTTTCTCTTCTGTTGATTGAGGTTTCTTTGACAGATTTTGGAGTCTGTCCTCATTGTGTATTAAAACTTCCATTGTTGTTCCTACCTTTTCTTGGATGAGCTTTATTGTTTTAGGTTTGATATTTAGGTCTTTTATCCAGTTGGAGTTGGTTTTTGTATAAGGTGTAAGATATGGATCTTGATTCAGTTTATTGCAGATGGATAACCAATTTTGCCAGCACCATTTGTTGAAGATGCTGTTTTTACCCCAGTTTAATGTCTTAGGGCCTTTGTCGAATATCAACTGTTCATAGGCAGATGAGGGTGCACCCCTTTTTATTCTTGTGTTGACAGTGAGACTCACCTTTGTGAGTTCCATCACGGCTATCACTGGTGGTGGCCAGGCACCATCTGATTCTTCTGGTCCCAAGTCGATGAAGTCACCCACTGTCATGGATTGAATTGTGTCCCCCCCCAAAATAGGTGTAGCCATGTGGCTGGGCCATGATTCCCAGTATCTTGTGACTGTCCTCCATTCTGTGGTTTTCCTATGCTGTATGTTAAAGGATTAGGGTGGGTGTGTAAATCCCTTCGTAGGATTACCTCGCTGCTCCACTGTAAAGAGAGTTTCCCTGAAATATGACTTGCCCCACCCTTAATCCTTTCATCTTGCAAGAGATAAAAGGAAGGAGAAGCAGGCTGAGAACTGGGAACCTCACACCATCAAGCAAGCAGCACTGGGAGAAAAGTGCTTCCTTCAGACCTGGACAAAGACCGAGGCAGTACCAGACTTTCCTCTAGAGCTGACAAGGGGAAAGGCTTCACCTGGAATAGACACCCTGAATATGGATTTGTAGCCTACCGGACTATGTAAGAGTAAGCGTTCCTTTGTTAAAGCCATCCACTCTGTGGTATATCTGTTAGAGCAGCACTAGCTGACTAAAACACCCACTCACGTGGGTCTGTCTGTCTTCTGGGTTCTTTTCCCCCATGTCATTTTGGTCCTTGGTGATCATTTGTTCCTGCTGAGTTGGGACCATTTGCTATACCCTCAGATGGCAGCTTGGCAGCTTTTAAGACCCCAGATGTCACTCACCAATGTGCAGTGCAAAGGGCTTTCTTAGCAAAATGCTAGTTGTGCCAATTGCTCTCAATTTGCCCTGAGAGCATGTCCTTGGGCCCCTGCCCCAGCTACTCTGTCCTTGCAATATTGGGTTAACATAAGAGGAGTAATCATGTTATGTTGAAGTCTAGTTAATATTGATCTTCTTTCTAACGTGTGCTGTCCCAGATTTCAACCAACCAAATTTCTATCAACTATCTAATCGAAATCCTCCCCTCCCTCCCCTTCTCCCTCCCTATCCTTGCAGGCGTCAGAGTCTTTTCTTCTATGCATGAGTCTGTTTTTAAGTTCTTATCGTAGGGGTCTTGTACAGTATTTGTCCTTTTGTTAGTGACTATGTTCACTCAACATAATGTACTCCAGTTGTAACCAGGTTATGAGATGTTTCCTAAAATCATCGCTATTCTTTATCATTGCTTAGTGTTCCACTGAGTATATATACCATAGTTTACCTATCCATTCCTCTGTTGTTGGGCATGTGGGTTGATTCCATATTTTTGCTACTGTGGACTGTGCTGCAATAAACATTCATGTGCATGCATCAGTTGGTGTGAGTGGCCTTGATTCTGTAGGATATATTTTAAACAGTGGAATTACTGGGTCAAATGGTATATCTAGATCCAGCTTTTCAAGGAAGTGCCAGATTGCTTTCCAAAGAGGTTGTACCATTTTGCAATCCCACCAGCAGTGTAGGAGAGTTCCAATTTCTCCACATCCTCTCCAGCATTTGTTGTTTTGTGTTTTTTGGATCATGGCCAACCTTCTTGGGGTGAGATAGTATCTCATTGTATTTTTGATTTGAATTTCTTTAATAGCTAATGATAGTGAGCATGTCCACATGTATGTTTTTGGCTGCCTGGATCTCCTCTTTAGAGAAGTCTCTGTCCATCTTCTTTGCCCATCGCTTAATCGGATGATTTACCTTTTTCTTACTGATATTTGTAGTACCTTATAGATTACAGAGATCAGGTGTCAGTCTGACATATAGTTGCCAAATACTTTTTCGCATTCTGTAGGTGGTCTTTTAATTTTTTTGATGAAGTCTTTGGATGAGCAAAAGTGTTTGATTCTGAGTAGTTCCCATTTATCTATTTTCTGTTGTTTGTGGCTTGTTTGACAGATTTTGAAGTCTGTCTGTGTGGTGTATTAAAACTTCCATTGTTGTTCCTACTTTGTCTTGGATGAGCTTTATTGTTTTAGATTTGATATTTGTGTCTTTTATCCAGTTGGAGTTGGTTTTTTGTATAAAGTGTAAAATATGGGTCTTGTTTCAATTTATTGCAGATGGATATCCAATTTTGCCAGCACCATTTGTTGAAGAGATTGTTTTTACCCCAGTTTAATGTCTTAGGGCCTTTATTGATTATCATCTGTCCATAGGAAGATGGTGTCATCTCCAGGATTTCAATTCTATTCCATTGATCTATCTGTCTCTTTTTGTACCAGTACCAGGCTGTTTTGACTACTGTGGCAGCATAATAGGTTCTAAAGTCAGGTAGTGAGAGGCCTTTCAGTGTGTTCTTCTTCTTCAGTAGTGCTTTACTCATCCAGGGCTTCTTCCCTTTCCAAACAAAATTGGTGATTTGTTTCTCGATCTCATTAAAAAATGTCACTGGAATTTGTATTGGGATTGCATTACATAAGTAGATTGCTTTGGGTAAAATAGACGTTTTCACAATGTTAAAGTCTTCCTATCCATGAGCAGGGTAGGTTTGTGTATTTATGTAAGTCTCTCTTAATTTCTTGTAGTAAGGACTTGCAGTTCTCTTTGTAAAGGTCTGTTATTTCTCTGGTTAGATTTATTCCTGGTACTTTATCTTCTAAAGAGCTATAGTAAGTTGTATTGATTTGGTGATGTTGTCTTTAATAATTTCGTTGGTATAAAGAAATTCTACTGATTTGCTTATGTTTATCTTTTATCCTGAGACTTTGCTGAACTCTTCTATCAGTTTGAGTAGTTTACTTGTGGATTCTTTAGAATTCTGTGCATATACAATGACATGATCTGCAAATCAGGAGATTTTTACTTCTTCGTTGCAGATGCAGATGCCCTCTATTTCTTGGTCTTGTCTAATTCCTCTGGCTAGAACTTCTAGTACAATGTTGAATAGAAGAGGTGAGAGTTGACTTCCTTGTCTAGTTCCTATTCTCAAGAGAAACTGTTTCAGTCTCACTCCATTCAGGATGATGTAAGCAATTGGCTTTGTGTAAATGGCCCTTATTGCATTGAAAACTCTATTTTGCTGAGAGTTTTTAGCACGAATGGGTGTTGGACTTTATCAGATGCCTTTTCTGCATCAATAGACAAAATCATGTGATTCTTGTCTTTTGTGTTATTTATGTGGTTGATCACATTAATTGTTTTTCTGATGTTGAACCAGCCGTGCATCCCTGGTAAGAGTCCAACTTGGTCATGGTGGATTATTTTTTTGATATGTTGTATTCCGTTGGCAAGAATTTTGTTGAAGATTTTTGCATCTAGACTCATGAGTGATATCAATCTGTAAGTTCTCCTTTTTTGTTGGATGTTTCCCTGGCTTTGCTACCAGGGTTATACTGGCTTCATAGAATTAATTTGGGAGTATTACATTCCTTTCTATACTGTGAAATAGTCTCAGTAGTATTGGAGGTTACCTTTCTCTAAAAGCCTGGTAAAAATCTGTGGTGAAGCCATTTGTGCCCGGGCTGTTTTTCGTTGGTAGTTTTGGGGTGACTTTTTCAATCTCTTCCTCTGTGATGGGTTTATTATGTTGTTCTGCTTCACTTTGTGATAATTTTGGAAGGTGATATGAATCGAGGAACTTGTCCATTTCCTCTAGGTTTTCAAATTTATTAGAGTACAGTCTTTCATAGCATTCTGTTATGATTTTTTTTACTTCTGTTGGATCTGTTATGACAAATCCCCTGTCATTTCTTATTTGGGTTATTTGTTTCAGTTCCTGTTTTTCTTCAGTAAGTTTAGCCAATGGTTTGTCAATTTTGTTGATCTTTTCAAAAAACCAGCTTTTAGTCCCTTGAATTTTTTCAATTGTTCTTCTGTTCTGTAATTTGTTTAGTTCTGCTCTAATCTTTATGATCTATTTTCTTCTGGTGCCTGAGGAATTCCTCTGTTGTTGTCTCTCTACTTGTTGAAGCTGTAGGATTCATTCTTTGGTTTGGTTTCTTTCTTCCTTCCAGATGTGTGCATTTATGGAGATAGACTGACCTCTGAGCACTGTTTTGGCTGTATCCCATAGGTTCTGGTAGGAAGTGTTTTCATTCTCATTGGAATCCATAGACTTCTTTATTTCATTTCTGATTTCTTCTATAACCCATGGGTTTTTGAGCAAGATGTTGTTCAGTTTCCATAAGTTCCACTTTCTATGTTTTTCTGCTATTGATTTTGACTTTTATGGCTTTATGATCTGAGACTACGCTTTGCATTAATTCAGTGGTATGGATTTTGTTGAGAATTGCTTTATGTCCTAACACATGGTCAGTTCTCAAGAATGTTCCATGTGCACTGGAGAAGAAGGTGTAGTTGTCTGCTGATAGATAGAAAGTTCTGTATATGTTAACGAGGTCTGGTCAGTTAATTGTGGCAATAAGGTCTTCTGTGTCTTTACTGAGCTTTTTTCTAGATGATCTGTTCCAATATTTAGAGTGGAGTGTTGAAGTTTCCCACTATTATTGTGCCATGATCTGTCTCATTTATGAGTGTAGTCGGTGTTTCTTTAGTGTATTTAGGTCCTCTAATATCAGGTGCACAAATATTTAGTATTGTTAAGTTCTGCTTGTGTATTGAACCTTTCAGCAATATATAGTGTTCATCATTTTCCATGATGGTGTATTTTACATTAAAATAGATTTTGTCTGAGATTAGAATTGCCACACCTGCTCTTCTTTGTTAGCTTGATATATGTTATTCTATCCTTTAATTTTCAGTTTGTTCTATCTTTAAGTGTAAGGTGAGTTTCCTGTAGGCAACATATGGATGGGTCGTGTCTTTTGATCCAAGATGTCACTCAATGTTCCTTTACTGGAGTGTTCAGTCCGTTTACATTCAATGTAATTATTGATGGTATATGTTTAGTGCTGCCATTGTGATATGATTATTTTTGTGTTGATGTTTTCTCTGTTGTTCTTATTAATCTGTTCTGGAAATTTCTTCTTTGTGAGTTGATTTTTACCTTTTTCAGGGTTGGTTTTGTGGTTGTTGAGACTCCTGTATTACGTTTCTTGATTTGACATGTTGAATCTCTATTGTACTTTACAGCTGCCCCTATGATCCTCCTTAGTAAACTGTATATAAACTCAGTTTCAATTACTATCATTCTTACCAACTTCCTCTCCATCTGGAAGGACTGTAATGACTGTAGTACATCCCTCTTTTTAATATGATGGCATCATAGTTTTCATGATATGCTCACTGGATCATTTCTTTCACTATTATAGCTTTAACTGAGTTTAGAGCCTTCCCTAAGTGAGTAGGATTCTAGGTGATGTATCCTGTATTTGCTTCTAAAATTTAAAGTTAATGGTTTTGTTCTTCTAAGCCAAAGCCAAGAGATTCTTTCAGTATTTCTTATATAGCTTTGATTTGGTTTTTACAAAGTCTGTGAGTTTCTGTTTATCTGCAAGTGTCTTGATTTCATTTTTATATTTGACAGATAGTTTTGCAGGATATATAATTCTTGGTTGGAAGCTGTTCTTCAAGACTTTGAATGTGTCATGCCACTGTCTCTGTGCTAGCATTATTTCTGCTGAGAAGTCCGATGAAAGTCCACAGGATTTCCCTATGAATGTAAACTTTGAGTTGAGTCTTGCTGCCTTTAAGAGTTTCTGCTTGTGTTTCATTTTGTTAAGCTTGATTGTAATATGTCTTGGGGTCTTTCTTTTGAGATCTATATTGAGTGGCGTTTGATATGTATGCTGGATATCTACATTCTCTTCTTTCACAATTTCTGACAAGTTTTTTGTCAACAGCTCAGCAGCAATACTCTCTGTGTTCTCAGGTGTCTTGCCCTGTTCAGGAACTCGGGTTAATCAGAGATTGTTCCTCTTAATAAAATCACACATGCTTCTTCATTTTTCTTGTTTCTTTTTTCTGATTTCTCCTCATAGATGCTGGAGTCAGGAACTCTGTCTTCCAGATCAGAAATTCTGTTTTCCATTTGTTCCATTCTGTTTTCTTGGCTTTGAATTGAAGTTTCTATCTCTTTGATTTTGTTCTTGATCTGTTAGATTTCAGAGTACTGGTGTTCCATCAGATCAAACAGCTTGGTTAATTTTTCATTTTGCCCTGCTGCATTTTGTATAAGGTCTGTGAGGGCTCTCTATATAATCCTTTTGCATTCACCTCCTGTAGTTTCAGAGGAGCTTTTTCATCTGGGAAGTTTTGTCATGCTTTCTTTTGAGGGCCTTCTGAAGCCATGGTTGATTTCATGGTTGTGCTTTCCTTCATGTTTGATGATTTTTTGGCATCATGTGAGTCAATAGAGGCTGGCAGAGATGCTGTGAAGATGGACCACAGTTGCTTCTCTAGGCTATCTTGAAATGTAAGGTAAAAAATATCTGACAACTTCCAAAGTCAGTTGGGTTTTTCGTTCTTAAGTCCCTCTTCCCAGCTGGCAATGTAAGCACATCTATATCTAACCCCAGATGTTATAAACTAGTTCAAAATGCAGAAATGCTGCTGCTCTGCTGGCCTCTGTTGTCAGGCCCAAGCTGTAGGCAACACTGTGTAGAATACTGGTTCTCTGTGGTAAAAACACTCTCCTCTGGGCAGGTGCTGCATCCTAGCCCAGAAATTAGGTCCAGCTGAGGCCTCTGTATGGGTATGACTGCCTCCCAGTGAAACAAAATGGTGTCCTACATAAGCTACCTGTCTATCTGGTTACCAGCTACTCTATGGTGGTGGCAGAAAGAGAGACCAAAGGTGTCAAGCTACCCGGCATCCACGCTTCTGTTACCTGGCCCCATCTGGCAACCCTATGTAAAATACTGCTCTTCTGCTGGTAAAGAGCACTCCTCTGGGCAGGCACTTCCTCCCACCGTAGGAACTGAGTCCAGCAGGGGTCTCTGTATGGGTGTATCCACCTCCCAATGGGTCAAGATGTCGTCCCGCACAAGCTTGCCACCTGCCTCAGTACTATCTACTCAGTGGTGAATGCAGAGAGACCAAAGGTGCTGAGATACACGAGTCCAAAGCCGGGCTCTCAAAATATGGCAGTTTTGCCTGCTGATCCCCCCAGGAGTGCATCTGAGATTAGCTGCTAGTCAAGTCTGAGCTCCACGTGCCAGCTAAGACAGAGGAAAAAACGTTAAAATGGTGAGTTACCTTCGGTCTGTGTAAGCCAGCTCTTGCCAACAGTAGGGTCAGTGAAACAGAGGAGGATTTGCATTCAGTGGTCTGAAGTCCAGATTAACAGCCCTGTGCCACATCCTAGGGCTCACTAGGTGTCCAGAAGGCTCCATTTAATTATCAATTCAGGTCTTGGTTTCCAGAGGGATTTAGGGAGGTATATGTTTAGTCTGTCATCTTGCCTCCACCCCCCCATTGTTTTAAAAAAAGAAAAAAAGACCTCAAACAAAATACTTAGTGTAAGAAACTTGAAGTTTATTTTATATAGTCTCATGGGTACTAGTGTCTGTGATGGTTAGGAAATTTAAGTCTTCGCGATAGGTTCTTGGAATACACACACACACACTGTATATATCTATGTATATATATACACATATATGTATATATACAGTTTATGTATGTGTGTATGTATATATATACATACATGTATGTGTGTACCTATATATACATAGATATATACAATGTATATATGTATACACACACATACACACATGCGTGCACCCACACACACTGGGATATATATCATGAAGAAATCAACCTGAAGAATTACCAAAGTTGATTGAAGCTTCAGAGTCACACTTATATATAAATAGGCTACTAGCAGTGTGACTCTGGAGCTCTGGTGGTGCAGTGGTTAAATGCTGCTAGCCTAAAGGTGAACAGTGTATATTATCAGCCACTCCTTGCAAACCCTGTGGGGCAGTTCTACTCTGTCCTGTAGGGTTGCTACAACTCAGAATTGGCTCAGTGCTAATGGCTTTGGTTTTTGGTACTAGGGCTGTAAATCTGTTTTATTTTGTAGTTTAGAAAAAAAAACAGAGTTGTATACTTCACACTAGAAATACTTTGATGCAGTGGAAAATTTACCATTAATCTTTGTCTTGAAAGCCCTTATGGGGATTACTGCCATTTTGTGTATATAATGATGGCACTGGGGTTAGAGAGCAAGCAAGTCACAGGACAGCAGCCTGTTTAGAAAGGTGGGGTGGGACATGGCAGCCCCTCCCCATCTTTAATGCCATTCTACCCTTTTGGTTCATCACATGGGTGTGCCTGCTGGAAACGTCAGCCGTCCTATTTGAATCATCCTGTTTCCTTTTGTGATTGTCTCTCTGTAAATACTGGATGTGGGCCAGGGTGGATGTCTGTATTTCTGAGGTAGGGAATCAGGGCAGGGGCTTATATGGTCAGTTAAGTTAGAAAGCAGAGCACTGTGTTTTTATCTGGCTAGGCTCCTCTTGACAGTAGCTAGCAAAATTGTTGCTTTGCGTGCACAGACAACAAATGAAAATACAGTTATTTGTCCACTTAGGCCATGAGGTTTAACAGGACTAGATTTGTGCGTCTAGCCTGTGTGTCAAATTACTGGGAACAGGTGAGAGGAGAGTAATCATATCTGCATATTACTGTTATTTTGGATGTGCACAGTATTTGTCTAATTAACTGTGCTACAGGAAACTGTTATCTAATGCTTTTTGCTATTCCTTTTCAAATTAATCTCCAAAGGACTACACACAGCATTACACATACTCACTCTCTGATGGTTCCACAAAAAATGAACTCTACTGTGGAGTTGGTTTCCACTCATAGCAACCCTATATGACAAAGTAGAACTGTCCCCATAGAGTTTCCAAGGCTGTAATCTTTACAGAAGCAGGCTGCCATATCTTTCTCCCATGGAGCAGCAGCTGGGTTCAAATCACTGACCATTTGATTAGCAGCAGAGTGCTTAACTACCTTGCCACTGTGGTTCCTCTGTGATGGTTAGTGCTTTGTTTATTCACATGTGTAGCCACCTGGAAATGTAATTGGCCATGAATGTCACCACTGCTTTTCTAGTTCTAGAAAGGCTGTAGCTGTACAGTGGAAACATTAACATGAACAAATATTCTGGAGTTTAGTTAGGTGGGTATGTCTGGGTTCTCCTATATGGCTATGGTGAGAGACTTGTGATTTTTAAGTGGGACAAATCTATAACAGGAGATACTTACAGTTTACAACAACCTATTTTTTAAAAATGTTGCCATTAGGTTGATTTCAACTCATAGTAACCCTATAGGATGGAGTGGAATGGCCCCATAGGGTTTCCAAGGAGTGACTGGTGGATTCAAATTGCTGAGCATGTGATTAGCAGCCTAGCTCTTAACCATGCACCACCAGGGCCCTTTTCTTCCTTATGATGGAAGTTAGTACTCTGCAGGCACAGAGGCTCAAGGTGACAGATGGGAGAGATGGTGACACTGGTGTGGGTGGACAGGAGATTGGAGGATGGAAGACAAGAGACCATGACTGTTTTTCGCTCCCTCTCTGGCTCAGTCTCTCTCTGTGGCAGCTCTAACTTCTTTTGCCAGGTAGTATCTCTCACGGAGTTCCACCTGGGCTCTGTGTATGTTGTCCCCTCATGGTGTCCCTCCAGACCCAGGAATGGAATTGGCTTATGACTGTTGTGTGGTTTGAGGTATCTCACCATCCTAGTTTTGCTTCCTAACCTTGCAACTTAAAGTCTCTTTATTTGAGCCATGGAGAGTGAATTCTCGTCTCTTCTGGGACCCTGGCTGACATAGAAGATTCTTGAGGGAAGGAATGGCACCATTCAGAAGAGTGGTAATGTGTCCCGGAGAGAAAGAACATGGATTTTGGCTCCCAAGAGGAGCTGAATGAGAGTCCTTGCTACATATTCTTTTGAGAATGTGTATGTGAATGTGTATAATGGGTGTGTGTGTATATTTTCTATCTGTCTTTCACCTGTGTATATGTAAGTGAAGGGGACTTGAAGCACTTATTGATGAGAATCAAAGATTCAGTATGGATTACATCTCAACAACAACAACAAAAGGCTTTACAACTGGACCAATCAGCAACATGATGATAAATGGGGGAAATATTAACATCAATGCCCATGGAAGCAGCAGTCAAGAACTCAATGATGTATTGCATTGAGCAAACCTAAAACTAGTGCTGTTGAGATGATTTTGACTCATGACGACCCTCAATGATGGGGTAGAACTACCCCATACAGTTGCCATGGTTGTAAATCTTGATGGAAGCAGACTGCTACATCTTTCTCCTGTAAAGTGGTTGGTGAGTTTGACCTGCTGGTTAGCAGCCAAGATGTTTAACTGCTCTACCACAAGAGCTCCTTGCACTAGGCAGATCTGCTGCAAAAGACCTCTGTAAAGTATTAAAAAGCAAAGATGTTACTTTGATGGCTAAAGTGCATCTGACCTAAGCCATGACACTTTCAGTCACCTCATATGCATGCAAAAACTGGACAATAAATAAGGAAGACCTAAGAAGAATTGATGCATCTGAATTATGGTGTTGGCAATAAATATGTATACCACAGACTACCAAAAGAACAAATCTGTGTTTTAGGAGGTATAGTCAAAATGTGCCCTAGAAGCGAGGATAGCAAGACTTTGTCTCACTTACTTTGGACATGTTACCATGAAGGACCCTCTTGGAGGAGGGTATCATGCTTACTAGAGGGTTAGGGGAAAAATAGAATACTTTCATTGAAATGAATTAACATCAGCTGCAACAATAAGCTGAAATATAGCAACGGTTGTAAGGATGGAGTAGGATCTGGCAGTGTTTTGTTCTTTGTACATAGGATTGCTATTAGATGGAACCAGCTCTGTGGCACCAAACAGTAACAACTTGTTTATCTATTATCTATCACCTATTTGGAAACCCTGGTGGTGCAGTAGGTTAAGTGCTATATCTGCTCACCAAAAGTCTGGCAGTTGAAATCCACCAGGCGCTCCTTGGAAACACTAGGGGACATTTCTACTCTCACCTCTAGGTCTCTGTGAGTCAGACCTGACTCGAAGGCAGTGGGTTATTTTTTTGGTTTGAGTCGCCTATTTATCTATATTTCTCCCTGTCTAGCTATCATCTACCTAGCTATCTGTCTCTAGAGTGCACTTGTGGTTTAGTGGTAGAATTCTTGCCTTCCTTGTGGGAGACCAGGTTCAATCATCAGCCATTGCATTTCATGCACAATCCCCACTCTGCTGTCAGCGGAGCTTGTGTGTTGCTGTGACGCTGAACAGGTATCAGCAGAGCTTTGAGACTAAGGCAGACTAGGAAGAAAGGCCTGGATATCACCTTCTGAAAATCAACCAACACTATGGATTACAGTGGTCTAATCTTCAACCTATTATGGGAATGATGTAGGACTGGGCAGTGTTTCATTCTGTTGGACATGGGAGTCACCATGAGTTGGACTGACAGGACGGCAGCTAGTAACATCTGTATCAATTTACCTGTCAATCAAATCTCTTAGTAAATTGTACAAGAAACAGCAACGGTCTTCATTAAGTACAAGAAATAACCTATTGGGTGCTTGTACTGTTTCTGCCTCTTAGCCTTCCACTGGGGTGAGGCTGGGGAGAGGTTTACAAGTCAAAACAAGGCAGCTGCAGCCTTTGGGGGTGCTTCTAGTCAAGAGGCAGAACGTGCAAACAGTAGTTTGGGTGGAATGTGATAATACATAGATCAAGGTATTTACAAGGTTTTCAAAGATCAAGGTATTTACAAGGTTTTAGCTGTGCAGTATGCCAGCAGTATACCACCTTTGTTTAATGATACTTTGAATTAAGGTGGTTAAAAGGGTTGTCCCCACATCCTGTCTCCAGGTAGCATTGAGACCTGGAGAATGAAGGAAGCCTTATGTATTAGACTGGGAGAGGGAAGCCTGTTTGCGAGGGAGAAGTTTGGCCCTTTCTGTTTGGGACCTGAGACTGTTTGTAGATGCATTAGGCTTTGAGAAAGGTGGAATCCCTGCTGACCCTAAAACCCTCAGCTTTGTAAGCAGAAAGGCTCTGAAGATGCCAGGCCATTATCTGCCTCTCCTGCTGGTTCTTCTTTGTGCGAAAGACCTTTCTCTCCTAAAAAGCAAACCTTGACCTGTGAGAGACATTCTATCCAACTGGTAAAGAGGCCTGCTAGGCCATTTTTATCAAGATTAAAATTCTTACTGCCGCCTAATGGGTGGCCCTTTTATGTCGGGGGAGCTGATTTTTGCAAGCTCAAATTTGGGCCAGGCTCAGTCAAGCTCTTAAAACTTGGGGTGCAGTTTCCCCAAAAACATGACTATGAAAGGCCCTATTGGCATTTTCATTTTTCAAATTTAAGGCTTTGTGAGAAATGTAATGTAAGAGGCTCTTCTAAGGGCTAAAACTACTTTGTAGAATTTTTCAGGCAGGTCATAATTCACAACCTAATTTTTTTGCTTTCTTTGTAAAGTCCTCAAGAGTTTCCTTTATAGAAGGAATCTTATATACCTTCTATTCTTTCCGCTGGGCCCCCTTCCCCTGCTGATAAATCAAGTACCTCTTCCTCAGGGCTGGCCCAGAGGACTGTAGATACCAGTCACCAAACTATACCTTCAGATTCTCCTGGTTTCTGTAGTTTCTACTGCTTAAGCTTCCACCTTTGCCCACCTGTTAACACAGGCATTCCCCATCATCCTTCCCCATCCTTCTCTTCCCAGGAAGTGCCTCCTCTTCCACACCCCTTGCTTCTCCTCACTGTGTGGATGAGTCCCGCAGGACCCTTGTGACTCTCCTGGGGCTCAGCCAGACTTTCTTGGAGACTTGCGTCCCCGCTCCAGCGTTGTTGTTAGATGTTGTCAAGGCAGCTTTGACTCATGGCAACCCCATGTATAACAGGACAGAAAGGTTGCCTTGTGCTGTCTTCATGATCATTGGTGTGTTGGAGTTCATTGCCGAGGCTACTGTATATTTTGAGTGCCTTCCAACCTCGGGGGCTTCTATTTCAGCACTATGTCAGAAAGTATTCTCTTATGATCTGTAAACTGTTGTGTTTTCATTGGCTAATTTTCAGTAGATCACCCGGCCTTTCTTCCTAGTCCATCTTAGTCTGGAAACTCCACTGAAACATGTCACTGTAGGTGACCCTACTGCTATGTGAAATACTGGTGCCGTGTCTTCCAGCATCACAGCAATACACAAGCCACCACAGTAAAACATACTGACAGATGGGAATTAATCCCCAGACCCGACGGCACTTAGCTATGCTTCATTTTTACTTACAGTGTTTTCTCAGTTTGGAGAGAATAAAATGTCACCCTCTCCTGCTCGTCTATTGAAATTGCATTGATCTTAAAGTCCACCTAGGTTCACTATGAAATCTTCTGTGTTCTTTCCCAACCACACTCGACCCCCTGCACTGCCTTAGCAAAGTTGTTATGACCTCCTAAAGAGTGAGTAATCACTCTGTGTGACAGAGTCATTTCTCCTGGGAAAGTGATGTGGAGGTAAGAAGCAATCTGAGAACACTACATGTCTGCCTGTCTCCCAGTAAACCAGGAGCTAGGGGTGCTCTGTTCACCTCTGCACCTGCACCTTGCACGCACAGGAAGCATGTAAGTAGAATGAGGGCCCATGTGTGAGCCTGATCAGGACATGTATGATAATCAGGAGCAGATTAACCAGTGAGTCAAGTACTCACAGCCTTAGAGTAAGCAAGGTGAAACCTTTGACATGATGAAAAACAGGTGAAACTGTGCACTGCAGATTGTAAAGTCAGCACAACTAAACCTATGCATACCTTGCTTATTGTGATAATCTGTCCATGTTGACAGCAGAGACTTCTCAGCCCCAGATGGTTGCTGAACAGAGGTGAGACAGGCAGGAGAGTGTGGTTTCCTCAGACAACGTTCAGAGGGATTTGCTTCCAGAATTGCTTACCAAGTCCCGTTTTTACAGATGAAAAATCAAGTCTAATGTATCTTTATAAAGTTATCTCTAGCTATTAATATGCAGGCTTTGTGATGATTTGCTTGCTTTTGATTCTTTCCCTTCACAGCTATGCTGAAGAAAAATTGAACAGGGCCAACCAGGTTTTAACCTTCCCCTTGTCTCCCCTCCAGGTGGCCTGTGCTCTCCTCTCCCCTAGATGCCCCACAGTCCTGGGTTGGCCTTACTCGGTTGGCCCTTGAGGACCTTTGTGCATGTTAGAAAAAGATCCCCTTTCCTCTGTGGGAATCCTCAGGTAGTGCAAATGGTCAGCGCACTTGGCTCTTAAGATTGGTGAGTTCGAACCCACCCAGAACGGCCTCTGAAGGAAAGCCTGGTGATCTACTTCCCCCAAAAATGCCCACTGAAAACCATATGGAACACAGCTGTCCATGGACGCACCTGGAGTTGCAGTGAATCAGAGTCACCTCAGCAGCAGCTGATATGGTATATTCCTTGATGTGGACCTAGCCCCTCACTACTGGGTTCAGCTCAGCAAGGAGAATGGATCCCTTGGCTGGGAGCCCTAGGGCAGTGCGCGGCTGTGCAGCTTTATGGTGGCAGATGGACCTTTGCATCTTAGTAACCTGTGCTGCAAGGAGCCCTGATGTCATAGTGGTTAAGCACTCAGCTGCTAACCAAAAATCAGTGGTTTGAATCCACTGACTTCTCTGGACAGGAGGAAGATGTGGCAGTCTGCTTTCAGAAGGACCAAAGTATTTGGGAACCCTGTGGGGCAGTTCTTCGCTGTCCTATCAGGTCACTAAGAGTCCGGATCAACTGACTCTTAGTTGATGGAATGGGTTTGTGGGTAAGCTGCCATGTAGTCAGTTCTCTTCTTGTAGTAAGCATAAAGAGTCCAGTAAACATAACCAGTAAGCATAGAGAGTTGTATTCATGAATTAATGCTTCCGTTTGGTCTTAGATAATTTCTTAATCCCAGTGGGTGTTTTCTTGATGCTAATTTGAAGAACACCAAAAGGCCCTGGCAAGAACTAAATAATTTTGGAGAAGGTTATGTTTGAATATACCTTCTTAGATGTTAGTATAGCCTTTGCCCTGCCTGTGTTTACTCTCTTAGTACTTGGCCTCTTTTTCTTTAGACACAGTTTGCAGCTTTTATTTACTTTTATTGTACATTCATCTACTCCATCCCCAGTCATCAGGTTTTGCATCTTTACTGTTTGCTAACATGTACTTAATTTCTTACTCCTAATTGTCGTCTGAATTTATCAGTGTTTTGGAGTACTTTCTAAAATTTTACTCAAACCCCTTAGAAAAGTAATTAGAAATACAAACTGTGGGGTGGTAGCCAGGGACGCTGGAACACAGCCTGAGTAGCGGTTGATAGCTGCCTGGTCAGGTCTTGAAGCTCACCTCAGGGGTCTGTATCTTCCTGGACTTTAATGACAGAGGCAGAGCTCCACTGGCACCCCAAGGATAATGGCCAAAGTATAGCCACAAGGCATTTTAAATTTTGCAGAATGATGGGACCCAAAGCCTTAAGGCAGCCAAATAAACAAACTGATACCTAAAAGGTCTGGGAACCAGAATCCTGTTGTTAATTAAATTGTTTTCAATTTTATTTTCTCCTCTTTATATACCATGGTGCTTAATGCTACAACACAGAACTTTTGGAATCTATTTTTCTACATATTGTGAAGAGCTGTGGCTTGATCTTTATTTCTTCAGATCAGAATTTTTCGATCGACAGTATCAGCATTCGGGGGTGGGTCATTCTTTGTTGTGGGGGACTGCCGTGGGCACGGTAGGATGTTTAGCAGTATCCCTGGACTCTACGTGATAGATGCTAGTAGTAGGCACTCTCTTTCCTTAGCTATGACAGCCAACCACGTCTCCCAGAATTGACACATGTACTGGGGCGGGAGCTTTCCCAATTGGGAAACAGTGATTCATACCTTAGACTTCTAGACTGAACACTTCTATCCACCAGCATTTTGATTTGACATGTATTTTTTACATCAGGATATGAAACAAACTTCATTATTTGAGTTTTTCCAGTCTTGGATTACACACAGACATCTATTATGCAGAGAAATGCCTGTGTGCTGGTGCATTTGTGGCTCTCTTCATGTGGTGTAATAATGATAATGTGCTGGGAAGCCTACATCTCTGCCTCCTTGGGCCATGTCCATAACCCTTTCATTTTCTGGAGGCTGCACCCGCAGAGCCTGCTCAGAAGTTCCCCAGGATTGGAAGGCCCCATGGTAATCTGCTCAGCGGGCCTTGGCTATAAGGCCTGCAAGTCTCAGGCATGTTGAATCTTTGTAGATTCCACACTGGGTTGTACTTCTAGGTAACTGCTGACATTTAAAAGGGGATGCATATAAATAGCATCTAAGTGTCATATTAAATTTCCTCCAGAGCTGCAGTCATTTTTATTAATTCTCTAATTTGGGGAGTATTGGCTCTTTGCCGTGCTTGCACAGGTCATGAAGAAGAATTTGTTGGAGGTCATGAAGCTCGTAAGGATCTTCCCAGTTCAGAGAAGCTAGAGTGGTAGGGCAGCAAGAGACATTCAAGTCAGGGGCGGAGGATTCTGGCCCTCACTTTTAGAGCTGGGGATGATGGGGCCCAGTCAAGTTACTTTCCTCTCTGAACTCCGGTGACTTTTCTGTTAAATAAAGACGCTGAAACTATACAGACCACCTCTGTGGACCCATCTAGCTTTAAGGGAAAGTGTATGACTTTAATTAAAGTGATAATGAGCTTGATATTTTAAAATATAATTAAATTTAGTTGGAGAGATATTTTTTCTAAGTGGAGGGATAGTGTTGGAATATTAAAAATTATACTTATTTCATCAATGACACTTTCAAGCAGTGGATGTAATTAGTGTTGCCATGGAGACTGTTGGTAGATTGAGAATCACAGCTGTCTTTGTATCTACTTCTACTTCATGGTGGACTGACAGCACTGATGTCAGTGTATATGTGCCTGGTATATGTGTCTGTGTATATGTGCCTGGTGCTTGAGGGTGGGAGTGACTATTATCTTCCCCCTCTGAGAATCTGGAGACGTGGGTGCTAGTTCTAGCTTTGCCATGTGATTTTAGGTAAATCATTTCACTTTTCAAAACTTAGTTCTTATACTAATGTGAGGAATCAGTCTTTGGTCTGGTGAAGAAAAAGTTAATGTGGCGGGCCTGTGGCCACTATCCTTAGAAAGGCCCGATTGCAAGACTGGCCCTTGGCTGATGTCTTAGGCTGATTCCTGTAGGGAAGCAAAACCAGCAAGGTGTATAAATATCGGGTAAAGAGGTAACAGGATTAGGTAAGAAGGGTAAGAACATCAGGTAAGGAGAATAAGAGCATTAGGTAAGGAGAAATAACAGCATCAGATAAGGAGGGTGTAACAGCATCAGGTAAAGAGGATAAATATCTATATAGACAGATTAATATCAAGGAAAGCCTGATGCAGTTGTAGAGGCTGGAATGTCCCAAGTCCGTAGGTCAGGCTGTAGGCTTCTGATTCACATGGCTGCAGGGGCAGCGTGCCCAGGGTCAGCAGTTCAGGAAATAGGGCTCCTGCTCACCCAACAAACCCCAGGATCAGCCTGCAGGACCACAGGTATGCTGGTAGTTCAAGTAGAAAGAACTGGAGGCCAGACAAATGGGAGCCAGCTGCAGGCATCCAGAGCAAGCAGAAGTCTGTGAGACTTGTCAGAATGTCCACTTATATTCAATGCAGGACACATCCCCAAGGAAACTCCCTTTCACCTGATTGGCTGTTCACAGAAGAGCCCTTTATGGAGGTGACTCTCCCTTATATTAAGTCTTATCACAGAAGAGATCACATCATCACATGACTGCCACACTGCATCATGACTGCTAGAGTACCTCATAAATACCAAACCTCTAATTATAGTATGATTCTTTGGATTTTATTTTCCTGAATTAAAATTATTTCTATACTATAGACTTTTTAACCCTGACTTGGTGGTAAGAAAAAGGTCATGGTAGAGGTGGTGCAGGAATTGCCCTGTTCAGCTGTCAGATCATGGCCTACTTGGCCACTAGATATGTGTTTTTCATTGTAAGAAAATGAATACAAATGAAAAAGGATCAACAAAAAGTGAGAAAGTAACTAGACGATATGGTTTTAGCTGTTTTTTATTATCTCTGTGTTTTGGATTGAATTGTGCCTCCCCAAAATATGTGTTGTAAATCCTAATGCTAGACCTATTTATTGTAATTCCATTCAGAATAGGATTTCCTTTGTTATATTAATGAGGCTGTATCAATGTAGAGGGTGTCTTAAGCCAAACACTTTCGAGATATAAAAAGCTCAGATTAGACACAGCAGGTGAAGGAAGGTAGATGCCACGCCACGTGAAGATCACCAAGGAATCCAGGAAGCAGAAGCTGCAAAGAGACAAGAGCCCTCCCCTAGAGTCACTTGGGAGAGAAAACCTTCCCCTAGAGCTGGCACCCTGAATTCAGAACTCTAGCCTCATATGCTGTAAGAAGATACATTGCTTTTTTTCAAGCCACCCCTGGTGGTATATCTATTATGGCAGCACTGGAGAACGAAGACACTGTATTTGATGTATCAGTGTGTCCTTCTATGATGCTAAATTGGTTGTAAGTAGATTTTTTAGAGGGAGCTTACTGTTTGAAGAAATCCTGGTGTGAATCAAGTCCTAATTTATCTTGGAGGTGAAGCCAAGGAGTGTCAACACTGGCATTGAGTATTCTAATTGAATGAGACGTCTGTGTGATATTTAGTCACAAGTGTGCTACTTACAAGCTACAGAAACCCCTCAGGTTAGTTGAAGCAAAACAAATGAGAATGTATTACAGCAGATGACTGGCTCGATCCATGGGCTTACATGATGTTAGAGCTTCATTTTTCTCTCTCCTTTCTTTCCCGTGTCAGCTTCATTTTCTGGCTAGCTCTCCCCATGTGGTGGCCTTCCATTTTTCCCAGAAGAGCCCTTAGTCCTTTTCCTTTCAGGAAGAGAAAGAACCTGTTTTCTGTTCCAACATTTATCTCAGTCTCTGAAAAAGGATCTCATCGTCCCGTTACTGTGTCCAGGGGATGGGGAGACCTCAGCACTGTGGTCATGTGGCTTTTGATGGGTGAAATGGCGTGAACCAACTGTATGATATGTATGTGTATGTGGATCCTAGGAAATGCCCACACAGCATCACAAAGTTGAATGCTGTGTAAGTTAATGGATGTCTGTGAGGACCATCTCTGGGTATAGAAAACAAGTGTGCCAAGATCGAGTCAGATCCGACTCATGACAACCCTATGGGCCAGGGTAGAACTGACTTCCAGAGTATTCAAGGAGCACCTGGTGGATTTGAACTGCTGACCTTGTGGCTAGCAGTGGTAGCACTTAACCCACTATGCCACCAAGTATATGGCCTTGTTTTTCCTAGCACAATGTGACAATTATACTAGTGGCTTTGTTGGGGCAGGGGCTGGGAGTATGGTTGTGGATAGAACACTGACTTTATCACCAAAGAATGAATGTGGTATACAGGTAGTATTCATTTATGTAAGCATTTTGGAAACTCTCTCTTTAATTAAATCTTTGACAAAACCCCAATTCTTAAGACGGAGGAGGATGAACCTGCTCTGTTGGAATGTGATGGGGTGGTATGGGTGGTATGGCCCCTAAAGGCTTAAACCTACATGGCCTAAGGAACGTATTTTGAACAACCCGAGATAGACGGGCCAACAACAGAGTTTGGAAATGTTTGATTTACTATCCTTCTATCAAGTTATGAGTTCTTTATCAGCATTGAATGGAAATAAAGTTTATCCTTTCATGGAAGAGTTATTGTCATAGGACCAAGAAAAACCACGACTCCTTATTTTTATTTTCTTTTGGAGCATCAACACTGATTCATCTTTGATTTATAGCTCAATATCACTGGGAGATTGTCCAGGTTTGTGTAAAATACTGCAACACAGCGCTCTATCTATAAAATCCTATCAGTTCTCCATCCAGGCTATCTAACCAGCCTGCACTATGGATCTTTGGCCTAGAGATATCATGGGGTTTCTGTAATTTCACATTTGAGGGTTGTTCCATATTTACTCTTGTGACTGATTTTCCAGGCCTCCCTTGGGAAGCTTTATTGTTTGGATGATGACTATGCTGATGCCTCTCTTTTCCTTGCTGTTGTTTTTTCCTCACTTTAGATAGCTCACAAGTCAAATGCATCTGTTCATTTAGAAACCAGATTTAAGGTTTATTTCTGTTTGTCTTGTTTCTACCTTTCTCTAGGTTATAAAGAAATGAAAACCGTCAATACTTAATGGAAGCATAATAGGTCTGGGCACCCTGAAATAGATTACTCAATGCAAGCTTTCAGATAAAGTGAGCCATGCATATTGAATAAGTTTTCATATTCTGTAAATATTATTTGATTTGTAATTTTTTAGTGTCATTATTATGGTTATACAGTTAACTGCCTTAGATTCAATAGTACACTTTAAAAAAACAGTCAGGTAGGAGATGATACAGCCAAGTGGAGACCTGGTGTTTTAAATCACCGCAAAATACATTCTCTGACCTTTGTATTTACCCAGTGAATGCCCAGGAGAGTCAGATTATTGAAAATAGTGCACTTGTTTCTCCTCCTCTTAATTCTTTCTTAAGCATCTACCCTGTCTGTTCTTGTTAGGTGCCATCGAGTTGGTCCCGACTCATAGCGGCCCTGTGAACAACAGAATGAGACACTGCCCGGTCTCGCACCATGTCCACAATCATTTTTATGCTTAAGCCAGTTGTTGTGGCCACTGTGTCAGTCCATTTCATTGAGGGTCTTCCTCTTTTTCGCTGACCCTGCACTCTACCTAGCATGATGTCCTTCTCCAGGGACTGATCCTTCCTGACAACATGTCCGAAGTGTGTAATATACAGTCTCGCCGTCTTTGCTTCCAAGGAGCACTCTGGTTGTACTTCTAGATGAGGTGTGTTTGTTCCTTTGGTGGTCCATGGCACCTTCAACATTCTTCTCCAACACCACATTTCAAAAGCATGGATAATTCTTCTGTATTCTTTGTTTATTGTCCAGCTTTTGCATGCATCTGATGCAGTTGAAAATACCATGGCTTGGGTCAGGTGCATTTGAGTCTTCAAAGTGATATCTTTATTTTTGAATACTTTAAAGAGGTCCTTTGCAGCAGATTTTTGAAGTGCCATGTGTCTTTTGATTTGCAGCAGTCAAGAGGTCAAAAGACCACATCTAGGAAAATTTAAAAAAAAGGGTTCTATTGCAAATTGAAAATTTACCATCATAAGGTGTTTAATTTTAATTTTGGGAATTCCTTACTCTTTAGTTTTATTTTCTGTGTGTTAACCAAAAGGCTAGCAATTCAAATCCACCAACTACTCTTTGAAAATCCTGTGGGGTAATTCTACTGTGTTCTGAGAGGTTGCTGTTTGTTGGAATCAACTCAGTGACCTTGAGTTTGTTGTTTCATTTTATGTTGTCTGACAGTGAATCTTCGGTTATGTAACTGGAGAATAATCCCAAGTAGTCTAAAATGTCCCAACTTAAATCTCTACCAGCGCAAGCCCATTCTGGCCACTTCCAGTGGAAGTCTGTTATGGCAAGCAGCTGTATGACAACTGATCCACAGTGGCCTTATTAAAAGGATTCTTTCCTTGGTTATGGAATGTGAACCTCTGTCCCTGCCTTGTAAATGCATGTAGCTATGTGTCCAGAGTCTAAAACCCAAAGCATATGAAAGGATATAGAATGGAATAAAAATATGCTTCCAATGCTGCACCCCAGTCCTTTCCTTCAGAGGTAATCACCACAGTTTTTTCTGCATGGTGTTATCAGGTACTGCTAAGTTGGTTCTGACTCAGTGATCCCATGTACAATAGGATGAAACAGCACCTGGTCCTGCCCTATCCTCGTAATTATTGTTACGCTTGAGAGCACTGTTGTGGCCACCGTGTCAGTTCATCTCATTGAGGGTCTTTCTCTATTTTTGCTGGCCCCTGCTTTACCAAGCTTGATGTCCTCAGGAACAGATCTCCTCTGCTGATAACATGTCCAAAGTGTGTGAGATGTAGTCTTTCCATCTCAGCTTCTCAGGAGCACTGTGGCTGTACTTCCTCCAGGACAGCTCTGTTCCTTCTTTTGGCAGTCCATGGTATATTCAGTATTCTTCACCAATGCCATAATTCAGAGGCATCAATTTGTGTTTGGTCTTCCTCATTCATTGTCCAGCTTTCACAGCTGAGACAACTGAGAGCACTATGGCTTTGGTCAGGCACAACTTAATCTTCAAGATGACATCTCTGGTTTTCAACACTTTTTAAAGAGATCTTTTCCACCAAAAGTCCTCCTTGACGTATTATTTGAGTATGTATGTGTTGTGCCTATTCATGTCTGTGTTTGGTTTTGTATATACACACTTGTGTACGTACACACGCACATACACAGGAGCTTTAATAATAAATACAGTAGCTACTTTGCTTTTTTCACTCACTGTATTTTGCCACATCATTAGTATATCTTTTTTTCAAGAGCTTAACAATGCTTTTTAGTTTGGATGTACTATAGTTTATTAAAGGACTCCCTTATAGATGGATGCCTAACTTGCCCATATTTTGCTGTTATAAACCTGAAATAAGCATTCTTTTATCTTTCTGCACTTGTGCCAACGCCAGTATAGAATACATTTCTTGAAGTAGAACTGCTGGGTTCCAAGAATGTGAAATCTTGTATTTTGACAAACACTTCCAAGCTGCTTTTTGAAAAGGTTGTCACACAGACGTTACACGAAAGGACTTGCTTCCCCAGACCCTCGTCAGCACTCAGCATTTAAAAAATCTTTTTGAGTTTTGCCATTCTAAGAGGTGAAAATAGAGTTCAGCTCCATTTTCTTTCCTCATATTGTCTGTTGTAGTATTTTGATGTTTACTGACGGTTTTAAGTTCTTTTTCTGAAATTTCCTATCTCCCTGTCTTCATTTGTATTTTATGCATTTGAAAATTGAGTTAGTTTCCTTTTTTTTTCATAAATTGAAGTATGATAGACATGTGGAAGAGTGCAGAGATTGTAATTGTACATGAGCTGCGATTGTGCTGTTGAGTGACTCAAAGCGACCCTGCAGGGTAGAGCAGAACTGCCCCACAGTGTTTCCAGGGAACCTCTGGTAGATTCTACTTGCCAACCTTTTTTGTTTAGCAGCTGTAGCTCTTAATCACTGCACCGTCAGTTTCCCATAATTGCACAGCTGAGTGAATTTTCCCAAGATGAACACATCTTCATAACTGCCCCTCACACTGACTTCCAGAGATGCCCTTCTCATCTTCCCCCAGTCACTAATCCTTGCCTCAGAAGTCACCAACCACTATCATAAATTCTACTACCATAAATTGCTTTTTGAATTTTACACAGAATCATACATAGATTATCGGTTCAGTGAATGCTTTTGTGTTTACCTTTCCCCCTTACCATTATTGGCTGAGATTCATGCATTATGCAGTTGTGGGTAGACGTAGTCCATTTATTGTCTTTGTTATATTCTATGAATACACCACTGATTTCATTTTTCCATTCTCCTATTGGTGAATGTTCAGATTGCTTCCAGTTTTGACTATTATGAACAGTGCTGTTACTAATATCCTTGTATCTTTCTCTTACTGATGAGTTAAAATTCTTTGCATACTGTGGATACAAATTCCTGTGTAGTTTTACATATGTATGCATTTTTGCTGGGTATAATGCGTACAATGGAGTAGAATGCTGAATCATGATCAGCTTTTTTAGACACTGAGACAATCCATTTTCTCAAGTAGTTGTACCAGTTTGCACTTCCAGAGTTTCTGAGTGTTCTAGTTATAGCACTCATTTGAAATTGTTAAACTTTCCCTTTTTTAGATGTTCTGTGGTTGTGTAATTAGTATTGTGTTGTGTTTTTAATTTTTGTTGAACTGGTTACTAATGACATTGAGTATACTTTCAATTGCTTATTGGTCATTGCATATCTTCTTCCATGACTAAAAACCAAACAATTACTGTCAAGTGGATTCTAACCTATGGCGACCCTATAGGACAGAATAGAACTGCCCCACAGGGTTTCTAAAGAGGGCTGGTGGATTTTAGCTGCTGACCTTTGACTAGCAGCTAAGCTCTTAACCACTGGACCACCAGGGCTCCCATTCTTTCAAGGACTTGTTTTAATCCTTTACTCACTTTCTTACTAGGTAATTTTTCTCATATTGCTTTGTAAAAGTTCTTTGCATACTGTGGATACAAATTCCCTGGTAGTTTTACATACTTTAATTTCTGTATCTACTCTGTAATCTGCTGATTCACTCCTTTTTGGGAGTCTAATGTATCGACCTTTTCCTTAATAATGAATGCTTTCATCCCCTGTTTCAAAACTCTTTCCTCCTTCCAAAGTTATGTGAAAATACTCTTACATTTCATCTGTATCTCCTATATTATCTTCTGTTTAACATGTTTGTGTTTACAGTTCATCTAGAATTTGTGTATGTGTATGTCTGGTGTGATGTTGGGTCAAAATTTATTCATTTCATGTGGCTGTCCAATGGACCCAGCACCTGTTATTGAAAAGGGACCTACTTCAGAGGGACCTTTGTTGTAAATCAAATGATCATATGCTCTTGTATCTCTTTTTTTTTTTCCTATGATGTTTTTGTTGATCCATTTTCCAACACCATTTTGTCTTAATGGTACTAGCTTTGTAATAAATCTTCATAGCAGATAGTGACTATGTTCCAGTTGTTGTTGTTCTGGGCTGTTCTGGCTATTCTTAACTCTCTTCCCTTGCCATGTAAACTTCAGCATCATCAGTTCTTTTGTGAGAAATTGGGTAGAATTTTGATTGTCATTATTTTGCCCTACAATCCATAAATGTGGTATGTCCTTTTATATAGTTAGTCTTATTTAATTTCTGACTATAATGCCTTATTTTTTCAGATAGCCGTCTTGTACATTTTTCAGTAGTTTTCCCTGAAATATTAACTTTTTATGCTGTCACAAGTGGTACCTCTTTAAAATTTTATGTTCTCACTCTTCTTGACTAATATAGAAATACAGCTGACGTTTGTGTATTGATTCTGTGTCTGCTAGTCTTGCTGAATTCACGTCTTAATTTCCTTCATTTCCCTGATTCTGTTGCAGTTTGTCAGCAGCACACTGTTCAAACACTTGTGTTTTTCTGGTAAGCTGAGGTGTGAAGGGAGCAGCCTGCAGCCTTAACCTGAGTGTCTTTTCTCAGGGTACTTGTCACGAAATCTCAGTAGTCTGCCTTGGGGCTTATGTCTCTGCCTTCTGAGCCAGAGAAGACGGCATGACTGACAGTGAAACCTTATTCCACTCCTTGGCAGTGTCGTGCAGTTTTCCTACTGCCTGATTCTTGTACCGGTGGCTGTCTGAGCAATTACTTCTTTAATTTCACCTCCCTTGCTTGTCTAGGAATCAGGGGAAAGAGTTCAGGAGAGGGTGCTGTAGTTCATCACCAAACTTGTTATTCCATGTCAAGGGTAATCATTTAGGCTCTTGATGACTATGCCATTTAATTGTGAAAAATTCTGAACGTAAGACTGGATTGAGGTGTATATCAACTCCTGGGATCTTCTTTAAGAATGGTTTCAATTTTTATGTGTTTGGTAAATATTTTTTATAATTTGGCCTTTGAGGTGGCCATTTCTTAGTTTCTTTGATGGTTGTGTTCTGCTTTTAGTTTTTAGTTCTTGTTAATTTGTTGGACTTTATAGAGGAGAGAAGTGGAGAGGGAGGAGAAGAAAGGCCTTAATTCCACCACATTTAACCTTCATTCTCTGAGTGATAATGTTAGGTGATGCTAACAGTCTGCATGCAGCCACCAACCTAAGGGTTAGAGGTTTAAGTCCACCAAGATATGCCTTGAAAGGTCTGCTGATTTACTTTTGAAAAATCAGCCACTGAAAACCCTGTGGCGTACAGTTTTACTCTGAGACACGTGGAGTCTTCATGAGAAACAGCCTGTCTGAGGCTAGTTAATGAGTCCCAGGGTTGTCTGGAAGACAGAGAGCTCTCCTAGAATGGTACAGGCTGTGACCCTGGCTCATGGCGTGGCTCTTTATAACTCACCAGGAGCCAGACCTTATAGTAGCAAACGTGGGAGGCTGCTGTTCATGCAGCGGCATGTGTGTTTACCTAGTAGGCATTTTGCAATGAATTACAGATGACTGTGGGTTACATCAGTCCCATTCTCAAGACTGCCGGGCCAGCTAGGTGCCCCCAGGGGCCAGGCAGACACTGGAAGTGAGTGAGGCCACCTGGCTCTGAGGCTGCAGCGCTGGGGCCACTAGGCTCCCGGAGAGCAGGAGGAAGGGGCAGCCAAGGAAGGGCCGACCATACTGTCCATGTTTTTCCAGAGATGCCAGAAATCCTGGTTTTTCTTGATGCATTTATTTTTTGAAGGTTAAGTCTCCTGATTTAAAAACTTTGGAAGCCAATTATGAGGTAGCAGCCCTGTGTAAATTCTGGCCTAGGCTGGCAAAAAAAAAAAGAAAAAAATGTGAAATCGCTGCCAGTGAAGAGGAGAACTTGAACGGGCTCGTTGTCCACACTACTTCTCCTCTCCCCTTTTAGTAGTGGCTGCATTCAGCATCCTATTGCTGATTTTTTTTTTTTAATGCTCTGTAGTCTTATATTTGAGTGGAAGAGTTTCTGTTGAAGTGAGTCAGAGCATAAATACATTAATTTTGATCCCTCTTAATCTCCTCTCTTCTGCTGCCCAGGTCCCTACAAGCACTAGAAATTCTGACTGAAGCGTGGATAGCGGAAAGATGGGTTCTCAGGTTAGGTGAGCTACATGGCTCTTGGCGACGTTGTTGCCAGGCATCTGAGTGATAGAGGCAATCTAATTAAAGGAGGATTGATTTATTAACAGAGCTTTGCTGGTCACGTAATTGAGCCACTTGGAGGTGTTATGGGGCCTGGGGTATTGCTAAAGAGTGCTAAGGCTCCCGATAATTATTGCCTGGGCTGAAGAGAATGACAGATGGTAGCTCATTGTTGCTGTAAATCAAGCGCACAATTGAAATGGCATTCTTTGTTTGACGTTGTTGAGGCGATCTTTGCATCGATCACCTTGCTGGCACCCTCACCTCTCTGGACATTTCCAAGGGGCTTTGTCTGAGCTTTCCACCAACCATCCAGCAAGCCTGCTTGTTCAGCTGCGTGATTTGCATTTGGCCTTGTCCTAACAATGGGTAACTGGTCTGGTCCGTTGTCCAGCTGTCTTTCTGTTTGAATTTGAGTTTACAGTTGACAGGCTTTCTGGCCTGGTTTGAGTAAGACTTAGCTAAAGAAGGTCTGGTCTTTAACCAGATCTGGATAAATATTTATTTAAGACTTCTGTGGTGTGTGTGCTTCTGGGAGCGTATCTGTTATTACCTTCTTGACCTGTGAGTGAGAGTGAAGAGCAGGACAAGCAGAAGCCTGGCAGGCAGGAGACCCCTCAGACCACAAGAAACATTTTGCTTGTGTCCTGCACCCTGGCTTGTCTGACCCTCTAGACTCCTGTGAACTCTCTGAGGCCTTAGCTCTCCTCTCGTGTACATGATTTGGTCTAGAAAGATGGATTTCATAACCTTAGATGTAACAGAGGCACTATAAGTGGATGGCTTTAACAAAGAAAAGTTAATTCTTACATAGGCCAGTACGCTAGAAGTCCACATTGAGGGTGCTGGTTCCAGGGAATGTATTTTCTGTGTTGGCTCTGAAGGAGGGTCTTTGTGTTGCATCAGTCTTTCTTTGTCCTGGGAGCTTCTTGGTGCAGGAACCTACCTCAGGTCCAAAGGATGTGCTCTGCTCCTGGTACTGCTTTCTTGATGGTGTGAGGTCCCTGACTCTATGCTTGCTTTCTTTGCTTTTATCTCTGACAAAAGATGGTACAAGGCATACTGCAGGGAAACTCCCTTAGTAAGGGTGTTACAGTCCCACCCTAATCCTTGCTGACATAATCCAGTCTATGAACCATGGGCACAGATTAGGATTTACAGCATAGGAGAATCACAAAATGGAGTCCAGTCACACAATACTATGTAGCCAAATTGCTACACACAGTTTTGGGGGGACACAATTCAATCCATGACAGTGGTAGTGTACCTTTTGCAAGTATTTGTGAGCTCAAAGTATAGCTTGCTCCTAAATGTGCATCACAAGTCTAGCTTCTGCTCTTCTCTTTTAGCCCTGTTAAAAATAAAGAGTTTTTATGGAATAAAAGAAGAGTCTTATTTAGATTCAGAAATTTGCAAATCTGGAAACGCCAGAATGAGAATTCAAAATGGCGTTCTGAAGCATCCATCCTTTATACTCAAACTTGCAAAACTTTGTACAGATTTGGAAAAAGTACAGAGAACATTGATTGATAGACATTCAACCTGCTCTCATACGACTGTACATCAGGAATTTCTGCTCACTGAGGTTCTCAAAGTTAGCCTCGGTTTCCTGTGTTCCAGAGCTGGTTCCCACAACGGTGTGAGTGGACCACCTCCGAAGGTTAGAAGTCCAGTTATCCGGCTCAAGGCTGTGGTCATGGGTCACCTACTCTAGAAAGCAGAAGCAGGGGCCTCGGACAAAGTGGAGCCCAGCACCAACCTGTGTCAGCCGTTTTAGCTATGTCAACACCTCGGTTTGAGAGGGCTCCTTCACAGGCCTCGATTGTGTTTCCATGAGTTCTATCATTTTTTATTCCTAAGTAAATTAATTCTCTTTTCTAATTTCAGTGGTTACATAGGATCTTTGTAGAATATAAGGAGAATACAATCAAGGAGAAAAAGAAATCCACTCAAACATTCCCACCTCCCAAAAAGTAACCACAATTATCATTTGGGGGAATTTTTTTTTTTCCTATTCTTTTTGAGGCATTTAAAAAAAAATATTGTACTATAAAGTTAGTCATACTGCATGTATCATTTTGTATCCTGCTCTTTTTCTACTTTTTTTTTTTTCCTTCTTAAAACACTAAGGAGACTTATCATCTCATATAGCTCTTCTCCTGCTCATTTTTGCTTCAAACAAAATGATCTTATAGTTGTCAGGCTCTTCGGCCTCAGGGCCTTTGCAGTGAGTCTTCTATTATCTGGAAGGTTCTTTGTCTAGATAATTGTATGGTTTACTCCCTCACCTCCAAGTCTTGGCTCAAATATCACTATCTTAATTAAAAAAAAAAAAAAAAAAACTATTGTGTTTAAGTGAAAGTTTACAGCCCAAGTCAATCTGCATATAAATTCCCCACCCCACCCCCACGTCTATGCAATTACAGCTGCTCTCCCCACCCAGGGACAGCACACTGCTCCTTTCCACCGTGTCCTTCCCATATACATTCAACCAACTCCTATCCCCTCCTCTACACCTTCCCTTCTTGCTTCTGGTACTCCGATAGCCTCATGTGTATATTTAAGCCAGGAAGCACACGCTTAAACAGCATCACTCAGTGTGTTGTAGTCCACTCTAGAGAGCTCACTTCAGTACTGGTTTCAGCTGTGGACTAGCAGCGAATCCAAGGGCTTTCCCTTTATACCCCCACTCTTCTCCTACTGCATCAAAAACTCTATGTTGTGGTCCCTGTCAGGGCAGTCATTGGTGGTGGCTAGGTACCATCTAGTTCTTCTGGTCTCATTCTGATGTAGTCTGCCAATCACATGGCACCTTTTGTCTCCAGGTCTCATATTTTCATCATGTCTTTAGATGTCGTTCATTTTCCTCTGTTCCAGGTGGATTGGGATCAACTGATGCTCCTTAGTTGGCAGCTTGGTAGCTTTTAAGACTCCAGATACCATTCACCAAAAAAGGATAAAGAACATTTTCTTAAAAAAACAGACAAACAAACAAACAAACAAAAAAACAAACCCTTAGCTATGCCATTTTGACCTAGATGTCCTCTGGAATGATAATCCCCAGACCTTTCTCTGCTACTCTGACCTTCAAAATGTTAGATTGTATTTAGCAAACGTCTTAGCTTTTGATGTAGTCCATCAGTGTTAATCTCGCTTCTACTGCATGCTGTCACTTCCTGTACTTACATGAATTTCTGTTTGCTATCTAATCCCTGAATGCCTGCCTCAGTCCTTCCACTCCCTTGTAACCACTGAAGATTCTTGTCTTCTGTGCTTATACCTTTTCTTGAGTCCTTATAATAGTAGTCTCATACAATATTGGTCCTTTTGTGGCTGATTAATTTCACTTGGCAGGTCCTGCAGATGACTGCAGGTTATCAGATCATCATTGTTCTTTATCATTGCATAGTATCCCATTGTGTGAACGTACCATAGTTTTGTTTATCATTCATCTGTTCATGGGCAACTAGGTTGATTCCATCTTCTTGGTATTGTGGACAGTGCTACAATAAACATTGGTGTGTGTGTACCTCTTGGTTGGACAGGCTTTATTTCTCTAGGATATATTCCAAGGAGTGAGATTGATGGATCTTATGGTATTTCTGTATCTAGCTTTTTAAGAAAGTGCCAGATTGCTTTCCAAAGTGGCTGTACCATTTTACCATTAATTCCCATTAATGAAATTTCTTATCTCTCCATTCATTCCTTTCATTTGTACTAGTTGGAACTCCCAATCTCTCTGGCCCAACTTTGCCTTAAGCATGGAAGCTGGCACCCACTATACCATCCCTACATTTTTTATTGTTGTTATTATTCTACCTAGTATTCTAAGGCAAGTGTTACCCAGTAGTACTTTTTTAAAACATTGGTAAATGGCTTTTATTATTGTGTACCCTAGAGTTGATTCTGACTCATAACAACCCTGAAGGATGAAATAGGACTGCCCCACAGGGTTTCATAGACTGGAATCTTTATAGAGCAGATCACTAGACCTTTTCCCGTATGGCATAGCTAGTCGGTTCCAACTACCAACATTTTGCTTAGCAGTTGAGGTCTTAACCACCATGCCACCAGAATTCCTTCCTAAATGATTGCATATAGCCTCTTGGAATGAAACTTAATCACGACCCTACTACCACTAGACATTTAGAGTGAATCCAGTGTTTTGCTATCATAAATCACGTTACCCTACTATGAACATTTGTGTATACAGTTTTGTTTTCTCCCTCCACTTCTCAAACATGACATTCTTCAATGTAGTATTACTACATCAAGGCACATGGCATAAAGATGCATCTAGCTGCAAGTGATAAACAGACTCAACTCTGACTCGTTCACACATAGGCGCAGTAGTGGGTCAATGGCAGAATTTTCCCCTTCTGTTGAGGAGACCTCGGTTTGATAACCCAGCTATCACCTGTCTGTCAGCAAAGGCTCGTGTGTTGCTGTGATACGAACAGGCTTCAGCAGAGCTTCCCGATCATGACAGACTAGGGTGAAAGGCCTGGTGATCTACTTCAGAAAACGCTGTGGCGATGGATCATGATGGTCCAGTCCTCAACTGATCTTGGGGATGGCACAGGGGTCAGACATGTCTGTCTTATCTTCCACATCTGCTTTCCTCCGTGTGGCTTCATTCTAAGGCAGCATTGTTATCTGCAGTACCAGGTTGTCATCTGATCAGCGTGTCAGTGTCCCCTTTCCTCACATTTTCAGCAGAAAAATCTGGGCAGATTCTCATTGGCTGAGACTAAATTTTGCCTATCCTTGAGTCATTAACTTTGTCTATCAAAACTCATATAGTCTGAAGGCAGGGAAGGTATAGTTTCCCTGGAGGATAATTTGTGAACAACTGCTCTTCGTTTTACACATGAACATTTTATGAGCTCTTGGCCTTCCTTAGGAGTCCATGGATGGTGGCAATGCTTAACATACTCAGCTGCTAACTGAAATTCAGAGTTCCCGTGGAAACCGTGGTGGCCTAGTGGTTAAGTGCTACAGCTGCTAACCAGAAGGTCAGCAGTTCTAATCTTCCAGGTGCTCCTTGGAAACTGTGGAGCAGTTCTATTCTGTCTTGTAGGGCTGCTATGAGTCGGAATCCCCCAATCACAGTGGTTTGTTTGGCTTGGTTGTGTTCATTGTTTCCCCAGAATTAGATTGTGCTGTAGGGAGTTACGGGACAAAAAATCAAGTTGTTACTTGACCCTCGCGAAAATTCCTAAAAGACCTTTTGACCTTCTGTTTGGGTCCTGGGCTAATGACTGCTGTTGGCTGCTGTCAGGTTGGTCCCTCACTCTTAGTGAGCTGAGGACCGTTGTGGTCTATGGAGTTTTCATTGTTTTACTTTCAGAAGTCGATTGCTTTCTTCCGAGATTGTCTTAGTCTGGCAGCTCTTCTGAAACCTGCTCAGCATTGATGTCTTTCATGACCTGTGGTACATACAGTGACCACCTACATTTACTGGCTCTGCAGTTTTTTGGGAAGCATCTTTCCCCTTTATTGTGCATGCTGCTGCAAGGCATGGACCTTATAACTGTTTGGAAGAGAAGATACATGTGTGTCCTGCAAATAACCTTTCTTTTAGGGCATCGTATGAGGTGATGCTGAATCAGTGTTTTCGGTATGAAGAATATGGATTTTGATAAGTATTTTGGTACACCTGTTTCCCACTGGACTCTGGGGGTAGAATTTATGGTGTACACATATAGCTCTGGACTCTTTGTAGGATTGGTGAGAAAAAAAAAACAACCCATAGTATCTATCAAATTTCAGGCATGACTAGTGATTCTGTGTAAATTCCTTTAATTAAAACACATGTTATCAACAAAAAATTCAAAGCATGAAAAGAAATTGGATGTTGAAAGGGTTATAGCAACATGCAAGCTTTTACGGATAGACGGGTGTGGCTATACATGAGGTACTTTGGCCAGGTTTCAATCCAGGGTCTCCTATGAGAAAAGTGAGACCTCTGCCAGTGTACCCCACTGCTCTTGTGCTCATGACTCTGTGCTGTTACTTAGTAGCTAGCATGAGGAATTGCCCATGAGAGGAAGCTGCTGAAGCTAAAGCAGTGTATAGAGTCCTTCAGTGTACCCACAATTCCCCATGCAATTTTTGACATTATCGTCTTTCCATCTCACCGAGGAAATTAGATGGAGCCAGTCTGTAAGTAAGTAATACACACCGATCTCCCCTCCTGTTAAGTACTCTGGGTTAACCTGGACACTCTTGGCCTAATTTTCCTTTGTGCTTGGGGATGGAACAATAAGAATATTCCACTTGTCCTCTAGGTTACCCTATTCATTTGGTGGGCTTAACTCACTAAACAGGCAGAGGTTTCTGTAACTTCTAAGAGTGTTTGAAATCATGACTAAGCTCTGGTTGAATCAGGGAGATGCCACCATTCAGGGGCTATGTTCTGTATCTGTTTCCAGAGTCTTTGAGGCAAAATGTCATGTGTTTCTCAGTGAAATGAAATAATCCAACCACTTTGAAATGTGCAACCTACTCTCTCCATGCCAGTAATTATCAGATAATTCAGGCTAAATCATTATAACCCTGAACAGATGAAACCTATTGCTGTCAAGTCTCTTCTGATTCATCGCAACCATATAAGACAGAGTGGAACTGCCCCATAAAGTCTCTAAAAGAAGACTTGGTAGATTCAAGCTGCTGATCTTTTGGTTAGCCCCTGTAGCAGGTAACCACTGTACCACCAGCTTGTAAAGGAAACTTGCCACAGTAGGTGGTCCTCTGGGATGGCAAGTGGACAGTTTTTCAGAGGCAGGCTCAGGCTGCAGAGCACAGGTTGAGCACACAGTAGAAGTTCCTGCTGGCCAAGCATCTCTTTGTTTATCTGTGTTACATATTCAAAGCCTGTGCAGGATTTTTGTCTAAAAAAAAAAAAATACGATTGCTGTCCAGTTGACTCAGACTCATGGTGACCTCACATGCACTGAAGTGAAAGCTGTGCTCCATAGTGTTTTCAATGGCTTATTTTGGGGGAACAGAGCATCAGGGCCTTCTTCCAAGATGGCTCTAGATGGACTTGGTGTTAGCAGCTGTGTGCCTTAACCATTTGAATCACACAACGACTCTGTGTAAGATGTTTGTAGACATTAAAGTTGTTCACTGCTGATGAAGAAGCAACTCACAAAATAAAGCACAGAGCCACGCTATTCTGAAAGCTGATTGTAAAGGAAAAGTGGATACTCATTTTGACTTGTTTCTTAGAATTTTATTATACTTGTTGTGGTTTGGTGCCATCATGTTGATTCCGACTGATAGCAGTCCTGTGTACAACAGAGCTGCGTGGAAATACTGTCCAGTCCTGTGCTATCCTCACAATTGTTGCTATGCTTCAGCCTGTTGTTGTAGACACTGTCATTCCATTTTGTTGAGGGTCATCCCCTTTTTTGCTGACCCTCTGGTTAACCCTGGTGACACAGTGGTTAAGTGCTACAGCAGCTAAACAGAAGGTCACAGTCTGAAGTCAACAGGCACTCCTTGGAAGCTCTGTATGGCAGTTCTGCTCTGTCCTGTAGGGTCACTATGAGGTGAAATCAACTTGACAGCAGTGGGTTTGGTTTGGGTTTTCTCATTTACCAAGGAGGGTGTCCTTTTCCAAGGACTGATCCCTCCTGATAACAATGTCCAAAATATATAGGACATATGAGGCCTGACAATTAAGTTTGGGAACTTGCCACCATGTGCTTGTGTTGGCAGCACTGTACAAACAGCTTGGTAAGGCTTCATAACTTTGGCATATCAGTGCTCCACAATTGTGTTTGTGTCAATGTGGTGTCTTGGTGAGTGGCGTTCATTATTGTTGTGCGGTTTTTTTTGTGCTTTTGTGAGAGTGTCAGAGCTTGAATTAGAGCAACAAACATTAAATTTCTTATTCAACTTGGCAAGGGTGGGAGTGAAATTGGGGACATGTTGGTTCAAGTTTAGGGGGATAATGCCAATGAAGAAAACAGCAATGTACAAATGGATTAAAGGTTTTCTAAGAGGAGAGAAAGCATCACTGATGAAGAAAGGTCAGGCCAACCAGTGCTGAGCAGAACTGACAACAGCATTGTGAAAATTCGTTGAACTGTGTGTCGAAATCATTGGCTAACTGTGAGAAGCATAGCAGACCAGGTAAACATCGATAGAGAAACTGGAAAATCTTAACTGAAAATCTTGGCATGAGAAAGGTGTGTGCAAAAATGGTCCCGAAAGAGCTCACCAATGAACAAAAGCAAAGGAGAGTCGAACTTTACCAAGACCTTTTGTAGAGGCGAGACGATGTTTGGGGCAATGTTTCTACTGGTAATGAAATATAGGTGTACCAGTATGACCCTGAAACAAGGTGTCAAAGTGCACAATGGAAGCTAGTCAATTCTCTACAACCAAAAACGTTGTCAGTCCAAATCAAGAGTCTTTTAATAATCTTTTTTGATATCAGAGGGATTGTCCATTATGAATTTGTACAAACTGGACAGTTAACCAAGTTCACTATTTGGAAGTGCTGAAAGGGTTGTATGAAAAGATTAGATGCAAATAAACTGAACTTTTTGCCAGCAACTCATGCTCTTGCATCCCAACAATGCACCAGCTTACATGGCTCTGTCGGTGAGAGTGTTTTTAGCCAGTAAACAAATAACTGTGTTGGAACATCCTCCCTACTCACCTGATCTGGCCCCCAGTGACTTTTTTCCTTTACCCAAAGAGAAAGGAAATACTTAAAGGAAGACAATTTGATGACATTCAGGACATCAGGGGTGATACGATGGCAGCTCTGATGGCCATTCCAGAAAAAGAGTTCCAAAGTTGCTTTGAAGGGTGGACTAGGCACTGGCATTGGTGCATAGCTTCCCAAGGGGAGTACTTTGAAGGTGACTATTGTAAAATTCAGCAATGAGGTGTATAGCATGTTTTATAGGAAAAGTTCATGAACTTAATTGTCAGACCTCACACTCCTGCCACCCTTGCTTCTAAAGCATATTCTGGTTGTATGTCTTCCAAGACAGACTCGTTGGTTCTTTTGGCAGCCCATGGTATATTCAGTATTCTTTGCCAGTACCACAACTCAGAGGTGTCAGTTCTTCGAACTTCCTTGTTCGTCCTCCAGTTTCCACTTGACATGTGAGGCACGCATGGTCTCCCATGGCTTGGGTAAGGCACTGTAGTCTTCAAGGTGACATCTTTGTTTTTCAAAACTTTAAAGAGCCTTTTTGGCAACAGACTTGCCTAGTGTGGTGAACCTTTTGACTCCTTGACTTCTGCATCCCTGTGTGTTGATTGTGGATCCAACTAAAATGAACTCCTTAAAAAGAATAAAATAAAGTAAAATCCTTGATATCTTCATTCTTTTCTCCATTTGTCATGGTCTTGCTTATTGGTCCAGTTGTGAGGATTTTGTTTTCTTTATGTTGAGGTGTAATCCATTCTCAAGGTTGTGGTCTTAATCTTTATCAGTAAGTGCTTTGGGTCCTCTTCACTTTCAGCAGGGAAGTTTGTGTCATCTGTGTAACACAGGTTGTTACGGAGTCTTCCTCCAATTCCAGTGCTGCATTCTTCTTTATACGGTCCAGCTTTTTGATTATTTGGTCTTTTCTTTCTTTCCTGTCCTTTTAATGATCTCTTTCTTTGTGTATGATGTCTCTGATGTTATTCCATGACCAGGCTGGTCTTTGGTCTTTAGTGTTCAGTGCGTCAATCTATTCTTGAGATGGTCTCCAATTACAGATGAGATATGCTCAAGGTCATACTTTGGTTCCTGTGAACTTGTTCTTTTTTTCTTCAGTTTCAACTTGAAATTGCATATGAGTGATTGATAATCTCTTCCTCAATCAGTCCCTGACCTTGTTCTGATAGATAGTACTGAGCTTTTCAGTTTCTCTTTCCACAGATGTAGTTAGTTTGATTCTTGTGTGTTCCATCTAGTGAGGTCCATTGTATAGCTGCTGTTTATGTTGGTGAAAAAATGTATCTGCAATAAAGAAGTTGTAGGTCTTGCAAAATTCTATCATGTGATCTCCAGTGTTGTGTCTGTCACCAAGTCCATGTTTTCCAGCTACAAATCTTGATCCTTCATCTTTGTTTTCCATGTTCATATTCTAATCACAAGTAATTATCAGTACTTCCTAATTGTGTGTTTGATCAATTTCATACTGCAGAAGTTGGAAAGAAAAGTCTTCAATTTCATCATCTTCAGCCTTAGAGGATGGTGCATAAATTTGAATAGTAGTCATATTAACTGGTCTTCTGTGTGTAGGCTTAATATTTTATAGGGCATCACAGTACACAGAGCAATTGTGAAATTGGATCTGTTGCCATTTTTACGCATGTCGTTGTGGCCCATGAGTTGACATTCTTTGGGAATGTCCTGATGCCTTGTCCCACCATCATGCCTACATTATGTGGAAGCCTCCTTTTTTCCTCTCTGCAGACCATTTAAATACAATAGCTCATGTCAAACACTGAATGGTGCAAATGGTTTGTATTTGACTACTATCCTAAGGGTTGGTGGTTCGAACCCCCAGTGATCTGTTTCCATGAAGATTATAGCCTAAGAAAGCTCTGTGGACTAGTTCTACTCTTTAATACATGGAGTTGCCACAAGTTGAAATTTTCTCCAAGGCAGTGGTTTGGTTTTTTTATATTCTCCCTCACACAACCTAAGGACTGCACTGTGGCTGATTTTCAGGAAAGGGCATGGTTAACATGAGGAGGCCAGTGGTGATCTCTTGCCTAGTGCTGTATTTACCCACCCTTGTCTCTCTGCTCCTCTGTCCCTACAACAAATGTTTAGTTTCAGTGTTTATGCATTTCAGTTCTAGAAACATAAGTTGACTAGAATTTCTCTCAGTCTCAATTCCTCATACACAGAAAATGAAAGATATTTGGTCCCTACTGAGTTGGGTGATAACCTCCCCACCTCCAGTGCAGTTCACTTAGGGCTGAGAATTGGGGCAGAAGCACTGACATAGCTGTCGGAAACCTTTTCCAGACTCTGTGTAGGGCAGGGAGTAGGGCTAAGAGAAGAGAAATTATGTTGACCTGAATGGAAGTCCAAAGAAGATTTATCAGCCTCTGTCTCACCCCATGCTTCTGTTAGTCCATTAGTGAGCATTTGCAGCACCTGAGTGAAAAGCATCTAGTGCCTGGGAAGAACTCATATAGAAGCTTTTGTCACCCTTAGGGAAGGGTTTCATTCCTTATTAGGGGGTAGATGTATAATTTTTAAATATGTTTTTATTGAGAGATGCTTTATTAAGTCAAATTGATAAGAGTCTTTGAAGCTCAAGATTATTAAGGCACAGGATAGATCATAAAAGTAGACAGATGAGCTATTCTATTAACTTGGTCCCCAAAAAGATAGATACATTTTTTAATATGAAAAACTTGTTGCCTTGTTGCTGTCAAGTTGATTCTGGCTCATAGCAGCCCTATAGGACAGAGTAGATCTGCCCCATAAAACTTCCACAGAGTGGGTGATGGATTTGAACTGCCAGCCTTTGGGTGATAGCCAAATGTTTGACCACTACACCCCCAGGGTTCTTTTTTGATTATAGGTAGAATATTTTATGTTATGATTGAGACATCTGCCTTTCTGAACATCTGTTATTCAGTCAGGGGCAGCAGTGATTCAGTGATAGAATTTTTGCCTTCCATGCAAGAAGACCCAGGTTTGATTCCCAGTTAATATACCTTAAGCATAACCACCAGCACTGTCTCATAAGAGGCTCGTGTGTTGCTGTGATGCTGAACAGGTTCCAGCAAAATTTTCAGACTAGGGTGGATTTGGGAAAGAGGCCTGGCAATCTACTTCTGAAAAATAGCCAGTGAAAACCCTACAGGACTCAAAGGTCCACTCAGCAACTGATCATGGGGGTGGTATAGGACCAGGCAGTATTTCTTTCTGCTGTGCATGGGATTGTCATGAGTCAGGGCCTTCTTGGTAGTGGACAACAGTATTACTTAACAAGTTATTTGTAACTGTTTTTGTAAACAGCTTTACTGATGTTTATCTTTGATTTTTTTAAGCTCTGGGAAGCAAGAGATTTTATTCACCTGTATTGACCATGGCCTGTTTTGATAGATATCATCACTAATGCTACAATTATCAGAACATTTTTGATGGTGGTGGTTTTACTTTGAAAGTTGTATGTAGTTCCCAGTCCTCTATTCCCAGGGGCTAAACTTTCAAAGTCAGAGAAGTCGTTTGGTTGACAACTGCTTAAGAATTTTCATTCTGAATTTAACCTTCTGGTATTTCAGAAACCAGGGGAAAGGGAAGTTGTTGCAGGTGGAGGCTGGGAATCTTTTCAGTTCATGTTTTTCACTTTTTAAGATTCTCAGATTTTACATGTATAGTGGATTTTTGATTTTATTCTTTTGGAACTTGGGGTTAATATTTAAAAGGCAATATGAAATCTATTAATATACTCACAAATGAAAGAAAATATCCATGAGGTCTTAAAATATTCTGAATAATATTTTCTTTCTTTTTAGCTGTCTCCGTTATGAGGTACAGCGCCTCTGCTTTTGGGTTTGCAGTAAGTAACCTGAAATGAACTTTTGTAAAGTTTTGCACATTTTTCCTGAGCCCACTCATCTCACCCTGGGCCCTCGAATAAGAGACTAGTTAATGTAGAAGAGCTTAGTATAAGTAACATGCTCTTTATGGAAACAGTTGCCATAAAAGCATACAGTTAAATAGAAACCAACAGCATCGAAACTGTGTATTCTCCAACAGAGATTAGTGGAACCACATGTTCCTTTTTTCCTTCCAAGTTGTAGACTTGAAAATTGGCACAAACTAGAGGGAAACATTCTGCTAGTGGAGGCAGTGGCACTGGGAGTTAAGATTGGGGCTACTCAGGCTAAGTACATCAGGTTACCCAGGTAAGGGTAACCCCTGGTAGGAGTTGTTTACAGGATTTGTACGTCTTGAAAGCTGGTTAGAGGTTAGGTATGTTGAAGGATTGGGTGACATTTTCTATGCCTCCTTCAAGAGGGGCTTGTAATTCTCCAAAAGAAAACTGCATTGTTGTGCAATGGCTCATGAAAAGTGTTCCTTGAAACATCCTTTTAATGTAGTTTTAGGTTTCCTATAACTAAGGGTGTGTCTTCCTGTTTCCGCCCCATCTTCCCTTTGTTATGAGAACTTGAAAAACTTAATGTTTGGGGTGTAGTGTAGATTCTTTTCAGAATCTTCTGAAAGATGTGGACTCTTTCCTTAGGAAAGCACACAACACACACACACACACACACACACTCACACTCACACACACGCCTACCTCCCCTTATTTTCCCCAACTTGCTCTCTCTCTCTCTCTCTTTTTTGCTTGCACACTCACTCAGACACTCATAAGCACTGAATTTTGTCTACAACTTCAAAGTTTTGACCAACTTCCAGGAGCCCCTGGGCCACCCTCACTCCTACCTCTAGATCACAGATAGAGCAATCCTGTCAAGAGCCAGAAGCAGAATCCTTACCCTGAATCTTTTATTTGGGATGCACAGGAAAATCCAGGAATAATTTTGTATGCCACAGAGAAATCAGTTATCTGTGTTTTAGGACAATATAACCTTCATATTTCTGGGGTACTGGCAGCCAAGTCCCCTCAGTAGAGCCTCCACAAGGCAGAGGGTAGCTTCTCAGGTGGGAGCAATGTGAGAAGGGCTTGGTGCTGCCCCAGACAAGCGTGTGGGTACCTGGGCTCCAGATTGCCTGCACCCCTCTGTGAGGGTAATAAGTAACCTAGCTTGTTAGGAAGAGTAGCCTCTTTGCCCAGAAGTGTGTTCCAATGCCACAGGTGTTCTCAGTCCCAGCACCATTGCTCTGTCTTCACAGTTGTGCCGTATTGATTCTGGAAATCCACTAATGCCATGTCTTCTTCTTCTAGTTTGATGCCATCCTCGATGTCCTGTCATCTGCAATTGTCCTGTGGCGTTACAGCAATGCAGCTGCTGTGCACTCTGCTCACAGGGAATACATGTAAGTGCTGTTTGTTTTTTTAAAAAATATTTTTCCAGAATGCAGAACCCTGGCAAATGAGGTCCACTGCATTTAGTTCCAGAATGAGAACAAGGAGACACTGCTAGTGTAGTGGTTAAGTGCAACAGCTGCTAACCAAAAGGTCAGTGGTTCAAATCCACCAGGCACTCCTTGGAAACTCTATGGGGCAGTTCTACTCTGCCTATAGGGTCACTGTAAGTCAGAATTGACTGGACAGCAGTGGGTGGGGTAACGAGAAGAAGGTTCCCAAGTTGTCTTTCAGAGTGACTGAAACAGTACCAGCCATGTGATAGGAATCTCCTGGGATGGTCAGAGAACAAGACGTCCTTTCAGAATACTTCTTGTTCTCTGCTCTTGAATATTTTTTTATCATTCATCTGTCCATGAATCTATCCACACATCTGTTAATGCATACAAGGACTGCCAATTAAGTTTTTGTACTCATTCTAGAAATAGTGCTGCCTACCTCATTGCTAAATGTCACTGTGGTCACCTCCAGAGTACTCCCCCTGGGAAGCTGTGCACGAATGCCAGTGCCTAGCCTACCCTTTAAAGCAATTTGGAACTCTTTTTCTGGAATGACCATTAGAGCTGCTGTCGTATTACCCTTTATGTCCGGAATGTCATCACAAATGTCTTCTTTTCAATGTTTCCTTTATCTTCAGGTAAAGAAAAAAGTCATTGGGGGCAGCTCAGGTGAGTAGGGAGGGTGTTCCAATACAGTTATTTGTTTACTGGCTAAGAAATCCCTCACAGACAACTGTACAATTAAGTTTGCCTGCTTGCCGCCTTGCCACCATGCACAATGGCCGTTCCAGAAAGAGTTCCCAAATTGCTTTGAAGCATGGACTAGGTGCTGGTGTTGGTGTATAGCTTCCCAAGGGGAGTACTTTGAAGGTGACTGTAGTGATATTCAGCAATGAGGTATGTAGCACTTAGAACAATTAAATTTGTGAAATTAATTGTTGGACCTCAGATATCCATCCATCCGTTCTCTACCTCATTCTGTTACTGGAATCTTTGTTCCTTTAAATTTTTGTATGCTTTTCTTTCCTTCTAAGTAAGTTACAGAAGACCCGACCTACCCTTCATTCAAGGGGTTATAGATGTGTAAACTGGCTTAACTCTGGGAAGCGATTGAGCAACTGTGACTCTCTCTGTTCTGGAGATTCAGGTTAAATTGCTGTTCACTTAACCTTAATTCTTCTGCTTGTATAGATCACATAGATATTTAGTAGATTTCCCATCTTTTTCACTGTTAGGAACACTGGGATTAAGTAGCCAATGTCATAAATCCCTATGAGTCAACCTATTCTGATTATTGCTTTGACTTTGCTGTCTGTTATGGTAACCACACCTACTTAGTCTTTGTTAACTGAGTGCTGCCACTTGGCCCATACCACCGTGGGCTCCAGTCAGCCCCACTGTAGGTAGAAGTTTCAATTAGGGCAGTTCCCCCTGTCAAATATGACTTATGTAAAACAGCCATCACGGGAGTCTTTAAGGATGCTGGGGCTCCCTTTCCAAATTTGTTCCTCACCATTGTGGTGAAAGGTGTGTCCTTTGGGCATGACATGTGTGGAGCTTTGGGTTTAACCTGTTAAATCCATTCTAACATGCCCATTTCCCAAAGCCTTTCGATACTTTCATCTACTGTATACCAAGGCAGATCTAGCATTTCAGCTTACGTGTAGTCCAGTGTATAATCCATGTTTCAGCAAGCAACCAAATGAACTATTAGAGCCTTTCCTAACTTTTTGAGCTGAAAAATTACAGAAGACACCTGGAGGGTGTTGAATTATTTGACTTGTCTCCCATCCCTGTGTTAGAGGATATTGCTTGCCAAGTCTTTACATATAATGATATAAATGATGATTTGTCTTTAAGGGATTTATGTTTATAACCATAAGGTATTTTGTCTTTTCCAGTTTTTATCTCTTTATGTCATTAGCAATCTCCAGGGTAATAAGAGTTCACATTCTAGGGTAGGATTTATTTTGTTCTAATCTAAGTTCCACTATTTGCTAGGTCTCTGATCATGGAAAATCCTGCCAGCTGCTCTTTGCCTCAGTTTCTTCACTGGAAAATGAGGAGGACAAGAATACCTCCTTCATAGGGTTATTGTCATGGTTCTGTGAATTAATACACAGACAGATAGTCCCCAGCTTACCATGGTGGTGCGTTCTGATGACTGTCAGTAAGTCAAATACCATTTTCTAGTTTTTATTTTTATTTCTTCTTATTTTCAGTATTTTTTATAAATCTGCATTCTGTCTTTGGGGATTGGAAACATTACATATAAACTTAAAGATGTATTTTAGTACATCAATGCATAAATTATAAAAATTTATTTCAATAATAAAAAGAGTTGGACATTGTTGGTATTTTGTCAGTTATGGTAATAATTCCATTTGTGAAGGCTCTGAATCATCTGGATTATCCCCAGGATTGTGTTTCTGGTCAGAAAATTGGTGAGAATTGATGCTATGGTCCTTTTTATTTTTATCTTCATCTATTGCATGATAATATCTCTGTGCTTTCTGAATCTGCCTATTGACTTTAGCAAAGCAGTCAGCATTTGGGTCCATATTTTCAAGGAACTGAAAGTCTCTGATTTACTTTAGAAAAAAACTTCAGCTAATCTTTTCACTGTAAATCATAACCTACAACAACTGTGAGTGAACATTTGAGAATAATGTCAGCAAATTATGTGCTATATGTAGTATGTGTTGCTAACAATAAGATGTACAAGAAACAGATGATCAGAAGTACAGGTCACTGTAAGTCAAATGCATTGGGAGTTGGGGACTACCTGTATAGTGACTCTGAGCAGTGTCTGCATGTACTTCAATACAACTTGTTATTGTTGCTCTTAGGTACCATTGAGTCAGTTCCGACTCATGGCGACCTTATGCACAGCAGAATGAAACTTGATCTCGCTGTACATCTGAAATCATTTTTATACTTGAGCTCATCGTTGCGACCACTGTGTCAATCCATCTTGCTGAGGGTCCTCCTCTTTTTTGCTGACCCTCCACTCTACCAAGCATGATGTGCTTTTCCAGGGACTGATCCTTCCTGACAATGTGTCCAAAGTATGTAAGATGCAGTCTTGCCATCTTTGTTTCCAAGGAGCACTCCAATTGTACTTCTTTTTTCTTTCTTTCTTTTTTTTTTTATTATGACTGAGTGAAAATATACATTCCCGTATAAATTTGCATGCCTACCTATGTGCAGCTTCCACTGCTCTCCCTGCCCGGTGACAGCACACTATTCCTCTCTGCTCCATACATGTCTCATCCTCCCAGCAGTCTCCTTTCCCCTCCTCTCCACCCACTCCCTTTCCTCCAGTCAGAGGTCAGCAGGATGATATCCTATAGATGCATAGAACCGTAAAGTGCACCAAATATATAGTCACTCTGCATCACCAAATCCAATCCCTTGCTGTCCGAAGAGTGGACCTTCATTATGATCCATGGGCAAGGGCAGCCTCAGGGCCAGGGGCCATGCTCCCTGAGGAACCCCAAAGCCACTGGACCATCAATTGCAGTCTTTTAGTGGACATCTCAGGGTGCACCCCTTTTTATTCTTGCGTTGCCAGTGAGACTCAACTTTGTGAGCTCCATCATGGCTATCACTGGTAGTGGCCAAGCACCATTCGGTCCTTCCAGTCCCAAGTCGATGTATGCATCCACTCATGTGGGTCTCTCTGTCTTCTGGGTTGTCTTTTTGGTCCTGGGTGAGCTCCTACTGAGTTGGGACCATTTGCTGTGCCCCTCAATGGCAGCTTGGCAGCATTTAAGACCCCAGACAACACTCACCAATGTAGGGTGCAGAGAGCCCTCTTAGCAAAACGCTAGTTGTGCCAATTGGCCTCGATTTCAGCTAAGAGCATGGTCCACTGCCTCCCACCCCAGCTACTCTGTCCTTGCAATATTGGGTTAAGATGGGGGTAGTACTCAAGTCATGTTGAAGTCCACTTAATATTGTTCTTGTTTCTCATGTGTGCTATCACTGATTTCACCCAACCAAATTTCTACCAATTATCTAATCTAGACCCTCCCCTCTCCCCCTCCCTCCCTTCCCTCCCTTGCAGCCATCAAAGAGTCTTTTCTTCTATGTGTAAGTCTGTTTTTGAGTTCTTATCGTAGGGGTCTCATACAATATTTGTCCTTTTGTCTCTGATTACTTTCAGTCAACATAATGTCTTCCAGTTGAAACCAGGTTATGATATGTTTCCTGGAATCATCATTATTCTTTATCATTGCATAGTGCTCCATTGAGTATATATACCATAGTTTACCTATTCATTCCTCTGTTGTTGAGCATCTGGGTTGATTCCATTTTTTGCTATCATAGACTGTGTGTACTTCTTCTAGAACAGATTTGTTTGTTCTTGTGATGGTCCACGTTACATTCAACATTCTTCTCCAACACCGCAGTTCAAAGGCATTAATTCTTTTGTCTTTGTTCATTGTCCAGCATTTGCATGCATATGATGTGAATGAGAAAACTATGGCTTGGGTCAGGCACACCTTATCTTCAATGTGACATCTTCCCTTTTCAATTCTTTGAGGAGACCCTTTGCAGTAGATTTTCACAGTGAAATTTGTCTATTGATTTCTTGCCTGCTACTTGTATGGGTATTGATTGTTGACCCATGTTAGATGAAATCCTTGATAACCTCAATCCTTTCTCCATTTATGACAGTGTTGCTTTCTGATCCAGTTATGAGGATTTTTGTTTTCTTGACGTTGAGGTGAAGTCCATACTAAAAGCTGTGGTCCCTGATCTTCATCAGTAAGTGTTTCAAATCTTTACTTCCAGCAAGTAAGGTGGTGTCATCTGCATAATATGAGTTGTTAATGAGCCATCGTCCAATCCTAATGCCTCCTTCTTTGTATAATCCAGCTTCTTGGACTATTTGCTCACCATACAGATTGAAAAGGTATGGTGAAAGGATGCAACTCTGATGCACACCTTTTCTGACCTTAAACTGTGCAATGTCTCTGTGTTCTGTTTACATGACTACCTGTCGATCCACATGCAGATTCCTCATAAGCACAATTAAGTATTCTGGAATTTTCATTCTCCCCACTGTTAGCCACAATTTGTTATGATCCACGTAGTTGAATACCTTTGCATAGTCAATGAAACACAGGTAAACACCTTCTGGTCTTCTCTGCTTTCAGCCGAGATCCATCTGACATCAGCAGTGATATCCCTGGTTCCATATCCTTTTCTGAATCCAGCTTAAATTTCTGGCAATTCCTTGGTACTTTTCACATTCGATCGGATCTCTTTTCTTTGGAATGGGCTCTCTTCCAGTTAGTTGGCCAGGTAGCTGTCGTCTAAATTTCTTGGCATAGATGAATGAGCACTTGCAGTGCTGCATCTGTTTGTTGAAATATCTCAATTGATATTCCATCTATTCCTGGAGCCTTGTTTTTTTTTTTTTGCCAGTGTGTTAAATGCAAGTTTTGACTTCTTCCTTCAGTCCCATAGGTTCCTGATCATATGCTACCTCTTCAAATGGCTGAACATCAACCAGTTCTTTCTGGTATAATGACTTTGTGTATTCCTTCCTTCTTTTAATGCTTCTTGAGTCATGTAATATTTTCCCTGTGGAATCCTGATGCCTGTTGCCACTTGAGACTTGAATTTTTTTCAGCTCTTTCAGCTTAAGAAATGAAGAACATGTTCTTCTCTTCTGGTTTTCCATTTCCAGCTCTCTGCACATGTTATTATAATACTTTATTTTGTCTACTCAAGCTGTGCTTTGAAACCTGAGTAGTCATTAGTATTAAGGGAGCTCCCCTAGGACAGAGCCACCACTGGTTGTCTGGGCAGGAGTCTTACCTCAGTTCTGCAGTTTTTCAGTGGCTGGAATGTAAGTGAGTAAGTGACCCCTTTCTGTGGTGTGCATTGGTACCTAGTCACAAGGTAATGTTGGTGGAAATGTTAAGTGATACTCAAACGCCAAATGTCTCTTTGGTGCTAGAGCAGTCAATTGTGTGTTGGAGGTTGAATGTGCTGAAAAGAAAGTGTTTGAAAGGTTATAACATTATAGCTGATTCACTTGCAAATTTTAGTGCAGTTCAGTGTTGGCTTTAGATAGTGTACAGAAACTTCTTATAAATATTAACTCCCTATTTTAATGTACGTTAGCTCTTCTAAGAAATGTGAAGTATTGAACTTAGAGCATCACAGATGATATTGTTTAGGATGAGGTTAAGTGAAAAAACAACAATGTGAGTCGGTTTGTGGTTGAAAAAAACTGAGAAAGCCATAGTAATACAGTGATTTTATAAAGACTATTAGAAAGTTTTTAAATTGTGGTTAAGTAAAAGTTTACAATCTAAGTCAATTTTCCATATAAAACCCCAAGTACTTGCCTCTCTGCACCTCTGCCTGCTCTCCTCACCTGCCACAGCACCCTCCTCCTTTTCACTCTTCACATCTGAGTTGACTTGAGTATCCACTCAGTCAACACTAGTCCTCTCTTCTCCACCCTCCCTTCTCCCTTCTAAAAAGAAACCGTTAGGACAGCCTCACATATATATTAAATCATAAAGTATACCCACCACATGCATCACTCTGTGACTCTGTGTCCCCAAGCCCAGTCTATTCTTTGTCTGAAGTGTTAGCTTCAGTACTGGTTTCAGCTCTGGGCTAGCAGCAAGTCCAGGAGCCGTGTTCTCAGGGGACCCTCCCGGTTGTCAGTCCATCAGTTCTGGTCTCTTAATGGAGTTGTAAAGATTTTTAAATGATGGCAATACATGACTCAACAGCAGTGGCATTTCTTTTTTAAAAAATTTATTTTAATATAATGGTCAAAGTCAAGTTAACACTGATCTAACTGAAGAAATGAGGAATGCAGCCACTTAAGCTGTTAGTGGCTGGTATGGGAATGCAGGCTAGAGACAGCAGTCTAGAAATAGGCCCACATTTCAAGTTCCTGTCCTGCCAGAGAACTCATATTAATTCTGTAACCGTGTTATCCGGTACAGTAGCTGTTGTTAAAGTCAACCCCGACTCCTGGTGACCCCAAACACGACAAACGAAACACTGCCTTGTTCTATGCCATCTCACTGTGACTCATAGGGTTGTCATGGGCTGAGTTTTAGCAGTAGATCACCAGGTCTTTTTCCTGGTTTGTCTAAGTCTGGAATCTCTATTGAAATTCTTCTGCATCATAACACACAAGCCCCCACTGACAGATGGGTGGTCTCTGCACGTGAGGTGCATTGGCTGGGTCTCCTGCATGGAAGATGAGAATTCCACCATGGAGACACTACTACTGGTGGATATTTTAGCACTTGATACATTGCTGATCCAAATTTAGATGTCTAAAATACACATCGGAGTCCAAAGACTAGTAAGAAAAAAGAAAGTAAACACCTTATTGGTAATTTTTAAAATATGGGTTAAATGCTGGTAATGAGACTATTTTAGATGTGTCAGATTAAATAAACTATATTAAAATTAATGTTCTTTTTTTTTTTCACATGGTTTCTAGCAATTTAAAATGACACTGTATTTCTGTTGGCCAGTGCCTTCAAAAGAAAAAGCTTTTCTCTCTACATTTTTCTTATTTTAGAGTTAACAATCTAGAATATGAATCCCTTTAGAAATTTTGATTTATAATTCCAGAAGGAATTGAATTCATAGTTTACCAGTTTCTCCCTTGCGATTTGCATTTCTCTTGGAGTTCCCTTCTGCTCGGATGAATTTCTTGCATGGTAGTCCTAGGCATGAAATCTGGCTTTTCTATAGTGTTAGGACTTCCATAGGCGTTTGCCAGTGGCCTAGAATAAGACTGATGACACGAAATGCCTTTGGTTCATTGGTTTTAATGAACCCCAAACAGGTCGTTGTTATTGTTGTTAGGTACTGTTGAGTCAGTTCTGACATGTAGCAACCTTGTGAACAACAGAATGAAACAGCGCCCAGTTCTGCACCATGCTTACAGTCATTTTCATGCTTAAGACCATTGTTGCAGCCACTGTGTCAGTTCATCTTGTTGATGGTCGTCTTCTTTTTCACTGACCCTCTACCAAGCATGATGTCCTTCTGTAGGGATTGATCCTTCCTGACAACATGTCCAATGTGTGTAAGACATTGTCTCACCATCCTTGCTTCCAAGGAGCATCCTGGTTGTATTTCTTCTAGAACAGATCTGTTTGTTCTTTCGGCAGTCGATAGTGTGTTCAGTATTCTCCAACACTACAATTCAAAGGTATCAAACAGGTACCATTTGAAAAATTTTATCTCCATCTTATTAACAAAAAGGTGGAATTGCCTTGATAATTCCTAGGTACTGGTCATGTGATGATGCCAGTTAATCCATTTGGAGATGATTCACCTAGGGATTGAAATGGCATTTGCAGTTCTCCTTGTAGCTGGCTTTAGTTTAAAGCTTTCATCACTGCCTCATCCCATGTAAGTTAAAAATTCATGAAATCACTGCCAGCTGAGATGCTTACATATTAATGAGCTTGTGAGCTTGAATGAGTTATGAGGGGGATAGCTAGGAAAATTATTGGTTTTCATAGTTGCCAGAGAATAATGTTAGAAGGATTGCAGAAATAGCCAGCTGGCCTTAGTTGATGCCTCCTATTTTTCCAAATTGGACCCAACACCTCAGGATATATCTTGAGCTTAGATTGTCAGTGCAAATAGTGCATTGTCAGTGCATCTTTGGCTTTGCTTCTCTGATGACTGTACCTTGACTCTGCATGCAGTGGGGTGTTTGGTGTTCAGAGGGAGACAGATCATGCCTTCCTCATCACTACAGAGTATAGCCCAACAACGTATCCGGAACCAATTGCCGCTAAGCTGGTTCCAGCTCATGGAGACTGCATGTATGTCAGAGTAAAACTGTTCTCTAGGGTATTCTAGGCTATGATCTTTCAGGAGTAGACCACCAGGATGTTCTTCCAGAGCATCTCTGAGTAGGTTCAAACCATCAACCTTTCAGTTAGTAGTTGAGTCCACCCAATAGTTATTTTTAAAAAGCTCCAAATTTGACCAGCTGCCTTCCAGTGGTGAGGACCATAGATGTGCTGAAGATAGAGCATCAGGTTTACTTATGTTGGGGTTTTCAGTGGATGAATATGATAGGAAGGGGGATAGGGAGTCAAGTTGTTTGTAAGGGAGGGATTTTTTGGACTAGAATATCCAGATCAGGAAAGGAGGGAAGGAGGAAAACCATGGCAAGACTGATGAATAAACCAAACTCATTGCCAAGGAGTTGATGCTGATAGATAGACAGAGCAGAACTGCCCCGCAGTTTCCAAGGACTACCTCATGGATCTGAACTGCTATTCTCAAAAGGTTGGTTAGCAGCTGTAGCTCTTAACTACTGTGCCGCCAGGCTTTCATGGCAGGACTGATGAATAAAAAACCAAAAGCCAAACCCACTGCCATAGAGTTGAGTCCAACTCATAGTGACCCTAGAGGTCAGAGTAGAACTGCCCCATAGTTTCCATGGAGCACCTGGTAGATTTGAACTGACAACCTTTTGGTTAGCAGGTGTAGCACTTAACTCGCTATGCCACTAGGGTTTCTGGATTGATGTATAGTGACTGTCAGTTAGAAGGCTTAGTTAGGTCAATAACTGTTGTCAATAATTATACTAATCTAAGAGTGGGGTGATACAGTTTGATCAAGGCAAAGTCATGAAAGCTTTCTAGGCACATCTAAACACCTAGAGGAACCAAGTTGCGGGGGTCAGGGGCTGGAGAGCATGTTGTTTGGGGACATTTATGTTGATTGGCATCACGTAGTTCTTAAAGAACATGTTTTAATCCTACTATGGTGACTAGCATCAAGGGTGTTAAAACTTTGGGAGTAGCCATATAAAATACATCTATTGGTACCATCACCTTTGGAGTGAAAAAGAACAAAGAAAACCAAAAACACAAGGGAAGTTTCATCTCAGTGGACTAATGGGCCACGTGAACCAGAGCCTCCACCAGTCTGAGCTCAGCACTAGGTGGTACCTGGCTGCTACCACCAACCACTCTGAAAAGGATTTCAATTAAAGGATTCCAGACAGAGTGGAAGAAAAATTTAGAATACAATTTGAATTCATAAGAAAAAAGAAAAAAGACCAGACTTAGTGGTGTGACAGAGACAGGAAGACCCCCTTTGAATATAGCCACTGGACAAAAGCCACTGCTGAAATCTGTCTTTCAGCCAAGAATCACCAAAGCACTTGATTCACTGTCATAATTCAGGCCTGTAAAACAAACAACAACACACGGGAGAAAGATGTTTCTCAGTTTAATCAAGTGTGCAAAACCAGATGGGCAAATGGGTAACACCTGCCCCAAAGCAAAGGCAGGAAGGGACAGGAAACCTGGATGAATGGACAAGAGGAACCCAGGGTATAAACAGAAAGGGGAAGAGTGATGACACATTTCAGGGATGACAACTAATGTGGCAAAACAATTTGTGTATAAATTTCTGAATGAGAAATTAATTTGCACTATGAACTTTTACCGAAAACACAGTAAAATTAAAAAACAAATGAACAAACAAGCAAGACAAAACAAAACAAAACAAAACAAAAACAAACCAAGAAGAACGGGATGCTAAAGACCAGCATTTTACAAGTGGTTCATTTATTGCTGTGGATTTCGGGTGGGAGAAGGCAGCTGAGTAAGCTGGAGACATAAAGTCAGGGACATGCTTGGGACCAGGTGTTGACTGGCTGCTCAGGCCTGGGAATGAAGTTATCAAGAATCTTTGCAGAAGTAGTGGTGGAAATTATGGCAGTGAATCAAGTGCTTTGGTGATTCATGTATAAATGGGAAGGACCAAGAGATTTGGGGGAGGGGAGATGCCAGTCACATTGAGGTGTAGCAATTGGTATGGTCTGATGGTAGCTGGGAGAGTATGCAGGAAGGATTTGGAAGTGGCCCTGGGGAACAAAGAGGACTTGGGAACTTGGGGTGAGAGAGAATCCAGATCCATTGCCATGGAGTTGATTCTGACTCATAATGATCCTACAGGACAGAGTTGTCCCATATGATTTCTAAGGAATGCCTGGTGAATTTGGACTGCTGACCTCTTTGTTAGCAGCTATAGCTCTTAACAGTCACTCTACCAGAATTTCCTGAGAGAAAATAAGTGGCCCCTGTTTCAAAGGTAGCGAAAGGTGCTTCCTCAGGGAGCAGCCAGGTTCCTGTTAGGGCGAGATGGTGAAGGCGAAGAAAAGACTTAGAGCATATGGAGACCGAGCTTGAGGTGAAAGTGCTTGGGAGGGAAGGAGACGGGGATGACAAGAAGTCTGCAGGGGGTGTGGGGATACAGATGTGGTAATGGCGGCTGGCCTGGTGATGGTGGACTGCTGTGCAGCAGCCACCCAGCACAAACAAAAAAACTAGGCGCTGTTGGTGCAACTATGTGGTGATCTCCAGGATGTATTGGTTGAAGAAAGCGTGGAAGCATGGAGCCTGACAATATTTATGGTATTTTCCAACTTATTTTAACTGAAGAGATTTGCATCCACTCACACTTATTTCAGCAGATAAAAGCTCTCTGAGAGGATACCAGCAAGGCCTGTGGGAGGGTCCCCATTGGGAGGGAATCTGGGGATAGAGGAAGGAGTTGAGCTGTCTTCTTTGTATACGTTTTAGGCCTGAGCTGTCTAATATGGAGCCACTATGCACATGTGGTCATTGAGCACTTGAAATGTGGTTAGGTGACTGAGCAACAGGACTTTTCATTTTATTTAATTTTAATTTAAGTAGTCACATGTGGCCGTCGTTTTAAACAACAGTGTTAGATAGCTTGATAATTTTAAATCTATTTTTACGAAGCACACAAAGTTGTTAATCACTCAAAGGCCAGGCTATTTGGCAGTGAGAGAAAGATATTGAAGGAAGGAAGTGCTGGGGGTGGGGGCCTGGGGAGAAATTAGCATAGGAGGAACTTGGTCAGGCCAAATGACACAGGGAGTTTCACACCTGTCTTAGCCATGCTCGTCTCTGTGTAGGTGTGATGCTGTATAAGACCACAGGAGGTACTGGCTCCTGCTGTGGTGGTACGGCCATCAGGATGCCTTGCCACAGAAGGTACAGCCTGACCCTCTTTGGGGCACCTGACATTTTGCCTGTGACGGCAGCACAGGTGGCGCCGAACGAAAGCTCCCCAGCCCCAGCTGTCTCCTTGGGCATCAGTCAGCTCATTGAGATGAAGGAGGAGGCAAGTGGGAAGCACTGCTCACCTTGGCAGGTTCCTGATCCTGCCAACTCCAGGGCAAATACATAGCCCGGGAGGTGGCTCCCCGGTTCCAAATGTACCTCCAAATGGCATCATGCACAGCAGCATATTGCGAGGTGCATTCGAGACCTTGGAATGGATATTCTTAGAGAGGCATCAGTCCTTTGTGTGTCTTCTCATGTGAAATAAATAGGGCATACTTGTTCTCACCCAGGGGCCTTGCTCTGCTTTCTTATCCAATTTGCTGAGCCAAATGCCTTAGCCTGAAAATGATCAGTTGACAGGCTGGCTTGATAGCCTTTTGATTACTGGCTTCAGCAGTACCCTTACTGCTTCTGGAAACAGCTACAGAGACTGAAAAAGCAAAGTAACAGATTCAATCAAGAGATGATGGATTCATGTCTGATCTAAGTGTAATGCAGAGGCAATGGGTTACATCAAGAGCATGTTAAAATAGGACCCCTTTACAGCTCTTCTCATGGGGTGTTTGATTTGCCCCTAAATCTGGGTGAGCCGATCCCATTTATTCCACATTTGTCTAGTGCTCTTGATGTTACAGAGCTCTTGAGCATGTTTTAACTCAAGATCAAGACATGAACTAGAAGAATAAATAACTTCAGTGATGCTTTTGGTGACTGATGGGACTCAAGGAGGAAAGTGGAGCCTCAGGAGTAGGCCCCGAGCTCCTCTGGCTTGAATCCTTTGGATTGAGTCTTTCCTGAAGACACTTCCATTGAGAGGGCAAGAAATTCTCCTCAGGTTGTAGTGCTGTGGGCAGGACGTATCAATGGAAGGCATATAGACTTGGTGCTTCTTTAAGACTTCACTGTGCTACTCACTTGGTCTGCACAACCTTAAGTGATGATTTAAGTTTCGAAACCTCTGTTTTCTCACCTGGGAAAGGAGAGTTAGAATAACTACCAACCAGCATCGTAGTGAAGACTAAACGTGATACTGACTGTGATAGCAGCATATAAGGCCTGCCAATTAAGTTCATGAACTAATCCTACAAAAAGTGCTACATACCTCATTGCTGAATATCACTACAGTCACCTTTGAAGTACTCTCCTTAGGAACCTGTGCACCAGTGCCAGTGCCTAGTCCACTGTTCAAAGCAATTTTGAAACTCTTTTTTCCTGGAATGGCCATCAGAGCTGTTCTTGTATTATCCTTGGTGTCCTAAATGTCATCAAGATGTCTTCCTTTCAGTATTTCTTTTATCTTGGAGTAAAGAAAAAATTCACTGGGCACCAGATCAGGTGAGTAGGTAGAATTTTCCAGTATAGCCCTTAGTTTACTGGCTAAAAACTCCCTCACTGACAGTGGTGCATGAGCTGGTGCATTATTGTGATGCAAGAGCCATGAGTTGTTTGCGTCTAACTTCTTCACACAACCTTTTCAGAACTTCTAAATAGTAAACTTGGTTAACTGTTTGTTTAGTTGGTACAAATTGATAATGAAACATCCTTCTGAAATAAAAAATGTTAGCAACATCTGTGTGACTCTTGATTTGGACTGATGGAACTTTTTCGGTTGTGAAGAATTGACTGGTCTCCGTTGTGCACTCTTGACAGCTTGTTTCAGGGCTGTATTGTTTCTATGTTCTTCTGGCAGTTTGTGGCATAATCAGTATTCTTCACCAACACCATAATTCAAAGGTGCCAATTCTACTCAGTCTTCCTTATTCATTATCCAACTTTCACATGCATATCAGGTGACTGTATACCTATATTTCATCACCAGTGATAATATGGCCCCAAACATTGTCTTGCCTCTCCAAAAGGTCTTGGCAAACATCAACTCTCATTTGCTTTTGTTTTCTCTGTTGATGTTTTCTTGGTCTGCTATGCTTCTCACAGTCAGCCAATGATTTTGACACATAATTCAATGAATCATTGCGAAGTTTTTGTCACCTCTGCTCATTACTGGCTGCCCTGACCTCTCTTCATCAGTGAGACTTTCCCTCTTCTCAGAAAAACATTTAATACATCTTGTATACTGCCTTTTTCTTGATGGCATTATCCCCATAGACTTGGACTAACATATCTTTGATTTTACTCCCACTCTTGCCAAGTTTAACCTGAAATTTAATGTTTGTTGCTCTAATTCAAGCTCTACCATTCTCTCAATGGCACACAAAGACACACAACAACTGGAATGAATGCCATTCACCAGGACACCGCCTATGTTGACACAGACACGCGTGTGAGACACTGATATACCAGTTATGAAGCCTTACTGAGTTGTCTGTACAGTGCTGACAATGTAAGTGTATGGTGGTGGCAAGTATGCTCAAAAAATGTTAGATGAATTATTAAATTATTAAAATGCAAAGATGTCACTTTGAAGAATAAGATATACTTGACCCAAGCCATGGTATTTTCAGTCACCTGATATGCATGTGAAAGTTGGATAATAAATAAGGAAGACTGAGTAGAATTGGCACCTTTGAATTATGGTGTTGGTGAAGAATATTGATTATGCCACAAACTGCTAGAAGAACACAAATCTGTTTTGGAAGAAGTATAACTAGAATACTTCTGAAGGCTTAGAATTGACAATGGCAAGCTGTTGCCTCATTTGCTTTGGACACATTATCAGGAGGGATCAACCGTGGGAGAAGGACATTCATGCTTGATAATGTAGAATTAGTCATATTGGAATCTCTGGATGGTACAAATGGTTAATGAGCTTAGCTGCTAATAGAAACATTAGAAGATCGAGTTCACCCAGAGGTACCTCAGAAGAAAGGTCTGGCAATTTGTTTCTGAAAAATCAGCTGTTTCAAACCCTATGGAGAGTAGTTTCACTCTAACATACAGGAGTTGGAATTGACTCAAAGATAACTGCATTTTTTTCTTTTAGTCATACTGGGCTAATTTGAAATTGTTCACCAGACTATTTTGCTTTTCAAGATCTTGGAATAAAATTATTTGCAAAAGAAAAAGAAATACACATTTTGACATGTTTAGAAATTTAGTCTTAACCAGAGAGCACTGGTCAGTAGTACAGTGAGATGATAAAAGATGCTTCTTTTAAAGGGAGTATGGTTTAGGAAAGCAGTGATTTCCTGTTAATGGTTATAGAAAATTTGGCAATGATTATTGGTGATGGTTACACAACATGATTAACATAATTGAAATTACCGAATTGCACATGTGAAAAGAATTGAATTGGCAACTGTTGTGCTTTATATATATGTATGCGTGTCTGTGTATGTATAGATATGTGTGTTTGTATGTACATACATCTTTATAACAATAAAAAGAAAGATGAGTCCTTGATTCTCCCAAATTTGTTCCTTCCCCCTCAAAAGAAATCTGATTTGTGTGGGATAAGACAAAACAATACAGGATTATTATAAAAAGTTTATGTAATTCATGAAGGTATAAAGAATATAGTAGAACATCATGCTATGCTTGGTAAAGTAGAGGGTCATCCAAAAAAAGGAAGACCCTAAATGAGATGAGTCAACACAACAGCTGGAACAGTGAATTCAAGTATAAAGATTATGAGGCTGGCAGTATTTCATTCTGTTGTATAACAAGGTCACTGTGATTTGGATCTGACTTGATGGCCTCTAATAACAACAATAGATCCTCCCAGAGATAACATAGCTACTATTTTGATACATTGTATGTGTGCATGCACACATGTGTATGGTTAAACACATGCTGAAAAATATTAAACAGAGATGATCTATGCCTTAGTTACCTAGTGCTTCTGTAACAGAAATATCACAAGTAGATGACTTTAACAAATGGTTTATTCTCTTACAGTGTAGCAGGCTAGAAGTCCAAAGTTAGGGTGCTGACTCCAGAGGGAAGCCTTTCTCTTCCTGGTGGCTCTGGAGGAATGTCCTTGTCATCAGTCTTCCCGTGGTCTAGGAGATTTTCAGTTCAGGGACCTTGGGTCCAAAGAACACACTATTCTCCCAGCTCTTGATTCTTGGTGGTAGGAGGACCCCATGTCTCTCTGCTCCTTCCTTTCTTTTTTATTTCAGAAGCGATTGGCTTAAGACAAACCAAATCTTTTAGATTGAATCCTGCCTTATTAATATAACTACCACAAATTGCACTTCATCAACATCATGGAGATAGGATTTACAACACGGAAGACCACATCAGAGGACAAAATGGGGGCAATTACTTAATACTGGAAATCATGACCTAGCCAAGTTGACTAGGGAACACAGTTCAATCCATGGCAATCCATACATACACTTTTGTAAGCTGCTTTTTCTGTACTTAGCACCATATTTTAAACATCTTTCCACTTTTGAATAAAGAGAGGTGGTTATAAATACCAAAAAACCTTATCCCACTGCAGTTGAGTCAATTCTAACTCATACAGTGACCCTATAGGACAGAGTAGAGGCCCTCATAGCTACCAAGGAATGCTTGGTGGATTTGAACTGCTGACCTTTTGATTAATAGTGGTAGCACTCAACTACTAGGCCACCGAGATTTCCGAGTTATAAACAGAGGTGTGGTTTAAAGAACTTGGCTGCTAACTAAAAGATTGGCAGTTCAGATCCACCAGCCTCTCCTCTGAAATGCTGTAGGGCATTTCAGCTCTGTTCTACAGGGTTGCTACAAGTCAGAATTGACTTAAGAGCAATGGGTTATGTGATATTCTGTATGCGGATCTAGCGCATTTTGTTTAAGCAATTGACTACTGGAGATGGGGGTGTTTCCAATGTCTCAGCGTTAGAAATGACCCTGAAATAACTGTCTTTTACACACCGTATTTTAATTTTTGTTCTCTGATTTCTTTTTTTTTTAAGAATAAATTTCTAGATATAGAAGTCTGCGTCAAGGATGTGCTAACTTATAATTTTGAGGTCCAGTGTCATATTGTGCTCCAAAATGGTCCTAAAACTATTCTTAGTCCTGCTAATTTACCTTCCTGCTGGCAGGGGGGACAGTGCCTGTTACTTGCCTTTGCCACTGCTGAGTGTTCTGCTCGTTTAGGTCTTTGCCACTTGTCCAGGTGGAAAATTCAATTCTCCACATTAATGTACATTTCTTCGGTTACTAGTGGAGTTGAATATATTCTCATATGCTTTTGGGCATTTATGTTTCTCTGGCCAGATACTTAGGTAGGAATGAGAAACCTTTTTTTTCCTTCTGTTCTAGGACAGTTCCCAGGCTACAGCTAGCAGAATTTAGGTGATTAAAGAGGTACAATTTAATAACTGACCATGTAGTTCTACCATTATTCTTTTTTTTTAAATGTCCTATATTATTTCTTTTCATAGATCTAATTATTCATGTTAAGTTATGAGTTGTTGTATTTGTTTACCCTCCATCTCACAAGACTTTAAGCTCGTGAGGGCAAGGGTGTTTCTTAACTGTCTTATTCGCCTTGTGCCCAGTCTGTAGAACAATGCCTGGCACTTTGGAGGTGTTTGATAATGAGTTTCAGAATGAAAGATTGAACTAGGGAACTCCCTCCACACTATGCAAAGTTTTCCTAACCTTAACTAAGATATTGGAGTCCCTGGGTGGTGCCAATGGATTATGCACTTGATTACTAATTGAAAGATTGGAGGTTGGAATCTACCCAGAGGTGCCTTGGAAGAAAGGCCTGATGATCTAATTCTAAAAAACCAGCCACTGAAAACCCTGTGAAGTACAGTTCTGCTCTGGTGCATGTGGAGTTGCCATGAGTCAGAACAGATGTGTCAGTAACTGGCCTTACCTAAGATAATAATAACTATTTCCTGAGCCCTTGCTTTGTGACAGAGGTTATGCTGAGTTCTGCATGAAGTAGAGGTATTATTTACCAATTGTTAAGAATTGTAAATATTCTTCATAAAGGCTCCATGTCTGGTAATGAGTTGGCACATAATGAGTTTGCTCTGAAATTTGCTCTGAAAATTGAGGCTACATTACATCTCCAAATGATCATTTGCATGCCTTGGTTTTTACAGGTTTGTCCTTCTAGTCCTCTTTTTACCTCCTGAAAATTTCCCTTTCTAGCAATTGGCTGTAAAATTAGTGGGAAGGAGAGGAAAAGAGGTTGTGGGTCCAGAACAACTGAGAGCTTTGTCGTTTTCCATGTTGAAATGCAGCCATGGGCTTTTGTTCTAATTCACCAGGGTATGCAAATGGATGGCAGTTGGCCAGACATGGATAAACTATGTAGGCTGCTGTGGAGCGGCCTAAGGGCTGATTGACATTCCCAGAAACTAGTGTTAATGGCCTAAGTCCTCTGGAACATGGCTGTTATGAGAACCACTGTACCCTCCAGTGTCTTGAAGGCCTACAAATAAGGATTGAGTGTCTTGGCTGTAGCTATACTCTTTGAAAGCTTTAGCTACTATTTTTGTGCCAGGCTGATTGGTAGGCAGGACTCATTGAGTCCTTGGACTGAGGCTCTGTATCTTTGCTGTCCAGGAGCAGGTCCTTTCTTTGTCCACAGCTGTGGCTTCTGTGCCACCTGCTGCAAGGGCAATGCATGTGCTGAACTGAGAGTTATGGTCCTGGTGAGGGTCAGGGCCCAGGACTATGAAAGGTACCCGTATTTCACCTTGCAGATGGTCACACTTTGCAAACTTGAGCCTGGAAGTCAGGGATTTGCCATCTGTCTTAGTTATATACTGCTACTGTAACAGAAATAGCACAAGTGGATGGCTTTAACAGATATTTGTTCCCTTATGGCCTAGGAGGCTCTTATCAGGTGTCATCAAATGGGTTCTGACTCATAGCAAGCAACCCTGTGTACAGCAGAACAAAACACTGCCTGGTTTTTCTAGGAGGCTACAAGTTTGCAATCAAGGTGTTAGCATCAGGGGAAGCCTATCTCTCTCTGGCTCTGGAAGGATTTCCTTTTGATCAGTCTGGGAACTTCTTAGCATGGGGACCCTGGGCCCAAAGGACATGCTGTTCTTTTGGCTCTTATTTATGGGTGGTATGAGGTCCCAGTGTCTCTGTGCTCACTTCTGTCTTTTTTATCTCAAAAGAGATTGACTTAAGATACCACCTAATCTTGTAGTTTGAGTCCTGCCTCTTTCACATAAAGGCCCCTAACTCCACCTCATCAGACAGGTAGGATTTACAACGCATAGGAAAATCACATCAGAAGACGAAATGCTGGATAACCCCTCAACACTTGGAACCATGGCCTAGCCAAATTGACACACATTTGAGAGCATAGAATTCAATCCATAACCAAAATCAAAAAGCCCCCTTCACCACCAGAGTTTGTCAATCCATAGAAAATTCATGCCTTTGCCATGTGTAAAACACACTCACCTAGTCATATCATAGCAAAACTCAAATTAACTCCAAGTCTTCATCTGTGGACTCTAGATACAAGTTATGTGATTACAAAGTATGATGGTGTAGCAGACAGGTACAAGCTAGATATTTCCATTATAAATGGGAGGAATTAGGGGAAAAAAAGGGATAACAGGCATCAAACACACTACATTACCCTTCGAGGCTTAAAAATAATCCTGTATTCTCTGAGACAGTTTAGGCAATGGCCCTCCCATCCAGACTATGAGTATTGGCCACACTCTCTGGATTCTGGGTTGGGGGCCCCTTGGCTCTGGACTTGAACTCTGTTTTTTGGGCCCACTAGAATGGAAACTCTGCTTCCAGGCATTTGGATGGCCCTGTTCTAGTCCATGCAAGTGGTAACTCCACCCTTTCACCCCAGCAGGTCACATTCTTCTGTCCCTTGGACATGGCCATCCCACCTCCTCAACTTTGGATAGTAGATCTGGCCCTGCCTGCTGCCACCAATGAATGGTAGCCCTATACTCTAGAACCCCAAGTTGATGAAGATCTGACTCTTTGAAGCCTAGAAGGCTGTGGCTCCATCCTTTGAGAACTCAGAGGTCCTGACCCTGCCTTTTTAGACTGAGACAGGTTGGCTTCTTATGTTTCTTGTCTCTTCAGCTTCTGCTTCCTGGTTCCTTGGCTTCTCGGTCGCTCCCACAGCTGCTCTGCTGGAACAAGTGTTCCGGAGTTCTATAACTTCATCAGTAGGTGCCTGGATGCACCCCACTCCATCAGTAAACCTCAGCCAGAAGGCACTCAACTCTTGTTTCATGGGTTGATAATCCTCTGATAAGTGCCCAGAGACACTCACTCTACCCATAGCCTTCTGTGCCAAAGCACCAAGCTATCTCGCTCTGTGAGTCAGCTCCAGTACAGCGTCTCACTGGTCTCCTGTTTCTGCTACTGCTGGTTCTCTGCTGCCAATTCTAGTGTGCTGCTTCTTGCTGTCTACCCCATCTCCAGTGTAACAGCTCTCCTCATTTCCTTCTGAGTCCATGCCAGAATTGTCCTTGATGTCCTTAATCCCACCAACAGTCTATTCAAGGCAATCTAGGCTTTTACTATTAGGCACTTGAAAACTCTTCCAGCCTCTATCCATTTATAGTTTCAAAACTGCTTTCACATTTTAAGTACCTGTTAGAGCAGCACCCCACTCTTGGTACCAAATTCTGTCTTAGTTATCTAGTGCTACTATAACAAAAATACCACAAGTGGATGGCTTTAACAAAGATAAATTTATTTTCTCATAGTTTAGGAGGCTAGAAATCTGAACTCAAGGTGTGGGCACCAGAGAAAGGCTTTCTATCTCAGTTGGCTCTGGGGGAAGATCCTTCTCATTAGTTTTCCCCAGTCCAGTTGCTTTTCAGCTCAAGGACCCTGGGTCCAGAGGGTGCACTACTCTCCTGGCTCTTATTTCTTGGTGGTATGTGGTCCCCATGTCTCTCTGCTTGCTTTTATCTTTTTTATCTCAAAGAGATTGATTTAAGACACAACCTAATCTTGTAGGTTGAATCCTCTTTAACATCATAGTGGCAGGATTTAAACACGTAGGAAGATCACCTCAGATGACAAAATGGTAGGCAGTCACATAGTATTGGGAATTATGGCCTAGCCAAGTTGACACACATTTTGGGAGAACACTATTTAATCCACGACACTGTCCCTCCAGCTCTGTTCTCTGCTGCTCTAGCAACTGTGCTTTGAGGTAGAGGGCCTAGCTTCAGACCTTTGTATAGCACTGAGATCTCAGGGAGACAATGAGAATGAGATTCTTTCTCTTTGTGACCACTTTTGCCAGCAGACCATTTTGGCATGCTCTTTCCCTTCTCAGAGAAGTCCTATATACAGAGAAAAACTCTGAGCTTGTTTTCTCTTTGAAGCTTTAGGGTCTGTATTTTTTATGGGCATATTTCTTCCTACTTGTCTCCAGATTACTCCATCTCCAAAATATTGAGAGATATTTTCTTGACTTTTTGATTTGACTATGTATAATGCTTGGCCTTGACTGTTAAACATCACTGAAATGTTGATGTTGGTTAATAGCTGATGTTTAGTTTCTTCTTTATACATTTTGAATTTTCTGAAGAATTTTTTTTACAAGGTATATATGTTGCTTTTGTAATCATAATAAGCAAATTTACTTTATTTTAAGGAGTAAAGAAAGCAGGTCAGTCTGGGAATGAAATTACAAAGCTCTCATCTCTTGTATGCTGATTCTGCCTTCCTGTAATTATGCTACTGGGTGCTGTTGTACTTCCCATCAACACCACTGGGTGCATCAACGTGTGATTGCTTCTGTTATGAAGGGACCCACTACAGTTCCCATAGGCTGCCTTTGGAGGTCTATGAAGTCATGGTCAATGGAATTCTGTTGTTTTTTTGTCCCTGTCTCCCAATGTTCTCTTAGGTAGTTGTACCATTTGGACTTTTAGTGACCATGATTTTTCACCAATATCTCCCTGTATCACTGTTAAGTTTATTGATATCATTAAGTTGCAGACATTCAAAGGAATACTTGAGTCTTTTTTTTTAAGTTTCTGCCTACTTCGTGGAATAGTCCTGAGAAACAAGATAATATTGGTAAGTTGCTTCACATATAGTAGCTAGCTGCCTTTGTCTGGGTTCTTTAGTGGACTAGAACAAGTAAGAAACCTATATATGTTTGCTTATTTGTTTAATTAATGGAATTTACTCCTGTAATTGTGAGGGGCTGGCAAGTTCAACATCTGTAAGTCTGGTGGCGAGGCAAGTGAAGAGTAAAGTATTTCTGACAAAACGCCCATTTATAATTGGAGACAGAGCACACCGTAAGGAGACTCCTTTTTTTTGCCCTTATGGCCTGTGATTGGATGAGGCGCACTCACATTGTGAGTGTAATCAGCTTTACTTAAGGCTAACTGATTTAACCATATGTAAGTACATCATAAGGAGTCCCTGGGTAGTACAAATGCTTAATGCCTTCTCAGCTTCTAACTGAAAGTTTGGAGGTTCAATCCACCAAAAAAAACACCTCAGAATAAAGGCCTGGCAGTCTGCTTCCAAAATATCAGCTACTGAAAACCCTACAGAGTATAATTCTACTCTCATATACATGGGGTTTCCAGGAGTCGGAATAAACTCATGGAAACTTTTCTTTCTCTCTCTCTCTTTCTTTTTGACAGCTTCTTGGCAATATCTAGACTAGAGTTTCACTAAACAACTGGGTACCCTAGCATAGCCAAGTCAACTAGTTGATAAACAACATTAGCTTCACAGTCTCCAAAAGTTTTGGAGACTATTTTAAAAGTTGGCCTTTTAGGCAGTTATTATTATTCTTTTTTACTTTATTAAGATGTAATTCACATCCCTTACAGTTTACCCATTTAAAGTATATTATTCAGTGATTTTTAGTGTGTTCGTAGTATGTTCACAGTCAATTTTGGAACGTTCTCATCCCCTGAAAGTGACTTCATTCCCCTTAGCTGAAAGGTGAACCCAAAATGACTTTGTAAATGGAGTTCCTCATACATCATCCTTGTAGCTCCCAGAGAAATTATTCTTCCAAACTGAGGGACAAAATAAAGAAACATCTGTGTTTTAGGGCAGTTCCTGCCACACAGAATGTAACAAACTACCTTTCACTTCTATTTTCTCATTTGCAGCATTGAAATTAAACTGCTCATCTTACCTGCCTTGGAGGTACCCTAGGAAAAGTATTAAAAGAGAAGATGTTCTGAAGAACTGAGACGTGAAGTAGCACACGTGTGGCTTTATACTAAAGTTGTCTTCCAGATTTTTCCCCTTTGTTGTTGTTCTTAATTGTGTCGAGTCTGCACCAACTCATGACCTTACTTACAATAGATTGAAATGTTGTCCAGTCCTGAGCCATCTTCATGACGTTAGTACCTTTGAGTCTCTTGTTGCAGCGATTGTGCTAGTCCATCTCACTGAGGGTTTCTCTCATTTTCACTGACCCTCTAGTTTATCGCACGTGATGTCCTTTTCTAGTGATGGGCCTTTCCTAATGAAATGTCTGCAGTACGCAAATTGAAGACTCACATCCTTGCTCCTAAGGAACATTCTGTTTGGGTTTCTTCTACTATTATTTGATTTCACAATGTGTCAGGTCTTGGTTCATTAATGGCCAATGCATCAAATCTATTCTTGAGATGGTCTCTGAATTCAGGTGGGATATATTAAAGGTCATAATTTGGATCTCATGGACTTGTTTTACTTTTTGTCAGTTTTGACTTGAACTTGCATATGAGCAATTCATGGTCTGTTCTGCAGCAAGGCCCTCAGCCTTGCTCTGACTAATGACACTGAGCTTCTCTATCACCTCTTTCACAGATGTAGATATTTGATTTCTGTGTGTTCTGTATACTCACCACTGATATTGTTGAAAAAAAGAATTTGCAATGAATAAGTCCTGGGTCTTGCAAAATTCTATCACAGAATCTCCAGCATTGTATCTATCCTTCTTTGTTTCCATCTTTCTGAATTCAATCACCAGTAATTATCAGTACATCTTGATTGAATGTTTGATCAGTATCAGTTGCAGAAGTTCTTTATTTTTGGCATTAGTGATTGCTGCATAAATTTGAATAATAGTTGTATGAACTTGTCTTCCTTTTAGGTATATGGATATTATCCTATCACTGACACAGTTGTACTTCAGGATAGATTTTGAAATGTCCTTTTTGATGATAAATGTGGCACCACTTGTTTTCAATTTGTCATTCCTGGCATATAACCGACAAGACTAGCTGATTCAAGATGGTCAGTACCAGGCCATTTCAGCTCGCTATGTGGTCCATTTCATTTTTGACAACTTCCAGTGTTGTTACATTCAAACATCATACATTCCATGTTCCAGTTATTAAGGGATATTTGCAGTTATTTATTCTCATTTTGAGTTGTGGCCCATCGGCAGATGAAGGTTTTAAAAGCTTAACTCCATCCACGTCATTAAGGTTGACTCTACTTTGAGGAGGTAGCTCTGCCCCAGTCATGTTTCAAGTGTTGTCAAACCTGAGGGGCTCATCTCTTGGAACTTTATTAAATAATGTTATTCTGCTATTAAGAAAGTTTTCATTAACCAGTATTTCTCAGAAGTAGACCACTAGGTCTTACTTCTTTGTCTGTCTTAGTCTAGAAGCTCTGCTGAAACCTGTCCAGACTGGGCAACCCTGTTGATATTTGAAATACTGGTGGCATAACTTCCAGCTTCAAAGCAGTACTCAAGCCACTACAGTTTGACAAACTGACAACAAGTGGTCATTAACAAGATAGGAAATATCACTAAATAGACAGAAAAGATAGCAAAGACTAAAATAGATTTCAGAGGAGACTCTTAAACTAGTTTTTATACACAAAGCAACTAAAGCAAAAGGAAAAAATGATGAAGTAAAGGAACTGAACAGATTTCAAAGGGTCACTTGAGAAAACAAAGTAAAATATAATGAAATGTGCAGAAACCTAGGATTAGAACATCAAAAGGGAAGAACATGCTCAGCATTTCTCAAGCTGGAAGAGTTGAATAAAAAATTCATGCTTTGAGTTTCAATATTGAAAGATTCTATGGGGAGAGTATTAAATGATGCAGGAAGCATCAAAAGAAGATGGAGGGAATACACAGAGTCACTATACCAAAAAGAATTGGTTGACGTTCTACCATTTCGGAAGATAGTATATGATCAAGGACCAATGGCATTGAAGGAACAAGTCGAAGCTGCACTAAAAGCACTGGCAAATAACAAGGGTCCAGGAATTGGTAGAATACCAACTGAAATGTTTCAACAAACAGATGCAGTGCTGGAGGTGCTTACTTATCTTGCAAAGAAATTTGGAAGACTACTACTAGCCACGCGAATGGAGGAGATTCATATTTTTAAAATTTTTATTGTGATAAAGTGAAAGTGTACAATCCAGATCAATTTTGCATGCCCACATGCTTGCAGCTCCATCTGCTCTCCCCAACCAGTAACAGCACATTTCTCCTTTTTGCTCTATACTTCTGGTATTCTCTTAATGAGTACCTGTCCCCTCCAATCTTTTTTCTTTCATGTAGAAAGAAACTAGTAGGACAGCCTTCTATAAATGTATAAAACAGTGAAGTACACACACCATATGCTCACACTGTGTCCCTGAGTCCACCCCATTCTTGTCTGAAGAGCTGACCTCAGTACTGGTTTCCGTTCAGGGCCAGTAGTATGTCTAGGGGCCATGTTCCCAGGGGTCCCTCCAGGCTGTTGGACCATCAGTTCTGGTCTTTTAGTAGAGTTCTTGACTGTACACCTCTTTTTCTTGTGTTGCTTCAGGGACTCTACATTGTGTCCCCCTTCATGGCAGCCTTTGGTGGTGACTGGGTGCCATCTGGTTCTTGTGGTCTCTTGTTGATACAGTCTCCTATTCACACAGGTCCTTCTGTCTCCTGGGCTCTTTTTTCCTCATGTCTTTGTTGTTCTCAGTCATCATCTGTTCCAGATGATTGGGACCGTTTGGTGTACCTCAGATGGCGGCTTCCTAGCTTTTAAGAACCCAGATGTCACTCACCAACATGGGGTACAGAGGACTCTCTTAAAAAAAGACTAGTTGTGCCAGTTGACCTCAATGTCACCTGAAAACATGGTCCCCAGGCCCTTGGCACTGCCACTCCATCCTGTGAAATAGTGGGTTAAGTTTAGAAAACCGTTCAGTTTACAGTGTAATCCAGTTATGCTGATCTGCTCTGTAGTGCATGCTGTCACTGCTTTCACCTAACCAAATTCCCATCAACTATCTAATTTATAACCAACCTTCTCCTTCCCTTCTCAGACTTGTAGCTATCAGAGAGTCTTTTCTTCTGTACATAAGTCTGTTTTTAAGTCCTTATAGCAGAGGTCTCATATAATACTTGTCCTTTTGTAACTCACTAATTTCATTCAGCATAATGCCTTCTAGTTGAAACCAGATTATAAGAGGCTTCCTAAAATCATCATTGCTCTTTATGATTGCATAATGTTCCATTGAGTATATGTACCATAGTTTGTTTATTCGTTACCTGTTGATGGGTACCAGAGATCCACATTTGTGCCCAATGCAAAGAAAGGTGATCCAGCAGAATGCAGAAATTATCAAACATTAACATCACAAATAAGTAAAATTTTGCTGAAGGTAATTCAAAAGCAGTTATAGTACTTCATCTGCAATAAACTGTCAGAAATTGAAGCCAGGTTAAGAAGAGGTTGCGGTACAAGAGATATCATTGCTGATGTCAGGTTGATCTTGGCTGAAAGCAGAAAATACTTGAAAGATGGTTACCTGTGTTTTACTGACTATGTAAAGACCTTTGACTGTATAACATTTTGAAGAATGAGAATTCCAGAATACTCAGTTGTGTTCTTGTGGAACCTATATACAGACCAAGAGGCAATGGGATACTGTGCGTGGTTTAAAATCAGGAAATGTGTGCATCAGGGTTGTATCCTTTCACCATATGGACATTCAATCTGTATACTGAGCAAATAAATAATAAAAGGAAGAAGAACTCAGCATCATAATTGAAGGAAGAATCATTAACAACGTACAATACACAGATGACGCAACCTTGCTTGATGAAAGCAAAGAGAACTTGGGCACTTACCGTAGCTTTGAGTATGGGTTATACTTCAACATACAGAAAACTAAAATCTTCACAACTGAACCAATAAACAACATCATGATGAACATAGAAAAGATTGACATTGTCAAGGATTTCATTTTATTTGGGATCACAATCAATGCTCATGGAAGTAGCAGTCAAGAAATAAGATGACCTTTACACAATACTGGGCAGGCCAGCACAACTTGTACAAGACAAGGTCATAGAAACTTCATAGACAAACTTGAACTCCCTGAGGGACCTAGTTGCTGGGCTGAGGGCTGTTGGAACCATGATCTTATGGAACGTCTAGCCCAACGGGTGGAACAGTTTGGTGAGTAGTGTCTGGGGTCTTAAAAGCCTGTGAGTAGCTGTCTTAGATCCTCTGCAGGTCTTGCCCTTTTGCCAACAAGAGGGAATGGAGAAAACAAAGGATACAAGAGAAAGATTATTCCAAAGGACTAATGGTGCACATTTACCATGGCCTTCGGCAGACTGAGTCCAATACAACTGGATGGTGCCTGCCTACCACCTCTGACTTCTCTGACAGGGATCAAAATGCAGGGTCCCAATCAGAACTGCAAAAAATATATAGAAAAAATTCTGACTCACGGAAAAAACCAAAACAAAAAAACAGACTTACAGTCCTGAGGCAGACCGAAGAGACCCCGTGACTGTGGCTCCCAGACACCCTTTTAACTCAGTAATGAAGTCACTCCGCAGGCTTACCTTTCAGCCAAAGATTAGACAGGCCCATAAAACAAAGCAAGACCAAAGGGGCATACCATCCCAGAGGCAAAGAACTTGAAAGAAGGATATAGGAAAGCTGGTAATGAGGAACCCAAGGTTGAGAAGGGAAAGGGTTGACATGAGGACTGCCAATTAAGTTCATGAACTCATCCTAGAAAAAGTGCTATGTACCTCATTGCTGAATATCACTGCAGCCACCTTCAAAGTCCTCCCTTTGGGAAGCTATGCACTGACACCAGTGCCTAGTCCACCCTTCAAAGCAGTTTTAGAACCCTTATCAGAGCTGTTATCCTTGATATCCTGAATGTCATCAAGATCTCTTCCTTTCAATATTTCCTTTATCTTTGGATAAAGAAAAAAGTCCTTGGGGGCCAGATCAGCTGAATAGGTAAGATGTTCCAATACCATTATCTGTTTACTGGCCAAAATCTCCCTCACAGACAACTATACAGTTAAGTTCACAGACGTGCCACCTTGCCACTGTGTGCGTGGCCATTCCAGAAAGAGTTCCAAAATTGTTTTGAAGGGTGGACTAGTTACTGGCATTGGTGTGTAGCTTCCCAACGGGAGTACTTAGAAAGTGATTGTAGTGATATTCAGCAATGAGATGTGTAGCACTTAGAAACTTCACTTTGTGGTCTTGTCAAACCTTGTGTGTTGGGGGGTTGTTAACCAGTGTTAGAAAACATTATGTGTACTAACTGTTTAATGAGAAACCATTTTGTTCTGTAAACCCTCATCTAAAGTACAATAAAAATTAAAAAAAAAAAAAAGAAAATCCAACAACGTATTGCATTGGGCCAATCTGCTGCAAAAGACCTCCTTAAAGTGTTAAAAAGCAAAGATGTTACTTTGAGAACTCAGTTGCACCTGATCCAAGCTGTGACATTTAGTCACCTCATAGGCACAGGAAAACTGGACAGTGAACATAGAAGACTAAAAAATTGATACCTTTGAATTGTGGTGTTGGTGAAGAATACCGAATATACCATGGCCTGCCAGAAGCTGATCTGTCTTGAAAGAAGTACAGCCAGAATGTTCCTTGGAAATGTGAATGGTGGGACTTCACCTCACTTGCTTTGATGTGTTTACCAGGAGGAATCAGTTCCTGGAAAAAGACATCACACAAAGTAAAAGGTCAGTGAAAGCCAGGAAGACCCTCAATGACATGGATTGACACCAGTGGCTGAGTGATGGGCTGAAACCCATCAATGATTGTGGGAATGGTGTAGGGGCAGGCAGTGTTTGTTCTGTTGTATAGAGGGTAGCTATGAGCCAGAAGTGACTCAAGAGCATCTAACAATTGTTTGTTTTTCTGGCAGTTCATGGTATATTCAGTTTTCTTTGACAACACTACACTTCCCATGAATGTTTCTTCTGACTTTCTTTGTCACTGTTACCCTTTCACATGCATATGAAACACTTGAAAAAACTATGGCTTAGGTCAAGCACATCTGAGTCATCAAAATTTTCTTAAATTTTAAAGAGATACTTTGCAGCAGATTTGCATGATGCAATATTTTGATCTCTCTCTGTTTGCCGTGGATTGGACCATGTCCCCCCCCCCAAAAAAATATGTGTAGCCATTTGGCTGGGCCATCATTCCCAGTATTTTGTGATTTTCCTCTGCTATACATCCTGATCTTTGCCTGTGGCTAATAGATAGGATGATTATATTTAAAATAGGACTAGGATGGGGGTGAAACACTTTTGCTCAGGGAGTTTCCCTGGAGTATAGCTTGCACCACATTTTATCCTTTTATCCTATGGAAGATAAAAAGAGAGGGAAGCAAGCAGAGAATTGGGAACCTCATACCATCAAGCAAACAGCACTGGGAGAAGAGCTTGTTTTTTAGACCCGAGGTTCCTGAGCCAAGATGCTCCCGGACCGAAGACAGATGCAATACAAGGCCTTCCTCCATGATGGATAAAGAAGGAAAGCCTTCCCCTGAAGAGGACACACTGAATTTGGACTTGTAGCCTACTGGGCTGTATAAGAATAAACTTTTTTCTTTTTAAAGCCATCAACTTTGTGGTGTTTCTGTTAGAGCAGCACTAGATAACTAAAACACTACTTTTTAAAATAGTGTTTTATTGTATTTTCAGTGAAGGTTTACTAGGCAGTTTAGTTTTGCTTTCAACAATTTCAACACAAGTTATTCAGTGTGAAATTGGCTACATTCTTTACCATGTATGAACATTCTCATTATTTCCAGCTGCTTGTTCTATTTCTATTAATCTAGTTTCCTGTCTGCTTCTCTTCCATCTTTGTTTTAAAGTCATTCTTAATCATTTGTTCTCATATGGGTGACTTTTAAAGGAGCACAGTACTTGCGAGATACAGTGTTTGTGCCAATTTGTAATCTAGCTACAGAGTGACCTCAGGTGCTAGTTTGAGTTCAAGGTTTGAAGATTATCTCAAAGCAGTAGTGTTAGGAGTGCTCAAGTCTCAACCATTCCAGTAAGTTCCCCCCCCCAAGGAATTTGAGGTACTGTCCCACATTTTTCTCTCATGCTATCAGGGCCCAGCTTTAGAATGGTCAGTAGTGGTATCTGGACACCACCTAGTTCTTCTGGTCTCAAGGTAGATGAGGCTGTGGTTTGTGCAGACTAATTGTTCTGTAGATTCGTTTCTTCTTTGAGTCTTTGATTGCTTTCTTTCTCTTTTACTCAAGATAAGTAGAGGGCGATAATATTACCTTAGATGGCCTCTTGCAGTCTTCTCAGGCCTTAAATACTACTTACCAAATTAGAATGTAGAACATACTTTTATTATGTCAATTGACTGAAATGTCCTAGGAAACTATGGTCCTCATCCTTCAAGGCCAGAAATCTTACTCTTTGAGGTATTGGGTTCTATCTAAGAAGCATCAGTACCTATACCCCTAGTGATGCAAAAGAAGTGACAGGAACAGACACATGCACACCTCTGTTTATTATAGCACTATTCACAATAGCAAAACAATGGAAAAGTGCCCGTCAATGGATGAATGGGTAAGTAAAATGTGGTACTTACATACATGAATGTATGTGCAGACAGTCCCAAATGTATATACATACAGACATATACCTACTGCCATCGAGTTGGGTCTGGCTCTTAGCAACCCTAGAGGTCATAGTATAACCGCCCCATACAGTTTCCAAGGAGTGCCAGGCAAATGCATGTGTGTGTGTGTGTGTGTGTGTGTGTGTGTGAAGTTGTCAGAAGTCACCAGCCACTCATTGGAAACCCTATGTGACAGTTCTGCTCTGTCCTATGGGGTCACTGTGGTCAGAATTGACTTCACAACGGGTTTGGCTTTTGGTTTGTATGCATGTATGTATAGCCAGCGCCAGGCCAAGCCAAGTGCCGTCGAGTCGGAACTGACTACGTATACATGCCTACATACATACCTCTGTCTGTCTATCGGATGTTATCACTGTTGTCACAAAATTACATATGCCGTAACATTTAACAGTACGTCTTGTTTGCTCGTGTTCTAAAAGTGACATCATATAGCTTCTTCAAGCTGGTTACACTTCACCCTCATTTGGTTGGTGTTATGTTTTCCGTTACCAAAAATAACAAGTATCTGCTATGTAGACTGTGAATATCTCTCCCTTCCACCATCCCTGAAAATCACTGATGAACATTAGTTTTTGTTCCTGTTGTTTCATAAACATGAGCCCATAAGATATTTGTTTTTTTGTGATCACCTTATTTCACTTAACATAGTTCTAGGTTCATCCATGTTTCAAGATTTGGGGAAACTCATTTTTCTCTATTACTAGGTAGTATTCTGTTGTATGTATGTACCATAGGAGTGGAATTGCTGGGTTATATGGCAGCTCTACCTCTAGTGTTTTGAGGTCCACCAGACTGTTTTCTACAACAGCTGTATTTGCATTCTTACTAGTAATTGATGAAGGCTCTAATTTCTCCACATCCCCTCCAACACTTGATGTTTTCATTTTTTTTTCTTTTTTTCCAACCTTGGCCATCTTAGAGGGAGTGAAATGGTATCTCATCATGTTATTAATTTGCAGTTCTCTGATTGCTAATGATATTGAGCATCATTTCTTGTGTGCAGCAGCCACTGGAATATCCTCTTTGGTGAAGTATTTTGTTTGATTTCTTAACTGCTCTCTTCATGGGTATTGATTGTTGATCCAAAGAGAATGAAATCATTGACAACTTTGTTTTTTCCTCCAGTTATCCTGATGTTTCCACTCTAATGGCTTGTATTCAAGTATTCTGTGTATGGTTAGGAAGGTCACTCTATGCCTTAAATGGGGGGGGACCACCCTCAGCTAAGGAGTCAATTTTGACTCATATGGATGCTATAAGACAGGGTACAGCTGCTCCATAGAGTGCCATTGAACTGCCAACCTTTTGGTAAGGAGATGCAGCACTTGACCACTACACCAGTTTTAAATGGAAGGGCTAAAATGGCTCCCTTTCCATAATTTTCCTGGGACAATAAAAAAAGTTTCTGTTTCCATTGAATATTCTGTTTGTCATTAAAAAAGAGATTACTAGGTGTTAGCACTACCAAAATTTATTCCTTGACATTTTCAGCAAAGAAAATCTTTTGCTGTTTCTAGGTGTGTGTTTTTAATGAGCATGCTCAGTTATATAACTGCTGTGGAGGTCACCTGACAACAAATAGGTTTCACTGACCTTACCTGCTATTTAAATCAAAGCACAAATCCTTTTTCCCTCCCAAGGTGACTGAGGCTGAGATCATAGAAAATTGTTAGAGGCATAGTTCTTCCAGAATATGGAGGCATATGTTGGCACCTTAAATGGAGTACCCTCCAAAAATAATAGCAGTGTGAACTGTATCTTCATTCTCTGAGACAGGGCCTGTTGACAAGCCCTATTGGAGAGTACAAAAATAAGTTTGGGGAATGACACATTTAGGCCCCTGTATTTCAGTACCCACTTTTACCTGTATTTTGAGCAAGATGTTTCACCAGTTTCAGTTACAACAAATCTGGATAAATTCGTGCTCTTCCCCAAGAGTATGTGTGGTGCTTGGATTGAAAACTCAGGAGAAGAAATCACAGGGAGACACTCAGTACTGTTTTATTGAAGCATAGTTAGAATAATGGGCAAATGAATCTTGAGGGATTCGGTGAAACATTAGCAGATCTAAACTGTCTTTATTTAAAATTTTCTTGGTAATTTCTGGGATAGTAAGTGATAATCTGGGTATTTAGGTTTCTTGGTTCTGTCAATTTAGCATGCATTTTGTTTCATATATGAGAGGGTAATAATTTGTGTTGTTTAGAAAAAGTCCAGTTGTAGCAGATTCTTTTCAAGAGAAGCTCTGTTATAACATCTTACTCTGATACACAGGTATGACAATTATGTGTGTAAACCTGCACTGTGTGCTTACACTGGCAGCACTGTACAAACAATTCAGTAAGGTTTCATAACCTTGGTGTATCAGTGTCTCACAGCTGTGTTCGTGTTGACGTGTTGTAGTGTCTTGCTGAATGGCTTCATTATTGTTGTTGAGTATTTTTGTGTGCCCTCGTGAGAATGTCAGAGTGAATTAAAGCAAAGAACAAACATTAAATTTCTTGTTAAACTTGGCAAGAGTGGAAGTGAAATCAGGGACATGTTTGTCCAAGTTTACGGGGATAATGCCTTGAAGAAAATGGCAGTGTATAAATGGATTAAATGTTTTTCTGAGGGAAGAGAAAGCATCACTGATGAAGAGAGGTCAGGGCAGCCGGTGACAAGCAGAACTGACAAAAACATTGTCAGAATTTGTACCAACTGGACAAGCAGTTAATCAGATTTACTATTTGGAAGTGCTAGAAAGGCTATGTGAAAAAGTTAGCCGAAAGTGACCTGAACTGTTTGCCAACAACCCATAACTCTTGCATCACAATAATGTACCAGCTCACACGGCACTATCTGTGAGAAAGTTTTTAGCCAGTAGACAAATAACTGTATTGGAACACTTTACCTACTCACCTGATCTGTGACTTTTTTATTTACCTGAAGATGAAGGAAATATTGAAAGGAAGACGTTGTGATGACCTTGAGGACAGCAGGCTAATATGATGACAGCACTGATGGCCATCCCAGTAAAAGAGTTCTAAAATTGCTTTGAAGGGTGGACTAGTCACTGATGTTGGTGTGTAACTTCCCAGGGGAAGTAGTTCAAAGATGCTTGTAGTGATATTCAGCAATGAAGTATGTAGCCCTTTTTCTGGGATGAGTTTGAACTTGATTGCCAGACCCCATATCTTCATTCAACAGTGAGTTATTTAGTGTCCACTATGGTGATTGACTCGATGGCACTGGGTTTTTTTTGGGGGGTGGTGGTGGTGGTGATATAGTAGTTAAGTGTTACATCAGCTAACCAAATGGTCAGCAGTACAAATCTGCCAGGAGCTCCTTGGAAACTCTGTGGAGCAGTTCTACTCTGTTCTGTAGGGTTGCTATGAGTCAGAATTGACTCAGTGGCACTGAGTTTGTGTTCTGTTGTGTGCCAAGTAAACAGCCCTGGTGACACAGGGGTGCTGACTAGAAGGTTGTTGGTTCAAACCAACCAGCTGTTTCATGGAGAAAGATGTGGCAGTCTGCTTCCATAAAGAGTACAACCTTGGAAGCCCTGTGGGACAGTTCTACTGTGTCTTGTGGGACTGTTATAATTCAGAATCTGTTCGATGCCAATGGTATGTGCTAGGTAAGAAGCCCTGGTTGCACAGTGGTTAAATATTGGGCTGCTAACCAGAAAGTTGGCAGTTTGTACCCACCAGCTGCTCTGTGGGAGGAGGATGTGGCAGTCTGCTTTAGTAAAGATCACAGCTTTGGGAACTCTATGAAACCATTCTGCTCTGTCTGATAGGGTAGCTGTGAAGTCAGAATCAACTCAGAGACAATGGGCACGTGCCAGGTCCTTTTTGAGGCACTGATGGAAACCCTAGTGGTATAGTGGTTAAGGGCTACGTCTGCTAACCAACAGTTGGGCAGTTCATATCTGCCAGGCACTCCTTGGAAACTATGGAGCAGTTCTACTCTGTCCCATAGGGTCACTAGAAATCAGAATCTACTTGATGGCAGTGGGTTTTGGGTTTTGGGTTTTGATTTGGGGAACTAGACGGAGGCAAAAGATAAACAAGCTCCCTGTTCTTATGGATCTGAAAAGGAGAAGACAGACAATAAAATGATTTCATAGAGCAGTCAGGGTCCCTGGGTGGTACAAGTGACTGATACACTCACGTGCTAACCAAAAAGTTGGAGGGTTGAGTCTCCAAAGAGGCATCTGGGAAGAAACACCTGGTGATGTACTTTCAAAAGTCAGCCACTGGAAACCCTATGGACACAGTTCTACTCTGACATGCATGGAGTCTCCAAGATTTGGAACTTAACAGTGCTTGGTTTTTGATAGAGTGGTATGAGCTGTAAAAGAAATAAACCAGGGTGATGTGATACTATGAAGGAGGCTCCTCGTAAGTTGGAGGTGAAGGGAGGGCCCTGTGAAGAGATGACATTTGAACTGGTACTTGGAATCACAGGAAAGACCTAGAGAAGAAACTTGCCTGGAAAGATTGGTTCATACAGAAGCCCAGCTTAGTGTGTCTGAATGTATCAGTGCTTAGACTGGAAACCCTGGCAGTGTAGTGGTTAAGTGGTATGTCTGCTAACCAAAAGGTAGGCAGTTTACATCTGCCAGGCGCTCTTTGGAAACTCTATGGGGCAGTTCTACTCTGTTACATAGAGTCTCTGTGAGTCGGTATCGACTCAGATGCAGTGGGCGGTGGTGGTGAGTTGGCATTGACTCAACTGCAGTGGGCGGTGGTGGTGATAAACCACAGAGAGGGACGAAGGAGGGGCAGCCAGTGCTCTGGGAGCCTTTGCTGGGAAGTTTTGATTAGAAGAGCAGGGAGCAGCCATTGGCGAGCACTATATCAGGGGGTGAAGTGAGCTGATTATATAATTACAGTTGGAGCACTCAGGTGGCTTGTCATAAGGGGATTCTGCCAGCTTCATGAATATGTGAAGCCCTGTGTTTATTCTTCAGAAATGCAAATATTTTGATTCACTTCACTAATTGTAATTGTGGTATATGTTTGTAGAATGAATAAATTTGTATTAGTACAAATTTTAAAGAGAAAATTCTCTCTCATTCATACTTACCTTCATTCCTCTCCCCATAAAAGGATCATAATGAGCAGTTTGATGTATTTACTTTCAGAATATCTTCTGTGCAAATAAAATATAAAACACGCCCGTGTGCTTTTATATACATGCATGACTAGGCATAAATGAAAATAGGATCTTTCTGTACATATTGTTCTGGGACTTGTTTCTTCCACTTAGCACAAAAGCAAGGAGTTTTTAAATGTCCTGCCTATGTTTCTAACCCAATGTGTTTAATGGCTTCAGGGCATTCTGTTATCTCTACCTTAATCTGTTTAACTTGTTTGGCAGAGTGGAGGGTCAGTGAAAAAGAGGAAGACCCTCGATGAGACAGATTGACACAGCGGCTGCAACAATGGGCTTAAACATAAAAATGATTGTGGGGCGAGACTGGGCAGTGTTTCGTTCTGTTGTTCATGGGGTCGCTAAGGGTTGGAACTGACTCGACAGCACCTAACCACAACAATCTGTGAACAATCTTCTTTTAGGAAGCCTGAGCTATCCTAACCTTTACCATTTTAAGACTGTGGTTCCTTTTACCATTTGCCTCTTAATCTCTGCATACCTCTTGGTTTATTCTTTTAAGGCCTTTGAGTTCTGGGGTGCTTTTTGTCTTTAAGAAGGGCAGCTGAGCTGTGAGTTTAAAAATTTTTAGTGCATGTGAGCCAGTCTGCATTCTGTATAAGGGGTAAAGTTGGTTTGTTGGCAAGTGCATCTTACACGGGAGAACTGTCAGGCCCTAGGTTCGGAGGAGCTGTTGTTTGGTCCTGATCTGTAATCTTGCATGTTTCACTGAGTGGCCACAGTGTTTGGAAACACTGCCAGCCGCAAATCCACAGGAAGAGAACATATTCTGGGACTGGTAAGCTCACCTATTTTACATGTATATTGGAGCAGCAGTGCTCCCCAAGCAGCCATCACCGTGGCACAGCTGTGGTGCTGTGTTAGGCTGATGCCCCAAATATCATGGGTAGCTAAAGCTGGGGACAGGCTTACAAACAATGGCCTTTACAAAACTGAAGTCTGCCCGTTGCATAATTAATCCATGATTCTGTGGTTATTTGAGGCAGCATCAAGCATGTTCCCGATTAAATACTCATTTCTTTATTATTGAATCTACATTTTGCAAATATCACATCTTTTCAACAGCAAAGGAGCTTAGGGTGGAGGATTTGGCTGATGGAAGGACTTGAAAGGAAGAAACAGTTTAGCAGTAATTTTTCTGAATGTGTTGTTTTGTCCAATCCTTTAGATTGTGCAAGAAGACTAGACTTTCTTAGCTGTTTGAGGAAGAATTGCAAGGCATTTGGGGCTTGCTGTGTGTTATTTGAACTTAAAGTCCAGTGTAGAGATTATAGAGAGTTGTTTTCTCTGTTTGTGGTGCAGCCAACTTAAATAACTGAGCTGACTGGGAGGCCAAGATCACGGAGCCAGTCGAATGGGATCGATGACTTCAGAAAGTGTTCACCTGGTCTAAGGCGCCGGCTTCTAACAGTTCCTGGGTTAAACAGAGCTGAAAGTGTGCAGATGGCCAAAGACCAATGAGACGAGTAATGTAGAGTTGATGGAAACAGGGATGAGGGGATGGAAATACGATGGGGAACAGAACGTAGCTACTTTAGTAATGAGATGAGAGCAGAGGGAAGGGGAAGGGAAATCACCTGCAGTGGAGAGTACGGGCGCCAACCTGCCTCTTTTCAACAGTCTGTCCTTTAGGAGGGGCAGTAGGCAGGGATGGCTGCTGGAATTGGTCCTACAGTGCAGCAGTTATAAGAGTGCTTGGCACAGGATAAAACTGGTTGCTGCTGCTGAGTCAATTCAAACTCCTGGTGACACTCTATGTGACAGAGTAGAAATTTGCTCCACAGCACTTTCAGTGACTGATTTTGCAGAAGTAGATCACTGGATCTTGCTTCTAAGACCCTCCTGGGTGAGCTCTAATCTCCAGCTTTTCAGTTAGCAGCCGAGCAAGTTAATCATTTGTACTACCCAAGGACTCTTGGAGCACAGGGTAAGCGCTTATACGTATCATTGTTTATAGGCATTGTAGTAGCTGGTTTTTACAATGCAAGTTTAGGAGAGACACTATAGACTCAGTGACTTGGAAAAAAATTATGAAGGAGAGAGACTTGGGGTAGGTGCTGAGAGGTAACAGGACATGAGCAATGGTGGATTTTAACTGAGTTGATTCATGTTGGCTGGAAGGTGTATTGGCTGGGACAGTTTTAAAAATGACAGTGTTGTCAAGTGCTGGTGAGTCAGTTCCAACTCCTAGAGGCCGTATATGACAAAGGTAGAATGTGTTGTAGGCTTTCCTAGGCTGTAATCTTTATGGCAGCAGATCACTAGGTCTTTTCTCTCCATGAGTGTCTGGTACAATTACTATTATTATTAATAGCAACACTTATTTCTTATAAAATGCTTACTATAGACCAGGTACAATCAAAGCATTTTATATACTTCTTCTCATTTCATTTGGACAGCGATGGCAAGATATCTATTTCTACCCCTGCTTTATAAAAAGGAAACTGAAGCTAAATAATATCATGTACTTTATAACTTTCCTACTCCTCTCCTTCCCCTCGCTTCTCCCCGCATTTATAAATCTGCCAAGTAAAATAAGTTTATGGTGAACCCGGGGGCAGGGATTGAGGGAGAATAAGCCATAAAACAGCCATGAAGATGTGTGTGAGTGATGCATGAAAGTATAGATAGAGGAAGCAAAGGAAACTTACTCTGTAAGCATCTTTTTAGTATTCACTATCCATGCTGTGTGTTAGGTGCTTTACCCCAGACTTGGTTGCAGTTTTAATGGTCTGAAATAATTGTTATCTTCATTTTTCACATAAATAAAGTAAATCTCAGAGAGACAAATATAACTTGTGTAGGATCACCCAGCTAGTGTTATCAAAGCTAGAATTGAGGTGTCTTTACCTAACCAAGCAACTACCATGCATGGATGGTCTGGTTTTCTCACTTTGGCTTGTCAAGGGAGCAAGATCATGGTTCAGTGCTGAATGTACATCTGAACTTTGATTTGAAACCACCTGGGGCCATCCTACTTCACCGTCATAGGCCCTCAGCTACTGCCTCTTTCTGTCTGTCCACCAACAGAGACATGAGCACCTGCGTCAAAAGCTCTCTAGGGGTAGGTTTTGGGAATTAGCCAGTCTATCTAAATATCTTAATGACCTTTTAAAAGGAACATTTTTAATGGACAAATAGAACAAGTCTGCCCCCTGCCCCCTGCCTTCTCTACATCAAAATCAGAATGATATAATCAGGTGAAGGAGTTGGACCTTAGACCCCAGGTTGGAAAAAAAATCAAATAATGGTTGAGGAAATGTGGAAAATATGAATTAGTTTCCTCTTGGATCCTGAGCTTTATAAGATTGGTTTATTTCTGAGGAAGTGTGTGTGTGTATGTGTGTGTGTGTGTGTGTGTGTGTGAGAGAGAGAGAGAGAGAGAGTAAGTAAGAGAGAGAAAGACAGAGAATATGTATGTATGTATGTGGTGGTAAATTTTATAGTGGGAGAAAATGTATTTGCAAGTTAGCTACTTCACAGAAATAATTATTTTGATTTATTCCTCCTCCAGTCCCAGGGGAATGTCTATGTTATTAGATTTGGTTCCAAAGAAGGCATGTGTTACTGAGTCAAAGAAAAAGGCATAGACTAGTAATTCAGCTTTTGTTCTTCACTAGAATGAAAGTGATTTGGGTAGATTTTCTTTAATTAAAAAAATATATATATCAAATTGTGATTAAGTGAAAGATTATAATCCAAATTAAAGTTGCATGACTACCTATCTGCAGCTCCTCTGCTCTCCTTGCCTGGTGACGGCACAACACTTCTCCTTTTCGTTCTATATATGTTGCATCCTCTTAACAATCTCCTGTCCCCTCCTCTGCCTTCTAGGAAGGGGCTAGTAGGACAGCATCCTATAGAGGCATAGAACCTTAAAGTACACACACCATATGGTCACATTGTGTTCATGAATCCCGTCCATTCCTGTCTGAAGAGTTGACCTCAGCAATGTTTTCTGCTCAGGGGCAGCAGCAGGTCTACAGGCCGTGCTCCCAGGGGAACTCCAAGGCGGCTGGACCACCAATTGTGGTCTTTTAGTGGAGTTCTTGATGTGTACCCCTCTTATTCTTGTGTTGCCGTTGGAACTTGACATTGTGTGTCCTGTTATGACTGTGTTTGGTGGTGGCTGGGCACCATCTTGTTCTTCTAGTCACATGTTGATACAATCACCCATTCACATGGATTCTTTTGTCTCCTGGGCTCTTTTTCCCTCATGTCTTTGTTGTTCTTGGTGATTGTCTGTTCCAGCTGAGTTGGGATTCTTTTAAGACCCCAGATTGTACTCATCAATATGGGGTGCAGAAGACTCTCTTAGCAATAGGCTAGTTATGCTAATTGACCTCGATGTCCCTTGAGAGCATGGTCCCCAGACCCCCACACCAGCAACTCTATCCTTGCAATATTGGCTTAAGATTAGAAGAGTTTTCAGTTTATGTTGAAGTCCATTTAAGTTGATCTTCTTTCTACTGTGTGCTGTCACTGCTTTCACCCAACCAAATGTCTGTCAACTACCTAATCTATAACCAGCCCTCTCCTTCCTTCCCCTCTCCTGCAGCTGTCAAAGAGTCTTCTGTACACGAGTCTATTTTTAAGTCTGTATAGTAGGGGGTCTCATGCAATATTTATCCTTGTGCCACTGACTGATTTCAGTCAGCATAATGTCTTCCAATTGAAACTAGGTTATGGGATGCTTCCTAAAATCATCATTGTTCTTTAACATTGCATAGCATTCCATTGAGTATATGTACCATAGTCTGTTTTTGCATCCATCTGTTGTTGAGCATCTGGGTTGATTCCATCTTTTAGCTATTGTGGACTGTGCTGCAATAAACATTTGTGTCCATGTATGTGTTCATGTGACTGCCCTTGCTTCTGTAGGATATATTCTGAGCAGTAGGATTACTGGATCAAATGATATATCTATTTCCAGCTTTTTAAGGAAGTGCCAGATTGCTTTCCAAAGAGATTGTGCCATTCTACAATCACACCAGCAGTGTAAGAGAGTTCAAATCTCTCCACAGCCTCTCTATGTTGTTTAGTGTTTTTCTGAATCATGGCTGACCTTGTTGGGATAAGATGGTATCTCATTGTAGGATTGATTTGGATTTCTCTAATAGCTAATAATCGTGAGCATTTCCAGATATGTCTTTTGGCTACCTGGATGTCCTGTTTGGTGAATTGTCTGTCCATCTCCTTTGCCCATTGCTTAAGTGGGTTATTTACTTTTTTCTTGCTGATATTTTGCAGTACCTTGTAGAATATGGAGATCAGGCATCAGTCAAACATGCAGTTGCCAAATGTTTTTTCCCATTCTGTAGATGGCCTTTTAATTCTTTGATAAAGTCTTTGGATGAGCAAAAGTGATTCTTAGTAGTTCCTATTTATCTATTTTCTCTTCTGTTGATTGTGCTTTGTCAGGTTTTGAAGTCTGTCTATATTGTGTGTTAAAAATTCCATTGTTGATCCTATTTTTTCTTGGATGAGCTTTATTGTTTTAGACTTGATATTTAGGTCTTTATCCAACTTGAGTTGGTTTTTGTATAAGGTGTGAGATAGGAGTCTTGTTTCAGTTTTTTTGCAGATGGGTATCTAATTTTGCCAGCACAATTCGTTAACAATCTTAGGGCCTTTGTCAATTATCAATTGTTCATAAGAGGATGGTGGCATCTCTGAGTCTCAGCTCTGTTCCATTGGTCAATATGTACCATTTTGACTAGAACCAGCTTGTTTTGACTACCATGGCAGTGTAATAGGTTCTAAGGTCAGGTAGTGTGAGGTCTCCCACTGTGTTCCTGTTCTTCAGTAGTGCTTTTCTTATCTGGGGTTTCTTTCCTTCTTAAAGTTGGTGATTTGTCTCTCCATTTTGTTAAAAAATATCACTGGAATTTGTATTGGGATTGCACTGTACATGTAGATTGTTTTAGGTAAAATAGACATTTTCTTACTGTTAAGTTTTCCTATCTATGAGCAGGGTAGGTTTTTCCATTTATGTAAGTCTCTCTTGGTTTCTTGCTGTAAGATCTTTTAGTTCTCTTAGTAAAGCTCTCTTACTTGTCTAGTTAGATTTATTCTTAGATATTTTATCTTCTTGGGGGCTATAGTAAATAGTATTGATTGGTGATTTCTTCTTTGATGACCTCTTTATTAGTGTAAAGGAATCCTACTGATTTGCTTATGTTTATCTAGTATCCTGATACTTTGCTGAACCCTTCTATCAGTTTGAGTACTTTACTTATGGATTCTTTAGGATTCTGTGTGTATACAATCATATTATCTGCAAGTAAGAAAGTTTTTACTTCTTAGCTAATGTGGTTGCCCTTTATTTCTTTGTCTTGTCTGATTGTTTCGGCTAGATCTTCTAGTACAATGTTAAACAAGAGAAGTGTGAGTGGGCATCTGTGTCTAGTTCCTGTTCTCAAGGAGAATTGTCTTAGTCTTTTTCCATTTCCTTTTTAAATTTCTTTTCTCTGTTTTCTCCTCATAAATGCTGGTGTCATTACTCTGTTTTCAAGGTCACTAAGTCTGACTTGTGTCTCTTCAATTCTGCTCTTTTGGTTTTGGATTGAATTGTCTAGCTCTGTAACTTTGTTAATGATCTGCTAGATGTCAGATAGTTGATGTTCCATGAGTTCAAATAGCTTGCTTAAATTTTCCTTTTGCTCTGCTGCATTTTGTTTAATCTCTAGGAGGGCTCTATATGTAATTCTTTTGTACTCAGCCTCTGATAGTTTCAGAAAGGCTTCTTCTTCTGGGAAGTTTTTTTTTGGAGTTTTCCAGAGCCATGGTGGGCTGTTTCTTTAAATGCTTAGAGATGGATTGTTGCCTTTGGGCCATCTAGAGGCTGTTTAGTTTGTCTGGTGTTACCTCAACAGAACCTGAAGTCTAACTTTGAGAGGGGAGTTGGACACCAGCTGCCTGTGTGTACTCTAGTGACTGGCCCCAGTGGACTCTGGGGTGCAGGCTCTGCTTCTTATCTGGCAAAGATAGCACCCTATTTGTGGAGTCACTGGAGAGCTGTCAACTGACCCTTTGATGTGAGTCAGTAAAGCCTGGAGGAGATGCCGCTGTTCTGCTCAGCATTTTTTTCTCCAGGCAGTCTTATTTTAAAAATTTAGGAGCTATTTGACAGCTGCCCAAATCAGTGAGGACATCAGGTGTGACAGGTGCCACCTTCTGGCTGACAATGAAAGCTCCTCTTCAACTGTCTCCAGATACTGTGACGTAGTTCAAAGTAAGGAGGGATTATGGCTTTGCTGCCATCCTGTCTGCAGATGCTGTGACGCAGTTCAAAGTAAGGAGGGGTTATGTCCTTGCTGCCATCCTCATCTGGGCCCTACGTGTAAGGTAACACTGTATTAAACACAGCCTTCCAAAAGTGCTTTCCAGACTGGCACTGCTTGGGAATTAGCCATTGCTGAGGCCTCCAGTTGGTTCACTCTGTTTCCCAGCTGACCAAGATGGTATCCCTGCCTAGCTGGCCTCCCTGGCATGAAACAGTAAAATCTATGGCAGAGATCTGAAAAGAGATGGTCAGGGGGCAGAAGTGCTGTCAGTCAGGAACTGGGCTCTCGAAATGTGGCTGTCCCAAGCACTATCTCTCTGCTGCACTACACACTGTTTGTGTTAGCACTGCAGTTCAGCGTATTTTCTGGCTCATGCCATCTTGCTTCCTGGATAAGCAAAAAACAAAAAAGGAAAAGAAAAAAGCATCAGTACCTGCAGTCTGTCCAAGCAGTGAATCAGCAGGAGTGGGACTCAGTGTGCTCTGTGTCATCAAAGAGAGGTAGTTTCCTGTTTAGTGCAGTGTAGTCCAATTTGACAACACTGTGGCATATCCTAGGGCTCCCTGGGTGTCCAGAGAGTTCTGTTGAATTATCAACCCAGGCCTTAGTTTTCAGAGGCAATTGAGGACATATGTGTCTAGTATGCCATCTTGTCTCCACCTCCTAGAAAATTTTTTTTTAATTGTGACTAAGTGAAAGTGTACAATCCAAATTAATTTTGCATGCACCCCTATCTGGAGCTCCTTCTGTTCTCCTTGCTCTGTGACAGCACACTCTTCCTTTTTACTCTGTACTTGTCCTAACCTCTTAATATGCTCCTGTCCCTTCCTCTCCACCTTCTTGTCTCACATATACAAAGAGATGAGTAGGACATCCTACAGTAAATGGATAGAACCATAAAGTACACGTAACATATGGTCACATTCTGTCCATTCCATGTTTGTCCAATGAGTTGACCTCAGTAATGTTTTCTGGTCAGGGACAGCAGTGGATCTAGGGGCCATGCTTCCGAGGGATCCCCCAGACCATTGGACTGTCAGTTGTGGTCTTTTAGTAGAGTTTTTGAGCTGTACCCCTCTTTTTCTCATGTTGCCACAGAGACTCAACATAATGTGCCCCATCATGGCTGTCTTTGGTGGTGGCCAGGCACTATCTAGTTCTTCTGGTCACATGTTGATGCAGCCTTCCATTCACATGGGTGCTTCTGTCTCCTGAGCTCTTTTTTCCTTGTGTCTTTGTTGTTTGGGTAGATTTATTAAGGAAGACCTACTTTGGATTTCTGTGTGGCCCATTTTGACTGAAGTGTCTTCTGACCTTAGAGAGAAAATCTGGGAGTATCACAGTAAAAGATGAGCCATTACCTGAGGCAGCTGAAGAAATAGAAACATTTGTAGAATTAACTTTAAGGAGTCAGTATTTTGGTGAAGAGCAGGTAGTGTCCATCCTCCAACCAAAACACGAAACCAGTTGCCTTCGGACTGCTTCTGACCCATGGCAACCCCGTGTGTTGCAGAGTAGAACTGCACCTCATAGGGTTCTCATCGGCTCTGATCTTTCAGAAGTGGATCACTAGACCTTTTATCCAAGGTCCCTCAGGGTAGAGTTGTGCCTCCAGTTTTTCAATTAGTAGCTGTATCTCTTACTTTGGGTTTGAGCCACCCTTGAAACTCAACTGGGGTCACAGAGCTTCTTAACTTGCATGCTTATAATTTCCTCAAGGGCCTGGACAGGTGGCTGATAGGGAGCATTTCTTTGGAATGGCTTTAGTAATTGCCTGATTTAGTCTTTCCCAGTGTTGAAATTCCTGCCTTTTGCATTTCTGTTCAGCAATGGCCCTTTAGCACCAACATCAATACTTGTAACTTCCTTTTGTGTGGTTTTGAAGACCAGTTGTAAAAATATACATATATCCTAATGAATATTTTGGCATTTTGAAACTAAAGCATATGTATTATTTAAAAATCAAACAATTACAAAATATAAAAATAAAAATCAACCTCTGTCTTAGTCATCTAATGCTGCTATAACAGAAATACCACAGATAGATGGCTTTAAAAAGAGAAATTTATTCAGTGACAGACTGGTAGGCTAAGAGTCCAAATTCAGGGTGTCGTCTCCAGGGGAAGTCTTTCTTTGTTGGCGCTGGAGGAAGGTCCCTGTTGTCAATCTTTCCCTGGACTGGGAGCTTCTGATGCACAGGGACCCCAGATCCTTTCCAAAGGATGTACTCTGCTCCTGGCACTGCTTCTTTCTTGATGGTGTGAGGTCCCCTAACTCTCTGCTTGCTTCCCTTTCCTTTATATCCCAAGAGACTGCCTCAAGGTACATTATAGCCTTCTACATTGAGTCCTACCCTACTAACACAACTGCCACCCTTTCTCCTTCATTGATATCATAGAAACAGGATTTACAACATACAGGAACATCACATTATACTGGGAATCAAGGCCTAGGCAAATTTATACACACAGTTTGGAGGGACACAACTCAGTCTGTGCTACAACTTATCCCACCATCAAGGTAAAATGGTTGGTTTTTGGTGATTCTTGTTTCTGCATGGGAGTTGGAGAGCCTCTCTGTTGTTGGTCTTATCACTAAATACATCTCTGGTAATTAGAAAGCTCTTGTACCTCCAAAAATGCCTACCGTCCCTCTCCCTCATCCCCAACCAAGGTATAGTATAGAAGGATTTTAGAATCTGGGACTTTTTTGGGGGGGGAAGGCAGTAAATATCCTTTGCAAATGTTAAGAATTTGCTGTATTTCCTTCTAGAACATTTCTCTGAAATATTTTTAAAAGTCTTTTGTAAAGTCTTCCTTTCTGTCCTCTTCTCCCTTCCTCTCTAGTGTGTCTGCACATACATATACACACACACCTGTACATGCAAGTGTACAGATTTATAGAACAGCTAAAGGAAGTGAGGTAAGAAGTTAGTGAGAAGATAATGTCTTAGTTACAAAGAAGATGACATTGGTTGCTAGTCAGATAATAGTCATGTCTGAAAAATAGTCTATTGTGATTGAAAAGGAGATGAGGAGGCTGGGATATAGAGCTACTGAGGTTAATTGATAGCATTCTAAAAACTAGTCCTTTGCCCCATTTTTGCTTTGAGATGTGATGTCTTGATGGAGACTAACTAAAGTGGGTAGACCCTGAAGGATGGGAGACTGGTGTGTCCATCAGTCTTGAGTAAAACACTCTGGAGCGTGCTGCCTTTTAACTGTACTTTATTTATTCTATTATTAAGTTTTCCCAGTTCAAATCCACCAGACATTCCTTGAATACTCTGCGGGTCAGTTCTACTCTGGCCCCTAGGGTCGCTGTGAGTTGGATCTGACTCGATGGTACTTGGCTTGGCAGTGAAAATTGTATTGGGGTTGGCAGAAGGCAAGACTTGGAGAAGGAGCATTTACCATATTCTTCCAAATGCCAAAGACTTAGTATTTTAGAGAAAATAATGGTTTAAGACTGATTTCCTAAAAGACCTGTCAGGACACTGGGTCACTGGGCTGCTTCAGTGCAGTGTGCAGTCACTTTAGCTCTGACTTTAGAAGGTAATGCAATGGTTAAACATTAGGTTATTAAACTAAAAGGTTAGCAGTTCAAATCTATGAGCTGCTCCTCAGAAAGCCTATAGCCAAGTGCCGTTGAGTCGGAAAGCCTATGGGGCAGATCTGTTCTGTCCTGTAGGGTCATTATGGATCTGAATGGACTTGGGAGCAGTGGTTTTTTTTTTTTTTTTTTCCATCTATATAGTGGGTCCCTGTGTCTGACTCAAAGGCACTGGGTTTTTTTTGGGTATGATGTAAGCAGTTAATGAGCTCGGCTGTTAACTGAAATGTGGGAGTTTTGAGTCTACTCAGGCTCCTCTGAAGAATGGCCTGGTGATCTGCTTCCCAAAGATCAGCCACTGAAACCCCTGTGAGGCTCATTTCTACTCTGATACACATGGAATCACCATGAATCAGAGTCAGTTGCAGGGCAACTGGTTACTCTAGACAGGCTTTATTAATTACACAGAGGTACATGTCAGGCAGTTGATTTGTCTAGCATGGTTAGAGTGTGGATTTTAATTGAGCTCCTCCCTGAGGTATCTGTGATGTGGATAGCTAACTACTTTACCTTAAATGCCTCTTAAAATGTTGAATGGTTTCATAATGTTCTACGGTTGCTGTGAGTTGACATTAGATTTGGTTTTTATTGTGCTGAATTCGTTCTGAAGTGTCCCTTCCTTCATCTTTTATTAGAGGGCAAAAGCACCTTTTTTCTGTTTTCTTCAGAAAATGTTTTATGCAAAGAGCAAAAGCAACTTTTTCCCCTGATTACTGTAGGCAGACCCAATTTAGCTTTGAAACATTTGTGGAAAGTTTATGATGAGAACTGTGATTGGCTCTGGAAGCAGTTACATTGACAGACAGCTCCGTGAGTCTGGGCCCAAACCCTCTCACCAGTGTTCCTTTCAGGAAGTCCCCACCCTGGCCCCTGGACAGTTTGATGTGTGGTGTAGATGCCTACAGCATTCCTGCCTCTTTGCACTCATGCAGTTGTTTTTCCTATTTCTCCCTTGACAGTACTGCACTGCAAGGCCATCTTCCTCTGGACATTTTTTCTGGACCCTCCCACCTCAACCTGGAGACTTACTAGGGGTAGACGCTATGCGAAGTGTAGCTCAGCTGCTGAAGGCAGGCCCTCTGCAGCAAGTCCAGCTTGTTCCTCTTGCTCTCGGGTATGCTGAATGGAGGCAAGAGGCAGATTCAGTTTTCAGCAGGCTCTTTTCCAAATATGAACTTCTGGGTCAAAGTTTCTTTGAGAGAGTCAAAGTAGTAGAGAGTTGCTGTTTGCTGTTGCCAAGTTGGCTCCTGACTCCAGGTAAACCCGTGCGTAACAGAATGAAGTGCTGTGCTGCCCTGCACCATCCTGCACCATGAATGGTTATGTGTTGGATCTTGGTGATCCATCAGGTTTTCATTGACTGATTTTTGAAGTAGCATTGTAGCAACATACAACTTCCACTGACAGATGGGCGGATGGTGGCTGTGTGTGAGGTCCGCTGGGTGGGAAACCAGCCCCAAGTCTCCCACATGGAAGGTGAGAATTATTCTATCACAGAGTCACCACTGCCCCCTGATAATATACACTTATCTACTCCATTGGGTGTCATCTTTATCCAACAGTTACAATGGCACAGCTAAGGAGACTAGGACCATTGCATACTGCTTGGTGATTGATTCTGTAGCTGAATTCTTGCAAGGTGGAGGCAGATTTAACCCAGAGATTACTGTGATGTCCGTATGTGGAAGGTCACAATAATGTCATTCCGGATGATCCGACACTGATAGGAGGTGGGGGAATCTGTCACTGAATGCAGCCATGCTTATTGGGGAGGGGCTCTATCGGAATCCCTGGTTGCCTTTTGAAGCCCACACAGGTGGGCCCACCCCCAGTGTTTCTGATTCCATTGGTCTGGGGTAGGGCCTGAGAATTTGCATTTCTGATAAGCTACGGGAAACCCTGGTGGCATAGTTGGTTAAGTGCTTTGTCTGGTAACCTGAAGTTTGGCTGTGTAAATCTGCCAAGTACCCTTTGGAAACTCTATGGGACAGTTCTACCTTGACCTCTAGGATCGCTATGAGAGGGACCTGACTCGACAGCAGTGGTTTTTAATGAGCCACCAGGTAATGGTAGATACTGCCAGTCCTGATTCTGCACTTCAGTGATTTAACCAATTTGAAGACAGTGGATCTTATACTTGGCTACCCCTGGGAATCTTTCAAAAAGTCGTGATGCCTAGGCCACTTGCAGAGCAATTACACCTGTTGATCAGAGAACAGGACCCAAGCATCAAGCTGCCCAGGTGATCCTAATGTGTAGACAACTTTGAGAACCATTGTTCTCGGACAGCATGCTCAAATTTTAATGAGCTTCTGCTCTAACAGAAATATCACTAGTAGATAACTTTAATAAGAAAAAGTTTATTCTTGCACAGTCCAGTAGGGTAGAAAGTCTACTCCTGGAGGAAGGTCCTTATATTGCATCCGTCTTTGGTCAGGGAGCGTCTTGGCCTAAGAACCTCTGGTCTGAAGAGCATACTCTATTCCCGGTGCTGCTTTATTGATGGTGTGAGGTTCTACTCTCTGCTGCTTTGCTTTCCTTTTATTTCTTATAAGATAAAATGGTAAAAGGGAGCTGGGAGGTGACCTTAGGAAGGGTGTTGTAGTCCCAGCCTAATCATCTCTAACATAATCCTATTAGTTGTGGGCAGAGATAGGGATTTACAGCACAAGAAAATCACAAAATAGAGGCAATCACAGAATATAGGGAATCATGGCCTAGCCAAATTACTAAACATATTTTTGAGGGGGACATAATTTAGCTCCAACATACCTTGGGATGTTAAAATGCAGATTCTGGCTCAAGAGGTCTGAAGAGAGACCTGAAATTCTAATGAGCTTCTGGGTAACGTCAGTGCTGCCGATCCAAGAACCACACGATTGGTGACAAGCTCCCCAAATACTGGAGTAGAGCAGGTTTCTCAACTCTCACTCTATTTACATGTTGGTCTGATATAATTCTTGGTTGTGAGGGCTGCCCTGTGCAGTACAGCATGTTTAGCAGCATCCCTGGCCTTTACATACTAGATCACCGTCCCCACCCCCAGTTTGTGACAACCAGATGTTGCCTGGGCCCACAGTCTTCCCCAGGACAACAATCACAAAGGGAAGTCACATTCTGAGTGGAGTGGTGGCACGTTCTGAGGTTGGATTTCAGGGCCTCCCCTTTCTTTTGAGTCTCTGAGTGGTACAGAGTGTTAACATGCTTGGTTGCTAACCAGAAGATTGGATATTTGAGTCACCAGACATGCCTTGAAAGAGAGACCTGCAAATTTACCATCGAAAACTCTGTGGAGCATAGTTCTGCTCTGACACTTGGTCACTATAAGCCGGAGTTAGCAACAGTCAGTAGTCTTTTTGCTTCATATTTCTCTCCTAAATGAAACCTTCATTTCTTTGTTCAGAAGGAGAACCATGTATCCATGTCTAGGACTGGTCCTCAGTGCTGGAAGAGGCCACACGATGACTAGCATAATTCAGACCGAGATGAATTAAATATCAGCTCCTTTGCCTAAGGCAGAGGAAGGAGGCACGACTGTCATGAAGCAGTGCCTGCCTGAGAGGCTGGAGGGCTTTGGGTAGGGTGTTGGGGAGACTGAAGTGCCTTTCCAGGAAAGACACCAGTAATTGCTTTATGTGTGTTTTTAATGGAAAACTTGTCTGTCCCCATTTCTAGTCAGCTCTGAGTTAAACAAACAAACAAAAGTTTTCTTTCTTTTTGAGCACCATGCCTCAGCTCTTTTCTGTTAAATGAGGTTTTTGGCGTATGACCTTTTAACAAGTCCATGAATAATTCTCGTCATTGACAGGCTGCTGATGTTTTTATTCCTCAGTGTCATCATAGTTCACTGATAACACACACACGCTGTGACCTGCCTCCACCACCTACACACCCTCAGACAAGCTATTAAATCAGTGAGCCTTGCGAATGGCTTGTCTCTCTCAGTGGTTTGAATGGGAAGCCTGTTTTACATGGAGCTTGTTAATGGTTAATAAAATTATTGCGTACATATGCATCGGTCTACACATAAGCCCCTAGTACTCTAATTCGGCTGAACTACCTCTGTTGTTAAGAGTGCAGATTGAATGCTGAGCTCTGATTGCCTGAGACCTCATTATATAAGCCCCGCTGGGGGTGGTGTCGTTTCTCCATCTGTCAGAAAGCCAATGGGCAATGATAATTAGGCAGAGAATGGGCATCATAAGAGCCGCTGAAAGCCAGTGTTTTTCTTTCAACATACGTGAGATTTTGATCTTCCTTCCTTTCTCTTCTCCCCATTTAAGAAAAGCAGTGGCGTACTATTTTAATTCAAAATCATTGGGCAAACAAATTAGAGCAAAATGGGGTACTTGCCACAGCAGGGCAAATTGTAATGAGCCTTAGATAAGCTAGTCGAATAATTATGGTGGGAATAATAAATGACTTCCCTCTTTATTGCTCCTATAATCACTTCACCCCATGTGGCTGGCAGCCTGTCCCTACAAGGTAGTTTCTGTTGTTGGCAAAATAAAAGACATGGCCCCCAGTACAAGTAGAGTGACTTATTTACAAATATGTCCTTGGAACCTTTGGTTTTGGGACTTTCAGGTGGAGAATTGGAGAATTGGAGGAGCATAAATTATCCAATCCATGCATCCATCCACAAGGCCATAAGGACTGGCAACTCAGATGCTGTCAGTGCCAAAATAGTTTTGTTTATGTGACTAATCTGCTTAGAGGATGTCGTGGTCATCTAGTGCTGCTGTAACATAAATACTATAAGTGGATGGTTTTAACAAAGAGATATTTAGTCTCTCGCAGTCCAGTGGGGTACAAGTCCAACTTCAAGGTGTCAGATCCAGCAGAAGGCTTTCTTTCTTTGTTGAATCCAGAGGAAAATCCCTGTTGTCAGTCTTTCCTTGGTCTAAGAGCATCTCAATGTAGGGACCTCAGGTCCAAATGACATACTCTGCTCTTGGCCCTGTTTGCTTGGTTGTCTGAAGTCCCCAACTCTTTGCTCACTTCCCTTTCCTTTTATCTCTTGTGGAAAAACAAGGATAAAAGGCAGTGCATGCCACGCCCCAAGAAAACTCCCTTTACATTGGATCAGGGATGTGACTTTAGGAAGGTGTTATTGTCCCACCCTAATCCTCTCTAACATAAACCAGTCTTGCCCTGTTGACCACAGGCAGAGGTTGATTTACTACATATACAAAATCACGTAAAATGGTGATCAGTCACACAGTCACAGCCTGGCCAAATTGCTACACACATCTTTTGGGGGGCATAATTTAATTCCATGACAAAGGGAAACATATTTCCTCTCTTACAATCTGTCACTGTCCACATGATGGCTTCTCTGTTAATAAAAGGAAGCGAATGCCTAAAGCTTTTCTTGTGTTTGATCCACTGAACCAGCATCTTGTGTTGTTTTGTTTTTTCAGAGCCAGTCTCTGCCCTCTGTGGGAAACATGCCCTCCCACTCACCCACCCAGCCACAGGCCTGTCAGTCCTCTGCTTACAGCAACAAACGCCATTGCAGTAGACTATGCACTTCAGACTTGGGGTGCTCAGGACTCACCAGCAGAGCTTATAAAGATGGAAGAACCACTGTCCATTCCCTTTCAAACTTGAGATCTGGAGTGGGGCCCCAGCATGTACACTGCCTCAGATCATGCTTTGGAGAAACAAAGACACAGGGATGAGAAGCAGGAAGATGAGTGACCAGACATGGGCTTCCAATGACATAGCTGGATGCCATCTTAGCCCAGCTTGGCAGCTTTAAACATGTCCCTTAAAACCTTTGATCCTTGATTCCCTTAACTGCTAAAAGGGGTTCATGATATCTCTCTTACTGGACACTTGTGGGGGGCTGGTAAATGGGTGGATTACCCAATAAGCAAGGCACTCATGGGCTTACTTGTGCTTACTAACTAATCTGTAGTAGACACTTGCATGGGGCGCTAACTGTGTTTAGTAAGTAAACACAATTAGGCCCATGCATACCTTGCTTACTAGGTAATCCTCCCCCTGGAGTAAATGAAATCATGTAGGCAAAATGTCTGTCAGAGTGCCTGATGCTTAGTAGGTGGTCAGCTGGTGGAGGCTGTCCCACCTACCTTGTCAGCAGGATGTCTGTCATCTAACATACCTCTAGTGTTGACGTTATTGGTGTGTGCTTCTTAAAGGCATTTTATGTCCACTCTGGATGTGCAGAGGTTATGGTGGCCTCTCTCTGAATTCCTCACTGCTCTTCTGAAATGATTTGCCCTTTATCAAGCCAACAAGTGCTACACAGTTTGGTCCTCTTGGGCCTGTGGATTGAGGCCTAGTCACAGTTGATGAAGTTGGGAACCTGCTGGCCATTCCCTGGGTACTGCTAAGAGAAAGCTGCCCCTCTAAAATGACTTACAACAGGGTTTCTCAAAACTTGGTGTGATAGACATCTAGGATCAAATAATTCTGTGGCAGAGGATTGTGGGGCTGTAGAAGGTTTAGTAGTATTCTTTACCCACTTGAAGACAGTAGCAGTCCTCCACCAAGTTGTAACGATCAAAATGTTTCCAAACATTGTCCGCTGCTCCCTGCTTGGGGAGGCAATATTACCCTGGTTGAGAACCATTCACTTGGACCAATGCCTAAGCCTTAGGACTGGAGCTTTCATACCTCTTGCTTCATAGGCAACACTTGGTGATCTTTGTAAAACTGAAAATGAAGGAAACATGAACCACCTGCCCATGCCTTGCTGTAGCCCATGGAGCTACAGGCTTCAAGGTGTAGCACAGTGATCTAGATTACTGAATTGAAGAGCCCAGCTGATATTCTGATAAGCAGCCAGTTTGGGGACCAAGAGGCTTACCCTGTCATGATCCCTTGGGTAGTGGTCCTAGATGAACTTGTTATAGTCTCCTTGTATTGATGAGTATAACATCTGCCCTTGCACACTTGCTGGGCCACTGGGTTGGTGGTAGGGAAATGAGGTTGTAGATGAGAAAGGATTTGGATTTCAAGTGCTGAGTTAGATGCCCTATCACGGGAAGATGGGAATGTAGTCTCAAGACATGAGAGGGGTTTGATGTGTTTGGATTTGTGTATTTGTATACATCACACAGCGAATGTTTGTGTACATTATCCGAAGAGCAAACTTTTTTTTTTAAGTCAGTGTCAGACGTTATCCTAAACCCTAAGTGCGACTTCACTGACATAGCAGTCATACTGTTATCCTCGTCTTACAAATGATGAAACTGCGGCAGAAAGAGGTTAAGTAACTAATCTGAAGGGATAACAGTGCTAGTATATAGGTGCTGTAGGACAGACCAGACACCTGGTTCCAGAGTCTCTGCTTTGAGCAGTGCCCTCTGATACCTACTTTTGCAGTAAGCGTGAAGGCTCAATCAGAGCTTCCACTGCCAGTCATCAGGGCGTTATGGTGGATCACACATAAACTGTTGTACAAGAAAGTTCTTTATTAGAGGTGTTCACATCTTTAATGAACAAATGGATAAGTTATTTTAGGACATTAATTTATTTGTCTAGGGAAATAAATAGAACGCAGGTGGTGTAGTGGTTAAGTGGTACAGCTGCTAACCCAAAAGTTGACAGTATGGGGCAGTTCTGCTTTCTCCTGTAGAGTCGCTATGAATTGGTATTGACTCAGCGGCAATGGATATGCTTTTATTTATGTATTTATTTATTTTTCAGTCTTATTAAAATGGTCCTCTCCCTCTTGCTTCCCTAAGGTGGTAGTATGTACAGTTAGATAAGTTGTAGCCAACCTTTCTTTGTCTCCTAGCACTTGCTCTTTACATTGGCATGGGAGCTTGGTTTCCAGATGAACTGTCAGCCTTTGTTTTGACTGAAAAAGAGGGTCCTCAGTGCTGTTTTGTGCATAGTTGTGTGGTTTACTCGCCCTGCAGAGGATATGTTTTGCTTTCAAAAGAGGCTCATATTGCTGTCCTTTTCTGCCTTCCTGGTTGAGCTAATTCAGAGGACAGCACACTCAGGCCACCATCTCTGTGGTATGATGATGCAGTGCTGTTCTGCACAGGGCCAGTTACCAGAAGGACGATGGCCAAGCTTTCTGTATTTGTCTAGCTGCAGGAAGCTCATTCCTCCTCCTAGTCCACATTCAGATGCAGCCTTCATTCACTGTGTTAATTTGAGACAGACACCAAGCTCAGGACTGACTTAACAACACTCCTTTATGTAATATTTTGATGCTTTGAATATTGCTTTATGGCCTAGTATATGGTCTATTCTGGAAAATGTTCCATGTGCAGTAGAAAAAAAAATATACTTGGCTGCTGTTGGGTGGAGTGTTCTCTAGGTGTTTATAAAGTTAAGTTCATTGCTTAGAGCACTTAGATCTTCCGTGTCTTTAGTGAGCTTCATTCTGGATGTTCTGTCCTTCGCTGAAAGTGGTGTGTTGAAGTCTTCTACTATTACTGTGGTGCTGTCTGTCTCTTTTTTTTCTGTGCAGTTAGAGTTTGTTTTATGTATTTTGGAGCCCTGTGATTGGGTGTTTAAATATTTACTGAGGTTATGTTCTCCTGGTGTATTGATGTTTAGTCATTATACAGTGTCCTTCCTTATCCTTTGTGTTAGATTTTAATTTCAGGTCTATTTTGTCAGAGATTAATATTGCCACTCCTGCTCTTTTTCTGATTGTTGTTTGCTTGGTAAATTTTTTACCGTCTATTGAGTTTTATTTTGTTTGTGCCCTTGAGTCTAGGGCATGTCAAGTCTGTAGGCAGCATATAGATGAATGATGTTTTTTTTGTATCCATTCTGCCTCTATCTCTTTACTTGTGCGTTTGACCCATTTCCATTCAGTATAATTATTGATAAGTATGAGTTTAGTGCTATCATTTTGATGTTTTTTTTGTGTGTGTTGTTGACAATTTCTTAGTTCCACTTAATTTTCTGTGCTGAATTTTTTTTTCTTTATGTATTTTACTTTTTGTCTTTTTCATGGTTATTTGATTTTGTATATGCCAAGTCTTTATACTTTCCTTATTATTATTATTTTTTTAGATCTATAGGATTGATAGTTTCCTTTGTTGTTTCTCTAGCATTTACTTCTGTTTTTATAAGTTTAAACCAATTTTTTATTTTTTTGTATCACCTTGGCTTCTTCTTCATGTGAAAGATCTGTCTACATTTTTTAATCCCTGTTTTTAGTTTTAATGTTGTTGTCTTTTACATATTAAAGTCTCTATTTCCTTATTTGCAGTGTTTTAGCTTTGATTTCTTTTCATGACTTCCCAATCTGGGTTGATATCAGGTTCCTCTATACTGTGTTCTAGTCTTGGATTGTTGTCTGAGGTTATTGATTTTCTAAACTGAAGGATTCCCTTTAGTATTTCTTGTAATTTTGGTTTGCTTTCTGCAAATTCCTTAAACTTAGGTTTATCTGAAAATGCACTAATTTTGCCATCATATTTGAGAGACAGTTTGCTGAATATATAATTCTTGGTTGGCAATTTTTTTTCTTTCAAGGCTTTGTTTATGTCATGCTGTTGCCTGCTTGCCTGAATGGTTTCTTTTGAGTGGTCCAAACTTAGTCTTATTGACACTTTTTTGTAGATGATTTGTCATTCATCTCTAGTGACTCTTAAAATTCTCTCTTTATCTTTGGCTTTGGCAAGTTTGGTTATAATATGTCTTGGTGTCTTTCTTTTGGGATCTTCATTGTGTGTGGTTCAGTGAGGATCTTGGATAAATATCTTCTCATCTTTTATGATACCAGGGAATTTTTCTGCCAACAAACCTTGAACAATTCTGTCTGTATTTTCTGCTGTTTCTTCCTGTTCTGGTACTCTAGTTACTTGTAGGTTATTCTTCTTGATAGAGTCCCACATAATTCCTAGGGTTTCTTCATTTTTTAGAATTCTTTAATCTGTTTTTTTGTCAGATATTCTGCCTTCCATTGCCTCAACTCTTCTCCTATGAGTTTGTATTGAGTTGTCTAATTCTGAGATTTTATTGTTAATCTTTTAGATTTCTGTTGACTGTCTCTGTGGTTTCTTGCAGCTTATTAAATTTGTCATTGTTCTCTTCTATGTGTCAGAATCAACTGGATGGCAATGGGTATAATCTTCTTAGCTCCCTCTTTTGTTTAGTGTGTTCCTTGGCTGCTTCTGCTTTTTGCCTGATGTCAGTAAGTTATTATGTTTATTCGGATCCGACTCGACAGCACTTGGCTGGCTATTTTATGTTAGCTTATGGTGTCCTAGCTTCTTGTTTTGCTTTGATGTGCCCAGATAGGCTGCCCATGTGAACTAGTTTGATTGTTGGAGACATTGAAGTTCTAAGTCCTGTCACCCAGGTGATTAGAGCTATTTCTAAGTATGTGAGCCCAGGAGTTTGTTTGCTTTTCTTGTGGGTATTCAGCTCAGGTGTCCAGAAGTCAGTCACCAGATGTGTGGTAGAGGATCTCACCTACAGTCCTAGATGGGCAGGGGTGACTATAATAGGCACAGATATCTGACTGCAGTAAGGTGTCATGTGCTGAGCAGTACAAGGGGCTGATGCCTACTTCTGAGTGTCTTCCTGAAAGTGCGTCCCGAAAGTCTACACCCCATAGGTGTAGATGGCTAGGTCTTACAGCTGGACCATAGGCTCCCAGAACTGTTGGCTGTAAGGACTGTGAGGTATCACTTATTCTTGGACCTCTATTGTGGGTGGCTAGGTGGTATGGGTGGAGCCACCTGTGCTTACCTTACGTAGATAGGTAAGGACCCTGCTTAATGATTACAGTGGTGTCAAATGTGAGAAACCTGCCACTTTACCTTATAGCTGATATAGTTGAAGTTAGGCTTTAGGTATATACCTTTTGTACTATGCTACTGAGGGCCTGCTCTGTTGAAATGGGCCTGCACTGGAGTACACAAGGGTGAAAGGCATTCAAAGTCTTTGGACCACTTATGTCTATGCCTAGCAAAGGAATGAAGTTCCCAGCTTCAGAGAGTTGGTAGATTATTTTTTTTCTGTTAATTTGTTGCCTTTCCAAGGCTGGAAAATGGCTCAGGGTGCATGACGGTCCTGCTTCTGTCCCAGGGAATGTGACAATTGCTGAAGTTGGCCTCAGACCTGCTGCAGAGCAGCGAGGGGGCAGGTAGGTGGGAGAGGTATTCTTCCCTGAGGGGGTATTTTTTGATCCTTGTGGGATAAGATGCATATACTTATCTTTGCTGATTGACTGCCACTTTTTGCTGGTTCTGGAGGCTTGAGTAAGGTCTCTACAGCTTGGTCTCTCCTGATGTGGAAAATGCATTCCAACTACCACTGCTTGCCTTGCCTCACATGCCAGCTGATCCAGGCTACGGGGTGCCAGCTCCTAGCAGGTCAGTTCTGTCAACTCCTTGCTTCTTCTGAACTGCCTCTTCTTCCACCTGCCCCTCAGTCTGTTTCCTCAATTTTGGATTTGATGTTCAGGGTTCTTAGATTGTCATTTATAACTGGTTCACTTTGGGGGGAGGGTCTTTGTTGTAAGAAGGACCACAGGAAACATGTGACTACTCTACCATCTTGGTGCCACCTCCTCACGGTCCCTTTTTATGGAATGGATCTTGTTATTGTTCTCATTTGCTGTTGAGTTGATCTGTCTCATAATGACCCCATATGTGCAGTGTAGAACTGCACCATAGGGTTTTCAAGGCTGTCACCTTTTGGAAACAGATCACCAGGGCTGTGCTCTGAGTGGCTTTGAACTGCCAACCTTTTAACTAGTAGTTGAGTGTTAACTAAAGGCTGTCATCATAGGATAGAGAGATCAATGGGTTTCAGAGACACAGTATTTAATGATTTGATGGGGAAGTTTCATTTTATTTGCCTTTCTAACCTTTATTTGGCTTGGTTTATTCATAACCTTGCTTCTAAATCTGTGAATTCCTGAAATGGTAATGCAGAACTAAATTCTCCTACAACAATTGTTGCAAAGACTGTTGCTTTTGGTAGGGCATTTGAGTCTGAGAGAATGGTCTAATTTGGGGGACTCTGGGCATATTTGTAGGGCATATTTGTAGTGCCTGGGTGGTACAAACAGAGAGCTTAGCTGCTAATCAAAAGGTTGCAAGTTCAAGTCCCTTTGGAGGTCCTCCAATAGAAAGGCCTGGCCATCTTCTGAAAAATCAGTCATTGAAAACCCTATGGAACACAGTTCTACTCTGACACATTTGTATGTGAGCCAGGGCATTCCATCCACACAGCAGTCATGTCATCTCCCCATTTCACAAACAACATGAAGGTTCAAAAGCTTACCTGAGTTCACACAGTGCTAGTTATTGTTGGTGCCCTAATGTAGCTCAGACACCATAGTTCAGGAGCTGGGATTGACTTGAAGGTTACTGCTTGTTTGTGGTAAATTTAATTTGCAAAACCAGGTGCCATGGCCCCTGCTGTTCTGGATCTCTATTTGGTTTGTTCTCATGGATATTTTCAGTCAGACTCTGCATTTGTCTGTGTTGTCTTCAAAACATCTTGCTGTCTCTTTTGACAATGCATAAAGACTGTCTTTTTCTTTTAAGTTCTTCCTGGAATCTTTTCCTTGATTTGGGGCCTGAAATAAGGACCTGGCTACAGGTAGCTGATTAGGGAAACCCCAGGAGTGAGCTGTGCATGCAGGAGTGGGGACTGTGGGTGGTAAGAAGAGTTTAAGTAAGGAGGAGAAGCCAATAAAGGGTGTGTCACCACTGCTGTGGGCAGGGGCCTCTGAGAAGGGTAGCACAGTGCCACCTTGGTGGCTGTGAGGTGGGGTCTATCAGAGAGTACACAGCTGGCAGCAAGCCTGAGCTAAAACTTACACTGGCTGAGGGGAGTGATATCGCCCCGAGTACTGGCTGCATGGCCCTGCCACCAGCCCCACAGTCTTTTAGATAACTTTCAGTAGTTAAAAAACATCTTTACTTGGGCTTACTCTGGGATGGTCTAGTTATTTACTGAATACTAGAGGAAATTACAGTTGACCCAAACCCAACCGAACCGAACCCAGCCCAGCACAACCGAACTTAACCCACTGCCATGCGGTTGAGTCTGCCTCATACCAACCCTATAGGACAAAATAAAACTGCCAGTAGGGCACAGAAGAACTGCCCCATAAGGTTTCTAAGGGTATAAAGCTTTATGGAAGCAGACTGCCGGATCTTTCTCCTGCAGAGCGACTAATATATTGAACTGCCAACTTTTTTGCTTAGAAGCTGAATGCTTTAACTATTGTGCCAACCTTACAAAAACCCCAAACCTGTCACTATTGAGTTGATTCTGACTCATAGGAACTGTATAGGACAGAGTAGAACTGTCCCATAGGAATGCCGAGAAATGGCCTGTGTATCTGAACTGCTAACCTTTTGCTTAAACCCTGGCCTTTTAACCACCAGGACTCCTTAAATTATAATTAGATCCTCTTAGTTTCTGCATTCCTAATAAGTGAAGGATGATATTGGATTTACAAATGTTAACATTTATTGCTCGAGATGTTTTTAGTTTACACTATTGATTAAGGGACCAAGTCAACAACTTACATTAGAGGCAGTTTTGTATTTTATAGGGAGTCGCTTGGTGGTCTAAATGGTTAATGTGCTTGTCTACTAACTGAAAGGCTGGAGGTTCTGGTCCACCTAGAAGCACTTTGGAATAAAGACTTGGCAGTCAGCTTCCAAAATAATCTGCAGTTGAAAGCCCAGTGTAGCACAATTCAATTCTGACACAGACACTTGCTGTGCATCAGAGTCGACCCAACAACAACAACTGGTTTTTGATATTTTATAGGAGTCTTTGCATTTTGTGAATCTAAGTGATTTCAGTGTTACTTTAAGTTTCAGAATTTTCAGGAACCAGCCCCTCCAGGTGAAGGCTTTGAAATTAGTTATTGATATGTTTTTCCCAAGTCACAATCCAGTGAGTTTCTAGTGGATTGCTATTCTTCAAATATTGTACATCATTGTTCTGGCTAGAAAACCAGCTTGCAGACTCAACAGATGTGTAACATTTTGCTTTAAAATGTTCTCTTTCTGAATTATCTGCTTTTTCTGTCTTATGCTCGAAAATGTCAGCTCTTCAAAATAGTAGAGTGTATAGGTCACAGAGAAGTTGCAGAAATCAGTCAGATCCAGCCAAAAATACAAGGCATCTTTTCTGCCATCTGATAACTTTGTAGTGAAATGTGAAAGGAAGCCCCTCATTTGTGAATTACCCTGTGGGAGGCTCATTTTTTCCCCCCTCCTGTAACTTGCCAGTGGGCAAATAATACCTGTTGTTCAGTTCTTATGTCTTAATTGAGCAAATTAATCTGTGCCTCAAAACTGCTGATTTGTTTATTTTCTTTTTAGTGGTTGATTGTACTTAAGTGGAAGTTTACAGTTTAAGTCCATTTGTCATACAGTAACTTAAACACACTTTGCTATGTAACTTGAGCTACTCTCCCTACCCTATGACAGCAACTCCTCCTTTCCACTCTTTATTTCCACAGTCCGTTCAATTATTGGCTCCTGCCCACCTCTTCCCTCTCATCTTGCCTCTGGACAGGAGCTGCCCGGTTAGTTTCATATATCTACTTAAGCCAAGAAGCACATTCTTGGCTTTTTATCATTTTATGTCCTTGTGGTCTAGTCCAGTCTTTGTCTGAAGAGTAAGCTTCGGGAATGATTCCGGTCCTGGGCTAACAGAAAGTCCAAGGGCCATGTCTTCTGGGGACCCTCCAGTCTGTTGGACTATCAAGTCTAGCCTATTTAGTAGAGTTCAAGTTCCACACCGTTTCTCCTGCTACTTCAGGGCCTCCTTGTATTCTCTGTCAGAACAGCCACTGGTGGTGACAGGGCACCATCTAGTTCCTCTGGTCTCATGCTGATGTATTTTGTGGGTTGTTTGGCTCTTTCTGTCTATTGGGGTCTTGTTTTCCTTATATCTTTGATGCTGTGTATTCTCCTCTGGTCCAGATGTGTTGGAACTAATTGATGCTGCTTGATGGCCTCTGGCTAGCTTTTGAGACCTCAGATGTCAGTCACTGAAGTGGGGTGTATAATATTGTCTTAAAAAAACTTTGTTATGCCAGCTGACCTAGAAGTACCCTGAAACCATCTGTCCCTGCTACTCTTTCCTTTGAAGTGTTGGGTTATATTTAGGAAACCTCTTAGCTTTTGGTTTTGTCCAGTTGTGCTGACTTCTCCTATACTGTGTCTTGTCCTTCCCCACACCTGATTTAGTTCTCATCTACTATCTAATTAATGAGTACTCTTCCCCCTCCCTCCTTTCCCTTGTAACCATTAAAGACAGTTTTCTTCTTTAAGCCTTTTCTGGAGTTCTAATAACAATGGTCTCATACAATATTTGTCCATTTGCAACTGACTAATACTTCTTTTAGCAAAATGCTTTCCACATTCTCTGTGCTATGGCATGCTTCCGATGTTCACTGTTGTTATTTATCATTGCACTTCATAGTTTTCCGTTGTGTGACTATACCACAGTTTATCTGTTCATACATTGATGGTGTCTAGGTTGATTCCATCTTTTTGCTATTGTCAACAGTGCTGCAATAAATATTGATGTGTGTGTATCTATTCATGTGAAAAGCTCTTATTTCCATAGGATATAATCCAAAAGTGGGATTGCTGGATCAAATTATATTTCTATTTCTAGCTGTTTAAGAAAGTTCCAAATCAACTTCAAAGTGGTTGTATCATTTTGCATTCCCACCAACAATGTAGGAGTTTTCTAATCCCTCCACAGCCTCTCCAACAATTATTATCTTGTGTTTTTTGAGTTAATGCCGTTCTTGTTGGGGTCAGAAGATACCTCATTGTAGCTTTGATTTGGATTTCTCTAATGGCTAATGATTGTGAACCTTTCCTCGTGTATCAGTTAGCTACCTGAATGTCTTCTATGGTGAAGTGCCTGTTCTTATCCTTTGGCCAATTTTTAATTGCATTGTCCTTTTGTTGCTGAGGTTTTACAAGTATTTTGTACATTATAGAGATTAGATGCTGACTTAGATTTGTTGCGTCCAAAATTTTTTTCCCATTGTGTAGTTTGTCTCTTTACTCTGTTGGTAAAATCTTTGGATGACCATGTTTGATTTTTAGGAATTCCCAGTTTTCTATTATGTTTTCTTTTGTTTGTGCACTATTAGTAATAATTTTTATTCTGGTTATGCTGTGTGTTAGGGCTTCCAGCATTGTCCCTATTTTCCTTCCATGATCTTTATTGTCAGACCTATTAATTTAAAGGAAAGTCTTTAATAAGCTAGAATTCCCATTGCTACATTTTGACTACGATGTAAAGTGTCGAGACCTTGGCAATTAAGTTCATGTTGCTAATTTTTATCATGTGGAAACTAAACTGAAGTCATAGGGAGACTGTACTACTTCTCTGTCAACCCTAAAGTGAATGACAGGGATGAATATAGAGCCCAGGACTTCTGACCCTCACCCCGGCTTAATGACTTCAGTCATGTTGCTGCTTGAGTTAGAAAATTTAGTACATAAAACTGTGTACAAAAGTTGTGTTTGTGTGCCTAAATTGACAGAACACCCAGATCAAGAAATTCCAGCTTGCCTATGTTCTAAGCCTCAGATTTATATTTCAGTCCCAGCTCAGCTACCAACTGGATTTATAACCCTGGGCAGGTAACAGGATTTCCTGAGACTTCTCCATGCTCCCTCGTCACCCTAAGCTCTTCTCTTGGCCCTTCTTACTTGCTAGATGGGGGAGAGGATTCATATGCCATTTATGAAAAGTTAGAGAGAGGTTGTCTGTAAGCTACAGATTCTTGCAAAGATGCCTACTCCCCATCAACCTGTTACCCTTGTGTTGATTCTGACTCGTATTGACCCTATAGGACAGAGAAAACCCTTCCCTGTAGGGTTTTCAAGGAGCAGCTGGTGGATTTGAACTGCTGACTTGATTAGCAAATGGCTGCTTAATCGTTGCACCACCAGGGCCCTGCAGATGCCTCAGGGACTTCCTCTTCTTAGGACTTGTCTACCAGACTCTGCTTCATACAGGACATGATGAATAGTCATTTCACCAGAAGTCTCAGTGATGAAAGAAGATGCCACAGGATTAAATTGAAAATATTATCTTTAGTATTTTCTATGTATGTTCAATATCATCTCTGTGATAAATGGCATTTTATTCATCATCCTATTTGTGTTCAGAACAATTTTGGTGTGGAGTAGTAGTATCATTCCCATTTCCTTATAAGGAAAAAGATTATTGGAAAAGCAAACACCTACAGTGCTGTAACCTACCAAAACCCTTTCCTGTTTCCCTGCATAGTACAAGACCTGCAGCAGGCACTCAGTAAAAACCTAATTCATTTGTGTCATCAGGTCTGAGACTTGCTAGAGAGCAGCATTTCTTATCTTGTGAAGATACAAAAAGAGGAAATGTTAAAAGTGATGGAGTGGCAGAAGGCATTTTTAGGAATTTTCTTTTCATTATAAAAGACAGGTAGAAGGAGAGAAAGTCAGTGGTATTACTTGGTGAGTAATTGTTTTCCAAAGAAAATTATTTTCTTGGGTTTAGATACTTTTTTTTTGTATTTCTAATCTGTATATTGACTAGAGGGCAATGGCTTTGGGTTTTTTGAAATCTGTATATCTAGTTTTATTCCCTGCTTTTCACTTAATATTTTATCTTTAGGACTTTTTTTTTTGTCGTTTAGACAAAGGCATTTTTAAATGGCACTTAAGAGTATGCTAAATTGATGTATCAGAGTTACTTCAACTCTCTTGTTGTGGTGCCTTTAAATATGAGATCTGAAAAGTTTGCGGACATAATTGTTCTTAGTGCTACATACTTCGCTGCTGAATATCACTATGGTCACCTTTGAAGTACTCCCCTTGAGAAACTGTGCACTGATGCTAGTGCCTGGTCCACCCTTCAAAGTGGTTTGGAATTCTTTCTGAAATGGCCATTGCACATGGTGGCACGGTGGCAAGTTCATGAACGTAATTGCCTAGTTGTCTGTGAGGGAATTTTCAGCCAGTTAACAAATAACTGTGTTGGAACACCCTCCCTACTTACCTGATCTGGCCCCCAGGGACTTTTTTCTTTACCCAAAGATAAAGGAAATATTGAAAGGAAGACTTTTTGATGACGTTCAGAACATCAAGGATAATACAATAACAGCTCTGATGGCCATTCCAAAGAAGAGTTCCAGAATTGCTTTGAAGGGTAGACCAGGCACTGGCATTGGTGCATAGCTTCCCAAGGGGAGTACTTCGAAGTTGACCATAGTGATATTCAGCAGTGTGGTATGTAGCACTTTTTCTAGGACGACTTAATTGGTAGTCATCATAAAAATTTCCCATTTTTGAATATAAATAATGCTGCTATGAACATTCTTCAGCAAAGATCATTTTATTTTACTTTTAGCAATAGATTTCTGTAAGTGGATCAAAGTGAATGAACAGTGAAAGCCAAATAACCTTAAGTACTATGACCAAGTAGGTTAGAAACACTGGAGAACAGGGTTACCAAGGAGATGACAGTGTTTTTGTAAGGAAGAAAAGAAGTACAAGATTCAGTTAACTCAGTTGTGCCAATGAGCATATCCTTTGGAGCTAATGAACATCACATTCCCCACGCAGATTGAACAGTAGAGTCGGTGTGTGGTTGATCACTCTAACACAGAGGTAAGGGTTCCTGAGATAGCAAGGGGGCTTCCATTCATGTGTGTGTACGTGTGTGTGTGTGTATGTGGTAGAACATGTATATCATGGATTGAATTGTTTCCCCCTAAAAACATGTGTAGCCATGTGGCTGAGCCATGATTCCCTGTGTTCTATGATTGTCCTGCATTCTATGATTTACCTGTGCTGTATGTTAATGGATTAGAGTGTGACTGTAAATCCCGTTATGGATTACCTCCCTGCTCCACTGTAAAGGGAGTTTCCCTAGAGTATGGTTTGTCCCACCCTTAATCCTTTTGTCCTACAAGAGATAAAAGGACAGAGAAGAAGCAGAGATTTGGGAACCTCACATCATCAAGAAAGCAGCATCAGGAGAAGAGTGAGTGGTTCCTGTGCCAGGACGCTCTGTGGACAAAGACTGATGCAACACGGGACTTTCCTGCAGAGCTGACAAGGGGAAAGGCCTTCCCCTGGAGCAGACATCCTGAATTTGAACTTGTAGCCTACCGGACTGTGTAAGAATAAACTTTCCTTTGTTAAAGCCATCCACTCTGTGGTATTTCTGTTAGAGCAGCCCTAGCTGACTAAAAGAATGTATGTAAAAAAAGTTTGCCTGTACATGTTTTACCTGCGTAGTGCATTCATCATGTTGCACAACTGTCACCAGTTTCCATTTCTAAATAATTCCACCACCATTAACAGAAGCTCAGTGCCCCCTTTTTCCCTCTCCCTTTGGACCCTGGAAACTACCAATAAGCTTTGGTCTATATACGTTTGCCTATTCTAGATAGTTTATATAAGTGAGATCATAGAATGCTTGTCTTTCCATGTCTGACTTATTTCACTCAACATAATGTTTCCAGGGCTCATCTGTGTGGCAGCGTGGGCCAGGACTTCACTTCTCTTTATGGCTGAGTGATACTCCATTGTATTGATGGACTCCAGTTATGTTTATCTGTTGATCCGTTAATGGACATTTAGGTTGTTTCTATCTTTTGACTATTGTGAACAGTGCCACAGTAAACTTCAGTGTGCTGTATATATATATTTTTGATTCAGTAAGAATACTCATTCAAGAATTGGTTTTCAGTACATATCTGTGACACTGTGATTGCTTGCTTTTTAGCGTGAGCAGAAACTTGAGAGAATTATTCTCAGTCATAAATATGGCTGTCACTGCACAAGCATTCCGGAATGATCCTCAAGCAGGTGAATCCCTGCCCCAGGTCCCAGCTCCCAGGGTAGCTTATTTGAGACACTTAAATACGTTTAATTTGTAGTTTTTAATTGTACTTTAAGTAAAAGTTTACAACTCAAGTTAGTTTCTCATACAAAAACGTACACATCTATTGTTATGTGACCCGAGTTGCATTTCCTAGAATGTAACAGCACACTCCCAGCTTCCACCCTGGGTTTTGTGTGTTCGCTCAACCAGCTCTTATCCCTTTCTGCTTTCTCATCTCTCCTCCGACAGGAGCTACCCATTTAATGAGACACCTTTTTGCTGCTCCTGCCATAGGATGTTTCTCTGTCAAGAATCGTGTATTTGTCACCTTTGCTGCAATAACAAACCTCAGAAGCCTGACTTTACAAATATTAATTTCTCAGTCATTTTCCATGCAAGAGTTGGCTGTGGCTGTGCTGCGCATGTGTTCATATCCCAGGTCTTGATCTGAAGAAAAGTCCCTATCTGAGGGCTTGTGGCAGAGGACACAAATGAGGTCAAGCCAATCAAACATATTAAACGCTTCTGCTCAGATGTGTTGTGTATAGTGTACATCACTGGTCAAAGCAAGTCACGTGGCCAAGGCTGATGGTGGGTGGGATGTCGCCTTCACCAGCAAGTAATGTGGCATGGGTGGGGATGTGTAGCTGAGAGCTGGTTGTTGTGAACACTGGTGCAGCCTACCACAGACCTCCTGGGAATTCATTCCCTTGCTTTCTTCTGATGTCCCTCTACTCCCTGCCCACTGCAGCAGAGAAGCTTCAGAACCTTGTTCCGTGCATGAGGTACTTGACTCCAGTGTGAGGAGATCTCTGAAAACAAATGATTTGCTAACTTAGTACATGGCTTTTGTAGTTCTGAGCCTCTTCATTGCTCCGCACATTGTATTTTCTGAAATGGCACAACAATATCCGCCCCGTCAATTGTTCTACTGTATTATCCTTCCAGATGTGAGTGGTATAAATTCTTACTGCATGCAACTGCTGACCAAAAGGTTGGAGGTTGGAGTTCAACCAGAGCTACCTTAGAATAAAGGCCTGCTAACTTACTGCTGAAAAACCAGCCTTTGAAAACGATACATAGCACAGTTCTACAATGACACAAATGGTCACCATAAATTGGAGTTTCTTTGACTGAACAGCAACTGGATTTGAGTCCAAGCAGGATTGTTATTCACTTGTAATCTGTAGAATGCTCTGAAAGGATGTTGAATGACTTCAAAGCCTTGTAGCTTCTGCCTGATTCTCTTGAGACATTTGCTTTGGAGGAAGTCAGTCACCATAGAGGAAGCCCAGTTACCTTGAGGGATCTTGGGTAAGCACTCTGCTTGACATTCCCAGCTGTGTTCATCCTCCCAGTGAATTCTGTTGAAAGGTAAATCTCTCTGTTTAGGGCTTGTAATCGTTCATCATGGATTCAGAGTCTAGGAAAAGGGGAGCTGTTTGTCCCAGCTTTGGGTCAGTTACCTTGGGTCAACCTCACCCTATAGAAGAGTGGAACCTGGAGGGAAAATGAAGGCCTGTCAGCAAAGAAAGGGATCGGGACATGCAGGACAGGCCCTGCAGATACTTACACAGATACTGCCTGAGTCAGCTTTTGAAAATGCAAATCTAGGGATTTTACTCCATTGTTTTCAGAGTTGTCAGGGTTTCTGCTTGATTTTCCTAATTAAGTTGACCCAACTTAGCACAGGAGCCCCTTCGGGGTTGGTGCTTGCCCACGTCTCTGTCTTCTTTCCCACCCGATATCCCTCATAGAACCGTCATTCCGGTTCTACTAACCCGTTGCCTAGGAGTCAGTTCTGACTCGTGGCGACCCATGTATGTTAGAGAAGAACCGTGCTCCAGTGACTGATTTTTCGGAAGCAGATCACCAGGCTTTTCTTCTGAGGTGCTAGAGGGACTTGAACCTTCAACTTTTTGGTTAGCTGCTCAGCATGTCAGCCATTTCTACCACCCAGGGACTTAATAAGCTTTGCTAAACCACTTGTGATTTCTTGAAAAGCGATCTCATCCACTTTTCTAGCTTTGAATGATAAATGTATGCTGTGACTCCTAAATGTGTATTTAAAGGTCCCTACCTAGGCACTCTCTAAATTTCTATCTCCAGCTGCCTCATTATCACCCACATTTGGATGTCTAATAGCCATACCAAACTTAGCATGGCCCAAACTGCACTCTTTCTCTTCTCCCACAAAATTCATTTATCTTAGTGTTTTCCCTTACTTCTGGAAATGGTAATTCCACCCTTCAGTTGTCTCAGGTCAGAAACCTTAGAACCATCCTTCACCGTTTCATATTTTATGTGGTACATTAACAAAAGTCATCGCCAGACAGACAAAAACCCCAAATCGGAATATGTCCAAAGATTTGCCTCCGACCTTGCTATGTCCTGACCTGAGATACTGTCATTTGCCACTCCTCACCTGGATTTGCAGTAGCCCCCTTACTGATCCTCACTTTCTACCCTAGCCAAGCAGCCTGAAGACCTGTCAAAACTTAAGTCACATCATGTCCTCCTCAAATCAGAGCCCTCCAGTGGCTTCAAATTTCTGCAAGTACCGGAATCCTCACAATGGCCTCTGACTCCTCGCGGGATCTGCCCCACACCTGCTGACTTCACCTCTGCCTTCTCCCTCTTTCTCATTCCCTTCCTGCCTCCTGCTTGCCCCAGTGTTCCTGGAGCAAGTCGGGCAGGCTTCTGCCTCAGAGCCACGTTCTTCCCTCTGCCTGGAAGTTTCTTCCCCAGAATACCTACTTGCTTTGTCTCCTAGAATTTGAATGGATGAATCTCAGTGTGCCTTTGCCTTTTTGAGGAATGTACTTGGTCATACTTCTTTACCAAGCTGACTTTTTTGGTGTTTTCAAATGCGGCTCAAATCTCAACCAACTTCTCTAGGAAGATTCCTGAGTGATTTAAAAGGACCATGTCTTGTCATGGTATCTCGTGCCCAGCAGATTTCTTGGCATATGGCAATCCCTCAGTAAATATTTCCCTCAATCTCCACACTGGCATATTGTTTGTTTATGTTTAGTAGTCAGTACATGCTCATAGCTCATAGTTAAAAAAGAAGAAGAAGAAAAAAAAATAACTGCAAAGAACAATAGCGTACATGGGAAGAAACAAGTCTCTTCTCCATGTGTTTTCCACAGAGGCTGTTATCAAGGCTACTCTGTTTTAAGCCTATCCATAAATTAAGCAGTGATTAGACAAACTTTCCTCTGCTTAGCTTTTTGGACATGATGGCGGTAATTTAGAATTGGGAAACTGAGACTCAGACTTTATTTATGAGAACCTGCCGTTGACAAGGGACCAAACTCAAAACCTTACATGATTTTGGATGTGAGAGCCTATGTCAGTAGGTTTTACCTTTATGACTTCACAGATAAAAATTAATGCCTACTACTAGGTATTTGAAAGATTTACTGTATTGTGCCCAATTTGCAACCTAAAGCAACTGAAACAAGGTTTTAGTGCTTTGGGTTCTCCTAGTTGTGTTTCAGACAACATTCAGGGTGTCTTGGGCAGGACTAATGCAGTGGTTCTTGCAGCTGAGTGTGCACTGGAATTATCTAGAAGACAAGGATTACAGGGGTCCCACCCTAGTTTCTGATTCTCAGATCCAAGTGGAGCCTTATAATCTGCTTTTGTAGTAAGTTCCCAGGTGCTGCTGCTGCTGGTTGAGAAACCACACTTTGCTCCTGAGGGAATTTAAATTCAACTTCAGTCTGAAATGATTAGGAAGTACTGGTGAAAAACATGCTAATTCACCTACCTCTTTCTGGCTCTGCAACTTTTCCTTTTCTGGCAGTCCTTGGATGGCGCGATAGTTTTTGCACTTGTTTGCTAACTGAAAGATTGGTAATTCTCATCCACCCAGTGGTGCCATGAGAGAAAGCCCTGGTAATCTACTTTTGTAAGATTACAGCTATTGACAATGTTTGAGTGCAGTTCTGCTCTGGTACTCCTGGAGTCGACCTGAGTCAGAATCAACTCAGTGGCAACAGACTTGGTTTGGACTTGTTGGTCTGGGTAGAAGGGAGAAGGAGTCTGTGTTCCCGCTGGTAATCTGGTTTCTCCGTGCTTTTAGGTTCACACACCAGTTACCCTCTCGTCACTTGCCAGCCTCTGCAAGTGAAGACCTCAGTGTGCTGATGGAGCAGTCGTTCACCCCCAACACAAACACAGATGCGCATGCGCGTGCACGCACGCACACACACACACGCAAGTGAAGACCATGGCGTGCTGACAGGGCCATCACTCACCCCCAGCAGACACGCATGTGGGGGCGCAGCAGCTCTTGCTGATCAGAAGCACCTGTGTTTGTGGTGTCTGCTTGGGACCCAGATCCTCACTGTATCCTGAGACAGCTGCAGCCACAGCGGGGGAGGTGGTGTGAGGGTGTGATTCAGAGTGAGGGTGTGACACAGATGTCACTGCCTTTCAGTGGTCAGATGCTTGACCAGAGCTAGAGTCAGGAGACCTGGGTTCTATTTCTGGGTGAACTTCAAACTCCTTGAATGACCTTGGCTAAGCCTCCAAATCCTTGGCTCCCAGTTTCGATGACTTGTATTCATGAAACATGCCTCACACCCTGCTCCCAACCCCCATAAAACAGCAGAAAAATAAAAATCAGGTCTGGTGAGTAGCCTCCAGAGGATTTATGAGCTAATGTGTAGAACTCTGAGAGCCTGAGGAGAAAGCTGCTGTGTAAACACAATATATTATTAATAAAATGTTAAAAAATAGCATCACACCCTCTGCTAATAATAGCTGCTTTAGGCTGTTAGGCAGCTCTGACACACAGGCTCAGCAGTGCTGAAGGAAGGGTGACTGTTGGTTTTGAATTTACAACAACTCTAAGAAAAGATGAAAATTGATGTTTAAAACATTTATGCGTTTATAAGCCTTAAAAACATAAATTCACAGAGGAGCCCTGGGGCACAGTGATTAAGAACCCAGCCTTATGTTTGTGAATTATATATGATCATAATTCTGCAAAATTCATCTTTAATAAACCTAATCACAAAGTTCTGTTGATTTTTATTATGTTTCAGAGTTGATTTTCAGTGTGGGCTATTCCGTGAGCATTTGAAGAAAGTTTTAGGAGTCTCTTTCTTCTCCCTGCTCAGTTGATGACCTCTTAAACTCCATGGAGAGAAACTTGCCAGTCAGTTGCTGTCTGCTGTAAATTAGGCCTTGACTCCTGGAGACGGGATGTGCAGTGAAGGGAAGCACTGGTCCTGCACCATCCACATGATTGACTGCAGACCAGAGCATTGTGATCCATGAGGTTTTCATGGGCTGATTTTTGGAATTAGATTGCCAGGCTTTTCTTCCTAGTCTCTGTTAGTCTGGAAGCTCCACTGAAACCTGTTCAGCGTCATAGCAACAACCAAGCCTCTGCTGACAGATGAATGGTGGCTGTGCGTGGAGTGCATTGGTCGGGAATCCAACCCACGTCTCCTGCATAGGAGGCAGAAGTTCTATCCCTGGACCACTGCTATCCTCTTCCCGGATTCAGTTACTGAACAATCAACCAGGCTATAGTGGTGCCCACTGCAGAGCTGCAAATTGAGTGCCTGATCCGTGCACCGCCCAGTGATAGACACTGAGGTAGAGAATATAGTTTTGCTCTTAGGAAATTTCTAATACAATATTAAGGCTCTGTAAGCAACTAATTATGCAAGGAGGCTGTCTTGGTCATCTAGTGCTGCTATAACAGAAATACCACAAGTGGATGCTTCAACAAACAGAAATTTATTCTCTTGCAGTCTAGGAATCTGGAAGTACAAATTCAGGGCCTCAGCTCCAGAGAAACGCTTTCTTGCTCTGTCAGCTCTGAAGGAAAGTCCTTATCATTAATCTTCTTCTGTTGAGGAGCTTGTTAGCACCGAGACCCCTGGTCCAAAGGATGCACTGTTCTCCTGGCTCTTGTTTCTTGATGATACGAGGTCCTTTGTCTTTCTGCTCCCTTCTGTCTGTTATAGCTCCAAAGAGATTGATTTAAGATACAAGCTAATTTTGTAGATAAGAGTCCTACTTCATTAATGTAACTGCTGATAATTTTACCTACCAACATCACAGAAGCAGAATTTACAGCACATAGGAATATCATGTCAATGACAAAATGGCAATCACACAGTACTGGGAATCATGGATGAGCTAAATTGACACACATTTTGGGATGACACAACTTGATCTGTGATAGATGCCATGACATTCTTTATACCTGCCGTCTTAAATAATGCCAACAAAACCGGAACCCCCTTTTTGGCTCATAGAGTCATACCTGCAGTGGTTTGCTTGCTGCCAGTAATAATCACAGATATTTGTTCCTTTTTCCCCCAGGGGAGTATGGAGATGGAGGCTCTAGGAGGGTTTAGTGACACACTGCCTTTAGCAATGGTGCATAGACAGCTGCCCTGCTCTTTTCTAAGGAGAGAAAGTCTGTCAGGGAATGAATGCACTACAGGACCTCTTGGGTGCCCCGAAACCCCGTTCCTTGTCCAGCTGCTGGGATGACCGTTATCACCATGCTCTCTTTCACAATTTGCCTTCTACCCCTGTGACCCGCTGTGGACAGAACCTGGCCTGAGTCTAGGTCAGAGGTCTTCTATCCTAGCTGCACATTAGAATTCTGGGAGCAGAGAGGCTTTAAAAAAAATGCAGAAGTCTGGTTTACCCCTAGAAGTTCTGTTAACGTTGGGCTGCACCAGTTCCCAGGCAACACTTTTTTAAAAAAAAAAAAAACAAACTCCATAGGTAAGTGCAGTGTGTCATCAGGGCTGAAAAGTTCTGTGTGGGTGCTTGAATTTACCAGAAAGATCAATCAAAGAGAAAGTCTAGGGATTACTCAGGAGCTTTGTGAGTGGGGGAAAAACCAGCCACAAAGTTTGTCTTCTCCTGTAATGAGATGTCACACCACCCCATTTAATCACAGGTAACTTCAGGAACTAGGGAGTTCAGCTGACCTGTTGCTGTCTTCCAGGTGGGCACAGCTGGTGCTCAGGGCCCAGCTTTGGGAGCTTTGACATCCTGTGCCCTGGGACTCCCTACTCTGGCTCCCGTGTCTGGTTGCTGTAAGGCCATTCCAATCGGTGCAGCTCCTTGGTGACTACTCTGTTGGCTGCCACCCCCATTGCCCTCTGATTGTGAGTTGGGACAGTGGGCTACCCGTGCGAGGCTCACTGCTTCTTGTTCTTTGCACTGCTGATGCTGCAGTGTGTCTACAGTGCCCGCATTATCTTTTTACCCCCTGGAGTGCATGTTTCTTTCCCTAAGCCTGTATCACATGCGTGATACCTGGGATGGGTCATCCATGTGGTTCATAAGGCCAGAACTTCCTTTTGATCAAATCAGTTCCAAGATTCACAACCCATTACTTTTTCCTCCCTCGCTGTATCCTATAAATCAAAATCAGATGTTGTCGAGTCAATTTAACTCATGATGAGCCCATGTGTGTCATAGTAGAACTATGATGATAGGGTTTTCAGTGGCTGGTATTTTAGAAACGGATTGCTAGGCTCATATTCCATGACACCTCTGGGTAGATTTGAACCTCCAACCTTTTGGTTAGCAGCCAAGTACACTAATTATTTGTGTAGCCTGGGGATTCCTGTGTTCTGTAAAGATAGTTCTTGTTTTGCATTTAGTTCTAGCTTGCAACTGTGCCTTCTTGATGTTTTAGAAAGAATAAAAACTACAGCTAGATGGTGGATTAGATACGTAACTGGGCTGACTCTAAGAAGCCTGGTCTACTGCTTTGCCTCTGACTTATTAGATTGAGAAGCATCATGTCTGTCCATAGGTGTGGGACAGGTGCAGAGTAGAGGTGCCCCTTCACAGTGATGCAGACAGTTTTAGGCCACACTATTAGTTCAGAGAAGGAAATCCCAGATACAGAATGAAAAATGGTTTGCTTTTTATTTATTTTGGATTACATGATAATCCTTCATGGGTTGTGTGTTGGCCTGTAGTGTGATGTTCTCAAGGCTAGTGCTACAGATGACTTCCGTCAGCACAGGTGGGGTGGAGGCCTGAGAAGTCGGGCTCCCGATGAAGCCAGCAGGCCGGGATTGGAATGGCTGAGAGCTGACTGTAGTTGTTATTCATTTTTCCTTTCCATTTTAATTTTCAGCATTTGGTGTTTTGACTCTTGTATCATTGACATCATTTTCTTGTTTCCCTTAATTTTCTATCCCTCTTTCTGGTGCTGTTCTTTGTGTCTAGGTTACCATAGACTTCCCTGTGTCCTGAGCCCCAGGGGCTTTCTTGCCAGCCTCCCCGCTGCATTCATGGCCATATCCTTGGTGTGAGTCCTCCAGCTGAACTCAGCACTCGTCCCTAACATGCCTCTGCCTCCTCGTGTGGCTGCTGTCTTGTCTGGCGTCATCCATCCTTCTCTTTCTTCACTTGCTTTTTCACTCTGTCTTACCACTCAGCTGACCAGGTCTTTTGTCAACATCAACATTCCTCCCTTTCATCTTTGGGAAAATCCAAAGGTGCTTATCCTGTCCTGGGCTCTCTGGGCATTGCAGAGGGTCCTTGGAATAAAAGCCTGGCAGTCTACTCCAAAAATACCATTCACTGAAAACCATATGGAGCTGTGTCACCCATGACACACACAGAGTCATCAAGAGTGGCAGTCAACTCAGTGGAAGCTGGTTTGGTTTTCTGGTTTATCACATCAAATGAGAAAGAGGTCTATCAGAGAATATCTTTCTTTTCCCACGCTTAGGTAGGTTTAAGTTACTTCAGTGGGTTACTTTATGTGCTGTGTGCTCACGTCATTTCCAGTTCCGGTGAGTCTGGTTTGACAGCAAGTTAAGTGGCCTAGCTAGGACGTCTCATGCCAGAGCCTCTATGCTTCGCTGTTAAACTGCACAGCCTCCAGCTGCGGAAGGAGTGAAACCCTTGTGTTGCAGGCAGGAGACATGGATTTCGTGCCTGAAAGATCCTTTCCACCTGTGCTAGCATTCTTGGGCTCCTGTGAGGTTACGTAGGATGCTGAGGCTCTTTCCTGTGGGAGTGACACAGCTCTGGACTATGATTTCCCAGAATGCCTCAGAGTCAATCCTAAAACTGTGGGTGGGTCCCTAGGATAGTGTGGCATGTTACCACTGGATGCCAATATGCTGGCTGTGCTGTTGTCACTATGACTGTGCGAACTCTTCAGCAAGGTGGTGTTCTCCCAGTTAAGATTTTCCATGTTTTGTTTCTTTGCAGAGCCTGTGTCATCTTGGGGGTGATATTCCTTCTGTCGTCCATATGTATAGTGGTCAAAGCTATCCATGACCTCTCAACTAGGCTGCTTCCAGAAGTGGTAAGGTCCTAATTCTTCTTCTGTAATCTCTCCTAGTGGCACCAGCTTCCGCGTTGCCCCTCGTGGCAGCTTTCCTGTGGAAAACTGGGCAGGTTGAGAGAGAATATACAGTATTTGGGGTAGGGGTGGCAATGTGGAAAAACTTATTTCAGAAATGTGAATGACTTGTCAGATAAAATCTCTGGGCAAGAGGAAAACTCTTCAGATAGTTGAACTGATACTGATGCTGAGTTCTGTGTCCCTTTCTTTAGATCTTTTGACTGTTTCAAAAACAAGATGCCTTTTTCAAAAATAGAGATAAACATGGTTGTTTTTATATAGACAAGTGATCCAGTCTGTGCTGCTTGCATCTGTTGATCTATATCCATTGGGTTGTTATAATGAGAATTATATTTCTTTGCACTTCATTCAATTCAATACATAAATCTGTTCACATTAGGTTTCCTGGCATCACTGGAATTCACATGCAGAAACTTGAGGATGCAATTTCATAGTAAAGCATGTCTGCCTGCCTCGTCCCCTGGGTGAGAGTCATACATACACTCTAGATTCTTTTTTTACCCCCCTTAGGAATGTTCACAAAGAGAAATATTGTTATAATTTCTTATCAGGCAGTTTTCACAGAAAGCAATTGATTTGATTACCCAGAGATGAAGTTGATACCGTTACAGTAATTCAGTGGACAAGCTACACAGCAATTTAAATGTGAAATATGGGCTCTTCTCTTAGGATGTGACTTGAGCTTGGCTACCTGTGCAACCTTATATAAAGCTAAACTTACTAGATCTTTAATTTTGCTTTAGAAAATGATATATTAATCACCTTGGGGGGGGGTGATGTATTGCAATTGTGTGGGTGTGTATAGAGAAGTTCAAAATGTGATGATGTTGTGGAACTCCCTGAAAGGTGAGTCCTTTTCGGACATGCTCAGTCTTGTGCTTATCTGGATGTTTCTCTTTGAGAAAGTGATTTTATTGCAATGTGCAGAGCAAGGAGCTGGAAGTTCCTCAGATCTGACTTCCTGAGCCCTGGGAAAACAGGGCTTGTATGTGATTTGGGCAGCAAGATGGTGGTTGTGCAGGTGTTCTAGGGAGGGAAAACTCTAGAAGGTGGCCAGGAAACAGGAAGTGACGGGTTCTTGCTGGAATAGGGTTAAGGTAATGATTTTCTTTCTGCTTCTTTCCCTGTATTGCTGTGTCCTCTGTTGAGGTCACTAGCAGCTGGCTATTCTGCACACATGGCAAGATCTGATAGGGGCTAGTTTAAGGACTAATGGAAATTTACTGAGCATTAGTAGGGTCAGGTTACAGTTGGACATTCTGTTGCATTTAATAGAGGTATTAAAGCAAATGCATTGAGCTACCAATCCTCTCACCACCACTTTTGAAAACAGAGAGCTGTGGCTTTACTGACTTACTGGGATCTTCACTGTTAGACATCTTTGCAATTTGTCAGAAGCTTGCTATGTAACATTTTGGTGACAGAGAGGACGGGCCGCTGCCAGGGTAGGAATGTGGTGCCATGTGTTGTTTCTCATGTCTTCCAGGAGCAGCGTGAGCTCAGGCAAAATATTAACTTGTATTACACTCATGTTCATCTCTCCCTGGTTATTGTATTCTCTCACCCTGGTCTTCCTGCTTGCATAGGTCCTGGACTATTCCATCCTCTTCCTCCATCAGTCTAAACCTGTCCAGTGGTCCAGTCTGTCAGATCCCACCTGTAGGTGGGACAGGAAGGAAGTATGATTATAGATTAGGTGGCTAGTCAGCTAACATCTTTGCATTTCAAGGGGAATGGGGAAGACATCTCACCTTCAAGAAGTGTTTACTGGTAGGCATTGTCAACACTGTGATAGTTGACCCATTTGTTTATTTAGTCATTAAAAATTAACTTTCTGCAGGTCTAGCCTATATAGTAAATAAGTATGCTCAGCATGCCTGCAAAGTCCTACTTGTTTTTTTTGCTGAATAGCTGAAATGCTTTCAACTGAAACAGTCTCTTAGCCCCCAGGTACAAATAACTCTCAAAAGAAGCAGCCTGAGAGGGCTTTGGAGAGGATGAAAAGCTCCAGGGTCTTGACTAAGACTGGCCCTTTTGCATCTTGTGTAAGTTGTGAGGTGCGATTTAAAAATCATGACCCTTCCTGGCCGTCCCATCAGAACTGTGAAGGAAAGGTGTAGCCTTTTTTTTTAAAAAATGACTTCAGAGTGCAAGTGGTTAACACGCTAGGCTGCTAACCCAAAGATTGGAGATTGAAGTCTGACCAGCTGGATCTAGGAAGAAAGTTCTGACATTCTACTTCTGGAAAATCAACCACTGAAAACTCTATGAAGCACAGTTCTACTCTGACACACACGGGGTCTCCATGAGTTGGAAATGACCCAACAGCAACATGTTTGTCCCCCTTTCTGTAATTTGACTTCAGAGTTGTGAAAGACAGACAAAGGAGTGTTTAACTAGCCTGAGCCCTGGCAGCTGGAGGAAGGCCCTCTGGTCAGCTGAGTGGTACACAGGGACCATGGAAATGCCTCCTGGTCATAGCCGTCTCAGTAGTTCTATCCAGGGCCTTCTAGCTTCTTCCCTGGGCTCCAGGGGCCCCATGCTCTGGCCTGCGGTAATTCACAATGAACATTTCTCCACACTGCTTCATCCAGATGAGAAGTGACTGACTCAAATGCCTGCAGAAGCCAGGCCTGAACTGACTGAGTCCATGGCAGGTGCCCTGCTGGAGCCCAGTTGGCATGTTCCAACTAGGGTGCCGTGTGGGGATGCAGACAGTGTTGCACAATCTTCCAGACTTTGAAGAGAAAGCGGAAACCCTACTGTTTTTGTCAGCTAGGGCTGGTCTAACAGCATTACCACAGAGTGGATGGCTTTAACAAAGAAAAGCTTATTCTTAAGCAGTCTGGCAGGCTACAAGTCCAAATTCAGGATGTCCGCTCCAGGGGAAGGCTTACTCCCTTGTTGGCTCTGGAGGGAAGTCTGGTATCGCGTCAGTCTTTGTCCAGGGAGCATCTTGGTGCAGGAACCTCAGGTCTGAAGGATGTGTTATTCGCCTGGTGCTGCTTGCTTGATGATGTGAGGTTCCTAATTCTCTGCTTGCTTCTCTTTCGTCTCTTGTAGGATGAAAAGATTGAGGGTGGTGCAAGCCGCACTCCAGGGAAACTCCCCTTACAGTGGAGCAGGGAGGTGACCTTCTGAAGGGATTTATGTCCCGCCCTAATCCTTTAACATACAGCACAGGAAAATCACAGAATGGAGGACAATCACAGAATACAGGGAATCCTGGCCCAGGCAAATTACTATGCATATTTTGGGGGGAACATACTCAATCCATGACATCTACATTTAATGTGGCAACTAATTTAAAATTAAACAAAACAAAACTGCTTGGGGCGGGTGGGCAATTTCAGACAGGCCAGAAGTAAAACGTGCCTTCACCTGTGGCTGCAAGTTTGATCTCTCTGCTGGAAACTAGGTCACGAGTTTGACCTTTTGTTTGAAACCAGGGAGCCTGGTCCTCAGGGACCCTCCGTGTCAGATTCACACTTGTACCCAAGCACAACTCCTGTTTTTACTTGTGGTTTCTGTCAAGTTGTTGTCATGGGTTATGTGGGAAGCAGCATTTCAGAAACCCAGTCCTGGCCCCCTCTCGCTCCCCTCCCCACAGCGCACCTTTCTTCTTAATTTCTGCTGCACAGTTCTGAGAGTGAGAACAAGAATGGGTGAGTTTTGAATAACAGAGCTGTGCAATTGGAAGCTTCCCTGCTGTGAAGGGGGTCAGCTGCAAGCCTTGGTGGTCTCACCCGGCCCCTCTGGGTTTTGCTGTAGAAATCAAGCCAGCCTGGCTCTCGGGGAAGGCATCGAGTGTGAATCTGCTGCAGGGGCCTCCGGAGCAAATGGCTTAAGCCAGTTCCCTTGCAATATGCACCTGGTCTTTGCGGCTTGGTAATGGAACAGATTCTCAAAGGGCCTTTTCTGAACCTGTATGCGAGCTGATGCCAGAGATTGGGAGGCGGAGGTGCCCGTGTTGTGCCCTTAGTAATAGTGCTTTGCCCTAGATCTTTGGGTTTGAAAGGGTGCATCAGTCCCTTCCTGCTCTTACCCCTTCCCTATACCTACTTGGTAAGGTTGGCCGGATGGCCTGCTTTTCCCCTTTTTTGGTGAGGACACCGGGGTCTGACAGCTGAGTGATTTCGGAGGAGATTAAGCAGTAAGCAAGGTAAGCACAGCTTACTTGTGTTTACTTACTCTTGTGTAGTGAACAATTTCACGTGAGTTTGTTTGAGTCAACCTGTGCACTACAGATTAGTAAGTAAGCGTAGATAAGCCTATGTGTACTTTGCGTGTTGGGTAATTCATCCCTGTCAGAGGTCATCAACTGGACTTGAACCGTTGTTTCCAGTTGAGGGCTGTCTGGGCTCCTGTACCACAAGGCTGTTTGGTCTGGTGTCCATGGCTTTTTGGGTCTGGCCCTCCACTTTTGTGTTTCTTCCTCATGCTCCTGAGCAGTATGCTGCCCTGGGCCATGGAGGGGGTGTCTAGACTGCTCCTGCCAGCCTGTCCCGTACCACACAGGCCCTCTGTACTCCGTGCCACTGACCAAGGAGTGCCATCCACTACTTTGAAGCAGCCACAAGCAGATTAACCAAGAAGCCTTATAAAATGCAGTAGGCCAGTGTGGAATGAGGGGGTGCTGGGGTAGATGGGATCACGCAGGAGGAAGTACTGTGGAGAAGCTGCTCGTGTGGTGGTTGGGGTGTGGGCTCAGTGGTCAGACCTGCTGGAGCGCGAATTGCCTCTCTACCTTTTTTACCTGAATGACCTTTGGCAAGTCACCAAGCCTCTCTGACCCTCAGCTTCCTCATATATACAACAAAAGATAACATGTACTTCATCAGTTTATCACAGGGATCAATCAGCAACTTATTTTAAATGACCTGGCATTAGAAGACAGTAATGCCCGGGTACCTGCTGCTCTGGAAGCTCTGATTTGTTGAGGCTTCTGAATTGCTAATTGAAGTTACCTCTGGACTCCTCAGTTTTCCCTCTGGCTGTGGGCCCAGAGCTCTGGCTCTGGTGCTCTGATGCTTCCTTGTGGGATCTTCTGGCCTCTGGGAGTCCTGCTCTGTTGCTTGGTTGAAGACAGCTGTTGCTCACTTTGGGGCGATGTCTCGGAGAGCCGTGAACATGCTGTGTGAAACAGAAGAAAACGAGAGAGAATGGGGGCTGGGTGAGCGACTCCATCTGGGTCAGCCCATCAGCCTAATGCCTTCTGAGGCAAGTGCCTCACCAACAGGCTTGAGTTTCTAAAGGATTCCTGTGTCTGAGTACTCTGGGACAGCGTGAACTTGGAGTTAACAGTGTGGAAGCTGAACTCAGAGAGATGGTGTCAAGCACTGCTGCTTCCTACCTGCAAGAACCTAGGACTGGTTGTTTAACCTTTCGCTGCCTCAGTTTCCTCTTTTGTAAGATAGAAATAATGACGACACCTCTTTAGTAGGAGTGCTGGGAAAATAAAAGGATGGGTTGAGCTTAATATATAGCAATTGAATGATTGCCAGCTGACATTTTTGTTGCTGGGCTAGAGAAAAGGCTTCTCGAGAAGTTGGTGCTTTCCGTTCTGGAAGTTTATGCTGCATTGAGCTGTTCAGGAACACCTTCAAAGATGCCCTTCTCAGCTTGGTTCAGGAATGCTGTAGACTCCTTCCTAAGCAGTAACATGTCATTCCTGGATCCACAATCAGCAGGAGATGGATTTGTCTTCCAGTGGGACACACTGGCAGGTAAAGCTCTAAACTTAACTCAAGAGTTGTATTGGCTAATAATTCTTTTTATTTTTTAATTTTTTTCCACATAAAACTCTAAGTACCCACCTCTCCGTAACTTTGTCTGCTCTCTTTACCTCGTGGCAGCACACTGTTCATTTTCATTCTTTAATTCCAGTATCCAGTCAACCAACACTTGTCCCATCGTCTCCACCCACTCCTCTCCCTTCTAAAAAGAAACCAGTAGGAGAGCCTCATATATATATTACACCATAAAGTACACACACCACATACATCACTCTGTGTCCCCAAGTCCCATCCATTCTTTATCTGAAGGGTTGGCTTCAGTACTGGTTTCCACTCTGGGCTAGCAGTAAGTCCACAGGCCATGTACTCAAGGGACACTCCAGGTTGTCAGACCATCAAGTCTGGTCTTTTAGTAGAGTTCTAGATCTGCATAACCCTTTTTCTCGTGCTGTGCCAGGAACTGTACATTGTGTCCCCTATCAGGGCTGTCTTTGATGGTGGCTGAGAACCATCTGGATCTTCTGATCTCATGCTGATGGAGTCTCCCAATAATATGAATCCTTCTGTCTCTTGTGCTCAGTTTTCCTCATGTCTTTGATGTTCTCAGTTGTCATCTATTTCAGGTGGGTTAGGATCAATTGATGTTCCTTCACATTGCAGCTTGCTGGCTGTATTGGCTAATATATGTATTTTTTAATCATGATTGAATGAAAGTATACAATCCAGATCAATTTTGCATGCCCACCTATCTGCAACTCCATCTGCTCTCCTCACCCTGTAACAGCATACTCCTCCTTTTCACTCTTCTAGTATCTTCTTAATGAACACCTATCCTCTCCTTTCCATCCTCTCCTCTCTCATCTAGAAAGAATCCAGTACGGCAGCCTCCTATAAATGTATAAAACCGTAAAGTACACACACCACTTACACTGTATCCCAGAGAACAGTCCATTCTTGTCTGAAGAGTTGAAATCACTACTTGTTTCAGGTCAAGGTCAGCAGCAAGTCTAAAGGTCATGTTCCCAGGGGACCCGGCAGGCTGTTGAACTATCAGTTCTGGTCTTTTAGTAGAGTTCTTGAACTGCATACCTCTTTTTCTCATGCTGCATCAGGGACTCTACATTGTGTTTCCCATCATGGCTGCCTTTGGTGGTAGCCAGGCACCGTCTGGTTCTTTTGGTCTCATGCTGAAGCAGTCTCCCTTCATATGGGTCCTTCTGCCTCCTGGGCTCATTTTAACTCATGTCTTCAGTGTTCTTGGTCGTCATGTGTTCCGGATGAGTTGGGACCATGTGGTATTCCTCAGATGGCAGCTTGTTAGCTTTTAAGACCCCAGACACCATTCCCCAATACAGAGTACAGAGGACTCTCAGCAAAAGACAAGTTACGCCAGTTGACCTCTGTCCCTTGTAAACATAGTCCACAGATCCCTGTGTATGCTACTCTATCCTTTGTAATGTTGGGTTAAGGTTAGAAAACCTTTCAGTTTCTAGTGCAGTCAAGTTTGCTGACCCACCCTCTACTGTGTGCTGTCACTCCCTCCACCTAACTAAATTCCTATGGACTATCTATGAACATCCCTCTCCCTCCCTCCCCACGCTTGTAGCCATCAAAGAGTCTTTTCTTCTGTACAGAAGCCCATTTTTAAGTCCTTATAGCAGAAGTCTCTACAATACTTGTCCTTTTGCAGCTGACTGATTTCACTCAACATATCTTCCAGTTGAAACCAGGTTATTAGATGCTTTCTAAAATCATCATTGTTCTTTATCACTGCATAGTGTTACACTTTGTATATGTACCAAAGCTTATTTATTTATTCATTCATATGTTGATCAGCACCTAAGTTGATTCCATCTTTTTGCTATTGTGGTCAGTTCTGCAATAAACATTTGTGTGCATGTATCTGTTCATGTGACTGCCTTTATTTCTGTAGGATATGTTCCAAAAAGTGAGATTGCTGGATCATGTGTTATTTATAACTTTTCAAGAAAATACCAAATTGCTTTCCAAAGAGGTTGTATCATTTTGCATTCCCACCAGCAGTGTAGAGTTCCAGTCTCTCCACAGCCTCTCTAGCATTTGTTGTTTAGTGTTTTTTGGATTATCACCAACCTCTTTGGGGTAAGATGGTATGTCATTATAATTTTGATTTGGATTTCTCTAATAGCTAGTGATCGTTAACATTTCCTCATGTGTCTTTTGGCTGCCTGGATGTCTTCTTTAGTGAAGTGTCTGCCCATTTTCTTTGCCGATTGTTTAACTGGGTTATTTACCTGTTTCTTGTTGATGTTGTAGTACCTTGTAGATTATGGAAATCAGACATTGATTTGATATATAGTTGCCAAATATTTTTTCCCATTCTGTAGATAGTCTTTTAACTCTCTTGGCGAAGGCTTTGGATGAGCATAAGTGTTTGACTTTTAGTAGTTCCCATTTATCTATTTCCTCTTCTGTTGTTTGTGTGCATTGTTGGTCAGATTTTATAGTCTGTCTAAGCTGTGTATTAGAACTTCCATTGTTGTTCCTGTTTTTTCTTGCATGATCTTTATTGTTTTGGGTTTGTTATGTAGGTCTTTGATCCATTTTAGTTAGTTTTTGTGTAAGGTGTGAGATATATGGGTCTTGTTTCAGTTTTTTTACAGATGGATATCCAGTTTTACCAGCACCATTTGTTAAAGAGACTGTTTTTATCCCAGTTTTCAACTTTCGGGCCTTTGTCGAGTATCAGGTGTTCATAGGAGGATAGTGCTGTTTCTGGGTTCTCTATTCTGTTCCATTGGTGTATGTGTTTGTTTTTGCACCACAACCAGACTGTTTTGACTACCATGACAGTATAGTAGGTTCATAAGTTTGGGTTGTATGAAGCCTTCCACTGTGTTCCTCTTCTTCAATAGTACTTTTACTTGTCCCAAGTTTTCCCTTTCTAAACAAAGTTGGTGATTTGTTTCTCCATCTAACTAAAAAGTGACACTGGAATTTGTACTGGGATTGTATTGTATATGTAGATTGCTTTAGGTAAAATAGACATTTTCACAGTGTTAAGTCTTCCTATCCATGAGCAAGGTAGGTTTCTCCATTTATATAAGTTGTTTTTTTTTTTTCCTTCAGTAAGGTCTTGTAATTTTCTCTGTATAGGTCCCTTACCTCCCTGGTTATTTATTCTTAAGTATTTTATCTTCTTGGGGGGGCTATAGTAAATGGTATTTGCTGATTTCCTCTTGGATGATCTCTTGGTTGGTATAAAGGAATCCTACTAATTTATTTATGTTTATATTACATCCTGATATTTTGCTGAACTCTTCTATTAGATCCAGTAGTTTATTTATGGATTTGTTAGAGTTCTCTGTATATACAATCACATCATCTGCAAATAGGCATATTTTTACTTCGTCTTTCCCAGTACCACCAAGCCAGCCAAGTGCATGCCCTTTATTTCTTTGTCTTGTCTGATTACTGTGGCCAGAATCTCTAGCGCGTTGTTGAATGGAAGTGGTGAGAGTGGGCATCCTCATCTAGTTCCTGTTCTCAAGGGGCATTCTTTCAGTCTGTCTCCATTCGGGATGATGTAGGCAGTTGGCCTTGCATAGATAGATGTCCCTTATTGCACTGAGGAATTTGCCCTCTATTCCTATTTTGCTGAATTTTTAAAATGAACGAGTACTGGACTTTGTCAAATGCCTTTTCTGCATCAGTTGACCAAATCAGATGATTCTTATCTTTTGTGTTATTTATGTGGTTGATCACATTGATTGTTTTTCTGATGTTGAGCCAGACCTGCATCCCTGGTATGACTCCAACTTGGTAGTGATAAATAATTTTTTTTTTTGGTATGTGGTTGAATTCTGGTGGCCAGGATTTTGTTTAAGATTTTTGCATCTAGGTTTATGAGTGATACTGGTCTGCAATTTTCTTCTTTTGTGGGCTCTTTCCCTGGCTTTGGTTTTAGGATTATGCAGGCTTCATAGAATGAATTTGGGTGTATTCCATCCATTTGTATGCTGTGAAATAGCTTCAGTAGTATTGGAATTAACTGTTCACTAAAAGCTTGTTAGAATTTTCCAGTGAAACTGTCTGGACCAGGACTCTTTTTCGTTGTTAGTTTTTTTTACGACTTTTTCAATCTTTTCTTTTGTGATGGGTTTATTAAGTTGTTCTACTTCTTGTGATAATTTTGGTAGGTGATATGAATCTAGAAATTTGTCCATTTCCTCTGGGTTTTTGAATTTGTTAGAGTACAATTTTTAGTAGTGTTGTATTTTGTAGTATTTTGATTGGGTATGTTATGATATCTCTTGTCTCATTTTTTATTTGAGTTGTTTGTTTTCTTTAACCAATGATTTATCAATTTTGTTGATACTATTAAAGAACCATCATTTTGTTTTGTGAATTCTTTCAACTGTTTTTCTCTTCTCTAATTCATTTAGTTCTGCTCTAATCTGTATTATTTATTTTGTTCTGTTGTTCAAGGGGTTCTTTTGTTGTTCTCTTTCTATTTGTTCAAGTTGTAGGGTTAAGTCTTTGGTTTCAGCCCTTTCTTCATTCTGGATGTTTGTATTGATGGAGATAAATTGACCTCTGAACACTGCTTTTGCTGTATATCATAGGTTCTTGTAGGATGTGTTTTCATTCTCATTTGATTCCTTGAATTGTGCTATGTCTTTGATTTCTTCCATAACCCATGAATTTTTGACCACGTTGTTACTCAGATTCCATGAGTTCAAATGTCTACCCATATGTTTTCTGCTATTGATTTCAAATTTCTTGGATTTATGGACTGAGAAGATGCTTTGCAATAATTCAATGATTTGGATTTTGTTGAGACTTGCTTTATGGCCTAATACGTGGTCTGTTCTGGGGAACATTCCGTGTACATTAGAAAATAAAGTGCGCTTATCTATTGTTGGATAAAAAGTACTGTATATTTCAATGAGATATAGTTGGTTGATTGTCACAATAAGATCTTTTGTATCTTTATTCAACTTTTTCTGAAAGTGGAGGGTTGAAGTCTCCGACTATTATTGTGGAGTGATCTGTCTCATTTTTCAGTGTTGTCAGCATTTGTTTGATGCATTTAGATGCTCTGGTATTGTGTGAATAAATATTTAATATTGTTATATCCTGCTTAATCGTAGTCCATAGTGGTGGATTTTACTTTAAAATGTATTTTATCTGAGATTGGTATTGCCACTCTTGCTCTTCTTTACATGTTGTTCGCTTTGCATATAATTTTCCATCCTTTGGTTATCAGTTTGTTCATATCTTTGAGTCTAAGGTATGTTTCTTGTAAGCAGCATATGGATGGATTGTGTTTTTTGATCCAACCTGTTACTTTCTGTCTTCTCATTGGAGCATTCAATCCATTTACATTCTGTGTAATTTCAAATAGATAGGTATTTAGTGCTGTAATTTTGGTGCCTTTATTTTAATGTTATTCATGTTTTCTTTGTTCCATGTACTATTCTGTTCTATGTTGTTTTTCTTTATGAGTTTTCTTCCTTTTCAGTGTTGATTTTCTGTCTGTTGGGACTCCTGTATTATGTTTCTTGTTTTGATATGTAGTATTGTTAGTTTCTTTTGCAGCTACGCCTTTGTTCCCTTGTAGTGTTCTATGTTTAAACCAGTGTTAACTTCTGTGTATCTCCTTAACTTCCTCTCCATCTGAAAGGGCATTATATCCCTCTTTATAGTGTGATGATGTCATAGTTTACATGTTAAGATCTCTGTTACTCTACTTTTAATATTTTAGCTTTGATTGAGCTTTGTGACTTCCCTAACTGAGTAGGACTCTGGATGCCGTGTCCTGCATTGCATCCTTGAGTATACATATGGTGTTATTGATTTTCTAATCGAAGAGCTTCTTTCATTATTTCTTGTAATTTTGATTTGGTTTTTGCAAAGTCTCTAAGCTTATATTTATCTGAGAATGTCTTAATTTCACTGTCATATTTGAGAGACAATTTTGCAGGATATGCAAGTTTTGGTTGGAAAGTTTTTTGTTCAAGACTTTGTATGCGTCGTCCCACTGCCTTCTTGCCAATGTGGTTTCTGCCAAGAAGTCAGAGGATAGCCTACAAGACTTTGTACATTAGTGTTGGTTTAACCCTAGCTGCCTTTAAGAGCCTCTCCTTATGTTTTATTTTATTAAGCTTGTTTATAATATATCTTGGTGTCTATCTTCTGGAGTCTTCTTTTTATTGAGTTTGATAATCATCTTGATTAGCTATGTTCTTTTCTTTTATGATGTCATGAAACCAGTTTTATTCTTCCAAGCCAAGAGATTCTTTCAGTATTTCTTGTAGCTTTGGCTTGGTTTTTACAAAGTTTGTGAGTTTCTGTTTATCTGAGAATGTCTTAATTTCATTTTCATATTTGAAAGATAGTTTTGTAGGATATATAATTCTTGATTGGAAGTTCTTCTCCTTCAAGGCTCTGCATGTGTCATGCCATTGTCTCTGTGCCAGCATCATTTCTGCTGAGAAATCAGACAAAAGTCTACAGAGTTTCCCTCTGAATGTTAGCTTTGCTTTGAGTCTTGCTGCCTTTAAGAGTTTCTGCTTATGTTTCATTTTGTTAAGCATGATTATAATATGTCTTGGAGTCTTTCTGTTAAGATCTATGTTGAGTGGTGTTCGATATGTATCTTGGATATCTATTTTCTCTTCTTTCATAATTTCTGAGAAGTTTTCTGTCAGCAGCTCAGCCACAATACTCTGTGTTCTCAGGTGTCTCTCCCTGTTGAGGACTCCAGTTAATCATAGATTGTTCTTCTTAATAGAGTCCCACATGCTTCTTAATGCCTCTTCATTTTTCTTGTTTCTTTTTTCTGATTTCTCCTCATAAATGCTGGAGTCAGTAGCTGTGTCTTCCAGATCACAAATTCTCTTTTCCATTTGTTCCATTCTGTTTTCTTTTTCCATTTCTGTTTTCAGTTTGCTCTGCTGCTTTTTGTATAAGGTCTAGGAGGGCTCTCTGTATAATCCTTTTGTATTCACCTTCTGATAGTTTCAGAAAAGCTTCTTTTGGGAAGTTCTGAGGTAGTTTCTTTTGGGGGCCTTCTGATGCCATGGGTGATTGCTGGGTTACTGTCTTCTCCAAACTTTGTTGCTTTTTGGGCTTCATGTGGGTCAATAGAGGCTGGGAGAGGTGCTGTGAAGATGGACCACAGTGGTTTCTCTAGGCCATCTTAAAATGAGAAGTAAAAAGCATTTGACAACTTTCAAAGTCAGTCAGGTTTTCAGGTGTATAAGTCCCTGTTCCAAGCTGACAAAGTAAACACCACTATATTGAACCCCAGGTGTTATAAACTAGCTCAAAATACAGAAAGGCAGCTGGCCTGCTGGCCTCTGCTGTTAGGCCCCAGTTGTAGGTGATACTGTGTAGAATTCTGCTTTACTGCTGGAAAAGCAGTGTCTTCGTGGTAGGCACTGCCTTCCAGCCCAGGAATTAGGTCCAGCTAAGGCTTCTGTATGAATGACTCTGCCTGGGCTTCTCCATTTCCCAGTGGATCAAGATGATGTCCTGCACAAGCGCGTCACTACGGTTACCACATGGCAGAGGCAGAAAGATAGGCCGGGGAGCCGAGGTGTATAGAGTCCAAAGCCAGACTCTCAGAACCTGGCAATTACACTTGCCAGTCCCATCAGCAGTGTGTCTGAGACCAGCAGCTAGTCAAGTCCCAGCTCTGTTCACCAGCCAAGACAGCGGAAAAAAAAAATTGAAATGGTAAGTTACCTTCGGTCTGTGCAAGCCTGTGCTCACCGTGAGTGGGGTCAGTGAAAGAGAGGAGGTTTTGCGTTCAGTGGTATGGAGTCCAAATTAACAGCCCTATGCCCCATCCCAGGGGTCCCTAGGTGTCCATAAGGCTCTGTTTAATTAGCATTTCAGGTCTTGGTTTCTAGAGGGAATTAGGGAGACATGCATTTAGTCTGCCATCTTGATTCCGCCCCCTTCTTCATTTTTCTTGATTCTTTTATTTGAGTTCTCATAAATGTTGCTGTCAGTTGCTTTATCTTCAGTCTTGTTAATTCTGTGTTCTGTTTCCTCAGTCCTGCTCTTTTGTCTTTGCATTGAATTGTCCAACAGTAGTTTTGTTATTGTTCTGCTGGATTTCTGATTGTTCATGTTCTAGCAGTTTATATAGCTTGCTTAATTTTTCTTTTTGTTCTGCTGTACTGTATTGAAGTTCTAGAAGGGCTCTATTCATAATTTTTTTTTGGTTTTGTTTTCTACCTTCAATAATTTCAGGAAGTCTTCTTCATCTGGAAAGTTGTTTTATTCTTTATTTGGGGAGTTTTGTAGAGCCATGGTGGTCTGCTTCTGTAAATTGTTAGATGTTTATTATTCTCTTCGTGCCATCAAAAAGGTGTTCAGCTTCTCCAGTGTTGCATGAACAGGAACTGTGGCATAGCTGTAAGAAGGGAATGAATAAGGACACTGCTAGTCTTGGCTGCCAGCTGCTGCTGCATTCTCTATGTACAGCTGACTTATATACAACTTATCTGGTGAGAGAGATACTGTCCAGCCATGTGATGCTGCCTGGCTTGGTGGCTGGTCCCAGATGGACCCTTAAGGGTGGCAGGCTCCTCCTCCTGACTGATCAAGGTGGTGACCTACTTGTGCTGACTCTCTGGAGTCATGCCAGTTGGCTGTGTGCTGTGGCTCGAAGGAGGAAGAGAAAGGTGCCACCACACTAGGCTACCAACCTCTGCTGTGTTCTCTAGATGTGCTTATCTGAAAAACTGACTTTATGCTGAGTGAGGTACTGTCCAGCAGCAGCTGATAGCAGCAGGGCCCTCAGGGGTGGTAGGCCTCACCTCCTGGCTGACAAAGATGGTGCCCTACTTATGGAGTTTTTTGGGGGATGCTATGGCATGGCTCAGAGAAAGGAAGTGGAAATGTTGCCTGCTACGCTTAGCTACCAGCCACTGCTGTGTTCTCTATATGTGAATTTCTTGAGAACTGCATTTCTGCTGAGACAAGCACTGTCCAGCAGCAGCAGCTGGTACCTGAGGTATCAGAGATGGCAACCTACTTGTGTAGCTTCTCAAGAGCTGCATCTATAGAAGCTATGATGTGGCTCAAAGAAGGGAGGAGTAAGGGCATTGCCACACTTGGCCACCAGCTGCAAATATCTTCTCTAGGTATGATGGTTTTAAAAACAGCTTTTCTGCTGGGAGAGGCACTGTCCAGACAGATGCTCTTGCTCAGTGTGACAGACAGCCCCATATGGGCCCTCAGGCATGGCTGACTCTACCTCTCAGCAGACTGAGATGGCGCCCTGCCTGAGCCACCTCTCTTGTGTGGAGCCAGAAGCATCTATGGTACAGCTCAGAGAAGAAGAGGAGTGGGGCACTGGCACTCTTGGTCACCAGCTGCTGTTGGTTCTGTAGATGTGACTGTGCCAAACACAGTCTCTGCTGCAAAGGATGCTGTTTACTTATGCACGCACTTGGCACGGCAGCTGGCCCCTGCCAGGCTGTCAGGCTTGGCAGTCCCAGTCCCAGTCTTTCAGTTAACAAAGATGGTATCTGTACCTCTAAGCCTCTCAGCTGCTGCACCAGAAGAAGCAGGACTCTCTGCACTGCTGTCTTGCCTCTAACAAAGGTAGTTTTACGTTCCTCTCACCCAGTCTGATCTTACAACTCTACACCTGATCTTGTGGCTCCTAGAATGTCCACTGTGCTCCATTCAATTGTTTTCCTATGCCGTAGTTCTCAGAAAGAATTGAGGAGATGTGTGACTAGTCCTCCATAGTAGCCCTGCTTCCCTAACAATTCTTGAAAAACAATCATACATAGTTCAAGATTCTCGGTATGTCTGCAGCCACTGTCTGCCTATCACAGCCCAGACAAAGGCAGAAATTGATGGTGCTGGTCTCTTGGTGGTGTTCCACTTCTATTTTTTCAGACAGAAAAATTCTGTTACCTTATAAGGTTCATCTTTTTATTAGTCCTAGGAGCAAGGGCTTACTAGCTTCCAAACAGAAGAGAACTGAGCACTGAAGAAAGTATATTATTATTGATAAAATGTGTTCAAGAAGACTAGAGTCCAGAAATATACTTGTATACATCTGGTCAACTGGTTTTTGACAAAAATTCCGAGACAGTTGAGTAGGACACAAAAGTTCTGAATCAACCAGGTAGTCATAAGGAAAAACAAAAAACAAATAACCACATCACCACTTACGCAAAGATTAATTCAAAATGCATCATAAACCTCAAACCTAAAGGTATAAAAGTTCAAGAAGAAAACATCAGAGAAAATCCTTGGAATCTTAGGATAAGCATAGCTATAGCAACAAAAGCATGAACCATAAAGCACTGATAAGTTGGACTTTATCAAAATAAAAAAACTTTTTTTTTATTATGATTGAACGAAAATGTACATTCCCATTTGCATTCCCACCTAAATGCAGCTCGCACTGCTCTCCCTGCCCGGTGAAGTACACTCTTCCTCTCTGTTCCATACATGTCTTATCCTCCCAGCAATCTCCTATCCCCTCCTCTCCACCCCCTCCCTTTCCTCCAGTAAGAGGTCAGCAGGGCGACATCTTACAGATGCATAGAACCATAAAGTGCACACATGATATGGTCACTCTATGTCACCAAGTCCAATCTATTTCTGTCCGAAGAGTTGACTGCCATTATGATTTATGGACAGGGGCAGCATCAGGGCTAGGGGCCATGCTCCCAAGGGGTAGAACTCCAAAGCCTGTGGACCATCAACTGTGGTCTTTTAATGGAGATCTCAGGGTGCATCGCTTTTTATTCTTGTGTTGCCAGTGAGACTCAACATTGTGAGCTCCATCACAACTATCACTGGTGGTGGCCAGGCACCATCTGGTTCTTGTGGTCACAAGTCGATGTAGTCACCCACTCACTTGGGTCTCTCTGTCTTCTGTGTTTTCTTTCCCCCATGTTGTTTTAGTCCTTGGTGATCATTTGTTCCTACTGAGTTGGGACCATTTGCTGTACCCTCAGATGGCAGCTTGGCAGCTTTTAAGACCCCAGATTCCACTCACCAGTGTAGGATTCAGAAGGCTCTCTTAGGAAAATGCTAGTTGTGCCATCTGGCCTCGATTTCCCCTGAGAGCATGATCCCTGGCCCCCCACCCCAGGTACTCTGTCCTTGCAGCATTGGGTTAAGATGGGAAGAGTAATCTTTCTGTTATGCCTCCCTGCATTTTCTATGTCAAAAAGCATGGTACGGCCTGATGTCTCATTAGATCATCACAGTGTTTCTGAAATAGAGGCATTAGTCTTGCCACCATTTTGTAATATAGAAACAGATCCTGAGACGGAAAAGTGTAATGAGTTCCTCTAGACCTCACAATTTCTGTGTCAAGAGCACATTAAGAAGTGAAGCCAAGTCTTTTGACACCTGTTTGAAGGCTCCTTTTGTTCCTTGGGCTACATCCCGGGACACCACAGAATTTGACAGCTGAAAGTCGGTCTTTAACATAAGCTAATACAACTCTCTCCATTTCTTCATGGAGGAAATACATCCTAGAAAAACTGTTTCACAGGAGATTCTGAATGAATGCCAAGTCTGGAATTTCTCCACACTCTACTGAATGGCAGTGAGCTTACCTACATTCTCTGCAACAGTGGCCTTGAAGAATCTGACAGTGACTGGTATTGTGAAAACCACTCTTAAGTGGCTGCTGGGTAGAGTGACAAGAAGGACGAAGGAAGAAAGGAGGTAGGGAGAGAAACACACTCAGTCCTTCTCTCTCCTCTTCCTAGTCTACTCCAGGGTCTTCTGTGTATGTCAGGGTACCAACTGCTCTGCATGTGTGGGTCTCCCACCTTGAGTCTAAATTAATCTAGCAGCAGCTAACAACAACACCAGTGTTTATCATGGGCTTGGAATCTACTCAATGGCAACACATTTTTTAAAAATGTTTTTATTTTTTAATGTTTATCAAAGATAGATATTGGTGGGTCAAGGCTGAGTACTTTGCTGTTCTAATGTATCTGTTCTTGACCTTGGGAAAGTTACTTAATCTCTTGGTGATTGTTTTTTTCCATCTAGAATGTGAGAACAAACTTAGCACTTCTTTCTCTCTTGTGAGTTTGGAGAGCACTTTCTTGTCTTTGAAGAAAGAAAAAAATTTTCAAAAGGTGTTTACTTAATAGTTTAAAGGAAATACTTGTTTTCATTCATTTCCCTAAATATAATACCAACAATATGATTCTCATAACATTTCTGAGGTTTTGTTTGCTGGTTTGTTTGTTATTTAGCTAATGGAGTGAATTATACTGAATACTTCTTTATCTCCTGAGTGTTGACTAAAATATAAATCCCTATTTATGAGGTGCAGTGGGGAACAGGTTTGTCCAGTGATCACAGCCAGGACAGGTTATTTGCAAATCTACTCTGAGTCCTGGTGACCCCATGTGTGGCAGAGTATAACTGTGCTCCACAGGGCTTTTAGTGGCTAAATTTTAGGAAACAGATTTATTGGCCTTTGTCACAAGGTACCTCTGAGTAGACTCAAACCTCCAACCTTAGAGCTAGCAGCCAAGCCCATTGAAATTTTGCACTATCCAGAGGCTCTCCAATAATGAGGGCTCCTACAAATTCTGTGTGTTCCAACCTGCTCTGATGTGAGGCAAACCCACTGCTCTTGAGTTGATTCCAATTCATGGTGACCCTACAGGGTTTACAAGATTGTGACTCTCCACAGAAGCAGACTGCTACATCTTTTTCCTGTGGAGCCACTGGTGGTTTTGAACTCCCAAGATTTTGGTTAGCAGTCAGTCCCTTTAACCACTGTGCCAGCAGGGCTCCTTCTTACATGAGCAGTGTAGTTAATTGGAAGATCCTACCTATAACCAGAATTTGAATGTCTGGTGACAAAACCATACAGGACTGTTAGAGAAACCTTTGGTACTTCACTGCGTATAGTTTTAGGGCACTCAGCTACAGATCTTAATGCTTAAGGAATCCTATGAAAGTGGGCTCTGTGGGCACTGCAGCCACTTTTGGGACCTGAGATGTGAATGAGACCAACATGGACTGAATACAGGATCTGTGCCCTAAAGAACTTTCCAGTGAGGCAGAACAAGGAAATGGGGCTGGCTGTGGGTACCAGTGAAGGTCAGCTGTTTAAGAGGCACTCTGAGACTTCCTCCTTTATTTTCTGTCTGTCTGGCTGTTCCAAGGATGGAGGGTGTGTGTAATGAGGTTATGAGAGGAAGCAGCTAAGTTAGTGTTGTTACTGTTAAGAGCTGTAGCCTTTGTCACATTCACCCATGCCGGTGAGAAAATGTGTTGGTGACAGTTTGTATGGCCCAGTTCTGCCTGCTGTCTATCTTAATATATTTTAATTATTGTGATGAAATATATATAACCAAAAATTGTTATTTTAAAAATTTTTAAATGTTCAGTAACAACTGGTGACCTCGCTAATAAACTTTTGTCTCTATGCATTTACCTATTCAAGATACTTCATCTAAGTGGGATCATGCAGTATTTGTGCTCTTGTTTGTGGTTTATTTCACTCAGCATAATGTTTTCAGGGTTTATCCATGCCGTAGCATATATCAGGACTTCATCTGTCTTTATAGATGAGCAGTATTGCATTGTATGTGTGTACCACACTTTGTTTATCCATCCTTCTGTTGATGGGCACGTGGGTTGTTTCTACCTTTTGGCTGTTTTAGATCATAACAGTGTACACAGATCTGTTTGAACCCCTGCTTTTAATTCTTTGTGGATATACTTAGGACTAGGATTGCTAGATGATGTGCTAATTCTAGCTGTAATTTTTTGAGGAACTACCAAACTGTTTTCCACAGTGGGTGCACCATTTTATAATCCTGCCAGCAAAGCCCAAAGGTTCCAATTTCTCTATGCCCTCACCCATATTTGTTAGTTTCTTTTTTTCCTGATAATAGCTGTCTCAGTGGGTGAGAAGGCTGCTGAGACTGGAGGCCCAAGTTCATCCATAGGCCACTCACAAGAAACGTGTGGTGATCTGCTTTTGAAAACTTAGTCATAGAAAGCCCTGTGGAACACGCTCTACTCTGACATATGTATATGGAATTGCCATGAGTTACAGTTGTCTTGATAGCAACTGGTTTAATTTTTTATTATTATAATTGAATGAAATTGTACATTCCTATATAAATTTGCATGCCCACCTATATGCAGTTCCCACTGCTGTCTCTGCTGGTGACAACACACTCTTCCTCTCTGCTCCATACATGTCTTGTCCTCCAAACAATCTCCTATCCCCTCCTCTCCACCTATTCCTCTGCTTTCAGTAAGAGGTCAGTGGGGTGACATCTTATAGATGCATAGAACCATTAAGTGCACACATGATATGATCACTCTATGTTGCCAAGTCCAATCCATTCCTGTCTGAAGAGTTGACTGCCATTATGATTTATGGACAGGGGCAGCATCAGGGCCAGGGGCCATGCTCCCAGGGAAACTCAGGCTCTTGGACCATCAGCTGCGGTCTTTTAATGGAGATCTCAGGGTGCACCACTTTTTATTCTTGCATTGCCAGTGAGACTCAACTTTGTGAGTTCCATCACGGCTATCACTGGTAATGGCTGGACACCATCCAGTTCTTCCAGTCACAAGTCGATGTAGGCACCCATTCACTTGGGTCTCTTTGTCTTCTGAGTTCTCTTTCTGCCATGTCATTTTAGTCCTTGGTGATCATCCATTCCTGCTGAGTTGGGACCATTTGCTGTACCCTCAGATGGCAGCTTGGCAGCTTTTAAGACTTCAGATGCCACTCACCAGTGCTCTCTTAGCAAAACACTAGTTGTGCCAAATGGCATTGATTTCCCCTGAGAGCATGGTCCCCGGCCCCCCACCCCGGCTACTCTGTCCTTTCAATCAATATTGGGTTAAGATGGGGGGAATAATCATGTTATGTGGAAGTCCACTTAATATTGATCTTTTTTCTAATGTCTGCTGTCACAGTTTTCACTCAACCAAATTTCTATCAACAATCTAATCTAAACCCTCCCCCACTTGCCCTCCTTCCCTCTCCACCCTTGCAGCCATCAAAGAGTCTTTTCTTCTATACATGAATCTGTTTTTAAATTCTTATTGTAGGGGTCTCACACAATATTTGTCCTTTTGTCACTGACTCCTTTCACTGAGCATAATGTCCTTGAATTGAAACCAGATTATGAGATGCTTCCTAAAATTGTTGTTTTTTATCATTGCATAGTGTTCCATTGGGTATATATACCATGGTTTACCTATCCCTTCCTCTGTTGTTGGGCATCTGGGTTGATTCGTTTTTTTGCTATTATGGACTGTGCTGCAGTAAACATTCATGTGCCTGTATCTGTTGGTGTGAATGGCCTTGATTCTGTAAGATGTATTCCAAGTAGTAGAATTACTGGGTCAAATGGTATCTCTGGATCCGGCTTTTTAAGGAAGTGCCAGATTGCTTTCCAAAGAGTTTGCACTATTTTGCAATCCCACCAACAGTGTAGAAGAGTTCCAGTTTCTCCACAACCTCTCCAGTATCTGTTGTTTTGCAGTTTTTAGATCATGGCCAACCTGTTGGGGTGAGATAGTATCTCATTGTTGTTTTGATTTGAATTTCGTTAATGGCTAATGATCGTGAGCATGTCCACACGTGTTTTTTGGCTATCTGGATCTCCTCTTTAGTGAAGTGTCTGTCCGTCTCCTTTGCCCATTGCTTAATTGGATGATTTATCTTTTTCTTATTGATATTTTGTAGTACCTTATAGATTATGGAGATCAGGTGTTGGTCTGACATACAGTTGCCAAATATTTTTCCCCCATTCTGTAGGTGGCCTTTTAATTCTGTTAATACTTTGGATGAGCAAAAGTGTTTGATTCTTAATAGTTCTCATTTATCTATTTTCTCTTCTGTTGTTTGTGGTTTGTTTGTCAGATTTTGAAGTCTGTCTATGTTATGCATTAAAACTTCCATTGTCGTTTCTACTTTTTCTTGGATGAGCTCTATCATTTTAGATGTGATATTTAGGTCTTTTATCTACTTTGAGTTGGTTTTTGTGTAAAATATGGTTTAGTTTATTTTTTATGTAGTCGATATGGTGTGTATGTGTGTATATTTGCTAACTCTATCTCCTCTCTCCTGAGTTCCCTAAACACACACCCAGCTTAGTTTATATGCTTATACTCTGTGCTCCCATGACACTGCATGCTGATCAGTTGGTAGCTCTTAGCGTACTGCAGGGTCATTTTCTACTTACTGATGTCCCCAGAGTAGACTGCCAAATCTTTCCTCTTAGCACCTAATATAGAGCCTAGCATGAAGCAAGAGCTCAATAAATCTTTGTTGACTGGATTAATGATGACATGTGTGAGGCCATTGGTTGTGCTAGGAAATAGGTGAGTGCCACATTTAGGAAAAGAGTAACCAGGAGAAGCTTGTCTGTCAAGGAACCCCCAAACAGAGGCTGCTTGGGGCCTCTCTATGAACATTTATCCCTGGGTTGTATAATGAGTTAAGTACTGGACTACCTGGAAGTTTGAACTCACCCAGAGGTGCCTCAGAAGAAAGATCTGGCTATTTGCATCCAAAAGGTTACAGTCATGAGAAGCCCATGGAACATAGTTCTTCTCTGTGACTCACAGGGTTCCTGTGAATCAGAATGGACTTGATAGCAGCTGGGGTTTGGTGGAAGGAAGACAGATAGCAAACAAAGCTTATCCCCAGGCCACTTGTGTACATTCATGGCCTTGACTTCTTTATTCATCAGTTCTGTGATACTCATGATTATGTGAACAGATGATAGAAAGGTGAGGCAGTCCATACCACTTAACTTGTCCAGGTTCTTAGCATTGAAAGAGTTCCAGGCCTCCCTCCAGCCACAACCACACCCAACCTGGCCATTAAGCTAAGGCTTGCTTGGCCTCCTACTTTTCCTGCAGGGCTGAGCTTGTCTTCTCCTCCTACACTGAGGGGAAGAAGGCCAGGTGGGAGGAAAGAAGAGAGAAGGAGAAAGGGAAGGAAAGCAGTAATGTTTGGTGCTGGGTGATCTCTTGGCATTGTGCTGAGGTCTTCCACCCTCTTTGCTGGCCAGGAATGGCTGTCCGCACACAGAAGTCGTCTGCCCGTGAATCTTCTGCATTCTGGTCTTATTTAGCTTCTTATCCTATGTCCCACTCATGAGTTAAGGCACCCTAATAGTGCAGTAATGGAGCCCTAGTAGTGCTTCAGTGTTATAGAGCAGTTCTACTCTGTCCTCTAGGATCTCTAGGAGTCAGAATTGATTCAATGGCAGAGATTTTTGTTGTTGTTGTTTGTTTTAGTGATGCAGTGGTTAAGCACTTGGCTGCCAACTGAAAGGTTGGTACTTCAAACACATCCACTGCTCTGCAGATGAAAAGATCTGGCAGTCTGCCCCACAGAGATTACAGCCTGGGAAACTATGCGGAGCAGTTCTAGTTCTACTTGGTCTTGTAGGGTTGCCGTGTGTTGGAATCCACTGGACAGCACAGTACAATAACAACAGATGTGAAGTCCCCATTTTTGTTTGAACTTCTTGGACTACTTCTGCCTTTATAGATTTCCTCTCCTTTCTTTTGCCCTAGCTTCTTCTAGATGAAATTCAAGATGAGCTTACTCATCATCTGTCATTCAGATAACCCTTAGTCATAGGTATACTCTTTTGCAGCTTTTTTGAGTCTTATTTTTTAAATATATTTTTTCCTAATTATGAAAACATAATTTTTTTTTTATTATGACTGAGTGAAAATACACATTGCCATATAAATTTGCATGCCCACCTATGTGCAGCTTCCACTGCTTTCCCTGCCTGGTGACAGCACACTATTCCTCTGCTCCATACATGTCTCATCCTCCCAACAAGTCTCCTTTCCCTTTTGCTCCACCCACTCCATTTCCTTCAGCCAGAGGTGAGCAGGATAATGTAATGTGGATGCATAGAACCACAAAATGCACACAATGTTTAGTCACTCTGTGTCGCCAAGTCGAATCCCTTGCTGTCTGAACAGTGCAACTTTGTTATGATCCATGGGCACGGGCAACGTCAGGGCCAGGGGCCATGCTCCCGGGGGAACCCCGAAGTCACTGGACCCTTGATTGCAGTCTTTTAGTGGAGATCTCAGGGTGCACCCCTTTTTATTCTTGTGTTGCCAGTGAGACTCAACTTTGTGAGCTACATCGTGGGCACCATCCGATCATTCTGGTCCCAATTCAATGTAGGCACTCACTCATGTGGGTCTCTCTGTCTTCTGGGTTGTCATTTTGGTCCTTGGTGAGCACCCGCTCCTGCTGAGTTGGGACCATTTGCTGTGCCCTCGGATGACAGCTTGGCAGCTTTTAAGACCCCAGATGCACTCACCAATGTCGGGTGCAAAGAGTCCTCTTAGCAAAACACTAGTTGTGCCAGTTGGCCTTGATTTCACCTAAGAGCATGTTCCCCTGCCCTCCGCCCCAGCTACTCTGTCCTTGCATTATTGGGTTAAGATGGGAGGAGTGCTCAAGTTATGTTGAAGTCCACTTAATATTGTTCTTGTTTCTAATGTGTGCTGTCACCGATTTCACCCAAACAAATTTCTACCAACTATGTAATCTAAATCCTCCCCCCTCACCCTCCTGCCCTTCCCTCCCTTGCAGCCATTAAAGAGTCTTTTCTTCTATGCATGAGTCTGTTTTTTGAGTTCTTATCATAGGGGTCTCATACAATATTTGTCCTTTGTCACCAACTACTTTCACTCAATATACTGTCTTCCACTTGGAACCAGGTTATGAGATGTTTCCTGGAATCATCATTGTTCTTTATCATTGCATAGTGCTCCATTGAGTATATATACCATAGTTTACCTATCCATTCCTCTGTTGTTGGGCATCTGGGTTGATTCCATCTTTTTGCTATTGTGGACTGTGTTGCGATAAACATTCTTGTGCATGTGTCCGTTGGTGTGAATGGCCTTGATTCTGTAGGATATATTCCAAGTAGTGGAATTACTGGGTCAAATGGCATATCTATATCCGTTTTTTTAAGGAAGCGCCAGATTGCCTTCCAAAGAGGTGGGACCATTTGGCAACCCCACCAGTAGTGTAGGAGAGTTCCACTTTCTCTACAGCCTCTCTAGCATTTGTTGTTTTGTGGTTTTTGGATCATGGCCAACCTTGTTGTGGTGAGATGATATCTCATTGTAGTTTTGATTTGAATTTTGTTAGTAACTAAAATGGTGAACATGTCCACATGTGTTTTTTGGCTGCCTGGATCTCCTCTTTAGAGAAATGTCTGTCCATCTACTTTGCCCATCGCTTAATTGGATGATTGATGTTTTTCCTATTGACATTTGTAGTACCTTATAGATTATGGAGATCAGGTGTCGGTCTGACATATAGTTGCCAAATATTTTTTCCCATTCTGTAGGTGGCCTTTTAACTCTTAATGTCTTTGGATGAGCAAAAGTGTTTGATTCTTAATAGTTCTCATTTATCTATTTTCTCTTCTATTGGTTGAGGTTTATTTGACAGATTTTGAAGTCTGTCTACGTTGTGTATTAAAACTTCCATTGTTGTTCCTACTTTTTCTTGGATGAGCTTTATCATTTTAGGTTTGATATTTAGGTCTTATCCAATTTGAGTTGGTTTTTGTGTAAGGTGTAAGATATGTACCTTGTTTCAGTTTATTGCAGATGGATATCCAATTTTGCCAGCACTGTTTGTTTAAGAGATTGTTTTTACCCCAGTTTAATGTCTTAGGGCTTTTGTCGAATATCAGCTGTTCATAGGCAGATGGTGTCATCTCTGGGGTCTCAATTCTGTTCCATTGATCTATCTGTCTGTTCTTGTACCAGTACCAGGCTGTTTTGACCACTGTAGCAGTGTAATAGGTTCTGAAGTTGGGTAATGTGTTCTTCTTCTTTAGTAGTACCTTACTTATCTGGGGTTTTTTCCTTTTCTAAACAAAATTGGTGATTTGTTTCTCCATCTCATTAAAAAATGACGCTGGAACTTGTATTGAGATTGCATTATATAAGTAGACTGCTTTGAGTAAAATAGAGATCTTCGCAATGTTAAGTCTTCCTATCCATGAGCAGGGTAGGTTTCTCCATTTATCTAAGTCTCTCTTAGTTTCTTGTAGTAAGGGCTTGTAGTTCTCTTTGTAAAGGTCTGTTATTTCTCTGGTTACATTAATTCCTAGGTACTTTATCCTTTTGGGGGCTACAGTAAATGATATTGATTTGATGATTTCTTCATTAACAGTCTCGTTGTTGGTATAAAGGAATTCTACTGATTTACTTATATTTATCCTGTATCCTGAGACTTTGCTGAACTCTTATATCAGTGTGAGTAGTTCACTTATAGATTCTTTGGGGTTCTCTGCATATACAGTCGTATCATCAGGAAACAGATTTTTGACTTCTTCTTTGCTGATACAGGTGCCTTTTATTTCTTGGTCTTGTCTAATTGCTCTGGCTAGATCTTCTAGTACAATGTTGAATAGAAGAGGTGAGAAGGGGGCATCCTTGTCTAGTTCCTGTTCTCAAGGGAAATTCCTTCAGTCTCTCTCCATTCAGAATGACGTAGGCAGTTGGTTTTGTATAAATGGCCCTTATTGCATTGAGGAATTTTCCATCTATGCCTATTTTGCTAAGAGTTTTTAGACTGAATGGGTGTTGGACTTTATCAAATACCTATTCTGCGTCAGTGGACAAAATCAGGTGATTCTTGTCTTTTGTGATATTTATGTGGTTAATCACATTTATTGTTTTTCTGATGTTGAACCAGCTTTGCATCCCTTGTATGAATCCCACTTGGTCATGATGGATTATTTTTTGGATATGTTGTTGTATTCTACTGGCAAGAATTTTGTTGAAGATTTTTGTATCTAGATTCATGAGTGATATCGGTCTGTAGTTCTCCTTTTTGGCTGGATCTTTCCCTGGCTTTGGTATCAGGGTTATGCTGGCTTCATAGAATGAGTTTGAGAGTACTCCATCTGTTTCTGTACTGTGAAATAATCTCAGTGGTATTGGAGATAACTCTTCTCTGAAGGCCTGGCAGAATTCTGCAGTGAAGCCATCTGGGCCCAGGCTTTTTTTGGTTGGCAGTTTTTTGATGGCTTTTTCAATCTATTCCTTTGTGATGGGTTTATTAAGTTGTTCTGCTTCATGTTGGGTAGGTGATATGAATCCAGGAATTTGTCCATTTCCTCGAGGTTTTCCAATTTGTTAGAGTACAGGCTTTCATAGTATTCTGTTATGATATTTTTGATTTCTGTTTGATCTGTGGTGACCACTCCCCTCTCATTTCTAATTTGGGTTATTTGTTTCCTTTCCTGTTTTTCTTTAGTAAGTTTAGGTAAAGGTTTTTCAATTTTGTTGATCTTTTTAAAAAACCAGCTTTTGGTCTTTTACATTTTCACAATTGTTTTTCTATTCTCTAATTCATTTAGTTCTTCTCTAGTCTTTATGATCTGTTTTCATCTGTTGCCCGAGGGGTTCCTGTATTATTTTCTCTCTACTTGTTGAAGCTGTAGGGCTAGTTCCTTGATTTGGTTTCTTCCTTCCTTCCACATGTGTGCATTTATGGAGATAAACAGACCTCTGAGCACTACTTTGGTTGTATCTCATAGGTTCTGGTAGGAAGTGTTTTCGTTCTCATTGGAATCCATGAATTTCTTTATTTCCTCCTTGATTTCTTCTATAACTCATGATTCTTTGAGCAAGATGTTGTTCAGTTTTCAAGAGTTCCACTTTCTATCTATGTTTTTTCTGCTATTGATTTAGACTTTTATCGCTTTATGATCTCAGAAGAGAGTTTTCATTAATTCAGTGGTATGGATTTTGTTGAAAATGGCATTATATCCTAACACATGGTCGATTCTGGAGAATGTTCCATGTGCACTGGAGACGAAGGAGTAGTTGTCTGCTGATGGGTAGAAAGTTCTGTATATATCAAAGAGGTTTAGTTGGTTAATTGTGTCAGTGAGGTCTTCTGTATCTTTACTGAGCTTTTTTCTAGATAATCTGTCCAGTATTGAGAGTGGAGCAGTGAAGTCTCCCACTATTATTGTGGAGTCATGTAACTCTTTTTTGAGTGTAGTCAGTGTTTCTTTGGTTTATTTAGGTGCTCTGATATTAGGTGCATAAATATTTAATATAGTTAAGTCTTACTTGTGTACTGAACCTTTCAGCAATAAATAGTGTCCATCTTTGTCCACGATGGTGGATTTGACATTAAAATTGATTTTATCTTAGATTAGAATTGCCACACCTGGTCTTCTTTGTTCGTTGTTAGCTTGATATATATTCTTCCATCTTTTAGTTTTCAGTTTGTTCCTATCTTTAAGTCTCAAGTGAGTTTCTTGTAGACAACGTATGGATTGGTCATGTCTTTTGATCTAAGATGCCACTCAATGTCTCTGTACTGGAGCATTCAGTCCATTCTCATTCAATGTAATTATCGATAGGTATGTGTTCACTGCTGCCATTGTGATATGTTTATTTTTGTGTTGATGTTTTCTCTGTTGTTTTTATTAGTCTGTTCTGGGACTTTCTTTTTTGTGAGTTGATTTTTCACTTTTTTCAGAGCTCATTATGTAGTTGTTGAGACTCCTGTGTTACATTTCTTGATATGATATGTTGCATCTTTGTTGTGTTTTATGGCTGCCTCTAAGGTCCCCCTTAATAAACTATATATAAACCCAATTTTAATTACTACCATTCTTGTTGACTTCCTCGCCATCTGGAAGGACTGTAACGATTGTAGTATATCCCTGTTTTTAATATGATGGCACCATAGTTTTCATGATAATCACTAGAGTGTTTCTTTCAGTGTTAAAGCTGTGATTGAGTTTGGAGGCATCCCTAACTGAGTAGAATTCTGGATGATGTGTTCTAAAATATAGAGTTAGTGGTTTTGTTCTTCTGAGCCAAAGCCAAGCGCTTCTTTCAATATTTCTTGTAGTTTTGGTTTGGTTTTTACAAAGTGTCGGAGTTTCTGTTTATCCGGGAATGTCTTAATTTCATTTTCATATTTGAAAGATAGTTTTGCAGGGTATATAATTGTTGGTTGGAAGTTTGTCTCCTTCAGCGCTTTGAATGTGTCACACCACTGTCTCTGTGCCTGCGTGGTTCCCTCTGAATGTTAGCTTTGCTTTGAGTCTTACTGCCTTTAAGAGTTTCTGCTTCAGAGGAATAGTGTGCTGTTACTAGGCAGGGAGAGCAATGGAAGCTACATATAGGTGGGCTTGTAAATTTATATGGCAATGTATATTTTAACTCAGTCATAATAAAAAAAACAAACAAACCTGAAAACCAAAAAAAAAAAAAAAAAAGTTTCTGCTTGATTATAATATGTCTTGGAGTCTTTCTTTTGAGATCTGTATTCGGTGGCATACAGTATACATCTGGGATGTCTATATTCTCTTCTTCATTCCTTCATGATTTCTGGGAAATTTTCTGTCAGCAGCTCAGTAACGATACTCTCTGTGTTCTCAGGTGTTTCATCCTGTTCAGAGACTCCAATTAATCAAAGGTTGTTCCTCTTAATAGAGCCCACATGCTTCTTAATGCTTCTTCATTTTTCTTATTTCTTTTTTCTGATTTGTCCTCATAGACACTGGTGTCAGTAGCTCCATCTTGCCAGTCAGAAATTCTTTTTTCCATTTGTTCCATTCTGTTTCCTTGGCTTTGAATGGAAGTTTCTATGTCTTTGATTTTGTTCTTGATCTGTTGGATTTCAGAGTACTCGTGTTCCATCAGATTGAACAGCTTGCTTAATTTTTCATTTTGTTGTGCTGCATTTTGTATAAGGTATAGAAGGGCTATGTATATAACCTTTTGTATTCATCTTCCAATGATTTCAGAAAAGTTTCTTCATCTGGAAAACTCCTTGGTTGTTTTGTTTGGGAGCCTTCTGAAGCCATGGGTGATTTCTTGTTTGCCACAAGTGTCTATTGCGTTTTTGGTCCCATGTGAGTAAGTAGAGGCTGGGCGAGATACTGTGAGGATGGACCACAGATGTTTCTCTAGGCTGTCTTAAAATGTAAAACAAAAGGTATCTGACCACTTCCCAAGTCAGTCAGATTTTCAGGTGTAGAGATCCCTGTTCCCAGCTCTCAAAGTAAGCACCTCTATATCCAACCCCAGATACACAAACTAGTTCAAAATACAGCAGTGCTACTGCCCTGTTGGTCTCTGTGGACGGGGTCCAACCTTAGGTGGCACTGTGTAAACTACTGCTTTTCTGGATGAAAACCACTCTCCTGTGTTCAGGCTCTGGCTCCTAAGCTAAGAAATAGGTCCACCTGCTGCCACCATACCCAAGATGGCGCCCTTCACGCGGTTGACAGATAGAGGGGCTAAAGGTACCGAGATGTAGTGAGTCCTCAGCCTCTGTTTCCAGACCCCCACCATAGGTGACACTGTGTAAATGACTGCTTTTCTGTCGGAGAAGTGCTGTCCTGTTTGCAGGCGCTGGGTCCCAGGCTAAGAATTAGGTCCTGCCAAAATCTTCATACCCAACGTGGCATCCCGCACCTCGGCCCTGCGGTTCCGTACAAACCACACTTTGGCAGAGATAAAAAGAGAGGCCCAAACTGGCTAGGTGTACAGAGTCCTAAGCCAGGCTCTCAAAATATGGCAATTTCGCCTGACTATCCCACCAGCAGTGCATGTCAGACCAGTCTCTAGGGCAGACCCGGCTCTGCCCGCTGGCCAAGACAGAGAAAAAAAGTCAAAATGGTGCATTTACCTTCAGTCCGTGACAGCCAGGGCTATCCAGGAGCGGGAGTCAGCAAACGTGAGGTGGTTTTTTTGTTCAGTGATATGAAGTCCAAATTAACAGCCCCGTGCTGTGTCCTGGGGCTCCCTGGGTGACCAGAAGGCTCTGTGTGACTATCAGTTCAGGTCTTGGTTTCCAGAGGGATATAAGGAGACGTGTGCTTGGTCCGCCATCTTGACTCTGTCCCTGAAAACACATGATTATTATAGGTCCTGTGAATGAGGCAGAATCTCTGTACATTTATAGCTTTTCTCCTTCAATCATCAAGTTTTCAATTCATTGAGTCCCAAAGGTCTTTTCTTATTTGTGAATGTTACTACAAAGAAGTTAGAGTATGAGCTATTTGGTCACATACATACACATACATACATACATGTAAGTGCATGTTTATGTCTATATGTACATGTTTTTGTTGTTGCTAGGTACCATTGAGTCAGTTATGACTCACAGAGACCTTATAGAACTGCTGCATAGAGTTTCCAAGGAGCACCTGGCAGATTGGAACTGTTGACCTCTTGGTTAACAGCCATAGCACTTTACCACTATGGCATCAGAGTTTCCTCTGTGTGTGTGTGTATATGTGTGTGTGTGCATTCTTTGACTGTCTTGCCAGTTTCTGTATTTTGCACATTTCCCCCTGGGTGGCACAAATAGTTTGTGTTCAACTACTAACCTGAAGGGTGGCAGTTCAAACTTACTCAGGGGCACTGTAGAAGAAAGGCCTGATGATTTATCTTTGTGAAGATTATAGCCAAGAAAACTCTCTGGAGTGCAGTTCTACTCATAGAGACATAGGTCTCTATGAATCAGAAATGACTTAGTGACAACAAGTTTTTTATATCCTCATCTATAAAAAAATAGGATGTTTTTGTGTTACTACAAGAATGGATAGTGTACATATCATACTGCAGCATTTTACTCAAAATGGTTTTCAAAGTTTAGAACATTTATGATGTAAATTGTTGTAGAATGGCCCATCATTCCCCTTTTGATAGATATTTAGTATAATGATTAGGGTTATATGTCCAACTTGGCTAGGTCATGATTCTTAATGGTTTTGCAGATACCATGTGATCATTCTCCATTTTGTGATCTGATATGAACAGAAAATCATTTGAAAAGGGAGTTTGCTTGGGAATATGGCCTGCATCCAAAATATGGAGGCAAAGCTTGCCTTCTCTGAATCCTGTATGTGACTTGTCATCCTCTGATGTCCAGTTCCTGGGATGTGAGCCACAGTCTGTCACCTGACCTGACAGTTTTCGGCCTGTCAGCCCCTGCAACTGTGTGAGTCAGGAGGAGCCTCCATCATGATGTCTGATCCACTAATTTGGAACTTCCCAGCCTCCACAACTGTGTGGAGGATTCATTTCCTTGAAATTAATCTCTCTCTCTATACTTCATTGTTTTTGCTTTTCTGGAGAACCCAGCCTAAGACATTTGTAGCAATAGTGGTTCTAAAGGAACAAAATCATTAGGATACAGTTTTTGAATTGATTCTCAAGTCTGGCTGTCTTAAAAATGGCTGATGATTCTATGTCCAGTATTAAAGATGGTACTGCTAATCCATGGTGTGAGGTGGCAGTAAAAAAAACAAAAGCCAAGCCTAGTGCCATCGAGTCAATGCCAACTCATAGAAATAACCAAAATATCACCACCAATGGGTCAAATATTTATGAGAACTAAGACTTCAGGCGATTGTGTATTTGACACTTTTCTCCAATTTTATGAGAAATATAGGGAGGCTCAGTGCTTGGTCTTCCTTTTACTAGGCAATGTGGTAAAATAAAGAGATCATCCCAGGTTTTCACAGTCACAGCTAAAGTGCGGCATTAAAAAACTTGAAAATTGCCACATATACCCTGAAAGAAAGTCTTACTTTTTGTACTAATAGATCTGATATTGCCAGAAGCTAAACCCAGAGTCTTATCATAAGAGTGGCTGAATTACCACATCAGCTTCATTCCCAATCTCAAATGCTGTCTGAAGTTAAAGTAAGGGCATTGATTGGGAAGAAGTAGAGACATGTGAGCAGATAATCAGGAAGCTGGAGGCATTGAGCTCTTAGATTGGGATAATTGGATCACACCTGCCGGGAGAACCGGCTCACTTACTCCCATCTGAAGAGATTACTCCATTTTTGTCTGCTAAGCCACCCTCCCAATAAAACCATTATCCGTTGCACCTCCATCTCATGAGATTAGCCCATCTGTGCCTAAAGTGTAATTATCTGGGATTTCACCTGGTGTAGTACCTGGGGCATTTCTTGGAGCATCACCTGAGGCAGAAGCTTTACAAGACGTTGCTAAATATTCTAGGACCCATCTGTGCCACCAATTTTTGCTTCTAGACCTATAACAAGACTTACATCCCAGCAAGCCCCAAGAGGTAAAGTACAAAGTGTGACTCAGGAGTAGTTACCCTACACTCTGAAAGAACTGCTTAGTTTTTCTAATGTATTCAAAAACCTGAGAATATGTGTAGGAATAGCTTTGAAGTGTGTGGAATAATACGGCAAAGAACATAAAGTTGGATCAACCCAGGTTTATTCATTGGGCACATTAGACATAGACTGTTGATCTAATAATAATTTATTTGGCTGCTTCACTGAAGAAGGGGTGGTGTCCTGCAGTAAATCGAGTTGAAATGCCAGAGTTGCTGTGGTGTCCTGTAGAAGAAGATAGCAAAAGGGCTTACGGAAGCTGGCATGTCAGAGTACATTTGTCAAGCTGGATCCATCAGCCCACACATGGACTGTCCAGAGGACACAACTTTTACTGCAATGGTGAGAAACAAATTTGTGAAAGGAGCCCCAGAATTCTTGAAGACTACTGTGATTGCTATTTTATGTAAGTCAGATTTGATAGGGGAAACTACTGTAACTGAATTATGACACCTAACTACAATGGGGTTAATTGTAACCTGTGATTGTGGGGGCCAAGTAGTGACAATCAACAAAGACGAAGTGGTTATGGTTAACATAATGGACAGCAGAGTTAAAGTAGTAATTATAATAGTCTGACTTATGTGGACTTATGGAGTCGGCTACTTAGTTATCATATCCGTCAGTATGAGATAGATGGGAAATCTCCTAAATATTTACTTAATCTGTACAGGCAGAGGAATTCTAGATCAAGTAAACAACAGTCTAGCTTGCATCTCCAGAGTAAAGAGTCATGTCATCTCAATCAGTTTCCTGACTTGAACTAGTTTACAGACTCACACACTGTTGAATGAAAAGGAGGCCATGTCCCCTTGAGGAAGGACCACAGTGCATTGCCAAAAATTTATACTGTTAATTTTTTCCCCAGAGTGATATGTGGCCTATCATGGGAGTGACTTTTTCCCTGGAAGCAAAGAAAGAATTTTCAGGGAATTCTGGACACTGGCTGTGCACTGATACTCATTCTAGGGAACCAAAACATCACTATGGCACACAGTTCAGAGTAGGGGCATATGGCATTCACTTATTAATAGAGTCATGGTTCAGGTCGGTTACATGGTGAGTCCAGTGGGTCCCCAGTCCCATCTTGTAGTGATTTATTCAGTTTCAGAATGCATAATTGGAATAGACATACCCAGCAACTGGTAGAGAACACTTTCACTGGACCCCTTGTTAGGGGTTCAGATTTCAAGATGCGACCCAGAATTTCTTTAAAGGTTAAATTTTATTAAAGAATATGCCCAATAAGAAAAAGGCTGGTGCACCAGGGACGCACTCCAAACTACACAGAGTGAGGAGGTGACCATGAGCTTCCTCAGCACCCAGTATTTAAATCGTGAGATTGCAAAGCAGGGAGGGGGAACTGACCTTTACATTTATTGGTTAAGGCCACCTGGAATTCCTGTTAGTTGTAAAATGTGGTCAAGGTCTAGGGGTCACTTGCAGGCTGTCCGTGGTCAAGGTCTAGGGATCACTTGCAAGGCTGCCCCCAGGCTTGTCTTGTGACAGATGTTTTGTAAGATAAAGGTGAGATTATTCTATGGTATTTTCTGCTATTAAGTTGTTTCCTGGGGCTTTCTTTAATACCTCGAGTTTTTGCTGCGCCCTTCCTTATTTCAACACCCTGATATATGGGGCTATTGTGACAGGAAGAACCAAGCAAAAGTCATTACAACTGTCCCTAACTAGAAAAGCAGTAAACCAAAAGCTATCTTGCATTCCTGGAGGGATTGCAGAGATTACTGCTACCGTCAAGGACTTGAAGTTGGACGCTGGGGTGGTGATTTCCGTCACATCCTCATTCAGTTTGCCTGTTTGGCCTGTTCAGAACACAGATAGATCTTTAAGAATGACAGTGGATTATCGAAATTTTACCCAGTGGTCACTGTATTTCACCTGCTGTTGCAACTTCAGTTTCATTGCTTAAACAAATTAATACATCTACTGATACCTGGTATGCAGTTACTAATTTGGCCAGTGCCTTTATCTTGTTGCTGGTTGCAAGGGGATCAGAAGCAGTTTGCCTTCTCCTGGCAAGGTCAACAGTACACCTTCATTGTCCTACTTTGCAGTGCATTAACTCTACAGCTCTATGCCGTAATTTAGTCCTCAGGTAACTTGATTGCCTTTCCCTTCCACAAGAGATCACAGTATTTTATGACATTGATGACATCATGCTGTTTGGATCTAGTATGGAAGAAGTATCAATGATCATGGCTTACCAGTGATGATAAGACATTTGTAGGATAGAAGGTACAAAATATGACAAAAATTAAGGTACCTTCCACCTCAGTGAAATTTCTAGGGGTACAGAGGTGTGAGACACGTTGAGATAGTCTCTCTAAAGTGAGGGATAATGTCATAGGTTGAGTTGTGGTGCCCTAAAAATATGTGTCATAATTTGGCTGGGTCAGGATTCCCTGTATTCTGTGACTGACCTTTACTTTATGGTTTTCTGAAGCTGTAAATCCTAATCTCTGCCTGTGGTTAATAGAGTGGATTATGTTAGAGAGGATTAGGGTGGAGCTGTAAATCCCTTCCTAAGGCCACCTCCCTACTTCACTGTAAAGGGAGTTTCCCTTGAATGTGGCTTGTACCACCTTTTATCCTTTTATCCTATGTCATGGGTTGAATCGTGTCCCCCCAAAAATGTGTGTATCCATGTGGCCGGGACATGATTCCCGGTATCTTGTGACTGTCCTCTATTTTGTGGTTTCGTTAAACTGTATGTTAGAGGATTAGGGTGGGGCTGTAAATTCCCTTTTAGGATTATTTCCCTGCTCTGCTATAGGGGAAGTTTCCCTGGAGTATGGCTTGCCCCACCCTTAATCCTTTCAGCCTGAAAGAGATAAAAAGAAAGAGAAGCAGGCTGAGAGTCGGGAACCTCCTACCATCAAGCAAGCAGCACTGGGAGAAGAGCGCGTCCTTCAGACCTGAGGTTCCTGAGCCAAGATGCTCCCTGGACAAAAACTGATGCAATACTGGACTTTCCTGCAGAGCCAACAAGGGGAAAGCCTTCCCGTGGAGCGGACACCCTGAATATGGACTTGCAACCTACCGGACTGTGTAAGAGTAAACCTTCCTTTGTTAAAGCCATCCACTCTGTGGTATTTATGTTAGAGCAGCCCTAGCTGACTAAAACATCCTACAAGGGATAAAAAGAAAGGGAGGCGAACAGAGTTGGGAACTTCACACCATCAAGAAAGCAGCACCGGGAGAGGAGCTCGTCCTTCAGACCCAAGGTTCCTGCATCAAGATACTCCCTGAACAAAGACTGATACAATACAAGGTCTTTCCTCCAGAGCTGGAGAAGATACCCTGAATTCAGACTTATAAGCTACTGGACTGTGTAAGAATAAACTTTCCTTTGTTAAAGCCATATACTTGTGGTGTCTTTGTTAGAGCAGCACTAGCTGATTAAAGCAGATAAGTTGTTATATCTGGCACCTCCTACAACTGTAAAGGAGGCACAACACTTGGTGGGCTTCACTAGGCTTTAGGGCAACTTACTCCCCATAAGGGTGTGCTATACTCCAGCCTGCTTATCAAATGACTCAAAAAGTTGCTACTTTTGAGAAACCTAGAACAAGAGACGGCTCTGCGACATGTTCAGACTGCCCTGTTGGGCTGTATGATCCGGCTGGTCCAATGGTACTTGAAATGTCAGTTTGGGATAGAAGTGCTGTTTGGAGTCATTGTCAGGTGTCTTACTGGTGAATGACTGAAGAGATCCTTACAATTTTGGAGTGAAGTTCTGCCATCTTCTGTAGATAACTACTTTCCTTTTGAGAAAGAGCTTTTGGCATGTTACTGGGCCTTAGTAGATACCGAATAACTGAAATATGGGCCGTCAAATCATTATGTGGCATGAACTGTGTATCATGCAGTGGGTGTGGTCTGACCTACTGAGTCTTAAAGTTAGCCATGCACAGCAGCACTCACTCTGTGGTTAAATGAAAGTGGTATACATATGAGGAACCTTGAGAAGGACCTGAAGGCACAAGTAAGTTATGTAAGGAAGTGGTCCAAATACCCATGGTCCCCACTTATGTCTTATTACCTTCGTTTTCCTAGCCTGCACCTTTGGCCTCATGAGAAGTTCCTTATGATCAGAAAACTTGCGTGTGGTTTACAAGTGGTTTTGTGTGATATGCAGTCACCCCTCACAAGTGGACAGTGGCAGTACAGCATCCCCTTTCTGGGACTGCCAGGAAGGACAGTGGTGAAGTGAAACCCTCCAAGTGGGCAAACTTAAGCAGGGCACGTGGTTGTTCCTTTTGCTTGGCGAGAAATGGCTAAACCTGTGATTTTATACTTATTCATGGGCTGTGGCCAGTAGTTTGGCTGGATGGTGAAGTACTTCAAAGGAATATAATTAGACAATTGGTGACATGGGATATATGGGGAAAAGGCATGTGGATAAATCTCTTTTGAATGGGCCAGAGAAGTGAAGATATTTACTTCTTACCAAAAGGGTGATCTTTGATAATCAAGGGGTTAAGATGATATGTTCTGTGGATATCCATCAGCCTCTTTCCCCAGCAACTCAGGTCATTGCCCCATGGGTCCTGAACAAAGTGGCCGTGGTGGCAGGGATGAAAATTATGCATAGGCTCAGCAACATGGAATTGCACTTACCAAGGCTGACTTGGCTGCAGCCACTGCCAGCAGCAGAGTCCCAGATATGGGACCATTTCTAGGAGAAATCAGCCAGCAACCTGGTGTCAGGTTAATAACTTTGAACTGCTTTCATCATAGAACGAGTAGTGTTTTGGTCTTACTGGGACAGACACTTACTCTGCATACAGATTTCCCTTCCCTGCAGGTAACACTCCTGCCAAAACTACTACTATGAACTTACAGAATGCCTTATCTACCATCACAGTATCCCACACAGCATTGCCTTGGATCAAGGAACTCATTTTACAACAAATGAAGTGCAGCAATGTGCCCATGTTCTTGGGACTCACTGGTCTTAACTATGTTCCCCATCATGGTGAAGCAGCTGGCTTGACAGAACAGTGGAATGGCATAGAGACACAATTATAGTGGCAGCTAGGTGGTAATACCTTGTAAGTGTTCTCCAGGAGACTGCATATAAGTCAGCATCTCATAAACAGGATTTATAGGTTCAGGAATCAAGGGTAGAATTGAGTGGCACTGCTCACTGTTACCCTAGTGACACACAGTTTTGGCTTTCTGTCCTCATGGCACTATGCTCTGTGGAGACACAACACTGATTTTTTTGAATCAGAAGTTAAGAAGGTCATCTTGGATTTCTCATGCCTTTGGATTTCTCAGCAAAGTGGTTACCACATTGGCTGGTGTGAATGATCCTAATTACCAAGGGAAATATAACTGATATTACATAATAAAGGTAAAGAAGGGTTTGTCCAGAATGCAGGGGATCCCTTAGGATGTCTCTTAGTACTACTGTGCCCTGTGATTAAGGTCAGTGGAAAACTATAGCAACCCAGTTCCAAAATGACTATTAATGGTTCAGACACTTCAGGAATAAGGATTTGGTTCACTCTACCAAGCAAAGAACCATGACCAACTGAGGTGCTGGCTGAGGACAAAGGGTGGTGGAAAGAAGGTAGTTCTACATACTAGCTATGACCATGTGACCAGTTGCAGAAAAGAAAGTGTGATTGTTTTCAGTATTTCTTATTTTGTTTTACTTGTATGAAGGCATGTACACACATGCACACACACATTCATATTTATGTGTCTTACTCATCTAGTGCTCTATAAGAGAAATGCTACAAAGTGGATGACTTTAACAAAGAGAAGTTTATTCTCTCACAGTCCAGGGAGCTACAAGTCTGAATTCAAGGTGCCAGATTCAGGGGAAGTTTTTCTCCATCAGCTCTTGGGGAAGCTCATTGTGTTGCATTAGTCTTCCTTTGCTCTGGGAGCATCTCAGCACAGGAACTTTGGGGCCAAAGGATGCCCTTCACTCCTGGTGCTGTTTTCTTGATAGTAGGAGCTCCTTAACTCTCTGCTTGCTTCCCTTTCCTTTTATCTTTTGTAGGATAAAGGGTGGTACAAACCATGTTAGTTGTTAGGTGCCGTAGGGTTGGTTGCAACTCACAGTGACCCTATGAACAATAGAATGAAACACTGCCTGGTCTCACACTATGTTTTTACGCTTAAGCCCATTGTTGTGGCCAGTGTGTCAATCCATCCTGTCAAGGGTCTTACTCTTTTTTGCTGACTCTTCAGTCTGCCAAGCATGATGTCTTTCTCTAGGGACTGATCCTTCCTGACATTGTGTCCAAAGTATATAAGATGCAGTCTTAGTATTTTTGCTCCCAAGGAGCACTCTGGTTGTACTTCTTCAAGAACAGATCTGTTTATTCTTTTGGCAGTCCATAGTACATTCAACGTTCTTCTCCAACACCACAATTGAAAGGCATTAATTCTTCTGTCTTCTCTGTTCGTCGTCCAGCTTTCCCATGCATATGATGCGATCGAAAATACCATGACTCAGATCAGGTGCAGTTTAGTCTTCAAGGTGAAATCTTTACTTCATAATACTTTAAAGAGATCCTCTGCAGCAGATTTTCCCAATGCTATACGTCTTTTGATTTCTTGACTGATGCTTCCATGGGCGTTGATTGTGGACCCAAGTAAAAGGACATCCCTGACAACCTCAATCTTTTCTCCATTTGGACAATGTTGCTTACTGGTCCAGTTGTGAGGATTTTTATTTTCCTGATGTTGAGGTCCCCCATGGAAATTTTCTTCATATTGAATCAGGGAGGTGACCTTAGTAAGGGTGTTAGAGTCCCACCCTAATTCTCTTTAACATAGTCCAGTCTTGTCCTATTGACCACAGGCAGAGATTAGGATTTATAACATAGGAAAATCATAGAATGGAGGACAACCACATTGTACTAGAACCATGGCCCAGCCAACTTGCTACAGACAGTTTTTTGGGGGTGATACAGTTTAATCCATGGCAATGTGTACTGCAAGTATCTTTGTTTTCTTCCCTTTCTTATTCTATTATGTATTATAAAAATTTGAGATGTAAACAGGGCTAATGTATTTTCAGTTGTATACATATTAGGTACAAATATGACTTTAGAATTGCCTTATTTATAGATTATATATGGTTTAAGGAGATGTGTACAGGTGCTAAGTTGACAAAGGGCAGCTGTGATGGTTAAGCTTATCTGTCAACTTGGCTAGGTGATGATTCTCAGTAGCTTGGTGAATATTATGTAATTATCCTTTATTTTGTGATCTGCTGTAAGTAGCCAATCAGTTGAAAGGGGTATTTCCTTGGGGATATGGCCTACATCTAAAATATATAGATATTTTGGCAAAACTTGCTGTCTGGATCCTATATGTGACTTGTCATCCTCTGACCTCTGGTTCTTGGGAAGTGAGCCAGCACCTTGCCATCTGACCTGTGGATTTGAGGTTTGTCAGTGTTTACAACCATATGAATCAGGAGAAGCCTCCAGCCTGATATCTAACTCATGGATTTGGGACTTGCCAGGTTCTGTAACTACATAACCCATTTCCTTGAAAATAATCTCTCTCTCTCACACACACAGACATACACACAGACACACACAGACACACTCACACACACAAGCACACACGAATGCATGCATGTATATATATATACATACACATGTACATGAGGACTGCCAGTTAAGTTTGGGAACTCATCCTAGGAAAAGTGCTGCATACCTCTTTGCTGAAGATCACTATGGTCACCTTCGAAGTACTCCACTCGGGAATCTGTGCACTGATACCAGTGCCTAGTCTACCCTTCAAAGCAATTTTGGAACTCTTTTTTCTGGAATGGCCATCAGAGCTGTTTTCATATTACTCTTGATGTCCTGAATGTCATCAAAATGTCTTTCCTTTCAGTATTTCCTTTATCTTAGATAAATTATATGTACAAGATCTGGCAATGAAGTCCATGAACTTAATTGTTCTAAATGCTACATACCTCATTGCTGAATATCACTATGGTCACCTTCGAAGTACTCCCCTTGGGAAGCTAGGCACCAACACTAGTGCCTAGTGCTATTTAACCTAAAGAAACACCACCTGCACATGTTACACATTACTATACTTAGTAAGTATAGTAATACTATAGTATTACTATAATAATATAATTTTTACTATAATAATATAATATTACTTACTATAGTAATACTATACTTACTAAGTATAGTAAGTATAGTAATACTATAGTATTACTATAATACTATAGTAATACTATACTTACTAAGTATAGTAATGTGTAACGTGCAGATGGTGTTTCTTTAGATTAAGTAGCCTTATTTTTTTCTATGTTTGATAAATTTTATTGTATTTTATTATGCTTTAGATGGAGATTTTACAGAGCAAATTAGTTTCTCATTAAGCAATTAATGTACATACTCTTCGGTGACATTGGTTGCTAACCACAAGATGTGGTTGAGTCACACTCTTCTTGACATTGGGTGACCCATCATTAGTTTCCTTGTCCCTGCTTCCCTTCTTATCCTTGCATGGGGTTGGTGTGCCCATTGAGTGTCATTTTGTCTTGTGGGCCTGTTTAATCTGTGGCTGAAAGATAAGCCTCAGCAGTGACTTCATTACTGTGCTAAAAGAGTCCTGAAGCAGCCGTACTCTTGGGGTTTCTCCAGTTTCTGTCAGACCAATGTGTCTGGTCTTCTCTTGTGAGTTAAAATTTTGTTCTACATTCTTCCCCAGCTCTGTTTGGGATGCTCTATTGTGATCCCTGGAAGAGCAGTCAGTGGTGGTAGCTGGGCATTATTTAGTTGGGCTGCAGTTAGTCTGGTGGAGGCTGTTGTAGTTGTGGTCTCGTAGTCTTTTGGACTAGTCTTTCCCTTTTGTCTTTGGTTTTCTTCTTTATCCCTTACTCCTGACTGGGTGAGATCAATGGAGTATCTTAGATGGCCTCTCACAAGCTTTGCACCAAAGTAGAATGTGGAACATTTCCTTTGTAAACTGTGTTATGCCAACTGAGGCAGATGTTTGTTGAGACTCTGGTCCCTGGGGATCCCTTTTACTTCTGTATTAGGTTGAGTCACATTTTCTGGAGCCTGTGTTGTCTTTCTTTACAGTTTCTCATCTGTAAAATGGGGATAATAAAAATTCTCAACTTCTGGCCAACATGGCACTGGAGATAGAAGCACCACTCCATTCCTCCATAGCAAAGACCTTAAAAATGGATTGATATAGAGACAAATGTCATTCCTGGAACTTGGAATGTTGAGTGAAGATATAAAGATCTCAGTCAAACATCTTTATGGATTAAGAATCTGACAGAGAACAGTGAAAAGGCATACGAGAGGAAGTCCCCTATCAGCTAACCCAGAACAGATTCATCATCGTCTCCTGTCCATGAGAAAGCAGATTCACAGAAATCTCAGTAGAAAATAAAGCACCTGATAACCAGCAAAACACGCTTTCCTGTTCCCCATCTTCTCCCCACTGTTTTACTTCTGATGTCTCCTGACTATCTGTGGTGACTCAGTTGGACAGAAAGTGAAGTATCGGTGTTGCTTGAGTTCAACCCACCTACACAGGAGATTGGCAGATAGGGAGTATACGAAAGCACCTTCAGGAGCTCCCAGCAGACACAGATCACCTGGTAACTGGAGATATATGCCTTTCTAACCTCATCCTTCCTTACCCCTTAGGCTTCCTTTGCTTCCCATCAGCTGCAGTCTCTTGGCCAGGAGTTAACTCCTTCATCCCTGGCCACTTGGATTTGGTTTCCTCCCACTGGCCAGCTTCCTGAGTGACATTTGTCTGTAGCTGGTGTTGCTAATTTCCTTTTCTTCTGGCTTCTTCCTTGCCTCATACCACTTCCCCCTTCTTTCTCTATGTGCCATCTTTGTCACTTCTTGAAAGGCTATGAAGTGTTGCTCAACTAGGAAGCCACTTCCCTGGTCTGTGATGCCAAACTGGTGGAATACTTGTGGCTTTTTTTGTTTGTTTGGGTTTTTTTTTTTTGCTTTGTTGTGTTTACTTACTTTTTTTTGTTTGCAGTGGTACATACTCCAGGAGCTTCCTGAGAGCATGTACAGGGAAGCACATCTTGAGACCTTAAATGTTTGAAAAAGTTGGTATTCTTTCTTCACATTTACTTGGCAGTTTGGGTTGAAATGCTTTTTCTCTTAGAATGTTTAAGGGAAAATCCATTTTTTTGTCTTTTTTTTTCTACCTGCAGAGAGAGTTTCACAAATTTATCTTTCAAAGTTCTCATTGAGTTATTTGTGATTTCATTTTTGATTTTTAGAACTTTCATTTTCCTTATGTGGTCCTTTCTATATCATCCTTTTCTGACAGGTATAATCTCATCTATATTAATGATAGCTTTTCAAGCTTTCTTCTCACCTGTATGTCATTTCTGCCAAGTGACAAGTTTTTGTGTCTTTTGGCCTCTACCTTTCTTGTATGGTGGCTTCTGAAAAGTCTCATCTTTACTGGCTTATATGTAAATATTCTTGTCAAATGTGGTCTTAATTTGATGGCAGGAATTCTTAACCAGGTATTTGGGTCCATGGGTAGAGTTTAGGGAATCCATGAATTGTAATCCTTAAATTGGGAAAAAAAAGATAAGGTTTTTATTTTCATTTAAACTTTATCTGAAATTTCACATTTTCTTCAATCATAAAATTAGGCAACAAACGACAGTAGTCATATTAGCAATACTTTTGACTTTGTCAGTAATGAAAATCAGATGTTTTCATCTGAGATTAGTCTTGGCAAATACCTTAAAATGTTATCTGTGCTCATCACAACTTCAAAATTATCACACTTATAGATCTGTGGTTAGTTTTGCCACTTAATATGTTAATTTAGAAGCAGTTACATTATCATAGCACAGTTTTTATTTTGGTTTCCTTTGTTACTCTATGTATTTCATTTTATATATTTAGATTCATTCTGTGGACTCTTTCCTGGGGCAAGCCCTGAGTCTGTTCTATCAAACTGTCAGAGGAAGTTTTCAGTACCATAACTCCTACCTTCAGCTGGAGCCTCATGTGTCTAGAGTAGACACTACCCCTTTATTTCATTCCCTGCAGTGAATGTATTCAGGAAACAGCAGTCTAAGCATTCGAGGAGGTGAGGGAAGCTATCTGAAAAATACTGCCAGTTCATCCTCCCACTTTCAGTCCCACCTCTTGCACCTCAATTCTAAGGGTACCTAATGACACTGATTCCCAAGCCTTTGGGGGCTCTGACATCCTGACTTCACAACTCTCCCTCAAAATCCTAGCATTCTCTGCTCTGTTACAGCAGCTACCGTCACTCTTCTGGGTACTTGCACTACACACCAGCTCTGTGACTGCCACTCTTCTCTGGTTTTCTTTGGCTTTGTGTGTTTGTACCTCAAAAACAATTCTACTGTTAATGTTTAGTGGACTTACAGAAGCTGAACATACTCATATGTGCCTATTTTGTTGTCTTTAACGGGAAACCATTCTGACTTTTAAGGCATTTTTAGATACATGAAGAGGTATTTGTAGCATTATTACTTGTTCTTTTCCTTTTATTTGGCAAAAAAGTTAAATTTGGGGCCATCAGTCAACATTAGAGGAAGAGTGTTCCATTGTCTAGGTGGTGAAGGTCAATGGATTTTAGATTAGTAAAATAGAGGTTTGAATACAGTAATGTCACTAACTGTGTGAACTGACCCAAGGGGTGTTACTTAACTTTTCTGTTTAGCCTCTTAATTTCCACCCAGCAAGGGTCTTGCCAGGAACCCTCTAGTCTGATACTGGGGCATCAGTATGGTATTCATAACAACACAGAGGGAAAAGCAGGCAGCCAGTGCCCTGCTACCCTGCAAAGCAGAGCTGGTATCAGGGATGATACTGCTTCTCATTTGAGGGGTTAGTTGAGGGGAATGTTTTCCTTGGCCCTGGCTTTAGGAAACCCCGAGAGTGTGCACCTTGCTTTACTGCCTCATGGCCCCTGGGCCATGGGGCTGCTTGAGGCTGCCTCTGAGGGATTTCAAGGAAGGTGTCGGAGTCCAGCCAGGATGGCTCATTTCAGACTGTTTGACACTCGTCAAGGATTAGAGACCTTGACCCCAGTGGGCTTTGCATTTGGCTGTAGAGACTGTTGGACTCCTTATTTTACACTAGAAATCAGTAAACTCCTTTAACAGACATCAGGCTGCACCTTGAGTGTTAGCCAAGAACTTCCCTCCTTGCCCCTTGAAGGCTGTAGCTCTGCAGCTTGTCCTTCACTGGCTGTGGCTCCACCGTCCTTGTCCCTCATTGGCTGTGGCTCCACCCGCCTCTGTGGTATCGGTGGCTTTGCTGACCATAGCATTCTGTTGCAGTGGAGCCTACCACCTGCTCCCTTTTGCAAGGCTTTGCAGGGTCCTCCTGTCAGGCCTGCCATCCTGGCCGTGGACTACGGGGGACCAGAGCTCCCTAGTCGGTCTGCTATTAGCCCCACCTGTGACCCTGGTTTCCACTGACCGTGGAGGGTCCAGGCTTTTTACTCGATTGCCTAAACACTGACTCTTGACCCTCCCAACATGAAAATGGTCTGATGCTAATTTAAAAGTCGGGAAGTCATTTAATGTGAATCCATGGCAATTTGTCAATATAATTTAATAACCAGGGGGAAATGGAGGGCTCATGCTTGGTATAATTTCCTTCACATCTGCCAGTTGTCCTCTTCTGCAGGGCGTGGGGGTGGGGAGATGCAAAGATCTGAGGACGAAAGTGACTATTTTAATTCCACCTGGGGCCATAAATCAATATATGTTTATTATTCAGCCAGCACCAGCATTTCCCTGGGTAATAGCAGAACACATGTAGTGTCAAAATGGCTTGAAATTTGTCCTTATTAGGAAGGCAAAGGATGCCTTTTTGCAGGCATAAGCAAGTGAGTCTCCAGCTTTGCCCATTGGCTGTCACACATCGCACAACAAAGGAAAGTGCTGGACTCTAAGGGAAGAGTGGGTTGGCTTTTCAAAAATGGATTTTGTCTGGTATTAGAACCTACAGTTCACTGTGGCAGGAATTGCAGCTATAGGTGTCACTTATAACAAGGAATACATTTAACGCAAAGTAGAAGGTAATGACTGGCACTGTAGAAAAAGGATTTCACTTCAATGAGAGGTTTTGCTGTGCAGCCACACAAGGAAAAACAATACCACATGAGGCTGCATGGAAAAGTAGGGGTGGGTGGGTGGCTGGGTAGAGAAACTCAGGGCCCCAATGTTATAGACTGCTGCTAGCTGTTGACCAGCTAGATACTGGGCTGTCCATGTTCCATGGCAACATAAATCAATTAGAAGATGAATTAGATTTCCAGGGGCTGATTCACACTCCCACCTCTATACTGGTGTTGGAGGTCTTAGGTGGAATGATGCAGAGAGACTGTGGGGTTCACATTTATCCCAGCAAACTGGAAGAGTTGGAAAACTGCAGTGAGAGCCGAGGTCTTACTCAATGATTGGATCTTTTTCTTTAGAGGCTACTTTTAGATCCTGGTGGGAAAAGCACTAGCAGTCCTCCATCGGTGCTCATTTCACTCTTATACTTTAACCTGAACATAATGGCTCCTGTGAAGGCAGATGGTACTTTAAGTAAAAACAAAGCCAAATCAAACCAGTTGTGTTTAAGTTGATTGTACTTGATGGTGCCCCCGTGTGTGTCAGTGTAGGGCTGTGCTCCATAGGGTTTTCTTTCTTTTGTTGTTGTTATCAGAATATACACAGCAAAACATAAACCAATTCAACAATTTCTACACGTACAGTTCAGTGACATTGATTATATTCTTCTAGTTGTACAGCTGTTCTCACCTTCCTTTGCTGAGTGCTCCATGGTTGATCTTTCAGAAGTAGATCACCGGACTTCTTTTGAGGCACCTCTGGGTAGACTTGAGCTACTAACCTTTTGGTTAAAAGTCAGGTGAATTAACCATTTGTACCACCCAAGGATTCCAAAGTAAGGGGAAAAGATAGGACTCCATCGGCTTTCTTCCTAAATCTTTACCTGTTCTTCGCATTAGTAACTGCCCATCTCTATTGGGGACCTAAATAAGAAAGCCTGGTATCAGAAGAAGACACTGAGATTGAATTATTAAAAAAACATTTCACAGGAATGGTTGTAAACTAATTGCTAGAAGACTCAGTGACAGAAAAGAAGGAACTACTAATACCTGCAGCAACGTAAGTCGCAGAAATGTTATGTCATTGAAAGAAGCCAGATAAAAAAAGTACACACTGTTTGACTGCATTTATATAAAATTCAAGAGCAGACAAGATTACTCTGTAGTGCTTGAAATCAGGAAGTTATCTTTGGAGGCAGAAAGAGGGACAGTATATTGGAAAGGGGTACAAGAAAACTTTTGGAGTAGCATAAATGTTTTATATTTTGCTCTGGGGTTGGTGACATAGATATGTTCAAGTGACAGAATCCAACAAATAGAACATCTGAACTCTGGACATTTTATTGTGTGTTGTTATATCTTAATTTTGAAAAAGTATAAAATTAACGGGGGAAAAAAAACCCCAAACAAAAAATACAGCAACAGTGAACCCCTGGGTGTATTTTGGAAACAAGACCTTAGTCAATCATGATGAACTCTAAGCCTCCAATTTGCTGAACTCATTTAATTAAATTTAAGTGTTCTATCCCCTTGCCTAACTTACTGTCTTTAACCATTTGCCGATTCAGAGTCGCAGGCAGGCTACTGTGCCCTGTACTTGTCTGCTCCAGCCTGTAATCGTCTGTTCCACCTTCTAGCCATTTAGTACATTGTCCCAAGTTCTTCTAAATCAGCACTGCCCTGCCCAGCTGTCTGCAGCTCCTTCTGGTCTCCTTGCTTTCTGACAGGATGCTCTTCCTTTTTGTTCTATACTGGTCTTGTCCTCTTCAGAAGCTCCTGTGTACTCCTCTCCACCCTCTTCTCTCCTATCTAGAAGACCAGTAGGACATCATCCTATAAATGAATAGAACCATAAAGTATACACACTATATGGTCACATTGTGTCCCTGAGTCTAGTCCATTTTTGTCTGAAGAGTTGACCTCAGTAATGTTTTGTAGACAGGGCAGCAGCAAGTCTAAGGGGCCATGCTCCCAGGAGATACCCTGGGCCGTTGGCCTATTAGTTGTGGGGTTTTAGTAGAGTCCTTGAGCTGCACCCCTCTTTTTCTCATGTTGCCACAGGGACTCAACATTGGGTGCTCCATCACGGCTGACTTTGGTTGTGGCCAGGCACCATATGGTTCTGGTCACATGTTGATACCGTCTCCTATTCACATAGGTCCTTCTGTCTCCTTGGATCTTTTGTCCTGGTATCTTTGTTCTTAGTGATCATCAGTTCTGGCTGAGTTGGTATCATTTGGTGTACCTCAGACAGCAGCTTCCCAGCTTTTAAGACCCCAAATTCCACTCGCCAGTGTGGGGTGCAGAAGACTTAGCAATAGGCTAGTTATTCCAGTTGACCTTGATGTCCCCCAGCATGGTCCCCAGAGCTAGCCCTTGCTACTCTGTCCTTGCAACATTGGGTTGAGAGTGGAAAAGCTTTCAGTTTAGGGTGAAGTCCAGTTAAGTTGATCTACTTTCTGTTGGGTGCTGTTGCTAACCTAACCAAATTTCTATCAACTATCTAATCTATAACAAACCCACACAAACCTCCCCACAACAAACCTCCCCACACTTGTAGCCATCAAAGAGTCTTTTCTTCTGTACATTAGTCTATTATTAAGTCCTCATAGCAGGGGTCTCATATAGTATTTGTTCTTTTGCCACTGACTGATTCACTCAGCATGTCTTCCAACTGAATCCAGGTCATGAGATGTTTCCTAAAATCATTGTTCTTTATCACTGCATAGTGTTCCACTGAGTATATGTACCATAGATTGTTTATCCATTCATCTGTTGATGGGCATCTGGGTTGATTCCATCTTTTTGTTCTATGAACTGCGCTGCAGTAAACATTCATGTGCACGTGTCTGTTCATGTGACAGCCTTTGTTTCTGTAGGATAAAATCTGAGCAGTGGGGCTACTGGATCAAATGGTATATCTATTTCCAGCTTTTTAAAGAAGAACCAGATTGCCTTCCAAAGAGGTTGTACCATTTTGTAATCCTACCAGCAGTGTAGGAGTGTTCTGATCTCTCCACAGCCTCTCCAGCATTTACTGTTTTGTGTTTTTTGAATTACAGCCAACCTTGTTGTGGTGAGATGGTGTCTCATTGTAGTTTTGATTTGGATTTGTCTGATAGCTAATGATCATGAGCATTTCTTCATTTATCTTTTGGTTGCTTGGATGTCCTGTTTGGCGAAGTGTATGTCCATCTCCTTTGCCCATCACTTAATTGGGTTATTTAACTTTTTCTTGTTGATATTTTGCAGTACCTTGTAGATTATGGAGATCAGACATCACTCCGACATGTAGTTGCCAAGTATGTTTCCCATTCTGTAGATGATGTTTTAACTCTTTTGATAAAGTCTTTGGATGAGCAAATGTGTTTTCATTCTTAGTTGTTCCCATTTAGGTATTTTTTCTTCTGTTGACCATGCTTTGTTAAGTTTTGAAGTCTAAGCTGTGTATTAGAACTTCCATTGTTGACCCTATTTTTTCTTGCATAATCTTTATTGTTTTAGGTTTGATATTTAGGTCTTTGGCCCAGTTTGAGTTAGTTTTTGTGTAAGGTGTGAGATATGGGTCTTGTTTCAGTTTTTTGCAGATGGTTATCCAATTTTGTTGAAGAGACTGTTTTTCCCTCAGTTTACAATCTCAGGGAGTTTGTCAAATATCAACTGTTCGTAAGAGGATGGTGGCATCTCTGGGGCCTCAGCTCTGTTCCATTGGTCTGTATGTCTCTTGTTGTACAAGTACCAGGCTATTTTGACTACCGTGGCAGTGTAATAGGTTCTAAGGTTAGGTAGTGTGAGACCTCCCACTGTATTCCTGTTCTTTAGGAGTGCTTTGCTTACCCAGGGTTTCTTTCCTTTCCAAACAAAGTTGTTGATTTATTTCTCCATCTCATTAAAAAAAAGTCACTGGAATTTATATTGAGATTGCATTGTGTAAGTAGATGGCTTTGGGTCAAATAGGCATTTTCACAATCTTAAGTGTTCCTATCCATGAGTAGGGTAGGTTTTTCCATTTATGTATTTTTTGGTTTCTTGCAGTAAGGTCTTATACTTTTCTCTGTATAGGTCTCTTATTTCTGTTTAGATTTATTCCTAGGTATTTTGTCTTCTCGGGGGCTATAGTAAATGGTATTTATTTGATGATTTCTTCTTTGATGATCTCTTTGTTGGTATAAAGGAATCTTACTGATTTACATATGTTTATCTTATATACTGATACTTTGCTGAACTCTTCTATTGATTTGAGTAGTTTGTTTATGGATTCTTTAGGATTCTCTGCATATACAATCATATCCTCTGCAAATAGGGAGATTTTTACTTCTTCTTTGCTGATGCAGCTGCCTTTTATTTCTTTGTCTTATCTAATTGCTCTGGCCAGAACTTCTAGTATATTGAATAGAAGTGGTGAGAGGGGACATCTTTGTCTAGTTCCTGTTCTCAAGGGGAATTCTTTCAGTCTGTCTCTATTCAGAATGATGTAGGTGGTTGGCTTTGTGTAGATGCCTCTAATTGTGTTGAGGAATTTGCCTTCTATTCCTATTTTTCTGAGAGTTTTTAGCATGAATGGGTGTTGGACTTTGTCAAATACTTTTTCTGTATCAACTGACAAAATTAAGTGATTCTTATCCTTTGTGCTATTTATGTGGTTGATCACATTAATTGTTTTTCTGATGCTAAACCAGCCTTGCATCCCTGCTGTGAATCCAACTTGGTCATGATGAATTATTTTTTTTGATACGTTGTTGAATTCTATTGGCTAGGATTTTCTTGAAGATTTTTACATCTAGGGTCATGAGTGATATTGGTCTGTCATTTTCTTTTTTTTGTGGGATCCTTCCATGGCTTTGGTATCAGATTTATGCTGGCTTCATAGACTGAATCTGTGGGAGTATTCCATCTGTTTATATGGTGTGCAATAGCCTCAGTAGTATTGGATTTAACTCTTCTCTAAAAGTTCGGTAGAATTCTGAGGTAAAGCCATCTGGGCCAGGACTTTGTTTGGTTGGTAGTTTTTTGATGACTTTTTCAATCACTTGTTTTGTGATGGGTTTATTAAGTTGTTCTCCTTGTGATAATTTTGGTAGGTGACATGAATCTAGGAGTTTGCCCATTTCCTCTAGGCTTTCAAATCTGTTACAGTATAGTTGTTCATATTATTCTGTTGTGATACTTTTGATTTCAGTTGCATCTGTTGTGAAATCTCCCATCTCATTTCTTATTCAGGCTATTTGTTTTCTCTTCTGTTTTTTTTTTTTGTAAAATTTGGCCAATGCTTTATCAATTTTGTTGATCTTTTCAAAGAACCAGCTTTTGGTTTTGTTAGTTTTTCAGTTGTTCTTCTATTCTCTAATTCATTTAGTTCTGCTCTACTCTTTATTATCTGTTTTCTTTTTTGCCTGAGGGACTGCTCTGTTGCTCTCTTTCTACTTCTTCAAGCTGTAGGGTTAATTATTTGGTTTGGGCCCTTTCTCCCTTATGGATGTATACATTATGTAGATAAATTGACCTCTGAGCACTGCTTTGGCTGTATCTCATAGTTTCTGGTAGAATGTGTTTTCATTCTCATTTGATTCCATGAATTTATTTCATCCTTGATTTCTTCCATAAACCATGGCTTTTTGAGCAAGGTTTTGTTCAGTTTCTGTGAGTTCAGATTTCTACCTATGTTTTTTCTGCTTTTGATTTCAGTTTGTATGGCTTTATGGTCTGAAAAGATGGTTTGCAGTAATTTAGTTGTTTGGATTTTGCTTAGAGTTGCTTTATGTCCTGATACATGGTCTATTCTGGAAAATGTTCTGTGTTCATTGAAGAAGAAGGTGTACTTATTTCTTGGTGGTAAAAAAATTCTGTATATATTGATAAGGTCTAGTTGGTCACAAGTAAGATCTTCTGTCGTATTGAGAGACAGTTTTGCAGGATATATAATCTTTGGCTGGAAATTTTTCTCCGTCAGGGCTTTGAATGTGTCATTCCATTGCTTTCTTACCAACATCATTTCTGCTCAGAAGTCAGACGAAAGCCTACAGGGTTTCCCTCTGAATGTTAGCTTTGCTTTAAGTCTTTCTGCCTTTAAGAGCCTCTGCTTATGTTGTACTTTGTTAAGCTTGACTATAATACGTCTTGATGTCTTCCTGTTTGGCTCTGGTTTTTGTGGGGTTCGCTATATGTCTTGGATATCTATGTTCTCTTCTAATTTCAGGGAATTTTTCCATCAACAACTATATAACAATGCTCTCTGTGTTTTTGTCTATCTCACCCTGTTCAGGAATTCCAATTATTCATAGATTATTCATCTCAATAGAGTCCCACATGCTTCTTAATGCTTCTTCATTTTTCTTGTTTCTTTTATCGATTTCTCCTCATGCATGCTGGTGTCAGTTGTTCTATCCTCAAGCTCACTAAGTCTGACTTTCATCTCCTCAATTCTGCTCTTTTGGCTTTGGATTGAATTGTCTGATTCTGTAATTTTGTTATTGATCTGGAGGGCTGGTAGTGGTGGCACTGGGGTGGTCTAGAGGTGTTTGTGTCTCAGTGGCTTGTTCTTATAGGTAGCCAAAACCATGAGTTCTTATAGGTAAGACAGAATTAATTTGGCCATAGACCGTAGGGTTTGAGGTGGAAAGTTTCTGGTGATGGGCATGGGAAGTGCCATGTAGCCGAATCTTGCATCTCCTGTGCTCCTCTTGTCAGACCCAGCTAATTTCTGCTGGTGTCTTACAGGGTAAGCATGGCCACAAGGTCTTTTCAACCGAGCACTCTTCTGGCTTTCCCAGAGTTCAGCCTTGCCCTCACCATTGTGCTGTTTCCCTCCACTCATTCACGGATCAACTGATGCTCAAGACAGTTGACTATCCCTGGGATAGCTCTTCTTCCCATTCTAAGCTTTATTCTCAAATCCATTTTAATCCCTAGAAAACTGGTTATCTGACTTTATTACCTCAGTCCTTTCCTCTCCTGCCCCCAAACCCCAGGCATGCCTTTACTGAGATAGGTTTTTAACCTACACTCCAAACTTTTCTTGGGACCAAGATGACAAACAGCTATAAGAATAAATGTTTCTGTGTCTCTTGCTCAACTGTGAGTGAAAGACTTTTTACTGTGATTTCAATGCCCTTCCCTGCATTGTAGTAGTTTATATCACAAACATTTTTTAATAAAATGGTGATGGGCAGTGAGGTGAATGAGAAAGGCTCCCCCTTCTGGGGATCTCCCAGTTTAGGTGGGGGAGACAAACAAGGAACAAGTGCAAAGACATTCACAGAACCGGTGAGAACAAGGTCCGGGGGGTGGGGAGTGGAGTGGAAGTGACCACTTCTCAGGATGGTGGATGGTCAGAAAATGCTGAACTGCTTTGAGGTCAGTCCAGACAAAGAAGGGTTTGCCTACCCAGGCAGCGGAAGAAGCTCATCAGACTTGAGACCAGCCTGCCTGTCTGAATCCATGTTCCTCCACTGACCTCTCTGTGCCTCTGACATTTTCATCTTTATAGTGGCTGCCCTCTACCTCATATTATGGTGAGGTAGGTCATGTGCACTTGAGGTAATGTGTTACGTACATAGGATAATGTACATAAGATGAATTATGTATCCATTAGTAGTTATCACTTAAGAATCCCTGAGATCAGTTGCTGTCTGCATTTACTGTAGTGCTTTTGAAATCCAGTTGTGTTATTGCTAAATGTAGTTCATTGTTTTTAATTGCTAAGTAGTATGGATATGCCACACTTTTTTTTTTTTTTTAAATCTATGTACCAGTCGATGTACATTTAGACTGTTCACCATTTGTGACTGTTATGAAAATATCAGTTAAGAACTTTGGTGTATAGATCTTTATGTGGACATGTGCTTTTATTTCTCTTGAGTAAATATCAAGGAGTAGAATTGCTGTTTCTGCGGTTGTTAGTTACTTTTGAGTGAATTCGAACTCAGGGAGACTCCATATATTACAGAGTAGAACTGCTCCATGAGGGTTTCTTGGCTGCAATGTTAACAGAAGCAGATAACCAGGCTGTTTCTTCCACAGTGCCACCGAGTGGGTTTGCACTGCCAACCTTTAGGTTACAGGTTGAGCACAGATAGTGTGCCACCTGGGGAGTCTCTATTTTATTTTATATGCAATGACCTTTTTCCAAGGTGGCTATACCACTTATCATCCTACCAACAGTACTTGAAAGTTCTGGTTGCCCCACATCCTCAACATACTTGGTATTATTGGCCCTTTTTATTTTAGTCATTCTGATAGTTGCATGCAAACCCTGGTGTAGTGGTTAAATGCCAGGGCTGCTAAACGACTGGCAGTATGAATTCACCAGGTGCTCCTTGGAAACTCTATGGGGTGGCTCTATCCTGTCTTATGGAATCACTGTCAGTCAGAATCTACTTTACAGTGATGGGTTAAAAGGTGTGGGGTATGTAGTAACATCTTAGTATGATTTTATTTTGCATTTTCTTGATGGCAAATGATAGTTTTTTCATATGCTGATTTGCTGTTTTTAGATTGTCTTTGGTAAAAGGTCTGTTCAGATCTTTTGCTTATTTAGTACAGTCATATGTTGTCTTATTGAGTTGTAGAAATTTTTATATTTATTTTTTATTATGACCGAAAGGGGTGCACCCTGAGTTGTAGAAATTTTCAATACATTCTGGATACCAGTCCTTTCTCAGATGTTTCAGAAATATTTTTTCCCAGTCTATGGTGTGTCTTTAATTTCATAACAGTATCTTTCAAGGAGTAGGTGTTTTTAATTTTTATGAAGTTGAGTTTAGCATTTTTTTTTTCCTCTAGCCTTTTTTCTTTCTTAGCCTTATTTTAAGAAACTTTTGCCTAGCATGAGGTCATAGATTTTCCCTAATATTTTTTTCTTCTAGAAGTTTAATAGAGTTAGCTCTCACTTGTAGGTCTATAATCCATCTCAAATTAAAATATTCTTATAGTGTTAGGAAAAAGTTCAGAATTCTCTTCTCGTATACGTATCCAGTTGTTTTAGCACCATTCTCTCTCGGACTGTTTCTGTGCCTTCATGGAAAACCAAATGACTGTGCATACAAGTAGGTCTACGTCTGGGCCCTCTCTTTTGTCCTGCTGATCTATATGTCTGTCCTTATGGCGGTATCAGAAACCCTGATGGAGTAGTGGTTAAGTGCTTTGGCTGATAACCAGAAGGTCTGCAGTTCAAATCCATCAGGTGCTCTTTCGAAACTCTGTGGAGCAGTTCTACTCTGTCCTTCAGGATTGCTGTAAGTCAGAATTGACTTGATGGCATTGGATTTGGTTGGTTTATGGCAATATCGTGTTGTCTTTAGTACACTGGAACTTTAGTGGTGTGCAATGGCTAAGAGATTAGCTGCTATCGAAAGGTCAGCAGTTTGAATCCACCAGCTGTTCCTTATAAAACCTATGAGGAAGTTCTGTTGTGTTCTGTAGGTTTGCTATGAGTCATAGTCAGCTCAATGGCAGCTCATTTTTGGATTTTAAATACAATACCTTTTTTAGAATGAGCCTTGAAATCGGGTAGTGTAAATCGTAAACTTTCTCCTCCTTTTTCAATATTGCCTTGCTTATCGTAAGGCCTTAGTATTTGCATACACATTTTCCATTCAGCTTGCCCATTTTTTCTCTAAAAGCAAAATCAAACTTCTGCTGGGATCTTGGTTGGGATGGCTTTGTATATAAATCCAATTTGGAGAAAGCTAACATCTTAACAATGTCAAACGCTGTGTATCTGTCCATGTATTTAAATCTTTAGTTTATCTCAACAATATTTTGTAGTTCTCAGTATGCAGGTCTTGCATGTATTTGTTAAATTTATCTTCTAATAGTTTATATTTTTGTGCTATTTTAAATAGTATTAAAGAAGAACTTTCAGTTGTTTCTAGCTAATACAGAAGAAAAGGCTTAGTGAACTGCTTCCACAAAGATCACAGTTGCTGTAGGCATCTAGAGCAGCCCTAATCAATACCACAAGTGGATGAATTTTGACAAAAAGAAGTTTATTTTGTCACAGTAAAGTAGACTGAGAGTCCAAATTCAGGGCGTCAACTCCAGGGGAAGGTTTTCTCTGCTGGCTCTGAAGGAAGGTCCTTGTCACTGATCTTCCCCTGACTGTTTCTGAGACACAGGGATCTGGGGTCAGAAGAATGCACTCTGCTACCAGCGCTGCTTTCTTGGAGTCATGAGGCCCACCAGTCTCTCTTTGTGTTCCTTTTCTTTATATCCCAAAAGATTGCTTCAAGGCACAGTATGATTTTACACATTGAGTCTTGCCCCACCAACACAACTGCATCTCCTCTCTCCTCATTAACATTCACAGAGGCAAGATTTACAGCACATACGAACATCACACAATACAAGGACTCGTGGCCCAACCATTGCTACACACATTTGTGGGGAGATAAAATTCAGTCCATGACAACAGCCAAGAAAACCCTGTGGAGCAATTCTACTCTGTAACACATGGGTTTGGTGTGAGTCAGAATCAACTCCAGTGGTGATGGGTTTTAGTACCCAGAAGCACAGTGTATTTTTATGTATTAATCTTGTATCTTGCAGCCTTGCTAAACTCAGCTATTAGTAAGTAATGTGTGTGCTCGTACATATTGATTTTGGGCAGGGCAAGTAGGTAACCAAGGTTTTACCAGCTAGTATTTCCTACTGCAAGTTGAGTTAAAATCATGAAGTCTGACAGTATTGCTTTCCTTTTGCTACTGGACAAAACTCTGCGTTCCTGCTACCTGCTGCAAGCCAGTCTCTGAGACAGGACCTAGGGTAGAGTGATCAAAGGTTTTATTTGAAAGCTGGCATTGCAAAGAGACAGGGGTTGTTCCGGTCCTCAGATCCTGTCTACAGTTGTCAGGCAAGGCTAGGGTTTTTAAAGGGAGAGGCCATGTGCTGGTGTAGGGGTTCAAAGTGGCCTTGAGGAGGGGCTGGGTTCCTTTGGTCTTTTGGTCTCTCTAGGTCATCCAGGTAATCTGGGCATCACCTGGTTGACAATCTTTCAGGCCATCACTGGTCATCAAGAAAAACAAAGTGACACTGGATGCCATCTGGCCAGCAATCTGAAAGAAGAATGCTCAGACACAGGTTACTTCCCTGTCCATCCTGGCCTCCTGCTTAATTATTTTATCATTGGTTAGAGCCCAATTATCAAGACAAGCAGTGCTATTCACAGCCTGTCTTTTACTAAATCTATGGTGATGCCTATGAGAGCTCTAACATTGCCACCTGGGGCTTGTGGAATGTGGAGGTGTGTTTTTCCTGAAGACTGTGGGTTATCTGAAACAATGTCTCTGAGGCCCTCTGTCTTAAGTTCCTCCCACCCACCCCCCAGCTCTTTTCAGCCTACAGGTTCACTTTCTGCCTGGTATTAGGAGGAATGGGTTGAGTCTATTTTGTTGTCTCATATTAGGTGTAGGGTTTTCATAGATGCCATTTATCAGATTGAAGAAGTTCCTTTGTATTCCTACATTGCTAACAGGTTGTTTTGTCTTTTAAATCATGAATGGGTATATGGGTATTGAATATTGTCAAGTGGTTGTTCTACATCTCTTGCAATGATTATATGATTTTTTTAAAAATGTTTTTTGTTTGGTTAATATGATGAATTACTTTGATGTTCAAATCTTAATCAAATTTAGCGTTTCTGGGATGGGCCTAACTTAGTCATAAAGTGGAGCCCTGGTGGTGCAGTGGTTAAGATTTCAGCTGTCACCCAAAAAGGTCAGCAGTTTGAATCCACCAGCCACTTCTTGGAGACCCCAGGGGAGAGTTCTCCTCTCTTCTATAGGTGGCTGTGAAATAGAATCAACTTAGTGGCAACAAATTTTGTTTCTTGGAGTGGGGAGAGTTTAGTCACAATGTTTGTCATTTTTATATACTGCTGTATCAATTTGCTAATGCGTTAAGAATTTTGTGCCTGTGCCTGTGAGAGAGATAGGCCTGTAGTTTTCTCATAAGTCTTTATGTTTACTGTAGTCATATGTGAGCCTCCAAAAATGAGTTGGGAATTGTTCCCTCTTCATCTGTTTTGCTGAAAGTGTTTGTTTTAGAATTGGTATTTATTTTTAAATGGTGAAATATTTGCTAGAACTTATGAGTGCAGCCAGTGGGCCAGAATTTTTTCTTTGTGAGGAAGTTTTCACTATGAATTCAACTTCTTCAATAGATACAAGGCTATTCAGGTTAGTTCCTTCTTGAGTGAACTTTCATTTGTCCATTTCATCTAAGTTATCAAATTCATTTGCATATGAATTAGTCACATTCTTTTCTTACATACTTAGTGTCTGTGTGGCCTCTCTCATTTCTGATATTTAGAGCTTGTGTCCTCTCTTGTTTTTCCCCCACATAATTCTTAAAGATTTGTTGATGCTACTGATCTATACAAAGAACCAGTTCTGTTTTCACTGATTTTTCTCTATTATTTGTCCACTTTGTTTCATTGATTTTTTTTTGCTCTTAGCTTCATTATTTCCTTCCTGCTATTTTTGCTGTTTAATTTTTAAAGGAGGAAGCTTAGACCATTCATTAGAAACCTCTATAATTTTTCTCACACAAGGACTAGTGCTATAAATCTCCTTGTAAGCACTGCTTTCGTTACATTGAGAGATGGAGTAAAAGCTTTGAAGAAGATACCACTTAAATTCCAGAAGTCCATATGCCTCTCTCTGGCTTGGCTATATGCCTCTCTTTGGGGCCAGCCCAAGGACACTCCCTCCTCACCCCACAGAAGTCCTAGAGATAAGCCCAGTTGTTAAGGAGAAGGTAAAAAGTCCAGATGCCTCTCTGTGGTGCCAGCCCAAAGACACTCTATCCTCCCCACATAGAAGTCCTAGAGATAAGTCCAGTTTCTAAGGAGTGGGTAGCTTCTTCCCATGTAACTTTATGTTAACTGCTTATCTAGTACCTCTTTATACTGTGCCAAGAGGAATGCAATATGAAAATCTGTATACCTGTAGTTGCCAATTAGGACGATATATGGAAATTCCCTTGTCTGCTTTCTTGGAGAAATGTGTATATAGGTGTGACTGATAACGGAGTGCGGTGTGGGGCTGTTTTTCGGACTTGAGTCTATCCTCCAGCTCATAAAAGCCTCTTCCTCTACAAAGTGGTATTTGAGGTGCTTTCTGCTCTGCGGGACAAACTTATCTTTTTCCTGCTACAACATCCTATGACTTTTAATTTTTTAGTTTTCACTTTCTTTCATTTCAGATTATATCCTATTCTTAAGTTTTTCTAGAAGTATGCTGCTTAATTTCAAAATCCGAGCATTTCTCGGTGTCGTTCTGTTCCTGATTTTGAGTTTATTCATTTGTCATTATCAGAGCATATGGTTTGTATGATTTCAGTTTTTTTAATTGGTTGGGGTATGTTTTAAGGCCCAGACTGTGGTCTATAGTATTGACGGAGTCTATGTACGTTTGACAAGAATGCGTATCTGGCTCTTGTAGAGTACAGATTCCGTGTTAATTCAATGAGTTTGTTGATTTTCTGTGTACTTCTATGAATTACTGAGAAAAGAGTGTTATAATCTTTAAATTCATCTGGATTCTACCAGAGAAAACTCTATTTCATTATTTTCATTTATGTACATGTGTAGCAGTAGCATAAATTCACTCAAATGAATGGCATGAATGAATCATCATCGAAGGATAAATGAACTTTTACTTTTCAAAGAAACAGCCAAATTATTTCCTGTATCACCAGATTCTTTGAGAGCCTGTTTTCTCAGGACTTTGGAATACTTGAGGTTAAGTGAAACATGATATCTCAGTGTTCTTTTGGCTTTCATTGCTTTTATTAGAGAACCTGAGCATCTGTCTTAAGTTTTGAATTCACTTTAATTTGTTCTTTAACTTTCTTTGGTCCATGTTCTCTACTCATTTGTTCTTAGCTTGTTGGTCTTTTTCTTACACAGTTCTAGGAGCTTTATTTTTTATTTATTTTTTTTTAATTGAGGAGTTTAGCCCTGTATGATCATGTTTTCTCTAGGTCATGGTTGAATATAAGCTTCCTCTTGCATATGTTTTGGTTTCTATGTAGTCAAATACGTGAATCTTTTATGGCTTTGAGCTGGTTGTCAAAGGCACTAGAGGAGATTGGTCATGAGGCATTTGCAAGCATGAACATAATTTACTTAGTGTTTACCTTTAAAGTACCTTTATCTTTGGCTTCCGAGTGGCTACTTAAACATTTTTGCCATAATTTTCTATCCGTTGAAAACCCAGTGGCAATAAATTGTATGGATCCACTGAAAAATGATATGGACCCACCTGTGGTACTGTGAGAACTGCGTATTGAACACGTTAGTGGCTGCCCTTGTTGTCACTGAATACATTAGAAATGAGCACAGGGCCACACATGAAGCATCCTGGTGCACTTTCATAGCTGGGAACAAATCCAAGTCCACTAACGAAGTGACCTCGCAAGTCGTTGGCCCCTTCTGCATCTGTTTCTATGCCTGCCAGATGCCTACTCGCCTTGGCTGTGAGAATTTAGTGAGAAGACGGGTGTGGTTGCACCTGAAAGAAGTTCAAGGTGATGCACACCGAAGCAGGCTGCTGTTTCTCAGCGTCAGCCCAACTCTCGGGAATGCATCCGTGAAAAACGCCTTCTGTAATTAAACTTGGGGATGGACTGTCTTGGGCAGGCTGGTGACTGACATCTCTGTGACATTATGCTCATGTTAACAATGGACTCTGGTGGCTCTGGGGAGAAGGAGAGCTTGCCTGCCCGGGGACCTGGGTGGCTGTGGGTGGGGTAATAACAGAGACTGCTGGGGTGTTGAAAGTTGGTTCTAGGAGAGAGACTTTGGAAGGTCTGTGGCTGCCTGGATCCTCCAAGGGTTCTTCTGAATGAGGTTGTAGTCTGTCTTGAATTTCTTTACATTTCATCATGGATACTTTCTCTAGGTGATGTGTTCCCTACATTTCTTTTCCAGGAATGCTTATCATATTTTGGCCAGGGCTCACCACTAGTGCCTGATGTGGCCATGTGGTGGAAGACATTACTATGTCAATGATGTGTCTGGGCCTTTTAACAACAACTGCTACCCTTGATTGGCCACCAGCCACTTGCCAGGTGTGGTAGCATCATACTGCCACTGATGGACGAAAGAACTGGAATTCAAGATTGAGTAAATCCGCCCAGTGAGTGATGGAGTCTGCTGCCCACCACACTGCCTCCTTACCAGCCAAGCCCTGGTTAAGCAGTAGGTACACACTCAAGCGAGAGTTGCCAAAGCTGAGACAGGCTCTTCCTGATATACACCTGGATCGGGGCACCCAATCCGTGGGCCTGGGTGGGATAAACACAGACTTCTCTACCTCTGCAAATTTGGGGAGGAACGCTTTGCAGAGATTGAGATTAAATGGGGCCAGAAAGCTTCAGGTGTGTGGGGAGCAAAGTGAGAGTTCAGCTCCCTGAACTGGGGGCCTCAGAGGACTTGAACTGGCTGCCTTGGTCTTCTGACGATCGTTTCCTCAGAACTTGTCGTCATTGGGGACCATGCTGATGAGTGGATTGTTCGCCGTGTTCAAGTTATTTCCTGTGGGTGTCATGTCCCTGTGATCGGGCTGTGAGTCCTTCAGCAGAGGGCACATTGATGTGGGTGGTTTTGTCCTGTTGTGGCCCTCCTTGTGTAAACTCACACACAGCAAGAACCAAAAACCAAACCCTTTGCAGTCAAATCCGTTCGGTCTCATAGCAATCCTGTGAGACCGCATGCAGATGCCTCATAGAGTTTCTGAGGAAGAACTGGTAGGTTTCAACTGCCAGCCTTTTGGTTAGCTGCTGTAGCTCTTACCCACTGTGCCACCACCTGGGATTTACCAAGAGACTAGGTTTGGCACATTTGAGGATGTGAAACTTCAGTATGATGATTATTTGAAAAAACTTCTTAAAGACTTTCGTTTACAGAAGAGCTGCCAAATGGCATAGAGTTCCCAAATTCCTTTCCCCCAGCTTATCCTAATACTAACACCTGACGTAACAACAGGACATTCATCAAAACTATGAGATTCACACTGATACAGCAGTGTCCTCGCTGACGTCCTTTTCCATCCCAGGACTGTGCTGCATTTAAGTGTCCCATCTCCTGAGTCTCCACTCTGCCAGTTTCTCTGCCCTGTTTCTCATAATTTGGACATGTATGAGGAAAAATGGTTAGGTGTTTTGTAGACTGCCTCTCATGGTGGGTTTGTCTGATATCTTTTCATGATGAAGTAGAAGTTATGGACTTGGCAGTAGAATCCTACAGAGGTGAGGGGGCTTTCTCACCACATCCTATCAGGGACCAAGTGAAAACTGTGTAATTTATTTGTGGTGATGCTGACCTTGATGTTGACCATGTAGTTAAGGGGGTTTGTGCCAGACATCTGTGTTTCTGGGTTACTCTTTTTCTTTGTTCAATGCGAGTCATGAAGTCCTCCCTACACTCACGGGGAAAGGAGTTGAGCTCTGTCTCCCGGAAGAAGGAAGAGCCTAGCTTTTGTGGACATCTGTTAAAACCTCCACAGACATTAATCAGCACCCTGGGGTAAGAGACGTTGAGTCTCTGCAAATGTCTTGTTTCTAGTGAGATGATTCGACAAATGATATGGTTCATTTTCAAACACAGGGAAACACACTGTCTTAGATACCTAGTGCTGCTAGAACAGAAACTGCAAGTAGATGGCTTTAACAAACATAACTTTATTTTCTCACAGTTTTTTGTTGTGGTTGCTGGTTGCCAGGGAGTTGATTTTAACTCATACAAACTACATGTGATAGAATAGAACTGCCCCATAGGGTTTTCTTGGCTGGAGTCTTTACAGAACCAGATTGCCAGGTCTTTCTGCTGCAGAGCTGCTGGGTTGAGTTCACACTGCTACCTTTTTGGTTAGTAGCCAAGCGCTTAACCTTTGTACCACCAGAGCTCCTCTCTAGGAGGCTAGAAGTCTGAGCACAGGACTTGTTCTAGAGGAAGGCTTTCTCTCTGCCAGCTTCTGTTCTTCAGTTCCTTGGCAATCTCCATGTATCTTTCCCTCTGTGCTTTCTTTGATGGGCCTAATCTGCTTTTTTTTTTTTTTAAATTCTCAAAGGTGATTGGTTTCAGACATACCCTTCACTGATACAGTCTGTTGTTAAAATATCAAAGTCCTAATCTCAATTAGGATTATATCCAAAGGTATATGGGTTTAGAATTTGCAACTTATTTTTGAGGGGGGATCTACTTCACTTTGTAATGCAGGCTGTCTCACTGTCCCCAGTTTTCCATCACCAAGTTAGGGAATGTGAATGATAAAATGCTAATCTTGTCTCTGCATATACATGATGCATTGTTAGAGTTCTTCTGGCAGTTACAATTTAATACTGGAGAATGTAGAGACTGTCACAAGGGACCTTGAGCTGCAGAACAGCCTCCTCCAGTTTAGTCTCAGGCCCTAGTATGTGCAGATAGGGGGCTTGCTTTCGCATAAGTGACTCACTCATTCCCTTGCAAAGGTAAGGTAACAATTTGCAGGAAGTGTTAAGTTAACGTCAATAGCAGGCTATATTTTTAGAGATTTTTTTCCCACCTTGAAAGTTATGTTTGAATTCCCAGTTTCCTTGAATGAATTTAAGGAAAATATATGGTTGTAAGTGTCTCTGGCCATAGCTGACCCTGTGGCAAATCACTTGGCTCTGTTGAAGGGTTTTTGGATCAGTGGAATACTTCTGTGTTTTCCAAAATTCTCAGTCCACTGCTTTGTAAGGTATCTGTGGGAAACTGCACAGATGACATGTTGCGCTTGGCATTTTGACCACCTCTGTTAATGATCGATGACTTGCCAATCATTGTAGCAAAATAGTGGGAGGTTGAATCTCCTACAGGAACAAAAATACATAATGGATTTCTAAGTGAATGTAAATCTGCCCTGTTTCTTATCTTTTTTGATCTTCAGTGGCATGAGTAATCTGGGTATGAAAGCATGCAGTACACCCCCACCTGGTGGCAGCATGCCCAACTGATAATTTGTACTAGGAACAAAGCTGGTCTTTAAGGAAAATGGTTTACAGATGATTTGTTCTAGCAGAGAGTGAATTGTTGAAATCTGTCACTTTCTCTTTCAGGACGATTTCCTCTTCAGTGTCTCCATTTTAAGTGGGATCCTCTGTAGCATCCTGGCAGTGTTGAAGTTTATGCTGGGAAAGGTTCTGACCAGCAGAGCACTCATAACAGATGGTAAGACAGACCAGCATGCCTGATCTCTGGGAGCTGGTCTTATAGTGAGGAGACAGTATCTTTGGGTCACTTTTAATTGCTTGTCTTACAAGATAAATGAATATTTTGGAACCCCGTTTCTCATAACTCTCTTTCCCCAAGCTGTTTAATGCGTCAAAGGGTTCCCACATCAGGCATATGTTTTAAGTCTCTGGAAATTTAACTCTTCTTAGATCACCTCCACCCTGACCTTTTAATGGGGAGCCTTGGAACTCCTCAGCCTCTTCATCAGGAAGCATAAAAGGCTTCCTAGAGTCTGAGATGTTATGTGCATGCTCAGAATAAAAAATAAATTGTCTTTTCTGTAGTCTATACACATTTTCTTTATGAATTCTCCTCATTTGTTTTCCGTTCAGCCAATAAGATGCCCATCTGTGTGATCAAGCTACAGTTAGCAGAGTGCCTGAGCCGGGAAAACAATCCCCGAGTTCTCCCCTGCTCAAAACCCTTAGCTCAAAATGTCCCTCTGGGACAGCAAAAACTTCCTATATTGGTCCTTGGGATGAGAAAGAGCTGGCTATAAGAAAGTAGGAGATGCATTTCAGGCCCTCAGTTAGCATCAACATGTAAACAAGAAATTTGGCCTCCTAGTCATTCCTCCTGGCCATTTTGGATTTCTTCCTTTTTAGCATCTGCAGTTCCTAGGCAATCTGGTAGGAAATGTCAGACCCCTGTGTCCTGGGGAGGAAAGTCAAAGGCTAAAAGCTGGTGGGTTGGTGGGTATGGCTGCACAGAACAGGCAGAAAGAGTTAAATTTATTTTTTTAAGAAACTTGTCAAGCCTCTACCTTAGGTAATATGTGTGAATGTAGACATGGGTGGGTAGCTGTGGTTTTATGTCGTGACTGGCGAGGATGGCGGTGCCGAGGACTGTCACTTACCCCAGTGATGGAGCTTGGTGATCGTGCGGGCTCCATCTGCCTGGCTGTCCTGCTGTGTATGGAGTAGGTACTTTTTACACAGTGGACAGGTGGGCTGAAACTTTGGCAGGTCTAGGGAGCGGGGGCCTACAGCCCCCTGGGTGAGTGAGCGGGCTGTTAGTTGTCCCTAAGCCAACCAACCTCTCCCTGCTCTCTACTTGTGAGTCTGCAGCACCTTCTCTCACAAAAACAAGAGGAGAACCTCTGACTTTTTAACCACTGCTACCCTGAGAACAGACAAAACAAAACAGTGGCTGAGGGGAATGAAGGCCCTCAGTGGATAAACAGTTAACGTACTCAGCTGCTCACCGAAAGTTTGGAGGTTCGAGTCTACCTGGAGACATCTCTGAAGAAAAGCCTAGAGAAAAATCAGCCAATGAATACTCTCTGGAGCATAAATCTATTCTGACACACAGGGTGTCGCTATGAGATGAAGTCAACCTAACAGCAACTGCTTTTGTTTTTCACTCTGGGAATAGCATCACTGGTGTGTATGTACATGGTTGGGGATTCCTTTGAACAAGCCTGAAGAAACTGGACATCTGACATCCTGACTGCAAAATCAGGAGATCACAGACACTAGTCTATTGACCGCTGCAGGCTGGCAGCATCTGAGTTGCTCAAGGTGTTTCCTGACCACTGATTCCTGTGCCTCACCCCTGAGGATTCTGATTCTAGGGGTTTAAGGTGGGGTTCAGTAAATAATATTTTAAACCAATGCCTCAGTCATACAGAGCACATGGAGATTTGGCCCCTATATACCAGACAACGCTGCTTCTATGCCTAAATATAGTGCCAGCGAGGGTGGGCTGTATGGCCTCCAGTGCCCTGACACGCCGCTGCAGCTGGCAGCTCCCAGAACCCTCCTCAAGTGACCACTTCGGGGGACTTGGCATTTATTTCAGCTCTTGAAGGTTGCCTCCTTTCGGGATGGGTGTGCCCCTCCTCGGGCTGAGGAGCTCCTTGCGAGTTCTGAGGTGGGATGTTAATTCGTGTGGCATCCTTCTGACTTCAGTGGCTTCCCTGTTTCATCCATTCAGTTGACTGCAGCCAAGAGGAAAGAAGCGACCTTCCCCCGAGGCAGGTGTCAAGATTCCTGTCTTCTCAGAGCTGTGGGCCGTCTGCCCTGGCTGGTGGTTCTCACCTAATGTTATAGATATTTCAGGTAGTGAGTTTCTATTTGTGAGGCATTGGTGGGTTAGTGTCAGAATTCTCCTCTTTCATTTGGGATACACAGGTCTGATTCCCAGACAGTGCCCCTAATAGGTTGCCACCACTTACCAGGGGATGGTTGGGTATTGCTCTGATGCTGAACAGTGTACAGCAGAGCTGACAGCCGGTAGAAAAGCTTGGTGATTTTCTTCTAAAAACGCAGCCCATGAGAACTCTGTGGATCACAATGGTCTCAGTGTCCCCACAAGCTGGGGACAATTTGACATCAGCTTACAAAACCCAGTAAATTTCTAATTGGGTTTCACTTTTCCCATCATTTTAAAGTGTTTACAATGGAGAACACTATAATGAATATGCTTTTTCCTAATGAAATAGCTTCTGACTTTATAATTTTTGTACACAAAACCACCCACACACATTAGCAATATTTCTGTCATGTTCTTGAACCAGAGAGGAGTCATTATGAAGAAAAATTGATGATTTAAGTCAAAATGGGGGACAGTTGCCACAGGCAGAGCAACAAAGGGGGGACTGTTGCCACAGGCAGAGGAAATCGTGTGGCAGAAAATTCTGGAAGCCCAGGGCATCTGAGGACCTGATTGTCATGGAGGTGGGCGGGAGGAAGAGGGTGGGCGGCGGAGAGGATGCCTGGAAGTGGGCAAGGCCCAGATCTTGCTGGACTTGTGGTCAATACTAAGAGTTTGGATGTTTTGCTGAATACCATGGGCAACCATTTAAACAAGATGGGGTAAGATGATTGACGCTTTCAAAAGAGCCCTCTGGCTGTCAGAAGTGGAGGATGGTTTGGAAGGAGGTCAGAGCCGAAGCAGGGGGAAGTGTCTGCAGAGCTGAGGTCATGGTGGCGGCTTGGGCTAAGGTAGGGGCAGATGAGGTGGAGGGAAGTGATGGGATTCCAGGAAATAGAGATGAGATATATGAAGTATCAGGCTTGGGGTGAATTGGCCGTGGGTGAGAGGGGTGACAGATTGGATGACTGGTTGATTGGGAGATTGAGAGTTTATGGACTGTCCTAAAGAACAAGAGTCGGAAGTCTGGCCCATCCTACAAGCCTGTTATCCTCCACCCCCAGCCCCGATGCCAGTGTGGGTGTGCAGTGCAATCCCTGTCTGGTGGGAGTTTCAGGAAAATATGCAGCGGTAATTACAGCCTCCTCCTAATTGTTTTGTCTAGGATCTGGGTTTCCTCTTTCACTGATTAGCAGAATTAGTGAACAATCTGTAATTACCTCCTCTTGTCTTCCCTTTGAAACCCTTGGAAGCTGTAGTCATTAAGTGCTGTGGCTGCTACCCAGAAGGCTGGCAGTTTGAATCCACCGGGCACTCGTTGGACTTGGAAACCCTGGTGGCTTTGTGGCTAACAGCCACTGCTGCTAAACAAGGGTTTGGCAGTTCAAATTCATCAGGCACTCTTTCAAAGTTGTTTGAGACTGTTCTAGACTGTTCTACAGGGTCACCGTGATTTGAAATCCACTCAGTGGCAATGGGTTTGGTTTTTTGGTTGGTTTATTCTTCATTTACTTTTGGAAGCTGCTGAGGACAGGACGAGGGTCCCATATGAACTTGTCAGGAGGTGTGGGAATTGTCCCACCGGGTGGCTCAGGAATGCATGACTGCTGGCCGCTAAGGTGAGTGTGCACCTTGTAGCAGGTGCGCTGAGCTAGGCCTTTCTTATTCAAGAAGGAAGCCAAGTCAGCAAACTGCTTCTGCAGGTAAGGAAGGAGGAGGGTTGATAGTCAGTGGGGTGACTTGTTCACCAGCTGAACTGTGTCTGGCTGCCTCCCCTGGATCCTTGGCAGCTGGATGTGTCCCCAAAGCAGAGAGCAGATCTGCTGGAGACCTTTGGGTGATTCCAGATAGCCTCACTTTATGTAGCACAGTAAATCTTGTCTAATTTATTATTACCATTGAGCTTTGAGTGGAAGTTTACAGAGCAAATTAGTTTCCCACACAATAGTTTATACACAGCTTGCTCTGTGACGTAGGTTGCAGTCCCCAGTGTGTGAGTACTCGCCCTGCTGCCACCCGAGTCCCCCATTTCCACTCGTCTGGCTTTCCTGCCCCCTCCTGGCGTCGCATCTTTGCTTTGGGGCAGATACTGACCTTTTGGTCTCCCGTAGATGACTGTTCTGAGGAACACCGTCCTCACAGGTGGTCCTGTTTATTTTATAGACCTGTTTATTATTTGGAAGACCCTGGTAGCGTAGTTGTTAAGTGCTGTGGCTGCTAAACAAAAAGCCAGCAGTTTGAGTCCATGAGGTATTCCTTGAAAACCCTATGGGGCAGTTCTGTGCTATCCTGTAGGGTCTGTGTGGGTCAAAATCAACGTATCACCTTGCGGCAGTGGGTTGGTTTTCTTTTGGGGGCAGCGGTTCTATTATTTGGTTGAAAGGTGATCTCTGGGACTGGCTTGAGTTCCAAGTTAGGAAGGTGTCTGAGGGTGACAGCAGTTATTCTCTAGAACAGTCATGGGCCTGGGATGGGATGGGGGTGGGGCCCTGGAGGTGAGTGGTGGGTGGGGGGCCTGGTGTGCTGCTGATGTGAACTGACTGAGCAGGCAAGTGAGGGCTGTGAACGGAGGGTTCTTCAGGTGGAATAGACGAGGCTGGGGAGCCAGCTCCTGCAGGCGGCAGGGCAGACGTGGCGTTGTTCCCCCAGTCCAGTCCAGGCATACTCACTCATCACAGAGGCTTACGAGGGCTGAAGCTGAGGCTCTGTGATGACACAAGGCAGGTGGAGCCGAGCAAGTAAAAAGCAGTCCTGGTAGATGCAGGGGAACAGGGTGGGTCCTCCTGGATCTCAGCTGTGTGTCATTCCAGGAGAGTTATTCAGGATGGAGGCGCCACTAGCCGATCGCCCTATCAGCTGCTGGTGTCTTTCCTCCCATCAGGTGCAAGAAGATTGGGGTGACTTGGTGGAGCCAAGTGGCCATCTAGTGGCCATCTAGGGTAACCTCATGCTCTCTGCATCTTTTCCAAGTCGTGATCACTGGCTTCTTGGAGGGCCACTGGTACCCACTGTGCCTTGGCAAAGATGGTGAAAGGGGCATGAAGGGTTTGTGTTGGCTCCAGGTGGGCGGTGAGCTACCCCTCGACCCTCTCTTTCCTCAAACCAATTACCGGTTCTGTGAAGTGGACTCCAACTCATGGCAGTGCCATGTGTCTCAGAGTGGTACCGGTCTCTGCAGGGTCTTCAGTGGCTGATATTTTGGAAGTACATTGCCAGGTCTTTCCTCGGATGTACCTCTGAGTGAACTTGAACTTCCAACATTTTGGTTATCAGCAGTGTGTTAAGTGCACCACCCAGGTACTCTTTGCTCTCCTCTAACCACTCCGTCCCCCAAACAAAATGCCCTAATTTAGAGAATACCTGAGAGGTAACCTCCAGCCCAGGTGGCCTGTGATGATGCTTTTGGTGTCCTTCTGAAAAAAGATGTGGGCTGCAGAGATTGTTTTTCGATGTGATTCTACCTGTTAAAAAGAACAGGAAGATTCAAGGATTGGCCAGAGACAAGAGGATGAACTCTAGCTGATTACAGTGGAAAAGTATAGTCTCTGTGTGTCTGAAGACAGGAGGGGAATATGGTGTCTGCTCCTCAGAGTGGGTCCTGCTCCCTTGCTTTGAGAGGATGGAGGCAGAATTAAGGGAGTGGTCTGCAGAAGCCACAACTCAAGGACAGGGGTGAGGAGGAAGGATGTTAGGATGTCCCCTTATGCAGAAGTCTAGGAAGGATGCAGTGGACATGAGACCTTTCAGTGAAGTGACAGAAGGCTGCAGTTGGGTGACTCTGCTTATAAAATCCAGAAAGAGGAGAGTCTTGCTATGTGAACTGCATGGAAACAGAAAGCCTGCTGGGCCCATTTCTTTTTGTCCAGGGGTGAGCAAGCCAGGAGGAGCCACAGAAGCCAGCCTCGTGGTCCTGTCGGGGGTGGTGGCACCGCCATCATCCAGACCACCCGAGCAGGGGTAGCTTGGGTGGCCTCATGGGTGGGAACCTGCCTGGCCTTCCATGGGAGAGGGGAAGACATGGAGATTTGCTCTTAGGACTGGGAGCTGGTGGGCACATCTTAGATGAAACTGAATTACTACCCTAGTTCCTGCTGGCCAGCTGTCCCCAGGACATCCGCAAGAAGAGGAGTGGGCAGAGGCCCTGAGGTGAGGGCAAGGTGGGGTGTTGGAGGCGGCCAGCATGGCTGGGTCCCAGTGAACAGGGAGGACGGGCAGTGGCTGTGGGAGGACACAGTTCAGTTCATAACAAGCTCCTAGATTGTTGGCCTTGGTAGCTGGGCAGTGGCGGCACCATTTACAGAAAACATGGCTAGAGGGTGAAGCTTTTTGGAGGTGGTAATTGAATTTTCATCTTTGAACTTGTTGAATATGAGATGCTTACAGGAGCAGGTGTGCAGCTTAGAGAAATGGTCAAGAAGGAGAAATTGGAGACACACTGTGGTTGGAGGCAATGAGGTAGGAGGAAAATGTAGATAGAAAAGGGGGTCAGGAGACAAAGCTGGACACTCACGCTGGGAAGAGGACCTAGTGAAGCAGCTGAGAGAGGAAAGAGTAAAATCAGGAGAGTGCAGTCAGGGAGGACTGGAGGCAGAAGAGCTCCCAGAAGGTGGGAATAAGATGGGCACAAGGAAATAATCATTGTTTATGGCAACGTGGAGCCATTCACAGAAGACCTCTGTAAGAGTGGGAATAACAGCCTGACGTAATGGGTGGGAAAGAAAATGGGAGGCGTCAGTGTGGAGACGTCTTAGTAGGCAACTTTTTTTTTTAACTTAATTTTTTAATTCTCTTTAAGTGAAAGTTTACAGGTCAAGTCAGTTTCTTATTCAGAAACATTGTTATGTGAACCTAGTTGCTCTTCCTACGATGTGACAGCGCACTCTTCCTCTCCACCTTGTATTTCCCATGTCCGTTCCACCAGCTGCTGTCTCCTGCTTTTTCATCTCACCTGCGGACAAATGCTGCCCAGTTAGTCTCAGGTATCTACTTGAGCCAAGAATCACTTTTCACCAGTACTGTTTTCTTTCTCAGAGTCCAGCCTACTCTGTCTGAAGAGTTGGCTTCAGGAACAGTTTTAGCTCTGGGGTAACACAGTCAGGGACCTTCCGGTGGTCAGACCATCAAGTCTGGTCCTTTTACTCAAGTTTGAGTTCTGCACCCTACTTTTCTCCTATTCTCTCAGGGACTCTTCGTTGTGTTCCCTGTCAGGGCAGTTAGTGGTCGCTGGGCACCATCTAGTTCTTCCAGTCTCATGCTGGTGTATTCTATGGTTTATGTGGCCCTTTCTGTCTCTTGGGCTTATATATTCCTTGTGTGTCTTTGCTGTTTTTCATTCTGCCTTGCTTCACATGTGTTAGGACTAATTGATGCTTTTTAGATGGCTGCTTGCTAGCTCTTAAGATCCAAGATCCCCCCAAAGTGGGATACAGAACATTTTTTAAAATAAACTTTGTTATGTTAAGTTGACCCAGCTGTCCCCTGAAGCTGTAGTCCCCAGACTCCTGCCCCTACTACTTTGTCCTTGGAAGTGGGTCTGTTGTATTCTTAGCTCACGGTTTAGTCCAGTTGTGCTGTAGGTAGACAACTTGTGAAGGAGTTTCATGAACGGTAATAGAAGAGAAGTCTCAAGGTGGTGCAAGTTGTTTATCATGCTGAGCTGCCAACTAAAAGGTGGGTGAGTTCAGTCCATCCCAGAGGTGCCTTGGAAGAAAGGCTTGGAGATCTACTTCAGGAAAGTCAATGACTGAAAATCCTGTGGAGCATAGTCTACTCTGACACAAGTGGGATTTCTGAGTTGGAATTGACTCAGTGGTAACTGGTAGTAGAGAATGGGGGTATTGATGAAGGTGGCATGGATGGTAGCATAGGGTGTGTCTCCCAGTGGGAATGATCCAGAAGAGAGAGAGAGAGAGAGAATAATTGAAAGATTAAAGCCCTTTGTGGTGAACAGGTATGGAGAAATTAGCCTTACACCAGAGCAGGGATAAATAGAGAAGTAGCTGAACCGTGGGAGCAGTAGTCACAGGGGGCAGTGGGCTTGCCGCTGGGAGGATGAGATTGCTTGTGAACAAACCTGTTTGCTCAAAGAAGTGCAAGGCATCAACCTTGGAGTTGGGGGAGGGGCGTCAGAGATTTGAGGAGAGAAAGAGTCAGTCACTGTGTCACAGGCCAGTTGCCAAAATGTCCTTGCAGGCTCTCAGTTCATCTTTTTCCTGACCTTAAGGAGCCCCCAACTGAAGCCCACCTCTTGGGCCCTCTGGGAAGAACTCTTAACCAACTTTCTGAAATCTCCCTGTGTCCATCTCCTTCCCCTCCCATGCTCTTCTCTCCCCTGCATGGGTAGGCCTATACCTAAGACTGTGATATTGGTTATTCTGCTTGTACCAGGAGTTAGGGTTTTTGAATTCAACAAAAGCATGGCTCTGGTATGTAGGGTCTGTTCTATCCTAAGCTATTCTCTTACATATGTCCTGTGCAAACTGAGGTAGAAATGCAAGTGACCTCTGCCTTGTGAGAACTGAAGGAGGTGACATGAAAAGAGGTGGTGACCAACATCTTCTAGCTTCATCTCTGTTTTTACAGCCGTTTCTCCAACCACATAGTTAATTCTAAATTTTGCATTTGTCTTCCTGGAGAAAGAGTAGAAGTCTAGAAGTCATTACGTTACTTAGAGGAGACTATGTGAGGAAAAAGCCACCACCGATCTGTTGGGTTGTCATAGTCTGGTGGCTTGCATGTTGCGATGATGCTGGAAGCTGTGCCACTAGCATTTCTGATACTGGCGAGTCACTTATAGTGGACAGGTTTCAGTGGAGCTTCCAGACTGAGAGGGACTGGGAAGGGAGACCTGGTGATCTACTTCTGAAAATTAGACAGTGAGAATCCCATGGATCACAGTAAAATATTGTTGAATACAGTGCAGGAAGATAAGCCCCCTAGGTTGGAAGGCACCGCACAATAGCAGAAAGGATGAACTCAAACATGTCAGCAATCATGAGGATGGCCCGGGACAGGGCAGCAGTTTGTTGTGTTGTACACGAGATCTCCATGAGTTGGAGTTGACAACTACCAACAAGGATGACTTGGAAGGAAAGAATATGGGTTTAGGTAGAATCTCAGTTTCTCGATCTGTATAACCTCCGTCAAGTTATTTAACCTCACCGTGCTGAAACCCTAGGGGCATAGTGGATAAGTGCTGTGGTTGCTCACCAAAAGGTTGGCAGTTTGAATCTACCAGGCACTACTTGGAAACACTATGGAGCAGTTCAACTTTGTTTTATAAGGTCATGGTAAGTCCGCCTTGACTTGACATCACTGAATTTGGTTTTTGGTTTGGTTGATGCTCAACTTGGGGCCCTAGTGGTGCTGTGATTAAAAGCTTGGCTGCTAACTAAAAGGCTAGCGGTTCACATCCACCAGCGGCTCCTTGGAAACTGTATAGGGCAGTTGTACTCTGTCCTGTAGGATTGCCATGAGTCAGAATTGAATGCACAGGAATTGGCGTGATTTCTCTTTTTATGCTTGACTTAGTTTCTTGTCAGTAAAACGGGGCTAATAGTCTGACTTCATAGGACTGAGAAGAGTTAGTTAGATGCCATAACACACACTCAATACACAGCTCAGTACTTGCCCCAGTAGCCATTCAACAGACTTGTGCCAACGAGTATATGAGTGTCTGTGTGCTGGGCACTGTCCTAGGGACTGCAGATACTACAGAAAGCATGACCCCTGCCCATCCAGAGGCTTGTAGTCTAGTGAGCATGGAAGGAAGACAAGCAGTAACCACATATATACTGTGTCATATTATCCTAAGTACTGGGAGTGAAATAAAACAAGGTGGAGAGAGCCATTAGTTGTGGTTCAGTGGTAGAATTCTCACCTTCCATGCAGGAGGCCCAGGTTCCATTCCTGGCCAGTGCCACTCATGTGCAGCCACTATCTGTCAGTGGAAGCTTGTGTGTTGCCATGATATTGAACAGGTTTTAGTGGTGCTTCCAGACTCAGACAGACCAGGAAGAAAGGCCAGGCAATTGACATGTAAGTATTAGCCAGTGAAAGCTCTGTGGGTTCCAATGGTCTGATCTCCAGCTTTTCATGGGATGGCTCAGGACTGTGTAGCATTTTGCTCTGTTGTGTGCAAGATCACCAAGAGTCACGTGGTCTGAAGTGGTGGCTGTCATCTGTGCGAGCTTCTAGGCAGTGTGGAGGTCCACCAGGCATTTTGGTCACTTTCTTGGTGGCTAATAAGGTTTGCTTGGCTCTGAGCTCCAGCCTCTCTTTGCTTCTTTTGCAGGGTTTAATTCCCTCGTGGGTGGCGTGATGGGCTTCTCCATCCTCCTCAGTGCGGAAGTGTTTAAGCATAACTCGGCTGTCTGGTACCTGGATGGCAGCATAGGTGTGCTCATCGGCCTCACCATATTTGCCTACGGGGTCAAGTGAGTGTCTCTTTCAATGGCTGCTTTTCCCACCTCAACCCCATCCCCGCCAGGAAACGACACAGAAGGATGCTGAAGGTCACGTCTTATATCGTGACCTCCTGATCTGAGTTCTGTCTGGTGACTAGAAAAGACCTGAGCAGCGATCACAGTGATAGAAAATAGATGAGTGGTTGCCAGGGCCTGGGGCTGTGGGGTGGGGGCTGGAGAGTGACTGCTGTTGGGTCCTGGATTTCTGTTTGGGGTGCTGAATTGTTCTGAAATCCGATAGTGGTGATGGTTGCACAACCTTGTGACTAAACTGAGTACACTGAATTGGGTGAATTTTATGGTACGTGAATTATATACACATACATTTTCCCTCTGCTTCCCCAAGCGCCCCAGAACAAGGGCCATGGAGGGTCAGATAGTGAGGTGATCATGTGTTTTCCCTCTGCAGACTCCTCATTGACATGGTGCCAAGGGTGAGGCAGACACGCCACTATGAGATGTTTGAGTGACGGTAGCTGTGGGCCCTCTCTGGCTGCCCTATCAGCATGAAGAGTGTCCAGACAACAAGAGGTTTCCACAGAGCGGATGGTGCCAACATTTAACTGAACACCCAGTTTGTTTTTTTTGGAAGTTTTCTTTCATAAATTTTGTCCTCCTGGATAAGGTCTGCCCAGCACACTGGTCCGCACTGCTCCCTCCCTCCCTCCCTCCCTCCCTCCCTCCCTCCCTCCCTCCCTCCCTCCCTCCCTCCCTCCCAGGCCCTGTCAAATGTATCAGGACGGTGTGCACTGGAGGGGAGACACCCTTTCCTACTCTCCAGCCAGAACTGACATTTTCTATTTTCTGGAGTGAAAATGTTCTTGCCGGTGGGCTAAGATCTCAGCGAGGCAGAAAGCTCTTCTGTGGTGCTCTAAGGCTGAAATGGATGGCAATGGACTGGACCTACACCCTCCAGACTCTGGGTGACCCCACCGACTCCCAATTCTACAGTCTCATCTCCTTGCAGATTTTAAGGGGAGACCATACCCTTTTGTGTCCCACCCCTTTAAAGACCCAGAACCATCAGTGTACCACTTCCTAATTTCTATTGATGTATTTCATTAGTTTCATGCTGTTTCACTAATCCTGAATCTAAACAGATTTGTTCAAAAGGAGACCATTCTATTTTTCAAGTACTTAGTGAGTGATGTATGAGCTTTGCATGGACCAAGCACATGACCTCTTCTTGTACATTCAGAACTTGAACATAAATGTAAAAACAGGATCCATTTTTTTGAGAGCTGTGAAACTCCAGTTTATTTGTAATAAATAATAATCTATCCATATATGCCTATATCTGTATGCTGTGTGCAATGGTGATGGTACATTGCAGTCTGTTAGAGATGGCTCCTTACTCTGTAAAGAACAAGATGTGCTCAGTATATGTAATGTTAGATATAGATTCTGTAAAAATGTCCCTGAAACATGCAAAGTTCTGTACCTCTGGGACTGCTGCTTCTCCAGGCAGTAGGATCTGACCAATAAAGACTTGACAGTTTTGTATGATATGGGGAGACATCTGTGTGCTTGTCATCACGCGGCACCAGCATGCAGGGACTCTCACACAGGTTTCCCGGGTGGCTTAATGACCCCCCCACTGAGGGGGGACATTTGTGAGGGGACAATTGTGACTGAGGGGAGGTTTGAGTGACTGCATGTTCACTTGGCATTGGAACCTCCTGGAGGGAGGTAGTTCTTGGTGGCTGTTCCCAGCGCCCCCGCTCTATCCTCTATCAGGCTATTTCAGGCTGGTGAAGGGAGGGACATTTATTCTGTGAGGCCACTCAACTTTTTCACTGTGGCTTCTCCACTGGCATCTTGAGTGTTTTAAGGGATGCTAACATGTTTCATGAACCACAGGACTGAGTGGTCCAGCAAGTGTGAGAAATGCAGGACTGGATACACTCCTTCTCTGCAGCATTTCTCATTGTGTCACGTGTTGTGAAGGCTCGGGGGGGCTGGGGGGACAATGTAGCATTCCCCCATCTGAATGGCTCCATTTTTCCTTGGCACATTTTCTGGGACCTGTGTTCTACTAAACAAATTTGGGAACTGTGTGGTGTCTTCAGGCAGCAGTCAGCTCTGATGACTTCAGTGGGGCCTCTACTGAGAGGGCCAAACCAGGCAGCCACAGTACCATGTGGAGACTGGCCCCTCGGAGTGGCCACTAACTGGATCTTCCTCATGTTTCCAGGGCATCTGCTTACCCAATGGCTCCTAGACTCCTGGAGATTCCAGGTGGTGCAAATGGTTAACTTGCTGGGCTGTAACTTGAAAAGTTGGAGGTTCAAGTCTACCCACAAGTGTCTTGGAAAAAAAGTCCTGCCGACCTACTTCCAAAAAGTCAGCCACTGCAAATCCAACAGAGTCCAGTTCCACTTTGAAACACACAGGATTGCCACAACAGTACCTGGTGACATGGACCACTGAACCATTGTTCAAATGTTACTCATTTTGAGGAGGGAGAAACATATTCAAAGTCTAGCCCTCACATACTTTATAAAGCAATTTCACTAGCACATCTTGAAAGGTTTTTAAATGTCTGTTCTGGTAGATGGTTATTTATTTATTTATTTATTTATAAAAAGCACTGGTTTCCAGTTTCCAATTCAGCTCATTCACACGTCAACACAGCAGAGAGGGCGCTATGAAGTTAACACCGGCAGATCGGATGTAAGGCAGAAAATATGCAACAGGAAAACCTCTCTCCTCCACTCATTGTCAACAGTGCACTTGCCAAACATGGATGCGGTCAGTAGCCACCCGAGTGGGGCTGTAGCTGGACAGCAGTTCCCTGCTCTTGGTGGGGCCCTGTGCCCCCATACTGCCCCCTGCCCCAATAAAACCACTTCCACTTGTCACACAAGAAAGGTTTATTGAAAAATAAAGATCTCCCTATTTTCTCTACAACAGTGGAAAACAAAGCCGTGCTCTCTACGCCATACAGTACGTTTGAACAGCGACACCTTACTGGCAGAATCTTGCATGACTTAACCCCAGAGGTGTGGATAGTAGAAAATGGTTGCACCCAGCTGTTTGCACACAGATAAGAACTGCCCTGAGCTGAAAGAAATAAGGGCTGTGGCAGTAACTACAGAATGGAGCCACTATCTCCTTTGGCATTGATTTTGACACTACTGTTGCATTAATACTCTGGTGAGAAAGTGAGAAAGACTCCCCAAGTTTGCTTTCTTTCTGCTTTGGAGGAGGCCAGGCTGTGCTAAGGTTCCTGGCCCGCTGTCCCTTTGCCCTCCAGCACCTCAAATTCTCTGAGTGCGCAGACATGGGTACTGCCCACTGCAGAAGCACACGGTTCCCCTTTTGTTGCTATTTCCCCTTGCTGTACTTCACCAGCTCTAGTGGCCGGTGGGGTGGGGTGGGAGATAGCGTGACTCCACATATTCAGGGACACAGGAAGTGGTGCTCTGAAGGTCAGTGACAGTCTCCTTCCCCAGAACCATACAACTTATTGAACAGAAGAGAATTTGAAGATGACACCGGAGTCCAGAAATTTCCCTAATACTCTATAACCAAAGATCATTATCTTGAATCATATGGATAGGATAAGAGCTAAAACTTGAAGTTCACCAAGGAAATCAGAGGCTGGTCCCCCAAGAAAATGAAAAGGTAACTAACTGATAACTGATGAGCGGATTTAGGAAAACCTTGTTAAACCTTGGGCACTCTCCCTGGGGGCAGAAATGGGTCTTCTCTGGAACTGGGTCCATGGAACCTGACGTTTAACTTGACTGAAACATCTGAGTGGTAACCTGCCTGGCATTTTGATCCATGTGGACAGCAGGGGCCACTCTAGCCAGCAGGGGGCAAGGGGACTTCTGGGGAAACGAGCAAGTGCCACTGGTCATTCTTCCTTACATAGTAACAGAAAACCTCCATTATTGCATTTCAGACGACTATGATTAAGGAATTCAATTTGTCAGACAACTCATCTTAATTTCTGGATCAAAACATTCCTCAAAGAAAATCCCTTCAGTGGTCCAGAAGATGTGAATGGGGGCGGTGAAGTCCAGGCGCCCGTGGCCAAAGGCCAGCTTTACCCTTCCCATCTCCAGTGTGAAAGTCCTTGCAGCTTTGCTTCACTTAGAGCTGAACTGTGGTGTGTTTTCAGACCACTCGCTAACTTTAGGGATATGGAAGAATTTCAACCAGCAGGGGAGGTACAGAACTTGGACATTCCAGACTGGTAAGTCCTACAACTTTTAATCCACTTGCAATAACATTGTCATTTAGGTGTGACTTTTGAGTCAACAGACAGGGAGTGAGGTCAGCTCTTTATTTCTCAAGTTTCATGAAATGCTAATAGTAACAATATTCAACACTGACTAGGGTTTACTATGCGCCAGGCACTGTGCTAAATAGGAATCCTCACAAAAACCCTAAGTGCTAAGAAAACTAGGGGAATCATTATTATTATTATTTTCCTGCATCCAACTATACAGCTAGTTTGGACTTTTGCTAGAAAAAGTTGGTTTCCCACTTTCTGTGGAAGGCAACAAGAATGAAAGGAACTCATCCTCAGCTTTAGGACATTTCTGTCTTCCTAAATGAGTAGGAATCTATATCTGTTCATCCATCTATTCAAATGAAGATGCCTTAGAAGGATGGAGGGGTTAGAGAGAAGCCAGTATGGAAATGAAAATATTTTAAATAAATAAAACAATCCAGGCTTGGGACAGGAACACATACAACACAGCCTGTCGTTAACAAAATAGACCTTTTCTTTAAATCAAGAATTTCTGGGAATGAGGGAGACAAGGAGTCTCCTAATTATATACACAATCTAGGTAAACCACCTCAGAGAAACAGGGTGGCTTGCCATGGTCTGGTCCCCGAAGTACACACCTGCCTATAAAACATACAGCTTCAGTCCAACCTGAGGCATTTATGCCTTCCCTCTTAATGAGCCAGGCCTTGTCAGGGCTCTCCTTCCAAAGGGGAAGAATTAATGATTTCCCTTCATTAAACCCTGCATTGACTAAGGAAACCAAATGAGAGGGGCACAATCACTGCTTTCATGATGCCATTCAGCTGAAGTGTTACTGAGCTGGCACTTCTGATGAGCACAAAGGGCCCTTGCTCTCCTTCAAAGCAATCTGAGAGGGCTGGGGTTCTGCCCTGGCCACACTGAGCAATGACTGGGCAGCAGAGAACACAGCCTGTCAGCGCACCTGCAGGCAGCTACCCCAAGCGGACCCAAAGATCTGACCCAGCAGACCCAGAGAGTACAGGCCTCCCTGGCACTATTGGGGGTGTCCTTGCATGTGCTTGGGTGCTGTGGCCTGGAGGGGCTAGGGGGCACGTCTGGTGTCTAGTCTGGGCATCTGCAGTGAACCTAGAACATAATTTATCTCTATACTGGAGTCAGCGACAGTTCTTTAAACAGAACCCAGATTTAAAAAGAGCCTCAAAGAAAACTGAAAAGGCACATCACACAAAAGCAATAAATATCACCAGAGGCAGACCTTAACATTTCTAAACACATGGCACACAGCATACACAAAGAGAGCAACTTATAATAAGCACTGACAAAACCCCAATCAGAAATGCAGAGTGTTTCCACTTGTGTATGTGCAAATCCAGCTGCATACGTATTAGAGATGAGGTGTTCACTGGCATCAAAAGAAGTGTGTTTTCCCATATTACCTTTGAAAGGAGAGCTTTCTTTTTTTAATAAATTAGATTTTTTTCCTCAAGAGTTTTCAAGAACTTAGTCTCGTGATGCAACAGTCAAACAAACAAACAAACAAAAATCAAAGCATCACTTGGGGGAAAAAACAAAACATAGAAAAACTTAAAAGATCAGGAAAGATATGCTTATATCTTAAGAAAACATGGATCCTGGCTGAGGACTTCTTAACCTACTGAAGTGTCATCAATTACAGACTGGTTTAGGATTCAACTGGGGTCCCAGCTCATGTCACAGGCTCTTTGCTCTCTGCTCAGGCAAGAGTCCTAGTCCTCCAGACCAAGCAGGTGGAACACCCTCCTCCCATCTCACAGGGCACTGACTAAGCCTAGCTACCTTGCATCTCTATTGATAATGCCCTCAACAACTGGAGTGTGGGCTGGCTTGCCCGGAAAGCAGCAGCCCCAGCTTATCTGACACCAGGGCAGAAGGAACGAAAAGGAAAGGGATAGCTGGGAGGTCATCAAGATAGTCTGGCGGTCCCTGAGTTCAGGGAACAGCCCACAAACAATCCAGCAGCTTCTAGAACACGAGGCAGGCCCATTCTCTTTCACAGGATTTTTCTTTCCAGCTTCTTTTCTTTCTTAGCTCCTGCACTCGTGTAAACAGCTCTGGCCTGGTGGTTCAGTGGCACGGCTGCTAACCTCAAGGCTGGCAGTTTGAATTCACCAGCTGCTCCTTCGAAACCTTATGGGACAGTTGTTCTACCTTCCTGTGCAGGTGCTGGCAGTCAGAATCCACTCAACGGCCCGCACGCTCCCCCTGCTGGTCACAAGCCAGCACTGACATCCTTAGCTTCTGAAACCCCAAGAAAGGGCCCAGGAGAGGGCGGCACCGGCTGAGGAATCACAAGCTAGGGAGAACGCGGGCAGAGAATCTCCATACCCCTGGCCCATCCAAGAGGCCCATTCACAGGGACACGCTGTTCTAACAGCAAGGATACCAGCTGTTTCTCCTCATTGCTGGGCCTGGGGCAAGACTGATTTTAGTCAGTTCGTGAAGGGCCCCTGCATCTGCTCAGGGCAGTGACCACCTATTAACCCTCTCCTGGCGGGGGCACAGAGGGTTAGGGGGACCCCCTTCTACTTTCTCTAGGACTGGAGGTGCAATTCAGATCCACTGGGCAAGTTGTGCATTTGGTATGCTTTACATACCAGGGTAGGAATGGAGAGACAGACAGAACTCAACTCCCCAAGGGCTGACACTCCTCCTAGTCCCTGTGAAGCAAAGCCTTCTTTGCCTTCACTCCTTGAGGCCCCCTGAGGATCAGCGCAACCACTAGAGCAGTCAGGTGCTTCCAGGGGCAGCCCGGCCCGGTTGCTTTCTCTAGTGGAGAGACCACCTGGCTGGCACCCCAACAGCCCTTAGTGAGAATGGGTGGGTCGCACCAATAGCTCATGACAGGGCACTTGAACAACAGTAAGGAGGGGGCTCACTCTGGCCCTGGGATGACAGGGCTTCACAGGCAACTCACAGATGTGTACACGGTGCTGGGGAGGGGGGCTTCCACAAAGGCAGAGTGCAGGGACACCAGGGTTTGGAAGACAGAGTCCATTGTGTCTGACCAGGTCAATATGTCACCGGCTCCAGGTTCATCCACACTGCTGCTCATCCCCCAGAATACTGTACCTGGAGTAATAGCTTTGCCAGATACCTACCCCTGCCAGCCGCTCCCACTCCCACACCCACGGCTGAGCATCCACGGCACAATTCATTGGGACTTGCTAAAGAAACTGTCCCCGCCTCCCATGAATGCCAGGTTTCTGAAGAGCAACACTCCCTGCACTGTGGCAGTGCCGGACATCAGAGGGAAGCCAACACTCTGCCCACTTTTCTGGACCCTGCTTGGCTGGGGCCACAGCCTGTGAGGATCCAACTCCCAGAGGAGCCTCTTGCAGGACTGGAAAGGAAGCCCTCCAAGGCAGCCGGCAGCCCCGAGTCCCTCCTTCCTACCTACCGCCTTTCAGTGGCATTTGAGAAAGGCCGATTTAGCACTAACTAGCAAGTACAAATCCCTAAAGCCTGCATTTACTTTCCAAATGGATTCCAACCAGAAATTCTGGCTGGAGGAGGGCTGGTGGGCCGGGAAGGGAAACCGGAAGGGCAGGGTCCTGGCACTCCCGTGTCCTGTCCCCGGCTGGGCTCACTGGTCAAAAGCACAGCATCAGTTCTACCCACAATGCCCTGGAGTGCTTGGCTTTGTTTTACAAGCAAGATTTCCTCTTTTTCTGTCACCCTTCTCTTTGAGGAGCTGGTTCCCAGGAGCACATGTGCTGCTAGCCTCACAGCTCCCTCTGTCCTCTTTCTCCTCTAGACCCTGCCCACAGCAGACAGGAACGGCATCGGAAAGAAGCAGGTTAGCAGTGGGAAATCAAGAAACAAGATCCATTCCTCTTCTTCCTCCCTTACTTTCCCTTCCCTCCCACTCAAATAAATAAATTATTGGGTTTAGGAATGTTCCCGTTCAAAGTTCTTTCCAATCAGCTGAAGTCTTCCTTATTTTTTCTTTTCCTTTTTTAAAAAATGAATGTGGAGTTCTTCTTTTTTACCCTGGAGCAGCTGTGCCGACAAAATCTCCCCACAATTGCTCCTCAAAAACAATGCAGCTGCGGGCAGGCTACCAGCCAGACGTCACTCCAGTTTTGTTTCTTCTGTAAAGCTCGGACTGCAGCAGGAGCTAAGCCCAATGGAGACCTTTCCACCAAGCAGGTCAGGGCTGGTGGACATCCCTGAAGGGCATCTGCCCCTTGGCCATGCCCGACGGGGCTGGGGCCGCTGTTCTCCCCAGCAGCATTGGTCTGGGGCCAGGGCCAGGAGAGTGGCCGCTATAGACAGTCTTTGCAGAGAGCCACCTGGCCCTTGATGAAGTCCCGGCAAGGGCAGATCCTCTGGTGCCTGGGGTGAGCGCCTGCACAGCTGAAGAGCAGCAGGTCTCCTTGAAACACACAGTGCTTGCTCTTGGGGTCGAAGGAGGGCACCAGGATGTCCTTGGCCAGCTCGGAGCTTTGGCAGATCACCTCATATCTGCAGAGGAAGAGAAAGGCACGTGGGTTGGAGACACCTGTTTTCATTACTGGCACCTTTAGCCTCCTCTTGGGGTCAGAATCAACTTGACAGCTGTGGGTTTGTTTTTTTTGGTATTCGAGTGAGGAGGGCACACCAGATCCTCTAGCTTTTGAAAGTGAATGGAGCCCACCCTCCAACCCAGCAATACCCATCTCTTGACATTTAGTCTAGAGAAGGCATATGAGTGCAAGGTGTGGATGCAGGAGTGTATGTCCAAGGCTGCTCAGTGAGGTGCTTCTGTAATGGTGACAGATTAGAAACTGGCTGGAAGCTCACCAACGGGGAAAAGGATGAATTAATCACACACATTGGTGTGTGATTTTAGGAGTCCTATGCAGAGTTCAGTGAAAAAGAATGTGGCAAAAAAGCGTGTACCAGCAGGGCAGGATGTCCTGAAGGGAGGCACGCTGCAGAACAGGAAGCAATGTGATCAGCCTCTGCGAAGGTGTATACAAGTGTATGTGTGTATGTGTATGTTTGTATGCATGCATGTATGTATGTGTATGCTTGTGTATGTATGTGCATATGCATGTGTTATGTAGGTGTGTATGTGTGTGAAGTCGACAAGGATGCACACTCAAGTGTTAACAATGGATAGTTCCAAAGAGTGAGACTAGGGCAAAGACTTATTATTTATATATACTTTTAAGTATGTTTGATGACTGTATGAGTGGCATTAACAGACCGATGGTATTTGGCCTACCCCTGAGGAAAGGTGTTATCCAGGCCATGGGCTGACCCAGTCTATACAGCCTCCCTTTGGTGACAGTGGTGGTAACCCCCATCAGAGATGAGCAAGCTCTGGCTGAGGGATGTGCAGAGCGAGGGTCTGACTTCAAGACCCTGGGGCCCCAGGCCTGGGCTCTTGCTCATCTGCTACCTTCTCTGCCAAAAAAGGAGCTGTCTGTAGGGTGGGGGCCTTGTAACTCTGCCTTCCCATGCTGGGACCAGTGCTTAGGGTCTGCACATATCCTGGATGGCACTGTGTGCAGTTGTGTCAGACTCTTATTTCAAGGCCCAGGGCCCCTGCATTAGTCTCCCCCAGGTTGGCTCCTGCCAGACAAGGCAGCTTCCCCTATATGCCACAGGGATGCCAGTGACAACCAGAGCTCTACCTGAGTTCAGAGAAGGGGGTCACAGGACCAGACAGACCTGCTGGAATGCCAACTTCATCTCATGAGCTGACCTTGGCCACACAACTAACCCTCTCTGTCACTTAGTTTCTTCCTCTGTAAACATGGAGATCAATAATCTGTAACTCACAGCAGGAATTAAATTAGTGCTTATACAACACTTGGCAGAGTATAACTATGGGAACGTAATGAGTAGATGGTGACTATTATTACTATTATTGTTCATTATAATAAATTATTATTATTATACCTATAATAATACCATTGCAAACAATAACAGTAATGATAACAACACAACCACCACCCTGCCCTGGCCGGCCATACGACTCTCCTCGCTTCCCCTACTGTGTGCATTTACACACATCAGCTGTTTCCATTTCGCTTTGTTCAGGGAAGCCTTACCTCTTGCTGACAGGATGGGGGACAGGATGGGGACCACGAGGTTTCCAGCTGCCTCTGGAAGGCTTCCAAAGGTTGAGGGGAGAGCATCACTACCCGTCTTGCTCCTGCCACCCTGCCCTTCCTCTAGCCCACACAAGCCATCTGGGCACACCTCGCCTTGGCCAGTGTTCAATCCACATACTTCTAGCATGTCCACTCGGGCTTCCGGTGAGCTCTCTGATGCTGCCAGCCTGGAGCCTGCTAAGTAGGGTCTGAAGCTGCAACTAACCATCTGTGGGAGCTCAGGACATTACCAGCTCTCAGGGAAGCCAGGCTCTCCTTTCACACAAGCTAATTAGACCCCAGCCCAGACGTCTGGCAGGACACAGAGTTCCCTCTTATCTGGCTGGGGCTTTCCCAGATATCCTGACACCTCTGGTCTTGGCATGTGGTTGGGAAATGGCCGTGAAGAGAGGGCTAAGGCCATGAGCCACGAAGGGAGGGGGCAGGAAGTGGATTTTATGAGTTTCCTAAAAGGAAAAATGAATCAGAGTCTCAGGCAACAAGGTAGTTCACAAAATGCCCCTACTCAGAGAGAAAGGGATTTCTAGAAATAAGTTTTGACTTAAAAGTCTACATATGGAATGTGAACTTGGGATACAGATTTACACTGAGGATATTTATTTGTTTCGGAAAATTGTAGCAGCTGCTATGTTTTAACTCAAGCCATCTGCTGAGCAGGAGTGTGGGATGCTCTACAGCTTGTCTTAGACCCCATGGCCCAATACCAGCTGCCGCTCAATCAACCGTGACTCCTGGAGACCCCATGTGGGCAGAGTAGAATGGCTCCACAGGCTTTTCCTGGCTGTGACCTTTCAGAAGCCAGCCACCAACTTTTTGGTTAGCAGTGGAGCACTTTAATGGCTCAAAACACCCAGGGATTCCTAGACTGCATGGCAAGAGGGTATAATTTGCTAGAATTCATTAAAAAAAAACAAAAAAAAAACCCTACTATTCCCTCCCTAAGGTGTCCTGGTTGCATAGTGGTTTAGTGGCAACCAAAAGGTTTGATGATCCAGCAGCTGCTCTGTGGGAGAAAAGATGTGGCAGTCTGTTTCTATAAAGACTTACAGCCTTGAAAACCCTATGGGAGCAGTTCTACTGTGTTCTATAGGATCATTATGAGTGGTGTTGGTTTTGGGGTATTCTGTTCATGGGTCATCTGACTCAAACTCCAGACTACAGTCCCCTGGGCTGCATGCACACGTGTGTGCAAGTCTGTGAGTGCGCCTCAACAGAGGTTGCAGCTGAGAAAGCCCACGTGGTGCTGCTGGACAAACACCATCACAAAGTGGCTCTAGCTGGAGCTGTCTCCAGCAGTAACGGCAAGACCTGCCACGAAGCAATTGCTCAGAGGCCAGATTGAAATGGAGCTGTGAGCATGGCTGGTATCTCTTCCTCTTGAGACCCTCCAACCCCTGGGCTAAGCATCCTCTGGGCTACTGGAGAGCTTTCTCTTTTATTAGCATGCAGGTACCTGTTAGGTGGCCCTGGCAGTCAGGAAGGCTACCCCATCACCCTGGCTTAACTGAAAAAGAACAGTGGAGGTTACTCTCTCCAATTCCCAGAGTGTATCAGGAAGCAAAATGGCCTCCCCATCCCAGGAATCCTCATTCCCCAGGGATGCCCGACCTTTCCGGGGTGTGCACATCTCTGCTGCTGCCTCTGTCTGTCTGTCAGTCTGTCACTCTCAGATTCTAGCTCAGTCCTTTCTTCTTTGACTGGCTTTAACAGCTTTCTTTTTCTTTCCTCTGCTTTAATCATATTTTATAGCAATTTTATTTGCATGTTTCCAAATCATGACTTGCAGGACACATTTCTTTAAAAATAAAACCCCTAAGGTGGCATCAATTCAATGGGCAAGTCCACTAAGTTTTTTTTTTTTTTTTTAATAAATCCTTAAAATGATAGTGCAGTGAAGTATTACAGAATTCAGCATTTTCTAATGTTTCTTTTTTAAAGAATGCTTGATTCTTTCCCTTGACAAATTTTCTGAATAATGAGGTACAGCTTTCCTTTAGGATGGGAGTTGGGGCTCCTGGTGTCCACCAGCCCTCAGTCCACACTGTAAAAACCCACTGTCTTCAGGTTGATTCCAACTCACAGTGACCCTATAGGACAGAGCAGATCTGCCCCACAGGGTTTCCAAGGAGTGCCTGGTGGATTTGAAGTGCTGACCTTTTGGTTAGCAGCCAAACTCTAAACCACCACACCACAGGGTTTCCTCACACTGGATAGCTCTTGATAAATGACAAAAGGGTACCTCTCCACCTTGCCGCAGGGTAGCTCACTGCCTGCCCTGTAGTCCCAGGTGAGGGGCTGGTGAGTAGTAAGGGCAGGCTGAGAAGTTCAGAGGCAAAAGCCACTCATCTCTACCCTACACAATTGCCTTCTGGATAGTGGGAAGGAGGCAGCCTGCATCACCCTCTGCTTCTGCACCTCACACTTGCCTACCCCTAGAATTTCCTGGTGGCATAATGGTTAAGTGCTCCACCTGCTAACCAAAAGGTCAGTAGTTTGAATCCACCAGGTGCTCCTTGGAAACTCTGTGGAGGAGTTGTGCTCTGTCCTATAGGGTTGCTAAGAGTTGGAATTGATTCGATGGCACTGAGTTTTTCTTCCCTCTCTTGTCTGCTTATTCCAATCCTGCACCTGCCAAGTCTGCCTCAGCTCAATTCATGTATCTTAATGACCCCTCTGGCTCCAGGCCACCTCTCTGCACTCACACTCTACACTTCACAGTTTAGAATTCCCTTCTTCGAAAAGAAACTCCCAGACCCAAATATTTCAAGGTTTTCGAAGATACAACTTAAATACAGGAAAACGAAAAATGGGTTTTCATATTAACATTGCCCCTATCAAGTGGAAGGCCTCCCCTCTGGGCCATACTGGACTCTGCAGCATCTCCCAGACCTCTGCCTTCTGGGCGGGGTGGTCTTGGTACAGAGGCCAGGCCAGCCCTCAGCCCTGAGAAGCCATGCTCTATGGGCAGGGGTCGTGGTGCCCTCCTTGGCATTTAAGCTGATCAGGGGTCCTAGTCTCCCTAATTTGAGAAGACAGCCTGGGGTGATGATGAGGGGCTCATTTTACATTACTCATTAAATTCATACCCCATGGTGAGGACAGGGGTTCTCAAAGGCTGCAGACACCCAAAGACTGGAAGGGCTCAGAATCAGGCCCTGAGTCAGAGAAGGAAAAGATGCGCTGGTGTGCAGGAACCGCTAATTGCTAGCTGACCGTGATGTGGATGGCCAGGATGACGCCATACTGAGGAGGTGCTCGACAGACTTCACACCCACAGATAAGGACGCAGTGAGCAACCCCAGGTGCATGGGCCAGGCAGGCAGGACAGCCACACTGAGTACTGCTCTCAAGGACTCTACACATGCATGGAGGGACCAAGGAGACAGGCTGGGGACAGTCTTGTCCAGTCTTAGCCAGGTGGCTGAGAGGCTGGGCCTGCTCCACCGTCCCAGGTTTTTGGAAGAGGAAGAGGGGCTGTTCTGAGCCAGGTTCATCACATCTTATCACATCATCACCTAAGACAAGCCCATGCTACAGGAGAACTGATGAACTGGAGGAAACTTGCCAATGACAGAGAGTTCAGTTGCCCAGTCTCCTGCTGGACCTAGACAACGGTCATGACAATGAAGCCTCTGCCCTGAAGGCAGGCCAGCTCTGGAGCCCTGTGCTAGCTCTGACCGCTACACTCTGTCCAAGAGCACTGGGTGTTAACTGGCTTTCAAGAAGGAAACATGCTGGTCAGAAGTCACACTTGAGTTCCATTTCTAGGCAGAGCTAGGGAAGGGGCTGTACTCTGTGTCTTCTCCCTTGTCCAAACCCAGTCGATACAGAGATAGAAAACATCAGGCCTCCAGTTCAAAAAGCTACCTACTATGGGAGCTGTTTATAAAGGAACCAGTGGAAAGCCAATCCTGGTACCCTAGAATTCAAGGTCTATGCTAGGGAGATAAAAGCTTCTAGTGCCAGTATTGGCTTCCTACAAATATCAACCCACCAGCCCACCAGTCCACCCTACTCAGAGTTTCACTGGTCTTGTAGCAGGCCACCAGCTGAATTCCCTCTCCTGATCTGAGCTTCTGTTTCGATGGTGGAAACAAGGCAGCCTGTCTTTACATAAAAAGAACGTGAAAAATCACATTTGCCACAACTCTACTCAGAACTGAAATGCGATAGGTCATGATCTCTCCATAAAAGGGTTTTATGTAACACTTGAGAGTAATAAAAATTACGGGAGGCACTAGGCTGGATAAGAACTGTGAGCGCAGACAGCCACTGTGGCCCACAGCTCCCTCTCACAGAGCACGAAGCTGGACTGCGAGCTGAGTACACGCCGTTGTGCCAACATCCTCTCCCGGACCATCGGAGACAGTCTGTCTGCCTGAGCATCTAGAATTGGGATTACTGTGTTGTCTTTATCAGGTGTTATTGAATTGGCCTCCAATTCATGGTAATACTACGTACAAGAGAATTGGACTGTCGTGATCTATAGATTTTTCACCTGTTGAGTTTTTGGAATTCTGTCTCCAGGCCTTTCTTCCCAGCCTGTTTGTTTGGAAGCTCCACTGAAGCCCACTCAGCATCACAGCAGGACACAGTCCTCTGCTGACAGATGGGTGGTGACTGTGCTTGAGGTGCACCGGCTGGGAATCAAACCTGGGTCCCCTGCATCAAAGGCATGAATTCTACCACCCAGCCACCACTGCCCTCCGAGTTGGGATGGGGGAAAAAAAACAAACTCATTGCCACTGAATTGATTCTGACTCACAGCAACCCTACAAAGCTGGGATCACAGTGTCTTATTATTTATTGCCAAGTGCCCTAAGGGGAAACACCTAAGGAATGGCACTGGGTAAAAGAAGGATATTTAATGAAAAATCATGTGTTAAAAATTAGAGGAACAGATTTAGCCCTGACAGAGGTCATGGCCCAGAGACTAGAAAGAACTGTTCCCATAGATTTGGGAACTGCCAATGCCAAACTCAAGATGGCAAGGCAGAGGGGAAGGAATGGTAAAGCAGCAGGTGGAGAAGGGGCCGTGGCTGCCAGGACAGGACGGTGGCACTCGGTATTTGTGGTGGGCAGTTTTGCATCAGCTCCATGCCCTTACTGCTCTCCTCTGTGACTTCGGGGGGAGGCTATCATGCCCCACCCTGCCCACATGGCTCAGGCTCTAATGAGGGCCACCTAGAGACGGGGCTGCTAATGGGGGCCTCAGCAGGGGTGCCTTAGCCTCCTAGTGCTGCTGAAACACAAATGCAGTGGGTGGCTTTCATGGAGACAGCTCAGGACTTTCACGGAGCTGAACTCGGGACGCTGGCTCTAGGGGAGGGCTCTCTCCATCTGCTTTGGGGAAAAACCCTGTCCTCAGCTTTTCTAGTGAGTTCTTCTCACCGCTCCCTGAGGGGCTCCGTGTGCCACCCATCTCTTCCCCATTTGTGCTTGCCTGTCTGTGCCTAACCTGCTTTTGTGCATCACAGGTAGTTAAGTTTAAGACATACCTTAAGCCTAGGGTCGCCACGAGTCGTATCTGACTCAACGGCACTTGGCTTTGGCTAAGCTGATGTGGTCTCATTAATATCACAAAGGAAATCCTGTCTCCACAGGTAAAGGCATTAGGATTCCAGCATGTATTTTGGGGAACACGATCCAATCTGTAAGAGTGGGGTCTCTCAGGGTACGTGGGTCTGTACCCATCTTGGCTCCCACAGTCCTTGAGTGTAGGTGTTAGTGAAAGGAACACCTCCCACCATCTTCAGCCCAGACAACGTGTTATTCATACAAATACATCACCCCTCATTCTAATTCTAAACAATATGACCATGACATGTGACCTCATCCAACCTGACAATATGAACACGCGCTCACTCTCTCGGGGAGGAACCATACTATAAACTGCTGCCCGCCCCCAATCTTTTCTCCAAAGCCCACAACCCTGGAAAAGTAAAGTCTCGCATCTGTCAACCCAACTGTAACTGAGAAGGCGGGGTGGCCCTGCTGCCTGACGGGCACTTACTTCAGCATGTCCTTGTCCTTGTTGAGGTGCTGGAAGAAGGACGGCTCACAGATGAGCTGGCTTTCCTGGCACACCTGCTTGCAGGACTTCCCAGGCTCAGCAAGCTTCACCTGCAGGGCACTGAGAGGTGGCCACATCACCTGCCCATGGCAGAAGTCCTGGAATGACAATGAAGCCATCAGCCAGGGAACGAACGGAACAACTGGGACCCCTATCCCATCCATCTGTTGTTCATAAATAAAACAATCCTAACAACAGGAGGCATCACAATGTGAGGGAGCCCTGAGGAAGAAGGGCTTGGGGTCAGACAGGCTTGCACTGGAATCCAGGCTCAACTAGAACATACTCTTGGGCCACTTCTTATCCCTTTTTACCACTATAAAACTGAGACTGTAGCATCTCCCACATTGGGATCGAAGAGGAAAGAGAATGCATGAGTCTACCAGTAAAAAAGCAAGAAAAAATATTTGCTGCAGAGCTGACCCCAACTCATGGTGATCCCACATGTGTAGAGTCCAACTGCACTCCACAGGGTTTTTAAGGGCTGTAATCTTGCAGAAGCAGACCGCCAGGCCTTTCTTCCAAGGCACCTTAAACCTTTTGTGTAATAGCTGAGTGAGTAAACATCTGCATCACTCAGGGATTCCCGTGTCTACCAGTAAAGGGTGGCACCCTTGAAGGCCGATTTTCAGGCCCATCTGTATCAGCTACTCTAGTTTCCTCTGTTTCCCTCCTCTCTAATTCAGAAACCCTTTCTGGCACCTACATAACTTGGCAGTTACCTATTGTGACATTACTTCAGAAGGGCTAAGTTTTATCTTAGTAGCAGAATTGTGACTTAGTGAGTATAATAATCATACAGAAGAGGCTGCAGCCATCTCTGCCACAACCTAACAGGCTGTTGTGTCCTTGGTAGGGACTCAGCACTTGCTGGTTGATTAAAACATGCAACACTGCATTCACAGGAGAAGGAGAAACAGTCTGAGCAGTGTGTGATAAGACCAAGTGACACGGCAGCTAGGGCAAAGAAGGGTGACCTCACAGCATGGAAGGTGGCTCAGAATGGGGCATGGGTGGTGATCCCCAGCATCTAGGGGAGTGGAGGGAACTGGCAGGTCCAAGGAAGACGTGTCAGTGTGCGTGAGGAGAGAGGGCTGGGGGTCAGAAAGTGTGAAGCAGGATGGACAATCAACCTGGTTCAAAAGAGAAGCCAGATAGTGAGAAGAAAGGTTGAGCAGGGGTCAAAAGGACGGTGGGTGAGCAGAGGGAAGCCCTCTCTTCGGCCTGGGACCCTGGTTTTACTCCAGTGGTGCCCAAAGCAACCCCACGCAAGCACCAGGGATGAGAACTCACATGCTACCAGGTCCTGGCAGTTCTCTGCCTGCATCTCTGTCAGTGGTGTTCCAGCCAACTGCTCGGCCTCCCTGGGGACACAACCTGCTGAGGGACTGCTTTTAACTCCTGTGGGATTGGGGAGGGCTCCCTGGTGTTGGGATCCTTGGGCCTGCATCCCCTTCTAGGAATTCATCTCTTCGCCTACTGGGACATGTACAGGTACACCAATACAAGGATATTCACAGTAATGCTGTCACAGGGAAAATAAATGGCTGGAAATAACCCCAAAGTCTGTCCATGAGGACGTGACTACTTGAGCCTGAGCAAGTTTGGAGGGTAACAAACAGAAATCCTTCACTGCTCCAAAACAAAAAAGAAAAAAAAAACAAAAACATTGCTGTTACATTGATTAGGACTCACAGAGACCCTAGAAGACAGAAAAGTACTTTCCCCAAAGGGTTTCCAAGGAGTGCCTGGTAGATTCAAACTGCCAACCTTTTGGTTAGCAGCTGAGTTCTTAACCACTGTAAACCACCAGGGCTCCCTTAACCACATGGCGGGCAGGAAACCTAGAATCTGGATTCATATAAGCTAAAACCAGAAGATCTAATAGTTTAGAGATAATAGAAATACGATGGAGTATTCAGGGATACTAGAATCCATATTAATCTTCTGAAAGGGATTCATGGTGGAAGGATAAACAGATGATTCCACCACACAGTCCTGGGCACAGACCACTGGACAAAAGATCCTTATCTGACTCCTTCTATTTGTAATGATCTTGCACAAAATCCATGCCTGTGCTATGACATGGGTAGTAAGTTTGGTCTGGAATATAGTGTTCACTGGTGATGCCACTCTCTCATATGACAGTATGTGAACACTTCTGGGTAGCTTTGGACGCTCTGCCTGCTCCATCAGGACAGCTATGACCAATTAGGAGAAATGAGAATATACACTGATCAATGCTTGTTTTTACTGATCAGAGCTGAGTGGACATGTGGACATCTGGAAAAGGCCATGTGTTGTTTTTCTTTTTTTTTCTGGATGGTTACTGCAAGTAACTTTGCTTATAATCTCTAGAAGCAATCTGATAGCTAATACTCTTGCTGTTGTTAGGTGCTGTGGAGTTGGTTCTGACTCATAACAACCCTATGTAGAACTGAATGAAACACTGCCTGGGCCTTTGTCTGCCTGCAGTCACTGTTATGCCTGAGCCCATTGTTGCAGCCACTGTGCCAGTCCATCTGGTTAAGGGACCTCCTCTTTTTCACCGATCTTTTACCAAAAATGATGTCCTTCTCTAGGGACTGGTCCCTCCTGATAACATGTCCCCAGTAGGTAAGATGCAGTCTCGCCATCCTTGCTTCTAAGGAGCACTCTGGTTGTACTTCGTCTACAACAGATCTGTTTCTTCTTTTGGCAGTCTGTGATCTATTTGATAACTAATACAGGCTTTAAATAGTAGAGAGATTTTAAAACCACTGTACATCAAAGTCCACTGTGTGATTTTGCTGAACATGCAAATAATCAGGAAATCTGGATCAGATCACATTGTCAGTATCATTAGGAACCAAGTCAGAAGTTCTCTATTTGTTTCTAGGACTCAGCTTGGCTCAAAACTGGATTAGTCTGGGAACGAGAAGCCCACAGAGGCTGAAAGCTCAAATTCTGGTTTTCACGGCTTGTAAGAAAACAGTAGCGAAGAATATTGAATATACAATAGACTGCCAAAAAGAACAAAGAAATCTGTCTTGGAAGCACAGCCAGAATGCTCCTTTGAAGCAATGGTGGAGAGACTATGTCTTACATACTTTGGACTTAAGGACATCCTGCTCGGTTAAAGTACAGGGTCAGTGAAAAAGAGCAAGACGCTCAACAAGACAGACACACTGGCTGCACAACAGGCTCAACGACTGTGAGGACAGCGCAGGACCAGGCAGTGTCGCCTTTGTACACAGGGGTTGCTAACAGTCAGAGCCAACTTGACATCACCTAACAACAACAAAACCACAGGACTCCCTGGGTGTTGCAGAAAGTTACGGGCTTGGTGGCTAACTGAAAGCTGAAGGTTCAAGTCCATCCAGAGGTACCTTGGAAGAAGGATCACAGTCACGGAAAACGTTGTGAAGCCCCGTTGTACTCTGACACACATGGCGCTGCCACGAGTAAGATTCCACCAGACAACAACTTGTTGTTTTTAAGAAAACCATGGAATGTCTCTCTTTATGTGATAGATACCTACAAAGGGAAGCTGAGAATGCTATCTCTGCACCTCTTGGGTTTGGGGGACTTTTCAACTTCGTTCCTTATTTACTCCTAGCCTCGTGTGGTACAAGAAGCCACGCCATTGCTGTTGCTGCTGTTGGGTGCCACTGAGTTGATTTCAACTCATAGTGATCCCATGTAACAGGTAGAACTGCTCCACAGGATTTTCCTGTAATTTCTTTTAAAGCAGACCACCAGATCACTCTCCTACAGAGATGCTGAGTGGGTTCGAACTGCTAACCTTCTGGTCAGCAACTGAGTGCTTAACTGTTTGAATCACTAGAACTCCTGTAGGACGCAGTACAAGGGAGACAAATGAAGCTGGGAGATAGTTTCTTCGGTGTTTGATTGGGAAGTGGCGCGAGCAAGGACATACGTCAAGTCAGAAAAACCAGATTCGGAGGCTGGTTGCACAGTGGCAGCCTCATTTCACTCAGCCTGTCTCTGTCATTTCTTCGTCAGAGAGTGAGAGCGGATTGTAAGTAACAGAACTGAACAAATGCCTGGCAAACAGACATCCCATAAATGCTCATTTCCTTCTTCTTAGCCCTAGTCGGAAGGTTGTCTGTGCCCTGTGCAGCTTTTAGAGGCATGTCACTGGGGGAAAGAGGAGTAGCTGGGACAGCCCTGGAAAAACAGAAGTCTCACGAATGGTAATATGACTCTGCAAGGTCAGGACCAAGGTAAACGTTCTTTAAGTTATGCTGCCGAGCTGACCTGCCTGATGTGTTCATTTCTTAGTGAAGGACAGCAGTCAGCCTTTTCAAGGTTACTTCGAACCAAGCACGCTAGCTCAGTTACACACAGTGACAGTTCCTGTCACCCGTGTTTGCGGCTCCTGGGGGCTAGTTTGGCAGTCCCCCGGGAGTCTGTATGCTTTGAGGGAGTTGGATCAAGAAGAGTATAAACAGCACCAGAACCTTTTTCACGCTTGGTGAACCACTGGGAAGGCCTGAGGAAAGTAAACAGTGAACAGAGGGCAGCCGCGGGACTCCCTGGCCCCCGTTCCCTCAGAAGGCCTGACGGCACCAAGCATGACATGAGACAGGGTAGGAGGGAGCAACAGGATCTGGGCTAAGGGTCTGGTCCCCCGGTATGTGGCAAAAAACAGTAGAGGAAGTAAAAGAGGGAGTCATGCAAACATCTGGGAAGAGGATCTGAGAGGGAAAACCCAGATCTGACAAGGGAGTGTGCTAGCATGTCCCAGGAAGAGGAGGGGGTTCTATGTGGTTTGAGCAGAGAGACCGTGTGCTGGAAGTGGGAGCAGGCAGCTATGGGCTCAGGGAGGTCACAGGGAGTCAGAGCATATTGCGCTTTTCGGGCCGACATAAAAGCTTTGGCTTTTTACCTGGAGTTAGTTGGGAGCCCCTGGAAGATGTGGGCAGAGGAGCAACAGGGTCTGCTGGGTTGAGACAGACAGCAGGGGCACACACAGAAGCAGAGAGACAGCTAGGAAGCTGCTGGAACAATCCAGGTGAGAGGTGATGGAGACAGACCTGACTCAAGCATCCGCATGCCACAAACTTCCAAGAAACACTCATACAGTGTGTTGGTTTTGAAAATTTTTTCCTCTTTCATTCATGGAAACTTTCCAAATAATTACTGATTCCTTATGGTGGATGCTGGAAACACTGATATAAATGAGACAATATCTTGGCTCAAAGGATATTTAAAAACAATACAGAACAGTACAAAACAGTAAGATGCCCAAGCAAGATCTAAAGGCCCCTTGCAGCAGGAAATGGTGAACTCTGTGGGGAAGGGAGGAGTTTTGGTGTTTGCTAGTGGTCAGAGAAGGCTCAGGGATAGCGACTGAGTGGTTTTGCAGGTAATTGGTTCAGTAAAGAACTACTCAACTGAACTGACTGGTTTTGGTATTCTGGAGATTTGAGAGTAGAAAAGGAGAATGTTCCAATCCAGTGATGGTCCTATGCAGCCAGAGGAGTTATAACTGGTCATTTCCAAGTTGGTTAACAAGTCCGTTTAGAATATGGAATATCTGCATTTGCTCTCTAAGAATCATTTCAACTACTCATCAAATTTCCCTAAATTTGTTTGACTATTCTGAAACTCCCAAGTAGTAACCACCATAAGAAAGGTCTATTAGTTGACAAATTAATCAGAACAAGTGATGTTCTGAATAAATAAACCTCACTCACTGTGAAGAAGAGGCTTTGTAACCAAGGCTAAGGATCAGCACGGAGAAAATGTCACTCACAAAAATACCAAAGGAACTGGACGAGATGAGTGTGGGGAGCAAAGGAGTGTTTGCCACGAGAAGAATACTGTTGGAAGAACAGAGCCAGTGAGACAATGCTGCGTGGTATGTGATGGATCTTTCTACAAATTCTCCAAATCTAGTTGTAGCCACACCGTTAGCAGAGCCACTGTTGTTGTGGCTATCGTGAACTGCTGTTAAGTCAGTCCTCAACCTGTGGTGACCTCGGACTCATGGTGATTCCATGCACAAGAGAACAAAATGCAACCTCGTCCTCTGCCACCCCCATGATACATTGTGGATCAAATCTTTGTGATCAATAGGGTTTTCACTGGCTGATTTCCAGAAGTAGATCACCAGTCCTTTCCTCTGCACCTCTCCAGTCTGGAAGCTCTGCTGAAACCTTTTCAGCATCATGGCTGCAAACCAGTCTCCCTGTCAGGTGGTGGCGGCTAAGTCCATGGTCCACTGGTTAGGAAATGAACTCAGGTCTCCTGCACCGAAGGGGAGACTTCTACTGCTGCCCCTCAGTAGTTACTAAACCCATGATCAATTAGGTGGAGACCTACACCATTTGGGACCAAGATGCTTAGTCTGAGGACAGGATCCAGAGGAAGAAAGGTCAGAAATGTGAAAAAAAAAAAAGAAGGAGGAAGTTTCCAGGCTATGTAAATAGGATTTGAGTCAAGTTCAACCTGTTATTTGAGGGGTTGAGGACATCTGACTTTTTGTGCCTGGTACAGAACAGGTGTTAATAAATGTGGACTGACTACAATGAATTAAACACACTTCAGATGCCTGGTGCTGCTCATTGGTCTGACCCTGGGCCAGTCCTCAAAAGGAAGCAGACTTTGCCCACAGACAACCCTGGATTATTTCGCAGCCAGTGAGGGTGAATTTGTCTCCACAGTGGTGACAGAGAAGGTAGCTGGGAAGCAGGGCAACAAGAACTAACTTGCAAGGATGATCCCTACACACTCAAATCAACTGAGACACCAGTCTCACTATCAAGAATGTTAAACAAAAACCTATCATACTCTTCCATTCCTAGGAGTCCCTGGGGAAGAAAACAAAACCCAAACCCACTGTCACTGAGTTGATTCTAACTCACAGCGACCCTACAGACAGAGTAGGACTACACCACAGAATTCCCAAGGAGCACTTGGCAATTTGAACTGTAAACCTTTTTCTGAGCATCCATAACACTTAACCATTATACCACCAGGGTTTCCAAGGTGTCCCTAACCCAAACCCAGTGCCATCGAGTCAACTCTGATTCATAGCAACTCTACAGGACAGAGTAGAAGTACCCCGTAGAGTATCTAAGGAATGCCTGGTGGATCTAAACTGCTGACCTTTTGGTTAGCAGCTGTAGCATTTAGCCACTATGCTACCAGGGTTCCTAGGTGGCTCAAATAGTTAAAAACTTGATTGTTAGCCAAAAAGCTAGCTATTTGAACTCCTGGGAAGACATAGTCTGGTAACAATCTTTGCCAACACCACAGTTCGAATGCATCCATTCTTCTTCCGTCTTCCTTGTTCATATTACTAGAATGCTTTTTAAATGAGTTAACACAGAGTTTTACGAAAATCACATCATTGCTACCATCCTCTTTACAGGGTTTTCACAGTAAGTATAGAGATGAAGAGTATGTGCATCTTTTTCAGAAGTTAAGCAGAACATTGCCATTCCTCCAAAAGAACTTGATACGTTCTTTGGCCTGAAGCAAATAGTTACGACTTCTCCAAGAAATATATGAGAGGTTTCCCAGGCCGGGACATACTCAGGTTAGGGAAGACTAGTGCTCGTCATCTTAGATTACAACGGATTTTTGACTTGGCACTAACTCCCCTGCTGCCGGTAACAGCTATCTTTTTGAGGGAGCTGACATTAAAAGAGCACGCAATCTGAGTCAACATCATTAGTACAGCAGAGGGAATGGGGACTCCGGCAGTCTTTCCCACTGGGTGCATGTGGCCAGGGTGGCAGTCATGACACAGACCTCCTGCTGTCCACTGCCCGGCTGTACATTCAGTCTGTCTCTCAGTGCCTGCCAGCTGGTTTCCTTTGGCCCTGGTGGCTTTGGGTGAGTACAGATGGAAACCTTGAAGGGTTTCTTGGAGAAAAACTTCCTTGTCTCCTTTGCAGATCACAGCAGAACTCCAAGGACAGACAGCAGCTTAATGAGAACTACACTTCTCCTGCAGTCTCAGCAAAGAGCAGCTAAAGCTGCCATCACCTCCTAGGAGCTTGAGGTTTTCCTGTTCACACCAGAAACAACCTGCTCTGTACCTTGGCTGTGCTCTGAAGGCGGTCTTCTGGCTGCAGAAATAATGAGCACGCCAAGCTGTAAAACAGCAGGACCTTGGGCTAACTGTTAGAAGAAGAAGGCCCAGTCTGTGAACTAACAGGGTCTTGGCTTCCTGTTTTCCCACAGGACACTGTGGGAATATTTTGGAGTTCCAAAGCATCTCTCTCTAGACCCTGAGATAAATTCAAACTAGGTCCTTTTATTATTCATTTGGAGTCCCTGGGTGGCCCAAATGGTTAAGTACATAACTGCTAACTGAAAAACTAGCAGTCTGAACCCACCCCGAGATGCTTCAGGACTACAGGCCTGGTGACACCCTTCATAAATGTCACAGCCTTGAAAATACTATGGAGCAGTTCTACTCTGCATACACAGGGGCTTCATGAGTTGAACTCAGTAACAAGTTTTATGACTTGTTTAAAAAGCACTGGGAGACTGTCTATCAAGAATTACCCCAAACAGACATGACTCCCAGAATGCTTTTCCTAAGACACAAACCTGACAGCATCAGTGTCCCTTATCCACATTAAAACTCTTCTTTAGCTCCCCACTGTCCTAGAATTAGACCTGAGTTCTTCAGCCCAGTCTCAGAGCCTCTTCATTGTCTGTCGCCTCCTCTAGCAGCATCTCCCTGTTAGCCCCCTCAGTTACAGCTCAGTGTCTGTAATTCACCTTGATTTCTTTTTCCCATCTTTGCATTTTGACTTGTACAGCTGTTCCTATACCCCCAGTTTGCTGCCAGGACAGACCTTTGGCAGGAGGTGTCTGGATCCCGATTCCCATCTGGGACGGCGAATTGTATGTCGGCTTGGTGAAGCTATAGTGTTCACTTGTTTGGCTGGATACTAGTCTCACTGCTGTAGGAATATATGACTAAGTCAGCTGGTCTTAAATAAAGAAGACTGCCTTCCAGAAGGTGGGTGGGCCTCATCTACTCAGACAAGGCCTTAAGAGCAAAAAGGATACTCCCAAGGGTGTGCGCTATAATCAGACTATATGCAGACATTTTGCCCGAACTCTTCCACTCTTTTGGTTGCCTGACCTATGGGTTGAGGACTTGTCAGTCTGCCACAACTGCATGTGCCAATTCCTCAAAGTAAATCAATCTCTCTCTATGTTGTTAATTGCTGCCCATTTGGCTCCTGAATCATGGCAATCTTGTGCACAATGAAATGGAATGCTGCCTGGTCCTGCCCCATCTCAAGGTCAGCTGTATATCAGACCACTGTGATCCATGGGCTTTCTGCTGGCTGAGTTTTATAAGTAGATTGCCAGGCATTTCTTCCCAGTCTGTCTTAAACTGTATCATGGACTGAATTATGTCCCCCATACCATGTGTGCATCAGCTTGGCTGGGCCATGAGTCCCAATGTTGTATGCTTGTCCAGCATTTGATAAGATTTTCCTGTGTGATATTAAATCACTTACGTGTCATGGATTGAATTGTATCCCCCCAAAAACATGTGCGGCCATGTGGCCGGGCCATGCTTCCCTGTATTCTATAACTGTTTTCCATTTTGTGATTTTTGTGTGCTGTATATTCAAGGATTAGGGTGGGACTGTAAATCCCTTCAGAAGATCATCTCCCTGCTCCTCTGTAAAGGGAGTTTCCCTGGAGTATGGCTTGCCCCACCCTTAATCCTTTGTCCTACAAGAGATAAAAGGAAGGAGAAGCAAGCAGAGAATTGAGAACCTCACACCACCAAGAAAGCAGCACGGGAAGAAGAGCACATTCTGCAGACCCGAGGTTCCTGTGCCAAGAAGCTCCGTAGACAAAGACTGCTGCAATACCAGACTTTTCTGCACAGCCGACAAGGGGAAAGCCTTCCCCTGAATCGCACATCCTGAATTTGGACTTGTAGCCTACTGGACTGTGTAAGAATAAACCTTCCTTTGTTAAAGCCATCCACTCTGTGGTATTTCTGTTAGAGCAGCATTAGCTGACTAAAACTCTATGATTTAGAAAGATGGATTAGTGGCAGTTATGCTGATGAGGTCTACAAGATTAGATAGTGTCTTAAGTCAATCTCTTCAGAGATATAAGAGAGAAGCCAGCAGAGAGACACAGAGAGCTCATACCACCAAGAAAACAGTGCTGTGAGCACAGCGCACCCTTTGGACCCGAGTGTCCTGCACTGAGATGCTCCCACACCAAGGACTGACAGATTATAAAGACCTTCTTCTGGAACCAAGAGAGAGAAAGCCTTTCCCTGGAGCTGACATCCAGAATTTGGACTTCTAGCCTACAGGACTATGAGAGAATAAACTTCTCTTTGTTAAAGCTATCCACTTGCAGGATTTCTGTTATAGCAGCACCAGATGACTAAGACAGACTAGAAGCTCCACTGAAACGTGCTGAGCATCATGGCAACACGCAGGCCTCCACCTTCAGACAGGTAATGGCTGCACATGATGAACACTGGTAAGGAATTGACCCTGGTCTCCCACACAGCTCTGCCAGAGTCCTGATTAAGTGATGGTCATGTACCAGCATCCAGGTACATTACAATCACAGCAGTGGCACTGCCTCTGTACTTGACTGCCTTCTCCGGGAAGCTCAAAGCAGCCCAAGTGCGGGGACTCTATCTCTGATCTCTCCATCTCCTAGGGCAATATGTGCACATTCCAGCGGCCAAACATGTATGGAATAAGTTAATTAATAAACAACAGCATGCCAGAAAGAAACCTCTGGATGGGTGTGAACTGCAGATCACAGCGTAAAAGTTAGTACCTAGAAGGTAGGTAAAAGGGCAGTTTTATTAGCATGTTTTCCAGGCGACAATTTTAGTAACATATTTTCCCGATTATCAAGTTCAAGAAGAGCTTCCTGGTTCCGAACCCATGCAAATAAGAAGCACAGCCACTCATTCACCTTCTCAGTCATTTATTCTTCTATTACATTGGCAGTGACTGAACAATGACCCTATGTCAGGGACTTAGGATACAAGACATGAACCAGCTAGGTACGGTCCCTGCACTAGGGAGCATCTTGGAACAGGACCTTTCTGTTTGAAAGGAAACCTAGCAATAGATTCACAGAGAACAGATCCCAGAAGATGAGTGAATCTCTAAAGACTGGTTCCAGAGGTGGGCTTCATAAGATACACAGAAGAAATAAAGACAGCCTGCAAACAAGGCTGAGAAAGAATTGTGTTTGAGAGCGGTGGAGAAAGTGGAGTTCAGAAGTAGCGTCTGGCATCTGTAATGATAGCAGAGACAGTCTGGTATGGATTAAATTGTGCCCCCCTAAATTTTGTGTTGGGACCCTAAACCCTATGCCTGTAAATGCAATCCTATTTCTTTTGTGACATCAATGATACACATAGCATAGGATGTGTCTGAGACCAAATCACTTCTAGACATAAAGAGAGCAGATCAGACACAGAGACAAGCCAACACAAACAGGAGAAAAGATCGAAGGAGACTGTCACGAAATGCCAGGGCCAGATATGCTGAGACAAGGCTTTTCCCCAACAGTAGACAGAGACAGAAAGCCTTCCCCTAGAGCTGGGTGTCCCAACTTTGGATTGCTAGCCTCCAAAACCATGAGAAAATACATTTCTCTTTGTTGAAGTCACCCATCTGTGGTCTTACAGTTGCAGCAGGAGTAGGAAGCTGAGGTGATATGGAACCCCAGGCATAGCCAAAGATGGCCACAGAAGCCCCTCTCTGTACTTAAGAAGGCCAGGAGAGATGAAAATGCAGCTCAGGGACCTGTTAGCTCCTGAGGGCATGGCCAGGCTGCTGGTGCCAGCTGTGGTCTCGGACAGACCCAGCATCACATTTGGATCTGACCACTTAGGAGCTCTGTGACTAAGAGCCTCAGTTTCCATGTTGAGAGAATGAGATTAATAAAACTACTGCCCAGGATGATGGGGGATCAAAGGAGACAAGGTACAGTGAGGTTTATACACATATGGCTGCCAGAGCTATGAGGAGGATAAAATGAGGAAGGCATTCTTGATTTAGATATCCTGTAAAGACTAAAAGAGATAAGCGTGCAAATGCTTTGCCCTCAGGAGAAGTCAACTGAATGAATGACAGGACTAGTTTGCATTTATTGAGACTATGTGCCAGGCCATGTTGTAGGTACTTTCTTTGTACCTGTTACCTCATGCGCCCCTCACATCAGCCCTATAAGGCATAGCCTTTCATCATCCCTATTTTACAGACGACACTAAGGCACAGAGAGGCTGAGTAACATGCCCAGAGTCACACAGTCAGAAGCTTCTGGCACTGGATTTGAACTCAGGCAGCTGGACTCTCAAGTGTGCCCTTCTGTCAAGTTGTGCTACAAAGAACTCAGGATACCAGGAAGGGCACGCTGGAGACCCTACCCTGCAGCCCCCTATCTCCAAGAGCTGCACTAAGAGCTGTCAGCTGCCGGCCAACCTTCCAGTCTCCTCCAATCTCTAACTCTTCCTCTGTAACCCACTTTGGTTCTACACTCTACGCCTGCTTAGACTTTCAACACACTGTTTCCACTTTCAGCCTATACAATCCTTACCCCCTATGGCATAATGTTTCTTATCATCATGAAATACTATGCTCTACATGTTAAGGGAGCCCCCTATTTCTAGAATCTGGTCCAAGAGTTCATGTTCCCCTATCCACAGGGGTTCTGAGTCTATTTCCAGCTCTGCGTTGCTTTTTGAAGCTTTACGGATTTAAAACGTTACAAAAATGGTAGCCAGTGACACTCTTGGCCTTTAGTTGTATGAATACAACCTGTAGTTTCCAAACTCTGTTGGGGGTGGTGGGGCTCCCAGAACTCTTTCTCACTTTAAAACCAAAGTTCCTGTTTCATCTGCTTTATATACTTAGGTTTCATGTAAGGGTTTATGTGATAAGGGGTTGGGTTTTCAAAGATATGTAAAAACCAGTAAGAGTTCCAACAGTTTCAGAATTACTTAATGTGTATTATTAAACGGTCCCTGGAAACTACTGGTTTTAGTTGTGGCTTCTCTTAGAGTGAGAAATAAAGAGCAGGCACATTCCAGTTCAGTGTCATTCCTTTGTCTAACCAAAAGTCTTCACACTCAGAGTTCACTTATGGGCACAGGTTCTGACAGCTGGAGAGGTCTTCATTTTGGCTAGCCAGTCTCTGCTGTGGTAAGTTTCTATTTGACCTTTCACTTAAAGGTCATACTATAGAACTAAATTACAAATGCACCCCAGGGAAAGACTGATGTGCTACAGGACCTGAACAGTGCAGGCCTCAGAAGTCCAACCAGCCACCAATTGGCTTCGGTAGTCTTCCCAAGCAGGAAAACAACGCCATCATCACAAAAGGCTCTTAACCACTCTTGAGAACCTTTTGGAGTAATGGGAAACAGGACAGAGCAAAGGCTGGTATTTGAAGAACCGTACCTGTTTTTCGATGAAAGCATTGATTCTCTGCAGCATCCCCTCACACGTGAACTCATACGGCATGTACGGCTCGATCTGCGGAAACAGAACATGGAAGCATGAGAGAGGACGGCACAGAGGGCACCCCACATCCTCCCAGCCATCCACGGATTCTACATGCAGGTGCCTGCACATTAGGGGATTAGATGGTGGTCGGTGGTCTTCATGGTGAACAGACCTGGTTCACAGTCTCTCTGTTCCTTGTTAGCGGGAGGACCCTGAGCAAACCCTGTGCCATCCTGAGCCTCAAGAAGCTCATGTGTAAAACATTAAGCAAAGCCCATCTCTTTAAGGCTGTGGTGAAGACTTTAGGTATGTAAAAAAGTGAAGTACTTAGTTCAATGTGTACTATGTAGTAGTCATTCAGCAAAGGGTGGTGACTATTCCTTCCTAGAAGGTAACTTTCATGGGGCAGGGCCCGAGGCATTGGGTCTTCTGTATATTGATTCTGAGCTTGGTGTGGCACATGTAGGAACTCAGCAAACATTTGCTGAATGAATGAGAGGTCTCTGCTCTGACAAAGGTACATGGTGATCAGTTCAGGGACCCATGAAGTGTGCCAAAAGCTTGGACCTGTGTCAGCAAGTGAGGCCAGCATGCATTCAAAGGGCTCATACTGAAAAAAATGGAGAGGGACAAAGTGTCACAGACAGTTCAGCTAGACAGTCCTGGGAGGAGAGATGGCCAAAGCTGGTGCTCATGTTGGGCTTTAAAGGCCAGGTACAATTCTAGCCAAAGGCTGGTGAGTGCCAGTAGCTCTAGGAGGGAGTAGTATGTGACTAGACATGTAAGACGGACAGCCAGAGACTAGAGCCCAGGCCAAAGGAGGCTGGTGAAACAAGGCTGGACAGGGGCTTGAGTATATTTCCATTCTAAAGAGCCTAGACCTGATTTGAGGGCAGTGGAAAATCCTAGAAGGTACTTCATAGGCAATCTGATCAATACTGTAACATCTGAGAGAATGGAGATCTCTGATGCACAGTGTTTGTGCCAACACTATGCCCCTGTGTTATCAGGAGTACTGCCAGCTAGTGTTACTCGAATGAAATAGGAATTTTCGGTGATCCAGGTATGTTAGAGCTTCCGAGTCCAGCAATACCTTTCAGTACCAGGGTAGGCAGGCACCTTGCCCATCTCCCTCTTAAGTCTATACTTGCCTCTATTCAATCTACAGGTTAGGGAACTGCACAAAATATCTGTCAGCTGAGTCCCTGCCAGTGGGACAATCAACAGCCATGACATCCTTTAATGGACAGCAAGGAGATGTCTCCGGGCATTCTCTTCCTCTTTCATATGCTGACTCACATATTACTGTACAATTGAAAGTCTTCAGTCATGACTTTATGATGTCATGATTTATCTTCAAATGCACAATGAGACGGGAGTCACACAGGTTGCCATCACTACTCACATCTATCGGGATACAGCTAAAGGACTGAGCTGTAAGTATGGCACTATCGCGCCAAGACTTTCTGCAAGAACAGGGAAGTGACTCTGCTTCAGACAGTTCATCTCTGAAGGGCTCAATACACTCTTGAAATACTGACTTCCATGTTCCAAACATGCTCCTTCTCACCTCAAGATTTTGTACTTGCTCTGGCCTCTCTGATCTAGGCACAGCCCTTCCCATTAAATGTAAAAATTTTCTTTTATAGGAAATTTATTTGCTCAATTCATGAGTGACTCCAGAACCCTTCTAAAACTAGTTTAGAGTCATGTCTCCTATCAAAGGTTTGCAGAAGGAAGAAACGTACTGTGTACAACAGGGGATGTGGCACATTCGGGTTCAGATATAAGTGGACACAGCAAATTTCTATGGTAAAATAAACACTGGTGGCCACTTGCCATGAGACCAACAGATCCAGTTATGTTGTGAGAAGCAAGATGAAAGCCCAAGCCCATTCAAAAGGCATCCCCAAGGAAACAGAAGTAAATTAGTCTAAAAGGCTGAATGCAGTACATTTGGAAGAATGGTTTTTCTTCTGTTCTCCTACCAACCAAGCTCATGTTCACCAAAGGGATGCTGACTTACTAACTGCTTTGTGGCCAGTATAGTGTTTTAAAGGCTATAAAGCCAAATAAGTTTGCTACAGAGGAAAAGCATACAGACACTTGTATTATTGTGGGACCTCTGCCAGTGAGTCCCACTAGCCATCATGCTGAGGGCGGGAGCAGGGTCCTCAGTGTGAGCCAGCTCTCCAGACCTCTGAGTTTGGGGATGAAAAGAACGGGTAAACCCCTCATACTGGAGCTGTTGTGCAGAAGGAAGCTGGGACAGTTGACAGCGTTTTTGCATAGTGGGCTTGTGGAACAAGTCACGGTCTCTTTTGTGGTGGAATGAAACAGGGATGCTGGAAACATATCCAAACACTGAGAAACTCACATAAAGCCATATGTGGAGAAGCAAGAGAGTGTGGAAGAAGGATTTTCCCTCATATGGACAGGGCCACAGTAAGGATGTCTACAGCTGCAATGTGTAGTTCCTGCCGGCCTTAGAAACTCTGCATTATCTTCCTATCTTCTCCACTCTGCCTCATGACCTTCCTTCCTGGTGAATTTGCTGTCTGTTCTAGTACCCACGCTTCCCCATTTTAACTATCTGAGTCTGGATACAATTTGTACAGGGTTTCCTATCAGATAAGAGATCATTTAAACCCTCCCTGGGACTATCTGACAGTATAGCCTGGCATTGTTCCATGAGAGACAGACTTAGAGGGTTCCAGAAGACCAGGCTTTGAGTTCTGTCTGCTTTACTTAACGAAGCATAACATTTTGGGTTAGGCATACAGGACATCTCTTGTGATAATTTAAAATATAAATGGGTCACTTCTCTGCTTAAAACCTTCCATCACACTGAGAATAAGATCCAGGATCCTTATCATTGCTTGTTTAAAGGTCCCATTGGCCTCTGGATACTCTTTCTTCATGGTCTCTGTCATGGATCAAGTTGTGTCTTCCCAAAAGTATGTGTGGCCATGTGGCTGGGTCATGATTCCCAGTATTTTGTGATTGTCCTCCATTGTGTGATTTTCCTGTGCTGTATGTTAAAAGATTAGGGTGGGACTGTAAATCCCTTCATAGGATTACCTCCCTGATCCACTGTAAAGGAAGTTTCCCTGGAGTATGGCTTGTCCCACCCTTAATCCTTTCATCCTACAAGAGATGAAAGGAAAGAGAAGCAAGCAGAGAATTGGGAACCTGACACCATTGAGAAAGCACTACCAGGAGAGGAGCGCATCCTGTAGACCTGAGGTTCCCGCGCCAAGACGCTCCGTGGACAAAGACTGATGTAATACTGGACTTGCCTGCAGAGCTGACAAGGGGGAAAGCACTCCCCTGGAGCGGGCGTCCTGAATTTGGACTTGTAGCCTACCAAGCTATGTAAGAATAAACGTTCCTTTGTTAAAGCCATCCACTCTGATATTTCTGTTATAGCAGCCCTAGCTCACTAAAACAATCTCCATTACACCACCTTTTTCTATGGCTGCTTTCAAGACGATCTTTTTAGCCTTGATTTTGTCAGCAGTTTTACTACGATATACCGAGGTATGTTTTTCTTTGTATTTACTTGCCCTGTTCAGGACCAGAAATTAATGCCATTCATTACTTTAAAAATACTTCAGCTGTTAGCTCTTCAAGTATTTATTCTGTACCAGTACCTCTTCTCCTTCTGACATTCCAAATACACATAAATTGGACTGTTTGATATTGCTCCACAAATCTCAGATACTCTTTTTCTTCTTCTCATTTTTCCTTCTAATATGTATTTCTATTTAGATCATTTTTACGGACAAGTCTTTAAGTTCATGGATTCTTTTCTGTCTTTTGTACAGCTTACTAATAAACTCACTGAAAAAATTCTTCATCTCCTATTTTGTATTTTTAGTCATTTCTGGCATTTTCATTTGGATTAATTTTTTTCTTCCCTCTCTCTGCTGAAATTGCTTGTCTTCTCATACATGTTGTCCATTTTCTCTACTAAATCTTTAATATCTTTATCACAGTATTTTAAAGCTGCTGTTTATAATTCCAACATCTAGGCCATCTCCAGGCTTTATTTGACTCTACATTTTGTTATTGGTTCTACTGAGCATACCTCTTTTCAATAATAGGTTCTGTTTGTCAGCTTTTTGACTGTCACATAATTTGACATTTAAAATCTTGTAACTGAATATGAGAAAGCGAATTTCTGAACCAGATTTCTGATCTATGTATAATGACATATATAGTGATTTTTATGACAACAATTTTGGTATTAAACCAATTTCTTACTTCATCTTTTTTCCCTACTCTTAGCTTTCCCTTTGGAAACCTTGGTGGCTCAGTGGGTTAAGTGTTCCAACTGCTAATCCAAAGGTCAGCAGTTCAAATCCACCAGGCACTCCTTGGAAACTCTACAGGGCAGTTCTACTCTGTCCTATAGGGTCGGTATAAGCTGCAATTGACTCTGCAGCAGTAGGATATTTTTTTTTTTACTCTTCCCCTTTCCTTCATTTTATCCTTTTGCCTTTTTATTTCAATATTGTTTTAACAAACGAGTCAGAAAGACCTAGGTTTGAATCCAGGTTCACGTTAGCTGTGTGATCTGGGATAAATTATATAACTTCTCTAACCCATGATCTTACCATTGATGAAATGGGAGTTAACACTTCCACTTCACAGAATTTCAAAAGGATTAAATGAAATAAAGCTCAAAAAAGAGGTTCTCTCTACATATCAGTTACAGCTATTGTTACTTTTCTGAAAGGAACCTCAAATAATTTTTGGAATACAGTAGAGTTGGTGACCAGGCTTTTAAGTGGTAGAGCATTTCAGGTTTGATGGAGCAAACAGAGCTAGCCTCATTAGGAGTTAGCAGCCAGAACTCAATACCCTGCTGTCAGCATTCTACACACCAGGCATTCCCACTAGGGGGAATACAAACATCCCTGGATTTACACAGTAATTACTTTCCTGGAAAAGTCAGTGTACACTAAAACTCCGCCAAAGAGTTAGGCTTTATAAATCCACATGAAAGCCCAGTAGGGCTTTGAAAGCTGTGTGGAAATGGACAGTACTTCCTTACACAGAGCTGTCCCACAGGCTGCAAGATGGTCTACATCCCTAGGTGAAGGGTAGCACCACCTGTCTCCCCCAGTCACAGTACTGACAGGAACAGATAATTGATATTGACTAAACACCTACTAGGCGTAGATTCTGTATTTCAGCATTTTATGTGCATTATCATTTCATCCTCACAATGGAGTAGCCCTAGTCTAAACTGATGCTCTAAACAGACTGCTCGAGGGGACACAGCTAGTGGTAGAGGTAGGACTCAAACCAATCTTCCCTCATGACCACATCTAAACTGTTTCTCCTAAAAACTGTAATGGATTATAAAAAGTACTCTGACTAGGGAATGCAGGAGACAGGGTGCACCTGACATAGTCCTACGCAGTACTGAGGCAGGGGAGAGGATAACCTGACTCATCCCATTTGGAAAGCAAACTTTCTATAGGTAGGGAGCCAGCTCATTTATGTTTCTATAAGTGTCCTCTAGGGTAGCTCAAGGAGTCCTTAGGTAGTGCAAACGGGAATGTGCTTAACTGTCAACCAAAAGATCGGAAGTTCAGGTCCACCCAGAGGTGCTTTGGAAGGAAGGCCTGGTGATCTACTTCTGGAAAACCAGCCACTAACAACCCTGTGGTGCACAGTTCTCCTCTGACACACACAGGGCCACTGTGAGATGGAGTCAACTCCATGGAAACTAGTTAGAGTGGCTCAGATGGTGCTTGGAGCACAGAGTACACTTCATAAAAATGTCTGCTGCACTGGTTGCAAGAGTCCAGAGATGGAACTCAGCTGCTCACCAGAAGGTCGGCAGTTTGAATGCACCAGCCGCTCCATGGAAACCCTGTGAGGCAACTCTACTGTACCCTATAGGGTTGCTATAAGTCACAACTGACTTGATGGCAATGGCTGTTTTTTTTGTTTTTGTTTTTTGTTTGTTTAGGTAGAAAAACCATACACAAACTGCTTCTCAGTATTTTTCCTTATAGTAGTATTTCTTACCCTTATGTCTTTCTGTTAGCGGAAATGATGGCTACAGGCCTATCTTCTCAGATCTTTGAAAGGGCTTAATAATGAAGTCACTGAGCCAAGTACAACTCAAGACCCTAATACTGTGCCTGGTACCCCAAAGTCACAGCCAAAGAGTGTGTAGAATCAATGCACAAATCTGGGCACCAGCTCTGTTTTCATTCCACAAAACATCCATAAATCCCCAGGTCAAATCCTCCAGCATGAATATTTTCTAATTCCAGGCTTAAGCTGCCACGGAATAGCTCTACTTAGTACAACAAAGAGCTGTAACGTTCTCAACACATTCCAATTTATGTTCTAAACAGGAAAAATGAAATAAAAAAAAAGAACCTTTTGATTTAAAATTGCTTTCACGGCATCCTCCACTTCCTCCTGGTTGTTGAGGTCAACAGTCCACACGTGTGGCCGGCCGATGAACACTTCAGCATAAGGGTGTTGAGATGTCAGCTGGGAAAGAAAAACAAACCACTTCAGTATCACACATACTTTGTTTTAACCTTTGAGCTAGATGAATTGTTCCACATTTCATGGTTACAAGTTATGTGTATACAGGTAATATTTCTGCTCTTGAAGATAAAAATCTTCTGAATGCTCATAAACAGTAACCAATAAAATAGAGATGGTTCCAAGATAGCTACTACTGCTCATCAGTCAGTTTGTCCTACTGTGGTGGCCTGTGTATTACTGTGATGCTGGAAGTTATGCTACCAGTATTTCAAATACCAGCAAGACTACCCATAGTGGAGCTTGTACACTAAGACTAGGAAGAGAGGCTTGGTGACATACTTCCTAAAATTCGCCAATGAAAACCAATGGATCACAATAGAACATAGTCTGATATAATGCTGGAAGATGAGCCCCCCCCTAGGTTGAAAGGCATTCAGAATACACAGAGACTATAGCAAGGGACTCAAGCCAACCAGTGGCTGTGAACATGGCACAGGACTGGGCAATGTTTCGTTCTGCTGTATATGGTGTCACCTTGAGCCATAGCTGACTCCATTGATGGCAGCTGACAACAACCAAAACAGTGATTGATTCCAATTCTGAATCCCACTTTGAAACAAGGGTCAAAATGTCACAAGCAAGTAACATGAAAGCTGTTACAGGTAGCTTTAACTTCCAACCTCACACCAAGAAATAACAAACACTTGCCCTTAGCCGCAATCTGAAAAGCCACATAGACAAAACCAGTGTCTATTATAGACACTGACTAGGATAAACAGGCAAGCATGGGAAAAACACAATAGAAATCAAAGCTTTAAAGTCACAAGACACTGAGTAATGGCACATAGAAAAATGCGACAGAATGAAAAATGATCTTACACAGAATTTGGGGATGGTTTCAGAAGTACACACTAGCATCACACTGGAGCCTTGGTATTCATAAAGACAATGTGCAACCGCCAGAGTAAGGAAAGGCAGTGTTTGTCATTAAGCGTTTATTTTGAAGAATGAATGGGTGGCCAAGAACCAAGCAAGAACACTGGTAATACAGAGGTGTTTAAGAGGCTGTTTTTAAGACAGCGACATCTGATCCTCAAACTTGTTTCCACGTTTATTCTCGTAGCCCTTTACGGTCATGGTCTAAAGGCAACACCGTGGGCAATTGTGAGAGCATTTCTGTTTATCACTATGATTGGAGAGGTGGAGACCAGGGACATAGGATGCCACACAGCCAGTGGGACAGTCTGACACAATGAAGAACTGTCCACACCCCACACAACTTTCAAAGCCATACTGGGCTTTCATGTGGGTTTATAAATGCAAACTCTTTGACACAGTCTTAATATACATTTGAGTTTTCCAGGAATGTAATTACCATGTAAATAAAGAGATGTCTGTATTCTTGTTTTATTTGGAACTTCATCAATAAGCCTTCACCATTTTGGAAAAATCACAGACACAAAGTCAAGACTATTCCTGATATCTGAGTCTCTAGAACAACATACCCAAATCAGTCTGTATTTGCGGCTCTTGCGTTAATAGTAACTATGTGTATGTAAGTATATATGTTTTTTACTTAACTCTTGTTTCACAATGTCAAATACAAAGGAAAAAGAGTTGATCACATTCATTCCTCTTAAACACAAAATAATTCATTTTAAGGAGGCATGAAATTTCATGATGCCACGGTAGAGTTATTCGACGTAGTATGGTCGCATATAGCACAGCCTAGTATCGCCCTTGAGTAGACGCAGTCCCCAGGTTACACATGAAATCTGTTCCTAACCAGGGGGACTATTGTATGTACATATAAAACTAAGACAAACATCTGACAGTAGTTCCCCCACTCCTGACTAATAATAAAACAGAACAATCTTAACAAAGATTATTTGAATGTGGTTCCTGGGTAGGATGGCGTGGGAAGGTGCAAGATTTTATCATGCTACTCGTTGAACATTTTTGAACCTCAGCTGACAGCAGATAACTGAAACAGCGGAAAGAGAAACCACAGATAAGGGGGAACTACTGTAAAAACTTAAGAAACACTTCCAAACCATGCAACATTTTCATAAGCATCACAAGTAGCTTGCATGTTCATTATGATGAACGCTTGTATTTAACTCATTACGGGAGAGTTGTCCGTAAGTCAGACGTTCGTAACGCGGGGACTGCCTCTATATATATATGCTTACTGAAACATGTGATAGTTTTATTATAAGTTAGTTTTCTTTTAATTCTCCTTTATAAGACACCTGGGGGGTGATTCTTGTCATGGGATGAACTGAGGCCCTCCAAAAATGTGTGTAACAATTTAGCTAGGTCATGATTCCTGGTGTTGTATAATGTTCCTATATGTTGTAAATCCTGCCTCTAGGATGTTAATGAGGGTGGATGGGTGGTGGCTGCTTTAGTGGGGCAGGACTGGCACATAAGACTGCATTGTGCCTTGAGGCAATCTCATGGGATATAAAGGAAAGGGAAGCAACAGAGCTGGGGACCTCATACTATCCGTAAAGAAGCAAAGTTAGGAGCAGAGCATGTCTTTTGGATGTAGGGTCCCTGGGTCTCTGAAGCTCCCAGTCCACAGGAAGACTGTCTAGAACCAACAGAGAAAGCTTTCTCCTGGAGCTGATGCCCTGAATTGGGACTTGGAGCCTACTGGATTGTGACAGCATGAATTTCTCTTTCTTAAAGCCATCCACTTGTGGTATTTATGCTACAGCAGCACTAGATGATTAACACAATTCCTTTCTGGAATGACCTATGTAGACAGGTTATATTACTTATGAATTTTACTATAGCAGAGCAAAGTAGATGTCAACAATATTTCACTGACAAAAAAGGAGGCACTGTGTCTAGCTGCAAAGTTCCTGGGTGGTTCAAAGGGTTAACACACTTGGCTGCTGGCTGAAAGGTTGGAGGCCTGAGTTGCCTAGAGTCAGAGCTGGCTGCTGGCTACTGGTTTGGGGTCTGGGAGAACTGAGGGCTCTTGCTTTAAAGGCAAACATGGCTCTCTTTTTAACCCTGGATGCCAACATCCTCAGAAGACTGGATGATTTAACTGGCACCTGTCCCTCTGGCTCTTAGGCAGAATTCTTTGTAATGTGCCACATTAATGGTGTGTATCTACTATTTAAGGCAGAATCCAGAGCACAAGTCACTGGGCCTGAGTTCTCGGCCTTTGCTGGCAACCACCCGTGGACTCCTGTGACTGGAGCTGCCGGCTGTCTTAGCCTTTGATTCTGTGCCCCTGCAATCCTCTGTCCAGAGCTGCCCATGTCACAGTTTGCTCAGTTCTCCATCCTTCAGGCATGTACTCTCCTTTTTCACTATGGGCATTGCTAGAAGCTCCAGTCTTCACAGGCCTGTGGAGCCAGAGAGCGCTCTATTTTTCCCTCAGCGCCTATTTTGGATTCAGCACATATTTACGGAGCCCCAGGCTGGGCCTGGCACTGCGCTAATCACCTGCACAGAAAGCACTCATCAGGTTTGTTGTGTATTAATGAGGATTCCGAAGTTCATAGGGGTGTACGGTTCCCCAGGACCACACAGCCAGAAAGCATCAGGGCCACATTTGAATCCAGATCTTTTAAGAACTCAGTACCTTTGAACAGAAAGGAAGCTGAGCATCTTAAAGCAACGTTCTGAGTTCTCAAAGACCAAAGAAGTCCCATCGGCTTTTTAAGTCACTCTCTTAAAACTTGCCAAGCTGAAAAACTTCATGGCTGAATCTCTGCTTGTATTAGATCTCTTCTGAAGATGAACAAAATGTCACATCATTTCCATTTAAGGCCTTGAGGACAAATTAGTTAGGTCTTACAATGTCACCAGTTACCATCTGTATATTACTGGTCTCTCTCCTCTCCCCTTTCAGATCCCTGCTTCTTTACTTCCAAAGTTACTCAAAGCAACTTGGAGAATATGAAGTGCTGCAACATTATCATGTTATTCACTTACATTTATGAAGAGTTACTTAACTTTATGAATAAGGCATTTTGTGATTTATTAGTACCCCTCTAATGTTACGTTCTTCCTTGTTCATTTATTGAGCATTGTCTGATCTGAGCTGCCTCACTGTATTCAATCAGTAAATTTACTGGAGTGGAGTTTGTGAAAGTAATGAAAATCTTACTAAATAGGAGACTTTAGAGCTACTATTAAATCTCCAAGGAGAACACAAGTTCTCTTTACAGGGAAAACAACAACAGCTGAAGCAAAAATAAAATAAAAAGACATTGAAGCCAAAGAATTTCTAATGGTTTACAACATGTCAGAATAATACAAAGATTAAAAATCCAATTTATATGACATTTAGAGTATAACTCGAACAAACACGTGAGTTTAGGTATTACAAAGCTACTTTCGTTTTGAGTATAGACTGGTTTTAAAAGTCGGTCAGACGGAAATAGAAAGCTTAACTGAAATTTAGAAATGTAGATGTTTTCTTCTCTTCAAATGAGGGCAAAGAAAAGACATCTATGCGACGTATATGGGGAGAATTGCAGCTTAACTAAAAAGATCTGTGTGGGTACGAAAATAGCTTTGTCATGATGCATATTTCAGCTGAAAGTTTTCTACCTGATGATGAAAAAAAATCTTCTCGGGAATTCTGACCCTTAGAAACCTGTAGAATAGTTCATAGTTCTTTTCCAGTCAAAAAAGTCTTTGCATAAAGGGACTCTGTAGCTAAATGAGCAGATGATGGTAGCCCACCTGGCTGTGAAAAGGAGTTTACTGGCTCGCCACAAAGCTGTGGGGACAGCGGTGTTTGGAAGTGACAGGATTTTTACCTTTCCCAAGGGAGATTAGCGTTTGATTCCTGCTCAATGCACCTTATGTGCAGCTATCACTCATCTCTCAGTAGAGGCTTGTGTACAGCTCTGATGCTACACAGGCTTCAGAGGAACTTCCATACTAAGAAGGACTAGGACGAAAGGCCAATGAAGACCCTGTCACTCACAAGGATCTCATGTGTGATAAGGATGACAAGACCGGGCAGCATTTATTTCCAGTGTCCATGAGGTGGTCATGAGTCAGGGACTGCTGACTCGAGGGCCGCTAGCAACAGTGACTCAAAGTTGTGTTACGTTGCTGGCTGCCAGTGCCCTCTGTACACCACCTGCAGCAGAGTGGGAAGTGAAAGTGAGATGGAACCTGCCCTCCTACATAAGGTAAGTTGACCTTCTTGGGCTTTTCCTATAACTTGTCAACATTCATGCCCCAAGCTTAAAAATCCCTCCTCCTTTTCCTTTAAAGGACAGCTCCTAAATCAACCATGCCCTTCTTAACCCAGAAGGTTCTCCCTGGTACAATTCCAAGGTAACTCCCTTCCTTGATTCATTTAGTATTTCTTCTGTCTGATCACTCTTTTGGGTCAGATTCTGAGCTCCTGGGTAAACAGGAAATGTATTCTTATAAGTTTCCCCAACGCAGACACTAGTACCACAGAACCTCAGGGGCATAAATAAACATATGTCAATTGACCTTGGTGTTCTGGCCCTCCTAGGAAAGCCCAGGGCTGACAGAGTCATCTACCTGAGGTCACTTGCTCAGCAAGTGTTGGCAGGATCCCACAGTCATTCAGCCGCAGCCTCATCAAGGACTGATGGGACCACTCGAACAGACAGGGAGAGGCAGATGCCCAGGGAAAGCTTCCATGCGTATTCTCCTTTTATGCCACAAAGAATAAAAAACCCCAGTGACCTAACAAAAAACAAATCACTCAGTGAAAACAACCGATAGATAATGAAGAAAGTAGTTTTCTCAACAGCTTCACACAGGAGGATCTTGCTAATCAAAGACTGTATAAATCATCGGGCAATGGATAGACTGTTTAAGAGTGTCCGAAATTATTTTCACGGAAAAACTCAGTCATGGCAAAGTATCATCAAAATCCTCAGCATGATCAATACCAAAAAGGTATCAATTCAAGTGTACAGAGACCCAAATTTATTAGCAGTTATCAGGGTTAGGTAGGAGGGAAAGAAGGACTCAGTGCTTAAGAGACCCTGAGCTACTGCTAAGGGGGACGAGAAATAGGCAATGGTGACAGTTACACAAATGATGAACACTATTAACGTCACTGATTTGTATGTGTGATGAATGCTGAACTAGCAAATGTTTTGTTACATTTATATTTATCACAATTAAAAAAAAATGGTTCCAGTCACCAACTTAAGTCTGTGAGACATTTGATTAATTATTTTCCAAAGGTCTGTACACAGAAACCGTAGTAAGAACAGAGATGTCCTTCTCTGGTTTCTATATATTTCAATACAATCTTGATGACAGAAACAGGAAACTATCATCAGAACTCCAAGACAATAACTGTTGCAAGGGAACTCCACTGATGTATAGTAAAACAGATGGGCAGAAGTTTGAGAGGAGAAAGAGTCTCAAAGAGTTTCCTCTAAGAGAAAAAATAGTAACTTTACAATGGAAAAACCTAGTTATGAACCAGGTTATGAAGGCTAATACCATCAGTTATAAGATCACATATTATCCCCATATAAGTACACATTGAGAAGCCACATCACTTCCATGATGTTCTTGGCAAAAATGTATAACCTCCCTTACAGAGACTAAGGAAACACCAAGCATACAGCCACAGAATACCCTTTGAGCTCAGTATTGAAGTTACTCCTGAGATTCAACCTTAGCCAAAGATTGGACAGGCCCATAAAACAAAATGAAACTAAAGGGGCACACCAGCCCAGAGGCAAGGACTGGAAGGCAGAAGGGGAAAGGAAAGCTGGTCATAGGGAGACGAAGGTTGAGGAGGGACAGTGCTGACATGCTGTGGGTTTGTTAGCCAGTGTCATAAAACAATATGTATACTGTTTAACGAAATGCTAGTTTGTTCTGTAAACCACCATCTAAAGTGCAATTAAAAAAAAAATCTTAATTACTAACTTCAGTCTAATCAGAACATGTCAGACAAACCACAACTGAGGTATAATCTACATAAATACTGATGGGCACACTTTAAAAATATCAGAGTCATAAACGACAAGGAAAAACTGAGGAACTGCCACAGGCTGGAGACGAAGGAATAAAAAAAAGGACATTAGTGGAAAAATTAGTAAAGTCCAAATAAAATGTATGGTTTAGCCAGTGGTATTTTTTCTCAACAATAAAGTCTCGGTTTTGATCGTTGAACTATGGTTATGTAAGATGTTAACAAGGGCAGATTAATCAGTAAGCAAGGTATAGACACAAGCTTACTTATGTTTACTTACTAACTTGTAGTGTACAATTCACATGGGCTTCATTTCCAACATGGTGAAAAGCGAGTGAAATTATGTCATACAAACACGTAAGTAAGCACAGGTAAGCCCATGCATACCTTGCTTATTGGGTAATTCATCCCTGGATGTTAGTATTAGGGGAAACTGGATGAGGATATACAAAATGTTCTGCACATTTTTACAACTTTTGGTTAAGTCTAAAATTATTGCAAATTAAAAAGTTAAAAAAAAAGAGGAAAACTATAAATAATATACACAACGTGGGCAGCAGCCAAACTTCAGAGATCTCCTAAATTATGAGCTGGTATTTTTCTACCAGAACTCCAAGTTTCACAGCAGTAAGCTCTATGCTAATAATATACTTAAAACACAAATCCACTGCCATTGAATTGATTCCAACTCATAGCAACCCTACAGACAGAGCGGAACTGCCCCATAAAGTTTTCAAGGAGTGCCCGGTGAATATGAACTGCTGACCACTTTGGTTAGTAGCCATAGCACTTAATCACCATGCCACCATGATTGCCATGCTAACATGCCACCAACCCGCTGCCACCGAGTTGATTCTGACTCATAGCACGCAGATACAGAGATCTCTAAATTGAGATTCTGACTGCTGAAGAGCAACTGTTTGAATCTTTCTAAAGACTAAGCTCTTCAGTAATAGTGACAGAATGTTCTTGACCTCTGATAGTACCTGGCACACAGGTATGCAGTTAAGTATCACCGAGAAACAAATGAGCTGACCTCCCCAAAGGAAGCTGCACCCCAAAATGAAGGACTCAAATTTATTCTATTAGCAGAAGGAAAAAGTAAGCAAGCAAGTACATACAGTTCAAGTTAACCTTTGTCAGAGGTTACCTGGGCTTCAGGCCCATCTTTCTGGAGATAATCTATGACTCTTGTTGACTTTCCTTTATCTCCTTGTTTGGACCACTTCATCAATGGTAGGAAGGGGGAGTCAGAGAAAAGGACTCTCAAAATAACCATCTCTATGGACTGGCAAGAGCACTGAGATATCATTCAAGGGTAATCACTGATTAACACATCCTATGTACTGTATGAAAGAGGCCTCAAGGGGAATTGACCTAGGTTTAAAAATAGCAGAACTGAAAACTGTGCTTTAAAAACAGTGCTTCTAAACAACTGTTGTGGGTGGAGGCCCATCAGGGTAACCACTCTGTGGAAGGCTCTGAACGATAATGCTGCTACTATGACTCCAGATACTTAGAGGCTTCTTCACAAGCAGCTAGCAGAGCCACTAATGTCACAGAAATAAGACAAGGACTTTTCGGGTTTCTTACATATGCCTGCTTCTGACCAGATACAGACACGACAGCATGATCCCTCACATCTGGCTCTGAGTGGCATTAGCTTACTACCCCCAAGTGCAACCCAACTGCCTTCAATGGTGATTCCTCACCCATTGTGGATTTTCAGGGGGATCTCTGAAGGCAATCTCAAATAAGCCTTCTGCAAATGGTTTGAACAATCATCACTTCTTGGGATGCAGTCTGTGGGTAGGGTGCTGAAAACACCAGGCACATAACTCTAGTCACCCATGAGCTGTCTTGTCTCTCAAGGTTGATTGGTCTTTGGAGATCTGCAGCTTGCTTTCCATTCCCCACAGCCCAGCACAAATAGTAAGTTCTGTGCACCACCTAGTTTCCTTAGTTCTTTAACCCTCAATATGCAGAAAATCAGAGATTATATGACGATCCAAAGGCTATAGATGCCTGTGTTGACTTACGACAGAGATGTTTTAGACTGAGATGATCATGCTCTCTGCAGTGAGGTAGAAACTGATTCAAACTCTGCCGCTAACTAGCTAATGGTTAGTGACATCAAAGTCACTTCATCTGTGTGAACCTGAGAGCTAGTCCCACCACACACATCTCACACAACTTCCCTGTAAATGGAGCTAATCATGTCTACTTTCCAAGGCTCCAAGCTTTAAACAGGCTCTTGGCAGTCAACAAATAGCTATTACGTGTCTTTATTTAAAATAGGATGATTTTGACAGATGCTTACCTCTCTCAGAGTTGGCTTGCCGATGAAGAAATCTGTGTTTTTGCTGCTTTTGGGTGGGTTGAACTTGGGATTCAGAAAAGCACACCCATTGGCGATGGCCTCCAGGGGAGCCGGGCCCTCATACGGGAATCCAAGTCCAACAAACAACTGCAAGACAGAAAAACACACGAAGTGCAAACAACAATTAGGACTGTTAACCCTGGCTCCCAGGAGACCATGTCTGCTGTCCACTCAGGTGAAAGCCCCAGAGGCTCTGGAGGGGGCCCCAACCCCTCGACTTGGGGTGAAGAGAAATCAGCTTACACCAGGGTCTGAAAAACACAACCAGGGACCTGTAAAGCCCCATGAAGCCACCCTGCTCATTTTGTTCTTCAGTTCTGCTGAAAAAAAATAATGAAATAAGTATTAGGCGAGTGGAATGGAACAGAAAGGTGGGAGTACTAAAAGAAAAAACAAATAAACAAAACAACAACAAAAATTAAGACATAACAATAACCTTTCTGTGACTCACCAGGAGACATGACTGGAAAAACGCTTAACCAAACAGAAGGTTTCTTCATCGAGCTGAAGGAACAACAAGCTCTTTCACCACGCTGGGCAGAGGGACAGAGAGGTCACTTGGTGGTCTGATTACAGTTCAAGTAGAACTGCTTTCAAATGATGCTAGGTCAGTAAACACAGGTTCACATAATGGGGTTTTCACTAGGGGACACCAACATCTTGGTTTTTACTTTCTCTCAAGGGGGGTAGGGCAGGACATCGAGTTTTCCATCAACAAGGCTGCTGCTTTCTCTGGCCACCAGCCCGTGCGTTTCCCCACATCTGCCAAGAGATGGCAGCAGAAACACACTCCAACTCCTCAGGAACCCCAGCAGCTGACAGCAGCTGTGACAAAGGGACTGGCCGCTACTCAGTGGCACTGATTCCTCGATCCGGAACTAAATACGCTTCACTGCATATCCTCACCTGAGGATTTTTCACACTGCCTAAAACTCTGGGTTAGTGATGGGCTGGGTCCTGGTCTGGGCTTAGTGAGATGGGCATTCTCCCACTGAAATGCTCCAGGTCCCGCACGGCACCTCAAGTGACAAAGGGGAACTAGCCCAGAGCACCACTGACACCAGCCACTATGCTGACAAACACCCACCCACACAGCCAGGCCTCCAGAGTGAAGGATACTGCTGAACCAGAGGTAGCTGTGTGCTGGAATCGCCTCTCCACAGCGTCCCTGCCTTCGCAGCTGCGTTAACTGAACGATTATTTACAACAGTTCTGCTGAAGAGTACCAAGTCCAAGGGGCTGGGTTACCTGGGCAACCCTCTGAGAAGCAGGTGGGATACCGGATGAATTCCAGTCTGAACACTGAGGATGGCTCCCACTTGACATATTAAGGTAATACAGACCCTGTAGGACTATCTGAGGCAAGAAACAAAAATCTCAGGTTTTCTGGAGTCTCTGTATCCCATAACTGAATGTTCTTTTCCCATAGAATAGGGAACTCAAGTCTCCCACCCTGCTTTTTCTTTTGAGGGATAACTTTTCACTTCCACCCAATTTTGAGATCCCTTGGCTTCAGTGTCAGAGAGGCCACTGAGAAAAAAGGCTGAGGGACCAGGCAGAGCTCTCACTACTAACCAGTTAACCAGAGGCTGCTGAGTCAGTTCTGACTCACGGTGACCACACATGTGGCAGAGAAAAATTGCGTTCCGCAGGGATTCCAATGCTGGTTTTTCAGAAGTCGATCACCAGGCCTTTCTTCTGAGGCACCTTGCGGGTTGACTCAAGCCCCCAACCTTATATGTTAACCATTTGCAACCTTCAGGGACTCAACTCCCGCCACTAACAACAACAGCAACGTTGCAGAGCCTTGAATTCTTGGCAACCATGTACGACAGAGCAGAACTAGGCTCCATAGGGTTTCCAGTGGCTGGTTCTTCAAAAGCAGATTGCAAGGCCTTTCTCCCGTGGTGTCTCTGGGCAGACGTGAACCAGCAATATTTCAGTGAGTAGCCAAGTGCTGGTGGGGTAGTGGTCATATGCTACATCTGCTCACTAAAAGGCTGGCAGTTTGAATCTCTGCCAGGTGCTCCTTGGAAACTATGGAGCAGTTCCACTCTGTACTCTAGGGTCACTATGAGTTGGAATCAACTTGACAGCAGCTGATTTTTTTTTGTTTGTTTGTTTTCTTTCGGTAGTTTTTTTATTCTTATTTTTATTTTTATTTAACATAACTGAGTGAAAATGTACATTCACATGTAAATTTACATGCCCCCCTATATGCAGCTTTCACTGCTCTCCCTGTCCGGTGACTGCACACCATTTCTCTCTGCTCCATACATGTCTCATCCTCCCAACAGTCTCCTTTCCCCTCCCGTCCGTCCACTCCCCTTCCTCCAGCCAGAGGTCAGCAAGATGATATCCTATAGATGTATAGAACCATAAAGTGCTTCCAATATATGGTTACTCTGCATTGCCAAGTCCAATCCATTCCTGTCCAAAGAGGGGAACTTTGTTATAATTTATGGGAAAGGGCAGCATCAGGGAAGGGGGCCATGCTCTCAGAGGAACCCCCAAACCACTGGACCATCAGTTGAGGTCTTTTAGTGGAGATCTCATGATGCACCTCTTTTTATTCTTGTGTTGCCAGTGAGGCACCTCTCTGTGAGCTCTGTCGTGGCTATCACTGGTGGTGGCCGGGCACCATCCGGTTCTTCCAGTCCCAAGTCGATGTAGGCACCCACTCTTGTGGGTCTCTCTGTCTTCTCAGTTGTCTTTACCGCATGCCATTTTGGCCCTCGGTGAGCATCCGTTCCTGCTGAGTTGGGACCATTTGCTGTGTCCTCGGATGGCAGCTTGGCAGCTTTTAAGACCCCAGACGCCACTCACCAATGTGGGGTGCAGAGAGTTCTCTTAGCAAAACGCTAGTTGTGCCAATTGGCCAGGAATTCACCTCCCCGCCCCCCGCCCCAGCTACTCTATCCTTGAAGTATTGAGTTAAGAGGGAAGGAGTACTCAAGTTATGCTGAAGTCCACTTAATGTTGTTCTTGTTCCAAACGTGTGCTGTCACCGCTTTCTCCCAACTAGATTTCTAGTAATTATCTAAACTAAACCCTCCCCCCTCCCCCTCCCTCCCTCTTCTCCCTTGCAGCTGTCAAAGAGTCTTTTCTTCTATACACAAGTCTGTTTTTGAGATCTTATCGTAGAGGTCTCATACAGTATTCGTCCTTTTGTTGCTGACTACTTTCACTCAACATAATGTCTTCCAGTTGAAACCAGGTTAGGAGATGTTTCCTGGAATCATCGTTATTCTTTATCATTGTGTAGTGCTCCATTGAGTATATGTACCACAGTTTACCTATCCATTCTTCTATTGTTGGGCATCTGGGTTGATTCCATCTTTTTGCTACTGTGGACTGTGCTGCGATAAACATTCTGGTGCATGTGTCCGTTGGTGTGAAAGGCCTTGAATCTGTAGGATATATTCCAAGTAGTGGAATTACTGGGTCAAATGGTATATCAATATCCATTTTTTTAAGGAAGTGCCAGATTGCCTTCCAAAGAGGCTGGACCATTTTGCCACCCCACCAACAGTGTAGGAGGGTTCCACTTTCTCCACAGCCTCTCCAGTATTTGTTGTTTTGTGTTTTCTGGATGATGGCCAATCTTGTTGGGGTGAGATGGTATCTCACTGTTGTCTTGATCGGAATTTCTTTAATAACTAAAGATCGTGAACATGTCCGTATGTGTTTTTTGGCTGCCTGGATCTCCTCTTTAGTGAAGTGTCTGTCTGTCTCCTTTGCCCATCGCTTAATTGGATGGTTTATCTTCTTCTTCTTGATATTTTGTAGTATCTTATAGATTATGGAGATCAGGCGTCAGTCTGACACACAGAGTTGCCAAATATTTTTTCCCATTCTGTGGGTGTTCTTTTAATTCTATTAATAAAGTCTTTGGATGAGCAAAAGTGTTTGATTCTTAATAGCTCCCATTTATCTATTTTCTCTTCTGTTGATTGAGGTTTCTTTGACAGATTTTGGAGTCTGTCCTCATTGTGTATTAAAACTTCCATTGTTGTTCCTACCTTTTCTTGGATGAGCTTTATCGTTTTAGGTTTGATATTTAGGTCTTTTATCCAGTTGGAGTTGGTTTTTGTATAAGGTGTAAGATATGGATCTTGATTCAGTTTACTGCAGATAGATAACCAATTTTGCCAGCGCCATTTGTTGAAGATACTGTTTTCACCCCAGTTTAATGTCTTAGGGCCTTTGTCGAATATCAACTGTTCATAGGCAGATGGTGTCATCTCTGGGGTCTCAATTCTGTTCCATTGATCGATCTGTCTGTTCTTGTACCAGTACCAGGCTGTTTTGACCACTGTGGCAGTGTAGTATGTTCTAAGGTCGGGTAATGAGAGGCCTCCCAGTGTCTTCTTCTTCTTTAGTAGTACCTTACTTATCTGGGACTTCTTCCCTTTCCAAACAAAATTGGTGATTTGTTTCTTGATCTCATTAAAAAATGATGCTGGAACTTGTATTGGGATTGCATTATATAAATAAATTGCTTTGGGTAAAATAGACATTTTCACAATGTTAAGTCTTCCTATCCATGAGCAGGGTAGGTTTTCCCATTTATCTAAGTCTCTCTTAGTTTCTTGTAGTAAGGGCTTGTAGTTCTCTTTGTAAAGGTCTGTTGTTTCTCTGGTTAGATTAATTCCTAGGTACTTTATCTTCTTAGGGGCTATTATAAATGGTATTGATTTAATAATTTCCTCCTTAACAGTCTCGTTGTTGGTATAAAGGAATCCTACTGATTTACTTATGTTTATCTTGTATCCTGAGACTTTGCTGAACTCTTCTATCAGTCTGAGTAGCTTACTTATAGATTCCTTGGGGTTCTCTGCATATACAATCATATCATCTGCAAACAGGGAAATTTTAACTTCCTCTTTGCTGATGCAGATGCCCTTTATTTCTTCGTCTTGTCTAATTGCTCTGGCTAGAACTTCTAGCACAATGTTGAATAGGAGAGGTGACAGTGGGCATCCTTGTCTAGTTCCTGATCTCAGGGGAAAGTCTTTCAGTCTCTCTCCACTCAGGATGATGTGGGCAATGGGCTTTGTATAAATGGTCCTTATTGTGTTGAGGAATTTGCCGTCTATGCCCATTTTGCTAAGAGTTTTTAGCATGAATGGGTGTTGGACTTTATCAAATGCCTTTTCAGCATCAATGGACAAAATCAGGTGATCTTTGTCTTTTGTGTTATTTATGTGGTTAATCACATTACTTGTTTTCCTGATGTTGAACCAGCCTTGCATCCCTGGTATGAATCCCACTTGGTCACGATGGATTATTTTCTTGATATGTTGTTGTATTCTGTTGGCAAGAATTTTGTTGAAGATTTTTGCATCTAGGTTCATGAGTGATATCGGTCTGTAGTTCTCTGTCTTTGTTGGATCTTTCCCTGGTGGCTTACGTATCAGGGTTATGCTGGCTTCATAGAATGAGTTTGGGAGTACTCCATCCCTTTCTATACTGTGAAATAGTTTCAATAGTATTGGGGATAACTCTTCTCTAAACGCTTGGTAAGATTCTGCCGTGAAGCCATCTGGGCCCGGAGTTTTTTTGGTTGGCAGTGTTTTGATGACCTTTTCAATCTCTTCCTTTGTGATGGGTTTATTAAGTTGTTCTGCCTCACGTTTTGATAATTTAGGTAGGTGGTATGAGTCAAGGAATTGGTCCACTTCCCCTAGGTTTTCAAATTTGTTAGAGTACAGTCTTTCATAGTATTCTGTTATGATATTTTTGATTTTTGTTGCATCTGTTGTGACAACCCCCCTCTCATTTCTAAGTTGGGTTATTTGTTTCCTTTCCTGCTTTTCTTTAGTAAGTTTAGCCAGTGGTTTATCAATTTTGTTGATCTTTTCAAAAAACCAGCTTTTGGTCTTTTCAATTTTTTCAATTGTTTTTCTATTCTCTAATTCATTTAGCTCTGCTCTAATCTTTATGATCTCCTTTCTTCCGGTGCCGAGGGGTTCCTCTGTTGTTCTCTTTCTACTTGTTCAAGCTGTAGAGTTAGTTCCTTGATTTGGTTTCTTTCTTCCTTCCAGATGTGTGCATTTATGGAGATAAACAGACCTCTGAGCACTGCTTTGGCTGTATCCCATAGGTTCTGGTAGGAAGTGTTTTCGTCCTCATTGGAATCCATGAAATTCTTTAATTCATCCCTGATTTCCTCTATAACCCATGTTTTTTTGAGCAAGATGTTGTTCAGTTTCCAAGAGTTCCACTTTCTATCTACGTTTTTTCTGCTCTTCATTTCAACTTTGATGGCTTTATGATCTGAGAAGATGCTTTGCAGTAATTCAACGTTACGGATTTTGTTGAGCATTGCATTATGGCCTATCACATGGTCAATTCTGGAGAATGTTCCATGTGCACTGGAGAAGAAGGTGTAGTTGTCTGCTGATGGGTAGAAAGTTCTGTATATATCAATGAGGTTTAGTTGGTTAATTGTGTCAATGAGGTCTTCTGTATCTTTACTGAGCTTTTTTCTAGATGATCTGTCTAGTAATGAGAGTGGAGTGTTAAAGTCTCCCACTATTGTTGTGGAGTCATCTAACTCTCTTTTGAGCGTAGTCAGTGTTTCTTCGACATATTTAGGTGCTCTGACATTAGGTGCATAAATGTTTAATATAGTTAAGTCTTGCTTGTGTACTGAACCTTTCAGCAATAAATAGTGTCCATCTTTGTCCACGATGGTGGATTTGACATTAAAATTGATTTTGTCTGAGATTAGAATTGCCACCCCTGCTCTTCTTTGTTCATTGTTAGCTTGATATATATTCTTCCATCCTTTAATTTTCAGTTTGTTCCTGTCTTTAGGTCTCAAGTGAGTTTCTTGTAGACAACATATGGATGGGTCGTGTCTTTTGATCGAAGATGACACTCGGTGTCTCTTTACTGGAGCATTCAGTCCATTCACATTCAATGTAATTATTGATAGGTATGTGTTCATTGCTGCCATTGTGATATGTTTATTTTTATGTTGATGTTTTCTCTGTTGTTCTTATTACTCTGTTCTGAGACACTCTTTTTTGTGAGTTGATTTTTCACCTTTTTCAGAGCTGGTTTTATAGTTGTTGAGACTTGTGTGTTAGATTTCTTGAAATGGTATGATACATCTTTGTTGTGCTTTACAGCTGCCCCTATGAACCCCCTTAATAAACTATTTATAAACCCAATTTTAATTCCTACCAGTCTGGTCATCTTCCTCTCCATCTGGAAGGACTATAACGACTGTAGTACATCCCTCTTTTATTATGATGACACCATAGTTTTCATGATGATCACTGGATTTCTTCTTTCCAAATCAAAGCTGTGATTTACTTTGGAGTCTTCCCTAAATGACTATTGAGTAGTGTGTCGTTGTAAAATATAAAGTTAGTGGTTTCGTTCTTCTAAACCAAAGCCAAGAGCTTCTTTCAGTATTTCTTGTAGTTTGGGTTTGGTTTTTAGAAAGTCTCTGAGTTTCTGTTTATCTGGGAATGTCTTAATTTCATTTTCGTATTTGAAAGACAGTTTTGCAGGATATATAATTCTTGGTTGGAAGTTCTTCTCCTTCAAGACTTTGAATGTGTCGTGCCACTGTCTCTGTGCCAGCATGGTTTCTGCTGAGAAATCTGATGAGAGCCTACAGGGTTTCCCTCTGAATGTTAGCTTTGCCTTGAGTCTTGCTGCCTTTAAGAGTTGCTGCTTATGTTTCATTTTGTTAAGCTTGATTATAATCTGTCTTGGAGTCTTTCTTTTGAGATCTATGTTGGGTGGCGTACGATATGCACCTGAGATGTCTATATTCTCTTCCTTCATGATTTCTGGGAAGTTTTCTTTCAGCAGCTCAGCAACAATACTCTCTGTGTTCTCAGATGTCTCACCCTGTTCAGGGACTCCAATTAATCAAAGATTGTTCCTCTTAATAGAGTCCCACATGCTTCTTAATGTTTCTTCATTTTTCTTGCTTCTTTTTTCTGATTTCTGCTCATAGACACTGGCATCAGTAGCTCTGTCTTCCAAGTCAGAAATTCTTTTTTCCATTTGTTCCATTCTGTTTTCTTGGCTTTGCATGGAAGTTTCTATGTCTTTGATTTTCTTCTCGATCTGTTGGATTTCAGAGTACTGGTGTTCCATCAGATCGACCAACTTGCTTAATTTTTCATTTTGTTCTGCTGCATTTTGTATAAGGTCTAGAAGGGCCCTGTATATAATCAATTTGTATTCACTTCCTGATGCTTTCATAAAAGTTTCTTCATCTGGAAAGCTCCTTGGTTGCTTTGTTTGGGAGCCTTCTGAAGCCATGAGTGATTGCTTGTATGCCACAACTGTCTGTTGCTTTTTCGGTCCCATGTGAGTATACAGAGGCTGGAAGAGATACTGTGAGGATGGATTGCAAATGTTTCTCTAGGCTGTCTTCAAATGTAAAGCAAAAGGTATCTGACTGGTTCACAAGTCAGTTAAGTTTTGAGGTGTAGAGGTCCCTCTTCTCATCGGACAAAGTAAGCGCCACTGTATCCAACCCCAGATGATAACAAACTAGTTCAGAATACAGAACTGCTACTGCCCTGGTGGCCTCTGCTGACAGGGCCTAGCTTTATCCAACACTGCGTGGAGTACTGGTTTTGTGATAGGAAAGTGCCCTCTGTGGGCAGGCTCTGGCTCCCAAGCTAAGAATTAGGTCCAGCTGCGGCCACCGTACCCAAGATGCCGTCCTCCACACAGGCAGCAGACAGAGGGGCTAAAGGTGCTGAGAGGTAGTGATGCCTCTCTTTCTGTTGCAGGGCCCCCAATGTAGGCAGCACTGTGCAAAATCACTACTTTTCTGACGGAGAAGGGCTGTCCCGTTTGCAGGCGCTGGCTGCCAGGCTAAGAACGAGGTCCCGCTAAAATCTCGGTACCAACATGGCGTCCGGCACCCTGACCACGGAGTTCTGCACAAACCCCACTGAGGCAGCTACAAAACGAAAGGCTCAAAGTGGCTAGATTAACAGAGTCCCGAGCCTGGCTCTCAGAACATGGGAATTTCGCCTGCCTATCCCCCCAGCACCGTGTCTGAGTCCAGCCGCTGGGCAAGGCCCAGCTCCGCCCGCCAGCCGAGACCGAGGAAAAAAAAGTCAGAATGGTGCGTTTACCTTCCGTCCGTGAGAGCCGGGGCTAGCCAGGAGCGGGAGTCAGCGAGAGAGAGCAGGTTTTTCACTGAGTGGTATGAAGTCCCAATTAAGCTGATTTTTTTTTTTAAATTTAAATTGTTTGCACCACTCAGGGAAGGACCTTGGATTAATTTTTACCAGAGATCAGTAATTGGCCGAGCAGGAAGCACGCCAGCAGGAGTCTGAAAGCCGTAGGACAGATGGGGATCTCTGCTACCATTTGGTGGCTCCTGTTCCTGGATCCCATTCTTATTATACAGCCAAGAGAAGAGAGATGACCAGAGACAACTGAGATGCACACAGGGTTGTGTGTAGCTCAGGGTTAGAGGCAGGGGGCCTGACAGCGGCAGAAAAAAAATGACTACTAGCCCTAAGATCCTAGCTCTATTTAATACAGAGATTGTAGAGTTATCATTCCCAAGGGTACCCAAAGCCCTGTGAGCTGCCTTCTCCATCAGACTTCAGGAAGGATGTTCTGGTTCTCCAGGGGAAAACAGATGACCTCTATCAGACGATGGCTGGACACACAAAATCACAGGGTTGTCAGATCTTTCTAAGACTCTGAGAAGAAAGGTGCTGGAGGATGCAGATGGGGTCTCGGCAGGCTTTGCCAGAGACCTGGAGCTCAGGTTGTGTCCTGACCTCTGAAAATAAGGGCCTGCCATGAAGTGCTGATACCTTCATTAACTCTAAATTTCAAAGAAGAATTCTGGAGGAAACGCAAGAAGCACAATACTTTTATTTAAACAGAAAATCTTGGGAAAAAATTTAATTAGCTTCTTCAGACCAACCAATTTGAACCCATTAATTAAAAGGATTGGAGGCTGTTGCTTAATGGACTTGAATGAGACCTAGGTTTAATTATATCTGAATAACAATTTGCACCATCTCTTCGGTGCTGCTGGCACTGGGATATCTCAGTATGCATAAAATAAACACTTGGACTAACTCTCCAAAGCCTCACAATTTTCAAACGAAGCTAAAGCAAATACCACACAACTCCTTGGCAATGGGTTTTCTCATCACACTAATTAGGATTGCGGGAAATGCATTACTTGGAAACACCAAAATAACAGTTTTTTTGTCATTTCTGTCAGTGAGTACTTTTTTCTCTGCACTTTTTTCTCCCTCTCACTCACTGTGTACTCATCTCATTACCTGTGACATTACAACAGAGCAGATGGATTCAGGTCGAAAAGTACATTTGAGGTTTGAATGTCAACAGTGTAAGTAGATAGGGCTCATCACCACCAAAGGGCATTCTGGAAGCTTCCATGTGCTTATGGCACCTTAGCCCCATTAAATTGCTGTTTCTCTAACTCTCTTCACCTCCCATCATTCTTCCTACTTACAGGTGTCCTTCACATGGGTTAGTGGATGGGTTGGGGGCACACTACACAAACACAATCTATGCTGATGCTTAACTCTTCAGGAGAACCTGGGCATGTTTTATTTATACTCTGACCTTCAGAAGCCCGGAGTCTGACAAGGAGATTCTAGATGATGGACAATCTCATGGCTACAATTCTGGCTCTATCAGGGAGTATTCTAAGCAGAGTGGTCACATGCTCTAAAACTGGATTTTTAAACTAATACTAAAGAGAGAATGGATGAAGTCACATACATGTTACTTGTGACACAGGAATGGGACATTTTTTAATTTATTATGGTTGAATGAAAATGTACATTCCCATATAAATTTGCATGCCCACCTATATGCAGCTCCCACTGCTCTCCCTGCCCGGTGACAGCACACTCTTCCTCTCTGCTCCATACATGTCTTATCCTCCCAACAATTTCCTATCCCCTCCTCTCCACCTGCTCCCCTTCCTCCAGTAAGAGGTCAGCACGACAATATCCTACAGATGCACAGAACCATAAAGTGTACACATGATATGGTGCCAAGTCCAATCCATTTCTGTCCAAGAGTTGACCTCCATTATGATTTATGCTCTCAGGGGAACTCCAAGGCCCGTAGATCTCAGGGTGCACCTCAACTTTGTGAGCTCCATCATGGCTATCACTGGTGGTGGCCGGGCACCATCTGGTTCTACTGGTTTCAAGTCGATGTAGTCACCTACTCACGTGGGTCTCTCTGTCTTCTGGGTTCTCTTTCCCCCATGTCATTTTGCTCCTTGGTGGTCATCCATTCCTGCTGAGCTGGGACCATTTCCTGTATCCTCAGATGGCAGCTTGGCAGCTTTTAAGACCCCAGACACCACTCACCAATGTGGGGTGTAGAAGGTTCTCTTAGAAAAATGCTAGTTGTGCCAGTTGGCCTCGATTTCCCCTGAGGGCATGGCCCCCGGCCCCCCACCAGGAATGGGACATTCTTATACATGGACAAAGAGCCTGGTAAGACCGCTCAGAATGTTACTTCAGGTGAAAGGAAAAAAGGAGATATTTCAAATTCTTCAGGGGAGCCCTTAACTCATGTAAAAATGACATAGTGGGGGCACTGGTGGGGCAGTGGTTAAGTATAAGGCAAACCAAAAAAGGTTGGCAGTTCAAATCCACCAGCTGCTCCTTGGAAACCCTGTGGGATGGTTTTACTCTGTCCTACCTACAGAGTTGTTATGAGATGGGATTGGCTACATGGCAATGGGCTTTGGTTAACCTCACAAGCGGAAAGGAGAATCAAGATCAAAAAGCCTGACGCTGATGGCTATGAGGTGGGGGTCAGACTTGCCTCTTTCTTTTCCCACTGTAAACCAATTCAGACACCACCTGTCCCTCCTTCGGCACTCTCCACTCCGTAGCTGGGTTCAATAATTCATTGCGATGGCCACACAGAACTTTTTGACAATATGCATAATTAGGGGGCTTATTCGGGAAGTAATAGCTAGAGCAGTGGTTAAAGTGATTGATTGTTAAGTGAAAGGTCAACGGTTCAAAACCACTAGCAGCTCCAAGGGAGAATGATGCAGCAGTCTGTTTCTATAGAGATTCACAGCCTTGGAAACTCTATGGTCTTGCTAGGAGTTGGAACTGATTCCATGGCAGTGGGTTTGTTTTTAATAGGTTACAATTCAAGTTCGGGAAAGCTCAGGATATAGTTCTTTCATCAGGACTGTATTTTCTCAGTTGTGCCTGCAGCACACCTCTCTCTGGCCTCTTGGCCTGGCCTCTGCCCTCTGCCCTCCACCCTGCTTTGACAAGTGTTAAAAACGACTCTGAGCTTTGCTGATAAGCACCTAGAGGCACACTGTCCCACCAGTAAGCCTCACTGCAGCCCTCTGGCACTGGTCTAATACCTGCCGTCTACTGCTGTCTTCCATTGGTAGCTCTTCTCCCTGTATTCTGGATACAGTTGGTTCTCAGCACAGGCATCTTGCTTCCAAAGGATGCCCTCCACTCCTGGCTCTTCTTCCTTGGTAGTGTCTGGATCCTCTCTTTTTGCCTCTGGGATGGCTCATTTTGAGCCTAGTAGGATGGCAAAACTGACTAATCCCCTTATCAGAGTTTTATATACCTTGCTTGCATGGTCCCACCACCACAGGGGTATCATATACCTTATTTATAGTATTAGCAAGCTATGCAATCCCCTTTGCCGGCCACAAGCACCTGATTTGCATAGTCTTATCTAGTCATGTGGTGGAAGTTACAAGGAATACAGCTAGAAGGGCCATCTAAAATAATTTACTGGATTGCAACATATAATAAAGGCAGCTCTTGGGAAGACTACACAAACCTGGTCAATTTTCAGTCACTCTTGATGAGAAACATCAAAGAAATAATCCAAAAGGGGATTAGTTTAAAATAACTAAGTTAGTAGGGTAGTTCAGATGAGATTAGTTTAAATTAACTAAGTTAGTAGGATGGCTCAGAGGAGAGTTCGGGCAATGAATCAACCTTTGCTTATCGAACACATAAAGTGATCAGGTCAATGTGGTGACTTCAAAGCACAGGCTCTGGGGTCAAGGAGACCATGTTTTGAATCCTGATTCCATCATTCATTAGCTCTGCAACAGCTGTAAACTATCAGATGCCTTTTACTGTGGATTGCCTGAGGCCCACTGACCATCCATTGTCTCTAGCTATGGAAACTTAGACAAGGTAAATACACCAAACCCAACCTGACCCGACCCGACCCAACCCAACGCAACCTGACACAACCCGTCCCGACCCAACTCGACCTGACCTTACCCATTCCTGTCAAGGAGATTCCACCTGCTAGGACCTTGACAGGATAGACTATAACTGCCCATACAGTTTCTATGGCTGTAATCTTGAGGGAAGCTTGCTGCCACATCCTCCTCCCTCAGAACTGCTGGTGGGTTTCAACTGCTGGTCCTATGAGTGGCACCCAAGTGCTTTTACCACTATACCACCAGGGCTCCCTAAGTTAACACACCCAAAACCCACCGCCAACAAGATGATTCCAATTCACAGAGACTCGGTAAGAGTTTCCAAGGAGTGCCTGGCAGATTTGAACTGTTGACCTTTTGGTTAGCACATATAGCACTTAGACCACTACCCTACCAGGGTTTCCAAGTTTACACAAACACCCTAAATTTTGGTCTTTTTAGGTGTAAAATGAGGAAAATAATAATGCTTGACTTAATAGGGGTGTTGTGAGGATTAAATATTTCATGGAATGTACACATACCAGGGTTTGGCACTTAGTAAACCTGCAATAAACAGTAGTTTCTGTTCAAATCCAGGCTCAGCTTAATGTAGCTTCACACATATGACATAATATCACTCACCTGATGTTTAGGTGTGCATGAGTTGTGCTTGTGGCTTTTTATATGTGGTTTAGCACCTGCATCTCTATGAGATCTCACTGTTTTATCTAGTACTTTGACTAAGGACTCTACAAAAAAGGAAGGACACCTATCAGAGGAGAGAGGTGGCATGGCTTACAGTGGCTGCCACAGGGCAAGGCCAGTCCCATCAGTCAGATGTCATTGCTAAACCTTACCTGTTTGTATTATGGATTGGGAATATAATAGTCATATAAATACTGAGAATCGTTACATCTTTTGCCAGTGAGTAACCCTTTTACATCTTTAAAAAGGACTAGTAAAATGGCTGAGCATGGAGAACAGTTTACTGCTGATATGTGAAGTTTTCATGCGGCCTGGAGGGACACTTTCTGGCCACTCATCTTTCCCTATGCACCTGATGACACCAGAAGGAACCAGAGGAGCCAAACTTTCTCTCTTCTGCAGGGGTGGATTACCTAAAAGGCAAGGTATGCCTGGGCTTACCTACTAACCTGCAGCATGCCAGAGTGATGAGGGGAAACTCATGTGAAACTGTGCACTACAGATGAGTAGGTAAACACGATTAAGCCCAGTATACCTGCCTCCTACAAGTCTGTACACATCTTGCTTCATGGTTAGTCTGCCCCTAAATAGCCATGCAGGTTGGCTGGATCATCTTTTGGGCTCTATGAGCCCACAACTCATACTACTTGAAGACTTTCTTTTAAAGGGATAGAGGACTAAGGAGACAAAGACAAGTACACTTGTTAGGAGCGCTTAAGTGCCCAAAGTTTTTAAGACTAGCTGTTATACCAAAGAGTACTTCTTGGAGACCAGCTTGCCAGGACAGTGCCCAGACATCCAAATGCCCTTTTAGAAGCAAAACGTAACAACCACACCAAGACCAAAAGTTCTGGCACTTCAGTCATTTGAAAGCCTCAGTACACAATCAAATGACAGACTTTACATTGTAAACTCATTAATTTGGAGATTAGGGTATAGGAGAAAAGTTGGATAAATTTACAACTGGAAATACTGACTGGTCACCATTGTGTCAGCACAAAACACCAATTCACTTCAACTCGAGCATCATGTCCTTAGAGGAACCATTGCTGGTCAAGGGTCTCTCACCCAGATTCCAACTCAGCTGTGAGGCAGCACCACATGTAGCTTACCAGCCACCTAGGCCTCAGCCTCCACATCACTAAAATGGGGCCGTAATGATATAATAGTACCAAACTCACAGGACTTTTGTGATTGAGAGAGACAATCCACAGATGGTTTAGCATGAGGCCTGGAACATGGTACCAAAAACCCCAACCCGTTACTGTGAAGTGGATTTTGACTTACAGTGACCATAGAGGACAGAATAGAACTGCCCCACAGGGTTTCCAAGGAGTGACTGGTAGATTCTAACTGCAACCTTTTGGTGAGGAGCCAATTTCTTAAGCACTGTACCAGCCGGGCTTGAAAAAGTGACTGTTATTTTCACGGCAGTAGGCGCCACAACACCACAAATGTATCAAGTATGCTACGACGATACTGACAGTCAGCTCCTGTCCTCTAGGCAAACTTGTTTTGGCCATTTCATTAGCTTCATAATTTTCAATGCAACATTTTATGCAATGTAATTTTTGGACTCACTATTATGGTGAGGTTTTACGTATCATTATTTTTAGTAGTTAACGTGCTTGGCTGCTAACAAAAAGGTTGCAGGTTTGAGTCCACCTAGAGGCATCTTGGAAGCAAGGCCTGGCAAACTACTTTCAAAATATCAGCCACTGACAACTCTACGGGGCAGAGTTCTACTCTGACACATGTGGGGTCGCCACGAGTCAGAGTTGACTTGATGGCAGCTTATTTTAAAAACTTGTTTATCTTTCATGTTATTGTAATTACTTGTTGACCTGTTAGCCCCCTCCACCATGCGTTATGGACAAAACTGTCTGAGTCATTCCGGTGTCCACAAGGTCTAGAATAAGACCTAGAATACATTCAGTGATTAGTATATGCTTGTTGGCTGGCAAAAGAATCCAGCACTCAGGTGTGTCTATGAGGACAGGGTGAACATTTTGGTGTGTATTTGGGTGTGAGCTGTACTTTGAAGGTGGAGGAATTACTGAATCATGTCTCTCTGTATGTTCTTCACTCTATATGCATATATGGGTCAGGGAGAAGAAGAGGAACGTTATGTGTATGTGTGTACAATTTTTTCCATCCAGGTAGAATGGGATGACTTACTCTATTGACCACTAGGCAGAAACCTGACTGAGACAGTTAGCTGTGGGCCCATGGAAACTGGTATCTACGCCAGAAGTGGAAAGTGGATTGTTCCAAGTAAGTATGGATGCTCTTGTAGTATCAGTCAAGGCCCTGGAGATGTGGACAACCTCACTGAGAGGTGGCACTGAATACAGAAGGGAAGGGTCCCTTGCTGGGGAGGTCTTGCCAATCTTGCCTTGGATTGACGAGAACAGGAAGAAACTGCTTACAGATAGACACCTGGTCCAAGATCCCAGCTGCCCACTGGGTTTCATCTTATACTTACTGCTTCGTTCTTTACATGATTACCTGAACGCCTTCCACAAGCCAGGCACTGTCCTAGGTACATGGAATGGACCTGTAAATAGGATAAACTAAAGTTCCTCTGTTCCCAAACCCACAGCTATTGCTACTGACTCAATTCCAGCTCAGGAGGACTCTGTAGGACAGAGTAGAACTGCCCTACAGGGTTTCCAAGGCTGTGAATTTTTACGAAAGCAGACTGCTACATCTTTCTCCTATGGAGCAGCTGATGGGTTTCAACTACTGATGTTCTGGTTAGCAGCTAAGTGCTTTAATCAGTGTACTGCTAGAGCTTCCTGGTAGCTGCCTCAAGCCCTGGTCTTTTGAGACAGGTTATGCAACCACAAGCAAGCTCAGTGGGGAGCGCCACAATGGATTCAGGGGTCAGGGATGAAGATGGGCTGGGCTAGACTGGGCTATGGGCTTCATATACTGTATCTCTGCCAATTTCTCTTGGCTTCTACATGAGTTACCAAAGGTAACCCGATGAGCAGACATGGCAGGGTTGCCATGAACACTCCAGTCTTGGAGGAGGGTGAGCAGAGGCTGCGGGAGGGGAGGCATCCTGCAACTGTAAGAGCAGCACCTCTTCCCCCAGTTTTCTGCAGCCAGAATCTGTTCTTGACTCTTACTGCAGAAAGGGAGGCACCTATTCCAGCTCATCAATCACCCTGGTCCACTCTAGATGCTTCTCCACCCCAGGGTGGGATACAGATGCCTTTCCAGTATCTAGTATGGATTACTAAGCTTCACATAGAGAGACTGGGAAGGGGACAAGAAGAGGCTAACATCTGGAAGATGGGGCAAGATCATGTTAAAGGAGACAAGATTTGTCACAAATAAAAATGTGCCACCCTAATGAGCTCTGACCTGGCTGTCTTAATAACCATTTTGTGCCCAGTGGTATGTAGTGAGACAATGAACTTTTTCAGCCTCTGAGGGTTTACTGGGAAGTTGCTGTACCCCTGACAGTATGTGTTGCCACACTGCAGGGGCCTTTATGACTGCTTGAAAATGTACAAACAATTATGCGCTGCAAATTACTGTTTTTACAGAGTCTTGTAGGAGATGCCTGAATTTTTGGTATGTAAAACAGAATTCTGAAAATTTTTGTTAACACATATGTATCAGCTGACTCTGGTGGGGTCTCTGTGAGGTAATTAGTGGCACTTCATATGTACCATGAAGCACTTAGGGTAGATTTGTGGGAGGGAGAAAGGAAAAAAAATACTACCTAGCAACAATTCAGACACACTCAGTGAATACGCCTGCTGCTTCTGTGAATGAAAACACACTGTATCAACAAAAAATTCCAAGCTGAAAATAATTAGGTCGCCAAAGGGTTACACTGTGTGCCTGGCATTTGCTGGACCGAATGACTTGTCTGGTGCCATCTGATAAATAATGAATTCACTGATGACATTCATATTCCTGTTAGAAAGGTCTTTTAAGTTTGATGGCTCCCCAGCTCTTTTAGCCCTGATTTTCATTACACTGAATTCCTCTTGTCTTCACAGCTCTTTGCAGCATAAGCCGGCTCACGATGCCCGGGCCCCTAATGGCATGCCAGGACAAAATTCTGCTGAGTGGAGGCTTTCCTGGGCTGGGTGAACAGATGCAAAGATGGTTCATAAAGAAAAATAATGAGTCAGAAGCTGATTAAGCATCAATCATTTCTATATGTCTCTGAATCTCTTGAGGAGCCAGAGAGCTGCTTGCCTCTCCAATAATGAGCTGAGGAGTGTGGGACTCTCATTCATTCTGCAGACATCGGCCTCTCTGCACCTCCAGCTCTCCACCTCCAACGCCGGGTGGAATAAATCGTTTTTAAATTGCTCCGAGACACAGAAGAGGGAGCTAGAGGCAGAAAGGGTTATAAATACAAAGCCTGACTGGTCTTCAGTGTCATTTTTCAAAGCCCAAGACTCAATCCTTTCAGTGCTTGCTGCTTGCTGTGTTCCAGGCAGAAAGGAAGACTTGGTGATACACTGCCTCATTTTCATCACATTGGCCAACTGTTTTAGCCATAATTCCTTTCCGAGTATTTTAATACATTTTTGTCAGAAGAACAGAAATCCTGGTGGGGTAGTGGTTAACAGCTGAGGCTGCTAACCAAAAAGTCACCAGTTCGAATCCACCAGGTGCTCCTTGGAAACGCCATAGGGCAGTTCCACTATGTCCTTTAGGGTTGCAATGAATTGGCAAATAGGCTTATTTCAGTTAGGTGAACAGGCACCCTGTAATGGGACCAGTGACACTCTCTGAACTCACATGTTTGTCAAGAATGGATGTCGTATCCCTTGCACCCAAGAATTCAACCAAGATCTTGAGTTTAAGGCAATCCCTGACACTGTGGCTTGCAAGCCACTCTTCTGCCCTGTCCTGGACATTAGGGATCTCAGTTCTGACAGCTTTCTCATTCTCTGACAGGGTTAGTGGATGGTAGGGAGTAGGGTGCTTTTGAAATTTACAAGGCTGAGTAAGACATCCATGAGGCTTCGTTAATAGAAGTGTGTGAAGCAGTAATGACAAGCTGCTGAAAAACAGCTGTGCCAAATGTTATTTTAAAGGAGCTATTCCCATAATCTTACAAAGGGACAAGTAAAATGAAGCAAATGGCAAAAATAGCATTGTGGATAATAGGCCTTGACATTCTGATGACTAAAATGCCCACTTGAGAGGAAAGGTGAATGTGAATCACAGAGTCACCCCAGATCACCATATACAACCATCAGACTACACAAAAATGTCCGAGGAAAAAAAATGTTAATTAAAAGAAACAATGTCTCTGGCCAAGGAGCTAACAACTTTTGCTATTACATTTACAACACTGTACAAACGACTTGGATCTAGAAATGATCAACTGGAGAAACTGAGGCAGGAAGGAGCTGTATATTCATCAGCCCAGTGGGTGCCCATCAGGTATTCTTGAAGTTGGGCATTATTTGTGAGGATAGTCTGCTGAGAATAGGAGACCCTTGGTGGTGTGTGGTCAATGCATTTGGCTGCTAACCAAAAGTTTGGTGGCTCAGGTCTACCCAGAGGTGATTCAGAAGAAAGGCCTAGCAATTTTTTTTTTTTTTTAAATTCACCTCTGAAAACCTGAGGGAATACAGTTCTATTTTGACATCCATGGGGTCGCCATGAGTTGGAATTGACTTGATGGCATGTGGTGGTAGGCTGAGGACCTAGCAGATTCTGTGACTGGAATACAAAAACCCCACAAAACAAAAATTGGGAGCTGGGATCAGCTCCAAGTCTTACTTGGAGGTAACTGTAGGCAAATTGAGGTAACAAGGTAACTAGGGGTAAATCGAACTTGGCAAATTCTTTCCTTAGCTATAAAATAAACAATAATATCTTCCCTGCCTGCCTCTTAAGTCTGTTGTGAGAATCAAATAAGACAGCACACAGAAACACACTTGCTAAAAGCCATATGCCAGACAATGGTGAGAAATCACTAGCATGCCACACAGGCCATCTGGTCAGTCTTTCTCCCTACATTGAAAATAACAAAGTGAGTTAAAGTTGAAAAAGTCACTACTAATAATAAGCTTTCCTAGGTTTTAGAAAATACAAGGTAAAGATCCTGTTTGTTTTTACCCACTCTTGTATCCCTTGCACAAAGCCTGGCCCATAAAAACTGTTCAATTAATATTTGCTAAATTCATAAACAAGATTTTATTAACAAATTTGATCTTAGTGAAGATAAAGAAGATCTTATTGTGGCAATCAGCCAACTAGACTTCATCGACATATATAGAACTTTTCACCCAGCAACAGATGAATACCTTCTTCTCCAATGCACCTGGAACACTTTCCAGAACAGACCATGTGTTAGGATGTAAAGCAAGTCTCAGCAAAATCCAAACCACTGAATTATTGCAAAGCATCTTCTCATACCATAAAGTCATAAAAGTTGAAATCAATAGCAGGAAACACATGGGTAGAAATTTGAACTCATGGAAATTGAACAACACCTTACTCAAAAATTCATGGATTATAGATGAAATCAAAGATGCAATAAAGAAATTTATGGAAGCAAATGAGAACAAACACATATCCTACTGGAGTCTATGGGATATAGCAAAAACAGTGCTCAGAGGTCAATTTATCTCCATTAATGCACACATCTGGAATGAAAAAAGGGTCAAACCAAAGAATTAATCCTATAACTTAAACAAATAGAAAGAGAATAACAAAAGAAGCCCTTAGGCACCAGAAAAAAACAGATAATAAAAATTAAAGCAGAACTAAATGAATTAGAGAAAAGAAAAACAATTCAAAGAACTAACAAAACCAAAAGACAGTTTTTTGAAAAGATCAACAAAATTGATAAACCATTGGCTAAACTCACAAAAGAAAAACAGGAGAGAAAACAAATAACCTGAATAAGAAATGAGGTGGGAGATGTCACAACAGACCCAACCAAAATCAAAAGTATCAGAATACTAAGAAAAATTGCACTCTAACAGATTTGAAAAGCTAGAGGAACTGGACAAATTTCTAGATTCACATCACCAACCAAAATTATCACAAGGAGAAGTAGAGCCACTGAGAAAACCCATCACAAGAGAAGAAAAAGTAATAATAATAATAATAAAAAAAACTATCAACCAAAAAAAGTCCTGGCCAAGACAGCTTCACTGGAGAATTCTACCAAATGTTTAGAGAGGAGTTAATTCCAATACTACTGAGGCTATCTTTCAGTATAGTAAAGGATGGAATATTCCCAAATGCATTCTATAAAGTCAGCATAACCCTGATACCAAAGTCAGGGAAAGAGCCCACTAAAAAACAAAATTACAGACCATAGGGTTGCCATGAGTCGGATCCGACTCGACGGCACTTGGCTTGGCTTTGGCGATCACTCATGAACCTACATGCAAAAATCTTCAACAAAATCCTAGCCAATAGAATTCAACAACACATCAAAAAAATAATTCATCATGACCAAGTTGGTCTTTTGTACAGACGACAAGACTCTTTGAGGGCTACAAGGTTAAGGAGAGAGTAAGAGGGATGTTCATAGATAGTCAATAGGTATTTGGTTAGGTGAAGGGAATTACAGTATTCATAAATGGGCTACACTATAAACTGAAAGGTTTTCTAAACTCAACCCAACATTTCAAAGGACAGAGTAGTAGGGACAGGGGTTCAGGGACCATGTTTTCTGGGACCTCAACATCAATTTGCATAACTAGTCCTTTGTTAAGAGATTATTCTGCACCCCATATTGATGAGTAGTGTCTGGGTCTTAAAGGCTAGCAAGCTGCCATCTGAGGTACACCAAATGGTCCCAATCCATCTGGAACAGCTGATGAGCGGGAACATCAAAAATGTGAGGAAAATCAGTCCAAGAGACAAGAGGACCCATACGAATGGGAGACTGCATCAGCATGAGACCAGAAGAATCAGATAGTGCCCGGCCACCACCAAAGGCAGCCATGATAGGGGACACAATGTTGAGCCTGTGAGGCAACACAAGACAAAGAGAGGTGCAGTTCAAGAACTCTACTAAAAGGCCAGAAGTGATGGTCAAATAGCCTGGAGGGTCCCCTGGAACACAGCCCCTGGACTTGCTGCTGGCCCTGACCTGAAACCAGTACTGAAGTCAACTCTTCACACAAGAATGGAGTGGACCTGGGGACACAGAGTGAGCATACATATGTGTATTCTATGGTTTTATACATTTATAGGAGGCTGTCCTACTGGTTTCTTTCTAGATGAGAGTGAGGAAGGTGGAAAGCATGGAACAGGTGCTTGTTAAGAGGATACTAGAATTATGCAGTGAAAAGTAGGAATGTGCTGTGCTGTCACTGGGTAAGGAAAGCAGATGGAAATGTAGTAGGTGGGCATGCAAAATTGATTTGAACTGTACACTTTCACTTAATCATTGTCATCATCATAATAAAAAGATTTTATTAATCAGCTTGAGAGAGCTTATCTAATACATTAAAAGCCCAGCCAAACCCCAGACCTGAAACCAGTACTCAGGTCAACACTTCAAAGAAGCGACTGGACTTGGGAACACAGAGTGAGCATGTGGTGTGTGTACTTTATACTTTTATACATTTATAGGAGGCTATCCTACTGGTTTCTTTCTAGAGGGAAGAGTACAGGATGGAAAGGAGGGGACAGGTGTTTGTTAAGAGGATACTAGAAGAGTGAAAAGGAGGAATGTGTGGTCACAGAGTGATGAAAGGGAGGAATGTGTGGTCACAGAGTGAGGAGAGCAGATGGAGTTGCAAAGAGGCAGGTATGCAAAACTGACTGGGATTGTATACTTTCACTTAATCACTAAAAAAAAAACCCCAAAACAAAAAAACAACAACGACACAAAGCCAGCCATCTCTACATGGCCAAACCAAACCAAACCTATTGCCATTTGTGTTGATTCTGACTCACAGCCTCCCTAAAGGACAGAGTAGAATTGCCCCATAGGGTTTCTAAAGAGTGCCTGGTGGATTCAAACTGCTAATTCATGGTTAACAGCTGTAGTACTTAACCACTACAACACCAGGGACAAGCATGGACCCATTTCCAAGTACCTAAACTTCATTTGGCACTTTCAGAGTGTATATGAGGTCCCTGAGTGGCACAAATTGTTAAGCTCTAGACTGCTAGAGGGTCAAACCCACCCATATTCTGCCCATGTCACTGATGATGACTCACTCACTAATCACATTTTATCTTCTGCTATTTTCCCAACATTTAGACTAGCTGTCTTGGTTTCTAGCTTACTCCTTGATTGTCGGCCCCAACTCCACCACCTGACTCTCCCTCTGTCTGTCCTGAACACCAGGTGCATCACCTCCCCTCCAGATACACCTCAAGAAAAGGCCTGGCTATCTGCTTCTGAAAGGCCACAACTTTGAACACTCTATGGAGCACTTCTACTCTGCACATATGAGGCTGCCATGAGCTGGATGTAAATAGCAACAAACAATAACAGAAGAGAATTACAGAAAGTATACAAAGTGTGAACTGGGCTGGACACTGGCTGGACTCCTCCACCCAAAGCACCACACTATCATGACACTTCTGTGTACAATACCTCTCAACTCTCTAGTGGCTCTGCCAGCCTCCTCCTCCACATGGCCTGGATTCTGCCTATGTCACTGATAGTCACCCATTCTCTAATCAGATTTTGTCTTCTACTATTTTTCCAACATTTAGACTAGCTGTCTTGGTTTCTAGCTCCCTCCTTAATTGCCATCCTCAACTCTGCCACTTGACTCTCCCTTCTGTCTGTCCCGAATGCCAGGTGCATCACCTCCCCAATACCTTTCATTTCCTGCATGTTTCACGATGCCTTCTTTGCTTCCTGAGCTGCAGTGATTTTTTTCCCTCCTCTGAAGTTATTCTGTATCCAACATACTTGCTAAATGAGAATGTGTGAGGAAAAGCTGGTAGGGGGACTGATTTCTTGAAAGCAGTGATGGGGGTGAGTTAAGCACTTTCAGCTTACTGTATAAGCTCTGCTCTCCATGCCAGGGACCTATCTTTCCTGTTTGGGGCTCCCTAGCTTGTTGCTTGATCCATGGCCTAGAGTACTCCACCACAATTTTTTGATCAACTAAGTGGACAAAACTGTAGGCACCTCCCTCCACAATTCACTTTTAGGCTACAGTGAGTCTAGAAAACCACCACCCAGAAATGACTTAAAGAGATACTGCAGCACTGAAAAGGAAACAAGAACAATTTTGATCACCACCTTGGAAGCAACTAGAAACAAACCTCTAATGAAGATCACGGTGAAGTTTTACAAATGACTACAGGTTTACCTTGGTTTCTCGGAGAAGAAACTGCAGGTCCCGGCCACTGAGGATACCGTGATTTTTCACATAACTGGGAATATTCTTGGTGCTAGACCCATAGACTGTTGCGTGTACTTCCATATATGTGTGAATAATGTCCAAGTAGATCTTCTTGTTCTATAGAGGAGAGAGAACATGATGTTTCTCATTTCTTTTCATTCACATTAACAACTTGTTGTCCTGTAAATGGCAAAACTTATCCTAAGAACTGGAGACCATGAAGACAAAAATCTGGCTCCTGAAATTCTTAATAAAGAACAAACAGACAAACAAAAAACCCACCCAATTTGGGTAGATTATGAGGGCAGAAACAGTTATATTGCTGGTCTACAACTTTGCAACATATATGGCAACATATTACTGAACGCCAGTGACAGCTTACAGCCAATTGTTTTGAAGTATCATCCTCACTTTGCAATTACCAGAGACCCAACACACTGTTTTTAGCTCATCTTCCTTTATGGGGGAGGAAGTTTTGGAAAGGCAAGCCCAGAGAAGTCAGTCAGTTGGACTAGAATATTTATCCAGAGATGCTAAACTGCCCCTGAGGAATACAAACATGCCAAGCTCTTGCCAATATTTCTAGTAATGATTAACTCATGTTGTCAGAACTAGATCCCAGCTAATTCAGCTCATGGGGAGATGAGAGTTTCCCACAATACATATTGATTAACTTGGCAGCTGGAGAGATAATGAGACTACCAAGGTAGACAAAGGCGAGAAAAGATTAAGTGTACAATATGATTAGCATGGAAACGATCAAGAGTAGTTCTACTATTCATTAAGATTAAACTCCTTTTTCTGAATTTGTAGGCCTGGATTTTGAGACATTTATCTCTATCAAAGTCACCTGTGGAAAATGGGTAACATTTACCCAAAAGCAAGGATTAGGAGGCAAGGAGGGGAAGGGAAGCTAGGTCAATGGAAATAGAACAAACAGAAGAGAAATAATGAGAATGCTGATACATTACAATAATCACGACCAATGAGAATACTCACACTGTTAAACTTGTAACCAATGAGAATGTTGATGCATTATGAAAACTGTAACCAATGACAGTACCAATACATTGCAAAAGTTGTAACCAATGGCTTGAAACAATTTGAATAAATATTCTTAATTTGGAAAAATCTTGAATTGGGTAAAGTCAATTACAATTCATAGCCACATGGGGAACCTAATTTGTTAAATAAACATTCACCTAAAACACAGTATTATTAAAAAATCAAAACAAACAAAAAAATACTCTGTAAGATGAAAGCAAATTCACTTTCTCTTCCTGAAACATGTCATATTTCCTAGCGACTAATTTGCACAAGCTGGATTTTGTGGGTTTTTTTTTTTCAAGTTTGAAAGATCCAAGTTCTGTAAAATTTTCCAGTTGTATTAAAGTGGGACACGGTTTTCCCATCTGAAGTCTGTTTGCAGGCACTCCGGGTAAATCCAACAATAGCTGGCTTTGTGAGTGAGGGCCACAGGGATACCAGAGCCACAAGATCAGCAGCCACAGAGTACAGAAGAAGGGGGAACCAGGAGAAGTGGGGAAGTAGTACTTTTCTAGGGGTGTGGAATGAATGACGGGTTCTTCAGAGTATAGGTCATGACCTACTCCTTGCATTTCATTGTAACAGTGGAGAATGCTACATATGGCTCCCAACTTTGGGGGACAAGAAAAGATGGTTTTCTCAAAATTAAGCTTAAAAAGGCTTCAGGATTAGAAAAACTGCAGTGTTCATGTTCACTATGAGGATGGTTTTGTTCAGAATCAAGTGAATCTATCTCTGCACCCAGATGTATGAATAAAATGAACACTTGGACTAAAAGTTTAATTTCATGTCATGTTTCATGTGGCTGAGAGGCAAAATTCATTATTTCAGAAACGTGTACCCTTGAATTAGTGCAGAGGTGACTACACACAGTTTAGAAACTGTGAGGTCCATCTGTAGCTTGTGCTAAAATGAGGATCATGTACTGGGTGATGTGCTCCCATAAACACTACAGCCTAGAAAACCCCGTGGGGCAGCTCTACTCTGTCACATGGGGTGACAGGAGTTGAAATCAACGTGATGACACCTGCCAACAACTGCGTATAAGTAATGCAGAGCTCTGAGTGGTGCAACCAGCTTGTAAGTGACTACCCATCTAAAGGATGGCAGTTTCAACTCTCCCGGAGGCACGGTGTAGGAAAGGTCCAAATGAACTGCTTCCAGAAAGACACCAGCCAAGAAAACCCAGAGGAGCACAGTTCCACTCTGCAACACTTGGGGTCACCATGAGTCAGAATCAACTTGATGACAATGGGTTGGGTTTTTTGGTCTATGATTGGTCCTTGTGCTAAGTCACTGCTATGTCCTGCCCCCTTACCCCTCACAGGAACTCTAAACCCACCCATGTCCCCTGGCAAGTAGGAAAGGGTGCTCTGTAACACAGCCTCCTTCTCCTGCCACAGCTGACCAGCCCAGGGTATGTGTCTGACATAAGCTCCATTATAGGCTGGCCAGCAGCTGGTGATGGGCTGGCCAGGCTCAGGAGGGTGAGCCGAGTCTATCCGTACTTCTTAGAGACTTCTGAATCTGCACACAAATTCACTTTCAGCGCTCTGTAGGCTTTAGGGCAAAACGGTCACCCAGGGCTAGTATCTGGGCATCTTGGGCCAAACAGCAAGTTCTGAGGAAGCTAGCTGCAAGTTTTTGAGGGGTGGGGATGAGAAGGGAACCAGATAAGAACTGAGAGAAAGAAGGAAAAGGGAGGACACACAGCCACTTGGTAGTCAGTGGGATCCAGGCAGTGACCAAGAGACATTAGCTCTGTGAACACGAGAGATGGAGAGACAGCAAGAGTGAGAAAATGTAATGGAAGAAGAGTGAAGACAGGGCTCTGAGCTGTATCTACTATCCACGCCACCTGCAGCTGTTCCCCAGACTCCCCAGGTCCTTCTGGACCCTCAAGATAACAGCATGGGGGCTGGTAGTTCAGTGGTAAAGTTTTTGCCTTCCAAGCAGGAGACCTGGGTTTGATTCCTGGCCAGTGCATCTTATGCTCAGCCACTACCTGTCTGCCCAGTGGAAGTTTGTGCATTGCTATGATTCTCACCAGGTTTCTGCAGAGCTTCCAGACCAAGATGGACTAAAAACAAAGGCCTGACAGTGCACTTCTGAAAATGAGCAGCGAGAACACTATGGATAGAATTGTGTGGTCCATGGGGCAATTCTACTCTGTCTATAGGGTAACTATGAGTCAGAATAGACTCAATAGCAGTAGATTTGGGTTTTGGTTTGTTAGGGGTACAGTACAGGATGGGGCAGCATTGCTTTCCGTTGTACCTGAGGTCCCCATGAGTTGGGGACCAAGTGGACACCAGCTAACACAACAGCAATGGCATAGTAACAGCAGCTATCAAAATTCTACCCAACGCTATCCCGTAAGTTTGAGTCACTCTAGGTGGATTTCAGTCAAACAGACCTGGTTGCTCTTTTTTGGGGGAGTGGGGTTGGCATATCTGTCCTTTATACAAAAGGAGACATTTCCCTGTGAAGACAGCATAATGGTTCCTTGGCTGTCCTTACTTCACCTGGTTCCTGCCCTGGAGAAGAATATTCACTGAAGACAGGCTCAAAATTAGGATTCATTAGACTGAATGCTTGTGAAGAAAATAACATACAAGGATACTGATGTATTGTCATCAAATGCCAGAAGAGGTTGGAGCGCCTTGAAGTATAAAAAGGTGGCAAGTTTGGGCAAATATAAAGAGGTACATGTGAAGGCTAATAAACTCTATGAACTTCTTACTATTAAAGCGTGGTAAAATCTGAAAGTACAATTTACCTTCAAAGAAAAGTGTCTCAAGCATAACTAACGCTGGAAGCTGATGTGACAATTACATGACTCCACCCCAGCTCTCTTGTTGCCACTTGTCAGAGTTCTGTAGTAATCCAGCGAGGTGAGCCAAGCTCCCAGCTCTAGCAGTAGAGGGTGGCAGGAACCACTGGTACCAAGTCACCTGCAATCCCACAGCCCGAACTCTCACTAGAAGTTAAAGAACCCAGAGGCATCCCCAACTCACTCATGTCCTGAATTTTAGGTCCATATAACCAACTGCCTCCTAAGCCTCCCCACCTGACTGTTCTGCAGGCACTTCCAACTCAACAGGTCATCACTTTCCTTCTGCAGATCAGTGTCCCCTCAGATGATCCTGATATGTAGCTGGGGTTAATCTTTCACCTAGGTACTTGCCCCAGAAACATCAGGGCCTTTTAACTCCACACTTGTCATGCTCCCCACCACAACATTCTCTCTCTTTCTCTCATACACACACTTAAACATGTAACTACAAACACACATACACACATATCCGCAAACATGTACATTCCCATACACACACCAAATGAGTTACACCATTGTGCTGACTCTGCACATACAATATCAAAGGGCTCTCCTCCTCCCCAGGTCAGACTCCTTGCTAACCAAGACTGCACCAGGATCGCTACCACCAGCTTCAGAATGTCTCCCTCACCCTTGGCCCCCCTCTCCATTCGCTCTACTCACAGGTGCCAAGGATCTTTCTCGATGGCAGCTTTGATCTAGTTCACTGACCAATGACTGGTGAGCTTATCACCTACTGAGGAACAAAATAATAAAAAGACCATCATTTCCAAGTAGCACTATTTACCCTGAGCCTAGCAGTGTTAAACCCTTGTGTATACTGGTATATACCAGTACCACTCACATTTTGTCCACCTCTGTGGTTTGTAAGTATGCTTCTGCAACATTTTTTAGTACATGCTGGCATCATGGAAGGGACTTTTGTAACCCTGTATCCCGGAAGGGTTACACTGTTGGGTTGGGAGGTTACTGCCGGAGGTACTGCAGCTGAAGAGGGGCTGTGAATGACTCTGGTCTCTTTTTCCCCGTCTGTACAGCGGGCTAAGGCTTGTAAGTACACTCAGCCCACCGTATCTGTAGGTTCTGCATCCATGGATTCAGCCAACTGCAGATCAAAAATATCTGAAGAAGAAAGTTCCAAAGAAGAAAAACCTGAGTTCACTGCACACTGAGCACTCTGTTGAATGTGTGTGAACGAAGTGATGTGTAAGCATGTGGTACTGCAGTCTCTCACCATTTCAGTCTTCAGCTTCTCTCAAACACTCATCTGACCTCACAAAGACTGAGAAGCATTTGTTAAATGCAAGCATTAAGAACTGTTTACTAGGTATTATAAGTAATTTAGAGATGATTTTAAAGTATATAGGAGAATGTGCCTAGGTTACATGCAAATACTATGCTACTTTATAGAAGGGAATTGAGTATCTATGGATTTTGGTGTTCTCAGGGGTCCTAGAACCCATCCTCTGTGGAAACTAAGAGTTGATTGTATATTTGTTGTTTTCTTTGTGTTCCTGGAAGGTACAGTGTTAGGTAATATTAAATACCTAAATTATTATCAGGCAAAATGCACTGTAAACTCACATCCTTGATGTACTTCATGGACACTGGTACAAATACGTACTAATTACATTTTGGGGCTGTTTGGAATTCTAAACAGTGAGATAAGCCTTGTAAGGATATTTACGGTTTTCTTTGTGTTACTGGGTAGATACAGTTTTCAGGCTTAGTTAATATTCATGTGAAAACTTGTTTTTAGGAGAAATACAGTAAAAACACATATTGTAGCATCCTTGATGTACTGCATATGTGTTCTGTGCAATTGTCAAGGACCTATCTTAAGGTTTCTGAGCTGGAAGTAGTTGTTTTTAATAAGAGGCAATTTCTTGCTGTGGTAATATTTCCATGACAGCACTTTCTTTTAGGGTTTCAGTTTCACAGGAGGCTGGAATTATGCAATATTTCCCCTTGTGTATTCTCACATTGGTTTGGAGGTAAAGTGTCTGTATTATTCTGTTGTGATGACTCAGGTGGTGTGTCCACTTTGCTGGGCCATGATTCACAGTGCTTTGGCAGTCACGTAATGATTTACTTTGGTATCTTTGTAATGACGTAGTCATCTTCCATGATGTGACCTCACATGACCAACCACTTAGTTGTAAAGGCAGTTATGGAACGGTGATGGGTGCCTTCATGTATTACCTGCTACTCTCAAAAGTACCATTCTAGAGAAAAAATTTATAAGCAAAAACAATTTTTCCCCTGTCTCATTCCATCTATCTTACCTCCAGACTTCACTGGTATATATGAGTACCACGAAATATTACTTTAAAAAACCATACACAGATTACCAACACTCAGTAATTGGGCATGCATTCCATTTGTGGAAAAAAATTATAAACATAAAACAATTCATCCATGAAAGGGTTTTTCCAGGTCTTTACATGCCTGGACTCATTTAAATCTTTCAGCAATATGATGAAGTACTCTCATCCACATTCCACAGGTGCACTGGCTTCCTAGGGCTGCCTTAACAAAATCCCACATGCTAGGAGGGGGTTATAAGGGCAGAAATGTACTGTCTCCAAGTTCTACAGGCTGGGTATCTGAGATCAGGCTGCTTGCTGCACTGATGCCTTCTGAGGTTTTGAAAGGGAGTCTGTTTCATGCCTCTCTCCTAGCTTCTGGTGGTTCTTGACTTGCGCCACAGCATCACATGGTATCCTTTTTTCTCCGTGTCTGTTCTTTTTTAGAAAGACAGTATACAGACGGAAGAAAGACCCACCCCACCCTGGTATAAAATCAGCTGCTGTTGAGTCGACTCCAACATATAGTTTCTCTACGTCACAGGAGAACTGTGCTCCATAGGGTTTTCCATGGCTGCTTTTTCAGAAGTAGATCACCATGCCTTTCTTCCAGTGCTCCCTGGAGTGGACTACAAACCTCCAATTGTTTAGCTAGCAGCCAAGCATGTTGACTATCGGCACATGACCATTTTTTCAAAGACATTCTTCACAGACAAGGGTCACATGCACAAGCACCAGCGGTTAAGACTCCAGTGTTATGTTTTAGGGGGATGTGCAATGCAATGCAGGAAGGCCTGGTGGCGCAGTGGTTAAAAGCTCAGATGCTAACCAAAAGTGAAGCAGTCTGAATTCAATTCGCCAGCCACTCACTGGAAACCTTACACAGCAGGTCTACCCCGTAGTGTTTTACTCTGGAGGGTTGCTATGAGTTGGAAGTGACTTGCCAGCAAAGGGTTTGGGTTTTTTGGTTTAACTCAGTTCATAACATGTGGGAAAGCTGATGTACATCCACATGGAGTGATTGCACATGCAAGAGAAACCACAGAGCTGAGATTAACATACAGGTGGCTTGGCTCCAGAGTCTGTGGTTTTCATCATGGTTCTGTTGCTGCTTCTGCAAAACAGCCTTGCATCCTGGGCCAGGAGATATCTGAGGCCTGTGCCCTGCTGGCCTCTCTAGCTGTCTGTCACTCCTCAAGGGCATGCCCTCCCAGTCCTCTTAATGTTCTCGTCACTGCAGCACTCCTAGTTTCCCACTGGTTTTTTTCTTCTACTTTGGGACCTTACACATTCACGTACCTTGTCCCCTCTACCTGCAACATTTTTCATTTCTCCTTCATTGGCTGTCTCCCTTTATCCTTTAAGTCTCAGCACACCTCCCTTCCTGAAGCTACACGAGGGCTCTACCTCCTGAAGCCCCAGCACCTGGAGTTGACCTTCCTCTCTGTCCCTGCAGCACACGGTCACGAGCCCTGTGGTTGTCCAAGTCGCCCTCTCTGTTGACCACTACTCCAGCACCACCACATCCGGGACCCAGTCGCTCTCACACAGCCCGTGAGCAGGCAGGAGAGCTGCACTCCTCACCACCAAAGGCTTGACAGGAGCCCCTTCTCTCGGCACTGTACATTGTCACCTACTGTGTTGGAGAAACACGGCACTGAGGCTTCCCATATTAAGCAAGTCCCTCCTTGCCTTTCCCCAACATACAGAAGGCCTAAAATGGGGAGAAACATGCAGGGGTAAGGATAGTTTCCAGCATTCTGCCCTTCCATTCTGTGGGTCATTTAAGCCTGCAGTAAAGGGGACCCCATGGGACTGGTTGTCCTGTTGACCCATGAACCAAGACAAGATCACTCCCTAGAAAGCTTTCCCTCTCTGACTTAAGATACTGAAATCTGTTGCCAATGGGGTTGACTGTGACAGACAGTGACCCTACAGGTCAGAGTAGAACTGGCCCACAAGGGGCAGCTGGTGGATTTAAACTGCCCACCTTTTGGTTAGCAGCCTGAACTCTTAACCACCATGCTTACAGGCTCACAGACTTACTATTTTACTAATGAGGGATATAAATTATTTTCCTTTAAGTAACACAAGATCACGTAATATGTCCTGACCAACAGTAACCATGAAAGCCCTTTACTAATTACCCCTGCTACTGTTGCTACTCGCTGCCATGAAGTTGGCTCCTGACTCACAATGACCCCGTGCCCAGCAAACAAAACACAGCTGGGTCCTGAACCATCCCCACAATCAGCTGCAGATTAGACTATTGTGATCCACGAGGTTTTCAGAGGCTAACTGTCAGAAGTAGGTCACCAGGCCTTTTTTCCTAGTCCACGTTAGTCTACAGGCTCTGCCAAAACCTATTTAGCATCAGTGAAACACACAAGCCTCCACAGACAGATGGCTGATGACTATGCACAAAATATCCCTGGTAGGAACTGAACCCAAGTCTCCACGGGGGAGGTGAGAATTCTACCACTGAACCACCACGGCAGCTCTTTGGATGGCTGAGCTTGGACTTGCCAACTCCACTGAGGAAGATTCTGTGAACCGATCTTTACTCCAGGCCTCCACTCACTCTGGCAGCCACCATCTCCTGCTTGAGCTGTTGTCATCATCCTGAACAAGCTCCCTATCTGAATCATGACACAAGCCTTACACGCCTTCTCTGATTTTCCCGTCTGTTCTTCCTCCTGCTCAGTCAGTGCCCACACAAGTCAGGCTATCTACCATCAGACTGGGAAGAAACGTACCCAAGGGTGTATGGGGCTGCCTTCTGGAAGTGCATGGTATTCACTTTCCGTAAGGTGAGCGAGCCTTGGCCAATGTGAAAGAGGCTACGGGAGGGAGCTATGCAGATAAATGATCCTTCTCTGTCTTCCGTCAGTCTTCCGTGAACTATGCCAAGGTACAGTTTCTCCCTGTGAACCTTCTAGGGAGCTCGGTGCACCCAGTGAACATGCTGGGCTAAGCAACCTTGGGAAGCAGGAGCCCGTGTGGACACACATTCCATCCTAAAGTACTGCGTCTCTTCTTGCCTCACTTCCCTGTTTCCTTCACCTGTACTTCCCTGGCCTCGCGTCCCCCGCCTCAGTAAAACACGCCTACCATAATCTTTGCCTTTCATAGCTCTCAGTGGATCTGCCTGCTCTGTCCAGACCCCAGTTCTCACACAACAAAACTGGCTCCCTGCCAGTGAGCTAACAGCCACAATTTTACCTAAGGGCATACTTTAATAAAAGACAAAAAAATAAAAGTGGAGTAGCAAAACTTAAAAGCTGTTATTTTAGAATTGATTCATCTTCTTTTTAACACAGCTACTAATATAAGCTTCTCTCAGGAGTTATGAGATAAAAAGAACGTAGGAGAGGGAGGGAGGAAAGCAAAAGGAAACTACTTCACCTGCCTGCTCCTGAAGCCTTAAACTGAACAAGGATGAAAAAAAATCTTTTATTCTAAGAGGTGAGTTCTAAAGTGCAAATCTCTGTGAAAGTCAGCAGTGAAGGAGAAACAATTTACATTACAGAATACTTTAAAGTGTGTACAGTCCTTGGCTCATACCTCAAGTCATCACCCAAGGTTAAGGCAGATGATGGGGGAGTTTTTACAAGAGACCTGGTTAAGTGCTCGGCCGCTAACCAAAAGGTTGCCAGCTTGAAGCTACCAGCAGCTCCACAGGACAAAGATGTGGCAGGCTGCTTCCATAAAGGTATACAGTCTTGGAAACTCTATTGGGCAGTCCTACTGTGCCCTGTAGGTAGGGTCACTGTGATCTGGAATTGACTAGACAGAAGTAGGAAACTCTGGTGGCATAGTGGTTAAGCGTTACAACTGCTAATCGAAAGATTGGCAGTTTGAATCCAGCAGGTAGAGCATGGAAACTCTCTGGAGCAGTTCTAGTCTGTTCTATAGGGTCGCTATGAGTTGGAATCCACTCGATGGCAGTGGGTTAGGTTTTGTTTGTTTGTTTGTTTGTATAGACAGCAATATGTCTTGAGGGAAAATTTTTTACTGTCCCACTCAGGTCTTGTAAGGCTCTAGAAGATGCCGGGAAACTACAACTTCCAAAGACTGTCCTTGTGCTCCCACTTACCTCTCTAGGAGAAAAGCCACACCCCAGACCCACTGGTATTGAGTTGATTGTGACTCATAGCTACCTATGGAACAGAGTAGAACTGCCCCACAGAGTTGCTAAGGAGCAGCTAGTGCATTTGAACTGCCAACCTAGTGGTCTGCAGCTGTAGCACTTAACCACTATGCCACCAGGGTTTTCTCTAGGAGAAAAGATGGTGCATAGAAGGAGAACTTTGATGTCTTTCCAATAGTTGGATCTGAGCTCCCACTACGGGGCCACAGGTGACAAAAGGAAGAGAATCTGCTGCTTTGTGCTGTGCTGGGTCCTGCACTGACCACTGACCCCATCTGGCATAAACTACAACTAATCCAGGGCAGTGGGCAAACAACTGTGTGTTAGGCTTCACTTACGCATGGTTATTAATTAATGGTTCTGTAACCCGCCTACATTTGAGTCTGAGAGTAAACGACACAGAGTGGGAAGAGAGTTAAGTGAGAGGGAAAATAGTCACAAATACTCCACTTAGTAGGCTCTACTCTCTGGTGGCTGGAAATTGTGGCCTCTGGCCTCAAGGAAGAATTTGGGAGATTTATGAGGCCAAGGAATATTATGGAGAGAATGGTGAAGCCCTGCGTTTGCTACTTGGTGGGAAAAGTCTCCTCTACAAATGCTGTTAGAATGAAGTGCTGCCTGGTCCTGAGCTAGGCCCACGCTTGGTCACAAGTTGAATCACTAGCTGATTTCTGGAAGCAGACTTCCAGGCTTTTCATCCTAGTCTGTCTTAGTCTGGAAGCTATGCTGAAATCTGTTTGGCATCAAAGCAACACACACGTTTCTGCTGACAGACAGGTGGAAGCTGTGCGTGAGGTGCACTGAAAAGGAATCAGTAGAACTGAGGTCTCCCGTGTAGAAGGTGAGAACTCTATCACTGACCCCCACGGCCACCATCATCTACAAATAGACAGCAATAATATTTCAATGAGTTGCTAGACACCTAATAAAAGCACAGTGCTAGGACTGGCAATAATAAAATGTGCATAATAGTTCTACTTAAATAGGTACTCCTGTTTCCTAAGAAATATGGTGCTAATCCTGCATGCAAATCATAGAAAAGGACAAGTTAGAAATGAGTCTCGAGATTGCTAGAAACTTCTCCAGACTGCCCAACTTAAATCAGCATGCTCCCTACAGACCTGAAGTCTGAACTGCCGTGTTGACAGTAACCAGTTGCTGTCAAGTGGATTCCAACTCCTGGTGACCTCACGTGTGTCAGAGTAGAACTGTGATCCACTGGGTTTTCAAAGACTGATTTTTTGGGGGGGGTAGATCACCAGGCCTTTCTTCTGAGAAACCTCTGTATTCGAACTTCCAACTTTTAAGTTAGCAGCTGAATGCATTAACTCCTAGCACCACCCAGAACTCCAAACCAGTTCATATGCTTTCCTATGTCCTAGCACTGTGATTTTCTCTGACTTAGCACTGGAGTTTTCTGCCATTCAGCAAATGCCTTTAAAAGGACACTAGGGTACTGCCAGTCAGTTTATAAAAACAAGACACCCTTTGACATGGCCTCCTTTCTGCTCTGAGAAGGGCAGAAAGTCTTTAAATTGTAAAGCTGGTTTCTCTTTCCCCTAATGCAAATACAGTCATTTATGGATAAGGTTGTCTCTTGAAGTACTGTGCTTGCTGAAGCCCTAAAGCAACAAAAACTACCAGTTATGCTACTGTGCCTAGAAAATAGGCTAAAAGGTTGAAAACAGACCACTAGGCCCCAAATGTGTCAAGAGACACCTTCAGGAGCCTTCTGTTATCAGCTCCATCTGGGTGGTAATGACACAAAACAGACTGTCAAGGGACAAAGAGAAAGCTGTCACAATGGAAGATTAGAAAGACAAAGAGGCTGCCTTTCCAAAACTGAAGCCATAATTTTTACAGAACCTCTAGTGAATTGCAGACATAGTGAAGCTGACCTCAGATTCTTGTCCACCCCTGAAAATGGGGGGTGGGGGTGATATCCTGGCAGGCCTCTGGCCTGGGACTGACAATGACTGCTCAAAGGCAAAGGCAACCTGGCTGCTTTCCAGAATCATCCTGTGATTGGCTCCATGGAAGAATTTCAGAGCCTGATGGTTGGTTGCAGCCTCAGTATAGAATAGCTTACCATTATGGTGGGTGTCACAGGGTGTATGAACATTAATTTCATGCTGGCTTGGGTAGGCTATACTAGTCTAGTTGCTGTCACAGAGTAGTTACATGTAGTTAAATCAGTTGGCCTTGCATAGACAAGATTACCTTTTGTAATATAATGATCTTCCATAATGTAATCTATTGTAATATAGTTAGTCAGTTAGGGTCATACCAGTACAGGGTGGATCTTAAACCTAATCACCTCTGAGCTACAAAAAGAACGGACACAGAGACACACATGGGGAGATAGATGCCATCTAAAGATGTGTATACATACCAAAGAATGCCAGGGATTGATGGCTGACATCAAAATGAGGAGAGAGGCCAACACAAAGAAGCAACACAGCCAAGACTGTGCTTTGGACTTTTAGCCTCCGGAACTGTGAAAAACAACTCGACTCTTGAAAGCCCCTTGCTTGCAGTATTTCTGGCAATGCTAAGAAACTAAGGGTGTGAGCATGATGCTTCTTCCAGTTAAACTGACGATCCTGAGGCCAGGGGCCAAACAACAGGTGCCAAATAGCCTCCAGAGTAAGAGGCCAGTCTATCTCTGCAGGGCAAGGGGAAGACAGGCACATGGAACTGGCATGGCCAGACTTAGCCTGCTACCTACCAGGAGAGAGGATGGGAAGGACAGCCTAGGAAAGCTGTTACCTTGTTCCCGTTTGCCATCCAACTAGGTAAGACTAGCCTCTAGGAGACCTGCACTCACTTGCATCTCGGGGAATTTCTGTGGCACAGAGACTAATGCTAGGCCCTAACATGCCTGATGGTCACAGACTGGATGGGCAGATGCCCTGAGGTGGGAGTAGGGCCTGCTTCAGGAATGGTCAAGATCCCCAAATTTCTCAGGCAATGGATGGTTGAGTTTCCCTTGGTGCAGGTGTGGGCTGCAGAGAAGGAAGGCCAACTGTGAAGGACTCTGCCCCAAATGGTCATGGCAGGGTGGTGTGACCGAAAAAAAGCCTGCAGATGTTACTCTGACTCATGGGGGATCCATGTGTGTCAGAGCAGTACCATGCTCTGCAGGGTTTTCAGTGGCTGATTTTTTGGCAATAGATCCCAGGCCTTTCTTCCTAGGTACCTCTGTGTAGACTCCAATCTTTCAGCTTATGAAGTCCAACACTACAAATCTTACGGGGCTCGAATTCTACTCTGACACACCTGGGTTACCATGAGTCAATCAACTGGGTGACAACTGGTGCTTTGTGACAGTCCAGGTAAAAATGACGTATATTTATCCTCCACGGAATAACCTGTACTTCTCCTGGGATCCTTCCAAAGCAGCTGGGGTGGCAGGAAGGTGAAAAGAAAGTAATGGTTCCATTAATTTCATTATGAAGTACAAAAAGGAAAACACCAGGCTAGGCTACTGTGTTGTAGACAGTTACATACACTCTGGGGCTGAAGACATTTCAGTTAAGGCTTAATTTACCATAAAGGAGTTACTAAAATGACTTTATGGTAGCATTTGGAGGTATTCATGTCTTTGGAACCCTAATAAATAATACACAGCACCTCTCTGGGGAGGCTAGGAGAGTCAAACAGACTCAGGCAGGTCACAAATGTGCCCTCTGTGCTGTCCCTGATCTCAATGGAAGTTTGCACAGGAGAAAGACAGAGGCTTGTATAAAATGTAACTCAACGTGCCAGGAAGCTCTCCTTGTTAAAGTCGGGATGCTCAGGGTAAATAGCACTGCTTCAAACACATGGAGGACTGCCTGTACATCCTCGTGCTGAGTGGCTCTCACCAGACTTGGCTTTCAGCGGTCAACACCTCATCTCCCAGAATGGCTGGCAAAGATGGGTTACCATTCCCAGCTTGTGCTATTGATTCAGGGGCAGGGCATGGAGGATACCTTTGTCTCTGTCCATGAACAGCCTGTGAACAGGCCAGGCCTGGCTCTTGAATCTGGGCGAGGGGTGCGTCACACCTGTCAAAGGAATGAAACGATGGCTCTGCTACCCAGACTTTCTGTACTGCCTAATTCTTGGTGCAATGCAACCCCACCCTAGGCACGCACTGGGCTGTGACTCACACGAGCAGGCAATGAACGGACTGGATTTTATTCACAGGGGTAGAACAAGGATCAGTTCAAGAAGGAGGGAGCACCCACGGTGGCCAACAGTAGACTCCAACAGCTCAGGTGACGGTGGTCTGGGAGAGCGGTAGATGGGGGGAACATACCACCCAAGCAGAGGGGTGTGTGTGGGTGTGGGTGTGTGTGTGTGTGGGTGTGTGTGTGGAGGGGCAGAGGTACCCTAGAGAACTCTGAAAATTCTCCTCTCTCCTGGATATCCTTTACTTTTGCAATGGAAAAAAAGTCTTGTGAAAAAAGAGAACCTCCAAGTACCATCAATTCCAACTCATAGTGACCCTAAAGAACTGAGCAGAACTGCCTAAGAGAGTTTCCAAGGAGTGCCTGGTAGATTTGAACTGCCAATCTTTTGGTTAGCAGATGGAGCACTTAGCCTCTGCTTCCTGACAAAAGAGAGGTGCTCTCTAAGTTTTCCTGAAAAAAGGGAGGTGCTCTCTAAATTATGTGTCTGGGGACTCCCAGCTTAAACTTATCTGCTTAGATCCAAGATTCTAATAGGGAAAAGAACGTTAAATTCTCCTAAGTTCTGTAGGCCCATGGTTGTTGGTATTAGCTGCTGTCAAGCTGTTCTCCAACTCCTGGTCACCCCATGTACAACAGAGTACAACTCTTGCCGAGTCCTGCATCACCTCCGTGATCAGCTGTAGACTGGACTGTTGACATCCAAAGGGTTTCCACTGGCTGATCTTTGGAAGCAGGTCACCAGGTCTTTCTTTCCAGCCTGGAAGTTCCTCTGAAACTTGTTCAGTATTACAGTAAGACAAAAGCCTCCACTGACAGATTCATGATAGCTGTGCACGAGGTATATTGGCCAGGAATCAAACCTGGGTCTCCTACACGGAAGGTGAGAATGCTACTGCTGAGCCAAGAATGGTCCAGACCATGTGTAATAGGTGCTACATAAAAATGATTATTCGCTGAATGAATTAACCTATCTTCTGCCAGTGACCAGTTTGGGGGGAGTCATCTGACTTCGCAAGACTTACTTGTTCATTCTGAAAATAAGGGTATTTGTATGAAGGTTCTGAGGGTCACATAAACAGTGCCCAGCAGAGTCCTTGGCACAGAGCCAGCGCTCAAAACACATTAGTTCTGCTTCCTTATAACAGGAAGGAGTTGGATGAGATGATGCTAAATACTATTGTGAATTTTTTGGTACTCTACATCACTCTTGTTTTCTTATGTTAATTGTTTTTGTTTGGCTGGCTGGATTGATTTTTCAGAATTAGGTTTCGAGTTTATGCCTTGAAAGTACTCTGATCTGTTAGAATCTAATATATTATGCCCTGAAAGAATTTTGCACAAGGTTATCACAGTGCTCCCAAAATTATGTTTTGTAAGGGCAACAAAGAAGTCAAATTTTCATTTCCTTGTAAAATGATTTCATAGATTTTTCAAGATACTACTGAAAAACCAGATGGTATAACTTTTAGGAACTCTAAATATAGTATTCTCCCCTACATTTTTAAAGGTATTTTTTACTGGGGGTGGGGGGCGGGCTGTGGGGAAGAGAGAGAAGAGCCTCAGTAAATATGGCTATTGAGGTACATTGGCCAGGAGGCACACATGGTTTTTCTTTTCTCAGTATCAGTATAGATATATTCTGAGCCACCAAGGCTGCCCCTCACTGCTTTGAAACAATCTGGCCTTTTCTGGGACCCTATCTACATTTCTGTAAAAATTCAGTCTGCAGTTTGGGGTCAAGAGTTAAGTGGGCTGGGTTTTATTCCAGTGCTGTGACTTCCTGTGTGACCTTAGGTGAGGTTCTAAGCTTGAGTTTTCTTACCTGAGAAATAAGGGAATGTTAAATCTGTCCTATTTATGTCATAGAATTATCCCGAGAGACAAATGAGACAGGGAAGGTGATAACACACCGTAAAGAGGAGATTTTCTGTTTTCTTAATACTCTATAAAGGTGCCATAATCACACCATGTTCTTTCTCTCTGACACACGTGTGCCGCTGTGCCTCTGAAGGACCTCCAGGCAGCACTCTGCTATGTCAGAACAAGGCCTCCACTCACCCCTGAGGGGACGATGCCTGCCTCCGGGGTAGGGCAAACCTCTCACTCGCCAAGGGGTCATCTGCACTTGTTCCTTCCCCCTGACCGATGGGCTCCCCATCTCTGACCGGGGTGGCACAATACAGGCTTGCCTCCACTGCCCTGCATCCTTGGTGTTCATTTCTGGCTTCAACTCCAGGGCCCCAGGGCTGGGCTTGTTCCCTTTCCTTTCCCAGGCACTCAGCCCAGCCCATGTGCATTAGTGTCCACGGCTTCACGATGACGAATGTGTCAGTTTGTAATAACTACATAATATCTTCCCTCAGAATAGCAAGCTTCAACACGTCTTTGTTGTAAGGCTGGAACCTACAGTGAGAAGCCAGACAACTTAAAACACAAGCCTTTTTCTCTTTTCTTCTCTTGCTCCTTCCCTCCCCCACTCCAATCAAACTGAAAACCATCTTCTAAATTCCACCATAATCTCTTTGCACTTTTTGAGGAAGCCACAGAGTAGACTGAGATTCTGATTTTGGCCCAGTGGTGAAAGTTCTCATTAAAGCAGCTCATTGCCAGTCTGTGAGTGAAGGACTGATTTTAAGAGGGAAGCTAAAAATACTCTCTCTCCCTCCTTGTCCTCCAGATAAATCACATCTCTTGAAATGTCTTCCCTCCATTCCTGATTTTTTTGAAAGCATTAACATAGGAAAATAAAAGCAACCAGCTTAATTACAGCATATTCAAATCTAAAAGGCTGCAGATAAATATATTTAGAAAGCAAAAGCAGCCAAAGTATGTAATTTAGAAGCAGTGGTTTGACAACAGGAACAATCAAAGGACACTGGGAAAGGAGAGGTGAGGTCTCAGACATGTCAATCATTTTGGAAAATCACTTTTATACTTTATTCTTCTCTCCTCTGCTCCATCCACAGACCACCTGAATTCCAGAGGAACTGTGTGAGTGTAGTCCCAAATTCAGGGCTCACTACCACCTGCTTCTAGAGCCAAGCCAAGTGCCGTCAAGTCGGAGCTGACTCATGGCAACTCTAGGAGTACCTGAAAAAGGGCCTAAGCCCGGAGCGATGGCATCTGGGTTTGAGTCCTGGATCTGCCACACACTCACTCTGGGCCCTTGAGCAAGTGGTTTTCCCCACTTGACCTTGAGCTCTTCAGGTAATAACCTCCCTCCATCCCAGAGCCCACCACCCATTCATCCTTGTGTCATACCGTGGTGGCTTACGTGTTACTATGATGCTGGAAGCTATGCCACCAGTTTTTCACATACTGGCAGGTCATCCACGGAGGACAGGTTTCAGTGGAGTTTCCACACTAAGACCGACTAGGAAGAAAGAAAGAAAGGTCTGGAGATCTACTTCCAAAAAGTAGCTAAAAGGAAAACCCTATGGACTGGCGCAGGATACTGTCTGATATCATGTTGGAAGATGAAACCCCTTAGGTTGCAAGGCGCACAGTGCTGGGAACAATAAACTTTGGCATGCCAGCCATCAGGAGGATGGAACAGGCCTGGGCAGTGCTTCAGCCTATTGTTCCAGGGATCACTAGGAGTTGGAACCAACTGGATGGCACCTGACAACAATCCCAAAGAGATGGGTCTACAGGATCATACGAGATGACAGACACAAATGACTCAAAATACAAAGAACCATGGTAAGATCCTCCTCCTAACTTCTCAAATTTGTATGCTATGCTAGCTCAGCCTATCCCATGTCTACCACTAATTCACCTTTGTCTCTAGTATTTGTTCAAGAGTCTCCCTCCTGTTTAGAAATGCCATCCTTTCATTTCCCATTCTAGGCCGCCCCTCCTGAAGCCCTCCAAGTTGCACCTTCTTCTGGATTGTTTCCTTAAGCAGATCACTAACATGCCTCCCCAGCCTACTAGCATTTACTGCCTCCCCTCAAGTCAACAGCCCCCTCACCCTCTTCTCCCCACCCTCTTCCACCTTATTAACCATTGCTAGATGGCTCAGCTTGTCTCCTTTCCATACCTGACCTCAAGCTTCAGGAGAACAATGACCTAGTTATATGCTTGTCTATTGTTAGTCTAGATCAACACCATCAGTAGTTGCTCCATTAACATCTGCTAAAGGGAACAGTCAGAGAAGTGGAGGCCTTTGGGGCTGCAAACAAGATACAGAGCAGAGAGACTCTGAGGCTTCACAGAACAAATGTTGAAGCTGTGATGCTGATCCAGAAAATGAAATCACATATAGGGATGGAAAGTGGCCTACTTCAGCGGAGACCTGGCCCAAATAACTGCATGTTTTAACAGAACTCTGCAGCAATTCTTTTAGCAAAAATCAATGACCACAATCTCACTTAGATCTTTTTCTTTTCTTTCTTTTTTTTTAAGGTATAGGGAGATTTGGGCTTTCATATATAGAACATATGTCATATGACTTAAATTTGTCCTTGTAGGTTACCCAGATTACTCCACCACAGACTCAGTTTGAAATGCTGCTGTTAGCTGCCACTGAGTTGGCCCCCAACTCATGGTGACACCATGTATGAAGGCATGGAACTGTTGTGATCTCATGGAGTTTTTGCTGGCTGATTTTTGGAAGCAGATCCCCAGAACTTTCTTCCGAGACCATCTTAGTTGGCAAGTTCCACTTAAACCTGTTCAGCATCATAACAACACACAGGTTTCCACTGACAGATGGGTGACAGCTGCACATGAGTCTATCAGCCAGGAATTGAACTTCCTGTATGGAACGTGAAAATTCTACCACTGTATCACCCACCATTAGTAGTATGCCCTCATATACTAGTAGAAATAGGCCAAATTAAAGTCCTTCAATGGCATCCTTAAGTGGCATAAATGGTTGAACACTGTACTACTCAACCAAACAGGCAGTTCAAATCTCCCTAGAGCACCTCAGAAAAAAGGCCTGGCCATCTGCCTCTGACATGTCACAGCCTTGAAAATCCTATGAGTGAGTTCTACTTTGCCATGAGTCAGAAGGGACTTGAGAGCGGCTAACAACAAAGTCAGGAAGTGTAAAACTCTAACATGAGTATGGTGTCCTATCATGTGATTCAAAATAAAAATTCATTTTTGAAAACAACAGAAATTGATATCTTGAAATACAACTAATTTCTCTCTATAAGTTCTTATTTAGAAAGTTTTTGGCTTGTCTGGAGAGTGCTGGTGCTTTGTTGGAACTCATGATGCGCCAAATCTGATGGCTCCAGGAGTCCCCAAGTGGGATGCACAAAGCAATTTACTATGATATAAGAAGAAAATGAGAAAATGCTTTTTCATAGCTCTTCAATGTTTTTATAAGGTATATAATAATGCTGTAATACTGCACAATTTATCAATAAATTAACAGGTGTTATATTAGGAGGGTGCAGTAGTAGCTTGGTGATAGAATTCTTGCCTTCCAAGTATTTGAAAGATCTGGCTTTGATTACTAGATTTCAGGGAAGGAAGAAAGGACTGGCCACCTACTTCTGAAAAATTAGTCCATGAAAGCTCCATGGATTGTAAGATTTGTCTCCCACTGTGCCTATGATAGCCATGATTCAGGGACCACTAATAACAACAAAATATTGGGGGGGTCATGCTCAAAATTTATTCATTGACCATGGCTACAACAATCAAATAATTGCCAAAGATCAAGTGGCAATCCAGCCCTGAATAATGCAAAACCACACCTGCTGCTGTCAATTTCAAATCCAAGTGACCCTGAACAGAAGCCTGCAAATAACTACTGGCCCACAGTGACATAATCGGGGAAGCCCGATTCCGCTGGCATGTACTTCTAGCAAGAAGGGTGAGAAAAGCCAAGGAAACCACAGCAGACAAGTATCTTTATCTGTGTGGCCATCTGCAGGTTTTGATTCAGATGGCGGACGTATAAAAGGAGAATCAAAGTGTTTTCTATATGCTAGAAGAATGTGGGAAAGGGAGAGTGAATATCTTTATCAAAAAAGGCTCAAAAGAGGAGGCATGTGGTCTCCCGTGCCCTTGCAGAATTTCCAAAGCAGAGACTACATAGCTTCTCTCCATGAGAGTCACCTAACACCCACTTAGGCAAGAATACAAGTACTTCCAATTTATTATCAGAGCAGCTTGCCATAATCCACATTAGTTTGATTTCAAATGCATTCAGGTCACCTTCACGCACCATTAACTCAGTTACCCACCAAGCCATTAGACACCATATGTGCGTGACTGCAGGCTTGGGGGTCTCCAGGAAAGAATTAATCACCTCGGGGGAACCCACTGAGCTGGCTGGTCTGATAGTTCAGCTGGTAAAGCATACGGAGGGAGTGCAGAGACCAAGGCTTAATGTGATGTAAAAAAAAAAAACACAGTGAGAAAGCTTTCCTTTTAAAAAAACAGGAAAATCTGGAAAAGGCAGAGAGTGCTAGCTCAGAGTAGACGCTCTCCAGGTCTGTTGCCTGGGTTGACCTTTCAGATGCTCTTAAGCTCAGGACATAGAGGTTACATTTAAAAGTCAGTATGGCCTCAGTGAGCATAAAACTCGCAAGGTTAGAAAACTGAAAATATATTTAAATCCCGTGAATTTGTATGGATATCTAATTAGAATATCAGCACTCTTCAAACACTAATGAACTAATAAATCTTGTCAGTGATTCATAATGGTCACTAAGATCAAGAAAAGCAAAATGACCGGTCACTGTATATTTCCTTATGTTGACACCAGCAACACCTGTGATGTGAAAACCAGTTTTCATCATGTCAGTCCTGACTCATGGTGACCCCATGTGTGTAGAGTAGAATGTGCTCCACAATGGCTGATGTTTTGGAAGTACACCACCAAGTCTTTCTACCAGGGGACTCTCAGGTGGACGCGAACCCACAACCTTTCAGTCAGCAGCTGAACCTGTTTACCATTGCACCGTACAGGGACTCCTACCTGTTAAGTAATCTTGTAAAAACTAATACCTGAATTTGATCTGGCTGCTGTGTTTATCTACCAACTTCAGGCAATGTAAGGGGAAGAGGAACATAGTAAGGCACGTCACAGGTACACAGTCAGTAAAATTCAGACTGTGAGAGCCCGACGGGATAATTAACCTGGTTTCAACAGACTTATTAAAAGAGACATTAGGAACACATGCAATCACAATGGCAGAATCTTATTTGCATCCTTATTTGATTAAAATAAAAAAAATAAAAGGAAACAAGAAATCTGACCACTGGCTGTGTATTTAAGAGTAAGAATGATAATTATTTTCAGGCATGGTAATGGTATTGTGGTTCTTCTTCTGTTATTTAAAGAGTCTTTACATTTCAGGGAAACTCTGATAATATAGTGGTTTAAGGGCTATGGCTGCTAACCAAAAGGTCAACAGTTTGAATCCACCAGACACTCCTTGGAGACTCTATGGGGGCAGTTCTACTCTCCTATAGGGTCGCTAGGAGTTGGAATTGACTTGATGGCAATCAGTTCTCTCTTTTTTTTTTTTTGTCTTTATATTTCAGAGACATATACTGAAATATGTAAGTATGAAATAAGGTCTTGGATTTGTTTCTGAATAATCTGGTGGTGGGTGGGGATAAGGCTAAAACAAAACTGGCTGCAAGTTAACTGTGGGAGCTGGTGATGGGTGCATGGGGTTCGTTACACTAATCTCTCTTGTACTGGAAGTTTTCCGTAACAAAAGTTAAAGAAAAAAGTATCACTAACCCTGGTGGCACAGTGGTTAAGTATTTGGCTGCTAACCAAAAAATGTGCAGTGCAAAATCTACCAGCCACTCCTTGGAAACCCTACGGGTCAGCTCTACTCTGTGCTACAAGGTCATTGTAAGTCAGCATCAACACAACAACACCTGATAACAACAACACAGTTTATGCTACAGAATGCTGTTCAACATTCTAATCTTGGGGGGGAACTCTTCTCTGTCAATCTAGGCTTTTAGGGGGCAGGGACAACTTGAGCTTTAGGTTCCTCTAATGCTTTATTTTAGTTTTAACCCCCTCCCCCCGCCTTTTTCTCTTTCATCTCTTATGCAGTCCATCTAAAGGTCAAGATTCCTGTCCCCATGAAATCAAACTGGTGATTATGGAATCCCCTGTTTTAGGGGATTGCCATGATTATGGAGTTACGTATGGAGCTTTCTAGTTCTAACCAGTAGAAACTCCATTGGGAGTTTCTACTCACAGACATGGGTCTATCCTAATTTCTGGAGTCTAGAGCACACATTTGAATACTCCACACTCCATGATGATGAAAGGGCTGCTTTTCCCTCACAATTACTAGTCTGTCTTGTAGCTACCCAACAATTCTGCCATGTAGTTCAGGACTTGGTCACGGGATGAGTGATACCTTCCCACTTCCTCCAGTCTGAGGTGGTACTAGTCACCAGCTGGCCATTTGCGTTGTTTTTAGCCCAGGGGACTTCCAGCACAGGGGCCACAGCCACATTAGCCAACATGGTGCTCTTGTGTGGTGAGCTCTGTACCATGACTTCACGTGCATCATTTCAGCAAATTCTCAGCTTTTGGAGAAGAGACTGTTTCTAAGTATAGATCGAGAAACTGAGGTCCAGGGAGATCAAGAAACTTATTGAAGGTCATCTAATAGGTTAGGTTGCAGAACCTGGACTAGAGAAGAGCTCTCAACCACTATTCCCTGCAACCTAGTTTGTGTGCCAATTTGGTCAAGAGAACACAATCATAATGCGCTTTCCACCCAGCCCAGTGGTCTCTGGCAGTCTCTACGGTGATAACACTTTCATTGTTCTCTGTTTCTATCTTCACTCCAACTTTTGTTTACCCTGAGATGTCCCACACAGGTGTGTTTCCTGGGCATATAGCTTACTTTTAGAATCTGTCCACTTAATACAAAGACAGTTTAGCAGTCTCCTTGGTAGTAAGGACTGCTTGTAGCTCTCGCTTTGTTCCTTACGAACAGAATTCCATTTTCACATGAAGCAGCAATGGTCTCATCTTAAGAACTACATCTGACATTTTCCCCAGAAACCAGGAATAGGTAAATACTGAGTGTGGGTTCCTACAGAGAACTTTAAAGGAGGTTTCCTCAGCAGGAAAAGTTACCCTTTCAATCCTCCCCTTCGTTCTGACATCTTAAGAGGCGAAGATCTGACGGAGGACCAGCAGGAGCCCTCTGGAATCCAGAGGTAACTTGGAGGATGGGTGCCATTGCTCAGATGGCAGAGGGGAAAGAAACAACCTGCATTGCTGGATATAAGCCAGCAAAGCAGCGTTGAATTGCCTGTCTTTTTTCAGTTGAGAGAATACCCAAACCCTAATTTATTTAAGACATTCTTTTCTGTGTGAGTGTATATGTGATCTATTATTCATATCTGAATGCAATTCCTAATGGTGCACCCGCCCACTGCCACATCCCAATTTTAAGAACCTTTAATGTAAACATTTCATGTTAATCTATGCAGTCATTCATTTCAATGACATTTCTCCTAACACCTCTGGGGTGATTCCTACCTTCTGCAACTTCTAACAATGGCTTCCTCAAAAGTTTTATATTTTCCCTATAACAGTGGCCCTGACACTTGACTGATTCTTTGCAGTCCAGCCAAGAGCTAATTCTTCACTTAAAAAAAATTATTTTGCTTCAAAATACTGGGGCTGACACCCTTCTGATGATTTCTGTCATATGCAGAAGTTCCTGGTGATTACTATAATGTGATTCTGGCAGATGACAATGTACTTCTTACCCCAAGCTCATCTCCAAGGGACTTTGCTGTTTAGTGATAACTGCACTCTGTTTAGCTGTTTCACATTTTTCCATCTATTAGAACCAATATGACCTCATTTTATATATCCCAAGGAAAAAAATGCTAGCATTATCTTCCATTTAACAAACATGTATCAAAGTCTAATTTTCTGTATTTCTTCTTTCTGAGAATCTTCCATATCCTTCACACTTGTTGGCTTTATGATCCTTCTCAAGTGTCATATTCACAATTGCAGGCTTTCACTTTCTTATTATCACATTTTACACATTTATATACATTTAGAAATACCCAATCCTGTACTGAATACTGAGGAATTAAACACATGTACATCTAGAACCTGCTCTTCAAGGCTTACCTTGCTGTCTCAAATCTTGTTGGCATTAAAACGACATTGTTCTCCCCTCTTCCAGTTTGTTGCTGTTGATGACACGCATTTAAACACAAAGAAACTCAGACGTCTTGGTCATGTGGTGCTGCTGTAGCAGAAATACCATCAGCAGATGGCTTTAAGAAAGAGAAATTCATCCTTTCACAGTTCAGTAGGTTCTAAGTCCACATTCCGGGTGCCAGGTCTAGGGGGAAGGCTTTCTTTCTCTTTTGGCTCTGGAAGAAGGCCCTTGTCATCAATCTTCCCCTAGATGGGGAGCATTTCAGCAGAGGGACCCTGAGTCCAAAGGATATGCTTTACTCCAGGCACTGCCTTCTTCGTGGTATGAGCTTCCCCTTGTCTCTCTTCTGGTAGCTTCTTTCTTTTATAAAAATCTCAAGAGATTGGCTTAAGACACTGTCAACTCTTATAGATGAAAGTTGGAGACTGAACAAAGAAGACAGAAGAATCGATGCCTCCAAATTGTGGAGTTGGAGAAGGATGTTGAATATATCACGGACCATCAAAAGAACAAACAGATCTTTTCTGGAAGTATTATAACCAGAGGGCTTCTTGGAAGCAAAGATGGCAAGACTGCATCTTACATACATTGGACATGTTGTCAGGAAGGATCAGTCCTTGGAGGACATCCAGCATGGCAGAGCATCTCGATCAGATGGATTGACACAGTAGCCACAACAATGAGCTTAAGCATGAAAACAATTGTGGACATGGTGCAAGACTGGGTAGTGTTTCATTTTGTTCATAGTGTTGTTGCGAGTCAGAACAGACTTGATGGCATCTAACAACAACAACAACAACAAATCTTGAAGATCTCATCATCAGAACTGCCACTAATCCATTTCATTATATCATAGAGATAGTATTTATAACACACAGGGAAATTACATCAGATGACTGAATGGTAGGCAGTCACACAGTACTGAGGAATCATGTCTTACCCAATATTAGGGGGTGCACAGGTCAATCCATGACACTAGCTAACGTGAATACTCATTCAGCTGGCAAGTTGAGAGTAGTCAGATTGGGAGCCAGAGTAACTAAGGGGCTTTAAATAGTATAAGAAGGGATAAATGACTAGTTCTTCTGCCACCCTTCCGTTCTTCATTCTCTTTGGACTTAATATTTACTGTGATGTATACATGTTTGTCTGCAATTTTTAAAGCTTTGAAAGCTTGTACTTGGAAACTGATTTTGATGTCTGCTCAGTTTCTTGTCAGTTATTGGGATGCAGATGTTCTTCCCCATGTAGTTGTAGTGAGTTATCACTTAGTGTTCCAACTCTAAGTGACCCTTGTTGTTTAGAGTAGAACTGCTCCCTAGGGTTTTCAAGGCTGTGATTATTCAGAAGCAGATCACCAGGCCTGTCTTCAGAGGCACCTTAGGTGTGTTCAAACCATCAAAGTTCTGCCTAATGGTTGAGCACTTAACCATCTGCATCACCCAGGGACTCTTTCTCCCGATCATAGTACCATTTAACGTATAACATTATTAGGAGAGAAGTACTAAGTAAGAGAGGTACTGAAGAAGGAAGTGTAGTCGGTTCGTTAATGTGAGTATTTCCCTACTGTCCATGAATGTAAATAAGGGACTGATTTTGCTTGGGTTCATCTTCAATTTTTCTTCAGCCAGGTAATATTTTGTAGAATCCACCACAGCAGCTTACAAAATGTCTTCACTCAGGGGAGCACAGTAAGGCACAGAGAGACAGAATACTGGACTTCACGCCCACCTTCCCTCCTGGCTCAGTGTGGCTGCTGCTCTCTGCCTTCAATTACTGAACGCACTGCTGTATGTTTACTGGAGTACTTTTTAGGCTTGGTTATTTCTATTAGCTGTCATCTAGTTGGCCCCGAACTTTTGGTGACCCTACGCACAATGGTATTGGACCTTTGTGATCCACAAAGGGTTGTCAAAGGCTGGATTTTCAAAAGTAAATCATCAGGCCTTTCTTTTTAGCCTGTCTTAGTCTAGAAGCTCCACTGAAACCTGTTTAGTATCATAGCAACATCCAAGCCTCAGTGACGGATGGATGGTTGGTGGCTGCATACGAGGTACAGTTGCTGGGAACAGAACACGCATCTCCTGCTTGGAAAGTGAGAATTCTACCACTGAGCAACCAGTACCCTTGTTATACTTTAAATGTGTCTTTTTGACTCTGCTTCCATTTTCACTGAGATTATGATGGTTTTTATAACTGTTCTGGTTCAAAATTGCCAAGGTTTGTAGTCGTTTGGCCCAACTGTATGTTTGTCATAAGTCCTACTATGTTTACTCTGCAATTTTGTAGTTTTTGAGATTTTTTTTAGGAATGTAGATGTAATGATATAGCAGAAGTGTCTATATACCAAGCTTCAAAACCATAATGGTAGTGCAAAAAGTAAATATAGGTAATTAAAATGCCAAGCCAAGTGCCGTCGAGTCAGTAAGTGTATATATTTTTAAACATTAAACAGTTACAAAAAAACTACCTGCACTTTAGAAATGGAGATTTGATTTTTCAATAATATTTTATGGTTCAGTAGACTTGGAGTTTGGATCTTACACGAGAGGACTGTCCGCAATTAAGTGGGTGAACAAAGAACCCCTGAAACTCAATTTCACATGCATTTAGCATATTTACTTTAAAAGGTACGTTTCATGTGAATACTCAAGAAGGTCAGAGGGAAAGGAGGAAAAGCTTATTATCAGAGTAGTAAATGCCTAGAGGCGCAGCTAAAAATGTAGGCAGAGTAAACACTTATATCTGGGGGTGTCTTGTTACACAGTGCTGTTATAACACAAATACCACAAATGGATGGCTTTCACAAAAAGAAATTTTGTTCTCTTATATTCCAGGAGCCTACAGGTCTGAAATCAGGGTGTCAATCCCTGGGGAAGGCTTTCTGTCTGTCAGCTCTGAGGGAAGGTCCCTCTTATCAACCTTCGTCTGGTCTAGGAGTAGCTCAGCAGAGGGTGCCTGGGTGCAAAGGATATATTCTCTCCTGGCTTTTGTTGCTTGGTGGTATGAGGCTCCCTCCTCAATAACTCTGCTGGCTTCTGTCTTTTATATCTCAAAAGTGACTGGCTCAAGAAACAATCTTATAGGTTCAGTGTTGCCTCATTAACATAACTGCCTCTAATCCTGCCTCATTAACATCAGAGAAGTAGGATTTACAACATAGGAAGTCAGATGACCCAATGGTAGACAATCACACAACACTGGGAATCATGGTTTAGCCAAAGAGACACATATTTTGGGGGAGATACAATTCAATCCTTAACACAGGGTCTGCAATTTTTTTTCTTAAAGAGCTAGACAGTAAATATTTCAGGCTTTGTGAGCCTTAAGCTCTCTGCTGGTACCAGTCTATTCTGCCACTGTACTGCAAAAGCAACCATGGACAGCAACACATGCCCGACACATGGGCATGGCTGGTTCCGTCAAGACTTTATTAGGTGTGGACATGTGGATTTCATATAATTTTTCACACGTCACCAAATACTTTTCCTTTTTTGTATTCAACCATTTAAAAATGAAAGTGCCATGCTGAGCTTGTGGGCCACATGAAAACAGGTGGCAGGCCTACAGGATATAGTTTGCCAACCACGATTTAGAGCACTGATATGTGTTAAGGAAGAGATTAATCCCTGTATTATAAATAACAACTGAGTACAAACTGGCAAGAGCTGATAACAACACCATTTGAAACAGCCTGGCCAGCAAGAGGAAGAAAAATTCCAGAAGCAAATCTTATAATGAAATACGGCTCAGTGGGCAGATTAGTAACAAACACTTGACTAATTATTTCTTTCCATAGGTAAATCAGATGACCAAAAATAGACTGAAAATAGACATATTTTTGTGTTTTATAAGAAAAAAAATAAAATTCAACTAAATTATATACTGTTGTTTAACTAAATAAGTAAGACACAAAACACTCAGCTAAGTATGCTAATGGTTTAACCAAAAACCGGACCCACAGCAACTTTATAGGACAGAGTAGAACTGCCCCCCAGAGTTTCCAAGGAGCACCTGATGGGTATGAATTGCCAACCTTCTTGTCTGGTTAGCAGATATAGCACTTAACCATTACCTAACCAAACATTCCATGTTTTAGCTCAATTACTCTCAATTATCGACTGCAGAAATTAATGCTCACTGCTTCTTACTGAACATTAAGAGCAGAAGTAGTTGATGGTCTAACAGAAACCTTTTGAGCAGGTAAAAATGTTGTACCTATATACTGGGAATATTTTAACATAAAAGTGTAATGCAATTGCTAAAAAATCTTCACAGTGGTTTGTGGATCAAAACATACTTGCAAAACAAGGTAAACATAGACCCTAAATACCAAAACCATGGGGATAGGCAAGTATGGCAGCCAACACAGCCAACTCCGGTGTGCACAACGCGAGCCATGTGTGCAGAAGTATGTGAGCACTGTGGGGAGCAGTCTGCCAGTTCCCAGCATTGAGCATCCTGTTGGCCACAGTGTATTTGACAAAGGGAATGGCAGACACATGCTAAGCAGAGCTTGGGACATGGAGATACTTCAAGAGATCTTTGGCTGTATGATCCTTCTTTCAGGGCAATGGTTCTCAACCCTGGGATATATGAAAGCTATCCAGGGAGTAAAGGCTGAAAAGCTTTTGAATGCTCTTGAAGTCTAGATTCCCTACAAACCCCATGTTGTCGAGTTGATTCCGACTCATAGTGACCCTATGGGACACAGTAGATCTGCCCCATGGGGCTTCTAAGGAGTGCCTGGTGGATTCAAACTGCCAACCTTCATAGCTCTTAACCACTACAGCTCCAGGTTCTCCTACTACCTGTGTTAAAATCACCTGGAAGAGTTGTGATCCTTCGGCTCTACTCCCAGCCTCACTGCAACTGAATGTCTGGGGATGGGATCTACTTTCAAGGAGCTCCCAGTTATTTCTGATGCATGCTGTACTGGAGTTCGAGTCTACCAGGTGCACCTTAGAAACCACAGGGCAGCTCTACTCTGTCCTGTAAGATTGTTATGAGTCAGAGTCAACTTGACGGCAAAGGTTTTTTTTTCTTTTATTTTATATTGTAAAAGAAGAAAATGAGAATCCTCACAACTAGAAATAACATTATTATAAATGAAGAAGAAATTGAAGTTGCCAATGATTTTATTCCACTTGGGTCAAAAATCCATATCCATGGAAACAGCAATTAACAAATCAAAGTACTGCCTTGGGCAAGTCTGCTGGGAAAGGCTTTTACAGTATTAAAAAATAAAGAGGCAGGTTGTTGACAGAGGTATTCCTGACCTAAGCCATGGTCTTGTCAATCCTCTCACATACACGCAAAAGGTGGACAACAAAACAGGAAGACCAGAAGACTCGATGCATTTGAGTTTGGTGCTGGCAAAGACCGCTGAATATACCACAAACTGCCTGGAGAACAAAACCAGTCTCAGAATAAACACAAACAGAATACACCAGAGAAGACAGAAGACTCCAGTTCACTTACTTTGGACATGTCAGCAGGAAAGCCCAATAGCCAGAAAAGGGACATCATAAACCAGGGAAACCCTCAATGAGATGGACTGACAGAACAGTTAAAGCAAAAGGCTCAAACGTGCAAAGGATCATGACGGTAATACAGGACGGAGCAATGTTTTGTCCCGTCATCCCTAATGTCGCCATGACTTGGAGCCAACTTGATGGCAACTAACAACAACATATTATGAAACCACTCTTTAAGGAAATATTCCTGGCAGCCCCACCTGCTAATGACATGATAAAACCTTCAGCAACAGTGGTTGTCACCCCTGGTTGCATATTATAATCATCTGGAGAGGTTTTTTCCACGCTTTCAGGGATTGTGATCTACTAGCATACGCTACGACCTGAGATTGGAATTAAAAAACAAAAAACAACAAAAAAAAACTTTCCAGGTGAATCCAAAAAGCAGCAGAGTCTGAGAACTACAACACTCCCCAGCTACCTAACAGCTGCTGAAGCCAGAGGAAATAGTAATCATAATGTTGACCAGAGCCAATTAAGGCTCAAGATTGGGCCAGCTCATAAAGAACTCTTGTAAATATTTCACATAACCAGAGAGTTTACTATAGGTAAATAATAGTTTGAATTAAAAATATATATTTCAACTGTGTTTCTATCATTTTAAAAGGCTACATTTATGCTTATTCAGGGCCCAAGCAATGCAGGCAGATAAAAATCAACTTCCAAAGAATTGCAAATTGGAACGATTGGGAGAGCAAATCTCTAAAGATGGAGCCCAGGAATGTTGATTGCAAGGTTTAAAGCAGCTAAGATGAACAAGTATATTTTAGAGTCTGAACGGGATTTGAAATGGTTTCCCTTTCTATAAAAAGGCAGAACCAACTACTAATTATAAAAAATTTCATTGTGGTAAAATATAACAAAAAAATTATTCTTTTAACCATTTTTAAGTATGCAATTTATAACATTACATTCATCATATTGTGAAAGTATCACCGGTGTTTTTAAAAAATTTTCATTACTCCAAACAGAAACTCAGCACTCCTGAAAGCAGTGATTCCCCACTCTCCCCCACCCCTTTAAGAACTAGGTACTAGTTGCTGCCAATCCTGTAAACCCTGAGAGTGCAAAGTAGGACTACCTCACAGGGTTTTCAAGGCTATAATCTTTCAGAAACAGATCGTCAGGACTTCCTTCTGAGGCACCTCTGGTTGGGTTCAAACTGTCAAACATCTGGTTGGTAGTCAAGTACTTAATTGACTGCACCTCAGGGCCTGTAACCAAAAATAAACTTGTGTCTCCACATATGTCTGTCCTAGATATCTTACGTCAATGGGGTCATACACTATGTGTCCTTTTGTGACTGATTAATTTCACTCAGCATAATGTTCTCCAGGTTCATCCACATTGTAGCATGTACCAGGACATCATTTTTCTTTATGGATGAGTGATACTGCTTATCCATTCATTTGTTGATGGTTAAGTCAACAAATACGGAATTGCAAGGGGCCCCCCAAAACTAAAACATTTGTCTGAGTTATGGCTGAGAAATACTTCATAGTATGTACCTACAACATACATACGTGAGTTGTTTCCACTTGTGGTTATAGTAAATCAAGTTGTAATGGACACTGGAGTACAAGTATCTGAGTCCTTGCTTTTAAAACTTTCGGGTATACACTTAGGAGTGGAAACGGCTGGGTGACACGGCAATTCTATGATTAGCTTTTTGAGGAACTGCCAAACTACTTTTCACAGCAGTTGCACCATTTTACAATCCCTCCAGCAATGTGGTTCTAATTGTGGGTTCCAATTGCTCCACATCCTGTAACCTTTGTTACTTTTTATTTTTCTAATAACAGTCATTCTAGTGGATATGAAATAGTGTCTTACGGTTTTGATTTTCATTTCCCTAATAACAAACAATGCTGAGCATCCTTCAAAGTGCTTGTTGGCTACTTGTATGTCTTCTTCGGTAAAGCATCTCTTTAGGTTCTTTGCCCACTTTTAACTGAGTCGTCTTTTTATTGTTGAGCTGTAGAAGTTTGTTATATACATTCTGGATTATTAAACTCAATATATACACTTCCCAAATACTTTTTTTCCATTCTATATGCTGTCTCTTCACTTTGTTGATAAAATTTTCCATTTTGGTGAAGTTCGATTTGTCTGTTTCTTTTGTTGCTTCACTTCCAGTGTTGCATTTATGAATCCATTGCCAAAAACAAGGCTCTGAAACTTTGCCTTGATGATTTCAGAATTTTACATTTCAGTTCTTATATTTAGGTCACTGATCCATTTTGAGCTAATTTTTGTATATGGTGTGAGGTAGGGGTTAAAATTCACTCTTTTGCATGCTGTCTCAAAATCATTTGTTGAAGACATGATTCTTTCTCCATTGAATGCACTTGACATCCTTCTCAAAAATCATTCAATCACAGATTTATGGGCTTATTTCTGGACTCTGAATTGAATTCCATTTGTCTATACATCTTATATACCCATTCCACACTGTTTTTTTTACTACTGTAGCTTTTCAGTACATTTCAAAAACGGGACTTGTGAGTCCTCCTACTTGGTTCTTCTTTTTCAAGATTGCTGTAATCAATTGAATTGTGTCCCCCCAAGACATCACCATAAACTCTAACCCTATTCTTGCGGCTATAATCCCATTTGGAAACAAGTTTTCTTTGTTATGTTAAGAAAATAGTGCTCCTTCAAAAAAAAAAAACTACTTCCATCCTTCTGAGTTTCCTTCTCTCGTTTTATTTGCTATTCATGATGTATTTATTTGTTCAGTGACTTCTTTTTCCATATTAAAATACAAGCTGCATGAAGGCAAGCTTACAAGGTAAGAACTTAGAACACTGTTTGGCATACAGTGTACATATCTGTTCAAAGAAAGATAGAAGGTTCCTGTTCCACAGAAAGTTAGAAATCGAACACAGCCCACTTGGCAGAGGTAGGGTAAAAAGAAAACAGCTAAATACACAGCATCTATTCAAAAGCTCAGCACTGAAAATACTAGTAAATTAAAATATAATCCTAAAATACCGTCTATTCATGACTGACATCATATCAGTATTTATACTCTCTCTCGTGGGATCTTCACAATAACCCTGCCAGGCAGTAAGTGCAGAAACTGAAACTCAGACAAGAGAGGTGCTTGCTCAAGGCTACCATGCTGGGTGACAAGAGAAAGGGAGTAGGATTTGTCTCCAGTGCTCCTCTCACCATTAATCATACTGCCAGAGCTCAGCCAGCCCAGGAAGGGTACACCTGCACTTCAACGGTATGAAGTTGAGCTCAGATAAACTACTGTTTTTCTTTAAAAGGATAAGTTAAGATCAGTCACAAATGATGAGCACTGGGTCCTCAGTGAAGAAGATAATAATAAAACCAAAAAACGAAATCCATTGCTGTTTGCTGTTGAGTCAGTTTTGACTCTATAGTTACCCTACAGGACAGAGTGGAACTTCCCTACTGAATTTCCAAAGAGTGCCTCGTGGATTAGAACTGCTGACTTTTTGGTCAGCAAACATAACTCTTAACCACTATACCACCAGGGTTTCCAAGATAATAATAGCCATTATTCACAGGGGTTGTGGTGGTTCACTGGTAGCACCCTGCCCTTCCATCCTGGAAACCCAGGTTCAATTTCTGGCCAGTGTGCCTTGTGCACAGATAGCGCCCGTCTGTCAGTGGAGGCTTGCGTGTTGCTGTGATGCTGAACAGGTTTCAGTGGCACTTCTAGACTGAAACAGACTAGGGAGAAAGGTCTGGAAATCTGTTTCTGAAAATCAGCCAATGGAATCCCATGTCCGTATGGTCTAATCTGTAACTGATCATGAGGATGGTGTGACCAGGCAGTGTTTTGTTCCTTTGTGCATGAGTTTGCCAGGAGTGGAGGGCCAACTTGACATAAGCTAACAACAGCAATAAGCCACTATTTGTTAAGCATTTACTGTATTGCAGGAACTATACTATACACATATGTGGGTATTACTGTTTCTGTTTAGCCTATGATGTTCATATGCAAACAGTCCAGCCAGCATGTAAAAAGCTGTGATGGGACAGACTGGACCAGAAAATGAGCTCTTAATCCACCTCTTAGTGCTAAAAGTCTCTAAGTCTGAATGACATCCTCCCTGTCACAGAGGAAACAGAGTTCCCAGATGTGTAGGCCCACACAAAGCACTTCCTGACATTTCTTATCTCACCTCTATAGCCCCATGCTGGGTACTGCCAGCATCACTCTTGTTTTACAGAAGAGGAAGTTGGGCTCACAGAGGTCAAAGACATGCCCAAGGCCACAAAGCAGGCCATGGGCTCAAGGCCAAATCCAGAGCCCATGGTCTAACACCTTTACCATACAGAACATAGCTGTAAGGTCCAAACCATCTTTTTTTTTCTTCTTTTTCTCTCTTTCAATGGAAAGTGCTGGAGTTTTTGTTGAGATGCAATAAATGGCATTCTTTTTTGGCCCCATTCCATCCAAATGCTCACAATTCTCTTAAAGTGTTTATTTTGAATCTTCTTATGGTCAGGAACTGGCTGGGCTTAGGGATGTAAACATGAATAACTCCCTGAGTCCCTGCCCTCAGGAAGCTCACAGTCCTCACACCGGCACTCCACTTGCCATTAAGAGTTCCTATCCCCATCAGAAGCAGCAGTCACCACACCTACAAAGCCATTTTCTCTGGGGATTCAAGTGCTGGCAGGCTGCCTCTGTCTGCCTGCATGAAATTTAATTCTTTGAACTCCACATCCAGCTGGCAAAGAGAAGTCCTCGAAAGTTACAGATGTTTCCTCACAAGGACAAGAAACTGCTTACACTGAGGCCTTTGTGTCTGTTCCTAAGCTGTGACTCATCTGTCTTCTGGACCCCAGCCACAATAACACTTCTTCTCATGTTATTCCTGAAACAACAAACCTAGAAAGGAATACCTGACCCTGGAGATAAGTAATACTAGCTAGTCATCACAAGATAATAAAGATCCAGGAACAAATGTACACTTCTTTTTTTCCCTGCAAGGCCCTAAGCAAGTATTTCTAAGCTGTTTGTCAAATCATTGTTAATTCACACTAGCAAAAGTCTAAAGGTAAGGGGAAATCATTGAGAGAAGTGGAAGAAGAAGAGTAAGGGAGAGGAAAGGCAGAAAAGAGCAGAAAAAAGGAAGAGGGAGGAAGGGAGAGAATCAGATGAGCTGGTGGAGTGAGGCAAGAGGCAGATGCCTGCTCCACTGAGGATTCAGAGCACTAAAACTTTCACCAAGTTCCAGACCAGTCACCCCTCAGAGCGGGTGCCTCTTGGCTACAATCACAACATATCCTGCAGATTGCTATCTGCCAGTCACAGAAGGATTTTTCTTTTTTTAAATTCATAATCATTTTTCTCAAGTAGTCCAAATAACCTTGAGAGTGGTCTCTATTATGTCCCCAGTTTTACAACAGGGGGTGCTGAGGACTAAATTAGTTACAAGTCTAGAGAAAGAGCACACAACCCCTGTCAGAGCAGAGAAATGAATCCTAGCTTTCACTAAAGCCCATGTTCTTAACTGTTGCCTACCCTGCCTCTAGGGCTCTCCTTCCAACGATATGTTAAATACCTGCCTCTGGTGAAGGTGAAAGACAGACACAGAGGGGTGGCTGGGGAGAAAGAGTGAGAGACAAAGTAAGAGTCAGAGAGAGAATGACAAAAGTTGAGAACCTTGCCATTCACCCTCCCTACCATAGGATCCCCACTTCCCTTCTCTACCACTTGGGCTGTGAAGAGCCGGGTCCCAGAAAAGCCACTCACATTGCAAATGCATAGTGGGAGCACACGGAAAAACACCATGACAAAAACACTCAGCTGCTTTGGAGTTGACTCTAACTCATAGAGCCCCTGTGTGTGCAGGGTCGAACTACTTCACAGGGTTTTCAAAGTTGTGCCCTCCCAGAAGCAGACTGACGAACCTTTTTTTCAGCATTTCTGTGGGTGCGTCCTTTACGCTAGCAGCTGAGCACCTTACCCTTTTGTGCCACCCAGGGATTTCATGAGAACAAGGGAAGCGCATGCAAAATCCTTTATTCTCCTGTAGCATCTTTTCTGACTCTGTGTACTGAAAATGCTCTAGTACCAACTTCATGGGAAAAGTATTTCCAGGGATTACGTATACTCTCACAGAACAGTGTGAAAGCACACATTAGGAGCTGAGCAGTGATAAACCAATACCTGGTACAGAGGCGCACCCTCCACGCCGGTGTTACAAAATTTAGTGCATCCGGAGGCCTTCTAAGTGATATTGAGAGTGCAGGGAAGATGAAGGGAATAACTAGATACGTACTGGATGTAGCATATGCTGCAGATTTGCAGAGGACTGTGGTACAGCAGAAGTCCCTGTATGCCATGGATTGAATTACGTCCCTCCTCCTCCCCCCACCAAATGTGTGTATCCATATGCCTGGGCCATGATTCCCAGGACTGTGTGACTGTCCACCATTTGGTGACATTTTCACATGTCTCATAAATTCTATCACTATAATTTATTAACATGAATTAGTGGCAGTTACACTGGTAAGGTCTACAAGATTGGATAGCGTTTTAAGCCGATCTCTGTTTAGATATGACACAAGCAAGCAGAGAGACCTAGGGACCTTGTACCACCAGGAAAGCAACACAGAGAGCAGTGTATGTCTATTGAACCTGAAGTTCCTTTGCTGACATGCTCCTAGACCAGAGGAAGACTGATGTAACACAAGGACCTTCCTTCAGAAGCCGACAGAGAGAGAAAGCCTTCCATTTGAGCCAGTGCCCTGCACTCAGACTTCTAGCTATCGGACTGTATGACAACAAACTTCCTTTTGTTAAAGCTATCCACTTGTGGTATTTCTGTTATAGCAGCACTGGATGACCAAGACATTGTGTTAAGGTGGTTGGCTGTTAACCAACAGGTTGGAGGTTTGAGTCCACTCAGGGATCTTTGGAAGAAAGACCTGGAGATCTACTTCCAAAAAGACCAGCCATGGAAAACCCTGAGGAACACAGTTTTACTTTGACACACGTGGGTCAACAGTAACTGGTACCAATGCTAGAGTTAAGCCTGAGCTCCCTGCGTGGACACATCAGTGTTCTGGTCATTGTGAGCTGTACCCAGCTCTCTCTAAAGAAGCACTTGGAGGTAGCACTACTACAGAAATACTTGAGAAAACTGGAGTGGGAAAACAGGTTGGAGAAAAGGGCCCCACCACTGGGAGCCCTTTGAACAACCAAGTCCTATCAATAGGGAAAGGCAAAGATGTGGGGGAATATAAACCTTTTATTTGCTGCTCTCATAGTTATCTAGTGCAGCAGTAAGAGAAATACCACAAGTGGGTGGCTTTAACCAAGAGAAGTTTATTTCTTCACATTAAAATAGATGACAAAGAAAGAGACAAATCATCCAATTAAGCGATGGGCAAAGGAGATGGACAGACACTTCTCTAAAGAGGAGATCCAGGCAGGCAAAAAGCACATGCAGACAGGTTCATGATCATTAATAATTAAAGAAATTCAAATCAAAACGACAATGAGATACCACCTCATTCTAACAAGATTGGCCATGATCCAAAAAACACAAAACAATAAATGTTGGAGAGGCTGTGGAGAGACTGGAACTCTCCTTCACTGTTGGTGGGATTGCAGAATGGTGCAACCTCTTTGGAAAGCAATTTGGCGTTACCTTAAAATAATGGATATAGATATACCATTTGACCCAGTAATTCCTCTGCTTGGAATATACCCTACAAAATCAAGGCCATTCACACTGACTGCTACATGCACACAAATGTTCATTGCAGCACAGTCCATGACAGCAAAAAGTTGGAATCAACCCAGGTGCCCACCAACAGAAGAATGGATAGGTAAACTTTGGTATATATACTCCATGGAGTACTATACACTGATAAAGAACAACGATGATAGCAGGAAACATCTCTCAATTTGGTCTCAACTGGAGGACATTATACTGAGTGAAACTAGTCAGTGACAGAAGGACAATTATTATATGAGACCCCTATGATAAAAACTCAAAAGTGTACTCATACATAATAGAAAAGATTCTTTGATGGCTACAAGGGTGGGGAAGGTGGGAGGGTGGGAAGGCAAGGGGCGTGGGTTTAGATTAGATAATTGTCAGAAATTTGGTAGGGTGAAATTGATGACAATTCACATTAGTAAGAAGATCAATATTAATGGGACTTCGAAACAACTTGTGTACTCCTCCTCTCTTAACCCAATATTGTAAGCACAGAGTATGTACACTTTCATTTTTTTTTTATTTAATAATAATAAAAAAGTTCTAAAAAAAAGATAAAAAGAGGTGACAAGTCCAAATTCAGGGTGTCAGGCCTAGGGGAAGTCTTCTTCTCTCTGTTCTCTCTGGAGGAGGGTCTTTCTCATAAATGCCCTCCTGGAGTAGGAGAGTCTCCTTGAAGGAACCCCAAGTCTGAAGGATGCACTCTGCTTCCAGCATTTTCTCTTGGTGGTATGAGGTCCCCCTATCTCTCTGCTTGTTTCTCTCATTTGTATCTCCAAAGAAATCAGCTCAAGACACATATCCCGCAGATGGACTCCTGAACCTCATCAACCCAACCGTTGCCCACTCCTCCCTGAAACATCTTACACTACACAGGAAAATCTCATCAGGTGACAAAACGGTGGACAATCACACAATACTGGGAATCACGGCCTAGCCAAATAGATCCAGACATTTTGGGGGAACACAAACTAATCCATGACAGTCATTAACAAAACTGTGTGTTGCCCTTGTCCTTGCAAGTGTTTTTGTGACTTTGACAAGAGAAAGGGGCAAATGAATGTGACACAGACATTAAAAGCCATTTCCCTCCCATTCTACCTTGTTAAAGGAATTCCAATATTGTCAGACCATGGTCTGTCAGTCCCAACTGATAAGCCAAACAGATCTGTTTTGTTTCCCACACTCCCAGCCTCCCTTGTAGCTAAGGATGGCCATGTTTGGATGATGAGAACTGTCAGGGCATGTCTACAAGGGAAACTACAGAGAAAGCTTCTGCTTCCAGATAAAAGGGACAGAAATACCTGATTCTACTCACTTTTCTATTTTTGTTACTTGGATCACAAATACGATGCTCAGAGCTACAAAAGTCCCTGTGACCCAAGGCAGCAAGCTCACATGCTAAGGATGACAAAGCAAAAAGACAAAGGAGCCCTGGTCTTTAGTGACCCCTTGAGGACACTGACCCAGCCCTAAGCTTCCCACCCCTGGACTTTGTTCTATGAGAAAAGTTAACCTTTGTTTGAGCTACTGCTAGTCAAGCATTTTGTTAATTAGAGCTAAATGCATTTCTAATTGATCCAGAGAGGAATAGCTCCCAGTCACATCTGTCTAGCTAGCTACAGTTTAAACATATTTTTCACAACTATCTGCTTATTTTGGTCTCTCATCAACCCTGTGTGTTCGGCATTAGAGGCTTCTTCAGGGGTAAGGAATCACTTTGCTCAGCATGCAGAGGTGGTTAGAAGGAGAGCAGGGGCTGTCTGGGCCAACCGAGCTCCTGCCACCTTGGATGGTGCTGGTAGGAAGATCCAATTCTGGCTCTCAGTTGAGTTCCATTTTAGAAGGCCCTACCCTTAAATTGGAAACTCCAATGGCATAGTAGCTCTAGCTACTAACCAAAAGGGCAGCAATTCAAATCTACCAAGTGCTCTTTGGAAACCTAACAGGGCAGTTCTACTCCATCCTATAAGGTCAATATAAATCAGAATTGACTCAACGGCAATGGGCCTTTTTTGCCCTTCTATTGAAGGTGCATTGAGTGGTACAGTGATGAAGTGCTCAGCTATTAACTAAAAGAAATCTCTGATTTGAACCCATTAGCCACTTCTTGAGAGAAAGATGTGTTATTCTGCTTCCATAAAGATTTATAGCCTTGGAATCCCGATGGGGCAGTTCTACCCTCTCTGATAGGGTTGCTATAAGTCAAAATTGACTTGACAGCATGAGTTTTTTAAACTTTAAATTGAGGGCAGTGGTGGTTCAGTAGTAAAAGTCTTACCTTTCATGGGGGTAACTCAGCTGGGTTCAATCCTTGATCAACATACCTTGTACGTGGTCACCAGCCTCTTGTCAGTGGAAGCTTACGTGTTGCTGTGATGTGAACAGCTTTCAGCGGAGCTTCCACACTATGATGGACTAGGAAGAAAGGCCTGGTGATCTACTGCCTAAAATCAGCCAATAAAACCCTATGGATCACAGCAGTCCTATACTGTTGTGCATGGCATTACCCTGAGTTGGGGACCAATTAGAAGGCAACAATATCCTTTAATGATATAAGGACTACATGAGTGGTACCAATGATTGATATGCTCAGCTATTAACAAAAGGGTTGAAACTCTAAGTCTATCCAAGGCAACTTGGAAGAAAGATCTCTTGATTTATTCCCCAAAAGTCAGCCACTGATAACCCTATGGGCCACATTTCTACTCTGACATACAGGGGAGTACCACACGCTGGAGTCTATTCAGTGGCAACTGGTTTTTCTTTTTGCTTTTAACCCTTGGATTATAATCCTGTAAGAGCCAGTACATTCTCACAAAATAAAGCAAGGAACACTAATATTTTAGACCCTGGCCTCAGGTGAATGGTAGAGAGAGGGCTGTTAATTCTAGCAGGATCTGGTAAGCCACCAGACAATGGTGAAGAATAGTTTCTTCTCTCCCCTAGGCCCACTAACAAGGCTCTTTCAGACCAGAAGGAAATAATATCTGTTCCAAATGGTAGCTAAGCCTTCACTTTTCCTTAGAGCTGTTAAACTGCACTGGTTTAAACTATCCAATTGTTGATTCACTCCACATGCTCCTCATCACTGAGTTAAGAAAATGACACTGTCTGATTGAAGAAGAATTCTCCCATCAAGTCCAATAATGGTCTACATCAACTCTAACAAGTGATATAAATTTAAAAGGAGAGAGAAAAGTGAAAGAGGACATGAGGGCAGAAGAAAAGAAAGGAAATAAAAGAAAAAGAGGGAAAAAAAGAAGAGGAAGCTTTCAGCTGGATTCAGACTCTCTGGTCATTAGGTCGGGGTTCAATTTTAGTTGCCCAGGCTCTGGTTATGATCCTGAATGCCTCTGGGAGCCATGGTTCCCTCAGGGTAATATGCAGAACAGCCTTATGGACCTGCTAGGAAGCCTTGCCTGTCAGAAATTATCCACTGCAAGGATGTTGGCACCATCTGGAGGCCTTAGCAGGTTCTGAGCACTAGAAATGATCATCAACTGGTCTGCACCAGCAGGGTCCAGTGTTGCTCTGCTCCTGCTGCAGCAGCAATGGCTGACCTCAGGAGCTGCACAGTGAACAACCTGCACAACCCCATTGACTCCCACCTCTGTGGTAATGAACTCCCCAAATGCCTGGACAAAGGATCAGGATGCCCAGTCGAAGTCAGCACTGTTGCCTTCCTGGGTCCCTTCCCTCCATCCTACCTTCACTAGTCCTCACCGCTCTTTTCCAGTTGAGGAGATGAGTACTGTAACCTCAGTTAAGGAAAGGGGGAAAACTTTCCCCAAATCTCACATGAGCCATTACTCAAAACTTAGAAGTCACATTCTCAAGACTCTGGCTTCTCCCTCAAAGCTTAGCTAGCCTCTACCGGTGAGTTTTTCATTTAAATTTAAAAATTATCTTCATTTCTACTTGTCAAAGTCAGTAATTCTCTCTCTCCCAGCTTCTGGAGGGAGAGAGAGAGAATCATAACCTTGGAATCCCTATGAGGTAGTTTTCCTCTGTGCTACAGGGTTGCAATGGCAGTGTTTTTAACCTTAAATTGTCAAAGATTTTAATTTTTTAACTTTATTTTTTCTTTTCTTTTTTAACAACTGCTGTATATATACACAATACTTGCCAATTCAACATTTTTCAGGTGTATACAATTTCAAAACCAAACCAAATCCACTGCTGTTGAGTCGAGTCTGACTCATAGTGACCTTAAAGGTCAGAGTAGAACTGCCCCATCGAGTTTCCAAAGAATGCCTGGTGGATTTGAACTGTTGACATTTTAGTTAGCAGATGTTGCACTTAACCCACTATGCTACCAGAGTTTTCAAGGTGCACAGTTTAGTGACATGAATTAAGCATGTTGTGCTACTGTGAACACTCATAGAGGCCAAAAACAAAAACAAAAACAAAAACCAGCAACAAACCCAAATACATCGCTGTAGAGATGTTTCTGATTCACAGTGATCCTACAGAATAGATGAGCACTGCCTTGGCTGGCTGGCCCCATACAGTTTCCAAGCAGCACCCGGTGGACTGACACTACCAACCTTTTGGTTAGCAGCCATAGCTCTTAACCACGATGCTACCGGGTTTTCCATGCTCTTCATAATCCCTGTCAAATTTCTGATCACCTGAAACAGAACTCACAGCTTCCTGCACAGTGACTCCCGTTTCTTCCTCCCTCCTGTTTCTGTTAGCCAGTATTCAACTTTGTTCTCTCTAGATTTGCCTACTCTCTCTATTTCAGAAAGTGGGATCATACAATATTTGTCCTTCTGCAAATGACTTATTTTACTCTATATAATGTTTTGAAGGGTCATCAATGTTGTAGTATCTATCAGGTCTTCACTTTTCTCTTTATGACTGAGTAACATTTTATTGCATATCTGTATCATATTTACTCAGCCATTCATCCATTGGTGGGCATTTAGGTTGTTTCCACCTCTTGGTTATTGTGAAGAGTGCTGCAGTGAACATTGGTGTACACCTAAAAACTGGTTTTAGATGACAAGTACTATAAATATCATGAAAATTGACAGATTTTATCTTTAGATAAGGGCTTGTTTAGCTTGTTTCAAGACAAAGGGAAATGGCATGTGACCCATTCCACTTGCATCGGTTCCACGAGGCATGTCAAGTTCCCATAGAATTCTACAGAAATTTTCCTCGACATCTGTCCCATGTCATCAGGGATGTATTCAGGCTCTTGGGGTTTGAGGGGTAAGTGGGAGAAAGAAGTTGTTTCAGGAGAGCCCATTTGTTGCATGACAGACCAGTGTAGAGGCCACAGTGTATGTTTCCCCAGCTCAAATCCTGACTTGGCCACTAACAACCTGTGGGACCTTACACTCCATCTGTTTCAGTTCTCTTTCAAGAATGGGCTTAAAAATAGTACTGACTTCATAGAGTTGTTAGAAGGACCATGACTAGCACCTAGGGAACACTCAAATGTTGGCCACTATCATCCCCAACTACTCACAGAACTCATTCCAGCCAAAAATAGAATCAAGGACAGGACCAGCAAAGGTGAGTCAGCTTTAAAAATGCCAATGGGGTGAGGACAATTCAAGTGCTCTCAGGAGCTCTGCTGTCCCTTGAAGCTGGCCCATAATCGTCAAGCGGGGGAGTGGGTCCTCATTTATCTTGAGTACAGATGGACTTGTTGGGTCCTCAAGGGCTGTACAGCCAGATTTTATGAGTATATGCTGCCTATAAGATTTTTATCTAAACACAAATTCATATACAGATGCAAAATAGGATTTTGGAAGCACACACATTATTACATTTTCAGAAATATTTTCTAACTTGGTTTATCACTGTTTCTCAATGCCATGATACCTCTTATTATAATAAAACTATGGATTCCGCCTCCAACAAACACTCCACATGGTGTAAGTACGTTCCCTATCTATATTCTTGATATAAAGCTCCACTGACAGCAGCTGTCCTTGCACAGTCTGTTTCCAGGTCTCAGTGACATAGCAGTACGGGGACATAGAAGATTCCAGAGGGCCAGCCCCACAGTCGCAGTTTCTAAAAAACATCTTCCCACAAGTATTCTAGCTGGCTTGGGTACACATCTGGTCGTTAACCTATGCTAACACCTCACATACATTTTCTCCATGGCCATGGATACGGCTACCTGTAAGAAGTCGAACTTCCTTCAACCAGCCCCACACACTCAGCTGGCTTATCTGAACTCCATTCCCAGACTTATAAGTTGGTGTTCTACCTCCATTTTAAAACAGTGACTCTATTCTGCTTTTTTTAATCCAAGAAATGGCCAGATCCAACTTTTATTCCCTTGCACTGCCATGTTCCTGCTGTTGGCTCAGTTTCCAAACAAGGGACGAGGTGAGGACCACAAGGAATCTGTTGGAAGGTGTGTCTGAACCTTTCTCTCTCACAGCACCAATGAAAAATTAGTTAAGCTCAGTTTTTAGGGTTTTTATCACGGAGCCAAATGAAGATATCTAAGCTTCCCTCCCTGCTGTCCTCCATGTGAGGGTGGGAAGGCCTTTGACAGTCTCTCCTCACTTGGGACTGCACAGACTCAAACCTACTCTCAGAAGCGATGTGGCTATACTTGAGGAGAACACATCTACCCTTGCCACAGTCCCAGAATCTCAGTATCCAATGGTGCACTGTCTCTGGCTGGCCCGGCTGCTGTCTTGAATGGCTGAGTCTAGGTATATATCCTCAAACTGAACTCCTTTCAGAAAAATTTGGGCTATGTCTAGAATTCTCATCCAACACACAGTGTTCCCCTAGCTATACTTTACTTAGTAATCTTCTAATGGAGAAAACATCATCATCAACAGAGTATCTCTGTCGTTCCCATAAATCAGTCCCTAATCACATTCAGAACTAGCTGCATCTTTCAGACTCTTGTAAATTCAGAGGCATTTAGGGCTCACTCTCCATTCACTACCTTAACCCTTTTTTTGCCTGGAGGAATCTTGCAAGATTTTCTGGAGGGCGCTATGCCTTCTCACAGTACCTCTTACCATTAGGTTATTAGAGCAGGATGCATCCTCTTCCTCCTCCCAGGAGCCTGGCTGCCGCACACTTAGGTTCTCTCTGCCCCTTCTGTTCGTTGGCAGCCGGTACTCTTCTCTTTCTTTGCTCTCAAGCAGCAACTTCTTTTCCTGTCCCTAAATACCACTGTTCCCATGTTAGTTGCCAAACTGTTAGGACTGGAGTAATAGTAAAAAGCCTCAAGGCAAATTACAACCACAACAGCTGTGTTTACTAAAAGCAACAAATGAACTCATCCCAGAGCTATTAGAGTGGGCAGGCAGTGATTCAGAATCTTCCAGAAGCATCCATCCTTAGGATGTTCATTGGCTGCTAGAGCCTCCAGCATCCCAAGTCAGTCCTGGCTTTTAGAGGAGACCTCTGCTAAGTACATAGGGTCTCTTTTACCTACAACACTTTGTGTTTTCTTCTCACAGTTCAGGTAATTCGTACTTAGCTATATATGCTGGGAAAACCTTGCTGACACAGTGGTTAACTGCTACAGCTGCTCACCGAAAGGTCAGCAGTTCAAATCTACCAGGCACTCCTTGAAAACTCATTGGGGGCAGTTCTGCTCTGCCTATAAGGTTGCTACAAGTTGGAATCAACTCGTAGGCTGTGGATTTGGTTTTTTGGTTTATATATGCTGGGGGGAGGTGGTCAGGCACCAATGGTGGAGGCAGCTGGCTCACAGGGCTAGTAATTCTGCTGAGAAGCACCCCAAAATTACTCTACATCACCAGGCCCCTCAAATGTCTCCCTAACCATCCATAACAAAGCCTACAATTCTACCATTTATCATTTATCCTTTGGATCATCAAGTGATCTTTCCAAAAGGCAAATGCCCCAAAGACAGGAGTGACGTCAAGAAGACTATCAGTCACTCCCTTCTTAAGGTGAGTTAGTGTCCTCCAGACAGGGATGGAAGGGTCCCTGAAAAGAAGCCCAGGTACCATGAGTGGTTTGTCATTGATGGCTGACGTGAAGGTTGGTGGGTCAAACCTGCCCAATGGCTGTCTCTGTAAAGATTACAGTCACTGAAAACTCTACGGGGTGCTTCCACACTGTGACATGGGCTCACCATGAGTTAGGGTCCCCCTGGACTGAAGCTAACAACTATAACAACAACAACCAACATCTCAGGAATGCCTAGGGTGCAAATGAGTGTGTTGGAGGTCGGAGCCCACCCAGAGGTGTCTTGGAAGGGAGGTCAGAAAATCTACTTCCAAAAAACCAAGCCATTGAAAACTCTGCGGAACACAGTTCTACTCTGTCACACCTACATGGCTGCCATGAATCAGAGTCCACTAGATGACAAGCAAATTATTTAAAAACAAAACATCTCTGGGGATTTGTTTTATCACTGATAACACACTTCATACACTTCACTGACACACAGGTCACAAGGCTGTATGGAAATCCTTTGCAACCTCTAACATTCATCCAAATTTTTATTTGAACTCTGGAGTTAAAAGGTAAGTATTCCAGAGACAGACTTCCCTGAACCTCTCTCTTCTCATCATACCTTCTTGTTGTTGTTAGCTGTCCTAGAGACAATAATGACTCACGGTGACCCCATGAATGTGGAGTAGAACTCCAAAAACTCAAACCTATTACCATCCAGTTGATTCGGACTCACAGAGATCCCATAAGACACAGCAGAACTGCCCCATAGGGTTTCCCAGGCTGCAGTCTTTACAGAAGCAGACTCCCACATCACTCTCCTGTGGAGGGACGTGTAGGTTCAAACCACTGACCTTCCAGTTAGCAGCTTTAACCACCGTACCACCAGGTATCCTTAAACAGAACTAAAAACCCATTGCCACCAAGTTGATTCTGACTAATAGTGACCCTATAGGCCAGAGTAGAACTGTCCAATAGGATTTCCAGGGTGTGGCTTGTGGATTTGAACTGCCGACCTCTTGGTTGGCAGCCAAGTTGATCACTCTGCCAGGGCTCCAGAACTAAACCAACCAGACCAAACCCTTGCTTTGTCAGGTTGATACTGACTCACAACAATCCTACAGGACAGAACAGAACCGCCCCCATAGAGTTTCCAGGCAGTGCCTAGTGGATCTGAACTGCTGACTTCTTGGTTAGCAGCCACAGAAGCACTTAACCACCCAGCCATCAGGGTTTCCAGAAGTAGGGATTAATTTAGATGACATGTTGTTACCATGAAAATAAGACAGCAGGTCCCTGGGAGCTGGGCTTTGCAGCTGTTGAGTTGTTCTGGGAAGTAAAGACCTGGAACTCAGGATGCAGTTTCAGTAAAGCAAGAGGAACAGCAATGATCTGCTGATAGTATGGGGTGAGGGTGGCTACGACACGGCAGGCAGACACCACACAGGGAGCAGCAACAAGTAAGAATTTTTCAGATCTAGGAAATGGGTAACCACTTATTGGACTTGCCTGTTTCCTATAATCACTTGGATATAACCACTGAACATACAGATTCCCAGGTCCTGCCCCTGGAGATTCTGATTAGACAAGGCTGAAGAGTGCTCTGGCACCTGGATGTTTCATAAATTCCCAGATGGTACTTATAATCATGCTAGCCTGTTTAATACGGACCTAGACTATTAGGATCTAGGAAGCAACTTAAGCTTTCCTTCCTCTCCTTGGAAGATAGGCTGGGAATGATCTCAGAGGGAAAAATAACAAAAGGAAGTCCACACTGTTTCAGAGTACCACACCGGGTTCCTGCAGGGACATACAAGTAAGGTCCTTCTTGAAGCTATTATCATGAAAGGCTTGACCTAGCTGTGCTGTTTGGTTGTTAGTGGCCATTCAGTCAACCCCTGACTTGTGGAGACCCCAAGTACAACGGAAGGAACTGGTGACTGCCTCTGAGCCATCCTTCTGACGAGCGGTGGATGAAACTGTTGTGATCCAGAGGCTTTTTAGGGTCTGATTTTCAGAAGGAGACTACCAGGCCTTTCTTCCTAGTCTATCTTATCTCAGTCTTCACCAAAACCAGTTCAGCCCCCACTGACAACTGGGTGGTGGGTGCTCATGAGGTGTACCAGCTGGGAGTCACACCTGGGCCTTAATAAGGGGATTTTCAGTCTCAAGTACACAGAAATCTACTGATTTTTATTACACTTATGTATGTACGAGCAGCAAGCTGACAGCTTCAAAGTGCCAAATGTGGGGTTGTGTTGTCATGGATTCTCATTCATGCCAACTCCTGCCCAAAGAAGACTCAGCTTCAATCACAAGGTCGGCTCAGCAGTAGCAACAGCCACAGGCAACCCACTTCGTGGCTGGGCTGGCAAATGGGAAGTGTTCATGGGCTGGGCCCTGACAATAAAACCCTAAGCCTAATCCATGGATTTCACGAACCTGATGTTGTGGCTGGAGCTGCAGGATTATCAAAAAGGTTTCAACACACAAGGGTTTGGTCTTCCTCTCCCTGCTCACCCTTACATCTTAAAACTTGACAAATTTCCCAATAGACCATTGAGAAGGACAACTTGGCCTGGAAAAAGGAGGGAACCCATAGCTCCATTTAAGGTTCCTGCTGCTAATTCACCTTCTCCAGAGGAAACTTAGACAAAAAGGGGGCTTTTCCCTGAGTCCCCTTGTACAAGGGTGGCCAACACAAATGTCTCTGAGAGCCAAACAGACTGCAGCACTAAAGAAGGTAGCCTAAATGGACTGTCATCAGAAATGAGCCCATGCTCATTTGTAGGGGTTGCCACTGCCCAGCTCTAACCAATCTCTGCCATGTGGAGAAGGAGAGTACAACGTACCAAGATTATCTACACCTGCAGTCAAGAGAAGCTGGGGATTCTGGCTTTTCAGACAAACTTCCTTAGAGGTGGCAAAATCCCCAAGTTATAAAACACTGTGCTAGCCACACACAAGTGTCTGTGAGTTGGACTTGGCCTGTGGGACTGAGGTTCTGTTCTTCGATGCCAGTGCAGCATGGGCAGCATCTCTCTTGACGTTACCCGTCCCTGGTACGCTTGCCCTCCTTGGAGCATCCCTCTGTGCCCTTGCCGTTGCCCTGTCCCACACATATCCTACAAACACAGAATCTCTGGGCTGACAGGGATCACAAATCAGGTGTCCAATGTGCCCTTGGCACTTGTGATCTCTCTCCCAAAGCGCTGCTACTACGCTTTCAGCCAACAGCAATGGGAGGCTAGTAGCTCTTCCTAAGTGGTGCACTTTATCTTGGGACAGTGCTGATGGTTGAGTTATGTTTTGTCTATTCCTTGAATGCCCAACAAGTCACTTGTAGGCTATCTTTGGTCCCTCTTCATGTCCAATTACTTGTTTGTCAGCCCTTCATAGTCCCAGATCAAATCAAAACTTTTTGCTCCCATGGCCTAACGAGCCAGTTTCTTCAGTCTTCATAAAGCGTGGCCCTGAGTCTCTCCACGTCCTACTCCTTCCAACCAAAAGGGCTCTACTTTGCCTAGATAATAATGTTGCTAACAACAAAAATTTAGAGTGTAATGAATGCCAGACATTGTTCTGATAGCTTTGTATTTATTAATTCATGCCATCTTCACATAAACCAGAACACGGGTGTTTTTACACCTTGTATTTTACAGATGAGAGAGCAGAGGCACAGAGAGCCAGCGACTTGCCTACAGTAATCACACAGCTACTCATTGCAGAGCGAGGACTTAACCCCGGGCACTGGCGATCCAGGGGTAAGTTCTCTCCTTCCCTGCTGGAGATGTGGGTTTGATTGCCAGCCAACGAACCTCACGTGCAGTTACTACCAGTCTGTCAGTGGAGGCTTGTGTGTTGCTATGGTGTTGAACAGGTTTCAGCGGAGCTGCCAGACTAAGATAGACTAGGAAGAAAGGCCTGGAGATCTTCTTCTGACAATCAGCACTAAAAGTTCTATGGCTCTCGGTAGTCTGATCCACCACAAATCACGGGGATGGTGGGAGACTGGGCAGCACATTGTATTGCTGTCACTGGGGTCGTTGTGAGTTAGTGGTCAGAGATGTAGCTTAACAGCAACAACCATCCGGCTCCAGAGTCTATGTTCTCACACTCCAAGTCCCCAGGTGCGCTCACCAGTACAGGGGAAAGATGAGGGCCAACATATCCTGAGTTGGACAGGGACTGGTGCCCTGCCGGCCAGGTGCTCTCAGACACATTAGGGAGATCACACCCTTCATTCTACATGGGTGCGCTTCAATTGCAAGTCCCCAATTGAAAGTCCATTATCAGTTCTTAAAACCACACTGTTCACTTCTATGGAGCCTATTACCAAGGAAACGCTTTAAATCTGTTAACATATATGAGCCCTGCTTCACAGCAACTCCATCCTTGCCTTGGGGCAGCTGGTTTTCTGAACTTGGTGGTGCCCTGGCCCAGTTATCACTCCCCACCCCCTCAATGGGCTCCCTGGTCTGGATCTGTCCTACTTCTTATAACCCATAATCAACCTGTCTCATTGGCTATCTGCTCTGTGCCCTTGCTCCTGAAAAAATTAGAGGCCAAGAAGGAGTTTAGTTTATAGAATCAGGGAACTCAAGGGACCTAAACAAAAGAACAGACAGTCCTCACTCACTGCCTCGTTTTACAGATGAGGAAATTGAGACCCGAGGGCAAGTGACTCCCAAGGACATGTAGCCAGTTAGTACTGTGGAGGAAATTAGAATGTGGCAGGCCGCTTTCCCTCCTAGGGCTCCTCCAACTGCTCCAGACTGTTGCCAATCAGTCTCCAGGCTGAACAGGACTTCAATAAGGACAATGCAGTCTCTCTGCCAACCAATAAGGAAACCTGCATGGGTTTATGGTGCCGGCAGAAAGCCTGCTGAAAGGGGGAGTGGACCACCACAAAGAGGCGACGAGGAAAAAGGCCGCCCGAGCCCTTGAGCTCCAAGGTCAGGGTGCAGTCCTGTGTACATTTACCTCTCAAATACTGATGTGATTATGATGGATACCACACAGCATTAAATTATAAAATTAGCATGTAGTCAAGGCTATTTCTGAAAAATCTTTAAGTCTCTTGGAACCTTACAAGCTAATGATTCACTTGTGATGCTTCTCTTTGCATGTGGTGTCTCCTCTCTGTTCTGTTTTCTCCCCAAGCTTGCAGGTCAGTTTCGAGAAAAGGTTTGTGACATGACTGCCCTTTACCATATGCCAGCCACTGAGTGGAGTCTTAGGGTGGCACAAACAGGTATTGTGTGTGGCTACTGCCTGAAAGGCTAGAGGTTTAAGGCTACCCAGAGGTACTTTGAAAAAAAGACCTGGCAATCTACTTCTGAAAAATCAGCCATTGAAAACTCTGTAGAGCACAGTTCTAATCTGACACACATGGGGTGGCATGAGTTTGAATTGACTCGAGAACTAACAGCTGTTTTTTTAGGCACTAAGCCAGATACAACAGCAGCACAGGTGACCAAGGCCTGTTGAGTCCCTATTGCTGAGGAGCTGACAGTCTCCACTGGTCTTCTCCACTGAACTTCTCCCTTGAAAAAACAATCTGCTCCCTGACTCTGGAAAGAGCACTGAATTGTGTCCTCTCACAATTGGAATCCTATCTACTGTATCTGAAGATGTCATAGTATTTGGAAATCGGGGTTTCTTTGTTATGATAATGACACCATGCAGAGTGAGTTCTAAACCTAATCACTTCTTAGGTCCATGGCGAAAGCAGGGGAAAAATTCCTCCCCCAACAAAAAGGAAAAAAAAAAAACCCACTGCTGTCAAGTCAATTCCAACTCATAGCAACCCGGCAGACAGAGTAGAACTGCCCCACAGAATTTCCAAGGAGCACTTGGTGGATTTGAACTGTGGATCTTCTGGTTAGTAGCCATAGCATTTAACCACTACACCACCAAGGGAAGACAGATGCCATGTAAAGACTTCCAAGGACCCAAGAAACTCTGGGACTATAGAAGCTGAGACAGAATGAAATCTTCTGCCAGAGGGCACAGAGATAAAGCCTTCTGCTACAGTCAAAGTCCTGAATTCAGACTTAGAGCCTCTACAAGTGGGAGAAGATAAATTCCAGTTCTTTAAAGCCACTCTCTTGGGCCATTTATGTTACAGCAGCACCAGGAAACTAAGACATGCAGCCTCCAAGGGATCACGGCTAGTTCTTTTCTGAATGACTTTTTTACCCTAAGGGAGATAAACTGGAAGAAACATAGGGATGCTTCTCAATGCTCTTTTGATTAGAACTTTAACCAAAAGATGGGGTCACATTACAGTTTCCCAGAAAATTCAATGCAACTGAATCCATCTTTGCTATTTCAAAATGTGTGACAATTTGACTTACGGTGGGTTTATGTTTAGCTGGCTTGTCTCCATTATCTACGAAGACAAGTCTGGGTAAATCAAATGAAAGACTAAACAGGATGACAAGGCTTAACCTATGTATCAAATGTGTTCTATTTGAAGGTTTCAGTACATTTATTAATTACAAAGGTCTTTTTCAGCTCCTTAAAACAACGTGCTCACCAGATACCAAAGCCACAGCCATAGAGCTGATTCTACTTCACAGCAATCCTATGGGACAGAGTAGAACTTCCCATACGGTTTCCATGGGACAGCTGGATTCAAACTGCTAACCTTTTTGGTTAGCAGCCTGTTGAAATGAGGAAGGGCGTGGTAAAAATTCGAGGTATTAAAGACAGCCCCAGGAAACAACTTAATAACAACTTAATATAGAATAATCTCATCTTTGTCTTACAAAATACTGTCACAAGACAAGCCTGGGGGCAACCTTGCAAGTGACAGCCTGCAAGTGACCCCTAGACCTTGACCACATTTTACAACTAATAGGAGTTAACCAATCAATGTAAAGGTCAGTTCACCCTCCCTGCTTTGCAATCTCACAACTTAAATACTGGGTGCTGAGGAAACTCGTCGTCGCCCCCTGCTCTGTGTAGCTTGGGGTGCGTCCCTGGTACACCAGTATTTTTCCTATTGGGCATATTTTTTAATAAAATTTAACCTTTAAAGTAACAATGTTGCATCTTGAAAATCGCGGACCCTAACATTTGGGGGCTCGTCCGGGATTTCAAGAGCGACCTCTGCGGCCGGCCGATCTGGTTTGACTTCACCGGTGAGTCTGGATATTGTCTGTCTATGCTCGAGCTCTGGTTTTGGGACTCACTAAGAGAGAATTTGGACGCAGAATTGCTCTAGGAGTCGGAGGCTGGGGGACGCCTCAGCTCTCCATCTGGGCAGGCACCGCTGGTTCCTTTCTGGGTTCTGCGGCCTGTAAATCCCGCATCTGGTTTTTGTTTCGTTTCTTCTGTGACCGGTCTGTGTCTGTTTGATTGTGTTGTTTGTCCTGATTGTTACTTTTGCCGCCATGTCTGTGTCTGTTCCGTTGTCTGTTTGATTGTGTTGTCTGTCCTGATTGTTACTTTTGCCGCCATGGGGCAATGTTCTTCTCACTCTGTAACACCCCTAGACCTATTCCTTAACCACTTTCAGATTTCCAGAAACGAGCCCGAGACTTCGGCAAGGTGCGGTCAGTAAAACTCCGCACACTTTGTAATCTGGAATGGCCGGCCTTTGGTACTGGATGGCCACTCACGGGATCCCTAGACATTAAACAAACCCATTCTGTTTTTCAGGTCATCTTTGGCGATCTGAGTCACCCTGACCAAATGCCATACATTGTTGCTTGGCAATACCTCCTCAGGCAGCCACCTGTGTGGCTGCAACCCTATGATCCCCCTAAACAATCTCCTACAAACCTGGCGGCTCAGGACTCCTCAAAACCCCTGCCAGCTTCCCTTCCTCCATCCGATTCCGCTGATTGAGTCTTCCACTTCCCTACCCCCCGGTTCCCGTTGTTCCTCCTGCCGCCACCACCGGGGCTGAGGGAGCCAAAGCCAGTCTCCGTGGCCTGTATAGGGTCCCCGCAGACCCTCCAGTCCCGACTGCTCCCCGGACCCCCGCCACTTCTGCAGCACCACCTTCCTCTGACCTCCAGAGCCCAGCCCATACCCGTTCACGCCGATCTTTTCAACCACTTATAGAACCCTCCCTCATATTTTCCCCTTGCAAGCTATAGGGCACATGACTGAGGCTGGGACCCCCTTCTTGGTCTATACTCCTTTTACCTTGATACCCCTCTTAGAAACCACATACAACAACTTCTCCAAGCCCTCTTTACCACTGAGGAGAGGACTAAGATTGTTTCCCTAGCCAGGAAACAGGTGCCGGGAGATGATACAAACTTTACGAGTGATTTAGATGAGATTAACCACGCTTTTCCCCTGACCCGCCCAAATTGGGTCCCAAACACCACTGCAGGTAAGCAGCGCTTAACTGTCTACCACCAGATTCTTATGGGGGGTCTCCGGGCCGCCGCTGGGCGCCCCACAAATTTGTCTAAAGTAACACAGGTAATTCAGGAACCCTCAGAATCCCCAGCAGCCTTTCTGGAATGACTGATGGAGGCATACCGCACATATACTCCCATTGACCCTGAGTCTTCCAAAAATCAACGGGCCATTAACATAGCCTTCGTGGGACAGTCAGCCCCTGACATCAAAAGAAAAATACAAAAAATAGAAGGATTTGAGGGGAAGAATCTATCCAAGCTGATGGAAATTGCTATGAAAACCTTCAATAACCGCGAACTACCAGAAGACAAACAAGCCAAAAAGGTAAGCAGAATCCTACTGGCAGAAGCCCAGGGCCACCTGCCACTGCGCCCTTGGGAGAATCGGATCAGATGAGGAAGCCAGGAAAGCCTCCCTTGCAGAGAAACCAGTGTGCCTACTGCAAGGAAATTGGACATTGGAAGGGTGAGTGCCCCTAAAGAAAGCCCCCTCCAAAGGTTCTTAACCTAGAGGCCTGAGGGCGTCAGGGCTCATTGGCCCCGCCCTCGAGCCCAGGGTAACCTTAAAAATACGGGAACAGCCAGTAGAATTCATGGTTGACACCGGGGCTAGCAACTCAGTTCTAATTGAACCCCTAGGACCCATAACTGAAACCAAAACCCTAGCACGAGGAGCTACTGGGATTAATGCCTACTCATGGACTGATGAACGATCTGGGAGCTAAGACTGTCTCCCTCTCGTTTATAGTAATGCCTGAATGCCAGTGCTCTTTACTTGGAGGAGACTTGTTATCAAAAAATGCAGATGACTATCCACTTTACTGGAAATCATGCTTACCTGACACCGCAAGTCAATGTGGTAGCCCCTTTAGAGGGAGAATACAGACTTTATGATGATTCTGACAGGGGCCCCTGCTCTATCCTCGTGATATCAGTGGATCAATTGATCAAAGAGATTCCTCAGGTTTGGGCTGAAAACAACTCCCTAGGGCTGCCCAAACACCAACCACTGGTTATAGTGACTTTAAAACCATCTGCTGACCTGATTCAGGTACGGTAGTACCCCATTACACCAGAAGCAAGGAAAGGGATCAGGGCCCAGATTCAAAGACTCAGGAAACATGGAATACTAGTGCCCTGCCAGTCACCCTGGAATACTCCCCTCGTGCCAGTGAGGAAGGCAGGAGGGCTGGACTCCAGACCAGTTCTAACCCGTACACTCTCCTGAGCTCTCTGTCACCAGAACACTGGGTGTATTCAGTGCTGGATTTAAAGGATGCATTCTTCAGTATACCTCTGAGCCCGCAGAGTCAGCCGCTCTTCGCCTTCAAATGGCAGGACCCGGAAGATGGCTTCAGTGGGCAGCTGACCTGGACCCACCTGCCACCAGGGTTCAAGAACTCTCCCACCATCTTTGAGGCCCTTCATCGGGACTTACGTGAGTACAGGCATCAATGGTCTGACATTTCCCTTCTACGATACGTAGATGATTTATTACTCGAGGTACCCGATGAGGACACTTGTTTAAAGGCCACTAAGTCCCTGTTAACTCTCTTGGTGAAATTGGGATATTGAGTCTCCACTAAAAAGACACAGGTCTACGTCCAGGAGGTGACTTACATCAGTTTCCAACTCAAGGGGAGACAACACAACGCTCCCTATCCAAAACAAGAAAACAGACTATCCTTGGGATTCCCACCCCATGTACGTCACGGCAGGTGAGGGAGTTCTTGGGGTCCTCTAGGTTCTGTTGGCTCCGGATACCAGGTTTTGCAGAAATAGCGTGCCCACTATCCGAGCTGACCCGAGAAAAGGAAAAGAATTTTATATGGACTAAAGAAACAGAGCAGGCTTTCTAGACTATAAAGAAGTCGCTCCTGGAGGCACCAGCGTTAGCATTACCCAACCTGGAAAAGCCTTTCCAACTATACATTGATAAAAATAAAAGAATAGCCAAGGGAGTCCTCACTCAGACACTTGGCCCATGGAAAAGGCCGGTGGCCTATCTGTCTAAACAGCTAGACCCAGTGGCCTCAGGATGGCCAAGGTGCCTTAGAATTGTTGCGGCCACTGCTCAACTAGCAAAAGACTCTGGGACAGCCCCTGACCATCACTACCTCGCATGCCATCGAGGGAGTCTTGTGTAGCCTGCCTCATAAATGGATTTCTAATGCCCGGCTAACCCACTACCAGTCTTTATTACTAGATCAGCCCCGAGTTGTGTTTGCTTCTAGCTCAGCCCTCAACCCAGCCATGCTGCTGCCTGATCTGGACCTGGAGGCTGAACCGCATGACTGCACTGAGGTGCTTAGCCAACAGCACGGCCTTCGCCGAGATCTTGTGGACGTTCCCTTGCGGGACTCTGATCTCACTCTGTTCACTGATGGGAGCAGTTTTATCAGGGACGGCACCAGGTACACAGGGGCAGCGGTGGTAGCCGAAGATCGGGAACATCAGCGCAACGGGCTGCTTTCTCCATGCCAGTGGGGGCTCGTGGCGGGAGCTGGAGCATATCTACAGCCAGCATAGCCGCACCCATGATGAGCTGAGTCGCACAGCCCGAGTTCTGGACAGACCCCGCCACAGCGCCAGCACTGCCAACGCAGGCCCCATCGCTGGCTCCGCTACTCCACGCTGCCCAGTCAACTTTGACACTGCATTAGCGGTGCTGTGAAAGGAGATGGTGGGACTGTGACAACTGGATATGTCGCTGCTGTGCCAGCTGTGAGGTCTGTATGAGTCAATCCAGGACTATAAGCACCTGTGCCAAGACCTGAGCCTGTGCCAGGATCTGTCCTCGTCCCTGCACTCTGACAGCTGCTACCCACCAGATCTGGCCTCTCAGATGACGAGGAGCCTCCTGACGCCAGCCTGTTCCCTGACTCGCCACCCCTCACTGTGCCCCAGATGCACAATGCCCGTGACCAGTGGCTACGAGATGCCTTCCACATTATCGGGCTGAAACAATGGAAGCCTGAGGCAATAACCTAGCCAACCGAGAAGCTAAGGAAGCTGCCCTCAGCCTCCTGGAGATCAATTCTACCCAGCTCCCTGAGCCAACCCTTCCTGAAGAGCCCACCTAGAAGAGAAGAAAGGATGCCAGTATACTTCGGGAGGGCTCCCCATTCTCCCTCAAAAATTGGGACAGAAGCTCGTCCGCCAGATCCACCAGACCACCCATTTGGGAGCAACAAAAATCCAGGAACTTCTGTCTCCAAGGTACTATATACCCCAACTATCCCAGCTTGCTGAACGAATAACACATACCCGCCAAGCCACTAATGCAGGCAGCTCTGGTAAGGCCCACCAAGGTAAGAGAGAAAGAGGCACTATGCCTGCAGTACATTGAGAACTGGACTTCACTGAAATTAAGCCCAGCAGATATAGATATAAGTACCTTTTAGTTTTCGTAGACACATTCTCTGGTTGGACTGAGGCATTTCCCACTAAGAGAGAGACAGCACAAGTAGTTTCAAAAAAAAAAAAAAAAAACTCCTGGAAGAACTCATACCTAGGTTTGGGGTTCTGCTGATGCCAGGATCAGACAATGGCCCTGCCTTTATGGCCATAGTCTCTCAGGGAGTAACATCTGTCCTGGGGATTAACTGGAAACTACACTGTGCCTATCGCCCCCAGAGTTCAGGACAGGTAGAGAGGATGAACCGGACCCTTAAGGAGACCTTAACCAAATTGACCCTAGAAACTGGCGGTGACTAGACAGCCCTGCTTCCCTTTGCCTTAATGTGTGTGTGTAATTCTCCATACTTCCAAGGCCTTACACCCTATGAAATTGTTTTCGGGAGGCCACACCCCTCTGCCCTAAACCAAGGGATGACATACTTGCTGAAATTTCTAATCATGACCTGCTTAAGTCCCTCCAGGCCCTGCAGAAAACTCAAGATCTGCTTTTCCCCTTGTCGAGATGCCTCCACGATCTCCCTCCTGTAAAGCCACATCAGTTTCAGCTGGGGGTCTAGTCTGGGTCCTGAGACACCAAAAGGAGACTTTGGAGCCCCGTTGGAAAGGACCCCACACAGTAATCCTGACAACCCCCACTGCCGTCAAGGTTGACAGGATCCGGCCCTGGGTCTGCAATCCCAGCTACCTTCAATGGAAGGTGCGACAACATACTGGCCTTGAGGCGACTCCAAGAAACCTCGGCTGGCAAGTTCAAGAACTGACCCTAACCGGCCATCCCGAGGTGACTTCACCAGTTTTTCACCTTGATTCATGTGACCTTGTGGGGGGTTCTATAGGCTCACAGCTTAAGAAAGACCCATACCCGGTTCATGCACACAGAACACTCATAAATACTGGGGGATGTATACATGCTGATTGGTGGGGGTGTGCTAATGTAAGGTCCTGAGTGTGAACGCCACCCCAAGTCACTCACAAGAGACGGTTCTTGATGCAAACAGCAAGAGGTTTCATTCCAGTGCGCTGGAGCTCAATCCATGCCCTTGTCAGAGTAGAGGGAAAGAGCCCCGAACAAGAGAATTACAGAGTATATAAAGGGGGGGTCTTACATTCCTAGGGGAGGTGGGGTTGGGGAAAGGTTCCAAGTGGGGTAATTTTTTTGTGGTTTGTATTAGCTTGGGGCTAGGGCGGATATTTTGGGTGCATTTACTTCCTGGTATTTCTGAAACCAGCCTTTTTGGGTAAGTTCCTGGAACTTCTTGTTATTCCCGAAACCAGCCTTTTTGGGTAAGTTCCTGGAACTCTGAGGGGGTTGGTCCTATATTGTCCTGCTCTTTGGTATGGAGGATCTCACACTACTAACTGCCTCATGCAACAACTGGCTAAGAAACAATTTTACGTCTGTCCCGGGGCTAATGTCTATGGATCATGTTGAGGAACAAATGATTATTTCTGTTATACATGGGGCTGTGAAACCAATGCACCCTGGATCAGGGAAAATAGGGGACCTCATTAGGATCAGTTGAGTTCTCCTGGCCTCCATGGCTGACCTCCCTCGTCATTGCGTTAACAGGACCACTTGTCCTCTTCATCTTTAACTGTGGGTCCCTACATTCTAAATTACTTAAATTCATACGAGAAAAACCAGCCAGCTCCTGGTCCTAAAACATCAGCCCCAACACCAGACCTACCACCCCATGAACAGCCAGGACCTTGATCAGCCTGGCACCCACTCAGAGTCTAAGATTTGACTCTGGAATAAGAACTCAAGGGGGGAATGTTGAAATGAGGAAGGGTGTGGTAAAAATTCGAGGTATTAAAGACAGTCCCAGGAAACAACTTAATAACAGAAAATATAGAATAATCTCATCTTTGTCTTACAAAACACTGTCACAAGACAAGCCTGGGGGCAACCTTGCAAGTGACAGCCTGCAAGTGACCCCTAGACCTTGACCACATTTTACAACTAATAGGAGTTAACCAATCAATGTAAAGGTCAGTTCACCCTCCCTGCTTTGCAATCTCACGACTTAAATACTGGGCGCTGAGGAAACTCGTCGTCGCCCCCTGCTCTGTGTAGCTTGGGGTGCGTCCCTGGTGCACCAGTATTTTTCCTATTGGGCATATTTTTTAATAAAATTTAACCTTTAAAGTAACAATGTCGCATCTTGAAAATCGCGGACCCTAACAAGCCGAACTCTTAACCCATATGCCACGGTATACTAGGAGACTTCATTCCCATTACCAAGTAAAATGGAATTTTCTTTAAACTACTTCAATTTCCAATTTTGCATAAATCCAAACAAAGCCAAAATCTACCAAATTAGTCAGCTAGATAATTACATAGCAATTAGAAGGAGAATATATCAGAAGTCACCTAGTCTAAAATCTTTTTGTTATTGTTGGTGTGGTTATTTAAAGCAGTTGGACCTGCTGAAGCCCATCACCCACAAAGACCTCTGTGAGCAGAGCTACAAGCCTTTGTGATGGTGGGCGGATGCATCTCACCCCTGACATATTTCTGGCTGTATATCTTTTCATCCTAATTAAACTCTCCCCCAAAATACCCCATCATCTCCCTGCACAAGGACAAAAGCTGAGCCCAGGAACACCCAGCCCAGGAATGCCAGGGCCAACCCAGCCCTGCTGACTTCCCCCAACTGCACTTCCCTCCATGTGAAAAGAATTATCTTTTTTAGAACAGTTTAAGAAAAGCATAGGGTGGGGGACGGTAGGTGTTTACTGTCCCCGCAGGAGGAGATAAAATAGAGCAAAGTAGGAACAAATAGAGATTATAACCTTTAGACCCTTCCTCCTGTACCTTTTAACCTTGAGGTATAAGTAGGGCTGACTGAGCTCCAGGCATAACTTTGTTTTCACTGTCAATTACACACCTGCCTCGGGCCATTATCTAGAAAGCCTTGACAATTAACAAGATCATGAGGTTTTTCAGTTTCAAGTTAGCTAATAGCTCGTGTGGTCAGCAGGCAGGGTAAAAATCACATCACCTCAAGACCACGAGGTTTCAGTTTCAAATTAGCCAATCACGAGGTTTTGGTTTCAAATTAGCCAATAGATTGTGTGGTCGTGGGCAGGGTAAAACTCATGTCACTTTGACTATAAAAACAATAAAGACAGACAGCTCTCTCTCTTGGTCGGGCTGCCTTTAAACCAAAATACTCTTTCCTGTCTCTCTCAATTCTTTTCCCGCCAACGCCTTCCCTCCCTCTGTGAGTGACCCTGTAAAGTTGTCGGGGTTGGCTCCCGGCATGGAGCTTTTATTACTACTGTGGTAAAAATATATGTAACAAAACAATGTGCTATTTTATTTTTTACAATGTGCCAGTTTGTAACATTAATTATGATCATCATGGTGAGTAGCCATATCACTTGAACTGTTTTTTGTCAGTGCAATCTTACTGGAAACCCAAAGCTACGGTACAGAAGTTAAGTCAGAGCTGCACTTGTGGGCTGGGGCCTCTACTGTGTGGCCACCCCTTCCCCTCCACAGCACCTGTCCCCCAGTACACTGGGGAACACAGAAGAGAGATGACTGCCCTCTGTCAGCTGTCAGCAAATCTCTTCTGCAAAAGGCCAGACAGTAAATATTTTAGGTTTTCCAAGAACACATACAGCATCTCATATATTCTTTTTGTTTTGTTTTTTTATAATTCTTCAAAAATGTAAAAGCCACTTTTAGCTTGCAGGTTGCACAAACTCAGGCCACAGGCTAGACGTGGCCTAAAGGCCTCTGTTTTCCAACATTCATTTATCTTCTTAATAGCTTTCTTGGAGGTATAGAACCAGTACCAGTGGTCAAGTTGACCTCAAAGAAGGTTGATCCTATGTAGGGAGAATATGACTGCTCCACAGGGTTTTTTCAGTGGCTGTGACCTTTCGGGAGTAGATTGCCAGGCCTTTCTTTGGAGGTGCCTGTGAGTGGGTTAGAATGGCAGGCCTTTTGCTTAGCAGCCAAGCCCTTAAGCATCTGCATCACCCAATGAAGCCTTTTTGAAGTATAGCTGACATATAAACAGCTGTTTGGAATTGACAGCCTTTCTGAGTACATATCTACAGTGCACAATTGTGTAAGTCTTGACATACACATACACTGATACAAGCTCCAACATGATCAGCCAAGCGCCATCGAGTTGTATCTGACTCATAATCAAGAGGATGAACATGCCTATCACCCAAAAAGTTTCCTTATGCCTCTCTGTAATCTTTCCTTTTTGTCTCTGCCCAAGCAACCAGATCTGCTTTCTGCCACTAACATTAGCTTGCATATTTTAGAGTTTAATATACATAGAATCTCTTAGGATGCATTCTTTTGAGGGATTCGGTTCTTCTACTTAGCATACTTGTTCTGAGATCAGTAATGCTGTTGCTTGTATGAGTGACTCATTCCTTCTTACAGGTACCTTCCTTTACACAGCAAGGAGGCTGAGGTTGGAGCTGCTTCTCCAAAATCATACAGATGACAGCAGAGCTGACCAAGAACCTGGTTTACAAGTTTCTAAGCTCCTGAACAGCCCTTGCTTTCCATGCCATCTGGCTGCTAAGCTTACTAAGGCTTTTCCAAAACTCTCAAACCTCTATGTGGCCTGCAGAATTTGTACAAGTCTGGTTCCACTCCTGTTGTATCATACTGCCTTCTTCTAGTCTCCCTTGGATCTAAGAGCAAGGGGAACTGCCCACAGTAGGATCATTCCAAGCTGTACTTCATTTTCCCCAGATGAAGCTGTATTAAACTAAATCAAAAGAGTAACAGAGTCATCAAATTTTTACTAAGTGCCTTCTATGTCTCAGACATTGTGGTGTATAAGCAAGAGATTCTATTCTTGCACTCACAGAGCTTCTTACTATCGTTAGTTGTTGGTAAGTTGATTTTGACTCAAGACAATCCAAGTACTACAGAGTAGAACTGCTCCATAGGGTATTCTTGGCTCTAATCTTAATGGAAGCAGATTGGCAGGCCTTTTCTTCATCAGTGCTTCAGAATGGGTTCCAACAGCTGACCTTAGGGTAGTAGTCAGCTGTAAACCATCTGATGCGCCTGGGCACCTTCCTTATAGAATGCACAGCCTAGTAATTAAGGAGAAAATGGCAATAAAAGAAAAATACACATGATTGTAAGCTGACTAAAATGATATAGCCAGCCAGCCAAGTGCCATCAAGTTGGAAGAAACAGGTTGCTGTGATGGGGATTCCTGAGCTACGGCAGAAAATCAAGGACATGATTTCAGGACAGGCTGGCCACTGCAGGCCTATTTGGAAAGGTCAGAGGCTTGCGCAGGTGAAGGCAAAGCCATTAAAGAGGCCTGGCCAAGCACGGGCAGAAAAGAGGGCTGTGCAAGGGCCAGTGCAGCCAGAGCAGCAGGGGGGGCACAGTAGGCAGATAGCAGGTGCTGGCAAATTCACAGAGAGCCTCCTTACACCACGCTACTGCTACTGAGTTGGAATTTCATTGAAAATTTAATGTAGTCTAAGTTTAAAAGTAAACTGTTGGAGGATTTTGAGCAGAGGAATGACATGATCCAATTTACAGTCTAAAAAGACAGAGACAGCGACGGTGCATAGAACAGATTAAACAAGGGCAAGGGGGTAGGGATGAGGAGGAGAGAAAGGCTGAACCATATTTCTGGAAGACCTGCTATTCCATTTGCTAGGCTCTGGGCAAGGAAGGGTCCACTGACTTGAGTCAATGCTTTAAAGTCACATCATTCTTGAGGTCTGCATAAAAAGACTTTTCCCAATTGAGATGAGACTGATTTTGTTTCTGCCACACTGGTTAGGGCTGGAACAAGCCCAGTCTTTAGGGTCCAAAGTTGGAAACAATCTGAATACACCAAACAAGGAGTATTTACTCTTCACAGAACTGGCTGGAGAGGTGTTGCTGAACTTCCTGTTCTAGCTGTGTGCAGCCAGCTGTAGAAAATTACTTGTGATGTCAATGTTGGCTCACCATTTCAGGTGCACACTTAAGTCATCCATGTAGACCATCTTTTCTGTATCCACACATCTCTGAATGGTGCAAACAGTTAATAGCTGCTAATCACAGGTTGGGGTTTCAAGTTCATCCAGAGGTAGCTCAGAAAAAAGGTCTGGTGATCTACTTCTGAAAAACTCCTATGAAGTACAATTCTACTCTGGTACTGATGGGACCCCCGTGAGTCCTGCTCTGATTGTAGACTCATCTTTGAGGGGCAAAACCTGAGAGCAGAGGAGCAGCTGTCACTCTGCCGGGAGCCAGCCCTAACAACTTTTCAAGGTCACGCATGGAGGGAGGGAAGGCATCGGCGGGAAAACAATTGACAGAGACACGAAAGAGTTTTTTGGTTTAAAGGCAGCCCGACCAAGACAGCGGCTGTCTTACTTTATTATTTATAGTCGAGGTGATGTAATTTCCACCCTGCCCCCTGACCACACAGCCATTGGCTAATTTGAAACCGAAACCTGGTGATCTTGAGGTGACCTGATTTTTACCCTGCCCCCCGGCCACACCCACACGAGCTATTAGCTAACTTGAAACTGAAAAACCTCGTGATCTTGTTAATTGTCAAGGCTGTCTAGATAATGGCCCGAAGCAGGTGTGTTGTGGTGATAATTGACAGTGAAAACAAAGTTATGCCTCGAGCTCAATCAGCCCTACTTATACCTCAAGGTTAAAAGGTACAGGAGGAAGGGTCTAAAGGTTATAATTTGTATTTGTTCCTACTTTGCTCTTTATTTTATCTCTTCCTGTGGGGACAGTAAACACCTACCATCCCCCACCCTATTTTTCACATGGGGGGAAGTGCAGTTGGGGGAAGTCAGCAGGGCTGGGTCAGCGCTGGCATTCCTGGGCTGGGCGTTTGTCCTTGTGCAGGGAGGTGATGGGGTATTTTTGAGGAGAGTTTAATTATGATGAAAAATATACAGCCAGAAATGTGTCAGGGGTGAGATGTGTCCGTCCGCCATCACAGAGGCTTGTAGCTTTGCTCACAGAGGTCTTTGTGGGTGACGGGCTTCGGCATCACTCAATGAGCGGCAAGGAGGCCAGAATGATCATCTGTGTTGTATGATTTGGGCAAGTCACTCCAGCTCTGCAAACCAGCTCCTCATCTATAAATCAGATGGTTAAGAATGGTAACGGCTGCTATCACCTCCTTACAAGGAGCTGGTATGTACCACCTTCATGAAACGCTTGAGAAGTGTCAACATGGCACAAATGTACCACCTCCCCATAGTCAAAGTGTAAGTTACAGAATAAGTGCTAATTCTGCAGAATGCCTACTAGGAGACTGCCATTCTCAGGGCTTGCTGCCTTGTCTTTGAAGTGGCAGAGATTTTAGTAAGGTCACATTGCATCTTTTCATGTGTCAGTTATCCATCAGTCTCAGTATACGGAACATAACCAAGAATGCTGAAAACAAGCTACAAAGAGCATAATGAGATCAATGCCAGGGGCTACTGGTCAAATGTGGCCCTAAGACACAGATGGTTTATTCAAGGCATAGCTAAGTTCAGGGGTCAGCAAACTGCTTCTGATACAGAGCGAGACAGGAAACAATAGTCTGGGCTTTGCTGGCAACACGGTTTCTGTCACAATTGCAGTTGTAGTGTGGAGGCAGTCATAGAGAACACAAGAATCAGTGTGCACGACTATGTTCCACTAAAACGTTATTCACAAAAACAGGTCAAACTTCAAATGTGGCCCATGGGCCAGAGTTTGCTAACCCTTGGCAAAGTTTAAAAATTTGAATCTGAGTATCTTTGGGTAGGCTTCTATTTGCCAGTTCCTCATAGGATCTGAAGAAAACCCCGGTGATCTATTTCTGAAAACTCAACCTTTGAAAATGCTACAGAGTACAGTTCTATTCTGACACATATGGGGCTGCCACAAATCAAAATTGGCTCGATGGCAACTGGCTTTTCACAGCTTTATCACTGTCTGATGCTCCCAATCACTCTCACTTTTGTGTTTTCTATCTGGCACAGTAGTGATTTTAATAAAAGTAGCAATCATTTATCTGGTCCTATTGTGTGCCAGGTGCCAAGTTCTTTACAATTGTCAACTAATTTAATTACCACAAAAATCTTAGCCTCATTTACATTTTACAAATGAATACAAAGCAAAGAGAAGTTAAGCAATTTGCCTAAGATCGAGCAGTTGGTCCAGAGCCAGGATGCAAGCCCAGCAATGCTCACGTACTGTGTTGTGTTCTAACATTTGAGAATGTCCTGAATGCATGTTAAAACATCATAGAATTTTTCATCTTTCTGGGCCTTTCTCAGTCAAGATGGCTGAAATGATGTAATAAAACTGTAATAGTATACTGGGTTTTCTGTTTTAGGCAAAAATTAAGGTAGAATCACTGCCTGTTAGCCATTTGTTGGGGTCAGAAAACCAACAGCAGGCAACTTTTTTTTTTTCCCATGTACATCACTGCATTCCCTCATTTGTAGGGTTTTTAACTCCCTGGACAAGAAGACACAACAACACAAGATCTCAGTTTGTGATCATTCTGGAAAGTTATGAACTCTTACATTTAGGGATAGGCATGTTTTTAAGTCCTTGTGACTGTTCAGGCCCATAAAAGCATTTCCTCAAAACAAAAACCAATGACATCATCTGCACACTAAGGCAGACTTGCTGTATAACAAGATTTGCCTTGCTTGTCAACAGGTCACGGCCAGTCCTGTTCTGGTCCTGCTGTGATACATGGTATGGAGAGGATCTGGTCACCTGAACAGGTGACATCTCAAAATACAGAGAGATTTCTAAATCCCACCCTAAATATATATGGGAAACTCTGGTGGCATGAGGGTTAAATGCTATAGTTGCTAACCAAAAGGTTGGCAATTCAAATCCACCAGGCGCTCCCTGGAAACTCTATGCGGCAGTTGTACTCTATTCTATAGGGTCACTATGAGTTGGAATCAACTCGAAGGCAACAGGTTTTTTTGGTTTTGGGTGTGTGTATATATATTGTGTGTGTGTACACACATACACACACACACACACGACCAATAAAGCAAAAAAGCTTTTTTGGAACCAATTAGGATTCTGTTTTGCTAGGGAAACTGAAAAAGCTGCTGGAGCCACCCAGAAGACAGCACTTGAGCTGCAAAGCAGAAATGACACAACCTCAAGGCCAAGTCTGCACGAAGATGAAAGCTACTTTCTTAGAGCAGGTGCAGAGGGGAGAAGTGAGCTGTGGCTCTCCTCTGAGAGCCTCAGTTGCCCTAAAATCAGTGTGGAAATCTGCTCACTTCACAGCCAAGCTGAGAAGGAGGACACCCAACTTGCCCTTTTAAACCTGAGTTTGTCGGAAAGTCAGCTGAAAAATGTATTGTTGATACAGGGCAGGTTTTGATACAAGGGAAGTAAAGATGTGTAAACTCAGGGGAACATCTTAAACAACCATTTATAATCCAGATTGATTTTATTTTACTAGGTAGGGGGAAGTGAAGAATAGCATATGGAGCAAATAAATCTTATTTACCAGCTGAGGGCTTTCCAACCTCCACACTACTGACATTTTATGCAGGTTGACACCTCACGGCAGGGCTGTCCTGTGCACTGCAGAATGCTGAGCAGCATCCTTGACTTCTATGCATGAGATGCCTGCAGCACCCCTCCTCCCAGATTGTGACAATCAAAAATGTCTCCAGACACTGCCAAATGTCCCCTGGGGACAAAACTGCACCCCAGATAAGAACCTGTACTAGAGTAAGGCAGAATTCTAGCTACTGATGGCAAAGACAGTTATCTGGAATTAAATCAGCTACCCAAAAAACAGGCCAATTTAACAGTCCCCTTGGTATAGCTGGCCTCTTAGAATTATGAAGGAAAAGGGTGTAGGCAAAGCTTTCCCTTTTTTAAACATCAGGTCAGAAAAGCAACAGCAGAGAATTCTTTTTCACAATTCGCATCACGTGTATTCCCCCCTATTTGTAGGATTTTTAACTTTCTAGACAAGGGTGACACAATAAATTCCAGTTTGTGACCATTCTGGAAAGCAATGGATGTTTACATTGAGGAACAGGTCGTGCTTTTAAGTCCTAGAAAAACATTTCCTCAAAGAAATAAAACTCAGCAAACAAAAAACAAATGGTGATATCTGCACACTAAGTCCAACTTCCTTCACGAAAAGATTTACCCTGCTTGTCAGCAGGTCACACCCAGTACAGTTCTGTTCCCACTATACCTTTTCTGCTTGTACTCAGGAAATCATGTACTGGAAGACAAAGGGGCCTTCTCGGGTGCAAGAGCTCAACCCTGTTGAAAAATCTGGCTCCATCCGTAGCCAAGAGTTTTATCCAAACTCCCATGGGACATTGCTCTGAGTTAGCAGACTACTGACAATTGACCGTGATTATTGACCACATCTGAAAAGACGTGAAGGTCATTGCTTTCCCCAGGCCAACAGAGCTGCCTGTACCTGTGCAATTTCCCAAAAGATGGCGGAAGAGACTTATTTGCAGAGTTTCTCTGCAGCGCCTGACTTCAGAAAGGTATCTACTCTCAGAAGCAAATGCAGAGAGTGCGGAGTCTGTGTGGATGAGCAGATCCTGCCTTTATTAGATAACCACGTGCTCAGCAACCAAATCCTTGAACATTCGTGTTGACTTCTAAGCAGATCCCATTAAGCCCTGGGTACTTGGCTTGATTACTCCCTGGATCAAAGTCAAATTAAATTACCCAGCAAGCTTCTTTTCAGAAAGAGACACACGTGCAGACTGACTCACCTTCCAGAAGCTATCCACTTTGCCATACACAAGGGACTGGTTCTGCCTTTTGATTTCGTTAATGTGGTGGATGTCACTGGAGTTCAGGTGCTGCTCTACCACAAACCCCAGAAAGCTGTTGTCTGGAGTATGAGCTGATGTGGAAAAGAAAGGAAAGGACAGTTGGAGTTTAATTTGCAAGAAGAAACAGCAACCACAATTGTAATACAAGCCATCTCACAAACGAGTCAATGTTTTCTTTTTACCTGGGAGGGCTGGGAGACTGTCCTTTCCCATGAAGACCCAGCAAAGCCTTCACACTGAACAGCTTTCTCCAAGACAGATGACCTCAGACCACATCTTTTTCCTTTTAGCATCAGATAGAATTGTCTAAAAGTCCTTAAACTGTACACACTCTCTGTTTCCTCAGATAAGGCTGTAGCCTTGTAACAGAAATGTTCTCAGCCTGGTTTCACCACCTCCCGGTCAGGAACTTGCAGGGAAAGGGGCTGAATCAGTTAGTGGTTATCAAGAGAGACACTGCCGGCTGTCACAGGAACTGATCTGATTCCAGCCACATCCCAGTACTTCTGCGTGACTAGAAACTCTCCCCAAACCAAAACCCACTGTTGTTGAGTCAATTTCAACCCATAGTGATCCTGTAAGACAGAGAACTACTCCACAGAGTTTCCAAGGAATGCATACTGATTAGAACTGCTTTCTTCTAACAAAAAAATTTATTTATCGTGATTTATTGTGAAAGTGTAAAATCTGGTCTAAATTTGCATGCCTGCCTATCTGCAGCTCCGACTGCTCTCGTTGACAGGTGACAGCACATTCCTCCTTTCTGTTCTATACATGTCATATCCTCTTAACAACCTTCTGCCCTCTTTTCTTCACCCTCTCCACTCTCCTCTAGTAAGAGGCCAGTAGGACGACATCTTATAGACGCACAGAACCATAAAGTGCACGCATGATACGGTCACTCTGTGTCACCAAGTCCAATCAATTCCTGTTCAAGGAGTTGACCTCAATAACGATTTATGAAAAGGGGCAGCATCAGGGAACCCCAGGCCTTTGGACCATGAATTGTGGTCTTTTAGTGGAGGTCTCAGGGTGCACCCATTTTTAATCTTGGGTTGCCACTGAGATTCAACTTTGTGAGCCCCATGACAAGAACTGCTAACTTTTTGATTAGCAGCCATAACACTGAACCACTACATCACTAGGGTTTCCAGAAAGTCTCTAGTTGAGTACAAAGGTATTGACTGGAGGTAACACAGGAAGTAAACCTGGATGTTAACAGTCCAATCTTCCACCTTCTCAAAAGAATTACTCATTGAAAGAATAGCAGCAAAAACACAAGGATAATATGAGCCCAAGAGACAAAAGGGGTCACATAAACCACAGACTACAGTATGAGATCAGAAGAACCAGATGGTGCTAGGCTACTGCCATCGACCGAACTGACAGGGAATACAACAAAAACTCCCTGATGGAGTGGGAAAGATGTGGGGTGCAGAATTCAAACTCTTTAGTAAAAGGAGCAGACTTAATGGCTGGACAGACTGAAAGGTTCCAGGAAGACACGGCCCTTGGACTCTCTGTTAACCTAGAAGTGAAACCATTCCCAGAACAAGCTCCTCAGACGAAGACTGAACTGATCTATAAGACGTAAAATGTTACTGTTGAAGAATGTGCTTCCCCGCTTCAGTAGGTAAAGGAGAGTACCTAGGCAGCTGCTGCTCAGAACTGAGATGAGAAGAGAGGGAAGCAGGAGCTGGCTGAATGGACATGGGAAATACAGGATGGAGACGAAGTGTGTCCTGTCAGTGTGGGGAGAACAACCAGGGTCACATAACAAAGTATGTTTCAGATTGTGTATGAGAAACTGACTTGAATTGTAAACTTTCACCTAAAACACAATTAAATAAAACTACTCATTGGTGAAATGTATGTCTATCTAACAGACGAATGAGATGAACACAGACAAAAAAGAGGATGCTCACTGAGAAATGAAGCATCCCCAAATACCAACCACTGAAAAAACCCAAAGCCAGTTGCCACCAATGCGATTCCAACTCATGGCAATTTCATGTGTGTCTCAGGAGAATTGAGCTCCACAGTTTTCAAGGCTGTGACGTTTCAGAAACAGATAACTGAGACCATCTTCAGAGGGTTTTAAACTGTCAACCTTTCAGTTAGTAGTTGAGTGCTTGACTAAGTTTGTGACACCTAGGGACTCTGTCTAGCCTACAGCATATACTATTCAAGAAGAGAACAGCTTTTTTCTCTGGATCCCTCTCAAAATTTTTGTTCAAAAATCTCTCTGTTTTAGCACTTAACCAAAAGGGAAAACAATTCCAAACCCTCCCTAAACATTTCTGTCTTGTGCCTGTCATTTAAAAAGAAATTCCAAGGGAGGCAACAATCAGAAAACAATTCTCTCCTGATTAAACAGAAAGTCTCCTTTCCTAGATATTGACTCTTCTCAGAGAAACCTTACGAGTTTTCAGAAGATTACCTTCCAGAAGCCCCATGTAGCCAGTATTAAAGGCAACAACTGCTCTGCTGGACTCTGACCTGACTAGGACAACTATAAATAATGTGAAGGCAGGTTCTTCCTGGTAATGGAGTTCGATTCGCTAAAACCCACACACCGCAGCTTCAACCAAGCTCATTCACAGGGTGGTTAGGCGGGTGGTCCCCGAATGCAGGAAATTAACCCCTTCATCTTGTGGCTTTCTGGGGACTGTGAATCCCTTGCCAGGTAAGGAAGCTGGCAGAGAGGACCTTTAGATGAGCAGGGTGGGGCCCCATGCTCACTGCCCTGCAGCAGGGAGGTGAACCGGTGGGCACTGACACAAAGCCAGAGCTGCGGAGATGAACAGAGCCTCATCAATACCGTGTTGTCACCGTCAGTCTCCCAGGCTTCTGCCTAATGCGGGTGACAGCATGAGGAGTTAACAGGGTTGTGACTGGGGAGTTGTGTTCAGTCTGGCCAATCTGTTATTTCACTTTCGTGTTTTTGAACAAGTGCCCAGAGATAGTAACTGTAGTCGCCTGAAAAGTAAATTACTGAATAAATTCCACCTGTAATAAAATGCAAGGACGGATTTTTTTATTTTTATTTTTTGGAGGAGAGGGGATTTGAAGGACTGTAGGGGTGGGTGGAGAACTCATGAGCATACTAAAGATCACTAGCAAAATAAAGCCAAACCCACTGTTATCAAAGTCAATTTCAACTTGATTTAACAGAGCAGTTTTAAATACCTCACTGTAAGACATTTCTTTAACTATAAACATTCTGAAATACAATCTGACACTCTAATCTTAGGGACCACATTTTATATTTTAAAGCTGATGGCATTTTTAAAATGAGAAAATTTACATGGTGACTAAAGCTCCATGATTTAGATATGTGCTTCTGCAACTCCATTATGCAGTCCCTAGGAAGGCACTTCTGCTAACCAAGAGGTCGGCAGGTCAAATCCACCAGGTGCTCCTTGGATAGTCTATAGGTCAGTTCTACTCCATCCTGTAAGGCTGCTATGAGTAGAAATCAACTCTATGACAATGGGTTTTTTTTTTTTTTTCATTTTTTGGAAGGCACTTAAAAAAATCTGGAACGTTTTGGTAAAAAAGATTTAATGGATCTTAGTCCATTTCATATGGGGAGCATTGTAGTTCAGCGGTAGAACGCTCACCTTCCCTGCTGATGCACTTCCAGAGGGGCCACTACCAATCTGTCAGTGAAGGCTTGTGTGTTGCTGTGATGCTGAAGAGGCTTCCATGGAGACTACAGACTAAGGCATGACTAGAAAGAAAGGCCTGGTGATCTACTTCTGAAAATCAGCCAGCGAAAACCCCACTGATCACAATAGTCTGATGTGAAACCAATCATGACATGCAATAGTGCCTGCTGCAGGACCAGGCAGTGTTTTGCCCCACTGTGCATGGGTTGTCATGAGTCAGGGGCCAATTCTACGGCAAGTAACAATAACAACTCATTTCACGTTATAATATACTAAGGTGTAGTCACAAATAAAACAATTATTAAAATCAAACACACACACACACTCATTTTGGTGTTAAAGATTCCCCTAGCTTACAGTTTGAATGGTGAGATGGAGAGGAAGAAGTAACTAATCTATCCAAAAATAATTGTGATAAATAGCGAGATTTTGCTGCATTAGGTGCAAAATTGATACTAAATCAACTGTGACACCATATGAAGAATGAAGAATAACTTATCTAAGTTATTATCCAAACCCATTATTTCTGCTCCTGTCTCCTGCCTTGAGATGTTAACTTGTGGATCAATGACCTTAGGAATGAGGCTTAAGGACCTCAGCTTAGACTTAAGAAGAAATACAGGCAATGTATACATATGGCAACACCACATGGAATGAGCAGTGGCTTGAGCACCAGTTAGGGCCCTTCCTATATTTCTTCCCAGGTAACCCTTAACCTGTCATAGGACACTGAGCCTCTGGGAGGACATTGATTGCTCAGTTGCACTTCAGCCGAGCAGGTGACTCTGAATTAACCACAGGCCCCAGGGTGGTTTGCTTTCACAGACCTAGGAAGCATCTGGGTTCTACCCTGGTAGCATCTGCATGGAGAGTCTAGGTTTTAACACTAGCATTCCTAAGTTGGCTTTAAGAAAAAAAAAAGAAAAAAAAAGTCATATGCACAGACTGGTGCTATCTGAAATGACTTTTCTGTAGAGATTCAACCCAGACCAAGCATTCTTTTTGGCTCTACTTCAAGATGGCAATACAGACAACAGCTGTGTTAGAGGACTTCAAAGAGAAGGTATTTACATTTCAAGGTAAATCAAAGAAATCCCATCATAAACAAGATGCAGGAAATCCTTAACTCTTGGAAACCACTCTGTCCCAGGAAATAAACATATGTGATTAAAAAAAAAAAAAAAAGTTGCTGCAGCTTGAGTTCTATCTGCTGACTGCTTCACAGTGACTTTTATTTTACATTCTGGACAACCTTCCATACAATGTTTGTAGAAAGGAGAAACAGGCCAAGAGTTACTTACATACACTACCTAAGCCCACACACTAGGAAATGGCAAGGCTGGGATTCGGCCAGGCCAGCTGGCTCCAGAGGCTAAGCTCCCTGAACCACTCCAATACACAGCCTCCTCATCCAAGTATTTCATCTTCTGGCCTCTGAGAATGACAATGGTAGAACATGCTTCATGGAAAATCAACGTTCTAAGGTAGACCAAAATATACAAGAGACCCAGTATGTATCTAAAACCAAACCACATCTGTAGCCGTTGAGTCAATTACGACTCATAGCAACCCCACAGGACAGAGTAGAACTGTCCCACAGGGTTTCCAAGAGCCGCGGGTGGATTCAAACTGCCAACTTTTCGGTTACCATGAGGACTCTTAACCACCATGCCACCTGCCACCAGGGCATCTCTGCGTACATACATACATATGCTTAGATACACACACAAAGCTTTAGCATCCTTCTAGGTTTAAAACGAGCCCTTACAAAGACAGTGAGAAGTGGGGGCAGAAGAACCAGGAGACCAACTCAAGATGAAACAGCAGTCTTCCCAGCCCAAGTAGCAATGCAGCTGCAGTGGGCGTGCTAATCCATGGAGCGAGAGAGCTGAGGACTTTGGGCAAAGGCTTTCTGGAGACTGGGTTGCCTCTGGGCACTTGCTGGCAAAGCTGGGCTTGCTGACCCACAGAGTGAGAGAGCTGAGCATCTTCAGACTGAGGCTTGCTAGTGCAGTGGGGTACGCCCAGGCACTTACTGATGAAGCTCAAGAGCTTTGTAATAGTTGCCTATCCAGGGCAGGGGTGGAGACCATGCTGAGGGCCTGAGAGAAGCCTGCCTGTGGGCATTGATGAGAAGGGGCTGTCCTGATGGAAGAACTGTGTCCTCAGTTGTTCATGAGCCTGAACTGTAACCTGTTACTTCCCTAATAAACCTTGTAACTTTGAGTGTGAACTGTCAAATTCTGTGTAGCCAGTGGAAGGAATGAATGAACCCAGTTGAGAAGCAGAGAATGCCATGGGAGGAACAGCTGGTGTGAGAATTGGTAAAAAGTTTGGAGGGTAGAGGTATGATTCTTCCTCCCAGTCATGTGAAGTTAGAGGAAGTCAGACACTCCCACCATACCATTTTCACAAGAAAATATGGGCAAAATTGCTGAGCTATGGGAACACACTTCAAACATCTGATTAGGAAAATGAGGAAGAGATCAGTGGAAAAATCATCCATACATCAAGAACACCGAATGACGAACTGGATATTGCCACTGTGGAACGACTGAGAGATCACGAAGAAGAAATGACCCAGCAAGACTTAATGGACTTCGAAGAGGAAAGAAATACTGAAGAAGAAATATTGAGGAAAAAGGAAGAGAGAATTTATCAAAAAATTTTACAATGAAAGGATTAGCTGTTTTTTTTTTTCTAAATTAAATCAGAGGCTTCAGATGCTTGAACCCAAATGGTGATGAAAATTGACAGGCAGATTTGAGAAGTAGTGAGATGTTATTATGAAACAGATGAAGAAAAAAAAAGGACCATACACACAACACAGTAATCTTCTGACTAGAAATACCATCCCCATTCCCAGGGATAATCCAGATGATCCAGAACCTTCCACAAGTGGAGTTATTACTGGAACTGACAAAAAAGCCAACATCATCCAACTAGTCTTCATTGTCAGAGTCAGACTTTATGATTTTGGTATTTTTTTGATGTATGTACATACGTATTACAATTCATCTGTAATTTACAGCTGCCAAAGACAAATAAAGATTAGGTTCATAAAGACACTGATAATAAAGGCAATCACAATGAAAACTAAAAAATAATGAGGTATTGACTTTTGTCAGAACTGAGTTATGATGGAGTAGCTGGAACAGAACCCCACTGTCTAAGTCAGAGACTACCTATACATGGTATCATCCCAGTTTCTTCAGGGAGTTGTACCATATTTATGAGGGGTCATGATAACATTTTTACATGAAACAGTTTTACAAAACTCACTATTGACTAAATGACTGAACTGATGAGACAGAACTCCTGTCTGACAAGGAGAACCAGCCGCTGATGAGTCTATTCTAATTCACTGCAACCCTGTGAGTGTCAAGAGTAGAACTGTACCCCATAGGATTTTCAATGGCTAATTTTCCTTTAGAAGTAGATTGCCAGGCCTTTCTTCTATGGTGTATTGGCAGACTCAAACTTACAACCTTTTAACAAGCAGGCAAGCACATTAACTGCTGTCGCCAAGGACTCCGCCCATCTAATACACCCTAACAAAAGATACTTAGACTAATTCCAATTGTGGATTATTTAAATAAATGATTATATTTTGCAACCTTGATGGTGTAGTGGTCTGTGAACTATGGCTGCTAGCTGAAAGGTCAGTAGTTGGAATCCAGCAGGAACTCCTTAGGGACTGTATGTCACAGTTCTACTCTATACTATATAGGGTAACTGTGAGTTGGAACTGACTTGATGACAACAGGCTGCTTTTTATTTTTTTGGTTTTAAATAATACACCACAATGGATTTGATAAATATGAACGAGAGTCTTAAAATAATTTAGGAAAAACATTTCTTTTATTAAGAACAGCATAGCTTTAAGCACCTATTTGCAAATTATTAAAACTGGCTTTTTTAAAACGGGTTCACCAAGCAGATTAAACTAATGAGAAATACTGTTGGTTAAACTGATTAATTTAACAACAAACATTGCAGAGAGCTCTCTGATAAACCAAGATGTATTTTTGAGGGACTAAAGCATAAAGAGTCTGTGGGTATGAAAAGGGCAACATGAAAAGATTAGATAAAACCTTAAAGAGCAGTGAGCTCATGTCAATGGGGAAGGAACAGTTCAGAAAAGGAGGGTGAGAATGTTTGCATAAATCAAAGCATCTCATCAATACCACTAAATTGTTTATGTATAAACAGTTGAACTGGTGCATATTTTGCCGTACATATTCTTAGCAACAATAACAACAAACTAAATAAAATTTAGCAGAAAAAAAGAATCTTTGAGGGGTACAATTAATGTGATGAACTGCTAAACGAAAAGACTGGCAGTTTGAATCCACTCGGAGGCTCCTAAGAAGAAACGTTGGGCAATCTATTTCTGAAAAATCACCCAGTAAAAACTGTACAGAGCACGGGGTTTCTATTGTGTCAAAACTGATTCAGTGGCAACAGGTTAGTTTAACACACAGATGGATTTTTGCCCTCACAGAGCTCATAGATGATTTAATAAATGAAGTATACGTTACACTCACCTACAGTAATAACGGAAACCCCGGTGTCATAGTAGTTAAGAGCCACGACTACTAACCAGAAGGTCAGCAGTTCAAATCCACCAGGCACTCCTTGGAAACTCTGCGAAGCAGTTTTACTCTGCCTATAGCGTTGCCATGGGTCAGAATCGACCTGGCAGCAGTGGGTTTTGGGGTTTAGAACAGTAATATCCTCGTTTACACTAAGATTCAAAGTTTGTATTAAAACACACTGACTTTTCTTCCAATTACATAAATTTCCAAGGTCTGTTTTTTCTTACCATTAAGTCCCAAACATCTCGTAAGTACAAATGTTCATTTTTTAACTGTGATAAAATACATTTTATGGCAAAAAAATACTGTTTCAATAAGTCTTAAGTATACAATTTGGTGGCACAAACTGATATTCACAATGTTGTAAAACATTCATAACTTCCAAAAAAACGTTTTATCACCCCAAATAGAATCCAGGGATCCCTTAAGCAGTTCCCCTCTCCCTCTATCCCTTGACAACCACTGATAAACTGTTGGCGCTGTAAATCTCCTGCTCTACATATTCATATAAATGGACTCACGCAGTATTTGTCCTTTTGAGAATGGCTTATTTCAGTCAGTGTAATAGTTTCAAGGTTTATCCATGTTGTGGCATGAATCAGAATTTCTTTTCTCTTTATGGCTGGATAATGTTCCATTGTATGTAGGTACCACATTTTGTTTATTCACTCATTTGCTGACAGAAACTTGGGCTTTTTCCACCTTCTAGCTATTGTGAATAACGCTAGAATGAACAGTGGTATACAATTTAACTGTTGAGTGTCTCTTGCAAAGACACACTTTAACAGGTTGTCTGTCTGCCTTTAACTGAAGTTGGCCCTACAGTGCTATGTATTCTCACACCAAAGAGCAGAGACCCGAGAGCCAACCTGGGGTCCTCCTTCTGCCCTCATAGCCAGGCCATTGCCAAGCCTGGGGATGCTGGCTTCTCAAAATCCATCAGTTCCCTTCCCTTTCCTTTCCCTCTATTAGTCTGAGCTTCATTGATTCTTTCAGAGACTTCTCCAACAATAAGTCTTTCTTCTCTCTAAATAGAAATCATTTTATCAGTTCTTCTGATTATAATACAAATATATCCTCAGTGTAAAACTTTTTTCAGATAACAGATGGGGGAAAACAGAGAGAGTGAAGTCATTCATAGCCTTGCCATCTAAAAATAACTACAGCTTACTGTGCTTTTTCCCCAGGATTATGGATCTTTATTATCCTTCAGACCAAAATTGAATTCTCCTTCTCCTAGGTACTCTTTCGTAAACTTCTTTTTTCTCCTGCACATTGTGTCATAGGCATCTTTCTGGGTTAATAACCACAGCTCATCACTGCTTGTTAAAGCAGTGCAATGTTTGCCTGTTTGATGTATCTGAACCTATTTCATCAGATGTGGATGTCCTGTGGTTCTGATCTGCCCAGCACCTCTCTGCAGAACTAACTGCCTTTTCCACAAACCATGCAACTCTATTCTGTCCAGGTGGTGGGAGTCGTGCCAATTCTGACCCCAAATTCCCTCTCATAACTCCAGGGAGGGCACAGAACGTGACCCTAACTAGTGATCAGTTAGGGCTTCTATGTGTGATCCAAGCTCACCAATCAGTCTCACTATGATTTGTCAGAAGCACTTATGAAGACATGATTTTTTCCACTGTGGTGACTAAGCTGGAAGGATTTAAATCTAGAGCTGCAGATGATCACTCTGCACCCATGTGAGGACAGTCTGACTGAGCAGCACACAACCCAGGGAAAAGACAGGGAGTGAGGGTGTCCTCTCAGCCCTGAATCCAGCTGTGCCTACAGTGTTAAAAATTCCCAGAGACAATGTTTCAAATAATCAGATCTTTAGAAACTTGGTTCTGGAGCGTGGGACTGCCATTCATTAGTGCCAGACGGATGGAACCACATGTGCTGCCCAAAGCTGAGGGGGCAGGGCTGCCATGGCCAAGAGGCAGGAGAACAGGGCCATGGGGGTGGAACTGTCACTCCAAATGGACCAGGAGAATGGGGCCACCCAAAAGCAATAGAGCAGAGTTGCCATCCCCATGGGCCTGGAAGGCAGAGATGAAGTCGAGGGTGCAGGGATCACTGCCCTAAATCCTGACTATGTGGCCAGTACCCAGATTCTAGAGGGCAGGACCATTGCCTAAATGGTCTCAGAGAAGAGGTTTATTTTGAAGATTTATGAACCAATGTAACATATCCTGTTGACTTGCTCGGTGCCTGTTATCCCTTCATTCCCTCCAATTTCTCCCATTTGTGATGGCAATATCTGCTTGTGCCTGTTTAACTACTGTACTTTGGAAGCACTTGTATTACAGACTTCATATATGAAAGGGAATTTTGCCCCAGCATGGAATTTGGACTAGGAGATGATTTAAGACTTTTGGGATGATATGCAATGAAAGTGTTTTACATGTGGCAAGAACAGATTTTGGAGAGAGCAAACAGTGGAATGTTATGAATTGAACTGTGTCCCACAAAAATGTGGGTCAACTTGGCTAGGCCATGATTCCCACTATTGTGTGACTGACCACTATTTTGCCATCTGATGTGATTTTCCTATGTGTTACAAATGCTACCTGCATGACATTAATGAGGCAGGGTTAGAGATAATTATGCTAATGAGGCAGGACTCAATCTATAAGAGTAGGCTGTACCTTGAGTCATTCTCTTCTGAGTCATAAAAGGGAAAAGTGGGGAGAGAAACAGAGGGATCTTCTATCATTAAGAAAGCAAAGCAGGAGAAAAAGTATATCCTTTGGACATGGAATCCCTTCTGAGAGAAATTTCAAGACCAGGGACAGATGGATGGTAAGAAACTTTCCACAGAGCCAACACAGAGACAGAAGTGGTTCTCTGGAGCTGGCACTCTGAATTTGGACTTCTGGCCTCCTAAACTATGAGAGAACAATTTTTTGTTCATGAAAGCCACCCACTTGTGGTATTTCTGTTACAGCAGCACAATTCTAATGATGATGAAACTGACAAGACAGAAAAAAAATATACTGGAAAGTATAGTCGGGTCATACAAGGAGTAATCTGGTTTTAGAAACCATACATACAAGTGATGTTATATTTCAAAGTTTACCAAAACTGGTATATATATATTTTTTTATTTAACATAACTGAGTGAAAATGTACAATCACATGTAAATTTACATGCCCCCTATATGCAGCTTCCACTGCTCTCCCTGTCTGGTGACTGCACACTATTCCTCTCTGCTCCATACATGTCTCATCCTCCCAACAGTCTCCTTTCCCCTCCTCTCCATCCACTCCCCTTCCTCCAGCCAGAGGTCAGCAAGATGATATCCTATAGATGTATAGAACCATAAAGTGCTTCCAACATATGGTTACTCTGCATTGCCAAGTCCATTCCATTCCTGTCCAAAGAGTGGACCTTTGTTATAATTTATGGGAACGGGTAGCATCAGGGCCGGGGGCCATGCTCTCAGAGGAACCCCAAAATCGCTGGACCATCAGTTGAGGTCTTTTAGTGGAGATCTCATGATGCACCTCTTTTTATTCTTGTGTTGCCAGTGAGACTCCTCTCTGTGAGCTCCGTCATGGCTATCACTGGTGGTGGCCGGGCACCATCCGGTTCTTCCGGTCCCAGGTCGATGTAGGCACCCACTCTTGTGGGTCTCTCTGTCTTCTCGGTTGTCTTTACCGCATGCCATTTTGGCCCTCGGTGAGCATCCGTTCCTGCTGAGTTGGGACCATTTGCTGTGTCCTCGGATGGCAGCTTGGCAACTTTTAAGACCCCAGATGCCACTCACCAATGCGGGGTGCAGAGAGCTCTCTTAGCAAAACGCTAGTTGTGCCAATTGGCCTGGAATTCACGTGTCAGGCATTCTTTAAAGTGTTGGGAGTTTCAGCAATGAATAAGACAGACAAACATTCCTACCTCAGATTCTGAAGTTAACCCTTTCTAGAATCCCTAATCTGTTCTTGACTCTGTCACAGCTCCTTTTCACTCCAAATTTCAAATGTAGCAAGAAATATTGAATAGTCTCCAATCTTGACTACACTACAGAATGTGAGTACTCAGAAGGCAAATTCTCTGCTGTCTCCATATGTCAGTGACAGTCAAAACTTTGCAGGTTTTCAAAACTAAATAATATTAGCTCATACAACCCAAGTTTGCTGAGAGTACAAGGAAATGTCCTATGATACCCCAGTGAGGCTATTAAGCTGATCGCTAAAGGTTACTGAAATTTCCTTGGAAACTCTATGGAGCAGTTCTACTCTGCCTTATAAGGTTGCTAAGAGTCACAATCGATTCAATGACACCAGATTTGGTTTTTTTGGTAGGATGTAGTAACACATCTCAATAAGCAGTTCCTAATGGAGCAAGAGAACATCAGGGTTCAGAACTTGAACTCTAGTAAAGAGACTAGATTTGATGATCTGGTAGACTGGAGGATACTCAGAAGACACGGTCCCCAGACTCTCTGTCAGCCTAGAACTAAAACCATTCTCCAAGCCAACTCTTCAGACAAAGATTGGACTGAATTATAAGACAAAAAATGATACTGGTGAAAAATGTGCTTCTTGTTTCAAGTAGATACACGATACTAAATGGCAAGCTATTGTAAGAGGTAAGATAAGAAGGGAGTAGACAGGAGCTGGTTGAATGTATACAGGAAATAAAGAGTAGAGAAGAGGAGTATGCTGTCACAATGTAAATGTAAGGAAAGCAACTAGGGTCACATAACATTGTGTAAGTTTTTGTATGGCACATTGATTTGAATTGTAAAGTTTCACTCTTCTAGCAGTCTGTAATATATTCACTATTCTTCATCAATACCACAATTCAAATGCATCAATTCTCCTTCAGTTTCCCTTCACTGTTCAGATTTGCATGCATATAGGTGACTGAAAAGACCATGGCTTGGGTCAGTCAGGCACACTTCAGTCCTTAACGTGACATCTTTGCTTTTTCAAATTTTAAAGAGGTCTTTGAAAGCAGACTTGCCTAATGATGCTTCCATGGACACTGATTACTGATCCAAGTAGAATGAAATTGTTTACAACTTCAATTTTTTTCTCCATTTATCTTGATATTGTTTATCAGTCCAGTTTTGAGGATTTTTAATTTTCTTCACATTCAGATGCAATCCATGCTGAAGGCCATAGTCTTTGCGTTTCATCAGTACGTGCTCTCAGTTGTCTTCACTTTTAGCAATCAAAGTTGTTCATCTGCATGCTGCAGGTTGCTAATGAGTCTTTGCCAATACTGACGCTAAATTCTTCATATTCCTATACAGAGTTGACTTTCATGGAGTGTTTGTTCAGCATATGGATTGAATAAGTAAGGTGAAAGGATATGACTCCTTCCAATTTTGAACTCAGCAATACGTTCTTCTGTTCAAGCAACTACCTCTTAACTCATGTACACATTTCACATGAGCACAACTAAGGGTTTTGAAATTTCCCTTTTTTAGTAATATTATCTATGTTATGATCCTCACAGTTGAACATCTTTTTAGTCAATAAAACACACATAAATCTCTTTTTGGTATTCTCTGCTTTCAGCTATCAATCATCTGACATTAGCGATGACATCTCTTGTTTCACATCCTCTTTGAATTTGGCTTGTGCTTAGTTTTCCATCAATGCATAATTGCAGTTGTTTTGGAACTACCTTCAGCAAAATTTTGCTGGTATGTGATATTATTGATATTGTGCAATAATTTCCACATTTTATTTGATCATCTTTTAAGTAAAAATATACACATAAAAAACATAAAAGCAGAAATCCCTAAATGATAATAATGGCTCCATCGGGGGTTCGTTGTTGTTGTTAGGTGCCGTTGAGTCAGTTCCAACTCATAGGTACCCTATGCCCTACAGAACAAAACACTATCCAGCCCTATGCCATGCCCACAATCATTTTTATGGTTAAGCTCATCATTGCAGCCACTATGTCAATCTATCCTGTTGAGGGTTTTCTTTCTCGCTGACCTTCCACTTGACGAAGTATGATACTCTTCTCCAGTGGTTGATCCTTCTTGAGAACATGTCCAAATATGCAAGACACAGTCTTGCTACCTTTGCTTCCAAGAAACACTCCAGTTAGACTTCTAGAACAGATCTGTTTGTTCTTTTGGGAGTCCGTGGTACATTCAATATTCTTCTCTAACACCACAATCCAAAGGCGTCAATTCTTCTTCCATCTTCCTTACTTACTGTTAAGCTTTTGCATGCATAAGACGTCACTGAAAATATCATGGCTTCAGTCAGGTGCACCTTAGTCTTCAAGGTGATATCTTTACTTTTCAATACTGTCAAGAGGTCCTTTGCAGCAGATTTCTCCAACACAATCTGTCTTTGGATTTTTTGACTGCTGCTTCCACGGGCATTGACTGTGGAACCAAGTAAAATGAAATGGACAACCTCAATCCTGTCTCCATTTATGATGATATTGCTTACTGGTCCAGGTGTGAGGATTTTTGTTTTCTTGATGTTGAGGTACAATCCCTATGAAGGCTGTGGTCTGTGATCTTCATCAGTGTTTCAAATCCTCTTCATTTCCACCAAGCAAGGTTGTGTCATGTGCATAACACAGGTTGTTACTGAGTCATCTCCCAATCTAATGTCACATTATTCTTCATATATTCTAGCTTCTTGGATTTTTTGCTCAGCATGAAGGGTGAAAACATATGGTGAAAGGATACAACCCTGATGCACACCTTTCCTGATTTGAAACCATGCAGCGTCCCCTTGTCTTGTCTGCATGACTGTCTCTTGATGCACATCCAGATTCCTCACGTGCACAACTAAGTGTTCTCGAACTCCCATTCTCCGCAATGTTAGCGATAATTTTTTATCACCCACACAGCTGAATGCCTTTGCATAGTCAATGAAACATAAGTAAACATCTTTTTGGTACTCCCTGCTTTCAGCCAAGATCATTCTGACACCAGTAATATTATCTCGGGTTCTACGTCCTCTTCTCAATATGGCTTGAATTTTTGGCAGTTCCCTGTCAATATACAATTGCAGTCACTTTTGAATGATCTTTAGCAAAATTTCACTTGCGTGGGATATTAATGATATTGTTTGATTATTTCTGCATATGGTTGGATCACCTTTATTGGGAATAGGTATAAATATGGATCTTTTCCAGTCAGTTGGCTAGGAAGCTGTCCTCCAAATTTCTTGGCATAGACAAATAAGCACTTCCAGTGCTGCATCCATTTATTGAAACATCTCAATTGATATCCCATCAGTTGTGGAGCCTTGTTTTTCACCAATGCCTTCAATGCAGCTTCAGCTTCTTCCTTCAGTACCATAGGTTTCTGAGCATATGCTGCCTCTTGACATGTCTGAATGTCAACCAGTTCTTTCTAGTATAATGACTGCATATTTTTTCCATCACCTTCTGATGCTTCCTGAGTCATTTAATATTTTCTCTGCAGAATCCTTCACTGTTGCACAACTCGAGGCTCAAATTTTTTTTGCAGTTCTTTCAGCTTAAGAAATGTGGAGCGTGTTCTTCCCTTTTGGGTTTCCTATCTCCAGCACTTTGAACATGTTGTTAAAATACTTAGTCTTCTAGAGTCACCTTTTGAAATCTTCTGTTCAGTTCTTTTACTTCACCATTTCTTCCTTTTGCTTTATCTACTTGACTTTCAAAATCAAATTTTAGAGTTGCTTTTGGCATCCAATTTGGTCTTTTCTTTCTTTTAACTGACTTCTTGCTTTCTTCAAGGATGATGTCTTTGATGTCATCCCACAACTCATCTGGTCTTCAATCATTAGTGTTCAACCCATCAAATCTATTCTTGAGACAGTCTCTAAACTCAGGTGGATATACTTAAGCTCACACGTGGGCTCTTGTGGACTTGTTTTAGTTTTCTTCAGTTTCAATTTGAACTCGCATAAGAGCAGTTGACAGTATGTGCTGCAATCAGTACCTATTCTTGTTCTGACTGCTGATACTGAACTTTTCCATTTCTCTTTTCACAAATGTAGTCAATTTGATTCCTGTGTATTCAATCTGGCAAGGTCTATGTGGATACCTTCCATTTGTGTTGGTGAAAAAAGGTACTTGCAATGAAGAAGTCGTTAGTCTTGTGAAATTCTATCATTCAATCTCCAGCATCATGTCTGTCACCAAGACCTTGTTATTCAGCTACCGATCCTTCTTTGTTTCCAGCTTTTGCATTCCAATCACCAGTAATTATCAGTTAATCCTGATTGCATGTTCAGTCCATTTTAGACTGCAGAAGCTGGTAAAAATCTTTAATTTCTTCATCCTTGGCTTGGCCTTAGCGGTTGGTGTGTAAACCAGCCTGCCTTATAGGCGTGTGGATATTTTCTTATTATTGACAGCGCTGTACTTCAGAAGTCATAATGTGGGGGCTTGAATGTTGCTATGATGCTGGAAGCTATGCCATCAGTATTCAGACACCAGCAGGGTCACCCATGGTAGGCAGGTTTTATCTGAGCTTGCAGACTAAGACCCACTAGGAAGAAGGATCCAGCAGTCTACTTCTGAAAAGAATAAGCCAGTGAAAACTTATGAATAGCAGCAGAAAAGTGTCAGACATAGTGAAATGCACTCAAAAGGTGACTGTGGAAGGGCTGCCTCCCCAAAGCAGAGTGGACCTAACAATGAAGATGGAGTAAAGCTTCCCAGACCTTCATTTGCCGATGGGGCAAGACTCAAAATGAGAAGAAAGAGTTGCAAACATTCATTAATAATTGGAACATGAAATATATTAAGTATGAACCTAAGAAAGTTGGAAATCATCAAAAATGAAATGGAATGCATAAACATCAATATCCTAGGCATTAGTGAGCTGAAATGGACTGGTATTGGCCATTTGAAATCAGACAATCATTTAGTCTACTATGTCAGGAGTGGAAAACTTAGGGCGGAATGGTGATGCATTCATGTCAAAAAGAACATTTCAAGATGTGTCCTGCAGTACAATGGTATCAGCAATAGGGGTTGCTATGGGTGCCTATTTTGAGTGGAAAGAGGCATTCCCATCCAAGAAATGTACACACAGTACAAAATGGAATTATTATTATTTTTAAATTTGATTCAAAAGACTGAGGAAGTTATTTAAATAGAGCCTTACAGAAAAAGTAACATTTTACTACGAGGGTGATCTGAAGGCGGCATTTCTTTGTGGTGCCTTCAGAGACCAGCAAGCTGTGGGTGAGGTTGGGGTCAGGGCTTGGGGAGGTATTTGTTGGGAGGGGAGGAAAGGGAAGGGGAGGTGGTAAGGGAGTGAGGGGAGGGAGGAGGGGAGAAGGGGGCTCAAGACCACAGTGCCAAGGGGCTTGAACACAGTGATATGAGGTTTGGGCTTGACTGTACAGGTAAACGGAAGTGTTACAGTTTTTGAGGAGAAACACCTCAATTCTAGGTGAGCCCTCAGGAGCTAGCTCTGGTGGTGATATGACAGCTTCAATGCCTAGCTCAGAGACCATGCTAGAATCTGGGCAGGAGGGGATTGCAGTGACGAGGGTCAAGCCTTGAAGCTGAAGAGGGGGAACAATTGGACTGTTCAGCTTCTAGGAAAACATCATTGGGTAGATCTATCTTCTTGTTCTTGAACCAGCTGGTCCCCCTAGAAGGTTCTCATACAGCTTATGCTGAAACATACAAACATGCCCAACCGCAAATTAAATACATGGAGAGGATGGTTCAAGCTTCTGAGATTTGGGGCAAAATCATGAGGAAAATAAATGCTTTTGAACTTGCAGAAACTCTAATAACTGATGAAACGAGTTAGAGGAGAAACACAAGTGGCCTTACCGTGAGAAGGAAACCGCAAATACTTAAGAGTGCAAAAGTGATCTGGTCCAGAACACTGTATTTCCCCACCCCTAAATATGCGTCAGTGAGTTTCTCTCCATCTTCTGGGGCCTCTCTAACTTGCTTTCCTCAGATTTTATCCCTACTGTGTTCACATCAGGGTCCTGGTGGCACAGTGGTTAAGAGCTTGGCTGCTTATCAAAAGGTCAGCAGTTCGAGCAGTCACCAGGTGCTCCCTGGGAACCCCATGGGACAGTTCTACTCTGCCCTACAGGGGAGCTATGAGTTGAAATCAATCTGATAGCAACAGGTTTAGTTTTTTTTTCGTCTTTGGGCACTCATATTAGAACATTGCTAAACGCTAACCAGACAGCTGATCTTGAAGAAAATACAATTCTGCAAGCATAAAACTCTATGGCCTCCCTACTTTTATTATGTATCCGACTCAACGGCACTTGGCTGGCATTTGGTAAAAAATAACCTAAGCACACAAAAATCTGAGTATGCTTTCAATATACACACATTTTTATATGCAAATTATATGATTACTATCAGCTCATATATGAAAAAAGGTCCCTGGGTGACATAAACTGTTTGTGTTTGAGTATTAACCTGAAACTTAGCTGTTTGAATCTACCCAGCAGTACCATAGAAGAAAGATGGGGTAATCTGCTTCATAAAAATTACAGCCAAGAAAACCCTATGGAGCAATTTTATTCTGTAACACCTGAGGTCACTATTAGTTGGAATCAACTTAATGACATCAGGTTTTGTTATTTTGGTTTTATATATTAAAAACCAGTTGTAGCTAAGTTGATTTCAGTTCAAGGAGATGTCCGTGTGTTAGAGTAGCACTGTACTCCATAGGGTTTTCAGAGGCTGATTTTTGTTTCAGAAGTAGATCACCAGGCCTTCCTTCTGAGGCACCTCTGGGTAGACATCAACCTCCTCCCTGTTTAAGCTACCTAGGGGACTCCAGTCCATTATTATGCACACATACACACACACACATATATACATATATATATATTTTTAATTAAAAAGGAATACATATAACTTCCTACATTTTCTTCTTATACCCTTTGGCCCTTTAGAATGAGCACATTTACCCAAACATAAAGGAGGGCAGGATTCTGTGGGAAAGGCCTGCTACAGTAAGAATAGATTACTTTGTCATGTGGGATGAAAGGGTCCTTTCTACACAGGTTGCAGCCAAGGTCCCTGTGAGGTAGGTTCTAGACAGCAGCATTAGGGGGCAGTTTTCAACTTGCTGCAGATGATGCCCCAGCCCAGACATATCTCATCATGACAAACACCTTTGAATGCTTCTCTGCCCTATTTCCTTCATTTGAGACTGTCTCTTTTAGAAGGAACTTTTCCATCAGCCACTGATGATCACTGCCTTGCTCCACTGTTCATTATGGCTTTTGAAATGCTGATTTTCTAATTGTATTACTTCTTTTGCATGTATTACTGGGGATTTTTCTATAATTAACAACTTTCTCTCATCAACTATTTGATTGCCTTCAAATACAATTTGTCCTAGAGAGGCAAGATAAAGGCTGGTTTCTTTTCCTTTACTTTTGAGAATAATGAGTTGGTGTCCTAGCAACTTGCAAAGGTGACCAACTGGATTTTCTGGGGTTTTTGTTTGGAGTCCACTACCTGTCTGTTAATCTGTCATACTGTGGTGGCTCACATGTTGTTCTGACGCTGAAGCAATGCCACCAGTATTCAAATACCAGTAGGGTCACCCTTGGTGGACAGGTTTCAGCAGACTCCAAACTAAGACAGTCAAGGAAGAGAGGCTTGGCAAACAACTTCCAAAAACTAACCAACGAAAACCTTACGGACTACAACAGACTATTAGCCTACACATTGCTAGAAGATGAGCACCACCTCCCACTTCCAGGTTGAAAGGCACTCAGAATACCTGGTGGCTTCAACAATGGACTCAAGCACACCAATGATCACAAAGACAGCACAAGACTAGGCAATACTTCATTGTATCGTACATCTGTCTTCATGAGTTGAAGTCAACTGGATGGCAGCTAACAGTAACAACGATCTGTGTGGAGCATAATGATGGACTCATGTATTACTTTTCACCTGATTTCAACCCACTGCAGTCACTGTTCTTTTTGATGCTTAAAATGTCCCACCTTTGGAGAGTGCTAGCCCCTTCAGGTTGGTTCCTGGGTCCTTGTGATGCTGCCCAGTGGTCTTTGTTAGCTTTATTGCTTTCTGGCATGACACAATGTCCCATTTGGAATATTTCCTGCCTCAGACCTGGGATCAGCTATTTATCATAGAAGATGATTCCTTTTAGTGGGAAAGGGTATTGTCAGGGAAATGCAATCTGAGTGCTGAGGATATCCATTGCTATTAGATTTTCTTTGCTTTTAGGTCTTTTCTAAAGTACAGAGCTAGGAAACATTTTCTTTCCTGAGAGCAAAAATGAGTTCATACTGACATTTTCTATTACACTGAAGAGTACAGACTCTAAGTTTAAGTTTTTAAATATATTTTACTAAACTATAATTTTATACCTCTATAAAATTCTATACAGAAACTGTTGATTTCTACAATCTACCAATAACAGTTTCAAATAACCACACAAAAATTTAAAACAAAATATTTTGTTTTAAAGTCACTTGAAGTCATTGTTTTCTCTCTGTGAGGGAGTAACAGCAGCTTAATCAACAGATTTGTTTGTTTCATTTATTTCAGTCTGTTTGCAATGTTGACTGTAGTTGTTAGCTGACACTGAGTTTGTTCTGACTCAGAGTAACCTGTACAACAGAACCAAACACTGCCTGGTTCTCGGCCATACCCCAAATGGTTGCTACATTTTAAGCCCACTGTTGTAGCCTTCTTATCAATCCATTTTGTTGAGGATCTTCCTCGTCTTTGACCCTCTTTCTATCTTACTAAGCATGGTTTCCTTCTCCAGGGACAGGTCCTTCCTAATCACATGTCCAAAGTACACAAAACAAAGTTTCACCATCCTCACCTTCAAGGAGCACTCTGGCTATAATTTCTTCTAAGATACATTGGTTCCTTCTTCTGATAGCTCAAAGTGTATAGTCAATACTCTTCACCAATACCATAATGCAAAAGCCTCAATTCTTAGGTCTTTCTTATTCACTGGCCAGCTTTACCAGGCATATGAGGCAGCTAGGTAAAGGGCACCTTAGCCCTCTAAGTGACATCTTTGCTTTTCAATACTTTCAAGAGGTCTTTTGCAGAAATTTGCCCAATGCAATGTGCCCTTTCATGTCTTGACTGCTGTTTCCACAGGCGTTGATTGTAGAATGAAAGTAAAATGAAAGACTTTCAATATTTTCAAGTAAAATGAAAGACTTGACAATATCAATCTTTTCCATTTTTATCATGATGTTGTTTACTGGTCTAGCTGTGAGAATATCTGTCTTCTTTACACTGAGGCGTAGTCCATACGAAGGCTACAGGCTTTGATTTTCACACTAAGTGCTTCAGGTCATCTTCATCCTCTGCAAGCAGGGTTGTGTCATCCACACATGGCAGGAGGTTAGTCTTTACCCACTTCTGATACCATGTACTTCTTATAGTTCACCTTCTCAGAATATTTGCTTAGCACACAGAGTGAATATTGTGAAAGTATACAACCCAGAGGTACATCTTTCCTGATATTCAAACACTCAGTATTCCTTTGTTCTGTTTGAATGACTGGCTGTTGGTCAACACACAGGTTCCACATGAGCACAGTTAAGTGTTCTGGACTTTCCATTCTTCACAATGTTACTCATAATTTGTTATGATCTACATAGTTGAGCACAATTAAGTGTTCTGGAATTTCCATTCTTTGCAATGTTATTCATAATTTGTTATGATCTACACAGTTGATTCCCTTTGCACAGTCAATAAAACACAGGTAAAAATCTTAGTATTCTTTGCTTTCAGCAAAAATCCACCTAACATCAGCAATGCCATCCTTTGTTCCACATTCTGCTCTTAAATCAGTTTGAATTTCTGGCAGTTCCCTGCTGAAACTTTCTGAATCATTTTCAACAAAACTGTACTTGAGTATGATAGTAATGATACTGTTCCATAATTTCTGCATTTTGTTAGTAACCCTTCTTTAGAATGGGCACAAATATGGATCTCTGCCAATCAGTTGGCAAGAAAACTGTCTTCCAAATTTCTTGGCAGAGATGAGTGAATCCTTCCAGCACTGCACCTATTTGTGGAAATATCTCAGTTGGCACTCTATCAATCCCTGGAGCCTTGCTTTCTGTCAGTGCCTTCAGTGTTATGGGTGTCATGGATTGAATCGTAGTCCTTAAAATAAGTGTATATCATTTTGGCTGGGCCATGATTCCTGGTATTTTGTGATTTTCCCATGTGTTGTAAAATCTGACTGTGTGATGTTAATGGAGGATAGGTGGCAGTTTTGTTGGTGAGGCACAACTCAATCTACAAGATTTTATTGTGCCTTGACGCAATCTCTTAGGACATAAAAGAAAGAAGAGACCAGGGAGGAACCTCATACCACTAAGAAAGCTGCACCAGGAGCACAGCTTGTCCTTTGGACTGGAGGTCCCTGCACCCGAGAAGAACTGACAGAGACAGCCTTTCCCTGGATCTGACGCCTTGAATTTGGATTTTCAATCTACTTTACCAGGAGGAAATATATTTCTCTTTGTTAAAGCCATCCACTTGTGATCTTTTATGTTACAGTGGCATTAGACAACTAAGACGATCAGTTCTTGAGCACAGGTTACCTTCCAAAATGGCTGAACATCCACCAATTTGTTTTGGTACAGTGACTTTCTGTATTCCTTCTATTTTCTTCTGAAGATTTCTGCTTCGTTCAGGATTTTGCCCATAAAATTCTACAAAATTGCAACTTGAGGACTGAATTTTATCTTATTTTTGCTTGCGACACACTGAGTGTGCTCTTTCCTCCTGGTTTTCCAACTCCAAGTCTCTGCATATTTTACTGTAATACTATTGTCATCTTGAGCTGCCCTTTGAAATCTGTTCGGCTCTTTTACGTCATCATTTCTTCATTCTGCTTTAGCTAAGCTACATTCAAGAGCAAGACTCAAAGTCTCTTCTGATATCCACTTTGGTCTTTTCTTCCTTTCTTGTCTTCTTCAGATGCGACTCGACAGCACTTAGCTTGGCAATGATCTTTTACTTTTTTAACGTATGCTGTTCTTGATGTCACGTCACAACTTGTCTTAGTTTTCAACGCATTAAATCTGTTCTTGAGATGGTCTCTAAATTCATGTGGGATACACTTACAGTCATACATTGGCTGCAGTGGACTCACTTTAATTTTTGTCAGCGTCAGCTTAAGCTTGCATACGAACAACTGATGGTCTGTTTTGCAGTTAGCCCCTGGCTTTGTTTTTATTGGTGATGCTGAACTTTACTATCTTGACTTTCCACAGACAGAGTTAATTTGACTCCTGTGTATTCCACCTGGTGAGACTGACATGTACATTCCCATTTTATGTTGTTGGAAAAAAAAGTATTTACAATAAAAAAGTTACTGTTCTTGCAAAATTCTATTATGTGATCCCTGGCCTCATTTCTGTCACCAAGTCCATATTTTCCAACTACTGATCCTTCTTTGTTTCTAACTTTCCAATTTCAATCATCAGGAATTATCAAAGCATCATGATTGCATGTCTGATAGATTTTTAGACTGCAGAAGCTGGCAATAACCTTTAATTTCTTTCTTCTTCACCCTTAGTGGTTGGTGTATAAATTTAAAATAACAGTCCTATTAGCTGGTCTTCACTGTAGACATATGGATGTTATTCTATCACTGACAACTTTGTACTTCAGGATAGATCCTGAGATGTTCTTTCGGACAATTGGTGCCACTCTTCTTTGTCATTCCCAGCAGAGTAGGCCATTTAAAAATGGTCAATATCAGTTCACTTCACTTCAGTGCCTGGGACATCAATGTTTATGTGTTCCATTTCATTTTTGACAACTTCTAATTTCCCTAGATTCATACTTTGTACATTCCATGTCTTGCTTATTAATGGATATCTGAAGCTGTTCCTTCTCACTTTGAGTCAAGCCACATCAGAAATGAAGATCCTGAAAGCGTGACTCCATTCATGTCATTAAGGATGACTCTCACCTGAGGCGGCAGCTCCTCCCAGTCATATTTTTAAGTGCCTTCCAACCTAGGGGGCTCATCTGCTGGTATTGTATCAGGCACCATTCTCTTGCTATTCATAAAGTTTTTACCGGCCATTGTTTTTTTCACAAATAGTTTTTCAGGTCCTTCTTCCTAGTCTGCCTTAGTCTGGAAGCTCTGCTGAAACCTGTCCACCATGGATGACCCTGCTGGTATTTGAAATACCAGTGGAACAGCTTTCTACGTCACAGCAACACACAAGCTGTCACAGTACGATAAACCGATACACGGTGGTTTCAATGTTTAGTGATGCTTTTTTTAAAATTTTGATTTAATTTTGTTTTTTAATTAAGTAGAATATCTACAAAGTTCCAAAGTCAAAATAAGGAACATTTAGAGACAGTTGCCTTCTACATTTGTCCTTGTATCTCCCTCCTCCTGGTTTGTTAGTTATCCTTCCACTGATTCTGATAGTTTGTTAGTTATCCTTCTACTGATTCTGATAGTTTGTTAGTTATCTTTCCACTGATTCTTTAGAAAATACGAAAATTTATACACATACTGCACACATATACACACACGTAACTCTGTTCCACACCCTCTTCTTACACAGAGCGAAAAAACTCTGCACACTGGTCTACACCTTAGTTTTTATCAAGGTATCTTTGCCATCACCCTCTGTATCGGTGGAGGCCTTCCTCATCCTTTTTTCCAGTGGCATAGTACTTCACTATATCAAGGAACCACATTATCTGCTGAGTCCCTGGTTAGAAATGTTTAGTTTGTCTCCAGTCTTCTTATTACAAATAGAGCCACAAGAAATGGCTATAAATGTCATTTCTTATTTTTACTTGTGTATCTTTGGGAAAAAGCCCTGGTGACATAGTGGTTAAATGATAAACAGCTGCAAATTAAAAGGTCTGGAGTCCAAATCCAATGGGTACTCCTTGGAAATGCTACGGGGCAGTTCTGCTCTGTCTATGGGGTCATTACGAGTCAGAATCAACTTGACCATGATTTTCTTCTTTAAACCTTTGGGAAAGATTCATACACAGGGGTCTGCTCATTTAAAGGAAACAAAATGTACAGGTAGCTTTGCTAGACCTAAGCAAATATCCTCCCCAAAGTGTGACAACATACAGTATTTACACCACCTGGGTAGGAGAAGGCCTGTTTTGCTTGGTTTATCACACACAGAATAATTATATTGCCAAAGTTTCAGAATTCTGCCAATTCATCAAGTGGGATGTGGCATCACAGTGCAGTTTTAAAATACATTTCTCTCATTATGTGTGGCTAAACATCTTTTCATACGTTTGGGGCCATGAATTTTTCCTTAAAACTGTCATTACGTTTTGCCCCTTTTCCAGTGGATTGCAGATTTTTTTTCTTTTTGATATTTAGAAGGTCTTTATGCAATGGAAACCCTGGTAGTATAGTGGTTGAGTGATATGGCTGACAACCATCGGACGGCAGTCTGATCCACCAGGCACTCCTTGGAAACCCTATGGGTAGTTTTGATCTGTCCTCTAGGGTTGCTACGAGTTAGAAATGACTCAGTGGCAGGGGTTTTTGGTAATCCTGATACTAACCCTCTGCCTACGACACAATTTTCTCACGGTGCTATTTTTGTGGTTGTTGTCATACAATTCCTTTAAGAAAATGTAGTAAAATATGCCAGTTTTTTTCCCATGATTTCTGTTGAATTCTGACTTACAGTTTGGAAATATATTCCTACTCCAGATTAAAAAGGAATTCACCCACATTTTTACCTTTAGTTACACTTCAAGCAGTGAAATTATTTTAATTCAATCAAACAATGCTGCTGAAATCCTCTATTCCTAAAGGATGGAATAGGTTTGTAGGATTCAAAATTCATTCCAACATTCTTAAAAGAGAATTTTGTATTTCCTGGTTAAGGGCCCCTGAGGGAAATGCCACCTGGTGGTAGGCATATACACATCATGTCATCGGCCAGTTTTAGCCATTATGGACCAAAACCCAACACCAAACCCACTGCCGTGGAGTCAGGTCCAACTCATAGTGACCCTAGAGGTCAGAACAGAACTGCCTCATAAAGTTTCCAAGGGGCACCTGGCAGATTTGAACTGTCGATGTTGTGGCTAGCAGATGTAGTGCTTAACCCACTATGCCACCAGGGTTTTAGAGGTGACATTTGGTGTCCGCTGACGTACACACAAGTGATGTCTTAGTTCTTCTGTCTCACCTCACCTCAGGCTCTAAAAGTTACACAGCAAAGTCAAGGTGCCCCCTAACTTCTGACCATGCTTCGCCAGGCTGACAGCAATCTGACACCTAATGTGCCCCATATTGTGCGCCAGGAACAGGCTGCAATAACAGGATGATATAGCTCCAAGGACAATAATTATAATGTTGACAATGCCTACAGTGTGCCCTCACAAATCCCTCTAAGCTAAAAAGAACATGGGAAAAACAAATTTTAATTTTTAAAATTGTTCTCCCATTTTCCGTAATCCTTCTTAATTCTCCCTTCTCAGACCTAACACCCAAGGATTAGTCCAATGTACTTGTTATGACATATTTACTGGCCTGCAGACTGAGTCATCTTCCAGTGGCTGTACACAAAGGGGAAGCTCAATCACAGGGGACCCTTGAATCTAGACTCCACAAAGAAACCAGATTTAAATCTCAGAAACTGATTTTCTGATGGAAATCAGTGGGTTAAACTTATTTTAATAGTTTTGGAATATGTGAATTCTTCATTATGAGCATCCCTGTTCACTGTTTAACTCATAGACTTTCATTCCAGAAGACTTGCATCATCACTATGGGTTAACACAAATGATAAATTACAAATGAGAAATTCATATTTGGCACAAACACCATCAGATTTGGCTATCTGGCTTCCCTAAGAGCCCTCAGCTAATGAGACAGGAAATGAAGCTAGAAACAGGTAAACTGGTAGCAGCAGTGAGAAGTGATAAATGTGGAAACAAAAACTATAGGCATAGAAAAAGTTTAAGAACATACTACATCATCTTTTCGTGTGTTCTAACACTGCAGCGGAGCCCTTGGTGGCACAGCGATTAAGTGCTGGGGCTGCCAACCAACAGGCTGGCAGTTCAAATCCATCAGCCACTCCTTAGAAACCCCAGGAAGCAGTTCTGCTATGTCCTATAAGGCCGAGTCAACTCAATGACAATGATTTCTATATATTACGTCATATAATAGTAAGCACTGCTGACAAAAGCAACTCCAAGTCAGCAAGGGAAGGTGATGCTTCAATCAAGGACCAGTATTTGAGAAATTAGTCAGGTATGAAGCAGGGTTTAACACAGTTACATTTTTAAAAAGGCTAATTTTTTAAAAGGTTTGATGCTTAAATAATAAAGGTTAATATTTGGAACATGTATCCACATGGAAGGTCTTATTAATAATAAAATTGGAACCTAACCAGCATTTGTGGTATGCCGTGACTTTAGAGCCTGCCAGTCCAACACTCTGAGTCAGAATTGATTTGATCACAATGGGTAATCCAATACCAACCCAAAGTCTCTTCCTAAGAGGTTGCTACTGATACTTCACACTAAACATTTTTCTCCAGAACATCTCTAAGGCTATTCACAAAATGCTCATGTGGCTTCTCAATTCCAGTGTAAGAAATCCAGTTCATTCCATGGCAAAAGTTCAACAGTGCATACCTGGAAAGCTAAGGGCCCTCAAAGTCATAGTTCAAACAGATGTCCATCTAACTTATTTTCTCATCCGTCTTGGATGGCATTGTAGAAAGCAGAGAGGAAGCACGAATACTCACGAAACATGGTATAAAACTGCTGAGGGTTCAGATTCCATTTTCCCCAGGGGGTCTTGTGGCCTTTAGACTGGGCATAATTAGCATGATTAAATTCTGGTTCAGTGCCAAACGAGTCTAGGACTCGGAGCATGCATCTGAAAAAGAAAAGAAAAAAGTGATGAGTGTAAAACTATGACCCAGACCCCACAGTGCAACAGGGCAAAGCTTTAACCCATCTTCAAAGACTGTTATGAAAGGACAAATAGTTTAAGTTGGAAATACTATTGGACAGAAATTGAAAGATGTTAGAAAAGCCTGTAGATCAAACCTCTGTGACTTTAGTACCTCAGCCATCACAGAACAGCTACCACTGCCTTCAGATGAGCTGACTCAAGCACAGGCGATTGCTCAAACACTGGCTAAAAAAATAACTCCCATTAAAGCTCAGACTGAGGATTTCCATGTCCAGTGTTACACACCTGGCACTTAGCCAGGACTGAGCCTCTAAAAACTAGCTGTCATATAGTTGATTCTGTTGGCCACCCATTCATTGTGTGTCAGAGTAGAACTGTGCTCTGTAGGGTTTCCACTGGCTGCTTCTTTGGGAAGTAGACTATCAGGTCTTTCTTCCAACGTGTTTCTGGGTAGACTGGAACCACAAACCTTTTGGTAGCAGCCAAGCACTAACTGTTTGCACTACCCAAGGCTAACCCTAGAAACCAGAGCTTACTGAACAGTTGCTGAAGAATACCATATTTAGAGGTTCCATTCTGCTTAAAGCATATGGCATGCTTACCTCTCTCAGCAATCACTCAACAATTTCATCAGTTAGAGTATTTGGTTAATTCTATCAAGTAAAGCTTAGGATTTTGCTCAAAAGGCAGTACTAATATTCAAACTTTTGACAGTAACAGAAATTTATCTACTCCTTTCAATCTTCATTCCTTTCCTGAAGAAATGAAACTGAAGATGTTTCATAAAGTTGCTCTGCCAAAGCTTTAGATCAGGGCTTGGCCAAAACTGGTCCACTGACTTGTGTGTGACTTGTGAGCTAAAAAATGGCTTTTACATTTTTTAATGGATTAAAAAAAAAAAACTTTCATGACATGTGAAAATCACATGCAATTCAAATTTCACCACATCCACCATAAACCGTTACTTTCACATAGCCATGCCCAATCACTCACATGTCGTCCTTGGTGGCTTTTGTGTTACAACAGCAGGGCTGGGCAGCTGCAACAGAGACCACAGCCTGTAAAGCCCCAAAGGGTTATTTCTTGACTGTTTACAGAACATTTTTAGGTCCCTGCTTTAGAGTACACAAAGAACGGACTAACCGGAACAAGGGAAACAACACTGAAACACAGCCTACTGATTTTTATTACATTTGTTTCATCACTAGTTCTCAAAACATTGATGTAAATTTAGTTGGGGACTGGCCTTCTGATACTAATGGTAACTCTGAATGATGGGACCAAAAAATAATTAAAGATTACATTTCTTCTTCTTCTTTTTTTAAAAATTGTGCTTTCGATGAAGGTTTGCAGAGAAAACCAGTTTCTCATTAAAAAGTAAATACACTGCTTTGTGACACTGGTTGCCAATCTCATGATGTGTCAACACTCTCCCCTTCTTAATCTTGGGCTCTCCAGTTCCATTTTGTCCAGCTTTCCTATCCTCTTCTGCCTTCTCATCCTTGCCCCTGGGCTAGTATGCCCACTTAGTCTCCTGTATGTGACTGAGCTCCAAGTGTCACTGTTACTTTTATAGGTCTTTCTAGTCTTTAGCTGAAGTGTAAATCTCAGGGTTGACTTCCAAAACCAAAACCACTGCCGTCAAGTTGACTCCGATGTAGTGACCCTATAAGGGTCACTATGAATCAGGAGTAACTTCAGTACTGAGTTTAAAAGGTGTCCAGCGGCTATCCTCTTAGGTTTCTTCAGTCTCCATCAGACCAGTAAGTCTGGTATTATTTTTTTGTCAGAATTTTGTTCAACATTTTTCTCCAGCTCTATCTGGAACCCTCTATTTTAATCCCTGTCAGACAAATCAGTTGGGGTAGCCATGCACCATCTAGTTGTACTGGACTCAGTCTGGTGAAGATTATGGGAGTTGTGTCCATTTGTCCTTTGGACTAACCATTCACTTATGTTTTTGGTTTTCTTCTTTCTCCAGACAGGGCAGGATCAATGGAGGATCTTAGATGGCCACTCATAAGCTTTTAAGATCCCAGATGCTACTCACCACAGTAGAACAAAGAACATTTTCTATATAAACTACATTATGTCAGTTGAGCCAGACGCTCCCCCAAGATCATGGTCCTCAGCTATCAGCTCAGTAATTACACCCCTCATGGAATTTAGATGTGTCTATGGAACTTCCATGACTTCTCCGCAGTAAAGGTGTGTAAAGCCTACATTTTAGTATCAAGTGATGACAATGATTTTAAGTAAAGGGTCTTCCAATAAAGATATCCCATTTTGGACAGTTCACAGTGGCCATATTTGTGAAGCTACAGTGGCTGTATTGTTTGATTAGTCTTGAAAAATAACCATGAAAAGTTACATGATTCCACAATGAGGAGAAATTATTAAAGTTTATTATCAAAATTGGTGTTTCATTTGCCAAATATTCCTTGCATTACACAAAATCTACGATGTGCATAATCATCCTACTGAGAGAACAACTCCATGTTTAATCAAAAAATTTGAGACAACTGGATCTGCTGCCAATCAGATAACACCTGTGCATCAACAAACCCAACATTCCAATGAAAACATCACCACTATTCATCAGAATGTACAAGAAAATCCATCCCATTCAATTTTTCAGTGAGTACAAGAACTGGGCCTTTCGTTGACCACAGTTTCGTGGACTTAGTATCTGGACTGGAAGCTTGATCCTAACAAAATTGTTTTAACTCAAAAACCAAAGTCCAACAACCATAGACTGTGCCATATATTTGCTGACTGGGCTCTGCAGCACTTGGAAGTTCACTCTGCTTTTGGCTAAAAAACCATCTTCAGTGACGAGGCCTACTTTTGGATGGATGGTTTATTAACAAACAAAACTGTCCCATTTTGAGCAGTGAGAATCCAATAGAGATTCAAGAACACCCACTTCATCCCCACAAAGTTACCATTTGGTGTGGATTTGGGTTTAGTGGAATCACTGGTCCTTGTTTTTTCCAAGATGAATGAGGAGAGGTTGTGACTGTCAATGGCAAATGATACTGGGCTATGATAACTGATTATTTTTGTGCCATGGTGGTCATTTACCTGAAGTTCTTTTCCACATATAATGCCATCAAATGTACTTAAAAAAATTAAATTAAAACAGTATCATTTACACAACTTCTTTTATTCAAGTTCAGAGATAGGACACCCTTATTGCAAGAGCCTTTGTCTGACCTGCATCTTTCTTCCTTTTCCACTACTAGGATGCCATTCTTTCAACTTTTTATTTTTACTTCAATCTACTAGTCAGGACAAAAAGGAGACAAGGTTCAAACACTAGACTGAATTCTCTAGGTGGAGTAACAGTAAAACTGACCCTTTAGTGTGATCAATTTCTCATCAGAGATTACCACCATTTGTCTAGCTAACAGTATGACAGAAAAGGAGAGAAAGGCAGAGTAGGCCACATCACATGGGAAACACATATTGACCACACGAAGTGTTCCTGGCTTTGGATTACTCTGTGGCTTTCACTGACATGCTGTAATCACCATGGCAATTTTCACAATATCATCAAGACTGACATAGAAGACAAGACACAGACAAAGATGAGAGTCCAAAGTCCAGGAAAAAGAAAGCCAAGGACCTAAAGGCATGTGTTTTCCTGGCATTCTGCAGAGCTCAGAGCATATCTTTCCTCTTCTTAATAAGCTTTCCCATTTCTTAACATTTTTTTTTTCCCTTTAAAATAAGATACAAAAGGAACAGGCTGGAGTCAATGCATTTCTTCAGAGAAAGACAGGAGCAATCAACGGGGACAGGTCCTCAAGAGTAGAGAGAAAGGGAGAAGAAAGGAATGCAGAGTCATCCGCTAAGGTTGACAAGTGGGGGCTGTGGAATGTCAGCTCCCTACCACAGGTGGAATTTGCCTGGACCCTTTTATGAGCCCAGGAGTTCAATGCTCCCTGTGGGCACAGCAAGGAGGAAACACATCACCTTGCCAGCAGTCATTTTCACCTTAAAGTCTTTGGTGCCTTCCATTTATCTGTCATTCAATTTTTCTAAGGGTCTCTATGTACCTCTCTTGTTATTTAGCTTTAGTTTGTGATTATATGTTTAACTAGGATTTTATTATTATTATTATTATTTTTATTTAACATAACTGAGTGAAAATGTACATTCATGTATAAATTTACATGCCCACCTATATGCAGCTTCCACTGCTCTCCCTGTCCGGTGACTGCACACTATTTCTCTCTGTTCCATACATGTCTTAACCTCCCAACAACCTCCTTTCCCCTCCTCTCCATCCACTACCCTTTCTCCAGCCAGAGGTCAGCAAGATGATATCCTGTAGATATTTAGAACCACAAAGTGCTTCCAATATGTGGTCACTCTGCATTGCCAAGTCCAATCCATTCCTGTCCAAAGAGTGGACCTTTGTTATAATTTATGGGAAAGGGCACCATCAGGGCCGGGGGCCATGCTCTCAGAGGAACCCCAAAACCGCTGGACCATCAATTGAGGTCTTTTAGTGGAGATCTCATGATGCACCCCTTTTTATTCTTGTGTTGCCAGTGAGACTCCTCTCTGTGAGCTTCATCGTGGCTATCACTGGTGGTGGCCAGGCACCATCCGGTTCTTCCGGTCCCAAGTCGATGTAGGCACCCACTCTTGTGGGTCTCTCCGTTTTCTCGGTTGTCTTTACCGCATGTCATTTTGGTCCTCGGTGAGCATCCGTTCCTGCTGAGTTGGGACCATCTGCTGTGTCCTCGGATGGCAGCTTGGCAGCTTTTAAGACCCCAGACGCCACTCACCAATGTGGGGTGCAGAGAGCCCTCTTAGCAAAATGCTAGTTGTGCCAATTGGCCTGGAATTCACCTAAGAGCATGGTCCCCCACCCCCTGACCCAGCTACTGTATCCTTGCAGTATTGAGTCAAGATGGAAGGAGTACTCAAGTTATGCTGAAGTCCACTTAATGTTGTTCTTGTTTCTAATGTGTGCTGTCACCGCTTTCTCCCAACTAGATTTCTAGTAACTATCTAAACTAAACCCTCCTCCTCTCCCCCTCCCTCCCCTCCCTTGCAGCTGTCAAAGAGTCTTTTCTTCTATACACAAGTCTGTTTTTGAGGTCTTATCGTAGAGGTCTCATACAGTATTTGTTCCTTTGTCGCTGACGGATTTTATTATTATTAATTCAGATAATTAAAATAAGCCGTGGCAAGTAAAGACAGCACGTATGAGCTTAACTCTTGGAATCCCAGGGATTTGTACAGCACCCAGATGTAAAGACTGTGATGTTAGGCCTCTTCATGATGGAAGGCTATAGAACGATCACTAAGCTTTGAGACATGACTCTACAACCTTAAACTTGCAGTCTGGGGTTGGAAATTGTCTGTTTTCTGTTTCACTCAGGTTTATTTTATAAACCAAGGGTAGGAGACTGATCTTTGCTCATGACAGAAGTTCAACATTATAGATTTCCTTCTCCAATCACTTTCTAAATCTGTGGGTTTTAGAGCTGTGCTTGTGTTGTTAATATTTATGTTGCTCCTTTAATGTCTTTTGTGTGTCTGGATCATCAAGGGCAGACTAATGACTTATGTGCCTTGATGCTTGAGGCAGCTGCCCTCCTCCAGCAGGGACAGCTACGTCAATGTCTAGTGAGTCTTGGAACATTCTCAAAACTATCAGGCAGTCTACTATGAGGCAGACATGCACAGTGTCCTTGCTAGGCTTACTTTCTAATTTGGAGTTTCATGTAAAATATGGTACCTTGGACTATTTGCATCTTTTTTTCCTGTTATCTTGTAATGAGTTAAATGGTGGTCCCCAAGAAAGACGTATCAATTTCCAAGAACACACAAATATAACCTTATTTGGAAAACGGGTCTTTGCACATGTAATTAAGGATCTCAAGAGGAGATCATCTTGGATTATCTAAGTAGGCCTCAAATCCAGTTGTATGTGTTCTCTTAACAGACAGAAGATAAGGCCATGTAAAGACAGCGGTAGATATTGGAGTTAAATAGCTACAAGCTGAGAAATGCCTGCAGTCATCAGAAGCTGGAAAAGGCAAGAATTCTACCCTACAGACTTTGGAGGCAATGTGATGAAACCAACACCTTGATTTTAGGAATTTATGCTTCCAGAACTGTGAGAAAATAAATTTCTGATTTTTTAATCCATCTAGTTTTTGGCAATTTGTTATGGAAACCTTAGAAAACTAATAAAGTCCTCAATGCTAAGCAAAGGGTTCATGTGAAGAATAGCTGAGTTTTACAATATTTAGCAGGATACAGGGTAACATCTAGATACAATTTCTGACTTACAGCCTATGTGAGTTATGATGAACTGCAATTACAACTATCTTCTCTCTCTCTTTCTCTGTGTCTTTTTCAATACATCTTATTGTTAGTGGTAAGTATTATACACAATGTTAAGATAGATCCGTAAGTTTCTATGTAACATTTCCAACCCCTAAAGACAAATAAAGATCCAGTTTATAAAGATACTGATAATATAAGGCAATTACAATGAAAACTAAAAAAAAGAAAAAAAAATTGAGTACTCAACTCACATCAGGACCAACTTAACAATGGATTTGTCAAAACAGAACCTTGTTATTAAGTCAAGGACTACCTATATTGACTAGACGCGTATTTAACTGAACTTCTTGGGTCTCTATAAAAATCATACAGAATCTGCAAATATTTCTCCAAAATCAGTGGGTGTCAAGCATTTGCTCCTTAACAGAAAGATCAGATAGTCACTTCACATCCGGTGAAATTCATACATCTATTGGTTTTTACTGGTACTGTCCATCATGACACTGACTTCTGATTCAAACCAAGATGAAAATCCTGTCAATTTCTAATCTCCAGAAGAGACTAAAAAAAACCCAAAAAGGGCCCAAAACTTTCTGGAGTGCCTGCTTGGTCTTCTGATGAAATCTTAGCTTGTTCACACCACGAAGACTGCAAAGCTAAAGTACTAACACACCTGCTGCCACCTAGTATCAGTGGATGATTAGGAGGTGACACCTTTTCATCCAACAAGAATCAAATACCAATCAACAGTAATCACTTTAGCAAGTAACTTGCTCTTTTTAATTGACCTGAACATGACCACCAAGAACATTTTTCTGTTGAAATAGCCCTTCCTAATAGTGAGGTTATGGGAGGATGTCTGTATTGCCAAATTCCTCCTTCACACTTACCAGGAGTCTGGTATTTATAAACTGCCAGACAGCCATAGATTCTGCATTTCTTTTTTAATGCTCTAGCTGAAAAACAAAATCTGTTTAGTAGACAGTTATTTACATCTAGTTGAGAAGAAACCTGGTGACCAGTGATTCATAAAGATTCCGAGAGGAAAAAAAAAAAAGGAAAAAAAGATAGTCTGTGATTCTGGTTCAAACCAAGTTTTTAATTTTTTTTTTTTATGAAACTATAATTGAAAGGACATAAAGACTGCACCATGTCTATACAGTCAAAGCTGTCCTTTCTAATGTCCATAAGTGTTTTACCATCCAACGAGGAAATCACTGTGGGTGATTCTACAGACAAAAGTGGTTTTCTTCTTCCTCCGTTTTTGAGAAGGTCCTATATGTTTTCAGTTTAATTTTCTTTCATCATTTCTTGTAGCCTTGGTTTGGTTTTTACAAAGTCTCTGAGTTTCTGTTTATCTGAGACTGTCTTAATTTCATTTTCATATTTGAAAGATAGTTTTGCAGAATATATAATTCTTGGTTGGAAATTCTTCTCCTTCAAGGCTTTGAATGTGTCATGCCATTATCTCCGTGCCAGCATTGTTTCTGCTGAGAAATCCAAAAAAAGCCTGCAAGGTTTCCCTCTGAATGTTAGCTTTGCTTTGAGTCATGCTGCCTTTAAGAGTTTCTGCTTATGTTTCATTTTGTTAAGCTTGATTAGAACATGTCTTGGAGTTTTTCTTTTGAGATCTCTATTGAGTGGTGTTCGATATACATCTTGGATATCTATATTCTTTCATAATTTCTGTGAAGTTTTCGCTCAGCAGCTTGGCAACAATACTCTCTGTGTTCTCAGGTGTCATGCCCTGTTCAGGAACTCCAATTAATCAAAGATTATTCCTCTTAATAGAGTCCTACATGCTTCTTAATGCTTCTTAATTGTTCTTGTTTCTTTTTTCTGATTTCTCCTCACAGATGCTAGAGTCAGTGGCTCTGTCTTCCAAGTCAGAAAGTCTCTTTTCCATTTATTCCATTCTGTTTTCTTGGCTTTGAATTGAAGTTTCTATCTCTTTGATTTTGTTCTTGATCTGTTGGATTTCAGAGTACTGGTGTTCCATCAGATCAAATAGCTTGATTAATTTTTCATTTTGCTCTGCTACATTTTGTATAAGGTCTAGGAGGGCTCTCTACAATCCTTTTGTATTTACCTTCTGATAGTTTCAGAAAGGTTTTTTCATCTGGGAAGTTGTTTGGTTGTTTCTTTTGGGGGCTTTCTGAAGCCATGGGTGATTTCTTGGTTACGCTTTTATCCAGAGTTTGTTAATTTTCGCATGTCATGTGAGTCAACAGAGGCTGGGAGAGATGCTGAGACGATGGATTGCAGTTGTTTCTCTAGGCTGTCTTAAAATGAAAGGTTAAAAGTATCTGACAACTTCCAAAGTCAATCAGGTTTTCAGGTGTGCAGGTCCCTCTTCATAGCTGCCAAAGAGAGCACCCCTATATCCAACCCCAGATGTTATAAGCTAGTTCAAAATACAGAAAGGCTACTGCCCTGCTGGCCTCTGCTGCTGGACCCCAGCCATAGGTGACACTGTGTAGAATGCTGCTTTTCTTCCGGAAAAGCTCTCTCCTCTGGTCAGGAGCTGTCTCCAGTCTAGGAATCAGGTCCTGCTGAGGCCTCCATATGGGTATTTCTGCCTCCCAGTGGAACAATATGGCATCCCCACAAAAGCTCCCTGCGTGTCTTGGTACAGGCTACTCAATGACGGAGGAGGAAAGAGAGGCCAAAGTTGCTGAGATGAACAGCGTCCAAAGCCAGGCTCTCAAAATATGGCAATTTCACCTGCCGATCCCACCAGCACTGCATATGAGATTAGCTGCTAGTCAAGTCCCAGCTCCACCTGCCAGCTGAGACAGATTAAAAAAAAAGAATTAAAATGGCGAGTTAGCTTTGGTCCATGAAAGCCAGTACTCGCCAAGAGTGGTGGTCAGCAAAAGAGAAGTTTTTCATTCAGTGATAAGAAGTCCAAATTAACAGCCCTATACTGTGTCCTAGGGCTCACTAGGTATCTAGAAGGCTCTGTTTATTTATCAGTTCAGGTCTTGGTTTCCAGAGGGATTTAGGAAGATGTGTCTTTAGTCCGTCATCTTGACTCCACTCCCCCAGTTTAATTTTCTTCTAATTTTTAAAGGACATCTAAAATAACTTTGGAGATTAAAGTTAACATTAAACTCTAAACTAGATTGAAAGTCAGATATCTAGTTTCCCACTAAAACCAAGCCCACAGCCATTGAGTTGATTCTGATTCATAGTGACCCTACAGACAGAGAAGAACTTCCCCACAGAGCTTCTAAGGAGCCCTTGCTAGATTTGAACGGCCAACCTTCTGATTAGCAGCTGTAGCACTTAACCATTACACCACCAGGGTTTCCAAGATTTAGTTTAGTCTGTTAGAAACAACAACAATCCCAAGCCAGTTGCCATCAAAGTCAATTCAGACTTACAGCAATCCCACAAGTGTCAGTAGAACTGTGCTCCATAGGGTTTTCAATGACTAATTTTTAGGGAGTTGACTACCTGGACTTTCTTTACAGATGCCTCTGAGTAGGTGAATTGCTAACTTTTCAGTTAGTAGCTGAATGCTTAACTCGTACCAACTAAAAATTCCACTTTAGGCCATTTCCAAAACCAAACCTAGTGATGCTTAGTCAATTCTGACTCACAGAGACCTTCGGGGATAGAGTATAATGGCCCCATAGAGTTTTCAAGGAGTACCTGGCAGATTCCAACTGCCGATCTTTGAGGTTAGCAGCTGTAGCTCTTAACCACTGCCACCTGGGTTTCTGTTTAGGCTATGAAGACTTAATTATTGGTTACATCAAAAAAGTATGTCAAATCATTCTCTTTATCCACTAATAAGAGAAATAAAATGCATGGAGAGATTTCCAAGTCATAATAATAGAGAAATTTTCCATTTCTCTTAGGAAGTTGTTTCGAATTCTAAGTCAACATTCACCATCAGCTGGTTCAAGGCTCAAGTATTTTTACAATTTTTCCAAATTCATGTACCTTTTATATTAACATATAACATATATTCTTTAAATTTACCTTCCATTTTAAACTTATTTTTAATCAAGACAATAAATGAAAGCCAGTATCAACTGCAATAAATGGCAGGTAACAAAAAAAATATAGTCCCTCAGAAGATGGAAGGGGACACGAGTTAGTTGAATGGACACAAGAAATAGAGGATAGAGAAAGGAGGGGTGTACTGTCACAGGGTGGGGATAGCAGCTAGAGTTTCATAGCAGCGTGTGTGCCAGTTTTTGTATGATGAATTGACTTGGAGTCCAAAGTTTCACATAAAACACAATACAGTATATATTTAAAAAGTATTCAAGCTGAACGCATAGACTTGCTGAAATCTGAGACTTTTAGCTACTCTCACTTTGTTAAAAATGCATACAAGTGTTAAAATAGGTGCTGGAGATATATTAGTACTAAATTAAGCCTTTTTTCAAGTCGAAATAAAATTGCAAAATTAATGAATCTCATGATGCAATTAAATGTTATTTAGTTTTTAGTGCCATGTTTGTGTAGCACATAAAATTACGTAAAAAATGTTTTAAATACTAGTTATCCCAAACCACATTCTGGAAACATGGAGTGAGTATTTTAAGCAACAAAGGCAGTCATCTAAGTTATATTAAGTATGTGGCTTAATACAGACGCAAGACTGAGCCTTCAGACAAGGCATTATTTTTATTTTTATTTTTATTTTTTTTGTCTTTCTCTTCCAAGAACGACAAGAATACTGATGAGGGCAAAGGTAAAAGAAATGAATCATCATCTCAAACCTCGGGAACAAAGAAATGACACTGCCCATCCTGTATGAAAATCACTATTTGATTATACAGATGAGACTGGCATGGGTGTACCAGGAGAGAAATGTTAAGTATTAGGGAAGGAAAAAGGAGGTGTGACACTTGTTCTATTATTGATAAATAAATAAAAATAATGAATAGCCCTCAAAGGTAAAAAGTCAGTGTGAAGAATATGAATTTCAATTAGAAATGAGAAACATATTCCATGCAGTTTAAAACATTTTATAAACTTTCTGTATCTGCAAGCACACAATCCTTGGCATAGGTGAGCCCTAAAAATATAAAGAACAGTAGACAGTACTTACTGGTAATGAACCCAGGATGGACCAAGAGTTTTCTTGAACTGAGCGAGTCCCACAATATCAATATAAATGAGTTCAACGATCCTGTCCCCCACAGTTGGGCAGCCAGATCGGTTTCCTACAACCTTCTTCATTATTCTGGAGAAAGGACAGAGGAGAGGAAGAAAAGAAGAGGTGTCATTTATTTTCAAATACTACCCCTGGAAACTTGAACAGGCAAATAAGTTGTCACAGACACCTCATCAAACACAGCAGCATGACCCTTCAAAATATGCTGTCCACCCAAATTCTTACTATTCATCAAAATCATGAGATCCCTGATCCTGATTCTTTAAAACACAAATACCACCTCTGAAATCAAGACAGCTCTGGGTCTGAGTTTGCTCCACAAACTAGCAGCTATCAGACCTTAGACAAGATACTTGAACTCATCTGAGTTTTTCTTCATCTTCCCTCTTTTCCCCCAACACCACCCCCCCCAAAAAACAAGGCTTTGATACAGATTTGATATGATTCTAACCACTCAGGCTTTCTTAGGCAAATTAAAGGAGCTACTGACTAGCACGCCTCTGCTGTCTACTAGACTCTCAGTGATTTAGCTTCTACCACAGAGCTGGCTCTTATGATTCTAGCCTTAGTAACCTACTCTTTCTTTCTCTGAATGACTTCAGTTTGTAGCCTCTAATGTAATAACTTCTTCCTATACTGTCTTTCACCATTTCCTAATTATTTCTTTTACATCAATTTTTTCTTAACTAGACTGTCTTACAGAATTAGCCCTATGGCTTACACTTTATTGTTACCCTTCCTTCATTCCTTCCTACCCATCCATTAACTCATCCACACAGTTATCCACCCACCCACCCACCCACCCACCCATCCACCCATCCAAAATCCCTTTTACTCAGAAACTGCTAATCTACTTGATGGATATGCTAGCTTCACATGTTGTAGTAAATGACCGCTAACCATTGTATTCATCTAGAAAATCAGTCATCACTGGTGCCCTGTTCCCCTGTTCACACTCCATAACAATCCTTCACCAAAGTCTGGGCATTCTACTTCAAAGGACAAGAGTCACATTCAAGACTCTCCTCTAGAGTTTTGGAAAAAGCTGGGATACCTACAGTCACTTTGTTCCTACATAAGGCTATCCTGAGTCAGAAAACATTTTCTGTAAAGGGCCATACAGTAAATACTTCCACCTTTTCAAGACGAACTACTTGCAATGTCTCAAGTTTGCCAGTGTGGCCATCTATCAGCACAACCAGCTACTGTCAAGTCACTTCTGACTCATGATGTGTCAGGGCAGAACTGTGTTCCATAGGGTTTACAATTGCTGATTTTTCAGAACTAGATCACCAAGTCAATTCAAATGACTAAGTTTTCGAATGGCAGTCAAGCACACTGACCATTTGTACAGGCTAGGGACTCTAAAACAGCCCTAGACAAATGAGTGTGGCTGTGCTCCAGTAAAACCATTTACAAACCAGGAAGAGGATTGGGCTTGGTCCTCTTCTCTGCCAAACTATTGTGGTTCCCAAACTTGTCCACCAGTGTCACCACTTCAGCACATCAAAAATACTTATGCCTGTGTCCCATTCTCAAAAACTGTGACTCAATTAGTCGGAGCTTTGGAATTTCAAAAAGACCCCAGGCAGGGATGGATTAACCAATAGGCAAGATAAGTAAAGTGATTCCCTTACTTACAAGAGAATCCATAGTGAACAATTTCACAGGAGTTTCAACACATCTTTGCTTAGTAGGTACGCACAAGCAAGTCCATGCTTACCTTGCTTACTGACTCATCTGCTCCAGTCTCCTGTCAGAGACTGTAAATCTGAAAAGTGGCTTTGATTTTGTAGGAAGGTGCTACGGGGTTCGGAGAGAGATAGATGCCAGCCATACCTTGACGGAGAATCGCTGATATGGTGAAAAAAAATGTGAAATTTTTCACTACAGATGATCTGGTAAGCAAGGTAGGCACTGTTCTTACCTAGCCTAGGACAATCTATCTGCCTTGACCAGGCAATTCTAATACGCCAGCAGGTTTGGAAATTACTGCTATGTGTTGTCTCCACAATTATCTTCTTAAATAAAACACACCTGGCCCTGTCACCAGCACGTTTAAAAATCTATAGACTTCCTCTTGATCATAGAACTAAATCTCTGCCTGACAAATTGCTATATGGTTCCCTTGTGCACTCCAGGAAGAAGTTGTGTACTTCACAGTGCTTCTCCCCCAGTGCCTTGTGCCTCATTTGTTTACTACCCACTCACGGCTTCACTTCTCACCTCAGTCTGCATTAACCAGATTGGGCTGTAATTATCAGATCAGCAGCTCCTTCACATATGCACATATCATACTAACAGCCAGTCCACAGAAAACAGTGAAAGAATAATTATTAACATATGATTGAATCCACTTCATAATTTATATATCCTATGTGTTTTAGAGGCAAGCAGGAGGAAGGCAACAAGAGGTAGCAAGATAAAAGGACAATGGTGATGCTTAAGGTTCAGAAGACCTGAAGTTTATCTACTCTTAAAAGTGACAATGTAGTTAAGGTCACAGGTTTTAAAGTCAGATACACAGATGAAACCCTAGCTTTCCTGTGTACTACTCAGGTGATATGGAACAATTCACTTTTGGTCTCTGAGGCTTAGTTTCCTCATCTTTAAAATGCAGGCAGTAATAACAACTACTTCTGAGTCTGTGCTAACAACTAAATAGACAAAACATAAAAAGTGCTTAGTATCTGGCACACCTGAAAGATACTTTTGAATTATGGGTTGGTAAAGAATATTGAGTATACCATGGACTGCTGGAAGAATGAACAAGTCTATGAGCAAAGATGATGTGCCTTCATCTGACACATTCTGGACATGTTATTAGGAGGGACTAGTCCTTAGAGGACATCAAAAGTAAAAAACCAAACTTGTTCAATTCAGACTCATAGCAACCCCACAAGACAGAGCAGAACTGCCCCATAGAGTTTCCACGCAGTAGCTTATGGACTCGAATTGCTAATGTTTTGGTTAGCAGTTATGTATAGCACTTAACTACTTTGCCACAATTTCTAAGAAAGACATCATACTCAGTAAACAGAGGGTCTGTAAAAAAAGAAGACCCCCAATAAGATGGATTGAGACAGTGGCTGTGACAATGGGCTCAAACATAGCAATGATTATGAGGATGGTGCAGGACTGGGCAGTGTTTCATTCTGTTGCATACAGGGTTACTATGAGTTGGAACCTACTCAAAGGTGCCTAATAACAGCAACAACATCTGCTGCACATTACACACTCAACAAATGTTAGCTGTGAAGAGTCATCAACATCTTGGCTGTCATAATCGAGTGTGCTACCGTTTTTAATTAAAGGCTTATTATAGCACCTGGTGTATGGAAATGATTTAACAAATGATAGGTGGTACTATCTTTGAGGATACTATTGCTTTCATCTCAACACTGCCACTAGCCACATGTGGACCTTAGATTAACACAAATGACCCTTTGGAGCATCAATGTCTGGGACGATAGAGCAGCAGCACGGAGGAACAAACGTTAATACCACTTTTAGCTCCAGAATGTGAACTCAAGGTACTTCTGTTGAAAACCATTTGACAGACATATTGTGCCATCATAACTTGGCCCCTGGGTAGACTGTCTCTATGGGCAGTGATCTGGATGGGTCAAGGGCAGCTATGGGCTCAGTCTAAAAGGGATTAAGAAAGGGCTACAACTAGAAGCAAATTTCAGTGAAGCAGAAAACTCAGGCAGCGTTAACAGACTCAGTTGAAAGTTGGCTAATTGAAAAGGGATTGGATCACGGCTTTCAGGAAATTCATTCCACCCAAATTAAATTATAAACAGGAACCTGCTCTGTTTTAAGATTTAGAAAGCTTGATGTTGAGTTGGGAATGGTATGAATTTCATCAAGAGACAGGGAATTAGCAAAGTCAATAATGTTTTGTGCTGCAGATGTTGGAAGCACCCGTAATAGCAAAGAATAAGCTCCTTCGTTTGAATTTTCTGGCATTCATTTATGAAGCCTCTGGAGCTCGCAGCTACAATGAAAACATATTATCCTTTTCACAGTGTATGTATTTAGCTTCTGAAAATAATCTTCTTATCTCCTGTTTAGTGACTTATCACTTCCATTTTCTTCCGCAAGAAATTACATACTAATAGAGGGCTTTAAGAGTTTACAATTTCTTTTTTGTATTCTGATTTTAAAATTGAAAAGTAATCTCCTTACTCCTTGAGCTCAGCCAGCGAAGCTGAAATCCTAATGTCATGGCCCAGTAAGTACAAAGAGGTAATTAAATCACTCCACTGAACTAATTCACCAAGAGGGCCACCGCTGAAAGCTGTCTCTGCAATCTTAAATCCAGATTCCTTGGTCAGGAGTCCCAGGTGAACAAGGACCTGGAAAACAACAAAAGAGACACACAGTGATTCCCACTGAACCAAGAACAAACTCCTCAGTAACACAGCAAAAAGCCATCAACCAATTCTAAATTCATGTTGATGTCTTCCTGAAATCTCAGTGTGGACTGCCCTATTTTTCAAGAAATAAGAAAAGTGATTGCTGCCCTTGACACGGCTATGATGAGATACACTCATTTTTCAAAAGTGAGATCTAGCTGCAAAATCAGAATTAAGGCAAGTATGCGAGGACAACACAATCCTGTCTTCTAAAAATATTAGAATTTTTCCTACAGCAGGAATATTTGAACCTTTAATGTGGAAAATTTCAAGCACATGAAAAAGGAGAGAGGATAATACAGTCAATACTGATACACTCATCACACAGCTTCAACAACTGTTAAATCATAACAAATCTTATTTCCTTTATTTCAATTTTTTTTTTAAAAAATCAGTTGCCATCAAGTAGACTCCAGCTCATGTCAACCCATATGTGTCAGAATAGAGTCTACTCTCTAGGGCTCTCAGTGGCTGGTTTTTTCACAGTAGATCATCAGACATTTCTCCTGAGGTACCCCTGGATGGACTCAAATCTCCAACTTTTGGGTTAGCAGCACAGTGTGCTACCATTTAAACTACCAAGGAACTTTATTTACATCTTCCAGTTTCTCCCAATCTCTGTAGATTATTTTGAAGTTGACCCTAAATGATGTATCTTTTTACCTGTAAATATTTCAGACTGTATCTCTAAAAGAGAACAAAACTTTACTTGAAAAAGACCATCACATCATTATCACATTTACAATAATCATCCCATATCTACTGCTCATATTTCAATATCACATCAATATCATCCCATATCTACTGTTCATATTTCAACAGTTCTCCTTTTTTTAAGTGCAGTTGTTTAATTCAGAAGACAAGTAAATCACAATTGCCTGATGTATTTCTTAACCTCCTTTAGCCTATATTCATTTCCTATTACCCTTTCTGGGGAGGGGGTGCTTATAATTTATTTGTCAAAGAAACTGTGTTATATTTCCAGGACAGTCTATCACAGTCTGGATTTTGCTGAATTATTAAACGATGCTGTATAATGGATTCTCCTGTCACTTGTATTTTCACTAAATTAGCAATAAGACAAAGAGTGCTCAAATTTGGATTTGATTTTCTGTCACTCTACTTTATAAGTGAGGCTTTACTTCCTCCAGGAGGTACAAAGTCTGGGCATCTCTGTTTTGTGTTGTGAGTAGCCACTGGTCACTGCTAGACCCATTCATCCATTAGAACCAAAATTAGTCTCAACTCATGATGACCCTTTATATGTCAGAATAGAGCTGGCTCTAGAGGGTTTTCAAGGCTGATTTTTTGAAAGTAGATCACCAGGTCTTTTCTCCTATGTGCCTTTGGGTAGACTCAAACATCTAATCTAACCTTTCAGTTAACAGCCAAATGTGTTAAGTTTGTACCAACCAGGGACTCCACTCATCCATTAGGGTTGCAAAATGCTGACTTCCTATCATTCTTTCTTCAGTTATTGGATGGAATACCCCTACAAAGAAACTATCCCTCATCAGGTCTTTGGTTACCCTAAGGTACAGTTTGCCTACAAAATACTTGATAAATGCTTGATTCTTCCCCTTTAGTTAGCAGTTTTCAAAAATAGATATTATTTTCTTTGGCGCACTCCAATAAAGACCAATGGAGTTGAAAAATATCATTATAAAATTATAGATATAAACATATTTGATATGCTTCTATACCCTGTATTGTTGACCTTACTGATTATCAAATTGTTTAATCTTAGGAAGTGGTAAGCTATCCAAGTTGGCTCCTAAGGTCTTTTGCCACAATCTAATAGGCTTTGATAGTTTTTTTGCCCTCTAATATGACAAACTGTTCAAAACTCATGAACAACAATGGTCTCAGACCCGAAAGGCATTTTTCTAAGAACTCCTGGTATCTTTTAGTAGAAAGGCTGTTTAAAGATCAAAATACAGTGCTTAGGGTACTCATTACTATTAGAGTAATCACATTCTCTAGGGCTTTACAGTGAACACAACTAAAAAATTCATTTTTCCTCAAAGACAAATCATGACTTCCAATCAAAACTTAACATTTCAACATTTTTCTGTAACATTATCCACCTTACATCTGTTATCTCCTTTCTCCCACACTGAAAATACCACTTCTCAAGGACACAAACATAACTCAGTCATTTTATCCCAAAATACACAATGGGTTCAGAATAAGAATTAGACCACGACTACCTAATACATGATTAGGAAGAAATGTTTTGTCTTTTGTTCTTATTTTTTGTTTGGTGATATTCCATTAGAAATCTTCAAAGTACTGTGTTGTTTTCATGAAAAGTGTATTTGTAGCCAGTTTATTTTATTTTGTGATTTAAAATTTTTTTTTTAAATTTTGATTTATACTTACTCAAAATCGTTCCAAATTCAAATAGTTATATTCAGTGAAGTCTTTCTCTTATACCTAATGCCTCTGCTCTATTACCTCCTCCTCCATGTATGACCACTTTAAAAATATGTATTTTACTGTGCTTTAAGTGAAACTTTACAATCGAAACTGATTTGCCATATGAAACCCTAAACACACACCAATAAGCAATTCTAACCTCTTTCCTGGACTACTACCACTCTATGACAGCACACTTCTTTCTACCCTGTGCTTCCCATATCTGTTCAACCAACTCCTGTCCCTCTCCACATTCTCATGTCACCTCTGGACAACAGTTGCTCAGAAAGCCTCAAGAATATATTTAAGCCAAGAAGCACATTTCATTGCCAACATCACTCTATGTCTTACAGTCCAGTCCAATCTTTGTCTGAAGACTTGACTTCAGTATTGGTTTTAGCTCCGGGCTAACGGAGTCCAGGGACCCCTCCAGTAAGATGGACCAAGTCTAGGTTTTCATTAGAGTTCTAGTTCTACACACCCATTTTTCTCCTGCTACGTCAGGAACTTTACATGGTATTCCCTGTCATGGCAGTCATTGGTAGGGGCTGGGCACCACCTTGTTCTTCCGGTCTCATGCTGATGTAGTCTCTGGATCATATGGCACCTTCTGTCTGCTGGGCCCGTATTTTCCTCATGTCTTTGATGTCCTTCATTCTCCTCTGCTCCAGGTAAATTGGGACCAGTTGATGCTACTTAGATGTGACCTTGATAGCTTCTAAGGCACCAGACACCATTCACCAAAGTGGGATGTAGAATATAACTGAGTTATGCCAATTAGTCTAGACTTCCCTTGAAACCATGGTACCCAGACTCCTGTCTCTGTTATTCTGCCCTTCAAAATGTCAGGTTGTATTTAGAAAACCTTTTAGCTTTTTGTGTATCTTGTTGTGCTAACCTCTCTTGCACTGTGTACTGTTACTCCTTTCACCTAACCCAATTCATTCTAGTATTTAATCTATGAATACCCCTCACCCCTTACCCCTTATAACAAAGATTATTTTCTTCTGTGCTTTAATCTGTCCTTGAGTCCTTCTAAAAGTAGCCTAATACAATATTTGTTCTTTTGCAACTGATTAATTTCACTCAGCATGTCTTCCAGATGACTCCACGTTATGTTTCCTAAGGTTATCAGTGTTCTTTATCACTGCACAGTAATCCACTGGGTGAATATGACATAATTTGTTTATCCATTGATTTGTTGATGGGCACCTAGGTTGATTCTATGTTTTTGCTATTGTGGCCAGTGCTGCAACAAACATTCACGTGCATGTTTCTGTTTGTGTGACAGCCCTTGTTTCTCTAAGATATACTTCAAGAATGGGACTGGTGAATCATATGGTATTTCTATTTCTAGCTTTTTAAGAAAGTAGCAAATCAATTTCCAAAGCTGCTGTACCATTCTACATTCCCAACAGCAGTAAAGAAGAGTTCCAGTCTCTCTACATGCTCTCCAACATTTATTGTTTTGTGTTTTTTGGATTAATGGCAGCTTTTGGGGGGTGAGATGGTAACTAATTGTAGTTTTGATTTGGATTTCTCTAATGGCTAATGTTCATGAGTATTTCCTCATGTGTCTGTTAGAGTACTGGATGTCTGCTTTGGTGAAGTGCCCGTTCATATCCTTTGCCCATTTTTTTTTAATTGTGATTGAGTGAAAGTATACAATCTGGTTTAAATTCACATGCGGGCCTATGTGCAGCTCCTACTGCTCTCCTTGCCCAGTGAAAGCACACTCCTCCTTTCTGTTCTGTACAGGTCATAACCTTCTAACAATCCCGTCCCCTCTTCTCCACCCTCTCCACTCCTCTCTAGTAAGAGGCCAGTAGGACAACATTCTACAAATGCATAGAACCATAAAGTGCACATGATACGGTTACTCTGTGTCATGGAGTCCATTCCATTCCTGTCCGAAGAGTTGACCTCAGTAGTGATTTATGATCAGGGGTAGCATCGGGTCTAGGGGACAAGATCCCAAGGGAACCCCCAGGTCTTTGGACCATCAATTGTATCTTCTAGTGGAGTTCTCAGGGTGCACCCCTTTTTATTCTCATAGCACCACTGGGACTCAACTCTGTGAGCCCCATCATGATCCTTTGGCCATTTTGAATTGGGTTATTTGTCTTTTTCTTGTTGAGGTATTGCAGTACCTTGTAGATTATGGAAATTAGATGTCAGTTGGTTTCACGGTGGCCAAAAATTCTTTCCAGGTCTGTAGTAGCCTTTTTACTCTTTTACTGATGTCTTTACATGTGCAGATGTGTTTGATTTTTAGTAGTTTCCAGTTGTCTATTTTCTATTCTGATATTTGTGCATGGTTAGTGGTAATATTTGGTAGTGTATTTATGCCATGCATTAGGGTTCCTAGCACTGTACTTATCTTTTCTTCTGTATCTTTATTGTTTTAGATTTTACATTCAGGTCTTTGATCCACAATGAGTTAATTTTTGTGCATGGTGTCAGATACTGGTCTTGTTTCATATTTTTGCGGAGGAACATCCAGTTATGCCAAAACTATTTGTTAGACTGTGTTTTCCCCAGTTTATGGACTTTGGGCCATTGTCAAATATAAGCTGCTGTTATTGTTGTTATATGCTGCTGAGTTGGTTCCAACTCATAGCGACCCTATACACAACAGAATGAGACACTGCCCAGTTTTGTGCCATACCCATGTTGTTAACCCCAGCATTGCAACCACCGTGTTAATCCATTTCATGAGAGTCTTCCTCTTTTTCACTGATCCACCACTCTGCAAGCATGATGTTCTTCTCCAGGGACTAATTTTTCCTGACAACATGTCCAAAGTATGTAAGACATAGTTTTGCCACCTTTGCTTCCAAGGAGCACTCAATTTGTACTTTTTGCAGAACAGATCTGTTTGTTCTTATACGAGTCCATCGTCCATTCGATATTCTTCTCCAATGCCACAATTCAAAGGCATTAATTCTTCTGTCTTCCTTACTCACTGTCCAACTTCTGCATGTCTATGATGTGACTGAAAATATGACGGTTTGGGTCAGATGCATCTTAGTCTTCAAGATAACATCTTTACTTTTGCATACTTTAAAAGAAGTCCCTTACAGAAGATTTTTCCAATGCAATGTGTCCTTTGTTTTCCTGACTGCTGATTCCATGGGTGTGGATTGTGGAATCAAGTAAAAGGAAATCCTCAACAACTTTAATGCTTTCTCCATTTATAACAATGTTATTTACTGGTCCAGTTCTGAGGATTTTTGTTTTCTTGATCTTGAGATGCAATCTATGCTGAAAGTTGTGATCTTTGGTCTTCATGAGTAAGTGTTCCAAATTCTCTTTATTTTCAGCAAGAAGGGTTGTGCTATTTGCATAATCCAGCTTGGTAATGAGTCTTCTTCCAATCCTGATGCCCCATTCTTCTTTATGTAGTCCAGCTTCTTGGATTATTTGTTCAGCATACAGACTGAAAAGATAAGGTTAAAGGATACAACCCTGATGCACATCTTTCCTGACTTAAAACCACGCACTGTCCCCTTGCTCTGTTGAATGACTGCCTCTTGATCCGTGCACAGAATCCTTAAGAGCACAATTAAGTTGTTTTGGAATTCCCACTTTCTGCAATGTTAGCCATAATTTGTTATGATACACACAGGCAAATGCCTCTACATAGTCAATGAAACACAGATAAGTATCTTTCTGGTATTCCCTGCTTTCAGTCAAGATCCATCTGACACCAGCAATGATATTCCTGGTGTCACATCTTCTTCTGAATCTGGTTTGACCATCTGGCAGTTCCCTGTCAATATACTGTTTCAGTTGCATTAGAATAAGCTTGAGCAAAATTTTACTAGCATGTGATATCAATGACATAGTTCAGTAATTTCTGCATTTAGTTGGATCGCCTTTCTTGGGAATAGGTATAAATATGGATCTCTTCCAGTCAGTTGGCCAGGTAGCTGTCTTCCAAATTTCTTGGCATAGGCCAGTGAGCACATCCAGAGCTGCATCTGTTTGTTCAAATATCTCAGTTGATATTTTATCAAATCCTAGAGCCTTTTTTTTTCTGCCAGTGCTTTCAAGACTTCTTCCTTCAGTAACATCAGTTCCTGATTATATGCTACCTCTTCAAAAGACTAAACATCAACCAGTTCCTTCTGATATAATGACTCTGTGTATTCCTTCCACCGTCTTCTGATGCTTTCTGAGTTGTTTGATATTTTCCCTGTAAAATCTTTCACTATTGCAACTAGAGGCTTGAATTTTTTCCTCAGTTTTTTCAGCTTGAAAAAGGCCAAAGATGAAGAAATTGAAGATTTTTACCACCTTTTGTAGTCCCAAATTGATAGAATACACAATTAGTATGCAGTCATGATTACTAGTGATTAGAATGTAAAAGTTGTAAACAAAGAAGAGGGATCAGTAGTTGGAAAATATGAGCTTGGGGATAGAAATGATGCTGGAGATTCCCTTATAGAACTTGGTAAGACCAACATCTCCTTCACTGCAAATACCTTTTTCACCAACACAAGTGGCAACTATACATATGGACCTTGCCAGATGAAATACACAAGAATCAAGTTGACTACATCTGTGGAAAAAGACATTGGAAAAGTTCTGCATCAGTAGTCAGAACAAGACCAGGGACAGACTGTATCACAGACCATCAATTGCTTACATACAAGTTCTAACTGAAACTGAGAAAAATCAGAATAAGTTCAAGAGAGCCAAAGTACAACCCTGAGTATATCCTACCTGAGTTTGGAGACCATCTCAAGGACAGATTTGAGGCACTGAATACTAATGACTGAAGACTAGACAACTTGTGCAATGACATCAAAGACATCATCCATGAAGAAAGCAAGACGTGATTAAAAAGACAGGAAAGAAAGAAAAGACCAAATTGGATGTCAGAAGAGACTCTGAAACTTGCTCTCAAATGTCAAGCAGCTAAAGCAAAAAGAAGGAATGATGAAGTGAAAGAACTGAAGATTTCAAAGGGCAGTTAGAGAACACAAAATAAAGTATTATAACGTGCAAAGAGCTGGAAATAGAAACTCTGAAGGGAAGAACATGCTCAGCATTCCTTAAGCTCACAAGTGGATGATACCTGGATCCTCAATTTTGTTCCATTGATCTCTGTTTCAGTTTGTGTACCTGTACTAGGCTATCTCAAACTACCATGTCAGTCTAATAGGTTTTAAAGTCAGGTAGAGTAAGGCCTCCCACTGTATTCTTCCGTAATGCTTTATTTACCCAAGGCTTCTTCCCTCTTCATATGAAGCTAATGATTTGTTTCTCCATCTCATTAAAAAATGCTGCTGTACTTTGTATTGGGATTGCATTGTATCTGTACATCACTTTGGGTAGAACAGACACTTTCACGATGTTAAGTATTCCTATCCAAGAGCAAAGTAGGTTTCTACACTTAATGAAGGTCTGTTTTGTTTGTTTGAGGTAGTCTTGTATTTTTCTTGGTATAGCTCTTTTATGTCCCTGGTTGGATTTAGTCCTGGGTATTTTATCTTCTTGGGGGCCACTGTAAATGGTATTGACTTGGTGATTTACTCTTTGAAGGTCTCTTTGTTGGTGTAAATGAGGGCAACATATTTATGTAAGTTTATCATCTTCCCCAAAACTCTGCTAAACTCAGTTAGTTCCAGTAGTTCTTTGGTGGATTCTTTAGGGTTTTCTGTATATAAAATCATATGATCTACAAATAGAGATACTTTTACTTCCACAAATATCCACAATACCTTTACCAATTTGTGCATCACATGTGCCATTGCCACAGAGTCAATTCCAATTCATAGGGACCCTACAGATCAGTGTAGAACTGTCTCATAGAACTTCCAGGGAGTACCTGGTGGATTTGAAATGCTGACCTTTTGGTTAGCAGACGTAGCGCTTAACCATTTTGCCACCAGGATTTCTGATTTGGATGCCTTTATTTCTTTATCTTGCTTGACTGCTCTGGCAATAACTTCTAGGACAATGCCAAATGGAGAGTGGTGACAATGGGCTCTCTTGTCTATTCCTGTTTTCAAGGCGAATGCTTTATAGTCTTTCCATTTAGGAAGATGTTGGCTGTTGGCCGTTGGCTTTGCATAGGTGACCATTATTATGCTGAGGAATTTCCCTTCTATTCCTTTTTTGCTAAGAGTTTTTATCATGTATGGGTGTTGGATTTTGTCAAATGCCTTTTCTCCATCAATTGGTAAACTTGTTTGTTTTTGTTACATTTATGTAATTGATTGCAGTAATTGTTTTTCTAACGCTGAATCAAGCTTGCATCCCCATTACAAATCCTATTTGTTCATAGTAAATTATTTTTTTTGGACATGTTTTTGAATTCTATTGGCTAGCATTTTGCTGAGAGTTTTTGCATCTAAGTTCATGAGAGATACTGGTCTGTAATTTTCTTTTTGTGCTATCTTACCCTTGCTTTGATAACAGAGTTATGCTGGCTTCATAGAATTAACTAGGAATATTCGATCCTTTTCTATGTTCTGAAATGCCTTCAGTAGTAGTGTTAACTCTTCTCTAAAAATTTGGTAGAATTCAGTAGTGAATTATCTTTTTAACTTGGAAGTTTTAAAATTGTCTTTTCAATCTCTTCATTTGAAACGAGTTTATTTGTTATTCTACTTCTGTGCTAGTTTTGGTAGGTAAAGTGTTTCTAGAAATTTGTCCATCTCCTCTAGGTTTTCAAATTTATTAGACTACTGTTTTTCATAGTATTCTGTTATGATTCTTTCAATTTTGGTTGGGTCTGTTGTGGTATTGCCCATCTCATTTCTTATTCAAGTTATTTCCTTCCTCTTGTTTTTATTTTGTCATTGTGACAAATGGTTTATCAATTTTGCTGATCTTTTCAAAAAACTAGCCTTTGGTCTTGTTAACTCACTTGTTTTTCTATTCTCTAATTAATTTAGTTCTGCTCTAATTTTTATTATTTGCTAACTTGTGGCTCCCACGTTCTTTTACTGCTCTTTTTCTACCTGTTTGAGTTGTAGAGTTAATTGTTTAAACCCTTCTTTTTGGATGTGTGCATTTATTGAGATGAAGTGACCTCAGAGCACAGGTCTTGCTGTGTCCCATAGATTCTGGTAGGAAGTTATTCTCATTCTCACTTGATTGTGGGAATTTCTTTATTCTATCATTTATTTCTTCTATAACCCAGTCATTTTTGAGCAAGGTGTTGCTCAGTTTCCATCTGTTTGGGTTTTTTTTTTTTCCTGTGACTGATTTCTACTTTTATATCTTTATGGTCTGAGAAGTTGCTTTGTAATATTTCAATACTTTTGAATTTTGTTAAGGATTGCTTTGTGGCCTTGGTCAATTCTGGACAATGTTCCACGGACACTGAAAAAGAACATATACTAGGCTGCTGTTGAGTGTTCTATCTGTGTCTGTAGGTCAAGTTGGTTGATTGTGGCATTTAGATCTTCTGTGTCTTTATTGAGCTTTTTTTCTGGATGTTCTTGCCTTCACTGAGAGTGGTGTGCTGAAGTCTCCTACGATTGTGTAGCTGTCTATTTCTCTTTTCAGTGCAATTACTGTTTGTTTTATGTATTTGGGAACCCTCTTATTAGGTGTATAGATATTTAATATGGTTACATCCTCCTGGAGTACTGATCCTTTATTCATTATATAATATCCTTCCTCACCCAATGTGGTGTATTTTACTTTGAAGTCTTATTTTATTAGAGATTAATACTGCTACTCCTATTCTATTTTTTAATGTTGTTAGCTTGATATGTCTTTTTTCCCACTCTGAGTTTTGTTTGTGTCCTTGAGTCTAAGGTATGTCTCCTGTAGGCTGCATATAGACAGTCTTTTGGTTGTTGTTGTTTTTTAATCCAATCCACCACTCATGGTCTCTTTATTGGTGCATTTAGTCCATTTATATGCAGCACAAGTACTGATAGGGATTGTTAGGTGCCACTGAGTTGGTTCCAACTCATGGTGATCCTATAAACAGAGTAGAATTGCTCCATCGAGTTTGCAAGGAGTGCCTGGTGGATTTGAACTGCCAACCTCTCGGTTAGCAGCTGTAGCACTTTACCACTATGCCACCAGAGTTTCCAAGGTATGAGCTTAGTGCTGTCATTTCGATGCCTTTTTGGGGGTGGCATGGTCAATTTCTTTGTTCCATTTCATTTTCTGTGCTGGGTCTCTTTTCTTTGTGTTGTCATCTTTTTCAATGTTGGCTGTTTTTCATTTGCTGAGACTTCAAATCGTTTTCTTGATTTTTATTTTCATGCATAGACTTCATAATTTACTTTGTGGTTGCCTTAATATTTACCCCTATTTTTCTAAATTTAAAGACGTCTTTAATTTTTTGTATTGCCATGACTTCCTCTCCATATGAAAGATCTATGACTCTCTCATCCTTTGTGTCTCTTTTTTTTATTATAATGTTTACATAATGACATCTGTGTTTCCTTATTTTCAGTGTTATGTCTATGATTTATTTTTGTGATTCCCCTATTTGGGTTGATATCCAGTTGCTCTGTTCTGTGTTCTGGTCTTGGGTTATTGTCTGGTGTTACTGATTTTTTAATTAAAGGACTCCCTTTAGTATTTCTTGTAATTTTGGTTTGGTTTTTTGCAAATTCCCTAAACTTCTGTTTATTTGGAAATATTCTAATTTCATCATCATATTTGAGATATGGTTTTGCTGGATATACAATTTTCAGCTCGCTTTTTTTCCGTCCTTCCTCCTTCAAGTGTTTGCATATGTTATCCCATTGCCTTCTTGCCTGCATGGTTTCTAATGAGTAGTCTGAGCTTAGTCTTGACTGTCCTTCATAGATTATTTTCCATTTATCCCTAGCCACTTTAAAAATTGTCTCCTTATCTTTAGTTTTAAGTTTGATTATAATATACCTTGGTGTCTTTCTTTCAGGCTCAACCTTGTGTGAAGTTCAATGAGCATCTTGGAGAGGCATCTTCTCATCTTTCATGATTATCACGATATTTTCGGTCAGCAGATCTTAAACAATTCTCGTTGTATGTTCTGTTATTATCTCCTATTCTGATACTCCAATCATATGTAGATTATGCAACTTCATAGAGTCCCAAATAATTCTTAGTGTTTCTCATGTTTTGTAAATTCTTGTATCTGATTTTTCGTCAAATATGTTGATATCACATGCTTTATCTTCAATCTCACTAATCTGGCCTTCCATTGCCTCAATTCTGCTCCTTGACTTTGTTTTTGAGTTGCCTAATTCTGTAATTTGATTATGAATTTATATTTCTAATTCTTGTCCATGTATGCTTCTTGCAGCATGTTCAATTTGTCATTACATTCTGCTGCTTTCTTTTGCCTCGTCTCCTTCATCTCTTGAATAGTTCTAAATTCTACCTTGATAGTTCCAAGTTCTCTTCCTTTGGAAAATCTGATTCTTTGTTTTGGGAGCTTTCTAAAGAGACCATGGTCCATCCTTTAAGTGCTTTGATATGGAATAGTGTTTCTAAGCCATCAGTAAATACTACTTACTTATGTTTGTCTACTATGTTCTAGCTTTTTGTTTTGAAATATACAGCATATTTTTCTTATACAGATTCAGGCCAGATGCCCAGGTTGTCAGTCATAAAGTGTGTGCTGTGGGCTCTCCCCTATTGTCCTAGATGGTCAGGGTGACTGGTACAGGTGCAGATACCTGGCTGCAGCCGCTGAGAAAAACAAGGGGCTAACAGCTGTTCCTTACTGTTTGTGATGATGGTGTATCTCCTTATACTGTAATCTAGGTGAAGGAACAGTTTCTGCCCTGATTTTCCAGCTTAACGGAGGCAACAAAATTTTTTTCACCCTTCCCTGAGTTTGTTAAATTCCCTGAGTCTTGATGAATGGCTCAGGCTAGGCTTAATAAGTCCTACTTCCAACTCAGTTAATGGAATCAGACTCTAGAGCTGGGCACACGTGGAGAAGGTGGGAGGAGAATGGCTCAGGGTGGGCTTGAGGAATGCTACTTCTGGATCAGTTAATAGTGTCAGACTCCAGAGCCAGGCACAGTGCAGAGAAGGGAGTGGAAGAATGGCTCAGTGCAGGCTTGAGAAGCCCTACTTATGGCTCAGCTAATGCTGTCAGACTCTAGCGCTGAAGGGAGGGAGTTCTGGGAAAAAGAAGACAGGCCCATCTCACAGAAAAAAAAAAAAAAAGATCTGTAAGCTGGCAGGCCACACAGAGATCCAGCCCTTGATGACCCAATGCTCTCTCCCCCTGGATCCCAAGGTGTGAGTGGGTTCTTCTGATAATCACCCCTGCTGAGGAGGATGCCCACCAACCTCCACCACTGGCCTACTACACAGTGGCTGTGGCCATCTCCCAACAGGTCAGGTCTGTGGACTCCCACCCCAGTGCTACTCTCCCTTCCCCATTGCTCAGTTCAATTTCTCAACTTTCCCTTCGATGTTCAGGGCTCCCAGAATATCATATTTACTGGCTTCATTTGTTTTTTGGGTCTTTGTTGTTGAGCGGGGTCACGGGAAGTGTCTGTCTACACTGCCATCTTGCCACCACCTCCTATGACAACTTATTTTGAATTTTATGGTTTGTCTTCCAATTTTTTTTATATGAGCAAGAAGCACATATATGTATTTTACATGTCTGTGTATAATATAAACACATACACACACACATATACAGACATACATACTTTGTCTTCCCCTTAAAAATAATATATACTTTTCTCTGTCTCTTTTCACATAGCAGCATACTCCAGAAAATTATATAGAGAGATTCTTTATGTCTTTTTACAGCCTGCTTAGAGTACATGATCACATGTCCCTCCATTGATGATTACATGGTACCAGAACATTTGGTTCAGCTGCCTCATAAACTCCAAGATTTATGCAAAAATGACCACTAAAACTGTGAATTGGAGTATTGCTATTTATTTACTGAGTCTATCAAATTAGTCACACTAGAAAAATGATACTAATTTTTAAGTTCTATTTAGATATATCAACAAATCATTCACTTCACTCAGTTCTAAAATCAGAACATTTCTTTTACAGCCACAACCACTTAATCTATAACTATGTGGTATAAACTGTTCAAAGTCCAGAAGTATTCTACAGGTTTTCCAGACATCGACAATTTGAAACTAGCTAAGTACAGGTTTAACTGACAGCCTCTCTCTCTTAGGAGCATAACCAAAAGTATCAACCAAACAGAATGGCAACATAACTGATTGGTTCCTCAAACTAAAACACTGACAATGACTAAAAATACAAAATTGTCATGGATGATGTTACTGAACTGGGAGAAACACAATGTTCTCAAAGGTTGGGTTCAAGAAAAGAAATGGTGAAAAGTTTTCAGACTCTACTGGGAGAGGCAGTCAGTCGGATGGTTCAAATAATGTGGCAGGCAGATATGCAGCTCGCCTTCACTCAAGAAATATGCGTGCAGGTCCCTGCTGAGCAAGAGCACTGTAGTTGGGGAAACGAATATGGCTGTACACAAATAGCTGTACAAAAGATAGAGCAAGTTCACCCTGAGGGAATATCATCTGAGATGTGACATTTCTCTCAGTCTTGTTTCCAAGCAAAATCAAATTTTAAAAAAGAAAACTGGCATCTAACTGAACTGAATTAATAAGAAACTCACTTTCTTCCTCTTTCTTTTTTCAAGATTCTGTTTTTCTGCTAGGGACTTGATTGCCTGGATCCATGCATCAGCCATTCGCCTGATCCGGAGTCTCATCCACCGGAATTCTTCATGCTTTTTCATCATATTGTAGAGAATATTAAAATCTGTACGAATTTCTGCCTAGAAACAAGAATTTAATAAAAAGAATAGAAGATAAAATGTCAGAAAGAATAATGGTTTTCTTGCAGCGATATTTGAAAACTTGAAAGAGACAGTCACTTAAATATAGGGCTTTAAAGTGAGTCTTGTATGCTGTACCACTTTCATTTAAGATCCCAGGTTTGCAAATTGAAGCAGAGGTCACAGACTGCTGCTGCACTGTAAGGAACATCATTAAAAAATTAGAAATTGAGAATGGCAGCATAGTCACTGCAAAGCTCTGGGCCATGTTAAAATGCATTTTTTCACAATGAGTGTTCTTGAAGCACCCTGAAATTTTCTGTGCCCAAATTTATTGTGCATGGATCTCTTACAGAGCAGTAGACTCCTGGGAATACTAAAGTAAATTCTTAACAGGCTACCTAACACCACAGATGTTGCCAGAAAGCTTCTTATGTTCCATAAAATAAAAAGGGAAATAAATGTTCCAATTCTAGTTGTATCTCAGTCCAAACAAAGAAAAAAAAATCATTATTTTCTAAGGAGTTTAAAAGTTAGGAAATTTATTTTTCTAACAGAGCTAAGTACAATTTAAAATTCTAGGAAGAACAATTTAAAATCCAAGGCGAACATTTTTCCAGTGTAGCTGGATACAACTCATGATTGAAATAACAGAAAAACGAGAATACTAGTATTTCCTTAGGCCAGCCAAGCCAACTGCTGTCGAGCAGCTAAACAATACTGAATTCATCTTTCAGGAGTTACCATAGTTTGTTCTAAAATACTCATCTAGCCATGTCCCCCTGAAACTCAATGATTTCCTAGGACTTGCCTGTAAGAGCTGACAGAGAAAGAAAGCCTTCCCCCTCAAGATGATGCTCTGAATTTAGATTTTGAATGTACTTCACAGTGAGGGAATTCATTTCTCTTTGTTAAAGCCATCCACTTGTGGTATTTGTTATAGCAGCTAAGACAGCTATGTTTTATAATTCTCATTGTAATTCTTTTCTGTCCATGTTTAAATTCGTTTGTAGGTTATTTTATTCTCTTAGACACTATTGTAAATCAAAGTACTTTCCTAATTTTCCTTTCAGATTTCTCATTGCTGGTGTATAGAGAATTTTTTTTTTATCTTGTACTATGCAAAGTTTGATAAATTTCTCTATTAGCTCTAGAAGTTATGTTGTGGATTATTTGGGATTTTCTCTATGTGGATCATATTATTCATGAATAGAAATGATTTCCCTTCTTTTCGAAACTCAATACCTTTTATTTCTTTCATCTTGTCTTATTGTTGTAGCTAGGACTTCTAACATGACATTGGATAGAAAGAGTGAGAGTGTGCATCTTGGTCTTGTTTTCAGTTTCAAGAGAAAATTGAAAAGCTGTTGGCTTTCATACACAATTTGAATCACACTGAGAAATTTCCCTTCTATTTCAATCTTCTTTAAAATTTTCATCAGGAAATACTGTTGAATTTTATCACATGCTTTTTCTATATCCATATATCCATAGAGATAATAATGTTCTTTTCCTTTATTCTATTGAGGTAGTGCATTATGTTGATTGCTTTTCTGATGTTTAACCATCCCTGCATTCCTGGAATAAATCTCATGTGGTCATTGTGTATGATTCATTTAATAAGCTGTTTCATTGTGTTTGCTTGTCTTTTTTTTTCCTCAGCATTGTTGAAACAAAATTCTTACAAGATAATGTCCTGTAGTTTTTCCTTCTTGTAGTGTCTTTGGTTAAGGGTATAAGTGTTTCATATAATGAATAAGTGAGGGTTTCTTCCTTCTCTATCTTTTGGAAGAGTTTAAACAATATTGCTGTTAGTTCTTCTTCAAATGTCTGGTAGAGTACCTTAGTGAAGCCAACTGGTCCAGAACTATTTTAGTTAGGAAGTTTTTGATCACTGATTCAATCTGTATACTTATTATGGGTCTGCTTAGACTATGTATTTCCTCTTGAGTCAGTTTGGTAGGCTGTGTGCGTCTAAGGATCTTCCCATTTCATCTAGGTTATCCAGTTTGTTGCAGTAGACCTGTTCATAATATTCTGTCACAATCTTCTTCATTTCTACTGGGTCAGTTATAATGAACCTCCTTTCATTTCCTATTTCAATTATTTCTACCTTTCTCCTTTTTTGTCAGTCTAGCTACAGGTTTGTCCATGTTACTAATTTTTTCCAAGAACCAACTTCCAGTTTTACTGATTCGGTTGTTTCACTGTTTTTATTTATTCATGCTCTCCATTTATTCATGCTCTTTTATTTATTCATGCTCTCCATTTTTGTTACTTCCTTTCTTCTTGTAGATTTAGGCTTAGTTTGCTCTTCTCTTTCTAGTTCTTGGAGTTGTTGAGTTAGGCTGTTGATACAAGACCTTTCTTCTCTTTTCATGTAGGCATTTATTGCTATATATTTCCCTCTGAATACTGCTTCTGCTACATCCCATAAATTTTGGTATGTTTTGCCTTAATTTTCATTGACATCTAAGAAATTTGTAATTTTTCTTTTCATTTCTTACTTGACCCACTGATAGCTTAATTGTGTGCTGTTTAATTTCTATATGTTTGTGAATTTTCCAAGTTTTTTTTTTTTTTGCCATTACTGATTTCTAGTTTTATTGTGGTCAAAGAAAATACTTAATATGATTTCACTATTTCCAAATTTCTAAAGACTTGCTTTGTGACCTGAGATATGGTCTATCCTAGAGAATGATCTAAGTGTGCTCGAGTAGGATATACATTGTGCTGTTGCTGGGTACAGTATTTAATATATGTTTGTAAATCTAGTTGGTTTACAGAGTCATTCAAGTCTCTGGTTTCCTTGCTGGTCTTCTTTCTAGATGCTCTGTTCCAATACTGAAGTTGGTGTATTTACATCTCCAACTACTGCAGTGTTGTATATACCTCCATGAGTTTTATCAGTATTGGCTTTTATACATTCACAAGTTCTGATATTGGGTGCATACATATTTATGATTATTAAATTTTTTTTCATTAATTGACCCTTTTATTATTACATAATGTCCATCTTTATCTCTTACTTAACAGATTGCGTCTTTAAGGCTACCTTGTCTGAAGTTAATAATGCAACTTCAGCCTTCTTTTGCTTATTATTTGCAGGGTATTTTTTTATTTCCTCCGTTCACTTTCAACTTATTTATGTCTTTACTCTTACATGTACCCCTTGTAAGCAGCATATATTTGGATCATGTATTATTATTTTTTAATCCATTCTGCTACTCTTGGCCTTTTGATTGTAGCATTTAGTTTATTTATATTCACTGCAATTACCAATAAGAAGTAATTTACTTCTGTCTTTTTTTTTTTATTTATTTAAGACACTTTGTCACTTACTACAACTTACTTGTGTGTTTTGTTGGTTTATTTGCAGTGAGGCTTTAACTTCTTTCCTTTCCATGATTATTAGGTATTTTCTTGGTAGTTAGCATGAACATTGCACTCAATAGCTTGTATTTATAATATTCTAGGGTAAGTCAGTACCAGCTTAACTTCAGTAACATACAAGTCCTATATCTGTACCACTTCTTTCCCCTCTTTTATTGTCACCCCTAATTTTGTTTTCATATTCCTTATGCTTTGCAACATAATGTTATCCTTGCTTTTTCATACATTCGTTATTTAAAAAACTGAGTGACAAAACATTTAGAATTATCAAGTATGAATACTTAATTACTAGTTCATGCATTTCCCGTTCTTAGGGGAATATGCATAGCCTTGTGACTATTGAGTGACATTTCTATCTCCAGAATTCCCATTACTATTCTTTATGGGATATAGTTAATTGATATAAACTCTCTCAGCTTCAGTTTAGCTATGAATCCTTTACTGCACCTTCATTCTTGAAGGGTAGTTAGAATATAACACTCTTGGTTGGCAGTTTTTCTTCTTTGAGCAGATTAAATTTATTATTCTTCTGCCACCAGTGTTTCTGAGCAGAAACTGCACTTAATCTTACTGGAAATTTTTGTATGGGAGCATTTGCTTCTCTCTCACTGCTTTCAAGAATCTCTTTTTGTCTGTACTTTTTAAATTTTTTTATTTTTATTTCACATAACTGAGTGAAAATGTACATTCACATATAAATTTACATCCCCCCTATATGAGGTTTCCACTGCTCTCCCTGTCCGGTAACAGCACACTATTCCTCTCTGCTCCATACATGTCTAATCCTCCCAACAGTCTCCTTTCCCTGCCTGTCCGTACACTTCCCTTCCTCCAGCCAGAGGTCAGCAAGATGATATCCTATAGATGTATAGACCATAAAGTGCTTCCAATATATATTCACTCTGCCTTGCCAAGTCCAATCCATTCCTGTCCAAAAAGTGGACCTTTGTTATAATTTATGGGAAAGGGCACCATCAGGGCTGGGGGCCATGATCTCAGAGGAACCCCAAAACCGCTGGACCATCAATTGAGGTCTTTTAGTGGAGATCTCATGATGCACCTGTTTATCCTTGTGTTGCCAGTGAGACTTCTCTCTGTGAGCTCCATCGTGGCTATCACTGGTGGTGACCGGGCACCATCCGGTTCTTTCGGCCCCAAGTCGATGTAGGCACCGACTCTTGTGGGTCTCTCCGTCTTCTCGGTTGTCTTTACCGCATGTCATTTTGGTCCTCGGTGAGCATCCGTTCCTGTTGAGTTGGGACCATTTGCTGTGTCCTCGGATGGCAGCTTGGCAGCTTTTAAGACCCCAGACGCCACTCATCAATGTGGGGTGCAGAGAGCTCTCTTAGCAAAACACTAGTTGTGCCAACTGGCCTGGAATTCGCCTAAGAGCATAGTCCCCTGCCCCCCGCCCCAGCTACTCTATCCTTGCAGTATTGAGTCAAGATGGAAGGAGTACTCAAGTTATGCTGAAGTCCACTTAATGTTGTTCTTGTTCCTAATGTGTGCTGTCACCGCTTTCTCCCAACTAGATTTCTAGTAAGTACCTAAACTAAACCCTCCCCCCCTCGCCCTCTCTCCCTCCCTCCCCTCCCTTGCAGCTGTCAAAGAGTCTTTTCTTCTATACACGAGTCTGTTTTTGAGATCTTATCGTAGAGGTCTCATACAGTATTTGTCCTTTTGTCGCTGACTACTCTCACTCAACATAATGTCTTCCAGTTGAAACCAGGTTAGGAGATGTTTCCTGGAATCATCGTTATTCTTTATCATTGCGTAGTGCTTCATTGAGTATATGTACCACAGTTTAGCTATCCATTCTTCTATTGTTGGGCATCTGGGTTGATTCCACCTTTTTGCTATTGTGGACTGTGCCGCGATAAACATTCTGGTGCATGTGTCCGTTGGTGTGAAAGGCCTTGAATCTGTAGGATATATTCCAAGTAGTGGAATTACTGGGTCAAATGGTATATCAATATCCATTTTTTTAAGGAAGCGCCAGATTGCCTTCCAAAGAGGCTGGACCATTTTGCAACCCCACCAACAGTGTAGGAGGGTTCCACTTTCTCCACAGCCTCTGAAGCGTTTGTTGTTTTGTGTTTTCTGGATCATGGCCAATCTTGTTGGGGTGAGATGGTATCTCATTGTCGTCTTGCTGTGAATTTCTTTAATAGCTAACGATCGTGAACATGTCCGCATGTGTTTTTTGGCTGCCTGGATCTCTTCTTTAGTGAAGTGTCTGTCCATCTCCTTTGCCCATCGCTTAATTGGATGCTTTATCTTCTTCTTACTGATATTTTGTAGTATCTTATAGATTATGGAGATCAGGCGTCGATCTGACATAGAGTTGCCAAATATTTTTTCCCACTCTGTGGGTGTTCTTTTGATTCTATTAATAAAGTCTTTGGATGAGCAAAAGTGTTTGATTCTTAATAGTTCCCATTTATCTACTTTCTCTTCTGTTGATTGAGGTTTCTTTGACAGATTTTGGAGTCTGTCCTCATTGTGTATTAAAACTTCCATTGTTGTTCCTACCTTTTCTTGGATGAGCTTTATCGTTTTAGGTTTCATATTTAGGTCTTTTATCCACTTGGAGTTGGTTTTTGTATAAGGTGTAAGATATGGATCTTGATTCAGTTTATTGCAGATGGATAACCAATTTTGCCAGCACCATTTGTTGAAGATACTGTTTTTACCCCAGTTTAATGTCTTAGGGCCTTTGACGAATATCAACTGTTCATAGGCAGATGGTGTCATCTCTGGGTTCTCAATTCTGTTCCATTGATCAGTCTGTCTGTTCTTGTACCAGTACCAGGTTGTTTTGACCACTGTGGCAGTGTAGTATGTTCTAAGGTCGGGTAATGAGAGGCTTCCCAGTGTGTTCTTCTTCTTTAGTAGTACCTTACTTATCCGGGGCTTCTTCCCTTTCCAAACAAAATTGGTGATTTGTTTCTCCATCTCATTAAAAAATGATGCTGGAACTTGTATTGGGATTGCATTATATAAATAAATTGCTTTGGGTAAAATAGACATTTTCACAATGTTAAGTCTTCCTATCCATGAGCAGGGTAGGTTTTTCCATTTATCTAAGTCTCTCTTAGTTTCTTGTAGTAAGGGCTTGTAGTTCTCTTGGTAAAGGTCTGTTGTTTCTCTGGTTAGATTAATTCCTAGGTATTTTATCTTCTTAGGGGCTATCACAAATGGTATAGATTTGATAATTTCCTCCGTAACAGTCTCGTTGTTGGTATAAAGGAATCCTACTGATTTACTTACGTTTATCTTGTACATATACGTTTATCTTTGCTGAACTCTTCTATCAGTTTGAGTAACTTACTTATAGATTCCTTGGGGTTCTCTGCATATACAATCATATCATCTGCGAACAGGGAGATTTTAACTTCCTCTTTGCCAATGCAGATGCCCTTTATTTTTCCGTCTTGTCTAATTGCTCTGGCTAGAACTTCTAGCACAAGGTTGAATAGGAGAGGTGACAGTGGGCATCCTTGTCTAGTTCCTGATCTCAAGGGAAAGTCTTTCAGTCTCTCTCCATACAGGATGATGTGGGCAATTGGCTTTGTATAAATGGCCCTTATCGTGTTGAGGAATTTGCCGTCTATGCCCATTTTGCTAATAGTTTTTAGCATGAATGGGTGTTGGACTTTATCAAATGCCTTTTCGTCATCGATCGACAAACTCAGGTGATCTTTGTCTTTTGTGTTATTTATGTGGTTAATGACATTAATTGTTTTCCTGATGTTGAACCAGCCTTGCATCCCTGGTATGAATCCCACTTGGTCATGATGGATTATTTTCTTGATATGTTGTTGTATTCTGTTGGCAAGAATTTTGTTGAAGATTTTTGCATCTAAGTTCATGAGTGATATCGGTCTGTAGTTCTCTGTCTTTGTTGGATCTTTCCCTGGCTTAGGTATCAGGGTTATGCTGGCTTCATAGAATGAGTTTGGGAGTACTTCATCCCTTTCTATACTGTGAAATAGTTTCAATAGTATTGGGGATAACTCTTCTCTAAATGCTTGGTAGAATTCTGCCGTGAAGCCATCTGGGCCCGGACTTTTTTGGGCTGGCAGTGTTTTGATGACCTTTTCAATCTCTTCCTTTGTGATGGGTTTATTAAGTTGTTCTGCTTCACGTTGTGATAATTTGGGTAGGTCGTATGAGTCAAGGAATTTGTCCATTTCCCCTAGGTTTTCAAATTTGTTAGAGTACAGTCTTTCATAGTATTCTGTTATGATGTTTTTGATTTCTGTTGCATCTGTGGTGACAACTCCCTTCTCATTTCTAATTTGGGTTATTTGTTTCCTTTCCTGCTTTTCTTTAGTAAGTTTAGCCAGTGGTTTATCAATTTTGTTGATCTTTTCAAAAAACCAGCTTTTGGTCTTTTCAATTTTTTCAATTGTTTTTCTATTCTCTAATTCATTTAGCTCTGCTCTAATCTTTATGATCTCCTTTCTTCCGGTGCCCGAGGGGTTCCTCTGTTGTTCTCTTTCTACTTGTCCAAGCTGTAGAGTTAGTTCCTTGATTTGGTTTCTTTCTTCCTTCCAGATGTGTGCATTTATGGAGATAAACAGACCTCTGAGCACTGCTTTGGCTGTATCCCATAGGTTCTAGTAGGAAGTGTTTTCGTTCTCATTGGAATCCATGAATTTCTTTAATTGATCCCTGATTTCCTCTATAACCCATGTTTTTTTGAGCAAGATGTTGTTCAGTTTCCAAGAGTTCCACTTTCTATCTCTGTTTTTTCTGCTATTGATTTCAACTTTGATGGCTTTATGATCTGAGAAGATGCTTTGCAGTAATTCAATGGTATGGATTTTGCTGAGCATTGCATTATGGCCTATCACATGGTCAATTCTGGAGAATGTTCCATGTGCACTGGAGAAGAAGGTGTAGTTGTCTGCTGATGGGTGGAAAGTTCTGTATATATCAATGAGGTTTAGTTGGTTATGAGGTCTTCTGTATCTTTACTGAGCTTTTTTCTAGATGATCTGTCTAGTAATGACAGTGGAGTGTTACAGTCTCCCACTATTATTGTGGAATCATCTAACTCTCTTTTGAGCATAGTCAGTGTTTCTTCGACATATTTAGGTGCTCTGACATTAGGTGCATAAATGTTTAATATAGTTAAGTCTTGCTTGTGTGCTGAACCTTTCAGCAATAAATAGTGTCCATCTTTGTCCACGATGGTGGATTTGACATTAAAGTTGATTTTGTGTGAGATTAGAATTGCCACCCCTGCTCTTCTTTGTTCATTGTTAGCTTGATATATATTCTTCCATCCTTTAATTTTCAGTTTGTTCCTGTCTTTAGGTCTCAAGTGAGTTTCTTGTAGACAACATATGGATGGGTCATGTCTTTTGATCCAAGATGACACTCGGTGTCTCTTTACTGGAGCATTCAGTCCATTCACATTCAATGTAATTATTGATAGGTATGTGTTCACTGCTGCCATTGTGATATGTTTATTTTTATGTTGATGTTTTCTCTGTTGTTCTTATTAGTCTGTTCTGAGACACTCTTTTTTGTGAGTTGATTTTTCACCTTTTTCAGAGCTGGTTTTATAGTTGTTGAGACTCGTGTGTTAGATTTCTTGAAATGGTATGATACATCTTTGTTGTGCTTTACAGCTGCCCCTATGAACCCCCTTAATAAACTATTTATAAACCCAATTTTAATTCCGACCAGTCTGGTCATCTTCCTCTCCATCTGGAAGGACTATAACGACTGTAGTACATCCCTCTTTTATTATGATGACACCATAGTTTTCATGATGATCACTGGATTGCTTCTTTCCAAATCAAAGCTGTGATTTACTTTGGAGCCTTCCCTAAATGAGTATTGAGTAGTGTGTCGTTGTAAAATATAAAGTTAGTGGTTTCGTTCTTCTAAGCCAAAGCCAAGAACTTCGTTCAGTATTTCTTGTAGTTTGGGTTTGGTTTTTACAAAGTCTCTGAGTTTCTGTTTATCTGGAAATGTCTTAATTTCATTTTCATGTTTGAAAAACAGTTTTGCAGGATATATAATTCTTGGTTGGAAGTTCTTCTCCTTCAAGACTTTGAATGTGTCGTGCCACTGTGTCCGTGCCAGCATGGTTTCTGCTGAGAAATCTGATGAGAGCCTACAGGGTTTCCCTCTGAATGTTAGCTTTGCCTTGAGTCTTGCTGCCTTTAAGAGTTGCTGCTTATGTTTCATTTTGTTAAGCTTGATTATAATATGTCTTGGAGTCTTTCTTTTGAGATCTATATTGGGTGGCATACGATATGCATCTGAGATGTCTATATTCTCTTCCTTCATGATTTCTGGGAAGTTTTCTTTCAGCAGCTCAGCAACAATACTCTCTGTGTTCTCAGATGTCTCACCCTGTTCAGGGACTCCAATTAATCGAAGGTTGTTCCTCTTAATAGAGTCCCACATGCTTCTTAATGTTTCTTCATTTTTCTTGTTTCTTTTTTCTGATTTCTGCTCATAGACACTGGCATCAGTAGCTCTGTCTTCCAAGTCAGAAATTCTTTTTTCCATTTGTTCCATTCTGTTTTCTTGGGTTTGCATGGAAGTTTCTATGTCTTTGATTTTCTTCTTGATCTGTTGGATTTCACAGTACTGGTGTTCCATCAGATCAAACAACTTGCTTAATTTTTCATTTTGTTCTGCTGCATTTTGTATAAGGTCTAGAAGGGCTCTGTATATAATCAATTTGTATTCACTTCCTGATGCTTTCATAAAAGTTTCCTCATCTGGAAAACTCCTTGGTTGCTTTGTTTGGGAGCCTTCTGAAGCCATGAGTGATTGCTTGTATGCCACAATTGTCTGTTGTTTTTTGGGTCCCATGTGAGTATAATCTGACAAAGTAAGCACCACTATATCCAACCCTAGATGATAACAAACTAGTTCAGAATACAGCAATGCTACTTCCCTGGTGGCCTCCGCTGACAGGGCCTAGCCTTAGCCAACACTGCGTTGAGTACCGGTTTTGTGATAGAAAAGCGCTCTCCTGTGGGTAGGCTCTGGCTCCCACGTTAAGAATTAGGTCCAGCTGCGGCCACCGTATCCAAGATGGCATCCTCCACACAGGCAGCAGACAGAGGGGCTAAAGGTGCCAAGAGGTAGTGATTCCTCTGCTTCTGTTGCAGGGCCCCAATGCAGGCAGCACTGTGCAAAAGCACTACTTTTCTGACGGAGAAGAGCTGTCCCGTTTGCAGGCGCTGGCTCCCAGGCTAAGAATGAGGTCCCGCTAAAATCACAGTACCAACATGGCGTCCCGCACCCTGACCGCGGAGCTCCACACAAACCCCACTGAGGCAGCTACAATACGAAAGGCTCAAAGTGTCCAGATTAACAGAGTCCCGAGCCTGGCTCTGAGAATATGGGAATTTCACCACCCTATCCCCCAAACAGCATGTCTCAGTCCAGCCGCCAGGCAAGACCCAGCTCCGCCTGCTCCTCCAAGACAGAGGAAAAGAAAGTCAAACTGGTGGGTTTACCTTCCGTCCATGAGAGCCGGGGCTAGCCAGGAGCAGGAGTCAGTGAAAGAGAGGATGTTTATCGCTGAGTGGTATGAAGTCCCAATTAACAGCTCTGTGCCGTGTCCTGAGGCTCATTAGGTGATCAGAAGTTTCTGTTTGATTGTCAATACAGGTCTTGGTTTCCAGAGGGACATAAGGAGACATGTGCTTAGTCCGCCATCTTGACTCCGCCTCCTTTTTGTCTTTACTTTTTAAGAACCTAAGTATGACATGTCTTGGTATGGGTCTCTTTGGGTTTATCCTGCTTAGGGTTCATGAAGCTTCTTGGATTTGTAGATTTATATCCTTCACTGGATTGAAGATATTTTCTCTCATTATTTATTTAATGCTTTTTCTCTCTCATTTATTACTAGACTTCCCATGAGGCACGTATCAAGTCTCTTGTGGTTGTCCTATAATTCCATTAAACTGTGATCAGCCTTCTTGAGCCTCTGCTCTTACTGATCTTCAGCATAGTAATTTTACCTATTTTATCCTCTAACTTGCCATTCTTTCTTCTGCTGGATTATCTTTTGTTGTGTTTATCATGCAGTTATTGTCCCTTTCAGTTGCAGTGTACCTGTATGTGCCAAGTGCCGTCGAGTCGGATCTGACTCATGGCGTCCCTGTATGCAGAGCCTCATTTTGTTCTTATACTGTTTCCTTAGGTACACTCTTTGTCTGTGTTTTCCCTTAGGTCTTTAATTAAATTTAACATTGTTATATTATATTCTTCTATTCTTTTAACTATTTGGTCATTCCTAGAAGCACTTTCCGGAACCGGGTAGTGTAGTAATTAAGTGCTACAGCTGCTAAACAAACGATCAGCAGTTCAAATCTATCAGGCACTCCTTGGAAACTCTATGGGGGCAGTACTACTGAGTCCTTAGGGTCATTATGATTTGCAGTCAACTCAAAGAGCAGTGGGTTTAGTTTTTGCATTTTTTTAGATGCACATTCACTCCCTCTGTTATGTTCATCTGGATGCGTCACTGTTTCTATGTTATGTGTCCTGGAATTTTTTGGACGGGCAATGGAATTTCTGAGAGTGTTATCTTCTTAATCCATTTCCCTTCATTTGCTAGTTTTATGCCATTATTTTTCACAAAATAAACTCAGGTAAGCACAGTTTTCAGTCTTTGTTTCCTGTTTCCTCTCCCTTTATATAATAGCTCCTTTTCCTCCCTGGTTCAGCTAGGATTCCAAAGTTCCAGATTTCAATTTCCAACTTACTGTCTCTTTCAAACACACCAGAAAATACACTATGATAAATCCATCCACCAGCTGGCACTGCCACTGAGGTGACATATTGTACACTAATCAATCTGTTCACCAGATGGCTCAGTTTTCTCTTTCTGGTTTATTTCCTATTCTTTTTTCTATGACAGTGTTTTCAGTCAGAGAAGCCACACCCAGGTAGCTCCCTTTGGGGCTGGGTTGTAGTCCTCCAGTTTTGCCTAAGGTTGGCTCTCCCCAGAAGAATCTTTTGGTTTCAGTGGCCCAGTGGCTATGTGGTGGCTGTGGACAGGGTCAGGGCAGTCTCAGGTGACTCTCCTCTTGGCTCTACTCAGGGGAACTTCTGCAGGAGTTCGTATTAGTTCAACAATCAACATTTACTGTGTTGAGGCAGGAACTGTCTACTCTGAATGATGGTCTGCCTTACAGCTACCAGAGCCCACCCTGTAGTGGCTGGCTGTGGGTGTTGCCTCTACTCAAGATGACCACTTCCTAGCATATAATGGCCAATACAGCAGTCCTCAGCACCAATCAGAAAGGGGGGCAGCCTAACCCAAATTAATCCCTATGAAGGTTTATCCTGTTGGTTTTAGAGGCCTGAGCTATGGCATGGTTAGAGAGTTAGGCAGAGTGCTGACTATGCAAGCTGCCTCCACTCCAGGAGTCTTTTCTAGCAATTCAGTATAATCTTGCAGGTGACACTGTCTGGGTGGGAAAGTGGTGACATGCTCTGAATGGACCCCTGTCTTGTTGCTGTGAGAGCAACCTCTGCAGTATGCTGGCAGGGGGAGGGGATTCTACTCAAGATGCCTGCTTGTGAGTACACAGCAGTTTTAGTCAGCAGTCCTTAGCACCATCCAGAAGGGGAAACAGGCATATCCAAACTGATTCTCCGGGAAGTTTTGCTTGTTGGTTTCAGGACTGAGCTATGGGATATGAAGGAAGGCAGGCAGAATATTAACTATGAGAGTATATCCACTTCAGGAGGCCTTCAATAGCAATTTGGAGTAGGCTTGCAGCCAACAGTGTCTGGATTTGAGAGGTGCTAGCACACACTAAATAACCCCCCAGGAAGGTCTGTCTGTTGATTTTTTGGCAGAATCTTGAGGTCCTGTTTCTTTACATAGGCAAAAGGTATGGTAGTTAGGGAACAGGCTCTTTTTCTGAGGCCAGTTCTGCAATTCACAGCACCCAGCAGTTCATGTGGCTGAGAGGAAGGGCAGGGATGGTGACAGAAAGTGGTTTTCCCATTATACATCACTCATTGGCTTGTTGATTCTCGCCTGCTTGCAGTTACTCAGTGCTTTCCTTTGATTGCTAATTCAGAATCCCTCAAAGCTGCGTGGTGTTTCCTTGCTGCATTTCTTGTATTTGTGGAGGAAGGTTGGAACACTGGTCTGTTTAGACTATCATCTTCCAAAATTCTCACTTGTTTTAAATCTAGCTCTTCTAGCAACTTCTCTATGAAGTCTCTCCAGAACCTAGTAGGCTGAGATTGTTATTTTTTCATTAATTCTCATGGAGTTTATAACAGGTATGGAAACACTGATGGTTTAGTGCTATATCTGCTAACCAAAAAGCAGCAGCTCAAATTTGTCAAGCACTCCTTGGAAACTCTATGAGCAGTTCTATACCATCCCATAGGGTTGCTATGAGTTGGAACCAACCTGACAACAGTGGGTTTGGTTTTTCAATGTGTAACAGGTATGGTCATTATTTACATCAATTACCCTCATTACATCACTGAGTGCTTCCAGGGCTGGTACCAAGTCTTACTCACATGAGTTGCATATCCTTAAGGAACATTTAGAGAATCTGCCTACTAAATAAATCTATTTTAACCAGTTGACTGATTTGGTCATCCAGATTTCTGGTATGACTGAAGACAGAACTTCTTCTGATAAAAATTATTTCATATTAGAATTTGAGCTTCCAGAAGACCCCACATGTACTCATTTGGTATCTGACCCAAACGCACAAGCCTGGTAGGAAGTGCCCAAATCACTTACCAATGAATTATGATCAGCTTCTTCATAGGGGTTTTTCACTCTCCAAGGCAAACGCGGACACCAATTTTCAACCTGAAAAGAACATCAATCAGAGATGCTAAGTTCCCTTAGGCTATTTTTTAAATGATTATTTCATCTGAGAAGACACCTTAATCGAGCAGCTATACTCCTACATTGCCAGCTAAAGGTAGCAGGTTGACTAGTGATAATAGTAAAATTAATATAATGCACATGTGTTCCAGGTACTGTTCTCAGATGAAATAATCAGAAAAAGTCAAAAGGAATAAATAATACTTTGCATTTGTCCTACACTATGCTGTGTACCAAATAATTGCTTAATCATTTAATCCACACATCACCACACCAGAAGGAGAAGGGTTCATATGGCAGAAATGTAAAGGACTTGAACACTGTCACAGTAGAATGAGGAGGTAAAGGCAACTCTGGAACTTTTAGCAAAGGAGAGGAACGACTTCCATCTGTGATGGCATGTCTAGAGAGGAAACAGGTTGGCATTTGAGCCATAATGTCTCATAATTAAGATGGAAACACGAAGTTTAAGACTAATGATCAAGGTTTTCCTCATTTTCTGGTGCTTCACTTCACCTCATTTTAAGAAATAAACTGGTAAAAGCTATCAGAATAGCAGCTGAATCAGATAAAGGAGCAAAAAAAAAATACTGATCTAGTGAGAGCGATTCTGGAAACTGAATTGTTCTGTCAATGACAGAACGGGGGAGACACAGCACGGAGGTATTGTTCTGTCAGAGCCAGGGGAGAGGTAGCACAGAGGTAAAAGTGCCCAATTTTATAAGAATTACTTCAACAAATGTTACCATGGAAAATAAGACAAATTAATTTCTAGCAAAGGAAAAAAAAATTACACAAGAAATGCACTGAGTAATATTGATGTCTAGCCTCTTTATCAAAACTGGGGTGGAGTCATGATGGTGCACTAGACACACATCACCTTAATTCCCCCGAAAACTAAGGCCTGGGCTGACAATTAAATGGTGCCTTCTGGACACCCAGTAAGCCCTACAATACAGCATAGGGCTGTCAATTTGGACTACACGCCACTGAGTGGAAAACTTCTTCTCTTATGCTGACCCCCGCCCTTGTTGAATGACCAGCTCTCACAGACTGAAGGTAACTGTATTTTTAACTTTTTTCCTTAGTGTTGGCAGGCAGGAGTTCGGCTTAACTGGCAGCAAAGTTCAGCCTCAGTGCTGAAGTGATCAGCAGGTGGAATAGTCACAATTTTGAGAGCATGGCTCTGGACTTAAAGCACCATGGCCCCTACACCTTCTCTTGATGAACTTCTGCCATTGATTTGGCTATTTCACAACAGGCAGAACAGCTTGTGCTAGACACCATCTTGTTCAACTGGGAATTACCCAAACGGAGACCTCAGCAGGGGCTAATTCCTGGGGAGTACTTTCCCAGCAGAAAAGCTGTGTTTAGCACAGTGCAGCCTTATGGGTGGGGCCTGGCAGTGGATGACAGTAGGGCAGTAGCCTGTCCATACTTCAAACTATACCACAGCATCTGGGGACCAGTATAGAGGTTTCTCCACTGCCAGCTGGAAAGAGGGCCTTGTACACCTCACAGCCCGACTGATTTTGGAAGCTGTCAGATAGCTTTTACCTTTAAAAAATCAGACTATCTAAAGAAATAACTGTGGTGCATCCTGACAGCAACCCTTCCAGCCTTTACTGACCCACATCATAGGGTCAGCTGACAGCATCCCAGTGAATCCATAAGTAGGGCCATGTCTTTACCAGCTAGGCAGTGGACCCTGCTACCCCAGAGATTCCACTGGGCATAGTCACTGGAGTACCTAGAGGTGACTGGTAATCAACTTCCTTCTCAGACTGTGCCTCAGCTCCTGCTAAGGTCACCCCATAGAAATTAAACAACCTCTAGATGCCCCAAAAGCAACAAAACCTGGCAAGACATTTAAGGAAAAATCTACCCATGGTTTCAAAAAGTTCCCAAAAGAAAGAACCGAAGAACTTCCCAGATGAAGAAGCCTCTCTGAAAGTATCTGAGGCAAAGTACAAAAGGATTATACACAGACCTGTCTTAAACATTACACAAAATTCAGCAGCCAATACTTGAGACTTTACCCTACAGAATATTTGAGACTTCAGTTCCTCTTTGAAACTGATTATTTATCTCAGTTCGTCTTACTTTGAATCATTAGATAACACTTTTCCAGGATTCAAGGGCACACCTACAACAATGAAAAATGTTTTATTGTTAGATGCTATCAAGTCAGTTCTGATCCCTAGCAACACTACACACAACAAAACAAAACACTGCCTGGTTCTGCACCATCTTCACAATTGTTCCTATGTTTGGGCCCACTGTTGCAGCCACTATGGCATTGCATTCCATATCATTGAGGGCCTTTCACACTTTTGCTGACCCTCTACCTTAACAGGAAACCCTGGTGGCATTGTGGGTTAAGTGCTAAATCTGCTAAAGTTGGCAGTTCAAATCTACCAGATGCTCCTTGGAAACTTTATTGGGCAGTTCTACTCTGACCTATAGTGTTGCTATGAGTCAGACTCGACTCAATGGCAATGGGTTTCTATCATACAAACATAACGTCTTTCTCCAGGGACTGGTCCCTCTGATAACATGTCTGCAGTGCGATGAACTGCTTGGCATGTCCCTGCAAGCCAGTCTTTGTGACTCACTCACAATGACTGAGTGGCACTATGCAAAAAAGGCACATGGAACCCTAATGAAGGGATTGGTCAGTTTTGCCATCCCACTAGGCTTAAAATGATCTATCTCAGAAGCAATAAGAGAGGCTCTCACCATCACCAAGAAAGAGAAGCATGTCTTTTGGACCCAGAATCCCTGCACTAAGAAGCTCCTGGAACCAGGAGGCTGACACAAAGAGAGAGAGACAGAGACAGAGGCAGAGAAAGTTGTAACACTAAAGACAGTGAGAAGTGGACCCTCATGGATTGAATTATGTTCCCCAAGAAATGTGTATAGCCATTTGGCTGGGCAATCATTCCTCATATTTTCCAATTTTCCTATGTTATACATCCTAGTCTTTGCTTGTGGCTAATAGATAGGATGATTATGTTCAAAGAGGATTAGGGTGATACCGTAACACCCTTGCTAAGGGAGTGTCCCTGGAGTGCTGCTTGCACTACCTTTTATCCTTTCATCCTATGGGAGACAAAAAGAGATGAAAATGAGCAGAGAGTTGGGAACTTCACACTGTCAAGGAAGCAGCATCAGGAGCAGAGTGTGTTCTTCAGACCTGAGGTTCCTACACCAAGATGCCCCCTAACCAAAGACTGAGGCAATACAAGGACTTTCTCCAGAGCCGACACAGAGAAAGCCTTCCCCTGGAGCGGACACCCTGAATAAGTACTTGCAACCTACCACACTGTGTTACAATAAACTTTTCTTTGCTAATGTCATCCACTTGTGGTATTTCTGTTCGAGCAGTACCAGATGACTAAAACATGGATACAGAGAAATTGTAACAGAAGAGACTGCTCAGTTGGCTTCCCAGCCTATCAACAGAGAAAGATCAGTGCTTTTGGGTAGGAGGCTTGCTGGTAGAGTAGGGTGCCTCTGGGCACTTGGAAGAGCTAGGTTTGCTAAGCTAAGTGGTTTTGGGTCAAGGCTTCCTGGTGGAGTGTCCACAGAAAGACCTGCCTGCTAAGAACAGGCAGTTCTGAGCAAAGAACTGTATCAGGAGGATTCCTGAACATGAATGGTAATCTGTTACTTCCCTAATAAATTCCATAATGGTAAGTATGGCCCGTGAGTTCTGCGTAGCCATTGCAATCAATTATCAAGCTCAGTAGGGAAGTACAGAGTGCCATGGGAGGGACGGTTACTGTCGCAGTTGGTGGGAAGGATAGAAAGTGAACCCATGTCTGACTTCCACCTCCTAGGGATCCGCATGGATTGTTGATCCTGATTCTCCTTCTCCTTGTGAAGTTAGAGGAGGTCAGATGGCTCTGCCATATCATTTCACAATGTCCAAAGCACATGAGACGAAGTCTTGCCATCCTTGCTTCTAAGGAACATTCTGACTGTACTTCTTCCAAGAGAGATTTGTTCATTCTTCTGGCAGTTCATGCATATTTTGTATTCTTCACCAATACCATGATTCAAGGGCATCAATTCTTCTTTGGTCTTCTTTATTCACTGTCCAGCTTTCATACGCATATGAGGTGACTGAGAAATAGCATGACTTGGGAACCATGGCTGGGGAACTAACACTGATCTACCAGTTTGTTATACTGTGCTGGCTTGCATTTTGCTATGATGCTGAAGTTTATGCCACTTGTATTTCAGATACTAGCACTGAACAGATTTCAGTGGAACAACCAGACTCAGAATGACTGGGAAGAAATATCTCGCAGTCTACTTCTGTAAATGGCCAGGTGAAAGCATATGCAAAAGTCAGTCTCATTTAGCTTTTAGCTAGAAATCTTACTGCTCTACATTCTTCATAATGGTGGAAAAAGCACTTATGAACATCTTGACAACAGAATGATGAGGGTGGATTGGTAAGCCTATTGCTTTTGTACATAGTGATGGGATAACTGGTTAAAAAAAAAATAATTAAGTTCTCCATAAACCAATTACCACATGGGGAAGAGGGAAGAAACAACAGCAACACCAACATTTCTTTCTTTCCGAAACCTCAGAAGATTACTAGGATTGGAAGACAGCCAGGAATGGCAATAACTCCAAGTACTGAAACAAATAGCCCTCAAATGAGCAACATTTTCCTACATAAGAGCATCATTAATAACATTCAGGAAAAGTGTTGCTCAAGGCTAGTAACTCAGTCTCCTAATCTCTCACTTGATTTTCTGTCTGTTCCACTGAGGGTCCTTTAATGTGTTAAACCCACCAGGGCAGCATCACACCAATAAAGCTGTGCCCAGAATGAGCCCACTGCCTGCCTGACCTTGAAGTTCCCCAATTACAAGTCATTCTGATTCTTTCTTCTCCTGCCTGGCTCTTAGAACCCCAGTGGTCTACTTCTGCCTGTAGTTACCTTCTTCTGCAATGGAGACAGTTAAGGACTGAATTGTGTCTCCCCTAAAATAGCTGCTGCAAAACCTAACCCCTATCCCTGTGACTGTAATATTGTTCATGAATAAGGCTTTTTAGTCGGATCCGACTTGACAGTACTTGGCTTTGCTTGGCTTGTTATATTAATGAGGCCATATCACGGTAGGGTATGTTTTAAGTTAATCACTTATGAGCTATAAAAGGAGCAGACCAGGCACAGAGAAGCAAGAAAAGACTGATGCCACTTGGAGATCACCACGGAACAGAAGCAGAAGGAGAAGGATTTTCCCCCAGAGCAGAGAGAGCTTCCCCCTAGAGTTGATGCCCTAGATTCAGACTTCTAGCCTCCTGTCATGGTTGGAATTGTGTCCCCCCAAAAATGTGTGCAGCCATGTGGCTGGGATATGGTTCCCAGTATCTTGGAAATGTCCTCCATTGTGTGGTTTTGCTAACCTGTATGTTAAAGGATTAGGGTGGGGCTGTGAATTCCTGCTATGGGGGGAGTTTCCCTGGAGTATGGCTTGCCCCACCCTTAATGCTTTTAGCTTGCAAGGAATAAAAGGAAAAAGAACCCAAGGACAATTTGAGAACCTCGCTACCATCAAGCAAGCAGCACCGGGAGCAGAGCACGTCCTTCAGACCAGAGGTTCTTGTGTGAGGACGCTCCCTGGACAATGACTAAAACACCTCCTAAACTTAAGAAAATCAATTTATGTTCACTAAAGTCACTCAGAGGATTTCTGTTCCAGCAGCACTAAGTGACTAAGATGGTCACACCTAAACGGTCTCCCTGGGAGACGTGTCTGTGTCCATGGGACAGGCATCATGCTGTGGCACTGGAAGCTTTCACTGTCAAGCCCACTACTTCTGGACACAGGGGGCTGAGCCAGCCCTGCCCCAAGTTCTCAGCCAAGGAAGGTGACAGGGAGCCTTACAAAGCAGACTGCAACTCATCACCTTCAAGTCTAAGAACTGAAAACAGTCTGAGTTCACAGCAAGTTTTCCATAACAATAGAAGAGAAGAACTATGGCTCTAATAATCTTCAATCAGAAGACAAACCTCTTTCGACAGGAACTGATCTTTTTAGCGCACTAGCCCCAGGCCATAAGACTAGTAGGCAGAGAAAAAAAGAGACAGGCCACCTACTCTAGAACTTTGGAACAGTAACACTTACCCTGTGGAGGAGACCCTAGAAATCATTTCTCTTGAACAAGGAGACACAACATACAAACAATTTGATTTTTGACATTCCTCCTTCCAGTGATTTGAACTGCTTTGATCTGAGTAAGTCTGCTGCATAATCATAAGCACACTGAATCAAAGAAATTCTCAGATTCCCTAAACAGAGCTAAACTAGGTCAGACTTACTTTTAAGGTCTACAGGATGGATGAATCATTACATTTATGGAAACAGAAACTGTCAGTAAATACATATATAGGTCAAGCTGAAATTTGCAAGGGTAAGGTGCCATGACAGGAAGCAATAAAGTTGTAACAAACACTAGTAGGAGATTCAGTGTATATATGCATATACTTAGGTATAAGATGACATAACTCTTTGTAGTAATGGTCTGTTCTTTTGGAAAAAATAATGATCAGGCTCTATTATGGCCTCTTTTGTGATTTACGACATGTTCTTAGTTCTAATGGGTTATAGATGTACAGAATCCCATGGTATATTTTTCACAAGGTAGGCATAACCAAAACTAAATGGAAAAAAAAAATGCATAAACAAAGTGTGAGCTTATCCCTGGGTGGTAGTTATAGGTGCTTTTCATTTTCCTGTTGCTGATCAGCATAATTTTTTACAATGAATATTTATTAACAGAATACTTCTTAAAGGAATTATATAAACACAATTATCATTTACTGAAGATATAGAATGTGCCAGGCCCTCCAGAAAAAGGCTGAAACACTTTCATGCATTACATCATTTAATCACCCACAGGACGCTCCAACATGAGTACTACCACCAGCAGTGGCTGTTAGCTGCTAATGAGTCAGCCCTTAGCTCACAGTGACCACATGTGCAATGGAACAACATACTGCTCCTCACTATGCCTGTGATGGCTCACAGAGAGGACTGTTGGTAGCTACCGGGCTTTCACTGGTTGATTTTTGGAAGTAGGTCACCAGATCTTTCTCTCTAATATTAGTCTGGAAGCTCCACTGAAACCTACTCAGCATCATAACAACAGGTAAGCCTCTACCGACAGACAGGTTCTGGCCACTTTTGAAGTGTACTAGTCGAGACTCGAACATGAGTCTTCTGCATGAGAAGAAAGAACTCTATTACCAAACCACAGAGGTCTCACATCACCATGTTACATGTGAGGAAATCAATGCTTAAAGGGGTTGAGAACCTTGCCAAGATAACGTCATTTAGTGGCAAGGCTGGGTGAAAATTCAGATCTGCTACTACCTTGATGAGGACACTGTAGAGACACCCTAAAGACCAAGGTTAGTGGAGGACAAGAGAGCTGTTAAGATGGGCAACAGGACTGACTCTAGGTCAGCCAGAATGGTTCTTTTGCCCAGCTCTGCAAATCAAGGGAAGGGGGTTGACCTTGAACCATTTGGCTTTCAAGTCTTCTCATCTACAAAATGAAGGCATAGAATGGGATAACTTCTTGATTCTATCACCACATGCGAGCTAAAAGAAATCACTTCATGTCATCAAGTAGTTGGTTATATATCCAAAGAACACTGGTGACTATATAGCAACACATTGAAAGGTTATGTATCTGATCACTCATTTGATACTTGGATTGTATATATATACACATATTTTGACTATATATATACCAATACACACATATACACACATATATATACCTGTACATTTATATATTGTATACATACTTCACTATACCCCAATATTACATTTTATACTGATGGTCTACAAATATCGATACTCACTGAGGGATAAGTAGTGAAAAAAACCATAGGACTCATCTACCACACTCCACCTCTTGCTCACTCCACTTCCGAAAGTTTCAAAAAGGAAACACTAAAAGTAAAAACTACACACATGTATAAATGGCTCAGCTACCTAGATTGGTTCTCTGCACCAAACATGTTTGCTGATTAACACTTTGAAAATGTTGTATGGAGGTGAGTAGGGAACTAAGTCAAGGTGGGGGGCAGGAGGAAAAAAGGATAATAATGTAAGCTACAATGTAAGCTAACACTAGGACTGGCACTTTACACATATTATCTCATTTGGTATTCAAAAGAATCCTTTGAAAAAGCTCAGTTCTTACACCAGATGAAGACTCAGGAGGCACGCAGAAGCAGAAGCCCTTGCCCCTGACAAAAGAGCTAAGGACAGGAGCCAAGGTTTGAAATGATATCTGTCCCAATCTGAGGCATGCCACTTCATCTCCACCAAACAATTTATTTCTATAGTCCCATAAGTACAGTCCAAGTCTTCAGTACTAGAGTGTTGCTCCCTAAATCATCTACATGAAATCCTTCAAAACATGGCACCATAGACAAAAGAACTATGCCATCCCTCTATAGGAAAGACCCAAAAAACTAAGCACAGCAGAGATAAACAGCACTCCTGGAGCCCAAAGTGTCAAATGAAGAGATAAAGATCTCAGCTGAGTGGAATAAGAAACTGACAAAGAACAGACAGTGAGAAGAGATTAAGAGAGGAAGTTTCCTGTCAAGAAACCCGGCACAGATTTGTCATCTTGGACTCCTGTTAGAGATTGCCAGAAAGGGAGCATATGCAAAAGCAGATTCACACAAATGTCAGCTGAAGACAAAGTACCCGGTAGCCAGTGACACATGCTTTCTGATTCCCCCATCTCCTCCCCGCTGCTCTACCTCTGACACCTCCTGGCTATCTCTGGTGGCTCAGGCAACCAGGAAGTGCAGTGTCCTTGACTGCTTGGATTTGCCCCACCCACATCACGCATATCAGCTGAGGAAGAGTTTGGGAAAGCACCTTCAGGAGCTCCCAGGAGGACACGAATCATCTGATAACCAGTGATATACCATTCCTAATCTCATACTCTGCTCCCCTGTCCCCAACCCCTACAAACTGCCCCCACAGCCTCCACTTCCTCTTCTTTCTGCCAACTGTAGACTCTTGGCCTGGAGAAGACTCCTTCAACTCTGGCCACTTAGACTCCTCTGCCCAGTTCCATGAATGTTGTATATCTGTAGCCAGTGTTGCTTTTATCCATTTTTCTTGCTTTCTTCTGTGCTTCCCACCATCTCCTCCTCCTTTCTGGACCTGCCCTGTGGTACCACAGCTGCGAGACTGGCCACGACCATTGGACCAACCCAAAACCAAACTCACTGCTGTCAAGTCAATTCCAACTCACAGTGACCATACAGACAGAGCAGAACTGCCCCACAGAGTTTCCAAGGAGCACTTGCTGGATTCAAACTGCTGACCTTTTGGTTAGCAGCTGCAGCACTTAACCACTACGCCATCAGTATTTCTGTGCATTGGACAAGGAGTTTAAAAATAACATGACCACAGTTGAGCACATAACAAAGAATGCACAGCTCTGAAATAACCAAATGAAACAAAAAAAGGACCAAACAAATAGATCTATAATCAATAAGCAAATTAAATAACTAAACAGCTTAAAGACAGCAGATTATCAAAACGTATTAAAAAACAGGTTCCAATAGCTGTTCAAGATAAAATATTAGATGACTTTCCAGTAGAAGAAAAGGCACTAAAATTACCTGATAGGGAATTCAAATCTCTAATATTCAGAGCTATCTAAAAGTTGAAGCAAAAAACAGACAAAAATGAGGACAAACTAGACAAAGCCATGAAAAAGCAGGCATTTGTGGAAAAATCCAGGAAAGCAATACAACAACAAAATACCAAAATAAATTCACAACTAGAAATCATACAAAAACAACAATTAGAAATCCAAAAGATAAATAACAAGATTTCAGAAACGGATGGTGTCATAGAAGGGTTGAGGAGCAGGTTTCAAATTATGGAAGACAAGAATAGTGAAATGGAAGACAAACATTTGGATACAACTACAAGGAAAAATCAAGAAAAAGAAGAATGAAGAAACTTTGAGAATTATGTGGGACACAATCAAAAGCCAAATTTTACATGTTATCCCAGTTCCTGAACAGGGGGAGAAAACAGAAAACACAGAGAAGATCTAAAGAATTGCTGACAGAAAACCTCCCTAATATCATGAAAGATGAAAAGCTGACTATTCAAGAAGCTCAACAAATCCCATATAGGGTAAGCATAAAATAAAGTCACCAAAGCATTTTCATAATCACACTTCCTAAAACCAAAGAGAAAGAAAAACCTCTGAGAGCAGATTGAGAAAAGAAATTACATACAGAGGAGAAACAATAAGGTTAAGCTGATTATTCAGCAGAAACCATGCAGACAAGAAGGCAAGGGAATGATATGTAACAGCCTTCTCCAGGGAAGCTCTACTATGTCCTATAGGGTTGCCATGAGTAGGTATATGATGGTGAAATTAGGATACTTCCAGATAAACAGAAATTAAGGGTGAGTGTAAAAACCAAATTAAATTTACAAGAATTATTAAAGGGAGTTCTTCAGTATGAGAATAAACAATATCAGACCACAGCCTGAATCTAGGATGCAAGATTGTACCAGACAGATACCAGCCTAGGAAATGAACTCTCAAGGACTATCCAAAACCAAAAGAAGAGAGAACCCATGGCTGAAAAAGGAGAGTACTGACCTGTTGTGGGGTTGTTAATCAATGTCATAAAACTGTTTATTGAGAAACTAGTTTGTTCAGTAAATCTTCATCTAAAGTACTATTAAAAACAAAACAAAAAAGGTTTACTATGCTTCTCTTGTGAGACTGTACTATAAGATCAATGGAGGTAAAACAGCTCCCTGCTTCTGACTGTTGCTCCTACCATCTGTTCTCCACACAGCAGCAGTAATAATTCTTTTTTCAGATCCAAACTGGATTACTTATACTTACTTTACACTTTCCTCACCTCTCACTACACTCAGAATAAATTTGAGAATTTATACCAAGATCCTACAGAATCTGTCTTAACACTTAATGTCTGTCTCACCCTGACTTGCACATGCAGACCTACTTGTAAGTCCAACTGCACACCAAGCTCACCTACACCTCAGCAGGGTTGCCAGATTGGGGGTGGGGTGGAGAATGCTGAGTAAAATTTGAATTTCAGTCAAGCAACAACTTCTTCTTTTAAAGTGACATTCTTATACTTACATTATTTGCTGTGTAATTGAAATTCAAATTTAACTGGGTGTCAGGGGTAGAACTGCATCCCTCCAAAAATGTGTGTTGCCATTTGGCTGGACCATCATTTCCAATATTTTGCGATTTTCCTAAGCTATAAATCCTAAATTCTGCCTGTGGCTAATAGATAAGATGATTATATTAAAAGAGGATTAGGATGGTACTGCAAAGGGGGTTTCCCTGGAGTGTGGCTTCCACCACCTTTTATCCTACAAGAGATAAAAAGAGAGGGAAGCAAGCAGAGAATTGAGAACCTTGCACCATCAAAAAGGCTGCACTGGGAGTAGAGCATGTCCTTCAGAACTGGGTATCCTGTGCCAACATGTTCCCTGACCAAAAGACTGAAGAAACACAAGGACCTTCCTCTAGAGCTGACAAAGAGGGAAAGTCGTTACCCTGGAGTGTACACCCTGACTGTGGACTTACAATCTACTAGACTGTGTAAGAATACACTTTTCTTTGTTAAAGCCATCCACTCTGTGGCATCTCTGTTAGAGCAGTGCTAGATAACTAAAATACCGGGTATCTTGTATTTTCTCTGGTGAAGCTATAATCCAGAAACTTCAGGAGTTGTGTATTTGCTGTCCTTTCCATCTGGAACACTCTTCCTCCAGAGAATTCCATGCCTCGCTCCCCTAGTTCCTCTCACCCGATGCTCACATTTGTCCTGTGACAAGCCTTGGCTCACCTACACTCCTGGTCACTTAGTACTCTTACCCAACTTATTTTTCTTCAGAACATTTATCATTGATGGAAATTACACACTGGTTTACCACTTGTTCTTTGCTGTTGTTAGTTGCCACTGAGTTGATTTTGATTCTCGGTGATCCCTATGTGGCAGAGTAGAACTGTCTCACAGAGTTTTAGAGCCTGTAATTTTTATGGGAGTAGACCTCCAGGTCTTTTTCCTGCAGAACATCTGGGTGAGTTTAAACTGTCAATTTTTCATTTAGTAGCCAGGCACTTAACCATTGCCAATAGCAGGGTTCCACCGCTCCATCAGACGGTAACTTTCTTAAGGGCAGAAACTTCATCTGTCCTGTTTACTGCTGTGTTCCCTGTATCAAGACCTGTGTCTGGCACACTGATCATCAATGCTCCTAACATTACAAAAAGACATCATGTGCCTCCTTACACTGGTATAGAATGCTACCTATGAAGCAGTCTTGCAAAAAATATTAAGCCCCACTCTGGTCAATTCTCACATCTAACTACCAATTTACAGGGAATCCAAAGGGCAGAGAAACAAATTAGACAGCAACTAAACCCACTGCCACAAAGCAGAGTCCTACTCATGGCAACCCTATAGGACATAGTAGAGCTGCCCTGGAAAGTTTCCAAGGCTATAAATCTTTAGCTAAGTAGACTGTCATATCTTTCTCCTGTGGTGGATCTGTACTGCAAACCTTTCAAGTTAGAAGTGGAGACTTTTCATGACTGCACTACCAGGGCTCCTTTAGACATCAACATGGAGATATAACCATCAAACTTTGGACTAGACAAACTCAGCAAGACAAATGAGGTAGTTTTTTCTATAAAAATTGCAAGGGGGAAAAATAAGATGACAGAACAAACAAAATATCAAACATGTTGCCATCAAGTCAGTTTCGACTCACTGGCAACCCTGCAGCAAATGCAACCTAGAGTAAGACTTAAAGACACCAGCTGTTGCCAGTTTATGGTCCTTATTTGAAACTCAATTCAAATAATTAAGCTTTAATTTATGAGAGATTTAGAAATGTGATTACAAACTGCATATTTGGTAATATTATGGAATTAATATTAATTTTTAGGTATGAAATGGTAATACAGTTACATGTTTTAAAATATTTCCCTTCTTTGAATGATACACACTGAAATATTTATAGCTGATATGATGTCTGGGATTTCCTTAAAAATAAGGAGGAGGAACATATGCGAAAGGAAATTAGATAAAGGGCATATAGAGTTCATCATACTCTTTGTACCATGATTGACATTTTCTAAACTAGAAAGTTTAGAAATAATTTATTGACATGCAACAGAAATACTAGAAACAGCATTAAGTATGCAGAAAAATAAACTGAAGATGACTGCATTGAAGCCCAAGATTGTCACAATTATGAATCAAAAAATCAAATCAGTTGCCATCAAGTAGACTCTGACTAATGGTGATCCCATATATATCAGAGAAAAACTGCTCCATAGGGTTTTCAAAGGCTGACTTTTTTGAAACGGACTGCCAGGCCTTTTTCTGAGGCAGTCTGGGTGGACTGAAACCTCCAACCTTTTGGTTAGCAACCAAGGGCATGAGCCATTTGCATAGTCGTTGTTACTTGGATGTCATCCAGTTGGTTTGAACTTGCAGAGACACTACGTACACTGGAAGGAATGGTCCTGAACCATCCTCACAATCACTGTTATGCTTGAGCCCATTTTTGCAGCCACTGTACCCATCCACATCATTGAAGGTCTTTCTCTTTTTCACTGACTGTCTACTTTACAATGCATGATGTCTTCCAAAACACATAAGAGGAAGTCTCATCATCACTGCTTCTAGGGCATCTTCAGCTGTATTTCTTCCAAGATAGATTTGTTCCTTCTTCTGGTAATCCAGGATATATTCCATATTCATAATTCAAAGGTGTCAATTCTTTCTCATGATTCAAGGCCTTTCCCCTATTCATCACCTACCCTTCTCATGTGTATGAGGCTACTGAAAAAATCTTAGCTAAGGTAAGGTGTACTTTAGTTCTTAAAGTGGCATCTTCATTTTCTTTAACACTTTCAAGTGGTCTTTTACAGTAGATTTGTCCCCATATAACACGTCATTTGCTATCTTGACGGCTGTTTCCATGAGTGTTACTGTAGATCTAAGTAAAATGAAATCCTTGACAGCTTCAGTCTTGTTGATTGTAATGTTGCTTATTAGTCCAGTTGTGATGATTTTTGTTTTCTTTATGCTATGGTGCAATCAATGCTGAAGGCTGTAGTATTTGATTTTCATTAGTAACCAGCAACGTTAAGTGCTCTTCACTTTCAACAAGTAATGCTGTGTCATCTACATGTTGTAGGTTGTTAATGAGTCTTCCTCCAATCTTGATACCACATTCTTCTTCATATAGCCAGCTTCACATAATTTACTCAGCAGAGAGACTGAATATGGTGGTAGGATATAACCCTGATGCATACCTTTTCTGATTCTGTTCCAGTGACTGCCTTTTGATTTACATACAGTTTCCTCACAAGCACAATTAAGCGTTCTGGAATTTCCATTCTTACCCATGTTATGATCCACACAGTCTAATGCCTTTGTGCAGCCAATAAAACACAGCTAAATATCTTTCTAGTATTCTCTGCCTTCAGCCAATGATGTCCCTCATTTCAAGCCCTCTTCTTAACCTGACTTGGATTTCTAGCAGTTCCTTGTTAATGTACTGCTGCAGCTGCTTTTGAAGGATCTTCAGTAAAGTTATACTTGTGTGTGGTATTAATGATACTGTACAATAATTTCCACATTCTGTTAGATTACCTTTTTTTGGAATGGGCACAAATAAGGATTTCTTCCAGTTGGATGGCTAGATAGCTGCATTCTAAGTTTCTTGGCATAGATGAGTCATCTCTTCCAGTTCTGCATCTATTTGTTCAAACATTTCAACTGCAGTCTAGTTCTATGTCAATGCCTTCAGTGCAGCTTGCATTTCTTTCTTCAGTACCATTGGTTCTTGATCATACGCAACAGCCTGAAATGGTGGAAGGTACACCAATTCTTTTTGGAGCAGTAACTCTGAATATTCTATTTTCTTTTGATGCTTCCTGTGTCATTAAACATTTCCACAGTGATTCTTTCAGCATTTGAACTAGAGGCTTGAATTTTTTCTTCAGTTCTTTCAGCTTGAAAAATGCCAAGCATGTTCAGGTCTCTGTACATTTCATTACAATACTTGTCTTTGTCTTGTCAAGTGCCCTTTGGAATTTTCTGTGCACTTGTTTTGCTTAATCATTTCGTCTACTCACTTTAGCTACTGTACGTTCAGGAGCAAATTTCAGTCTCTTTTGATAGATATTTCAGTCTTTCCTTTCTTGTCTTTTTAAAGGTCTTTTGCTTTCTTTATTTATGACGTCCCTTTACAATTCATCAGTTCTTCAGCCATTAGTGTCAATATCTCAAATCTTCAGACAGTCTCTAAGCCTGGGGTGGACATACTCAAGGTCATATGTTGTTCATTTCTTTCGCATTCCTACCATCAGTAATTATCAATGCATCCTGATTGCCTGTTAGATCAACTTCAGACTGCTAAAGTTGGTAAAATCCTCTTCTTTGGTCTTAGTGGTTTGTGTGTAAATTTTAATACTAGTGATATTAACTTTTCTTTCTTTAGGTATATTGATATCATATTAGTAACTGACAGCATGGTACTTTACGATAGATCTTCAAATATTCCTTTACACTACGAATGTGATGCAATTCCTCTTGGTCACTCATGACACAGTGGACCACATGATTGTGTGAGTGAAAGCTGCAAAGATCTGTCCGTTTTAGCCCACTGTAGCCAAAGATACTGATGTTTATATGGACCACTTCATTTAGGACTTCTAGTTTGCTATCCTGCATTCCTAATTTCCTATCATGCATTACACATTCTGCTTATTGGTGGATGTTTGCAGCTGATTCTCATTTTGAGTCATGTCACATAAGCAAATAATGGTCTCAAAATCATTACTTCATTTACATCATTATGGTCAGCTCTACTCTGAGGAGGCAGCTCTTTTGCAGTTGAATTTGGAGTGTCTTCTAACCTGAGAAGCTCATCTTCTGGCTCTGTATCAAAAAATGTTCCGCTGCTATTCATAAGGATTTCACTGGTCAATTTTTTAAGTAGACTGACAAGTCCTTCTTCTCAGTCTGTCTCAGTCTGGAAGCTCCACTGAAACCTGTCCACCATGGGCCACCCTACTCATATTCGCAATACTGTTGTCATGGTTTCCAGCATCACAGCAACCCACCAGTGTCACACCACCCAAGGACTCCATGCTTATTACAAATTTTAACAAAAAAACTGCTGGCTTGGGGTTTGGCAAGTCCTGTCCTTTGCCCTTCTAATATGTGTAAGATGGAGACCAGAGTCAAAAGTCTAAATGTAAATATTCTAATATCAGAAACTTATATTTCAGAAGCACCCCTATGAATGTGGACTTGACAAAGAGGATGATGGGAGAATATTAAGAAATCAAGTTAGGCTTACCGATAAATAGTACTCCATAAAGTCTGGATTGTTTTATATAAAAATTCTTTTTCTAAGGATGTCTAGAACTTGGTTAATAAGAACAAACAATACATGTAGATGAAAAGGATTAAAAATAAAGGCTAAACTTAAGAAATGAAAAGAACATGATTATAAATCTGTGTCATATACTTCTGTTCCAAGATATATTATCTCACTGAAAGAGAATTTCCTCTTTCAAGGGTCTAAGCATCTAAAAGTTATGTGGCAGTATTCTCATGTAACAGTCTAGGTAGGGATGGTTTTAAACTACTCAGTCCACCCCAAAGTGTTAGTTATTCTCACTCGGTTTTCTCCTACAGAGTTTCTCCTAAAGAGTCGATTCCTTATCACTGCCCACTGTGACAAATTAGTTTGTGTAACACCATTTCCAAGTTATCTTTAGCTGGAAACACAGCCCATAAATCCAAATCATTGTACTGGTTATTAGGATTTCATTTCATGCTCACATTCACAAACATTTAAGCTTTCAACCTTTGCTGTTGGGCATTAATCTTGGCATTAATCAAGGGATTAAGTACGCTGAATTTAAACTCAAGGTTAATAGCATGCTCAGCCAATATTAGTTTTACATTCTGCCAAGGGAGAATGGAAAGCAGCAAGGACCTTTATTACCTGGTGTCTATAACATAAGAACCAGATTGATGAGTAAGGCATGAAATTGCTTCTTTTGTTCCTTTATGAAAGAGTCATATACATACACACACACTGAGGCATGCTCACACACACACTCACTAATCTAGTCCAAAGTGGCATCTGAGGCAACAGCTTGTACACATCCTAAAATCTAACAGTCAGCCACCAAACAATTTGATTATTTCATAGCAATTATATTTGCAACAGCAAAAGAAGTTTTAAAAATGGCACAAAAATATTAAGAAGCTTAGAAAGGTATAATGTTTGCTAGTGGATAGAACTATATAAAAAAGTATGTGTGGGTATCAAATATGTTAACATTTATCAACATAACACTAGGAGGGGTGAAGAACTTCATTCTAGATTTTATAAAAAGCTGATAGCAGTAAAAGACTCTGTGAAGAGCTAAGTTAATATACCTGAAACAATGATGTTCAGAGTAATTGCTTTATAGGCCCTTGTCTCTATAACGGGAGTAGTTACACGGTTCACAAAAACAGATACAGAAAATGAACTGCCTGATGTTCTGGAAATGCAAGACTGCCTAATGAATCACTCACTCCTACCACCTAGATTGGCCAAACACCTGCTATCTTTGAGTTCTGGCCTCAGGAGAACCGATGCTGAGTCTCTTATTTCAGGGGTAGGATATCATCAAAATCATGCAGTATTAGACAACTGGCCACAAAGAATGACTAACTGAAGCTACATTAGAAGCATATTTCAAACACAAGTGGATTTGAACAGAGAATGGAAATGCAAAGCAACTGGTTATAAGCTACTAACCTGATTGCAGTTTTCCTCCTACATGAACGAGCAACAGTAAAGGAAAGTGCAGGACTCTGAAGACAGGTGACTTAACCTCTGTGAGTTATCTATGCCTTTTCTCTTTGGAAAGAGTGTAGCAAAATCATGCATTTGAGAGGACTGGCATACAGTGGTGGCTCAATAGTGTTTCATTCTTTGACTGCTTGCTAGGTTGGTAAACGAGAATGAAAAAAGTGATGATAAATCTAAAATGGAATCAAGGTTCCACGTAAAGTTTCCCAAGCATCCCTGAAGCTATCCTCAAATAATGACAACATCAAAAGTCATAAAAAACGTGTTAGCTAACTGAGTGATCTATTTTGAAAATTAGTCAATGAAAACTCTATGCTTCACAGCAAAACCGTGTCCAATCCACAACAGATCACGGGGCTAGAAGAGGATCAGGCAGCATTCTGTTCCACTGTGTCGTAAGTCAACACTAACTTAATGTCAGTAACATCTGGACTCTACTGTAAGCATGCTCTCTACAAACTCAGGAATCATCACCGTAACCTCTTGATGGGCTCTTTTGGAAACAAACAAAAACTAAAACTATTATTTTATAGTTGAAGACCCACAGGCACAAAAGTGAGTAACTTTACCAAAGCTACAGTGCTTAGAAATCAGCAGGTATAATGCACCAAGACAGCACTTCTGACTGAAGTGACCATTTTGGTGAAATTCTCGTCCAACTCTGTGAGGGTGCCTGCAGTGACAGCATGATAAAGTGGAATCTGTTAGAAGCCCAGAGGTTCAAGTTTATTTTCAGAGTAAGACTGTGAAACAGAGGGCCCTAGCTCTCTTTCTAAGGGAATCTTCTCTACCTTTTCCAGGCCCTCTTACCTGCATCCCTTCTTCCTCTTCCATTTGAACTCTTCTAGGACAAAGAATGCACAGCATTCTCAGTAATGACTGACCAACAGTGAATGCAACAGGTGTTCAAAAAGTGCCCGCTGAATAGAATTCAGGTGCACAGAAAGGAAAACCCAATTGGCCTGTATCAGAAGGTAGTAACTAGGTTAGAGTGCTTGCTTGTTTTTAAAAGATCACTTTATTACCTGGTTGAACAGTGATCTCCAGGACCAGATTATGTTCCAGGTTCAAAGAATGTTTAAGGGTCACGGTCTCAGCAGTTCCATCAGTCCTTATCAGATCAGTAAGTCTGGCCTTTTTTTTTAAATAACTTGTATTTTGCGCTACAATTTTATCCTACTGTATCCAGGACCTTCTACTGTGATCCCAATCAGAGCAGTTGGCAGTGGTAGCCAGGCACCACCTAGTTCTTCCAGTCCCATGCTAGTGGAGGATGTGGTTTGTGTGGTCCATTAGTCCTTCTCACTAATTGTTTCCTTGAGTCTTTGATTCTCTTTGCTCTGGTCATGAAGAGACCAACAGTTTTTAACTTAAGCAGCTGTTTGCAAGCTTTTAAGATGCACCAAAGTAGGATGGAGAACATTGTCTTTATAGATTATGCTATGCCAATTGCTCTAGATGTCCCTGGAGACTATGATCTTAAGCCCTCAAGCCCAGAGACCCAGTTTCTCAAGATACCTGACTGTGGTTAAGAAGTTTTTGTAGCTTTGCCCCCTGCCTACTCCACTATACACTTGGATATATTTGCAGCACATACAAAGTCACAGGTAGAAATACCCTCTGCCAAATTTATACATGCTCAGGGGTGTACTCCGTCCCACCCCAGTTCCATTTACATATCTACCTATGTGCCCACTCACAAATTACTGTTATTATTTTTATCACAGGATTTTGTATGTAATACTATTTACCATTATTTCCTTTTACTCCTGTGCCCCTCCCAGAGTTTTCCTTTGTCTTGGTCATACTCTGTTGGCATCACCCTTTTTGTGTATCACCTTTCCCTTTATCCAAGTTAATCATATCTAAACCTAGTTAGTGATTTTCCTTCTCTCCCAGCCCCTCCCTAGTAACTATCAAGGACAGTTTCTTCCAGCTTGTAAATCTTTTCTTGACCTTTTTGTCATAGTGGTCTCATACAATATTTGTCCTTTTGTGACTAACTTATTTCACTTAACATAATATCCTCCAGGTTCATCCATGTTGTGAGATGCCTCACAGAGTCATCATTTTTCTTTAACGTTGCACAGTATTCCATCGTGTGAATATACCGGTTTGTTTATCCATTCATCTGCTGATAGGTGCCAAGGTGTTCCTATCTTTCTGCTAATGTAATTAATGTTGCAGTGAACATGGATGTTCATACATCTACTCGTGTCGTGGCTCTTATTTCTCTGGAATATATACCTAGAGATATTAGGTATCTTTACTTTTTAAGGAAAGGCTCATACTGTTTTCCACAGTGGTTGTACCATTTTACAGTTCCACAGCAGTGTATGAGAGTTCCAATCTCCCTACATCCTCACTAGCATTTGTTGCTTTCTGTTTTTCTGATCAGTGCTGTACTCCTCTCAATTTACCTTCACCAGAATCTTTCATACTTTTCTCTCAGCTATACCCTTCTTTCATTGGGGGAAGAGAGAGGCATCTCCAAAAGAAAGGAACAAAGTTACAAGTAACTGCAGTCCCTTTCCTTCCAGGGTAGTCCCTGGGTGGTACCAATGGGTAAGGCACTTAGTGCTAACCAAAAGGTTGGCTGTTTGAATCTACCCAGAGAAGCCGCAGAAGAAAGGCCTGCCAATCTACTTGCAAAAAAATCAGCATCTTAAAACTCCATGAAGCGCAGTTCTGTTGTGACACACATGGGGTCACCATGAGTAGGAAGAGAATTGGAGGCAACTGGTTGGGTCTTTGTTTTTTGCCTTCCAGACCACTGTTCTGTACCTTCCCAGATCAGCCACAATGGTAGAGACAGGGCTTAGGTGGGAATAGAAAAGCCTCCAGTTTTACCTCCACTGTCCATTCCAACATGCAGACTCTTAGGAGGATGTGAAATTAGCTCTCTTTGTCAATCATGGAGCACAGCTGGACTCTGACTAAATTCAATCAAACGGAGAAAACTTCCTAAAATTAAATGGAATAAGGAACCTTTTCCTCTGGGCAGGAAAGGTGCTTCTAATTGACTTCTCAGTGGAGTGAAGGCTCATCCAGGGCCTCAGGCCTTACTGCTCCGAGAAGGAAATGAGAAGGCGGGCCAACGAACTCACAAGCCAGAACTACACTGAATTAACTGCTTCAAAATTAATTTGCCAGCAGCCTGCTAATGAGGAAGATCACATACCAACTCTTAGTGCTTTTAATTTCCAAGAGGCATTTTAACCATCCTTAGCTCTGGGGTTCTTGGGATAGCTGTGGAGTGGTTATGGGGCAACCTTAGGAAAAGAAAAGAAAAAAAAAAAAAAAAAAAAACAGGATTGGCCAAGACCAAGGAACCAGAAACTGCGGTGTAGAAGAGTGGCTATCACGGGAGTGAAAACACACAGAATCCAGGGCCATAAGCCCTTACCAAGGTTTGTCTGGCTTCATCCCCAAGAGCCCTTCCTGAACACCTTATGCACGGAGGGTAGATAAGGACCTGAGGCCCACAGGAAAAGCAGGGCAAAAACATTTGATTTCGCTGTGTACTTTCCTTATCCTTTAAGATGGAGGCATCCAACTTCCACCACGGCGTCATTAGGAAGTCATCACTACAACTGCTCAAATGGCAACAGCAGTGAAAAATGCAGACGTGAATTAAAACAAATGGCAGCAGAAAGCCTGCCTGGGTGCACGCTCTCTGAAACTAGTATGGGCACCTATCCCACAAGGTCCTACGGGGCTTCCCACTGTTGATGTGCCCCTCTTTATTCTTCCTGTATATGTGGGAGATTAGATAAACAGACAGAAAGACAGCTGACAGACAGATACGTATATATAAGGTAAGTACTAACTCTACCTCACCCCTGGACTCTGCTACAAGTCAAATGGAGATCACCTAGGTGTGTATAACACATTCCACGTTTCACGGGCTGTGACCTGTGAGCAGCCTGCTGATGAAGAAGAGCACACATCCAACACTCAGTGCTTTTAATTCCCAAGAGGTATTTTAATAAGTGGAGTCCCTGTGTGGTGCAAATGGTTACTGCCTGGAGCTCTACTTCCAAAAAAAAAAAAAGCCACTGAAAAACCCTGCAGAGCAGTTCTACTCTGACACAGGAAGTTGCCATGATGAATCAACTGGACAGGAACTGTTTCCGGTTCTGGTTATTTTAATGGCTGTCATGAGCTCTGGTGTTCTCTTGACAGCAGTGGGGGGACCAGGGGGCAACCTTGTCAAAAAAAGGCTCTATAGCCTCAAGGAAAGCCTGGTGGTATAGCAGTTAATTGCTAAGGTTGCTAACCAAAATCTTGGCAGTTCAAATCCACTGGTGCTCCTTGGAAACACTGTGGGACATTTCTACTCTGCCCTAAAGGATCACTATCAGTTGAAATCGACTCAACGGCAACAGATATTACCTCCAAAAGCAAACAAAAAAGTTGCTACTTAAATGCAAGGATACAAGTGAAAATGAAGAACAGATAAAAAAGTCTTCCTACTTTGGGAGAGTAATTAAAAAGAGAAACATAACGTCTACGTAAGAATACTTGTTTTAACAAATCACACACATTGACCTCCAAATGCCACAGATGCAACTCACCTCACTGAGGTAAATAAAAAAGGAGCAGGTGGACCCATCCACTCCATAGTCTGCGTAGCAGGGATCCGAGCGCCACATATCTTTCATCCACTGAAACGACAAGTCAGACAAGGACATCTCTTAGTAGCCCTGTCTCAGGGCTCTTGCACATCTGCTGACACAGTAACAGGTAGGAGGCCAAGGAAGGGTAAAATGACAGAGCGATGGAGTCCTTGAACAACACAATTGTTGTCCTAGAGCGACACGACTGTTGTCCATCTCCTGTGATCCACAGGTAGACATCGATTGGCAGGAGGTAGGCCTCCCAGCAATGCTAACATTGGAGAGAGGCTGTGGGACAGTACAGGTAATAAAGCCCAGCAGAGGCAAGGGCTAAGAGAGTTTTATCAAAAGCAAGTACCTAATGGGACCCTGAGTGGCGCAAATGGCTAAGCACTTAACCAGTATCTAAAAGGTTGGCAGTTTGAACCTACTCAGAGGCACATTGGAAGAAAGGCCTGAAAATATGCTTCCAAAAAATCACACCCTTGAAAACCTTACACACAGTTCTATTCTGACATATAAGAGGTTACTATGAGTCAGAACTGACTTCATGGCAACTGTTCTACGTGTTTGTTGTTGTTGTTCTTAATATGAACCATGCATCGAAAATACCACCTGCTCAAAGGAACACAGCTTGACCTGCCCTGTATACAGTGGCTGGAACCCAGTGTGGAATGACTGCATGAGTGTACATTCACACGCATCCTAACTCAAGACCACAGAAACAGTTCTAGTGTTTGGACTCACAATTCAAATTGCTTATGTGAACTGAAACTCTCCTCTGAAAACTATCCAACAGGGAATGGATCCCTAGGGTGCAGACCATACAGATGGAATTTAAAAGAAATGTTTTGAAGAGTGAGTGAGTGAGCAAAAACTTCTGGGTTATTAACCCCCAATGAAATGAGACATTTAAACTACAATCTGTAGAATTCAGTGTTGGGGGAACTCTGGAGACAGGAGCTAGGATACTAAATAACACCAGGCTTTTGTTACCAGCTCGGGAAGGATCAGCCATTGGAGCCTTGGGTGAAAGATGGGAGAGGGCTTCAGAGGCACAATGGCACCTGAAAAGGCCCTGAGTATTTCAGTCTGACCAGTCAGAGCCACTGTCTGGCTAAGCTCATAGTGGTGGCAGCAGAGAAGGGACTGTCACAGTCACAGCCCTAAACTGGAGGCCTGAAACCCAAAACCAAACCCAGTGTCATCAAAGTAGATTCCAACTCATAGTGACCTTATAGGACAGAGGAGAGCTGCCCTGTAAAGTCTCCAGCAGCTGGTGGATTTGAACTGCCAACTTTTTACTTAGCAGCCATAGCATTTAACCACTACAGCATCAAGGTTTCTTCCTTAAATAATTCAGTTGCCCTTCTGTATAGCTGGGAAGTGGAGGGTAGGAGTGGGTGTGATAGTACAGAGTAAGGATGATGGAAATGAGTACGCATGGCCTCTGCCTTACCTTGATTTTCCCCTCGCAGTGGGGGTAGCCATCCATAGGAGGCAATATGCACTTTTCTTGAGCTCCATTAATGATATCTGTAAAAGACAAAGAACAGCACAAGACACCATGAAGTTTACAAAAACAGAAGCCTCACATCCTTTCAAGCACAGAGGGAGGGAGAGGAGCCAGGAGGAACGGTCTATACTGATAGCCAGCTGTGGTCTGAGCTGTGGTAGCCGTCCAGTGGTCTGCAACTGGGAACCCGACACAAGGACAGCCTACACCCAGGATGGCCATAAAACTGTGACATGTGTGGCCTGGCTTGAAAGAGTGAGCTAAGCCACCCAGAGTCCTCGCTGTGAATCTGCAGTTGGGAAACCAAATCAGCAGGGAGCAAGAAAGTAAAGCACGAGATTAGGAGGCTCCACAGGGCAGTGGGGCCATTCTCAGCAATGCTGGCAACTTGAAGTCATGAGAGGACTTCTCAAGACATGCTCGTGAGCACGAGAAAGGCGGTAAATAGAGGAGCTCCTATTCTGGTTCCATGAGGTATACCTTCTTACAGACCTGGTTCTTAGAATCCTCAAAGGTGTCCTGATTGCTTTCAGTATCTTCTTGCAATAAACTCACTTTATGCTAGCTACGATCTAAACTGAAAAAACCAAACCCACTGCCGTTGAGTCAATTCCAACTCACAGTGACCCTATAGGACAGAGAAGAACTTCCCCATAGAGTTCCCACGGAGCACCTGGTGGATCTGAACCGCCAGCCTTTTGGTTAGCAGCCATAGCACTAAACCACTGTACCAACAGGGTTTCTTATCTTAGAGCTAGTATACTCCTATGCCCTGTAACTACAGAGGAAAAATGAAAAGAATATCTTCCAGAATCTTAGGGTCTTGTGGTGGACAACAGACAAGTAAATAAACAACTAAACAGTTAATCGGCATAATGTGAGAGTGGAGCAAGGGTCAAACTTAGTCCTTCTGGTTCAAAGAAGGCTTCCTGGATCTAGAACCACCCTAGATGAGATGTAAACATGAAGTTGGTGTGAGCCAGGTAAAGTGACAGGTAAAGATGGCATCAAAGAACTGAGGCAGTTCCAAACGCAGAAATATATGCTAGGTTGAAAGAAGAAGCATGAGGCATTTAGAAGCCAGTGAGGAGACACAACAGTCTCAAACAGGAAAGGTCTCAAATTCCCCAAGAACTTTGGACTTAAACGTAAGGGCATGACGGAGCACTGAAAGGGTTCATATGATCAAGTTTTGTTTAGAAATGGTCATTTTAGCTATGAATTAAATGTACATACTTCTCTCTTTGGACCTACTACATTTTCCAGAAATGCTTGGCAAATGTTATCATTGCTTTTTTCTCACAGTTTCCTGTAGAAAGTGCTTGCTATACCACCAATTCACAGGGTATTTAAATGACATCAGTGGCTGCTAGGGCTAAAACAGAAGTTAGTGCTAAGGAGGATTTTCATCACACCGGTCTTTAAAAATCAATTCTTTTGATAATCTGAAACAGAAACACTTGATCATTTGATTTAGTGTCTTCAGTGAGTATTATACCTGAGAAAAATGAATGCAACATAAAACCAAGACCCTCTTTATTATGGATTAGGGGCAGTGTCTAGCAATTAAGATACAAGATACTTGTTGAAGCTTGAGTTTCCTCATCAGTAAAACACAAGTGACCACACCTCTATTTCAGCCACATAAGTGAATATCTGCAAAGCCTCTCATCTGGCACTCCCAATGGCTGATAGCGCCAACCACAGCAGAAAGTAAATTTTTAAGGCTTTGAGGGTCATAGGGACTCTTTTATAACTACTTAGTCTTACCATTGTTAGGCCAAAACAACTATGGACAATGTGTAAATGAAAGGACGCAGGTGATTTTCATTACAACTTTATTTACAAAACCAAGCAGAGACTTCTGAATTTGCTATGTTAGAAGATTCACCAAAGGAGGATCCTCACTTCTGCAAAAGGTGTTGTTACAGACTTCTTTTAAGGGTACCTTCAGGAATTCCCGTGCTCCTCTTCCGACCCCATTCTTTGGGCCTTCCACGCTTTCTCCAGTAGTTAAAACTCTTCCTCCTTTCAAACTCAGCATGAGCATCGCCTCCCTAGAGAAACAGTTCTTAACTCCTCCTTCTGGAGCTGCAGGCTCAGGATTTAACACTATCCTCCTCAGGGTGACCCTTGGGCTCCTGCACTGCCTCTCTGGGGGAAAAAATCCTGTCTTGTCTTTTTTCCTGTACTTCAGCAAGTTGCCTCCTAGGGTATGAGCACATTATGAGAAGGCTATGCTGTTTTTTTTGTTTTTTAATTTTATGCTGTGCAGCCATCACCACTATCCATTTCCTAATTTTTCTGTCACCCTTAACAGAAGCTAAGCTCAGTATCCCCTAACCAATGAGTCCCCCCTTGTCCCTCCCTCTTGTGCCTTGTAACCAATGATGAGATTTGACCTCTATATATCTGCCTATGCTGAATCTCTCACATAAGTGAAAAAAACCTACTGCCAATGAGTTGATTTGACTCATAGCACCATATAATGAAATCATAAAATCATTCTTTTGTGATTGACTTTACACAGCATAACATTTTCAAGGTACATTCATGCAGTCGTATGCATAAAGGTTTATTTCTCTTTATAGCTGAGTAATATTCCATTGCATGTATGTACCACATTTTGTTCATCCTTCTGTTGGTGGACACTGATGCTGTTTCCACTTTTTGCCTACTGTGGACAGTGCTGTAATGAATCCTGGTACACAAGCACGTGTTTGCATTCCCGATTTTAGTTCTTTGGCATACATTCCCAGGACTGAAAATGCTCAGTCACATGGTAACTCTGTTTAATTTGCTGGGGGAGGTAGAGGAGTGGGACCCACCAAAATGTTTTCCAGTGACTACACCGTTTTATAATCCTACCACCAATGAATGAGGGTTTCAATTTGTGCACAGCCTCAAGAACTCTATTGTTTTCTTTCGTTCTTTACTTTTTAAATCTCAGCCATCCTAGCAGGGAGTGAAGTGGTGTCTCGCCGTGGTTTAGATCTGTATTTGGGAAGATTATGTTGTTTTTGCTCCATTGTGGGTCATTTAATTGGTTCTGTTTGAATGAACAAGCATACGCACATGTGTGTTTCTCCCTACCCCTCTGGGCCTGACTCCACACTCAGGGAGAACCAGACTGCAATGCCATACCTGCTGATCCTCTTCCAACAGGCAGTTTTTCAGCTAATCCAACAGGATCTTCTCGGCAATCCCATTATCTTATGACAAATTTTTTTCCCATCTATTCAATCACACAGTTATGGCTTTATATAGGTAAGAAAGCCTTGCATTTAATGACTAATGGCCCAGGGGCAACAGGAATCGATGGGTGGGAGAAACAGGAAGTCCCAGGGCTCTGAGGCTCCTCTCAGCTTCTTCCTAACCACAAGTAACCCAGGCAAGGTCTCCAGCGTTTCAGAGTGCATGAGGATTTTCAGGGCCTTCTCAGAGGCTATCTTTCCCCATTTTGTTTCTAAAAAATACAACACAACCTGTCAGGAGTTTATCATCACCAGCAATGACAAACTCCCTGAGTAAATGATGTTTTTACTATTTTGTATCCATGGAGAATGATCTTCCTTCTGGAACAACCTCTAATCTAAGTATAGTTAATAAATAATAACTTCAGCCAAACGAGGTTAATGTTACTGCTTTTCAGAGACTGAGCTTAAAATACTGAGGCCCTCGTAAGAGAGGGAAATAGGATTCTGCCAAGATACATTATTAGAAGGGCCTCCCTGCTGCTCACTGCAATCCAATATTTAAAATAGAGAAAGAGCAATGGGAAAAAAAAAAAAAAAAAAGATGTCAACGTAAGCACAAAATTCAGTTCTCACTACTTTTTGGAATGGAGTGCCTCCCTTTATCCTCACAGCAGCCCAAGCTGCAAGTGTCTGTGTTTTCACTGAGAACGTCACGCAGCTAGTGATTCTATGACACTGTCAAGCAGGTGCCTACACCAAAAGCAAATAATGTAGGTGTGAATTCTGTTGCTTTTTGGGTCACTGGACTGTACTCATACAACTTAGTAGGTACTCATTACCGAGTGTCATGGAATGAATTGTGTCTCCTAAAAAATATGTATAAAAATTTGACTGGGTTGTGATTACCAGTATTGTGTGATTACTCTCCATTTTGTGATTTTCCTATGCTGTATGTTAAAGAGTATTAGGGTGGGACTGTAAATCCGTTCCTAAGGTCACCTCCCTGACCACCATAGAGGTAATTTCCCTGGAGTGTGGTTTGGACCACCTTTTCTCCTATAAGGGATAAAAGGAAAGTGAAGCAAGCAGAGAGTTGGGAACTTCACACCATCAAGAAAGCAGCACTGGGAGTCGAACGTGTCCTTCAGACCTGAAGTTTTGACAACAAGATGCTCCTTGAACAAAGACTGAAGCAACATGAGGACCCTCTCCAGAGCTGACAAAGAGGGAAAGCCTTCCCCTGGAACAGACACCCTGAATTTGGATTTGTAGTCTACTGGATTATGTAACAATAAATACATGTCTTTTAAAGCCATTCACTCTTGGTATTTCTGTTAAAGCAGCACTAGTGGACTAAAACAATGAGTTTAATCTGAGACAGCAAACCCTTTCCCACTATCAAAAATGCTTAAGATTCAACGGAGTACCATGGTTTCAGGGGACATCCAGGTCAACTGGTATAACAAAGTTTACCGAGAAAATGTTCTGCAGCCCACTTCGGTAAGTGGTGTCTGGGATCTTAAAAGCTAGCAAGTGGCCATCTAAGACATAGCAGTTGGTCTCAACCCACCTGGAGCTAATGAGAATGAAAAACACAAAAGACAAAGTGAAAGTATGAGCTCAAGAGACAGAAGGGCCACGTAAACCCGAGACTAGACCAGCATAAGAGAGTAAGAACTGGATGGTACCTGGCGACCACTAATGACTGCTCTGACAGGGAACACAACCAATGGTCCCTGAGGGGGCGGGCAAAAAGTGGGGTACAGAACTCAAATTCTAGTAAAAAGACTAAATTTAATGGTCTGAGACTGTAGAGGCCCCAGAAGACGTGGCACCCAGACTCTTTATTAGCTGGAAACTAAAATCATTTCCAAAGCCAACTCTTCAGACAGAGATTAGATGAGACTATTAAAAAAAAAAAAAAAATGATAGTGGTAAAGAGTGTGCTTCTCAGTGTAAGTAGATAAATGAGACTAAATGAACAGCTCCTGTCTGGAGGTGAAATGAGAAGGCAGAAGGGGACAGCTGGCCAAATGGACAGGGGAAATATAAGGTGGAGAGGAGAAGTGTGCTGTCACAGGGTGGGGAGTGCAACTAGGGTCACATAACAATATGCGTGAATTGTTGCATAAGAAACTAACTCAAATTGTAAACTTTCACTAAAATCACAATTTTAAAAGAAAGGGAAAAATGTTTAAGATTCAGAAAGGGCACACACATACATACACACACCAGCGCAAGAGCTGCGAAGGGTACTGTAAATATACAGAGAGTGAGCATTCTCTCAGGTGTACAACCAGATTCTCCCTCACAGAATAAACATGCAGGTGTGCCCATGTATGTTGAGAGATATGCACCTGAAGAAAGATAACGCCACTTCAAATAAGGGCAGCTCCAGGTTCTGAATGACTTACAGGCAACTTGTACCTGAGAATGGGCTGCCATAAGGTGTATTATATTAAAAACTTGAGTTAACTACAGCTGCTCATAACAAATACACACATTACTCCCCATCCCCCAAACCAGTACCCTTCTTTCTTTCTTTTTTTTTAATTATTTTATTCTGCTTTAAGTGAAAGTTTAAAACCCCAAGTCCATTTGCCATAGAAAATGCCATGCACATACCACTGTGCAACTCTATCTACTCTCTTCACTCTGTGACAGCACACTCTACCTTTCCCCCTGCATTTCCCAGGTCCATTTAACCAGCTCCTGTCTCCCCCTTCCCTCTCAGCTCACCTCTGGACAGGAACTGCTCAGTTAGCCTCATCCATCTACTTAAGTGAAGAGGCACACTCTTTACCAGGATCACTCTACGTCTTAGCGTCTAGTCCACTCTTTGAATAGTTGTCTTTGGGACTGGCTTCAGCTCTGGACTACGGGGACCATGTCCTCAGGGAGTCCTCCAATTTGTAGGACCATCAAGTCTGGTCTTTTACTAGAGTTCTAGTTCTTCACATTCATTTTTTTTCCTCTCTATGTCAGGGACTCTATGTTGTATCTCTCGTCACAGCAGTCACTGTTGGTGGCTGGGCACAATCTAGTTCTTCTGGTCACATGCTGATGTAGTCTTTGGATCATATGTTCCTTTCTGTTGGGCTCATATTTTTTTCACATCTTTGATGTCCTTCATTCTCCTCTGTTCCAGGTGAGTTGAGACCAACTGATATTACTAAGACAGCCACTTGTTACCTTAAGACCCTAGATGCCACTTACCAAAGTGCATGTATCACTCTGTGGTGCTCAAGAAAACACTGCATGGTTTAGAAATGTTTCTTATGTGTTTTATGTGCACAGAAAGATAAAACGTATACTGTATAAACATTTGACACTAAATAAGAAGCTTGTATACCTGTTTCAACTTACCTACAAATTCAACTTAATGACAGAATTAGGAACAGAGCTAGTTCATAACTCAGGGACTGCATGCACATATTTGGAAGTCTCAAGGACAAAGATGTGGAACCAGACAGATTTTAACTCAGCTTTTCTCTGCTTTTGAGTAAGGAAAAAAGTGAAAGAGTAAAGGTAGACAGGGCAGAAGTAAATGGCTGAGATGGTCTCAAGAAGAGTCTCAACGGGACTGTGAAAACAGAAAGGGCGATACAGGACAGGAGATGAAAGCTGATGATAATAATTTGCCTTGATATACTTACCTATCTTTTTAAAATGCTGCTACATATATGATCAGATTTTTACTCAACACAGCCCCTTGAGAAAGGAAGAAAGCCACTTGATCTTACAGTTTGGACAAAGCAGAAACTTGAATATCCTCAGCATCTACCTTTAAACTCAGCCCACCATCACTAGGAACAATGTCTCTCAAAAGCCTGTTGCTTGTTTTTGTGGTTACCCAGGATGGGAGGAAAGAAAGAGGAGAGTCACTGTCTATGAGACACTGGGTTTCTACATGCAGCGGTCAAACAATTTGGGAAAGGATACTGGTGATGGTTGGCGCAACATGATGAATATAATCGTCATAGCATTGTGCATGTAAAAACGGCTGAATCTGCAAACGTTTTGTTATATATATATTTTTTCTCTCTCTCTCGACGGCACTTGGGTAGCTTGGCTCTTTCTCTCTCTCTCTCTCTTTCTCTCTCTCTCACTCACACACACACACACACACCCCAAACAAAAAAAGCCCGCTGCTTATTTTGGGTCAAAATATCAAAGATGTAGCCTTTCTAATACATGGTTCCTATCGTCAAGGAGCTTACAGAGGCATAAGGAGGAGGGGTCAAGTGTCAAACAGTGGACAAAGTACACAGGAACAAAGAACTGTCTGCTTGAAGGGTAGGCAACCCCTACCGCTACGACTCAGCAGGCTGAGGACTCCAGATGTATTCATTTTTAAACCCAGAATGAACTACACTGTAAAAAAGGAGTAGAGAAATGATTCAGAGCAGGGAAGAGGGTAGAAGTACACAGGAGAAAGGGGCTAGAGATTCTCACCTGCAGTCAAGGAACCAGAAATTTGCACATCTGACAGACACACTATACACAGCAGAAGAAAAGGAAAAATGGCATGAAGGGACAGCGATAAAAAGATGAGTCATTTCTGATGCCGGAGGAGGGGACATGGTCTGTCTCCATGTCAGCTATTGGTGTTTAAAAAGAGAATTCTATTTTCTGAGAAATGAATCACACATTAAATGTCCTGATGGACCTTAAAAAAAAAAAATCACGGCTTATCTTATACCCCTGGGTATAAGGTTCACTGGGAACCATATAAAGAGCCCAGGGTTAATGCTCACATGCGAACCAACAGCTCAGCACCTCAAATCCACCAGGCACTCCATGATAGCCAGATATGGCAGTTTGCTTCTGTAAAAAATCACAGCTTCAGAAACCCTATGGGGCAGTCCTACTATGTCTACGGGGTTGCTATAAGTTGGAATTAACTGGATGGCAATGGTCGGGGTACTACAGTAATTTTATCTTCTAACTGCAAAATTCAATGCACATGTCAAGAAACAAACCAACGTTGTTGCCATTACGTCAAGTCCAACTCATGTTGACCCCCTATGTTACAGAGATCGGCTCCATAGGGTTTTCTTGGCTGCAATCTTTATGAGACGTGATTGACAGGTCTTTCTTCCAGTGTTAAAAACATCATCAACCACACAGAATCACAAAATATTCACCTACCACAGGTTCATTTAAAGATAATGACCACAACTCCTCATTGCTGAAGAAAACAACTCCAGAAATACGGTTACAAAAATGAGACAAGGGGTTAAAAAAAAAGAGGCTGGCTATCGGTGTCAGCTTTAATCCTTACAGCAATTGCTTATAAGTGCCACCATGTGTAAAAAACCTAACTGCAGGTTCCTGGGTGATGATGATAAAACGAGAAACGGTAGGAGTACGGGGGGAGGCAGAGCTAGCAGGAGACAGTATGAGAGGTTTGTAAACAAACTCCAAAGAAACCAGTCAATTCAGAGTGAAAGTAGACTCTACCACGAGGACAGATCCCTTTGTAACGTCTCTCTTCAGTACATAATTTTAGCAAACGTGATGAGCATCTGATACGGAACTTCTTCTTTTTAACAGCACGTATGACACAGGATCATTAGCTTTGTATCTAGAAACAGACATCTGATATATTAACAGTGTCTGGTTTCCTGATCATAGATATTTTAAAGATTTTTAAAAAAGAAGAAAAATTATGTTTATAAGAACTCTCAGAAACCGTACAAGGCATGACCATCTGTAAGCTCCCAAAACCTTTGAAAAGCGGAGTTCCATCTCATAATCCAGTTCCTTTCCTTTGCCAACAGCCAAGATAATGATCTTCATGAGAGAGGGTCCATTTAGCCCAAAGACACCCCTGCCCCCCCTAACTGCCTCGCAAAAGATAAAGGGTCTCCAGTGACTTTTGCTTTGTGTGTGGGACAAGGCTGTTCTTCTCTGGAAACACATGGTAGGAACATGCAGCCACATTTATCAGATGGCCCTGCAGAGCACATCCACATGAGCACACCGCTGGCCCCATGCTTGTCTGCCAGCTGGAATAATTCTATCTTCACTCTGCCAGGGGCCCAGCTCTCACCAGACCTATCTCAGTTGGCTTTGTTTCTGCAGTTCATTGCAATACATCACCAGACAATAGCCATGGGGTGAAATATGGTCTCCTATTAAAAACAAGCTCAATGTAGGCAAAAGCACAGGGACCAAAACTTATTAGTGGTTACTAAGGGTAGGGGGGAAAAAGGAGTCTTTGACTGAGTTTCTGTCAATGGAGGTGGAATAATTTGCACAAAGAGTGGTGAAAACAGCACAGCATGATGCATGTAATCAATGTCACTAAATTACACATGTAAGAAATGTTGAATTGTCACATGTTTCGTTATATATAGTTTTACCACAACTAAATCAATGAAAAGTGGAAATGGGCAGGGGGGAAGCTACCCCGTCAGGCCTTCTTAGTTTGACAAATAATTCATTGCAAGCTGCTTTACTGTTCTATAAGTGCTGACAATTAAGTTCACAAATTCATCCTAGGAAAAAACGCTACATACCTCGATTGCTGACTATCACTACAGTCACTTTTGAAGTCCTCCCCTTTGGAAGCTATGCACTGAAACCAGTGCCTAGTCCACCTTTCACAGTAATTTTGGAACTGTTTCTGGAATGACTATCAGAGTTGTCATCATATGACCTTTGATGTCCTGAATGTCATTAAGATGTCTTCCTTTCAATATTTCCTTTATCTTCGGGTAAGGAAAACAGCCATTCAGGGTCAGATCAGGTGAGTAGGGAGGGTGTTTCAATACAGTTATTTGTTTATTGGCTAAAAACTCCCTCACAGGAAACTATACAATTAAGTTCATGAACCTACCACCTGCCACAGTGCACAATGGTCATTCCAGTAAGAGTTCCAAAACTGCTCTGAAGGGTAGACCAAGTGCTGGCATCGGCGCATAGCTTCCCAAGGGGAGTATTTTCTAAGTGACCATAGTGATATTTAACAATGAGGTAACGCAGCACTTGGAGCAAAAAAGTTCGTGGACTTAATTGTCCGGTCGCATACTATAAAAATGTGGTATCATTTCCATAGCGGAACCACATGTACATATTTCAGCCTCAGGTTCCACAGTAACAGGAACTGACTGCTCACCACAGGGGCTGGGGAGGTGGGGAAACACCACAAAGGGTCATGAGGACGGTCCCTTCATGGTCTCCCCTAAATCCATACTGGCTGTCTATGAAAAGAGTTGTTTCTGTTTTGTTCTTTTTGTTTTAATCTAAAAAGTAAAAAATGCAATCATTTCTGAACCAACGAATTACAACTACATGGGACTTCTGAAGCCCTATCAGTCAGTCCTTTACTTTTTCTGAGGTAATAAAATCAAGGACCAGAGAGATTAAGTACCTTCCTCATTCACTGATTAAACACAATTCCTTCAGCACCTTGCAAGACACTCTGCAGACTCAACTCAGGTCTTTGACTTCTGAGTCAGGATCCTGTCTATTGGTAAAAGGCACACCACCACCATCTTCTTATTCTGCACTGGAAATCTGACATGTGACTGCTAAGAAACAACAAAGACAGATTCTTATTCCTCCTCGAATAAACACCTCTAAGAGTTTGGAGACTCGGCCACAGCTACGTACCACCCAGCTTTTGTTTACATACACATACTATGAGCAGAATGCTAATCAACAAGAAAATCACAGTTAATGCACATGGTTCCTCAGTTACTTGCAACTTTTCAGAAATGGAACTAATATACAAAAAGAATGAAACTGAGTGACTGTAAACAGACATTGCCAAGTATAATTCCGTCCACGAAATTTCAAATCACAGCACACCAAATAACCTCATATTATTCATGCCTCCCTTTGTCACACCCTCTACCATTTTACTGTTTTGCAAGGTTATCTGTGAATTTACATTTCTAGCCCAGCATTAGTAAGATTTTTCCTTTTGTTGGTAAAAGGAGTATGAAAAAAGAGGTCTAGGACCAATATTCTCAGCTTGAAGGGTACAATATACAAAAATGTCATGAGTACAAGAACACACACAGCCCCATATAAATATATGCCCCTATCCCTCCATTCTGATAAGCCTCCAGTTACTGTTACTTCTGGGTTGGATCCCAAGAAATGTTCCACCAGAGAAAAGGTTGGTAATCACAGACATACAAGCATACACATGACAAGCACTAAAAGTGAGGTTACACATTTGCCATTCATTTATTCAACAAATGCTGTACCTAAATGATCATCTGCAATGCCTTCAATATCCTCCCAAGAAGCAGAGAGAGGAACACAAAACAATCTCTGCTCTCTTTTCTTGAGCTAGAAAAGATAACACAACGCAACACAAAATAAGAGACTGGCAAAAAGGACAACAGATAAATGAAAGATAGGAGGAAGCAGCAGAGTGCTATGTTTGGGAATGATCATAGAAGGCTTTGTGGAGTTGGCAGGCCATTGATTATTCTCCCAGATCTGTTTTACCTTCATTCCACAGAACAGAACTTTTAGCTGAGTGTCTGGCCACCCCACTAGAGACTATATTCCCCAGCTTCTCTTGCAGGTAGATGTAACCATGTGACTAAGTGTTAGGCCAATAAGATATGAGACGGAATCCTATGTACTCTACCACTTCAGGACTATCAGCCTTATGGAATCTACAGTTCTATCCCTCTTCCCAAGGGCTGGAGATGGGCATGCAATAATGACCCAGGAAAACGGAAGAAATTGTGAATCCCGAATGACTGTGTGGAGCAGAGCCACTCTGCTAGCCTGGGTTGCCCACTACTGGACTATGATGTGAAAGAGGAAATATTCTGTCTTATTTAAGAATTGTAGTTTAAAGTATCTTTGTTACATACAGCAGCTTAGAGTAATCATCACAGACAAGCAAGATTTGAGGTAAGCTTTACAGGAGGAGTTAAGAGCAGACAGAAGGGATAGAATGAATACTGTGCAGAAAAATAGTAAAAATACTGCCAGCTAACACAGATAGAGTGCCTACTACAATCCATGAAGGTGCAGTCTCTTAATTAATCCTCACAATAACCCTAAAAGGTGAACACTATTGTCTCCACTCTATAGTAGGGGACACTCAGCCTCAGGGAAATGAACTTGGACACGGTCATAGAATAAATCAGTCATTCTTACCATGCCTATGTATTGAACTCATCTGAGGAGCTTTTACAGTATATCCTAGCCTCCAGAATTTCTAATGTACCTGCTCTGGGGAAGACCTCAGCCATTGCTCTTCTTTCTAGTGGTCCTTCACCCCAGGTGATTCTAATGTACAGTCACATCTGGGAATCATTTGAGGAAATGGGACAAGAAGTGCATACGCTGAAGACGGGGAAGGGCCAGACATGGAAGACAGATTTTATCTTTTATTTCAAGTCTTCCTAAAGTGTTCTACTGTCAGAGCAAATCCATCCCCAGTGAGAAAGTAACCACCCATCAGTGTCTGAAAGGGTGTGGGAGAGTGGAGGGAGACAATTTGGCTGAAGTAGTAGGGGGCAGTGCTAGTTTAATAGCTGAATTCTTATCTTCCATGTGGGAGATCCATGCTTGATTTGTGGCTGATGAACCTCATGTACAGCTACTAACCATCTGTCTCTGGAGGATTGCATGTTGCTGTGACACTGAACAGGTTTCAACAGAGCTCCCAGACTAAGACTAGGAAGAAAGGCCTGGCAATCCACTCATGAAAATCAGACAAGGAAAAATCTTATCAGTCACAAATGGTTCAATTCGCAACTGATCATGGGGACAGTGCTGGACAGTGCAGGACTTTCATTAGTTGTGCATGGTCTCCACGAGTTGGGGGCTGACTCAACCGCAGCTAATTACAACCGTAAGAGTCCTGAAAGTACGAGGTAACATTGGAAAGGTGGCACTGCACACCACAGAACTGTGAAATAAAAACTCAGAGCACGATTTATCACAAAAGGAACAGGAAAGTCGCTGTGTACATGTAAATTGTTTTGAGTACCACGACCCTGGGGATAACTGGTAGTCCCTCAGCAGGGAAGCAATATACTAAAAAGGTAAAATACAAGAACCAAAGATAGCCAAAACCACATCTGAGAATAAAAATTCATCTGGATGTACTTTAAAAGATACTACTATATAAAATCTTTACACTTGAATAGATTTTATATGTAAAGTTGTAAATTATCAAGAGTCAAAATCTGTCTTTCACTAGTAAAGGGAGTGAGGACTATTTTTCCAGTGCAGGGCCTAAACAGAAAAGAAAGAAGGCTCACTTCCACCTTTGATCTACAGCAGCTTCTAATGCCTTTCTTAAACAATCCCTTTACCAACCATTTTCACCTTACTGAACTCTTATGGATGCCTACTAGGTAGGTAACTGGTTAAATCTTCCAAATACATTTCCAAAATGAAATTGTGTCATCCTCCAAACTTATAAGATAATGAAAAAAAAACAAGTATTTTTCTAATCTTAGTAGTAGGCTAACTCCTCTCACAATGTGCCATTATGAAGCAAGTTACTCCAAGAATTAACACTGAGTAACATACCAAGAGAAATCCTGGCAGAGTAGTAGTTAAGAACTACAGCTGCTAACTAAAAGGTTGGCAGTTCACATCCACCAGGTGCTCCTTGGAAACTCTACAAGGCAGTTCTACCTAGTGCGGTAAGGTTGTTGTGAGTCATGATCTACTTGACAGCAACGGGTTTGGCTTTTTGGTTTTAATGTACCGAGGGAAAGCAGCCCTCTCCTATGCAGGTATTTTCAAGTCTTCACCACATTCAACCTAAGCAGTGGGAATGCAAAAAAAAGCAAGTAATGAATATGCCTTGGAAAAGACTAGGATTTGCTGGGCAAGCGATCTCAGCCAGCATGGCCCCAGTGACACTTCCCGGCTGCAAGACCTGGGCAAGTCACTTAACCTTTCCAAGTCTTGGTTCTGCCTTGCAAAAAACAGTTAGCAAAACCTTCTAACATATGAGGTACGCTTTCTGTGCTGGGTGCACTCATTTATGGCCTCATATCACCCTTTAAACAACCTTCAAGGCAGAGTACAGAAAGCCAAGAGAAAGCCAAGAGAAAGAGACATTGCTAATACCATGTTGAAATATCACACATTCACTCAAATCATTTAATGTTTTTCAATATCTTTGTCCTGCTGTCTGCACATTTGTTGGGTCTGTCTTGTTCATCTCTGATTAATTTTGTGTCACAAGACTTGGTACAGTATGAGATTCAGTGATTAAAATACTTTAGATTTATGGAAGGAAAAAAATTAAATATTTTACATGAATATAAAAGCACAACAGCATACATTATGTATTTTAATAGCTCTGGGATTGAAAAATAGAATAGGGTTTGCAGTATGATTTGAATAATCAGTTTTTTATGCATAAATCTACACATATTCATCTCTATGTAGATACCATTTTCTATAAATTTATACTTAGTTTTTGCTGTCATTTCTTCTGCCACAAAATGTTCTTCAGCATTTTAAGTAACAATGTAAGGGACACAACATTTCACAGGAATATGTGGCTCTTATACACACATAAGAGGCTTATATTGGTATAAAAGAGACATTGTGTAACATAATACATACATTGTGCAATGTATTGTGTAACATGTAACTGTGTAAGAGGCTTAAATATGTAACATATATAAGCCTCATATATGTTATATATATATATGTAGCCTCATACACAAGTCACATATATATATATATATATATATCACTCTAGTGACCATTTATTACATATAGTCTGTCTATCTAGTGAGAAGTGATTCCAAAGGGGTGTAGTATAACTTGAAGAGGACATACCTATTATTGTTGGCAATTTGTGCAATGAAAAATAGTCACAGGATATAACCAGCCTTCTAATATATATAATATATATAGTTACATGTAACAATAAATATAATGTATATTACATAGACAATAAATAGGCATTAGAGTCACAAAATTAGGGGAAATGCTAGTTTTATTGGTATCATATTTCCAGAAGAAAGCATATCTATGTACAATATTTTAAAAACTAAACGGTAGTGGTAATATATTTTGATGCACCCTCAGCTGTCAATTTAGATTTAAGAGAATATGCTAGGAAGTAGGTGGTAGATATTAAAAATTCAAGATTATACCTGCAAAACTACATTGAATTGTCAAGTTGGAGCCTGAAGGCAATTTTCACAAGCATTCTTTTCAATAAGCAAGTCAGGGCACAGTCGTTTACAACTTCCCCTCTTTTCTCACTTGCAATTTACTAGAAGACAAAGGAACACCGTGAGCTAGGGTGCTGCAGCAGCAGCATGGCCCTGGAACATGGAGCACATGCTTCTTTCTTTGTCCCTCAATTAGCAGTTTAAGTTTTCTTCTAAAACAGGATTGACTTAAGTACAAGTCATATGTTTCTGATTGTGCTTACTAAGCTGTCAAAGATGTTTGGGGTTTGGATTTAGCTAAGAAAAATAATGGAAAAAAGTATGTTCACATGCACACATATATACATATACACATAATGCATACAGACACATATATGTGTCTGTATATCCCATTTCCATGAAGTAGTTCCCACTCATAGCAACCATATAGGTCAGAGAGTAATTGCCCCACAGGGTTTTGAAAGCTGTAAATCTTTATGAAGCAGGCTGTCACATCTTTCTCCTGAAAAGTGTATGTGTGGGTGTGGGTGCATGTATGTAAAATGTGTGTATTTGTGTTTCTTAAAATGGAGAAGAAAAGAAATGCAGAAATAGCAACTTGTGGGAGAAGGCTGGTCGCATCCTGTGGCTATTTTTCATTGCACAAATTGGCAACAAAATAGGTGTGTCATCTCCAAATTACACAATGTCCTGTTTGAATCACTTTTCACAAGCCTTTGTGCAACTGTTAGAAAAGGACAGGCGTTCTAATTGGCCACCAAGACATCTACATGGACGGAGGAATTACTCCTTTATTTTCACAATAGGAGACTGGGATAAGTTTTTGTTGTTACCCTCTCACCTTGAACTGAGTTTTCCACTTCCTTTTGGTTGCTTGGTTGTGATCTCCCTCCTCAGAATAATAAATTGTAAGATAATTTGGAAACAAGATGATACTTTGTTAATAAGTTTTTTGTACTAGAATAAGAAGCCAAAGGAGAAAATAAAAGAAGCTGTAGACCTAGGATATTGAGAATACCCTACAAGTAAACTAAACTTTTGGATGAAAGTATGAAGAAATGCTGATAGCTACATAATTTTTAGGTCTCAGTTGATATACAGAATTGCACAGAATCTACATGGCCACAGGCATACAATAGACTAACTAGACAGTGTCCCTGGCTTAGGACGTCTCTTAAAAACCAGGTTGTCCTGTAATTAATTCCTGTTTTGATTTCTCATAGCCCTCATCACATTTTTCCCTTACATGGAAAGGAAACATGCCTCACATTAAGACTGCATGAATTTAGACAGCGATAGCTTATGAAAGTCATAGAATCGTGTACATATTCTTAAATGTTTTAAGTGTTACTTCAGGAATTCTGTTCAACTCAACACGTGAATATGTGAACACAAATTATTCCTACTATGAAATACAAAGGTTTTCATCTCCCTGGGAATTTGTGTTAGGAAGTAGAAGTCTGTTCCATAGTGGTATTTGGGTTTTGAGTCAGCTCTTGGAGGCAATGGTCCTCAGGTGGCGGTACTACCTTTAGGTCTTCATCTGAAGATCCAAGCACAGTACACAGAACAAGCTACAAGCACTTGCTTACCCTGCAGCCCTGGCATCCATGGAAGATGGAGTACTATCATTAAAAACACACTCTCCCTGCCAACCCAGAAATGTTGGTTATTGTATCTAAAGCAAAAAAGAACTGGTATACTTAGTAAAAGGTGAGGGAGAGTCAGAGCTGAGATGGTAGATAACTCTGATTACTTGCAAGCCAGGGCATCACACTGAACTGCACTACTTGCATCAGAACCATGTGATCAATTGAACCTGGGACTCTTTACCAAAAAAGCTAAGGAATTACGGCACCGACAGTAGAAGAGAAGCTTTGTACTGGAATAACCTTAACACAAGTAATAGCTATTGTAAGAAACTGATGATACTTTGTTAATAAGTTTTAATAAGATGATACTTTGTTAATAAGTTTTTTGTACTAGAATAAGAAGCCAAAGGAGAAAATAAAAAAAGCTGAAGACCTAGGATATTGAGAATACCCTACAAGTAAACTAAACTTTTGGATGAAAGTATGAAGAAATGCTGATAGCTACATAATTTTCAGGTCTCAGTTGATATATAGAATTGCACAGAATCTACATGGCCTCAGGCATACAATAGACTAGCTAGCCAGGAAAAGTAGGTAGAAACTACAAGAGATGTGACCCTTGAGAAAAGGGAATTGCAGGGCAAAAGATTCACATCAATACGGGTTTGCCCATGAGGATACTCCCCATTGGTGATGGGAACTGGCTAGAATCTCTGCATACAGCTTAAATTGGCTTGAAGGGCAAGAAGACAATGTATGGGCAATCAGAATGGTTACAAGTTGAGGTAGAATATTCCCAAAGAGCTAAAGAAGGGGAGCCCAAAAGTCTGCATATAAACTACTCTAAAATCCTTGAGTGATGCCCTGATTATTTCTAGGGGAGACTCCAAGGAAAACCTAATGAGATTTAGAAGTTTAGGCTGTTGTTTATTTCAAGGAAGCTAGATGTTGAATCCCAAGTCAGAGGTACCTCATCTCAGGTCCTGTACTATAGAATCTTCATGAGGCTAGGAGAAAAATAAACTCACCATAATGAACCATAAAATCAAATCTTCATAAATTCAAAGTGATAAGCCAGTAATTTAACTGCCTGCTAGAAGAAAACCAGCATTCTTCATAGAAAGATAACAAAACTGAAGTCTCTACAATGTATCACTACAGTGTCCAAGGTGTAATAAAGAAAATTACTAGATATGTGAAGAAACAGGAAAATGTGAACCGAAGTCAAGAGAAGCAGTCAACAAAATATATCCCAAGCTAATGCAAACATTAAAATTGGCAAGGAATGTAAACCAGGTATTATAAATACGATAACAAAGGAAAAATGATGATTATCAGTGAATAAAAGGTGACTCTCAACAAAGATACATGCACTTTTATTTTTAAGTGGAAATTCTGGAACTGAAAAGTACATTTTCCAAAGGGAAAATGCTATATAATAGGATTAGTGGTAGTTTGGAGACAGTATTAAAAAGCATCAGTGAATTTGAAAATGGAAATTATTCAATCTGAAAAGCAAGGCAAAAACAACAACAACACAATGATTGAAACAACAAAAAAGGGCAGGGCCTCAGTAACCTGTGGGACAACACTATGTAGCCCATCCTCCACATAATGTATATCCAGAGGTAGAAGAGAAACAGATGGAGAAGAAAAGTTCTGAAAGAAACAACAGCCAAAGCTTCCCAAGTTAAGTGAAAAACATCAGCTACAGATGTAATAATTCAGAAAACCTAAGCAGGATAAACAGAATCTTATTTATTATAATCAAATTGCTAAAAGCCAAAAAATAAAGGGAAAACATTGAAAGCAGCCAAAGAAAAAGAGATATAACCTAAAAAAAGAGCAAAGATAGAAATGTCACCTGTCTTCTCCTCAGGAAACAAAAGGTTAGAAAACAAAGAAACAGCACTTTTAAAGTGTTGAAAGAAAACTGTCAACTCTGAATTCTATATCCAGAATTCTCTATCTATGCCCTTGAAAAGCTCTGGGGGGGGGGGGGGGGGGGAATTTTCAGGTAAATGAATGTTGAGAGAATTCCTGAACTGCAGAGCTGCACTACAAGAGGTAATAAAAAATCCTCTGAGTTGAAAGAGTAATCATATCAAATGGAAACCTGGAGCTATAGAAAGGAATGATGAGCATCAGAAATGTTAATATGTGAGGAAATATAAAAGACTATCATTTTTCCTTCCCTTTATTAGACAACTGGTTGTTTAATGCAAAAATTGTATTAGGCTATGAGTCGGATCCGACTCGACGGCACTTGGCTTTGGCATGTCAATATAAGGGGCTTAAAATATCCATAGCTACAATACACATAACAGTAGCACAAAGAATGAGGATAGTCAATAGAACTAAATATGATATGAACATCCATGCTAAAAAACTGATAATTTAAAAAAAGTGTACAAGCAGTCCTCGGGTTATCAACGATATATGTTCCTAATTGCCTCCGAGTAGAATTTGTAAATTGGAAATAGGTGCACGCAGCTCTTATTTAGCCTTACATTACCACAAGAATCAGTGCAAAGCCTTTTCAACGATTTAAAAGTGGCATGTGTAGCAAGCAAAGGTGATTGTGAAGAACTGGTTGTGTGCAGGGGTGGCTCACTCATTTGTAAGTGAGGGCAAATTTACATAATACTAAAGGGCACAGTTCTACTCTGACCTCTAGGGTCACTGTGAGTCGGACACGACTCAATGGCAGTGGGTTGGTTGGTTGGTAAGTCAGACACTCATAACCCAGAGACTGCCTATATCCTCACCTTTAGAAAGCGGGAGGGCAAACCACGGACATAGTAAACTTGTATTGGAACATACCCATGCCACTCACGTGCACGCAGTCTGGCTGCTTTCACACCACAAGCCCACTGTCACGGAGCCTGGTTCAACTCCCACTACAAAGGCAGAGTTAAAGAGCTGCAGTAGAGAGCATATGGTCTATGTCTTAGTCAACTAGTATCGCTTTAACAGAAATACCACAAGTGGATGGCTTTAAAAAGATAAATTTTATTTTGTCACAGCCCAGTAAGCTGAACCTTCAAATTCAGGGTCTCAGCCCCACGGGAAGGTTTTCTCTGCTGCCTGTGGAGGAAGGTCCTTGTTATAAATCTTCCCCTGGACTGGAAGCTTCTGAGGCACAGGGATCCCGGTCCTTTCTAAAAGAGGTGCTCAGCTCAGCTCTTGGCACTGCTTCTTGGTGGTATGAAGTTCCTAAATCTCTCTGCTAGCTTCTTTACTTTATATATCGAGACTGCCTCAAAGAATACAACACTCTTACACAGAGTTCTGCCCCACCAACACAACTACTGCCCATCCACCCTCATTAACACCATAAAGGCAGGATTTACAGCATAAAGGAATACCTCACAATACCTGGAATCCTGGCCGAGCCAGACAGCTACACAGATTTTCTGGAGAATACAATTCAATCCATGACAATCTACAAAACTATTTACTATCTGGTCTTTTACAGAAAAAGTTGGTCAACCTCTGTCTTACAGATGTATTTCGTATCCAGGAGTTACAGTAATGACTATGTTTTCCTCCCAAATCACTTTCATTTTGACTTTCATTTCAAGACAAAGGTAAAAGGCAAAAAAAAAAAAAAAACCTGACATGAGTTTCAGTCATCATGGGCTCCAGCTCATACTTGTGGAGTCCAGTCTGGTTTACCCTCCTCGACTTAACATCTGTCTTCTCCTCTTGGTTGTCTGCCCTGTGGACTTCCACCTCCTGCATCAAATGCTGATGCATACATTTCAACTGGAGGACATTATGCTGAGTGAAAGTTGTCAGTGACAAAAGAACAAATATTGTATCAGACCCCTACGATAAGAACTGAAAAACAGACTCATGTACAGCAGAAAAGATTCTGTGATGACTGCAAGGGTGGGGAGGGAGGGAGGGTGGGCGAGCGGGGAGGGTTTAGATAGTTGATAGAAATTTGGTTGGGTGAAATCAGCGACAGCACACATTAGAAAGATCAAATTTAACTGGACTGACTTCAACGTAACATGATTACTCCTCCCATCTTAACCTAATATTGCAAGGACAGAGTAGCTAGGGCGGGGGGGGGGGGGGACCATGCTCTCAGGGGAAATTGAGGCCAATTGGCACAACTAGCATTTTGCTGAGAGAGTCTTCTGCACCCGACGTTGGTTAGTGACGTCTGGGGTCTTAAAAGCTGCCATCTGAGGTACACTAAGTGGTCCCAAATCAGCAGGAAAGAATGAACACCAATGACCAAAACAACATGGGGAAAGAGAATCCAGAAGACAGAGAGACCCATGTGAGTGGGTGACCTGTGACCAGAAGAACCAGATGGTGCCCAGCCACCACTAGGCTACAGCCGTGATGGGGCTCACAAAGTTGAGTCACACTGGCAACACAAGAATAAAAAGTCGTGTATCCTGAGATCTCCACTAAAAGACCACAATTGATAGTCTAGGGGCCTCGGAGTTCCCCTGGGAGTGTAGCCCCTGGCCCTGATGCTGCCCCTGTCCATAAATCATAATGGAGGTCAACTCTTCAGACAGGAATGGATTGGACTTGGTGACACACAGTGACCATTATCATGTGTGCACTTTATGGTTCTATGCATCTAAAGGATGTCGTCCTCCTGACCTCTTACTGGAAGCGAGAGAGAGGGTGGAGATGAGGGGATAGGAGATTATTAGGAGGGTACGACATGTATAGAACAGGGAGAAAGTATGTGCTGTCACCGGGCAAGGAGAGTAGTAGAGGCTGCCCATAGGTGGGCATGCAAATTTATGTGGGAATGTACATTTTCACTCAATCATAATTTAAAAAAATGCTGATGTATACAGACAGTAGTCTTATAGAAACTGTTAAATCAGTTTCCACAGCTGTATACAAGAATTTAATCAACAATTGCATAATTTGAGGAATTAAATCAAATCTTTTTAATAAACACTTGATTTTTTGGTTTAAATCATGTGTTTTAAGTAATGGAAACCATGCTGAAATCAACAGAAAAGAAATGTCAGGTAATATGAATTGTGATATATTATATGGTACATGTATGAGATACATCCCAAGTGGATGCTTGTGGCAGGGATGAGGCTCATTTCTTCAGATTCACATAGTTACACAGATCCACACCAGGTGGCAGCACATGCTGAATGTGGGGAAGCAATTTCTTAAGAAACTGGAGAAGCAGAAAATATAGGTGGGACTTGTATATCCCACTTGTAATTATAAGCAAATCTAATATATACATGTGTGCATACACGTGTACATGTACATACACACACATTTGCTGAGTGGTTCTACTTCTCTAATTTAATCCCGACTGATACAAATACAGAACACTAAAAATCCCTAGTTGGTTTTTTGAAAAGATGAATAAAATTTATAAGCTCTATAGCAAGACTGATTAAAAAAAGAGAAAATATTAGCATTAGGAATAAAGTAGAATTACCACTACAAATCCTATAGAAATTAAAAGAATGATAAGAGAATATTATAAACAACTTGATGGTAATACAGCCTGCTATTCAGAAAAAAATGATGCACTTCACTGTTTTAGGCAGTATTATTCAGAATGGCCTAAAACTAAAAATAACTCACACATCCAGAATCCAGAAAATGAACTAGGTGATTATACTAGAGTAGTACTAGAATGCTACTCCATGACTAAACATAAATAAATAAGAATGAACTACTGGTATATGCAACTCCATGAATGAATCTCAAAAAACCTTACCCTGGGAGAATGAAGCCAGACACACAAGAAACATTCATGCTGTATAATTTTATTTTTATGAAGCACAGTAACAGGCAAAATTAATCCATAGTGACAGAAGTAAGAACAGCAATTGCCTGTGGGGAATAGGAAACTGAATGTAAGTAGGCATGAGGGAACTTTCTGGGGTGGATGCCTGTGTTCTTTATTTTGCCTGGGGTGCTGGCTCTAGGATGTACACATTTATCAAAATGCATCCAATTGCACACTTAAGATCTTGCATTATATGTAACGTTGCCCTCACCAAAAAAATCAAGCTAAGTTCATTTTTAAAATATATGCCTTCTCTATGGATTTAAGAATAATGATGAGAGAACATTATTCTCCTTTGTGAATTTCCATTTTATTAAAACTCCTTGCCAATCATCTTCAGGGGAAGAACTTGTTCTACAATAAGCTAATACACACCCTGAAGATTTCAAATACTACTACCTTGAATGTTTCCAATATTACATGTTTTACAGGGGGCTGACAAGGACTGCTAAGGGATCCATCAGTTAGGAGTTATTACAAAAGTATACAGAGAACTGAAGTTTCATTTTTATTCTGGAAATTATAATCCCAGAGTTAGGTACAACCTATTGATACAGTGTTTTTCTCTGTTGCTGACTGCACTTAGGTGTTCCCACTTTTGGAGTGGACAAGTTAATTGTGTATTTATAGTGCTTGGACCAAAGTCAGAGAGAAGTTTAAGTAACAGCCTTTGCTCTAAAAATTGCACATGTGCAGAAAATCAGAAGCACCAGGAAATAATTCATCCTCAAGACACTATAAAGAAGGTGGCTGTGATTTCATTTCTACTCCCTGTCTGTAGACTAAGTACTTTGGGTGAAGATGTGTAAAGGAGGGAAATATAAGGTATTTCTCCTTCGTATTTCTAATACCGCATGAAGTCAACAAATCAAAGGGTCAGAGAATGTTTACCTCTTGCAAAAATCACAGTGAACAAATGATAGTATAAGGAATTAATCTCCACTTTACATCTATTCTTCCCACTAGAACTCAGAAACTAATAGTTACCACTGCAACAGAGGTTGACTCTGAGTAGGGAAAATGGTCAATGCAGTCAGCTAATTAACTAAAAAGTTGGAGGTCCAACTCCACTCAGAAGAAAAGTCTGACAATATAGTTTTGGAAAATCAGCTGCTGGAAACATTATGGAACACAGTTTATTCTGACACACATGGGTTACCATGAATTGGAAATGACTCAACAACAGAGCTGCAGACCACAGCATCATCACCAATGATTTCCACAACCATGTGACATAAAGTCACCACGTGAGCTTAGCAGTATTCACAGTTAAGTACAAGTTCTGTGGGTCCTGTGGAAGCCAGACAGAACTTGTAGAGAAGAAATAAGGTTTATATATTCTAAGAAAAGTAACAAGGGTGTTTGCTACCTCCTAGATGCTTTCTTATGAGGCCCTTTGGACATTGTTCATGGAGTGAAAGGAACACAGCTTTGAAGTGGTAACATTTTTCTTTTTTTTTTTAACGTTGTCTCTATACAAGTATACTCCACCTGAAGACATAAATTTCTGAGGAAATGAAAGATGAGAAAGGGGATAAAAATTAGGTATTTATCAAATATGTGTTGCTATGCTTCGGTAGCAACAGGTGTTACTTTGGTTTGGTTTGGTTTTACATATGAGAAGACTGAATCCCCAGGCAGTTCCTTCAGGTGCTCCTCCTGTTTGGCTTGACTCAGCAGTATGGAACCAGAAAAGAAGACACAGCTACACTCATCAGTGCTTGTAGTTTGGCCGGCTGACATAAAGAAGATCCTCAGGCAGACACACTCCATTGAAAACAACTAAAATCAAAGAGCTACAAAACTACAAAGCTACAAAAACTGCAAAACTATGAACTATGTATCCTGTTTCCATTTATTCACTCAGTGATATGAATACTTGAATTCAACACTCAGTACTTAAATTTTCCAAAGCCTACCTACCCTTCGGATGTACTTCAGATTCTTCCTACAAACCTTGCCAAGACTAGTGTAGCTCAAACAGATTCCTTGAACTTCTGTGATTCCTGTGCTCTTCTATAAAACTTGAATTCATCCTGCAAAACCTAGAAATTGCTCTGGTGTTTGCTTTGACTCTCCTCTAACTGAGGTGTACACGTGTGTGCACATACACATGCAACTAACTTCTGCAAGGTCAGTGCCCACGTCTCAGCCCTTTTTTTTTTTTAATTCTCTATAAAAGTAGAACATCAACTGACACAAGAGATACAGAATAAATTTTTGTGAGTTAAAGATAGTGTTCATGCAGGTTCTTGGGAGGGTCTGAGACAAACTCCAAGAGAATAAAAGAACTGATCAGCTCTTGTATTTCTGGGTGAGGCAGAAAAATTGGGAAGACCTAGGCAGTAACATTATTCTCAAATGGGTACATTATACTTTCACAGAAAAAGGAAACGCTGTCTTTTTAAATGATCACTTTCCTCATCGTTCATTCTTTCACCTCCCTCATTCAGAGGAAAGATAGAGTCTTACACTGCTCATGCTTACTGTTTGGGAATCATCTCAGGTTTTATACATAAAACCCAACAGTCCCAAATCCATTCTATCCCCAAACAAACACAAACAGTGACAAACAATCCCTCTTGCCACTGTCAGTCTACACTCAGTTCTTTGGTCTACTTCAGACCACATCTAATTGAAAGAAAATCTAAGGGACCGCCCACCTCACTGGGATCCTGTGTGTCTGTCATGTTGAACTATGTTTGAGTTTTATTAAATTATGAAAAATACTAAAGGGCAATGAGATTATGTTAATGGTGGTGGAGTGAAACCGCAAAAACCGTAAAAAGGGTTGCACAATTTGAAGAATGTAATCAATGCTACTGAACTGTACGTGTAGAAACCGTACAGGTTGAGATGGCATACATTTGGTTCAGCACAGTAAAAAATTTTTTTGATAAACAAGGACTCTGTGACAAAAACTTGATCTACATGATTTCCAGTTGCCCTTTTAAAGAGCTCCTCCAGCTTGCTGGTTACTCATAGAGCTTGAAGAAAATAAGTGACATGACTTTTCACAAATGGGAATAATGCTTTAAATTTTCAACTACACTATTCATACAAAGGACTTAATCCTAACCCATGAAAGATGTACATGCCTAAACTTTTAAAGAAAATAATTGGTGGTGGTTGTTAGTTGCTGTCAAGTTGGATCCAACTTATGGTGACCTCATATACAGTAAGAGAACATGCTGCCCAGTCCATGCTATCCTCATCATCAATGGTACGTCTGTGCCCATTGTTGCATCTGTTGTGTCAATCCCTCTCCCTGGAGATTGCTCAGGTTTCCCTTGATCCTCCACTTTATCAAACATGGTGCCCCTTTCTAGTGATTAGTCTTTCCTGATGACATGTCCAAAACAAACAAGACATAGTGTCTCCATCCATACTGCTAAAACATTTCAGTTGTGTTTCCTGTTAATACTAGTTTGCTTGTTCTTCTTCCAGTCCATGGTATATTTAATGTTCTTTGCCAACACTACAAACTGAGTGCATCAATTCTGCCTTTGTATTCCTTTTTCATTGTTCAATTTTCATGTTCATAAAAAGACCATGTTTGGGGTCAGGCACCTTAGCCCTTAAAATGATATACATATATTTTTTAAAATCTTAAAGGAGTCTTATGTAGATATACTCAATGCAATATATCATCTGATTTTGACTGTTGCTTTCACAGGCATTGTTAATCCAAACAGAATAAAGTTCTCAATAACTGTAGTTTCTTTACCATTTCTTTATCATAATCTTACTTACTGATCCAGTTGTGAAAATTTTCATTTGCTTCATGTTCAGCAATAATTCATACTGAAGGCTGTAGTCTTTGACTTTCAATAATAAGTGCTTCAAGTAGTCTTCACTTTCAGTAGGCAAGGTTGTGTCATAATGCTGTTAATGGATCTTCCTCCAATTCTGATGCATTGTTCTTCTTCATATAGTCTGGCTTCTTGGATTATTTGTTCAGCATACAGACTGAATAAGTAATGTAAAAGAAAACAACAGATGGTGCTGTTCATCGTTTCTAATTTTGAACCATGCAACATTCCTTGTTTCACTGAGTGACTGCTCCTTGATCCATGTAGAAGTTCCAGATGATCCCGATTAAGTGTTCTGGAATTCCCATTCTTCATAACTGTCATGGATTAAATGGTTTTCCCACAGAGTATGTTTCAACTTGGCTAGGCCATGATTCCCAAGACTGTGTGACTGTCCAATATGTTTTAAATCCTTCCTCTGTGATGCTGGTAATGCAGGACTGGAGGTACTTATACTCATTAGGCAGGACTCAATCTTCAAGATCAGGTTGTGTCTTAAATCACTCTTTTAAAAGAAATGAGCACAGAGACAAAAGGACCTCATATCACCAATAGAAAGGAGCCTTTGGATCCAGGATCCATGTGCTGAGAACTCCTCAACCTATGAATACTGATGACAAGAATATTCCCCCAGAGTCAAAAGAGAGAGAAAGCATTTACCTGGTGCTAGCACCCTGAATATGGAGTTCTAGCTGCCAAGATTGAGAAAGGACAAATTTGTTAAAGCCATCCACTTGTGGTATTTTACAGCAGCATTAGATAACTTAAGATAATAATGTTATCTGTAAATGGTTACAAGATCTTAATCTGGCTAAATATAAAATAGAACAGGGCTATCACTTAAGGACTTGGTAGATCTTTAAACTCACTATTAGCCAAGTGCCATATTTTTTTCAAAATTTTACAAAGACAATTTGAAACATATGCAATTCTAGAAGAAATAGTATAACGAATTCCCACTACTTATCACTTAACTTCAACAATTATCTATATCTGTCTATATCACTCCACCCCTTATCCACCTCTTCTTTTTCACAGCTTTACTGAGGAACAATTTATATACCACCATATTTACTCACTGCATGTGTGTGTGTGTGTGTGTGTGTGTGTATAAAGCTACGATTTTAATAAATCTACAGCGTGGTGCAGCCAGCACATAGCAGAGGTTTAGGGCATTTCTAACACCACAGTATGTTACCCCGTGCCCATCAACAGCCATCTCCTACTCCCATCTCTGGCTCTAGAAAATCAATGACTTGCTTTCTATCTCTGCAGGTCTGCCTTTTTGGACATTCTTTTATGTTTGGCCTTTTTCACCTAACATAATGTTTTAAAGGGTCCTCTTTGTTACATCATGAATCCATTCCATATTATTGCTAAAATTTTTTCCATCATATGCATATACTCCCTTTTATCTGTCCATTCAACAATAGTGGAACATTTGGATTGTTTCCAATATTCTGGTTATCATGTATAATCTTGCTATGAACACATGTAAACAAGTCTTTGTGGGGATAATATGTGCTCATTTCTCTGAAACAGACACGTAGCAGTCAAACTTCTGAGTCAAATGATGAATTATGTTTCTTTTTCAAGCAACTGACAGGCCATTTCCCAAAGTGACTATACCATTCTACCTTCCCAATAACAGCATGAACTTAAAGTTTCTTCACATCTTTGCCAATACAACCATTCTAGTGGATGTATTAAGACATCTCATTCTGTCAGGGGAGGCTTCCCTGTTGGTATCAGGCTGAACAGTGGAGCTTCTAGGCTAAGACACACTAGGAAGAAAGGCCTGGTGATCTACTTCACAAAAATCAGCCAGTGAAAACTCTACAGATCACAAGGGTCCAAACCCATTGTGCACAGGGTCGCCATGAGTTGGGGGATGATTCAAGAGCAAATAACAATGCCAGATAATGTTGAGTATTTTCATCTTTTAATTACTAAGCATTTATCTGTTCAAATCATTTATCTGTTCAAATCATTTGCTTGTGAGTGTGTTAAAAACTTTTATTTCCTGGTGATCCAGGGAAACATAAACCTCCTGATGATACAGGATTTCCAGGGGCAATTCACCTGCAAGTACTTGGCTCTTTAAATGTTTATTGGCTTAAATAACATTATGAAGGTAAGAATTCTGGGGAGAGACTGTTACATAATTTGATACATTCTAGGGAAGATGTGGTGATTTAAATCTCCCTTTTTGACTTTTTTGCTGAATTGTTAAGCTTGAAGTTTGTATTTAAAATCCCTCTTCTCTCTCTAGCTTGCTCTCTCTTTTCTTAGATTTCCGTGTATGTTAAATACATACGTTTAACAAAATACATGCCATTTCAACATTCTTTGCATGAACCATTCAGTGACATTAATTTGCTCATCGTACTGAGTAACCATCACCATTATCCATTCCGAAATTTTTCTATCACCTTTAATAAGAGCACAATGTCATTTACACTCAAGATTGCTATAGTTACCAGATGTGGCATTGTTCTGTATTCTGCTCAGAATGTAGTCAGAGTGCTCCACGAGTGAAACTCCTGATTTTCTCGGCTTACCAAGTGCAGTTAGGACTACCCTGCTGACAAAGCTAGGGCAAGAGATGACAGCAACTGCAGATAAAACGCTGGGCAAGTTCCCACTGCTCTGACCAAGTTCAAGCATTTTTCACGTATGATCACTCTCAATTTGCTATATGCCTTTGGTCAATTTCCAAAGCTCTGAAATGGCTATCTTTGACAGTTGTGTCCAGTTTTATCATGGCTTTTTATGGAGAGGAAGTGCTAAGCTACTTGTTCCATCACAATGGAAGTCCTACCATCTAAGCTATATTATTTTTGCTTAAAGAACTATGAAGGCTACAAATTCTAACAGTATAATTACTTCACAGTAACTACTTTGGGAAATAATAATTTTCAACTGTCTTTCCTCTTCTGGATTCTACAGTCCTTACCATCTGAACATAGATGTTTTTAAAAAATTTTCTTCCTAATCAAATAGTAAGTCTCTTTCAGCACAGTAAATTCTGGAAGAGAGAGCTGGTGAATTCGTATGATTACAACATTTTTAGAATAAGGTCAGTGGTATTAAAGGATTCTTGATTTCTGTCTGTCTTTCATATACTTGGAAACCCTGGTGGCACAGTGGTTAAGTGCTACCCTTCACTCCTCGAATACTCTGGAGGTCAGTTCTACCCCGGCCTCTCGGGTCGCCATGAGTTGGATCCAACTCGACGGCACTTGGCTCGGCTTGCTAACCAAAAGGTTAGCAGTTTGAATCTGCCAGGTACTCCTTGGAAACTCTATGGAGTTCTACTCTGTCCCTATACGATCTCTATGAGTCAGAATCAACTTGACAGTGACGGGTTTCAGATTTTTGGGTTCCTTTCATATCCGACTCGACGGCACTTGGCTGGGTTGGCTTCATATACTCTACAGGAGTTGTTATTTCGGTAAGAATTAAAATTAATTACACAGAGCTCATCCAAGAAAAAGTAGGAATGACAATGCAAATTTTAACACACAGCATAGACAGACTTCAAAATCTGTCAAACTACAATCAACAGAAGAAAAAATAGATAAATGGGAACTATTAAGAATCAAACACTTTTGCTCATCCAAAGACTTTATCACAAGAGTTAAAAGGCCACCTACAGAACGGGAAAAAATATTTGGCAACTATATGTCAGATCGATGGCTGATCTCCATAATCTAAAAGGTACTACAAAAGATCAATAAGAAGAAGATAAATCATCCAATTAAGCGATGGGCAAAGGAGATGGACAGACATTTCTCTAAAGAGGAGATCCCGACAGCCAAAAAACACATGCAGACATGTTCACGATCTTTAGTTATTAAAAAAATTCAAATCAAAACGACAATGAGATACCATCTCACCGCAACAAGGTTGGCCATGATCCAAAAAACACAAAACAACAAATGCTGGAGAGGGTGTGGAGAAAATGGAACTCTCCTACACTGTTGGTGGGGTTGCAAAATGGTCCAGCCTCTTTGGAAAGCAATCTGGTGCTTCCTTAAAAAAATGGAGATAAATATACCAGTAATTCCACTACTTGGAATATATCCCACAGAATCAAGGCCATTCACACCAAGGGATACATGCACAAGAATGTTTACTGCAGCACGGTCCATGATAGCAAAAAGATGGAATCAACCTAGATGCCCAACAACAGAGGAGTGGATAGGTAAACCATGGTATATATACTCAATGGAGCACTATGCAACGATAAAGAACAATGATGATCCCAGGAAACATCTCATAACCTGGTTTCAAATGGAAGACATTATGCTGAGTGAAAGTATCAGTAACAAAAGGATAAATATTGTATGAAACCCCTACGATTATAACTCAAATACAGACGTACGCATAGAAGAAAAGACTCTTTGACAGCCACAAGGGAAGGGAGGGAGGCAGGGAGGGTAAGCAGGGACGGTTTAGATTAGCCGGTAGAAATTTGGTTAGGTGAAATCAGTGATAGCACACATTAGAAACAAGAACAATATTAAGTAGACTTCAACATAACTTGAGTACCCTTCCATATTAACCCAGTATTGCAAGGACAGAGTAGCTGGGGCAGGGGGCAGGGGACTATGCTCTTAGGTGAAATCGAGGCCATTTGGCACAACTAGCATTATGCTAAGAGGACTCTCTGCACCCCACATTGGTGAGTGGGTAAGTGACGTCTGAGGTCTTAAAAGCTGCCAAGCTGCCATCCAAGGGCACAGCAAATGGTCCCAACTCAGCAGGAATGGATGCTCACCAAGGACCAAAGTGACATGGGGTAAAGACAACCCAGAAGACAGAGATACCCATATAATCGGGTGCCTACATCAATTTGGGACCGGAAGAACCGGATGGTGCCTAGCCACCACCAGTGACAGCATCGATGGAGCTCACAAAGTTGAGTCTCACTGGCAACACAAGAATAAAAAGGGGTGCACTCTGAGATCTCCACTAAAAGACCGCAAATGATGGTCCAGTTGCTTCGGAGTTCCCTTGGGAGTATGGCCCTGGCCCTGATGCTGCCCTTGCCCATAAATCATAATGAAGGTCAACTCTTCAGACAGGAATGGATTGGACTTGGTGACCCAGAGTGACCATATACTGGATGTACTTTTGGGTTCTATGCATCTGTAGGATATCATCCTACTGATCTTTGACTGGAGGAAGGGGAGTGGGTAGATAGGAGGGGAAAGGAGACTGTTGGGAGAATGAGTCATGTGGGGAGCAGAGAGGAATAGAGTGCTGTCACCGGGTAGGGGGAGCAGTGGAAGCTGCATATACGTGGGCATGCATATTTATATGGAAATGTACACTTTCACTCAGTCATAATAAAAAAAATTAATTACACAGGGTGAAAAAGAATGACCAAAAAAAAAGAAAGAACAAAGTAGAAGGACCATAGGTAGTAATATGTTGCAAAGAAAAAAGCAAAAAAAAAAAATAATTAATGAAAAGAATAATCCTTCATCACTAAAAGCCTGCAGCCAAGGATATTAAGAACAGGAAATTCAGAAAAGCTAAATGAGCCAGATAGCCATCCCCTCAATAAGAAACCAAGTACTTTTAATATTTGTTGCTTATTTAGTGCTGGCAAATTCCAGAAATTGACTTCCAGATCCACCTAGTTACATATGATCATAGCAAATTTTTACATTGTGTGTTACTTTTTACATACCAGATGTCCACCTCCAAATTCCTTGAAACATAACCACGCCAAAAAAAAGTACCAGTTCAAATAGAACTGGCTCTGGCTACCCCACTACACAAACTTTAATGGACGGAAACTGTTATGTTCCCCACCCCAGCTCTTTGCCTAACATGGCCAAGACCATAAAACAAGTATGCAGGAAGCTGCCAAGCACCACTAGATGAAACCTCTTCCCCTCCAAAGTACTTCATCCTATCCTTTCTACCTCCCAAATAATGTTGCAGTTTTGCTTGTACCACACTATAAATAGTACGACCATAGATTTCAATAGCTTGTAAAGAATGCAGTGAAACCATCTAACCATTCTTCCACCATTATACAGAACAGAGGTTAAGACAGGAGAATATTTGTTGCATTAATGTTAAGGGGCTGAGCTGAAATACAGACTGCAAGTTGGTGTAACTTGACCTTCTTGAAACTGCTCCTGTGGGTATCAAGGCTGCCCAGATGGTATTCTGATGGTTCCAGCAGAAACTCTCAACAGCCCGTTTCTGTTTGGTTCAAGTTGCACCACTGACAAGCTGCTAGCTGGCCATTAGACTGCTGCTGCTCTTACAATCCTCAGAGAGGATCTGTGGGATGAGCCATATGAGAATGAATCTCTTAAGATTATGACAGAGAAGAAAGTGAGAATAAAAGAGAAGGCCAAGCTAAATACCAGGGAGAGATGTGTTTTCAACACCATAAATATTTCCTTCCAATTATAACTTACTTCACAGTTCTAAAACTTGGAAAATACTGCAAGAAAACCCCAACATGATTATACTTCCTTTGCCTGACTGGGTAAAGTCATCCAGCTGACAAGGGCCCACTTAACTCCCAGCTTCACTGCCAACCTTAGGAGAAGTTGCTAGCATAGTCTGGCTCTATGATGGCACTATTCAACTCCTAAGGCTTTTCCTACAACTTCTGGACTTTCTTAGCCATTGTAATTTTTTTTTCTAGTCTCCTCAAATTCCTGAAGGGCCATCAAAGGTCAATTGATGTTGGAGGCATCTCACATCCTCTCTCTACTTTCCTTTTATAAAGCCCGAGTCTCACATGCAAGACCACAACACTTTCTGAAGAATGCTGCGTGACCTAGCTGGGATAAAAATCCTTTGGTAGACACTATATTTTTAAGTTGTTCCAGAAACACGAACATCATACCTTGAATACTCAATCTCAGTGGTTTCTGAGACATAATCACTCACAGATAAAAACAAAAACACTGCAAATAAAGGCTAACAGTTACTTTCCTGCCAGTGTGGAGATCTTCCCACTAGTTACAAGGCTCCTGGGGCTAGAGTGCAGAAGGTACTCAGTGTTTTACCTATCAATTAATGCCTGAAGTGATACAGACCACCTTGAAAGGAGGCAGAGCAAAGCGTCTCTCTCCTCTGTCCACCCCGTCACCTAAAGGCAAAAGGTTTGCATCAACCAGAAAAGTGGACAGTACTTGTCTACAGAACAGGCAATGTTGTGTGAAGTAGGCACAGCACTGCTCCTTGCTATACCCCCTTCTTTCTGTTTAGTGGAAACACCCAAGCATCAGCTAGGTAGGAATTAGGAAGGGGAGCAAGTAGCCTGCTGGAAAGTATAGTCCAGTCTTTCTACCTTCTACCTGGCCTGGACGTCATGATGCCTTGTGTGAGAAGGGAAAAAGAGGGAGGGCAGAAGATGGTCTCATGTCAGCTAGTAAAGTGACAGTCACAGATCAGGCAGCCACTACACATCCCTGTGTCAGCCGACTGCAGCTTCAAACGGTTTTGCAACTATCTGGTTACTAGTATGACTGCTGGCCAAAAAGTTAGTGGTTTAAACTTACCCAGAAACATCCTGGAAGAAAGCTCACAGTTCTACTCTGCACACATGGGGCCCTCATGAGTTGGAATCAATCCAATAGCAGCTAACAACAACAAAAACAAATAGACAATTTAAAAAAAAAGGAAGAAGAAAAGTGGGGAGGGAAGGAGGGAACAGATGTGTGCAAGAGGAGGGAAGAAAGAGAAGGAGGGAGCTAAGCAAAGTAGACACATTAACATTCGTAGTCCTGTGCCGATTCCCCAGTGTTCACTGCTCTTATCACATTAAAACGACAGCCCCAGTAAACCAGCCTCGTGCTTGGAACCAAGTGCCCACTGATAATGCGTTTGTTTGCAATCCAATGAATCCACCATCCATTTTCAATTTTCCCTTTTTGCCACTCACTGAAGAGTAACACTTATTATCATATGCATGTTATGAAAATATGCAGGAAGGGCCAGGGCATGCATAGTGATGTCCCAAATGAATTGTAATGAAATGACAATCAGTGAGCTTTCATGTGTGAAGGTCTCAGAAGGACCCAAGCTCCCCTAGGTATAAGCTGGCTTGCTATTCTTACCTCTGACAAGAACAGTTCTGCCCCCAGCCAGGCACACAGCTGGGTAGGGGTAAGTGGGGGGCTGTGGTCACCTTTACCTGTGAGTTATTTGGAAAGCCCACCTTGCAATATGGCCTTCCAAGTACCAAACTATTCTTATGAGCTAGGTACTTGGCTCCACCACAGAGGCTTTTTGAACAGCCGCAGGGCAGAAAGTCACTTGTTCTAACAAAGACCCCCTGAGCCAGGTGCTCCCATGCGTCATAGAACAGGCAAAGCACAGCCAATGGTGACAGGAGTTCCTCACGAGACAGAAGTCCTGCAGACAGGAATACAGCTATCAGCAAACACTGAGAACAAGTCAGGTTCTAATAGGGGGAAAAATCAAAAACAGAGAGATCTGGACAGGGTAAATGGCAGGAGGGAACAAATCAGAATTCTATCAAAATCACGGCAGTCTTGGGTTGGCCACCCTAAGATAGAACCCAAAAGCCCTAGTTTTAAATATCAAGAAATCAGAGTCTGGCTTTATCCTCAAGTTAAAAATATCCATTACAAGCAGAACTGGTAACAGAAGTAAGTTCGCCTGCTGTTCACTGTAACAGACTTCAGTTCTATTATTTAACAGATGTGGGACTTTGGACACTCCATAGAGCTCTTTGAGCTTCACTGCTCTCCTCTAAACGTGGAGAGTAACTGTGGCAACGGTTAAATGAGATGCTGGATATAAAGCACAGAGTCGGTGCCAAATAAATGGAAGCATCTCGGGAAGCCTCAGGATGAGTTTTCCTAACTCCGCTATGGATCTGCTGTTTTAGCTTATTTGCTCCTTTCCAGATGCCTTCCATGTAATTAACAAATACATGCTGAGGGTGAGGAAAGAACATTCTATCACTGCTTCCTGTTCTGCCTTTTCTGAGGCACACTCAGTTCCAAGGACATCAGTATAATCTGAAGACTTGACATGACTGCTGGGATACTGTTACTCATTAAATGAGGCAATGTTTATCTACCAAGGAGGTACAAAAAGTTTAGGTGCTCGGCTGTTAAACAAAAGACTAGAGGTCTACCCTGGTGTGTTTCATAAGAAAGTTCTGGTGATTCACTTCTGAAAACCATCTGGAGCACAGTTCTACTCTGAAACATGTGTAGGATGGCCATGAGTTGGAATTATTTCAATGGAAACTGGATAGTATTTACCTAAGGAAAGTTTCCTTTTATTTTATTTATTTGTTCTAAGTGTACCCAACACTTTCACTAATTAAAAACATCAAACTCCAGACAAATACAATGACATAATGGTCTGACACACTATGCCTGGCAACAATAAATTTAACAGGGGAACCTTCTATCTAAACAATAATGGCAAGGTCCAGAAGGGACCAATGGTCACAACTCCACAATATAAAAGGACACATGACTCACTCTGTCACCTGAACAATCATCAAAATTAAAACCTTAAAAGAAGACTCTATGGCACTCTGCCTGCCTCCCTGAGGTCCCTATAGCCCTGGCCTCTAAAACCAACAAGATAAACGTCCTTGGCGGTCAGTTGGGGTTAGTCTCCTGCCACTTGGGTTGGCACTGAGAACTGCTGACTGAGGCTTCTGTGTACTAAGAAGCAGGTATCTCCAGTGGAGGCCACATCTTCAGCCAACATCTATGGGACAGGCAACTCTAATAGCAACAAAGAGACAGACCTCCTTGGGTATCTGGCCAGAGTGTGACATCCTCTCCTTCCCTGATAACCATTAGTTCTGAGGCTAGTGCAAACTGCTACAAAAAAACCCCACAGTGGAATCTTGCATAATTAGCACTCTACCTGCCTCCCTAAAGCACCTCACAGCTTAGGCCCCTGAAACAAACAAGCCAGATATCCCTGGGGATCAGCTTGGATCTATCCACTCTTCCTTTCCATCAGTGCTGAGAACTGCTGACTAAGGCTGCTGTGTGCCAAAGGAGGTCTCATTAGCAGAGGATTCATCAGCCAATGTACTATAGGGGGGCTCTGACAGCAACAAGCAGACCTCCCTGGGGTTTGTCTGGTATGTGTCAACCACTCCTTTAACTGACAACGGTCAGTTGCTTGGTTAACACTAACTTCTTCCGAAGGATCCCTTCAGTGGACTCAGCAGGTGGGTCAGCTAAGTAAAAACTGCTACCCTACCCGTCACAAAGCCACCGGGAATCTGACACCAACAGGCCAGAGCTCTCTGAGGTCTTTCTGTGGAATGCCAGCACTTTTCCTCCTGTGATGGAGGAATGTCTGCCTGTGCTCCTACTGAACACACACCAGAAACATGAGCAGCCCTAGAGAGCAGAGAAGGAAGCCACGGCCCAAACCGGAGGACAGTGTCCAGCCCTGAAGAGAGCTCACTGGATGCGGGTTTTCTAACTAAAAATGTAGCTGCAGAAACAGATTAAGGAAAGGAATAATAACCAGAGAGAGAAGGCTGTGTCCCAGGCTGGACAGACTGATGAACACATGGTATCTTACCTGAGTGGGATGCCTACTGGTAGACAGACTGACGACAACATATTCTCTGTAGATGTACAGGAGAGACTGAAGGTTGAAAAATGAGATCTAAAACTTTTGAATCCTAATTAAGTTAGGAAGGGAGACGAGGCTTTGACAGAAAGGGAGAGGAAGCAGTAAGCAAAGGCTGAAAGCTGTGCACATATTTAAGAATTGTTTGTGGAAAGCTGTGTGGGTGAAAACACCAAATACTGAGGAAACTGAGGAAGTGAGTATCCTTGAAAATTCCATTGTCCAACAACAACAACAAAATCACAAGACACACGAAGAACAGAGAAATAATGGCCCATCCAAATGAACATCACCAAGGAAATAAAAGCACATAGAGAGATGACCAAATTTTTAAAAAGGGAAGAATATAATACAACATTAAACATAAATAAAACACTAAGGGCAAACATACATGAAGAGTTAAAAGAAATAAGGAACACTGTAAAAACAAAATAAGCATCTAAAAAAAGAGACACTGTAAATGGAAAGAAAGAAAACAGGCAAAAGTCAACAGAGGGACTTACCACCTGATTAAATCTGGAATAAGAAACAATCAGCAAATTAGAGGATAAGGCAGTTAAAACTACAGAAGCTGAAGAGCAATAAGAATGAAGGCTCAAGAAGCCTGGGCACCCAGTTTAACAGAATTAGGGAACAACAACAAGAGACCTAATACATGCATAACGGGAATTCCAGAAAGAGATGAGAAAGCCAAAGAGACAGAAAGAATATCTGGATATCCAGTAAGCTTATGTGCCAATTCCTAGTCAGAAACATTGAAGGCCAGAAGGCAATAGAACGATGATACATTTAAAGTGCTGAAAGAAAAACTGTCAACTAAGAATACTACATCCAGTGAAATTATTCTTCAAGAATGAGAGTGAAATTAAAACATTCCCAGATAAAATGAAGCAGAGAGATTTCATATCTGTCAGACTGGTCCCACAAAAAATAATAGGAGTTCTATAGATGGAAGAGAAAACACGTTAAAAAGTCATTCAAAGCTATACAGAAAAAGATCCCTAATCAAAGAAAATGAATGCACGGACAAACATAAGGGCTAATAATAAAGTATACATGCTCAGTAATTGTAAATGCTTTTTTCTTCAACTTTAATAATATATAAAAGATATGATAATACTACATTCACAAGGCATAAGAAATATGAAAATAAATTAGGAATAATAACACCAACAGGGAGCAAGACTTGCCTGTGTTACTGAAGTTCAGTTGGTACTAACTTAACGTAAAATGCTATAAATATAATCTTTTAAATGTAATATTAATGGTAACCACTCCTTGTAAGCTCTATGGGGCAGTTTTACTCTGTCCTATAGAATCACACTGAGTTGGAATCAACTCAACGGCAACAGGTTTGTTTTTCGTATGACCCTTTTATACATACTCCAAAGAACTGAAAGCAGAGACTCATACAGAGACTTGTACATTAATGTCACTGCAGTACTATTCACAACAGCTCAAAGGTGGACACAACCTAAATGCCTACCATCACATGAATGGATATACAAAATGCATTACACACATACAGTGGAATACAACTCAGCCAGGAGGAGAAATGACGGCTTCACAGATGCTACAATATGAATGGAGCTGGAACATGTGCTGAGCACAAGTAAACCAATCACTGAAGGGGAAATAATTATGACCTCACTGACATAAAAAGAAAATGCAAATGTACAGAAACCAGAATTTATTAGTGGTTACCAGGAACAGGAGGCAGTGGTTTAATGGTGATAGAAGACATCCACTGTTTAAGGATAGGGTTGCCCAGTCAATTATTCTAACAGTGGTCAGTAAAGCTATACCTCTATAAAAAGCGGAAAGTTGAAATAGCAAAAGTTGCACGATAGATATATCTATAACAATTTCTTTTCATTTCAAATTCTTATGAAGATTTGAGGAACCCTTGAAATTATTGTCCTGAGATAATCTTTAAACCTTAAACAAAAATTATCTCCTAAAGTCTTAAAACTGGGTAACTGCTAAGCTTAATAGGTTAAAAAAACAAACAAACAAAAAAAAAAACACAAAGAAGTCAGCCTTGAGCACTGTGCTCTTTTAAGAATTGTATGTATGGGATCAAAGTGACAATAGCAACTTGAAAGATTAGACAAGAGCCTTAAGAACCATGAATTTTTGTTAATGGTGGAACAATTGAGGGCTAGCAAGGCTGCACAACTCAAAGAATGTAATCAGTGCTTTGAAATGGTACATATAGAAATTGTTAAATTGATGTATGTTTTGCTTTCTATATTCTCAACAACAAAATATTTTTTTTTAAAAAAAGAAGAAGACTAACAGAAGCCAAATTTGACAAGCCTCTAGAAAAATTTGACTCTCTCACTTCATTCAGATTTCCTCAGAGATACTCCGTGACCATCCTAACTGCACCCTCAACCTGTTCCAGAAAAGCTTCTCTCTTAACCTTGCTTTATATTATTTTTGGTTAGCTCAGCCGCTAACTGAAAGGTTAACAAGTTCAAATGCACTAGCAGCTACTTTATCCACCAACAGCTACTTTGAAACATCATGACAAGTTTTAATCTGTCCTACAATGTGCTATAAATCAGAATGAACTTGACTGCAAGAAGTCTGGTTTTGCTTTGAACAGTCTTACTATATGCCAATTTGTCTGTTTACTCCCTGTCTCCTTAACTAGAATATAAGCTCCACCTGAAGTGAGGTCCCTGTCCGTTTTACTTCACCTTATGTCTACAGAACCTAAAAGAGTGCCTGGCACTGAAGAAATAATCACTGAGTAATCAACATGAAGACTGCATGTACCCCAATCACATTAGCAGTCTCTGCTAAGCTTTTTTTGCAACTGAAAAATGTTGAAGAAACTAGTTTTGCTCTGCAGTTCAGAGTCCCTCCAGTACATTCTTTTCTGTTGTGTGAGTTTCTTAGAGCTTCCATAGCAAAGCATCATAAAATGCATGGCTTTAAAAAAAAAAAATTATAGTCTCAGAGTTCTGGAAGTTAGAAGTCCAAATCAGGGTGCCAGCTGTGCTGACTCCTTGTGCTAGCTCTGAGAGAGAGACTGTTTCATGTCTGTCTCCTATTTTCTGGCGGTTCCTGGTGTTTCTTGGCATTCAATGGCTTGTATCTGCATCTGCTTCTATCATCACATGGCTGTCCTTCCTCTGTCTCTTCTCTTCTTTTGTAAAATACCACTAAGATGGGATTGAAGATCCCCAGGTGGCACATGTGGTGTTGCAGTCAACTGCTAATGTAAGGGTTGGTGGCTTGAATCTGCCCAGGAGCACTATCGAAGACAGTCTAGTGATCTGCTTCCATGAAGAAGACAGCTAAGAAACACCTATGGAGTAAAGTCTACTCAGTAACATAGGTGGTCACAATGAATTTGGAGATAACCCAAAGGAAATAGGTTAGTTTGTCTTTGTCAGTGTCTTAGGCTGGGTTCTGTAGAGAAGTAAAAGCAGTGAAGAATAAATAAATATATACACAGAGAGATTTATATCAAAGAAACAGCTCATGCAATTACAGATACTGGAACATCCCAAATCGGTGGATTTAGAGGTTTCCTCCAGTTCACATAGCTGCAGGGGCTGATGAACCCAAGATCCGGAGGTCAGAAACCAGGGCTGTTGCTCCCAGGTTGAAAATATCAATAATCTACCAGAATGACAGGAAAGACCAAAAGGCTTCTCCTGATTCATGTAACTGCAGGGGCTGGTGAGCCCAAGATTGGCAGGTAAGCAGACAGCTCAAGTTCCAAAGTCAGAGGCAGTCAACCAGACTGAGAGCAAGCAAAAAGAAATGTCTGTTTATATTCAGGTGCGGGCCGCACCTCCAAGGAAACTTCCTTTAAACTGATGGGCTACTCAGAGTAGATTCAGTCAAGGGAATGATCTTATTCAAGCACTGAGAATCACAGCCCAGTCCAGTTAACACACAAACTTAACTATCACAGTCAGAGAGGAGTAGGCCCCAATAGGCTTCAGGAAGACCTAAAGTTAACTGAACCCATCTTCAAGATCCCACTTCCAAACAAGACTACAGTTATAGGCACCAAAGGATAGGACTTCAACAAATCTCTGTGGAAGACATAACATTAACATCTGATGACAACCAACACTGAACAGAGATGACATCCACAGAACCTCCCACCTTTCTGTCACCGTGATCACGTTAAGCTTGACCATCCTGCTGGTGCCAGTTTTCAGTGGGGTCACTTCTTTTAATGCAAAACTAGCCACAGAGGCCACAGGTTCAACAGAGAACTCAAGGATGATGGAGAGAGATTTTAGAAGAACCATTTACATGGTCAAAGATGAGTACAAAGCCAACTGTATGAAAGGAACAGAGATAAAACAACTGCCTCCTATTTGTACCTGGGAAACAATACCGGAAGACTGTAATGAGAGGGCCTTCCCTGAAATAGACCATAAATGTGAATATAAGAGAGTCCTTGGGTGGTACACACAGTTAAAACGCAGAATTGCTAACTAAACGGTTGAAGGTTCAAGTCTACCCAGAGGTGTCTGGGGAGAAAATCCTAGCAATCTGCTTTGAAAACTCAGCCACTGGAAACCTTATGGAGCACAGTTCCACTCTGACACGCGAGGGGTCACCATGAGTCAGAATCGACTCAAGGTCAAATGTTTTCGGGTTTGGTGACATTAACAGTTTTCAGTGAGCTCTGTGAGGCCTTCTAGAGAATTATGAAACCTGAGGGTGATTTCAAGAACCCCCTTATAAGTTCCAATAGGTATAAGAAGTGACAGAAATCATGGGAGAACTATGCCTCCTCTAATTTCATAGCTGGCTCTGAATTTTCACACCCGCTTTGCTCTCCCACAAACCCTGCAGGGATTGCTGAGTGCTCTTGTTAGGTAACATCCTCAGAGAAATGAGGAGACAGCTCTGCCCAGAGCTGGTCAATGAGCCAAAGCTAAGAGCAAAGACGCATCAGCCTGGCAAGGCAAAGGTGGTGAAGGAAACACTTCAGTGGTGTAAAAGTGTGTGCTGTTTGAAAGACGGAGGATGGACATGAGAAGGCTATATACACATGTGCTGGACAACATAAATCAGATAATCTGTCTTAAATCTGCATAGTCGGCAAGGATGAGGAGTCCCTGACAGAGAGAGCCCTAAGAATGAGCCCTATACACCGTATCTAAGCCCTTCGCATCTACTCACAAACTATGCCCTGTGCTGCTGCCAAGATGTGCCTGCTTCAGGTAGCATGCATGACAGCAGGTGCAAGTAGCCAGCTGACAGCTCTGTGCCAAGGTCACAGCAAAGGGGGGTGCTGTTGTAGTGGGGAGTTGGGAGGGGCCACAACAGGGAAAGGTGCACCCTCATGGAGAGAGGTGTTTCCCAGAGCCCAGGCACAGCAGTGGTCCCCTCCCAAAGTTCAAGAGGCAGAAGCAGCTGAGGTTGAGGGGTATACTCAGACTAGGCAGTTCAGCCCCTACAAAAAACACAGCCCAAGAGGAGCAAGAAATCTGGGTCCAAAATAGAGGGTCACAGAGGAACATGTGGAGAAACCACAGAGGGGTGGCTCCAGCCCCACGGACAACACGTAAGATAAAGAAACCAATAAACAAATAAATAAATAACCCACTGCCATCGAGTTGGGTCTGACTCATAGCGACCCTATAGGTCAGAGCAAAAATGCCCCATAGGGTTTCCAAGGAGCTCCTGCTGGACTTGAATTCCCGACCTTGTGGTTAGCAGACACGGTACTTAACCCACTCCACTGCTCCAAGCAAGATAAAGGACGTCTGAAAGGACAGACAATTTAACCATACACAGAACGTTCAGCTACCACATGCTAGCTACTCACTCTGTCTGCTGGTAATTTTTTAAAAAAAGTAATTTGGATTTGCAATGCTGTGGAAACGTCAACAATGAAAGGGTTGAGCAAGCCAAGTCAATCCAGTACTTCTAATTATTTCCTGGGACTATGTGTGTGGGTGGTGGGGTGGTGGGGGAGGACCAGCTAGTGGGGAGACGGCATTAAGGGGAGAACGTGGTTACGGAAGCAGTCCTCCTGAAAACCGATTACCTGGGGAATGTGTGCAACACTAGACCGATGTAGGTATTACACTCATATACATCATCCAAACAAAGGTGACTGCCACTGTCGTTTATTTATTGGTTTTTGCAGAAGGCATGACATTCATGCTTATTAGTTTTTATGCACCAGAACAGGGCACCATCAATTTTCGTTGGCCTCTACAAATGCTTATACAGTACTAAACACCAACAAACAAATATGTGGTTCAGGGCTTTGAAAACTTTTTTGAAAAAAAGGCCAATCAGTAAATATTCTAGGCTGCGGGCTACAGGGTCTTGGTTACAACTGCCCGACTCTAGTATTACACCACGAAAGCAGCCACAGATAACAAGTAAATGAATGATCAGGGCTGTGTTCCAGAACAACTTCATTCATAAAGCAGAGTGTGAGTTCGATTTTGGCCCACAGCAGCCACATCCCAATCCCTGATCTAGTTCAGATACAGAACTTAGGAAAGGGAGACACAGGTCTTGGGTGGTCCCTCGGTTTTCGGAGGAACCAGAGTTGCCCTCATGTGATAGGGAATGCACATTATGCTCCAGGAAAGTATTCCAGGAGCTTCCATCCTCAGAGGAGATGCCCAGAGCCAGGTCAGAGAGGCAGAACTACCCAAAACTAGCAGAAATCAGGTAATCCTTTATATGCAGACACCAGCAGGGAGATTCAAACAACAGTTCAGCACTCAGCTGCTAACCCAAAAGCTGGTGGTTCGAATCTACCCAGAAGCTCCTCAAAAGAAAGACCTGGTGATCTACTTCTGAAAAATCAGTCTTTGAAAGTTTGACGGAAAACAGTTCTACTCTGAAAGCCAAGGGATCATCACAAGTTGAACTGACTTGACAGCAATTGGTTTTGTTTCTAGATTTTGCTTCCAGGTACCAGCACAAACATTCAAACTTCAGTGAGAACACATGAGAATAAAAAGGACAGGAACAGGAAATTCACAAAATACACATATTCCCCCAAACATATGGAAAACATTCAACCTCTCCAATAACCAAGGACATACACGTTGTCTTTTTCTTTTTTTTAAATATGAGGAAAGATGTTCTGTTAAAAATAATGTCAGATATTTAGACAGAGACTGTAAAACAGGCACACACATACACTAGCGGTGAGGGTGTAACCTATAATGTCCATCAAAAGCCTTAAAATGCTTATCTTAGAGACTGCCAGTTAAAAACAGCAAGGGTTTACTATCTGAAGAAACTCAGTCAGAAAAGACTCTAGGTTCTGGACCTAGAAAAGTAGAGAGGGAAGTGGAAACCAGGTGCCTACTCCATATTTTTAAAGGCCCTGACTCTGGCTCTGTGACAGAGTGTTAGCTGTTAGGGCTCAGGTCCTCTAGGCAGGACACTGAGGGATCTGCCTCAGAGGAGGATAACCAGCTGAGGAAAAGCCTGATCCTGACATTTATTAAACTGAATAGATCTATGAGTACTTAGAACCTTAACAAACATTGGCTGTAAATGCCCTTTTCCCCCTTTTATAAGGTCACTTAGACCAGGAAGAAAGCTTGGGTGGTACAGTGGTTAAAGCACTTGGCTGCTAATTGAAAGGTCAGTAGTTCAAACCCACCAGCTGCTCTATGGGAGAAAAATGTGGAATTTTGCTTCTGCAAATATTTACAGCCTTGGAAACCCTATGAGGCAGTTCTACTCTTGCACAGCTCTGGTGGTGTATCGGTTAAGAGCTGCTGTGGCTGCTAATCAAAACGTTGACATTTCAAATGCACTAGCTGCTCCTTGGAAACCCTATGGAGCAGTTCTACTCTGTCCTAAAGGGTTGCTATGAGTGAGAATCAACTCAACAGCACATAACAAAATCAACAGACCGGGAAATGGACAGAAAGATGCAATGGCCTACAACATGACATCTTGATTTTTTTGTCTCTTAATGATTTCTTTATGAGATAACACTGGAAACTGACAGGCTAACTAGGTGGATCTGTTGCTGGCTGAGCAATTATACTGAAGCTGCATTGATCAATCCCATTGCTGGCAAGTTGATTCTAACTCATAGCTACCCTACAGGATAGGGCAGAACTCCTCACTGGGTTTCCAAGTAGAGTCAAGATCAGCCAGTGAAATAACAGAACTGCCCCAAACTGTGAAGGTTATCTTTTACAATGGTTGAACCCTACTAGGGCTCATGGGGCCACACTCCAAAGAGCACCACTCATTTTAAGACCAGGGATCAAGAAACTTCTGGCAAGAACCAGATGATAAACATTTCTCCCATGGAGTAGCTGGTGGGTTCCATGTAGTTTAACTCTACTTTACATGAAAGTTTACAGAACAATCTAGTTTCTCATTTAAGAGTTAATACACATATTATTTTATGACACTGGCTAACAACCACACTACAGGTCAACATTCTCCCTTCTCAACCTTGGGTTCCATATTACCAGACTTTCCTGTCCCTTCTTGCCTTCTAGTCCTTGCCTCTCGTCTGGCATGCCCCAAGTCTTGTTTTCTTTCATGGGTCTGTCCAATCTTTGGCTGAAGGTTGAACCTCAAGAGAGGCTTCATTATTGAGTTGAGTGAGTACCCTGGGGCCACACTTTCAGGGTTTCTCTAGTCTCTGTTAGGCCAGTTAGAATTCTGTTCTCCATTTTCCTCTGGCTCTCTCAGGGACCCTCTGTTGCTGTGATCTGCGTCAGAAGAGCAGCGGCAGTAGCTCGGCACTACCTAGTTGTACCAGTTGCAGATGTAGCCCATCAGTTTTTCCCTTTGTTTCTTTAGTTTCCTTCACTCTTCCTTGCTGCCAAAGGGGTAAGAACAGTGAAGTATCCTAGATCACCCCTCACAGGCTTTTAAGACCCCAGATGCTACTCATCGAAGTAGAATATAGAACATTTTCTTTATAAACTATGCAATGCCATCTGAGCTACATGTTCCATGAGATCATGGTCCCCACAGCCACACAACCCCAGAAATTTGATCCCTCAGGGAGTCTGGATATGTCTGTGGAGCTTCCATGACCTTGCCTTGTATAATTATGCTGGCGGGCCATGTCGTTTCTGTTCTAACTGCTCAGTTCTGCAGCTGTAACACAAAAGCATCCATGGATAATTAAGTAAGCAAATGGGTATGGCTGGGCTCCAAAAGAATTTTATTTACAAAAACAGGAGGTGGGCCGGATATGGCCCAGAGGAGTAGTTTGCTGACCTGAGATACAGACTATGACGTAAGTGCAGCCCACTGAAGTTGCATGGTGTGACGGCTAACCCCGAGGACAAGGTTTGTGCAGGTGAGGTTGGAGGACTATCTCCAATGATTTTGGAAAACTGCAGCCAGTCCCCTGATTTGGGTGAAGGGTTAGAGCATACAAATATTTTCCACTTCTAAAAGTCCACAAATCTCTGATAATATACAGGAGGAAATAGAAAGACTGGGCAATTTGCCAAAGATTTCACAGCAAGAGAACCAGCACTCAGGCTACTGAGTCCTACAGCTACACTCTTTGCTGCATCTCACAGTTCCCAGCCTGGTATTTCCCAACCTGTGGCCGGCTTACATTCTGAAATCCTGTCATTGCTAGCCAGCCACATCTCTTATCTCAGAGGCCTTAATGCAATGACATCCACATCTTTGTGCCTTGATATCACAGAGAATCTAACGGCTGGGGAGCCTGTTCTACCTTCTCCTTAGGAGACAGTTAAGAACAGAGGCAGCAGAAACCAGAAGGGAATCTTCTGTAGACAGGGTGGTAAGGCCTGACCTCTACCTCACGACTCCATGTGTCACCAAGGGCAGTAGACAAGACGACTGATATGGTGAGAAAATCTGTATCTGAGGTCAAAACACACCTTGATTACTCATGAAGCATTAAGTTAAAAGCAAGAAGCCAATTTAGACAGCCAGGAAGCATCACAAATGCTCCTAGGGCCTTCTGAGGACACAAGGTCATACACCAAAATCACCAGAATAATTACGCAGAATCTGAGAACAGTTTCTGTAAAGAACCAGCACTAATTTTTTCAGTGAGCTTTAAATCAGACAAACACAGATAAAAAGTAGAGCTCCACAATCTATTAATCCACTTCAAGTCCCCAAACCTACATATTATCCCAAATGTGTGATCTTTCTGTGACAGCCTTGATTATACCTTGCTTATTCTTTGGCAAATGAACAGAATTGGCCTCACTTTGCTATCTCGAATAACAAATTTTTGAAGATGATTAGGTGCGGTTAGAAAGCTTATGGAAGGAAGACATACACACAGTCTTTTAAAACCATTAGCTGAAACCACATTTGGATCATTAAAGTAAGAGCCAACATCCACCCAGCCTTTTACATGGATTTCTTCCTGTGACAATGCCCCCTTAAGCCAGTTCCCATTGTAGAGGAGAGGGAGCTGTGACTTGACCTCTCGGAAGTTTCAATTTTATGTGTCAGCTCAGCTAGGCTGTGATGCCCAGCCTTTTCCTCAAAGACTAGTTTAGTTCCTGTAGTTACATGTGATTAAATCAGTTGGTTTTATCCTCCATGATGTATGAGGTCCTCAACCAAGAGCTGGAGGCTTTAAAAGCAAAATAAGGGCATTTCCCTAGAGTATATTTTGCTAGTTTGCTCCCTGCTTCAATCTTGCAGTTACCTGGCCTACAGACGTGGGAGACAAGACTGCAGGACTGCCATCCTGGTGTCTTACCTATAAATTTTGGACCCATCAGCTCACTAGAATCACGTGAGCTGATTTCTTAAAATAAATCTGAATTTCTTTCCTCACCCCTCTCTGTATATGCCTGTAAGTATATTTACATACACACACATATATACACATGTAAGAATCCTAAGACAGTCTCTCTAATTTGACTGGGTCAAGGTCATACAGCTAGTGACGCTCAGATTCAAACCCAAGCAACTTGAGTAATAAGTCTGCACCTCTACCACAGCATATACGTAGAAACCATCACAATGCTGAACCACTGTCTTCACATCAACCACTTGGCAAGGTTTCACGATTGCTCTCTGAAACATGCCACTTGAGCTGAGGAGAAGCATGACTCACAGGTGATACTGTATGTGAGAAAATGGACCCTCATATTTGGAGAGCTTCGGTTCCAATGTGAATCATCACTTTTTGCAGAGCTGAAAAGGCACCAGAGTGTTTCCCAAACATGCCGTGGCGACTCTGCCTCGGGGCCACAATGGACAGGCTGGTTCTTCTGCTTGGAACACTTTCCCCCAAGAGTGCCATGGCTTGCTCTTCTTCACTCACTTGGGTCTCTGCTCAGTGTCACTTCAGACAACCCTGTCCAACCCAAGACAGTATTCCCTTCCCCCGCCATTTCCTCGTCTGCTTTCCTGTTCACCTAAATTATCACCAGCTGACATAGTATGTAAGTACTTCTTATCTGCCTTCACTAATGGAATGGCATCTCCACGAGAGAAGAGATCTCATTTTGTTCATTCCTCTGCATCAGAAAAAAAAAAAAATTAGAAAAAACAAACCCACTGCCATCAGATCAATTTCTATTCACAGCAACCCTATAGGACAGGGTAGAAAGAACTGCCCTACAGGATTTCTAAGGAACATCTGGTGGATTCAAATTGCCAGCCTTTCAGTTAGCAGCCTGAGCTCTAAACCACTGCACGACTAGTGCTCCTCTCTGTTTCCAATGCCCAGAAAATGCCTGGCACAGAATAGGCGCCTCTGGTATCTGTTAGGAATGAACCAACTCAGTCATGCCCTGAGTGGTTGAATAACAGCTGCTTTATATTTTCATCTTTTTGCTTAGCTGTAATTTCCAAATTTTCAGCAGTAAAATTGTATCCTTTTTATAATATGGAAGAAAAGTTCTGTTTTTAAAGCCCTTCCTTTTATAAATGCTACCCTTTTAACATAACTCAAAGGTAGGGATTATCGCAGTTTAGGGTCACGGCTAGCCTGGAGGCATAAAAACCACAACTAAATTAACAGCTGGGCACCCTCAATGACAGGCTAGCACATCCAGGTCCAAGGCCCAGCCACAGGCACACACTCATCATGGGCATTCCTGGCCACCTCAGCTGCTTTCAGTGGCTCTCTGCCCTCAGGGTAGAACCAGCCTCCCAGAGCACAGAGCCAGGGCCAAAAGCCAGCCTCCTAATCCTCATAGCGTTCCTAGGAAGCCCAGGGAAAGCAGTTTATCTTCGTTGCCCTGTTAATCGTTCCTAACACACACCAGAAAAGTACGGGGACAGAACAGAGCCTGCAGCTGCCCCCATGAGGACACCACTTGCCTCTCCAGCGTCAGGATTCAGAAAATCAGTAAAGAGACACTACCGGAACGTGGGGAAGTAGTAGTTCAGTGTGTTTAGACACCATGGCAGGTACCACCAGATTCAGCTTTTTCTCATCTTCTCTTCCTCCCAACCCCAACTGCACCCTGAAATAGAGCTTTAAATATTTACTTTGTTCTGCTGCTAATCTTGCTGTAACTTGTACTGCTTACTAACCAAACTTAATGAAGGCAATTATTGAAAAAGTTCTATTAGCATAAAGTTTAGACAGGTTAATGAATGTCTTCCCTTGAGAGTGGAGCACAACAGTGCAGGAAGTTCCCTCCTTCGCTGGAGTGAGAGGGTAGAGGGAGGGGTCAGTGTGCAGCTCTGCTTCAGTCCGCTATGACAGACAGTCCTGGAGCTGTACGTCCTCCATCCCGTGACAGAGGAAACTCCTTGGTGCCTATTCCTGCTCTAAGTGATTTCTACCCTTATCTGCAGACCGATGCTGAGTTTAAGGGTCACTGCTAGCACTTAGGAGTCCAGAAGAGGATCTAGGCTGAAGGTCAAGAAACAGACTACGAGCCCTGATGACACTCTCAGCCTCCTCCTCTACTAGATTCCAAGACTTCATTCACAAGAAGAGCCCCAGCTTCTCTCTCAGCTGCATTCCCACTGCCTGACACAGGCCTGGCACACAGTTAGTGCTCACTACAAAAGAGAAGCTAGGTCAGCGTTTGCCATGATACACCTGAGACTCCTCCCTCCCAATGCTGTGCTAACTCCAGAGTAGAATCAGCGGTTAAGGGACATGAGATGCAATGCCAGGATGTTGGCAGGTGTTCTCCCTCAGCATCCTTGAGAGCATGTGAGGGCAACTAGGGTGTCATTATCTCTCCTACGTTGAGAATAAAACTGAGGGTCAGTGATGGTAAGTAAAACGCCAGCAGAGAGTAAGTAAGGGAGCCGGGAGGGCTGCTCAAGACGGACTGCCAAAGACCGGCCTCTAGCCTGTAAATGCCAAACAACTTCCAGAAAGTCCTCTCAGTTCCAATTATCATTACAAACTACAGCATAAGAACGGCTAGTTTATGCACTCACTGAGCACTGACCGTCTGTTACATGCCTCACCATACGCGCCTCAAAACAAGGCATGGCGATCTGCCTGCGAAAAATACACCATGGAAACCCCCCACGGAGCACAGCTATATTCTGACACACGTGGGGTTGGAGGGTCAGAATCACCCCAAAGGCGAAAAGTTTAGAGATGAGGAAACTGATCTGGTTTATTTTTACCCAAGCTTTAGTTTATATAACCCACCCAGGGTCACAGAACCAGAAAGTAGCAGGGCCAGGACTTGAACCCAGGCAGTCAAGTACCAGAGTCTGTATGTTGAACCACAACCCTAGGGATGCTGTTCAATCATGTGTCCCAACAGGGGGCATCAGCACAAGCCCTCTACTGGATGCTCATATATGGCTCTTCCACAATAACTCTATTTCAAAAGCCTGTCTCTAGCTGCACGAAGAGAAAATCTCCACTGTAAATGTTGACTCGGAAAGCTCACCAGCGTGAAACAAAAAGGCAGCTTCAAACCAGCTAATGGTGTGGCTGTCCAACTCTGGCGAGGCAAATAAAAACACAGCTTAGAACCTCTCTCAATCAAGCATGCTGTCTCTCTGTTGGCTGCATCACCGCCCTATGCCTTGGGCTTGACTTAGGGGACTTGAGACTGCAATCCCGTACACAGCTGTGGCTGAACGCCCAAGGGTGAAAGGAGACTCTGCAAAGTAGACTTTCCAGTGCCCTGAAGCAGGCCCCTTGCCAGCAAAAACTAATTGGTTATCTGTCCGATAACAAGGTCTTTTGATAATTTTTTAAATTCAAGTGAACTTCCAGGTTCCTTTTACTACCTATGGGGCTCTGGTGGTGCAGCGGTTAAGAGCTCAGCTGTCCATCAAAAGGTGAACAGTTTGACTCCACCAACAGTTCTATGAAAGTCCTACAGGGCAGTTCTACTCTGTCCTACACGGTCACGATGAGTCAGAATGGACTGGACAGCAGTAAGTTTGGGGTTTACTACATATGCTCCCTCTATCCTTTTTCTGAGATATAAGGGAAATGAGAAAAGCCAACATTAGCAACTGACAGTTCATTCAGGCCACCTAAATTCAGAAGCAGAGGATACACAAAGCCAAAAGCACAGCTTAAAAGAAAATCCCTCAAAATCCCACAAACCTAAAAAACTACTTTAAAAAAAGTAGAGACAGACACACCTATCCTTCCCCCACCAAAGCAGAATTCATCCCCAAATTTGTCTTCATTCTTTAATCTCAGGCTTTAGATCAAATTTACATGTGTCGGTGAACACAGGTAAAGGATGAAACGGCAGACAAAGGACAAGATGAGGGGAAGCATATGCTGTGATTCAGCTGTGGAATGTCTATTGATTCAATACCATCTGTAAGTTGATCTCACAACTGTATACACATACCTCTTTAAGCCAAATTATAGCAAGTGGAATCTGTCACCTTCTGATTAAAACAAACAACTTTAATTTCAGTGTGTCCTATCTCAGGTCCAGAGAATATGCCTGTTTAAGGACTTTCCATGAGCAACAACAAAGCTTGCACGAATTCCACAGGCCACTCTCAATGCTGTGTATTGGGACTTTCTGCTGTTTCCCCATCAAATGGCTAGAGAGCATCAGTGTTCCCAGTGCAATACACACTCCCACTTTTTGAAGTCAAAAACAGTCACATATTTCTTGAAAGGCAGTAACTGGTCCAAAGGCATTAAGATTGCTAGTTTCTTTCCTGTTTCATATTAAGAAATACTTATTTGGAGCAACCTGTAATGTAGTGTAGGTGGCTGAAAGTTATTTTAATTATACTTACATTTTTATAATTAGCCAGTGAGAAAAAAATAATATATATATGTATATATATTATCTAGAGTCATCATGAGTCGGATATGACTCAACGGCAGTTGGCTGGCTATCACGGAATCTTTCGTTTTCAAAAACCTTAAGGAGGTAACAGCATTTCTCCTTTGGACAAAGTAACAGACAATTTTCCAGGTGTTTTCACACATTCCGTAAGTGTATGGTCATCAAAAGGGGAAGAATGGCAGAAACAGTTATCCTAACTAATAGTTTGGCCATGGCTGCTGAATAGCTCCTTCTACAGTGGCTCTCACTCACAATATGATCAGCAGAGGGAGGAGACAAACAATTACTGAGAGCTTGCTGTGTACCAGGCTTTCAACTAGGTACTTAATTTAAAAGAAAGGTGAAAAATATGAGGTGCTTAGAGTCTGGTTTAAAAAAAAGAGAATTCACTTGCATTAGACTCATAGTGGCTCTGGACAATAGCTCAGAACTGCTCCATAGAGTTTTCAAGGAGCTCTGGTAGACTTGAACTGCCAACCTTTTGGTTAGCAGCCATAGCACTTAACCACGATGCCATCGGGGTTTCCAGTGCCTGGCTGGAGACAAGTAAAGAGTAGAAAGGTCCAACTGTACATATAAAGCAGTCATGGGAACACAAAGCAAGGGTTCCCAAAACCACTGGGGTTGGGGTCAAGGGAGGTTTCTTAGGGGAGATAGTATTTTGGATGAATCTTAAAAAGGAAGGTGTAAGAGATAATTAGAATAAGAGAAGGGCATTCCAGGCTAAAGACAAAAACAGGTAATATCACAAGGGTGTAAATAAGAAGCAAAGGTGGTTCAGTGGTAGAATTCTAGCCTACCTACCTTTTCAATCTCATCTCTTTCCATGTTGTTCTAAATATGCTTTGTGGTATGTTTTATACTATAAATTAGATCTTTGGGGACTTTTCTTGTTTTCCTATTTAATTTATTCTCTCATATTTTGATAATTACACACTGCCTAAAATAATAAAGTGAAAATTTTTATAGAATATTCCACATGTAAATCTACTCTCTCAGACTATTTTGCCATTACTATTCTGAATTACTAGCTCTTTCATGAAAATAAATAATTGCCTCCTAATATAAAAATGCAGATTGCCAAAAATGTACTGGTTTAGGTCCAGAAAAGGAGTTTCCTAAGGTCAGGATCCCAAAATATCTACTGGGAGTTTCTTTCCTTGGAGACCTTGAAGGTTTGCTGCAAAGCTAAAAGGAGGGAAAGGGCTTACTAAGAAGTGGGAAGTCCCTGGGTGGTGCAAATGGTTAATTTGCATAGAGCTGCTAACAGGAAGGCTAGAGGTACTTTGGAGGAAAGGACTGGTGATCTACTTATGGGTGTGCTGGTCACTTCAGAACCCTGTGGAACACAGCTTTACTCTTGATGCCCATAGGGCTCCATAAATAGGAATCAACTCAATGGAAACTGAGAACTGAGAAAAGGGGAGGAGACTTTTCATCTCAGCTGGCCGATCAGGATGCCCCAACGTTCCAGGCATCTAGGCATCTTTCTGCAGTCACCCCAAGAGGGAATACCTCCTGGGCACAGAGTCTGGACAACACCTGTATGTAGATATAGAGTTTCTCAGCTATCATACCATTGACATTTTGGGCTGGAAGATCCTCTGCTGTGAAGGCTGATGTACACACTGTAGGATGTTTACAGCATCCCTGGCACCCACCCGTCAGATGTCAGTAGCACTTCCCCAGCTGTGACAACTAAAAATTACTTCAAATACTGCCACATGTCCCCTGGGGGGTAAAATTCTGCTCCTTTGAGAGCCACTGCTATAGATACACACAGCCTCAAAGGTCAGCATCATTTCTTTTGAGTTGTACTTTTCATCTTCTCCTTTGTAAATAAGAAAACCAGAAAGCTCTTCACCACATCAAGAATGACGTGAATTTTTGTTTTCTGTGAAGACATCAAAATCATCATTTCAGAGAAGTATCCAAATATTTATTGCTGCTGGTGGTAAGAATGAAATAGCAAGCAACAGTTACACAGGAGGAACACATTTCGTTTCTTGCTCAGATTAATAGGAAAGCACCCTGTGATCGCATCTCTTTCCTGCTCCTCCTAGTGACTGGCCACCATTCAACCCTGGGAAATCAGGCTGATGAGATGCTGCCTGGCCTGGGGGCTGGGAAATTTCAGGGGCTCCTTCAACACAACTGAGAAAGCAGATGCACAAACAAGTAAACCACACAGGCGCATCTTAATTTCAAGGTCCATTAACAGCACAAAGGGGGGAAAACTGTACTTCCAAATGCAGACCCTGGAACTCAGCAGGGACTTTTGTCATTTTCAGTGTTCAAATGGTAAGAATCATAATTACGGTTGTCTTCTTAAGAATAACATCCACGTTCAAATACATAATTGCACTTCAACCTCAAATACTAGATTATGTTCCATGTTACAAATAACAGTTGGGAAACACAGGGCTACCTAATGTTCAATTTTGTACTAAACACCAGAAAACAGCCATGTTACCTGTGTCTGCACTTTCAATTTTGTGACTGAGTTTCCCAGTTGAGCTTGTAATTGTAAAAGTTCATAACACAAAGGAGACACTATCATTATATTTTGGCTTTTACTAAGTGGTCAGTGTTGGCCAGTTATTTAGTCAATGTTGCATGTGATAAACAAGTAGCAGATGCATACAAAGGGGCAAAAACACAGCAAACATTCTCCCTGATAGACAACTGTGCAACATCCTCCAAAATATTACAGTCTAGAGCCTGGTGGGCTGTGGTTAGGTGTTAGGCTAACCAAAAGGTAAGCAGTTTGAATCCACCAGCTGCTCCTTGGAAACCCAATGGAGCAGTTCTACTCTGTCCTATAGTGTCACTGTCATGGACTAAACCGAGTCCTTCCACAAATGTGTGTAGCCACTTGACTGGGTCATGATTCCCACTATTTTATGATTGTCCTACATTTTGTAGTTTTCCTATGCTACATGCCAGAGAAGATTAGGGTGGGACTGTAAATCTCTTCCTAAGGTCCATCCCCTGTTCCACTGTAAGGGGAGTTTCCCCTTTTAAAGGCTTCTACCACCTTTTATCCTCTTATCCTATGAGAGAGAAAAAGAAAGGGAAGCAAGCAGAGAGTAGGGAACCTCACACCATCAAGAAAGCAGCACCAGGAAAAGAGGGCATTCTTCAGACCTGGGTTTCCTGCACCAAGATGCTCCCTAACCAAAGACTGATGCAAGACCAGGACTTTCCTCCAGAGCTGACAGAAGGAAAGACTTTCCTTAGAGCAGACATCCTGAATTCTGACTTGTAGCTTAGTGGACTGTGTCAGAATAAACTTTGCTTTGTTAAAGCCACCCACTTTGTGGTATTTCTGTTAGAGCAATACCAGTTGACTAAAACAGAATTTGGTACTGGGAGTGGGGTGCTGCTCTAACAAATACCTAAAATGTGGAAGTGGTTTTAAAACTAAATGGATGGAAGATTCAGAAGGAATGGTGAATTGTTAACATTGAAGCAGGCATAGATGGTCAGAAACAGCAGAGGACCAGCAGCAGCAGAACCAGAACAGCTCAAGACAGTGTTGGAGCCGACTCATACAGTGGAGAGCTGAGTGCCTGTGTGCAGAGGTTTCCTGGCAGAGTGGGTGCCTCTGGGCACTTGAATCAGTGGAGCTAGGCTTGTTGACTCACGCAGCAGAAGAGTTGAGTGCCTGTGTACAGGAGGTGACATGGCGGAGTGGGGTACCTCCAGGCACTTGAATTGATGTACCTACAAAACTTTGGAACACTTGCCCCTGCAGGGCAGATATAGGTTTGAGGCGCAGGCCATGAGGCCATAGGAAGCAAAAGCTGACAAGACAAAGAGCATGAGAAGCTGAGCTCCCTCTGTCTCAAAAGATATGGCCACGATCTCAGGAGTTTGAAATTGTGGAGCCATGGCTTCTTGTGTTTGTAAGGGTGGAACTGCCACTCAGCTGGGCTTAAGATGCACCTAAAGCTGAGGGGGCAGAGTTGCTGTCCAAGTGGACCTAGAAAGCAGAGTTGTAGCACAGGGCTGGGTGTCTCCACTCAGAATCCAGAGAGTGTGGCCAATACCTAGGGTCTGGAGGGCAAGGCTAATGTGTAAATTGTCTCAGAGAAAACAGGATTATCTCCCAAGCTTTGAAGGCTAATATAATGTGTTTTGCTGACCTGTCTATTGCCTGCTTTGCTTTCCTTCTCCATTTATAATGGAAAGTCTAACTTGTGCCTATTTTGCCATTGTACTTTTGGAAGCAGATAGCTTGTATTCTAGGTTTCACAGACGTAGAGGAGTTTGGTATTTTGGACTTGGAACTAATTTAAGACTTCTGTTATCACATGGGATGAACATGTTCTTGCTATGACAGGATGACTGTGTTACATGTTTCAAAGATGTGACTTTTAGGGGCCAAAGGGTGGAATATCATGGATTGAACTATGTCTCCCCCAAATTATGTGTAGCCATTTGACTGGCCTGTGATTCCCAATACTTTATCATTAGCCCCCATTTTATTATTTTTCCTATGCAATATGTTAAAGAGGATTAGGGTGGGACTGTAAATCCCTTCCCAAGGTTACCTCCCTCCCCCAACATAAAGGGAGTTTTCCTGGAGTGTGGCTTGCACCACCCTTTATCTTTTTATCTTACAAGAGATAAAAGGAAAGGGAAACAAGCAGAGAATTGGGAACCTCACACCATCAAGAAAGCAGCACTAGGAGAAGAGCATGTCCTTCAGATCTGAGGTTCCTGTGCCAAAATGCTCCCTGACCAAAGACAGATGCAACGCAAGGACTTTCCTCTAGAGCCAACAGAGGGAAAACTCTTTCACTGGAGTGGACACTCTACAGGTGGATTTGTAAACTACTGGACCGTGTAAGAATAAACTATTCTTTGCTAAAGCCATCCACTCACGGTATTTCCATTAGAAAAGCACTTAAAAAAAAAAGTCACAATGAGTTGAAATCCACTGAATGCCCACAGGTTTGGTATGGTTAGAACTGTCACCACCAATTTTACGAGACTATCCAGTACAGTACTTCCCTGGAAACCCTAGATATAACCAGTGAAAAAAGAGTCCTGTTTCTTGAGTGGTATCTGCTGAGGCCTGAGAAAGGGATGTAAAACAGCAAGTCCCAGGGCCAAGCAAACTCCCATAAATGGAAATGGAGATGAGGAACCGTGGGGCAAAACTCCTGGCAGTGGTAAAACCAGACGCTGTCACTTCCTGCACAATCCAACCACTGTAGGCAGTATTTATTGTGCATGCTCAGCAGGCAAGGCTTGAAGAAAACACTGTGCACAAAACAAAGGTAAAGTGGACATTGTCTCACTACTCAGGAGGCATGTATTTTAATGATCAGCTATCTCTTCTTCAAACTTCTCCTTTCACATCAGGTACATGGCAAAGAACTACAGAGCCAGATCCAATCTTACTCTCTCCACTTTGTTAAGATCACAAAAACTAAAAAAAGGCAGAATCACATTTCCCTAAAACCAAAACATCCTTCTGTAAGTAGATAATTTTAACAAATGAGCATAGGAACCCTTTTGACAGTAAACCAGAAAGATTAATTTACTGTGTGATTGGTTCAAGTGTGGGGATTTTTTTTTTTAATCTGCTTTTTCACTTTTTTGATTCTCCTTCCTCTTTAACAAGATAAACACAGCTCAAAAAGGCAGTTCAATTTGATTCTTGATTTTAACAAAGTTCATTTTCACCTAAATTTCTCCAGGGGTACATTCACTTTCACATAATCAAAAAGCCCAGTGGTGATAATATGAAAAGAGAAGACATTTGGATAAGAGCCACATAGAAGATGACTACATAGAAAAAGAAAAGATGCACGTGCGGGAGCACACACACACATACACACACACACACACACACACGTCTGTCCCTAAAAAAGAAATACACTTAGGGACCCCTTCTTCAAATCCTATGGCATCCACTTTAGAGACAGTTTATAGGCAACCAGAAGATGCATCAGCAAGCAATAAGACATACCAGTAAGCAATCAGAAACATCGCTGAGCAATAAGACACCAGGGGAAGCAATAAAGACACACTAGGTAGAATGTTTCTGAGCAATTACCACATGTCTGAATGAATGCAGGCAGGGAGAAAGAGAAACTTCACCCATTCAGATTGGAACGTTATAAAAAAAATGAATTCTCTGACAGTTCAGGGTCACATCCGTCACATCAAGAATGGCCTAAGGGCTGCTGGCATGGCCATAACCTGAGAGAGAGCAGACAGGCACTCTACTGAAACTAAGGAAGCTCTGGGGATGCAGTGGAGGGCTCCGGCTACTAACCAAAAGGTTGGCAGGTTGAATCCACCAGATGCTCCTTGGAAAGCCCATGGGACAGTTGTACTCTGTCCTACAGTGTCACTAGGAGTCAGAATTGACTCCACACCAATGGGTAGAGAGACTCAGGGAGGAGAAGTGGAACCAGGATGGCAGAGGGGTCAAAGTTTTCCCACAGTCCCACTTGCAACAAAGACCCCAAAACAACAGGTGAATTGATTACATTCTAGAAGCTCAGAACATCAAATGCAAAATTGAGGAATTGGACTGAGCAGCAGGGGGAGGGAGAGATGGTTCAGAAGCAATGACGAGTGCCAGACTTTACCCAGATGGAACCGGCACCCCACCGGCTGGATCCCCTGGTGTGTGTATGGTGAGGCAAGCAGTGGCAGCCAAGAAACACCTGCCACACTAGGAGAGACCGTGCAGCAGACTGTCCACTGATGCCTCCAGAATGGTGAAAAGCTGCACTCCATCAGGAGAAGGTAAGTAGTTGCACCTAACCTATGGCACAGATCAAAAAACACTCCTTTGGAATAAGCCTTTCTACATTTACCTGCCCCTCTCCAGCTCTGCACTGGGTCTGAGCCCGCTTCAGAGATTGACACATACCGTAGGTCGAAAGCAGGACTCCTTATCATGTGCCCTGAACCACTTTCCTGGCCTTTGAGAAGGAATAAATTAATAAAAATGGGAGATTAACCTGCTGGCTCCCCCAAGCTAGGAACTCAGGACAAAAACAGTTTCCATGGACTCTGAAAGCTTTTCACCCCTGCATATACCTGTGTGGGCCCACTACAACAGCATAGGCCCTCATTAGCACAGTACAACAGGGTATGTACTGAACCCTAATTTCACTGAACGAGCTACACGGTGAAAGGGGGGTTCATGACATTTAACGCTTCACTGCATAAGAGGCAGGGTCCACACCTACCCACAGCAGAGGCCCGAGGACTGGTGGCTCTACCCATGCCACCTAGCTATCGGCAACAGGGGTTCAAGAATAAGTGGTACTTTCTAGTTCTTAGAGCCAACAGCACTGGATACCCATAGTCTGACTGCACAGCCCACCCACCTACACACTTTAGGGAACAGGGACATTCTCTCCTTACAGATACTAAGGGGTGGCTGTCAGACCCCACCTTGCTCAACATGTGACTTTCTACTGCATCCAGATACCTGTGCCTACATCAATCACCCTTGTCCATCTAAGAACATAGGTGAGAGCCTGCACCACACACTTAGTGACTGACTAGCTGGATACCTGAACTGAACTCATGTCCGAAAAGGACACGGATGCCTGGGCTCACCTGCGTTGTAACAGCTCTAGCCACCTGATGACAGGATGTTAGAGCTTCAAAGGCACCAGTAGTTAAATGAGTTCACACTATCAGTGTATTTGGGCATAGCAAAACAAAACAAGAATCCAGAACACAGTAAGCAAACATAAAATAAATAATTTATTGATGGCTCAGAGACAATAATTAACATAACATCACATAAATAGGCATACCATGATGGCTTCAGAAAGTTCCCAAAAGAAAGAAGCCATCTTCCAGATAAAGGGAAATTCCTGGGGTTCCCTGAGGCAGAATACACCAGATTAATATACCGAATTCTTCAACAGATCAAGAAGGAGATCAAGGGACGAAGGGAGCCCTTGAGAGGTACCAGTGGTTAGTGCACTCGGCTGCCAACCTAAAGTACCCTAGAAGACAGCTCTAGCAACCTACTTTCAAAACCCTATGGAGCACAGTTCTACTTTAACACACTGCAACTCATTCAGTTTGGTTTACAGAGCCTAATCTACAAACTTGCCAAGCCAAGCCAAGTGCCATCGAGTTGGATCCAACTCTTTAGCAAATGTTTTTAAAATATATATTGGTTAACTGACAAGATACAAAGGATCCTTCAGCCTCTGGGGGAAACCAAGGAGGATGACAAATACCCCTGTATCCACGGTTGCCAACCTAGTCTAAGAAGAGGATGCATAAGCGCATATACACAGTGAAATGGCAAGCTTCTACAACCAAGTTCAGGTCAACCAAAGGAACAAGGCTCTTAGACACTGAGAACTTGCTTATGAGGCAGCTTATCAAACACTCTAGGAAACTCCTGCTCCAGGAATCTTTAAGAAAACGGCAATATGTTTGTCAACACTCATCTATTTGCAATGATTTACAAATGAAACAACAGAAATAGAACAAATAAATCACAACCCCTGTGACATGGCACTAGGAGCTGAGCTGCAGGGGATTCCAGTACCAATGCTTCCCTTGAACATGTACTTGAACGCAGTGGAACCTGTGGAACCACTTACTCCCCAGAGATGTTGAGAAGGCGAGGCAAAAGCATGTACCTCAGAGGCCCAGGAACAATACATGTTATTTATAAGATGTTTGCTAAGTGTTAGTTTCCTCTCCTCCTTCTCAGTTTTCTATGGGTCACACTCCATTTCCAATCTGTATCTTTCCCAGGCATGCCTTTGCTGCAGTCTCCCTCACCTTCCATGTCCACCCTGCTAAACGAAGCCTCCTACAGTCACTCCCAGCCCACAAAGTCTGCAGTTCGTGTTGTTCTTTGCAAATGTTTTCCTTTCCTGATTGGCTAGTAAAAATCTCGAAAATAGAGACCATATCCCACACACACATGGAAGATGCCAAGGAGTGAGAATGAGGTAATTATCAAAGTCCTAACTCTAAATGTGCTCCTGTTTCCCAAACAGAAGTCTTAACTCAAAATACTCTGGTTCTTTAAATGCCACTAAAAAGGCAGCAGTAGCAGCGTTACCAACTGGAGCCAGCAGTGGCTCAGTGGAAGAACTCCCACCTGCCATGCAGGGGGCCCAGGTCCAGTGAATGCACTCCATCTACCTGTCAGTGGAGGCTTGCACGTTGCTATGATGCTGCACAAGTTTCAATGGTGCTTCCAGACTGAGACTGGGAAAAAAGGCCTCATGAGCTCCTTCCAAGAATCAGCCAACGAAAATCCTAAGAATCACAGTGGTCCAACCCTGTTGCGCCTGGGGTCATCACGAGTTGGGAACCAACTAGGAGGCAACTGTAGCAACAACAACAACAGTGGCCCCCTGAAAGCAGCCCCACTCAGAGCCTAACACCTGGAGAACGTGCTCAAGAGATATTAACAGAGTAACTCAGCTCAACCCAGGGACTGGGTCAGGACCCCATTTTGAAGAAGCAGCCAACAACTCTCTCTCATTTCATTTCTATAGGTTTCCCCACCCTTATCTGCCCTGAGACTTGGAGCTTGGGTGGGGAAACCACTACAGAGCCAGAAGGCCACAGAGCTCTGTATCACTGATGAGGATGACAGCAGAACTGTTTATAAGGGTCCGATCACACTACAGGAAAGGCAGCTGAGTGGTGTGACAGTGAAGTGCTTAATCTCTAGCCCAAAGGCTGGTAGTTCCAACCTACCCAGAGATGTCTCAGAAGACAGCTCTGATGATCGGCTTCTGAAAGGTCATAGCCTTGGGAAGCCTACAGAGCAGTTCTACTCTGCACACATGGGATCACCAGGAGTCTGAATCAACTCAGTGGTTATTAATAACACGCTATTTGAGCAGAGGTACTGTGGGACAACAAACTTAAAGCCAGAGCAAGCCTCTCCACCTTGGGAAACCGGATCACGTAAAACTGCAATGAAATCAGACAGGACCTTTCTAATTGCATTATTTACTACTGAGGATGGGGGTGGTGGGAGTAGAGAGGCATGGGTTCCATTTATTAATAAGCAACGCAACACAGTGGGAGGCTTTCTTGTCTAATTACAGAAGCTATTGGAAACTGCAGGGAAGACAGGATTTATGGCCTGGATGATACTGCTTCTGTGTTGTAATTAAAAGTTATTTTTAATGCCTTTGTTTGGTTGGACACTTTGGATTATTCAAAATGTATTTCACAATTTCAAACTTGCTTCAGGGCAAAGAACAACACCAAAAGGTAATACAACAAGCTTTCATAATGTAAAACAATTAAATGTTTTGATAATGGGAGTGGTAAAGGAAAAGGATCCCTCCCACTAAATCTGAATTTTTATAAGACAGAAAGATAAACTAGCTAAAAAGTGGACTAAACTACATATTCTAAAATTCCAAAAATAGCCGAGTTACATACTTTATCCATTAACTAGAATTTAGCTGCCACTCACCGGAACTACACACACAGCTCATCCACAACCCTTCACCCAAAGAACCCAATCCTTGGGCTCTAGTCTTCTCCTGTGTCCCCAAGAAGTGACATATCCACCCTAATGACTGCCAAGTCCTGACTCAGCCACAAAATCTTGGGGCCGATACCAAAGTAGCAGTAGGGGTCCCTTTGAGATCTGCAGAAAATAGTTTGGGGGTTGTTTTTATCCATTTCCTTTCTCTCACCCCAGAACGAAGGAGACAAAAATTTCTCAGAAAGAGAACTGCATGAGGTTGTCCATAAATAACTGTAAGACAGAGGCCACTGATTTCTTAAGTGTCATTTCCAGAATTTCTATTTCTTCATACACATACAGAAGTTGCCAGGTATGCAAACAACTAATGTGTTCAGCTGTTTAACTCAAAGAATGACGTTTAAAGTCCACCCAGAGGTACTTCAGAACAAAGGCCTGGTGATCTACTTCTCAAAGATCATCAGTGAATACTCATGGAACATAGTTTTACCCTGAGACATCTTAGTCAGAGGTCAACTCAACAAGAACTGACACCAATGTCAACACCTGGAAGGCATTATATGGACAAGTGTCTCTTGTTTAAAGGAGAACAATCAATCAAACATTATTGGCTTCTGCAATTGCTCGATGGGAGTAGAGAGGAGGACAGAACTCTAACTGGTATGAGCTTTTCAGGTAACCTCAATATTTCACTATGCCTGCTACAAATCTTCTTATTAGAAGTGAATTCTAGGAGCTTGTTATATGCAAATGAGTCATAGAAAGCACCAGATACCATGCATCATGATGAGACTATAAAAACCTTTTAACATTTGTGATTCAAAAATAAATTTAAAGGTAGCTTTACATGAATGTACCAAGCTGATGGAAATTATATTACACCAATAAGAACCGCTGTTATTTCTTCACTTTTTTCCAGAGCAGAGTTTCACTCCCCATCAGGGCACAGAACTGCCATTCTTACCTGCCATATTAATTTTCTCAAGTGAGACCAAGCTGGGAACAGCTGTGGTGGAGTTGGTTGAGTTCGTTCCTGTGCCATTGATGACGAGATTGTCCACTTTTGACTCTAACTTGCCAATGCGCTGCAAAATATTATCCAGTAACACAGCAAGAGTCTTCTTCAGATCTGTAACAGAAAATGCAGATGATTTCAAAATTCTCTGTCCCACTCTCTCTGGATGTCCCTGTCTCTCTGACACAGAGTAAAATGTGTTAAATGCTTTTCGAGTGGCAGAGCTAAAAAGTACTGTCCTGAGACCTGTCCTAACAGAATACATCTGAAAGATGATAGTGATCCTACTAAAATCAAACCAAACCCGTTACATAAAGCCAATTACAACTCATAGTGATCCTACAGGACCGGGTAGAAGCGCCCCATAAGGTTGCCAAGGCTACAGATATTTACAAAAGTAGACTGCTACATCTTTTCACTGCATGGCTTCAAACCTCCAACCTTTCAGCTAGCAGCTGAGTACTTAAGCATTGCACCACCAGGGCTCCTTTTAAGTGCTCTAGTCGCCACTAAACAAATTGATCTCTTCTGGAATATAACTTCATCAATGGGTGATGTTATAAAATTATTTCCAGCTATTAGCTTGATGAAGCCTGGTGGTACAGTGGTTAAGAGCTATAGCTGCTAACCAAAGGCATGGCAGTTAGAATCTACCAGTTGCTTCATGGAATCTCTATGAGGCAGTTCTGCTGTGTTCTGCAGGGTTGCTCTGAGTTTGAATCAACTTGACGGTAATGGGTTTGGCTTTTGTTTTGTAGCGTGATAGGAAATAACTCTTTGTTACTTAGCATCCCACCATGTTGTTGTTAGCTACAGTTGAGTTGATCCCCTGTTCATGGCAACCCCATAAGAACTGCACAAAGACAAAGCAGTTGTGATTCACAGGGCTTTTACTGGCTGCTATTTGGAAGTATATAGCCAGTTCTTTCTCTCTAGTCCATCTTAGTCTGGAAGTTCCACTGAAACCTGTTCTGCACCATGGCAACACAGAAGCCTCTGCGTGAGTTGCCTGGCTGGGACCCTGGAACCCAGGTCTCCCTCGTAAAAGGTGAGAATTCTACCCCTCAGCCCTCACCATAGCACTTTATTAAAATTCGCACCCCTTATACCACGCTGATTACTGATGCACAAAATGACAGCCCCAAAGTGTAACAAAGTCCTACTTGAGGACTTCCGGAATCAAGTTCATTGTTATTGTTAGCAACGTGTACTCTAACAAGTCCCAATATTTTTTGAAAGTGCTTATTTATGTTGGTTACACAGGGCAGCACTTAATAAATGTGGCAATTCCAGTTTTGTGGGCATGCTAAATAACCCAGGGTTAACTATAAGCAGACTTATGAAAGAAACTTAAAATACAGACTAAATTCATTTGATTGTTCAACAAATATCTACTGAACAACTACTGAGCGTCAGGCATTCAAGCACACTATTCTAGATGCTGGGGATACTATTTCCTGGTGCTTGGACTTAACAGCTGATTCCCTTGCTTATACATCAAACACTGGGTTAGACAGTGATGCACTTTCCTCACAGATAAATCCCAGGCACACTATCCTCATCCACACAGAAGCCTTTACTAAGTTTGTACACCAGGTATTTCACAAAGAAAGAGCTGAACGTAGCCACTCTATTTTGCAAAATTATAATCAAAGAAAGATATGCTGACTTGTATTCAGAGGGACAGCAGAAGAGCTGTCCACAGGAATACACTCCAGACTCATTTATGAACTGGGAGTTACCATCTTCCATTCTGCTGGAAACTAAGGCAGACTTGCCTGAGAAAGTGCTTCGGTCTGGACAGGATATAACAACACACCTGTTTAATTCACAATCACCACACCCTGGCCAATGAACCTTGCCAATCTACATTCAGGCTGTCCTGTTTAGGCAAATGAAGGGAGAGGCTCATTGGAAGTTGTGTTATTTGGGGATTATGGGCAGCACTGCTTGAGCTGACTCACAATGCCAAACAGACAAAACCCACATCCTGTAAGCCTGCCACTCTATGTGTCTGGCATAAACCAACCCAAACATCTGACTTTCAACAATACTAAGATCTGTAGCAGCTTGTTCATTCATTCATTTCCACAAATCCCTAACTTCCAACATAGCTTGCTTACTTGTAGTAGTAAATGCTGGCCACAGAATTAGAGCAATGGTGATAAAAATGTAGGACTGAAGCAAAGGCAGATGGGAAGTAATATTTCCTGCATGTCTACTTGATGCCACGCACACATATAAGCAACCCCATTTTATCTTCATGTCCTCCTGTGAGGTAAGTACATTACTATTTTAGAGATGAGAAAACTGACGCTTACAGAGATTAAGCAAAACACTCATGGTTACAGAGATAGGAAATCAGAACAAAGCCTTACACTCATGTCTGACTAATTCCCTGATGCCTGACTTGAGGCCAGCTGGAAGTAAAAAGCCTAGGTAGGACAAAAGAAACTTCAAGTAGAAAGTTCAGTGCCTTGCATACCACCTTGCTGTTAGCTGCTGTGAAGTCAGCTTCCAACTCATGGCGACCCTGTGTACAACAGAATAAAAATATTGCCCGGTCTTACACCACCAATGATTAGATGCAGTGACCCACAGGGTTTTCGCTGGTGGATTTTTCAAAGTAGATTGTGAGGTCTTTCTTTTCTAGTCTATCTTAGTCCAGAAGCTCTACATCACAGCAACACGCAAGCCTCCGCTGACAGATGGGTTGTGGCAGTGCTCAGGTACAGTGGCTGGGAGCCAAACCCAGGTCCCCAGCATGGAAAGTGAGAGGTCTACCACTGAACCACCACTTGCCCATCTTTTGCCTACAGTATAGTGATCAGTGGCCCACACTTGGGAGCAGATTTCCTGGGTTTAGGACTTAATTCCAGCTTCCCTATCTGTAAGATACTGACAAAGATAATCCTATTTCCTTGGGTTGTTGGAAACCCTGGTGGCGTAGTAGTTCAGTGCTACAGCTGTTAACCACAAGGTCAGCAGTTGCAATCCACCAGGCATTCCCTGGAAACTCTATGGGGCAGTTCTACTCTGTCCAACAGGGTTGCTATGAGTCGGAATCAACTTGATAGAAATGATTATTGGGGGGGGGGCTGTTATCACAACTTAATGAGTCAGTATTTATGAAACATTTAGAACAGTGTCTGGCACATAAAAAGCACTACATAACTGTCTTGTTACACATACACAAATAAACAATAAAACTATCCTCTGTGAATGGACATGAGAACTACAGAGTAGAAAAGAGGAGTACGCTTTCAGTCTGAGGAGAGCAGCTAGAGTTACACAGCAAGATGTGTTTACCCTTCTATGTGACAAATTGACTCAGACTGTAAGCTTTCACTTAAAGTACACTAAAGTATTTTTAAAAATTAAAAAAAAAGAACTTTGGAAAATCCTCTCACCATTCCTGAAGACATCCTTCCTTGGGTGATGTAATGCTTTATCTTTCTAATCAAAGGGTCACAAAATCATTCTGCTCTGGGGTCTGGAATCCCATGGTCAGCATGAACTCACAGCTTGTCACTGGTACCTCATTAGCTGGCAGGGACAGCGGGAGTCAGTCTCCACCTCTGCTCTTACACTGAGCCTAGCACATCAACTGGTTCTCTGGTGTTCTGAAGAAGGTCAGAGGCTAGCCATGCAGATGGAAACAATGTGCTACTGAGAGGCGGCATAAAGCACAAAGCACAGAGAGTCAGTATAAAGAAACTGCTTCTCAGGTATAAAGTATCAGTCTTTCCATTTCCAGCCTCTTTGCCTGGACACTGTATCACCAGTCAAGCAGCTCCTGCATAAATGCCATGTGACTATTACCAACAACAGGAGCCACTAAAAATACCTAAGATCAGCAGTTCAAATCCACCAGCTGCTCCTTGAAAACCCTATGGGGCAGTTTTATTCTGTCCTATAAGGTCACCATGAGTTGGAACTGACTCAACAGTAGTAGGTTCTGTTTTTATTTTTAGCAGGGTTCCTACACATAAGGCTAAATTATCATACCAGTCCAGGCAATAAAATCATTTCCATCCTTGTATTTTACAGTTAAACCAGCAAAAACTATTAACAGTTTTATTGTAGCTACAAACCAAAATGGAAGCATTTTTCTTTGTATTTTACTCTTAATGGTAGAAAGCCTTTTGTCCAATAAGACTGTGCACAACAGAATGACTTCCACAGAGTATTAATAAAGTAATGAGTTAAAATATTCCTCCACATTCTACTATAATATTTTTATATTAATCATTGTGTTTTACCATTATTGTAGCACTAAAATGTGTCCTCTGTAGCATTACAATTTTCAATTGCTAACAGGCTTTTTAAATTTTGTTTGTGCTTCAAAGTCTTAGCAACGAAAATTTAATCTCAACATTGCTACTGCAATTCTGTGTTCCTAAAATTTACTGTACTGTGATAAAGACTACATCAAAGTTGTTGGAAACATTTAAAATGTCCCTCTGGGGGAAAGGGAGCTTTGGCTTCCATCATGCCAGGGGTTCTTTGAAAATGGTGAGATCTCAAAGCTGCATTAGAATAGATATTGTGAAATCTACATCTATAGGCTTTCATTTCCAGGAACCCATGAAACCAGAGAGGGAGAGGGGGCTGCAGGCTGCTGACATATCCTTCAGCAGAATCACCAAGGAGACATCACTGCCAGCTCTTACTCTCCTCCACGCCTGTAATCTTAGGAAACAGAGTCTCAGTAAAAAGAGAGGTCTTGCTGGTAGAAGGTACCTGATCTACTAGCAAAAGCTGTGAAATCACTAATGAACTCTGATTTACCAGATCACCAAGTCCATAAGTATTCACAGTCTTACCAAGAAAGGCAGAACCTGCAGACTATGCAGTCCCCACTCCATCTCCCCCAGTACAGTCACCTGCAGTGAAAGATTCCAAGCCCATCACCTTGAAAGGTAAAAATTAGAGTTTGCAAACCTACTACAAGGATTGTAAGGCATAGCCAAGGTGGAGAACTACTTTTAAGGTGTGGGTAGGCCATATGTGCTGGTGCAGAATCAAGAGTGCAACTATACCATCAGCAAGGGCTTAAATCTGAACCAACAAAAATGATTCACATGGGTGCTTCCTCCCAATTCCAATCGCCCTTCACCACGGCTACTGCAGAGAGCTAACAACAGAGCCATGCAGCTGCCTCACTCACTGCTCTGGAGAAGCCCAGCAGAGACAGGATGTTAATGAGAAATGAAGGTGCTAATGAAAAAAAGAATTAACCTCGATCTCTCTTTCTCATCAACTGCTACATGCAGGTCAAGTTTCATCAATTATATATTTTTAAATTAATTTTAAAGTGACCTGACTGTAGAAAGATAAGTTACAGTAATGATCAAAACACTGTCGATTCATTACATACAAGGGCATTCAAAGCATTATTTTAGAAAAGTGAATAGTGTTATTTATTACAGATAAGAACTGGGAACACCAAAACCCTCCACAATGAGAATAAATTACTTTATACCCACCCATTCATGAGGGAGGATAAATCACAAGATTATGAGCTGAGTGAGTGCAGGTCTATCTTGTCATTTCTGTTTATTAGCACTAGACATTAACATCAAGAGTTCAAAAGTACTTATTAAATGGATGAATGAAAAAAGGAGAAGTATACAGCCATCAAAAACATGTAATGGCATAAAGAAATAAGTTTATAGCAAAAATGAATTTAAAAAGCTGTACAAAAATTTGACCATCGCTTTTAAGATTATATACAAATACATGTACACAAGTGTGTGTGCATCTGAATTATGGTATTGGTGAAGAATACTGAATATACCATGGGCTGCCAGAAGAAGGAACAAATTGTCTATAGAAGAAGCGCACCTAGAACGCTTCCCTGAAGCAAGGATGCGAGACATGTTATCAGAAGACACCAGTCTCTGGAGAAAAACAACACGCTCGGTAAGCCAGAGGATCAGTAAAAAAATATATACACATGTCTATCTACCCTTTTTTTTTTTTTAAAGTGAGGAGAAAAAGCAACATTTTACCAATGGTAAGAGCTAAGCTTTGGGAGTAAGAAGTATATTTTCCTTTTATTTCTTCTTCAAAGTTTCTCATGTGCGCTCAATTGGATATACAGATGCATACTACTTTTACAATCAGAAAGGTATTAGGCAATATTCCAAACACATATGCAGCACAGTGATCTTCAGAACTCAAAGACTGACAAGTATAGTGATGTCATCCTATCTGAGAGGCCCCTGCTGCCTTATCTCCTTGGAGTCTTGGAGGCACACAATGGACAATTCACTGGCATGTTAACTTACAAATGTGCCTTTCACCCTGCAGTTGTCTGCAGGCAGCAATGCCCAGATGTAAAAGAGTGCTGAACAATCATCCGGTAATGCAAGCAGCCCTTGGAATACTCAATAGCATTGAACATTAGTCAGTGTTCTTTCCTGGGCTAAAAGTTACCATCTAAGCACTGAACAGACCTTCTGTCTAGAAGCACATGTCATTCTGTAGGAAGAGTCATTAATATTTCAAGAAACTTTCTAGAAAGCAGAATCTGAGAAAAGATTATATGCTCTTGATGACATCAAGTCCTTGTGTAACTGCTGTCCAGAATGGAGTTGTTAGACTTTTCCGCAATTTTCCCTAACATCTGGACAACTGCATAAAATAGTGGTCAAGCATTTTAGCCCTTTTTAAAAAGAGGAAAGGACTAGAAGCTGTGTGAAGTGAAATGCACTTTCGTCCAAGGTCCACAGCCAGGAATGAGCTGAGCTGAGCCCGGAAGCAGCCTGATTCAGGGCCCAGGAGTTACACAATAATCTTTCCAGCTCACTACCCTTACCAGAAATATTACGGCCACTAACAACGCTCTTTAGATACAAAGGTGAACTCAGCCATACCCAGCTCATCTTGTAGTCCACATGGCAATGACAATTTTACCTCCTGCTTCCAAAATGCTACAATTACTCAGTGCAATTAATATACTTTAGGAAGGAGACTGGGGAAGAATTGAGCAATATCCTCTAGGCTTAGAGTCCAAAGCAGCAGCCCACAGCAGGGATGGCTTGAGACAGGCATGGGTGACTCCAGTACACAAATTTTGCTCCTCTCTGTTTAGAATAGTGCAATGAAGCCTTGCCTTCTCCTTTCATGTCCGGTAGGGCTCAATCCCTGTAAATGCTACCAACAGCTGCATAAAAAGCTCCTGAAGCCCTGTTGCTGCTTTAGGTGCCATCAAGTTGGGTCCAACTCATAGCAACCCCATGTTAAATAAAAGGAAACACCGCCTGGTCCAGAGTCATCTTCATAATACTTGCTGTGTTTGAGCCCTCTATTATAGCTACTGTGTCAATCCATCTCACTGAGGGTTCTCTTCTTTTTCACTAATCCCTTACCTTACCAAGCATAATGTTCTTCTCCATGGACTGGTCCCTCCTGATAACATGTCCAACACACATGAGACAAAGTCTTGCCATCCTCTCTTCTCAGCAGCATTCTGGCTCCACTTCTCCCAAGACAGATTTGTTTGTTCTTCCAGCAGTCCATGCTATATTCAATATTCTTCACTAGTGCCATACTTCAAAAGCATCACTTCTTCTCTGCTCTTCTTTATGCATTGTCTGGCTTTCACATTCACATGAGGCAAATGAAAATACCATGTCCTAGGTCAGGTATCTCTTATTCCTCAAAGTGATATCTTTGCTTTTTAACACTTTAAAGAGGTCTTTGGCCGATTTGCTCAATACAGTAAGTTATTTGATTTCTTGATTACTGCTTCCATGAGCACCGACTGTCAATCCAAGTAAAACAAAGTCCTTCACAACCTCAGCGGCTCTGTGTCCACACAAACAATTCCAGGTCTCCACTGAGAATTCCGGTTAGGTTGTAAGAGATGCAGGTAGCTAGAGGTCAGGTTAGTAATAACAAATACCAATAAGTACACTTTATTAACCTCAGTATTTTATGGGCCCAGCCCCCTGGAATCCTCACAATAACTCTATGGGGTAAATAATACTGTACCCTTTATTTTGTACAAGATGGAGCAGGCTCAGTGTAGATCAGTGACTTGCCCAAGGTTAACACATCTAATCTGGTACAAGCCATGGCCCCTCCTGCTGCTGTGTGGAATAAACAAGAGTTCCTCTGTCAGGATCACAGATAAGTAGTTCCTTGGAGGCTTTCTATTTCTCACGTTTCTAGCCTCACTAAAAATATAACTCTACTCAGCTGCTAACCCAAAGACTGGAGGTTCAAGCACACCTGGAGATACCTCAGAAGAAAGCCCTCACAATGTACGTCTTAAAAACCAGCCTTTAAAAACTCTGCAGAGCAGAGTGTGACACACATGGGGTCACCACGAGTCAGAATCCACATAACAGGAACTGGTAGTAGTACTGCAGTCACAGCTCCCTGCCAGGGGAGCTGATGCCATCCATTCACATCTCTGCTGCCAATGCTTACCAGGTGCCAGGTACCATGCTCTACCCTAGGGGTACAACACTGGAGCAGAGAGTTTATTAACTCTCCTCCCTCTGAGCGGAGGACACAGACAGTCATCAAGTGCAATAAATAGGGAACGCTGGGTTGTTAAAGTATCACGCAAGAACGAGCATGCCAGTGGTGTCAGGTACGACTTCAGTTAAGGAGGCAGAGCAGACTTCTGTGAAATGGTCATATCGAAAAGGGTGGCAGAAGGTGACAAAAAAATAAAAGCCAAACTCAATGCTGTCAATTCCATTTCAGCTCATGGCGACCCTGTAAGCAGAACCTCCCCCTAGCCTTTCCAAGGAGGACCTGGTAGATTCCACCTGCTGCTCTTTTGGCTGGCAGGCGCAGCATCTCCCCACCCCACCACCCCACCACCAGTAGCACCTCACTGCTATACCACCAGTGTTTCCTCTGGAGGCAGAGGGAACAACAAATGCAGAGGCTCAGAGACAAGAAACATGTTAACAACTATCCAAAAGCCTCTCTCCAGAAGACAGCGGTACTGTGAGGCAGACAGAAGTGGGACGGCTCCCTAGGTGACCACAGTGGCTCGAAGTCTACACAGTCAAATCTTACAGAGAAGGAGCAGCTAGGAAAAGGGAGCAGAGGCTTCATGGGCACTATGGCCACCAGGCAAGGCAAGGAACCCTATTTCAACGGCTGGGTGGGACACTCTCAGCCTGCCAGCTGGGCTCCCTCACGTGGAGCGTCCTCTCCCTTAACCAGGATACTTCTGTTAGCACCTAAGGCATGAGAGTGGCATTAAAGGACTGGTTTTGATGGGAAGGGAAGTATAAGAATAAGCCTCAATTCTCCAGAAAACCGACACTTTGACTTTATTCCTCTCCTCTCTAAGACGTTCAAGTTCCTCCTCAGAGCTTTCTGACTCCAGCCGGGCTGTGTGCTAACAAGTCGGCCCAGCTCTGATGTGGAGGCCTGGCTGGGCTCTACCTCCACCACAGGAATGCTGGAAACACCCCAGGTCCAGGAGAGGCTTGCTTTTACGCCCTGAGCTTTCTAAAGCAGAAACCCATTCATTTAATCACACCAGCCACATCACCAAATGCAACTATAACTTCGTCAGACCATCAAACAGCCCAGCTGTATTCCCTCACCAATTTCACTCTCAGACCAAGAATTGCTGATTTCACTCAAGGGCAGAGAATTTCTGGTTGAGTGATGGTGGTTTTCCCATGCACCCCACAAAAGTGATAGCTCTTCAAACAACAAAACACAAAACAAACAAATAAAAGTAATCTCATCAGAAGACTTAAGCAAAATCATGAAGAAACAAGCTGCCAACTGGGAGAATATCTTGCGAAACCAACTATACTGTAAGAAAACAATCTGTTGTTCTTAGGTGCCTTTGAACTGATTCTAACTCAGAGACCCTATCCACAATAGAATAATGCCTGGCTCTGTGCCATCCTCACAATAATTGTTATGTTTGAGCCATTCTTGTAGCTACTGTGCAAATCCATTGTGTTGAGTCTTCCCCTTTATAACTTTCTCCTTTACCAAATACAACATCTTTCTCCAGGGACTGGTCCCTCTGATAACACGGCCAAAACATGAGATGAATTCTTGCCATCCTCAGTTCCAAAGAGCACTCCAGCTGTACTCCTTTCGACACAGATTACTTTGTTCTTCAGGCAATCCATAGTACATTCAACATTCTTCATCAACACCATAATTCAAAGGAGTCAATTCCTCAGTTTGTCTTATTCACTATCTGGCTTTTACATGCATATGAGACAACTGAAAATACCACAGCCTGGGTCAAGTTCACCTTATTCCTCACAATGGCATTTTAAAGAGGTCTACGGTTGAAGACTTGATCAGTGTTGTATGTTGTTGGATTTCTTGACTGCTGCTTCCATTGTCATTGATTACGGATTCAAGTAAAGTGAAATCTTTGACAGCTTCATTCTTCACTCTTTTCTTCATTTACCATATGTTGCTTATTGGTCCAGCTGTGAGGATTTTTGCTTTTCTATTGTTGAGGTGTAATCCATACTGGATGTTTCAGTCTTTGATCTTCATTAGTAAATGATTCAAATGCTCTTTGCTTTCAGCAAGCAAGGTTGTGACATCTGCAAATAACAGGTAGTTAATGAATCTTCCCTCAATACCAATGCCAAGTTTTTCTTCATATAGTTCAGCTTCTCAGATTATTTGCTCAGCATGCCGTCAATAAATATGGTAAAAGCATACAACCCTGATGAACAACTTTTCTGACTTTAAGACACTGAGTTCTGTCTGAATGATTGTCACTAGGTCTATGTACAGGTTCTGCTTGAGCATAATAGACCTTTCTGGAATTCCCATTCGTTACAATGTTACCCATAACTGGTTATGATCCACAGAGTGGAATGCCTTTGCATAGTCAATAAAACACAAGTAAACGTCCTTTTCATGTTCTCAGACAAGATACATTTGACATCAGCAATGATAATCCTTCATTCTCCATCCCCTTCAAATTCAGACTGAATTTTGTGCAGTTCTCTGTCAATGTGCCGCTGTGACTGTTTCCGAATGATCTTCTGCAAAGTTTTATATATACGTGATATTAATGATATTATTTGATAATATCCACATTCTGTTGGATCAGCTTTCTTGGGAATGGGAGCAAATATGAATCTCTTCTTGGTAGCTGTCTTACAAATTTCATGGTATAAATGAGTAAGCACCTCCATCACTGCATCTGTTTGCAGAAATATCTCAGTTGGCATTTGTCTTAGGCTGGGTTTTCTTGGGAAACAAAACCAGTAACACGTGTAGGTACAAGGAAAGATTTATAATATATATAGATAGATAGATATAGATATAGGAAACAGCTCACACAATCACAGAAGCTGAATGTCCCAAGTTCTGGCACAAGCCTCATGTGGCCACGGAAGCTGATGAACCCAAATTCAGCAGGTCAGAGACCAGTGTTCTAGATCACTGGTTGTGTAGGTTGGTGGATCCCAAGCTGGTGGCGAGACAGAGCGGCAGAGGCTGGCGAACCCATGATCTGCAGATCAGGGAGCAGGACTCTCAAGCGTCAACTGTAAGGATTGATGAATCCAACAGCTGCTAGTTCAAGTCCAGGAACCAGATGCTGGAAGAAGAGAGCAGGAGCTCCTGGCTATGTGAGCAGACCAGCAGTAGTGGAAGGCTGAGAGATGAGAGCTGAGGGGCGGGAAGCTGCCACAAACCCCGCCCTGCCACTTAATACAGCAGCCAAATATGGAGTAGCCAAATTGACATAATCCTGACCACTACAGTCCACCCCTTGTCAAGTTGGTATCTGCACACATCTCACCTTACCATCCACAATCTCTGAAGGAATACAGTTATAAAGTCATACTTATGTCTAACATGATATAACTAACACATGTACAACTGAAAATGCATTAGCCCATTTACATCTTATGAATGGGGGGATGTCATGGATTGAATTGTGTGCCCCCAAAAATATGTGTAGCATGTGGCCAGGCCACGATTCCCAGTATCTTGTGATTGTCCTCCATTTCGTGGTTTTCCTGTGCTGCATGTTAAAGGATTAGGGTGGGGCTGTAAATCCTTTCATAGGATCACCTCCCTGCTCCACTGTAAAGGAGTTTTCTTGGAGTATGGCTTGCCCCACCCTTAATCATTTCATCCTATAAGAGATGAAAGGAAAGAGAAGCAAGCAGAGAATTGAGATCCTCGTAAAATCAAGCAAGCAGCACCGGGAGAAGAGCGCGTCCTTCAGAACTGAGGTTCCTGTGCCAAGACGCTCCATGGACAAAGACTGATGCAATATCAGACTTTACTCCAGAGCCGACAAGGAGAAAGCCTTCCCCTGGAGCAGACACCTTGAATACAGACTTGCAGCCTACCGGACTGTATAAGAATAAACCTTCCTTTGTTAAAGCCATCAACTCTGTGGTATTTCTGTTAGAGCAGCCCTAGCTGACTAAAACAGAATTCCATCATGTTCAAGAGTCTTGCATTTCAACAATTCCTTCAGTGCAGCTTAGACTTCTTCCTTCAGTACCATGGTTGTGCAGATCATATGCAATTTCCTGAAATGGATGACTGTCCATTGATTCTTTCTGGAACAGCAACTCTGTGTATTCATTCCATCTTTGCTCAATATTTTCCTCATAAACTCCTTCAATATGGCAACATAAGGGTTGAATTTTTTCTTCAGTTCTTCCAACTTTACAGAAATGCTCAATATGTTCTTCCCTTTTAGTTTTCTAACTCCAGGTCTTTGCACAAGAGTCTAATAATCAAAACATATATAAAACTTCAACAACTTAACAATCAGAAAAGATGCAAAGGACTTCAACAGGCATTTCACCAAAGAGGATACTCAAATGGGCCACCAAACAGATGGAAGGATGATCAGCATCACCGGCCAGCAGACAGACACAATCAAAATCACAATGAGATATCATTCCACTTCCACTAGGATGGTTAAGATTCAAAAACAAAAATAACAAATGTTGGCAAGGAAGGGGGAAATTGGAATGCTCACTTATCACTGATGGGAATGTGGACTCCGGGGGTGGCAGCTGCCACAGCCCAGGCTGGTGACTGCTCCCAAGCACAGCTCCCCAAGTGCAGAGAAGCAAGCAGGTGAGACATCTAGGATTGAGAAAGTGTGAATCACAAGGGCAGAGTCTCATCTGTCTCTTGTTTCTATTCCTGTAAACTACAAGTGGACCCTGCAGCCCTATTAGATAAGAGGAGATCACCAGGGAGCAGAATTTGGGTCAGGCCATTAGAGACAAAAATCATTTCACCTCAGAAACAACAACAGCATTGACTACGATGAGTGACACCACTCACTGACACAATGCTGTGACGTCAGTGACAAGCAAGGCCCCGCCAGGCGGGTCTGGGAGCTGCAGATGAAGCCAAGCTGCTGAGGCACGCAGGCAGGAAGTCACTGCCAACACACTGCTCTTGGATGTGACACAGAAAAACACAAAAACCCTGTCACACCCCAAGAATAAATGCTCTGATTGTTTTACACAAGCTGTACAGAAGATGTTCCAGGCACCACGTTTGAATAACCAAATTCCAAAGTAATCCTGAAGCACCTTTTAAAACACCAAAATAAGGATGGTAGGGTTGGGGGGCTGGGGGAACAGGAGTGTCAGATACTGTTTGAAAGTTCTTCTATTATTAATTGAGGACTAGTCAAACAACAAACAGCATGAAGGCACCTGACACAGCATCTCATTCAACCTACACAGTCACCTGATGAAATAGGTACCACTGTCCCATTATAAAAGCAGTCTGTGACTCTGGGGCCCAGGCTGCACAGCCAGGATGTGACAAAACCAAATAAGCTGGCTCCAAACACCATGCTCCTAACCGTTACAGCTCCCAACCGACACTCAAAAGAAGCATTTCTAAAAGTCAGAGAAACATTCCTTACAAACACTTCTTTTTTCTTTCATTCTTTCTAGTCTTTTTTTTTTTAATTGTAATTGAGTAAAAGTGTACAATCCAGTTTAAATTCACATGTTCATTTATGTGTAACTCCCGCTGCTCTCCTTGCCTGGTGACAACACACTCCTCTGTTTTGTTCCATACAAATCATATCCTCTTAACAATCTCCTGTCCCTTGTTTCCTATGCTCTCCACTCCCCTCTAGTCAGAGGCCAGTAGGATGACATCCTGTAGACGCACATAATCACAATGTGCACACATGATATGGTCACCCTGTGTCATCGAGTCCAGTCCATTCCCGTCCAAGGAGCTGACCTCAGTAATGATTTATGATCTAATCTAAAAACAAGGATAAAAGAGATTTGGTTTACCAAAATATCTCAGAGGTAGAAGCACTGATCAAGTGCCAGAAAATATTTTTTTGTATCAAATAGTAAATAATTCAAGTTTTCTGGTCTCTGTTGCTACTACTCAACCCTACCATAGTAGCATAAAAGCAGCCACAGATAGTATATAAATGAGCATGGCTGTGTCTCAATAAAACTCTATTTACAGAAATAGGCAGAGGCCTGAATATGACACACAGCCTGTAATCTCATGTATCCTATTCGAGAATCTCAAGCCAAAGATTCTAAGAAATTAGTAATAATCTAAAGTCAGCTACTATAATTCTTGACCACCCGGCACACCTACAGAAGATCCTGAGAGCCTCTGACTATACTAGCATGAGATGAGAAAAGAAAATATGTTATTTGCATGTTAACGAGAACTCATTCAAACCAGGCACAAACTCCTGCCATAGCAGCAGTTCTCCATTCTTCCTATGCTGACACCTATGCAGTGCACTGCACATGGGCTGCTTTCTGGCAAGAAAAGACACTGTAAACTGATGGTCCCTGCATTCTCTTCCTCACCAGCCAGCCCAGCTGAACATCCTCTAGAGTTTGTGTTGTTATGGACTCCAGTGCCAGAGCTGCCTGCTTGTTTAGGTACCTACAACGGAGACCGATGTATTCCAGGGTAGGCACACACACTGGGATGGCTCTCCAAAAATTCTAGGACTGCACCTGTACTATCCGAGCCCCTGGCTCAACCCTCCTGGCTTAACCCAAGTTTTTGGTGCCCAGAACTAAGACCCAGGAACCAAGGGGCAGGTTAGGCTATCAATTTTTAACAACTTCTGCCAGAGGATGGTGCTAGACACTGTTTGCTATGTCTCTTGGAACAGTGATTCTCAAGGGCATCAGTGTGGGTGCAATTCTGACATATGGCAACATCTTAATTCTTGATTATTATATCTGGGCTAGGGTGCTACTAACATCTAACAAGTAGATACCAGGAATGCTGGTAAACATCCTAAAACATACAAGACAAGACCAATAACAAACAATTATCAGGCCCCAAATGTGCTGAGATTGGAAACCCTCTTAGGGGGATCTCACCACATGATGATTCCAAATATCTCAAGTACATATACACAGTCCACTAGAATTCCAGAAATTTGCTCCAAAGACCACTATGATTGACATTCCAAGTTGGTCTGAGGGGGTGAGGAATACAGCAGTGTATGTCAGACCTGTTAATGGAGTCTTTTTGTTTGTTTTTAATCAAAGAAGAATTATTATGCCAAGGTTTACCTGCAAAGTGAAGAAGTGAAATAAATAATTTTTATTGTTTCTTTGAGCTCCAAAGTCTTGATTCTAAGCATATAATGTGGTAGAAATTCTAACAGGCTACTCTAGGAGCCTCCAAAAAAAAAAAAAAAAAAAACCCAAATCCACTGCCGACGAGTCAATTCTGACTCAAAAACACTACAGCACACAGTAGAACTTCCCCATAGGGTTCCCAAGGAGCACATGGTAGATTTGAATGGCTGACCATCTGGTTAGCAGCTGTAGCACTTAACCCCCATGCCACAGCGTTCCGGGGAGCCTCTGGTAACTTTTTAAAAATATCTTGGTGAAGTTAAAAAGCTAAGACCAGATCATTACCCTTTAGAATGTGGCAAACAGCCTGCTCTATGAAATTTTTTGCAGTACATAATAAAAACAGTCAAGATAACTACAGAAATTGAAAGTCAACACATTTACCATATCTTCTTCCTTCTCAAAGAAGACCCATGACAGACAAACAGAAGAAGGCATTTACTACTAGATTAGCTGCCTTATACTACCCCCAGCCCCCATCCCATAGACACCTCAAAGCAGAAACTTTAAAACAGTGTTCTACTTGTTACATCACAAACATGAGTAATAATAATAAAGGCAATTTGCTTTTTGTTTACTTCCAGGTGGTATAGCCACTATAATTGTGGAGATGTTAGAGAAGATCTAAGTTAAAATGCATCCTCTGGAAAGCTTGGCTGGCTGGAAAACTATCTAGTTGTTTTTCAATGTGGGCTCTCAAAAGGAGCCTCCACTTTTCATATCATCGCATTAAAAAGAACAATGTTTCTACTTGTTGTCAGATGCTGTGGAATCAGTTCCGACTCACAGTGACCCCACGGACAAGAGAACGAAAGCTGCCTGCTCCTATCCTGTAATCACTGCTATGATACTTCACTCAGATGTAGGGAAAGCCAGTGCCTAATGAGAGGTCCAAATCTTGGAAGGAAGAGTGACATACTGCAAATGACAAGCACTCAAAAGGGATTTCCACGTTGTTCTTTAAAAGCACTCATTTTCTCCTGAATGAAAAAAAAATGGAATAAAGTTCTTTATATAAAATAAAAAAGGCACTAAGCCCCACGAAATCATTTTTTTAATTGTGATTAAGTAAAAGTATACAATCCAAGTGGACTTTCCATCTAAGACCCCGAGTGCCTGCTTCTTTGCAACTCTATCTGCCCTCCTCACCCTGTGACATCATTCTTCTTTTTCACTCTTTTCTTCCAGTATCCACTCAACCAACCCTTGTCCCTTCCTCTCCACCTACTCCTCTCCCCTATAAAAAGAAGACAGTAGGACCATCTCATACATATATACATTAAACCATAACATACACACACCATATGCATCACTGTGTCCCTGAGTCCCCATCAACAATTTACAGAATAAAAAATATATGCATAATATCGTACATTTCATGTGTTTAAATTCAAGCTTAATTCCACTGCTGCACTTTCAGTAATATATCATCTGAGCTCTACATACCTTAGCCATCCTTGATTGTGTCACAAATTCTAACAAATATCGTTCCCCACCTCACCCAACCCCACTCTTGTATTTCTTTTATAGTATGCTCCCCAAACAGTGAGACAACTGAAATCTAGATTTGTCACTGAATAGTAACAACAGGTTATCTTCAACAGACCAAGTCCACTCCAGAACATCAGTGACTCCAGGAGACCTGGGTGCTGGGTTTTGCATAATATGGTATAATCCACACTTCAGTTGCAATTTTTGTTCTGTAAGCATATATGTATGTATATAGTTTTCCATGTCTGTATATAAAATACCAGCAAGATATGAACTGAAATCATTACTGTGGTTATTTTCTGGAGTAGACTTACATGTCATCTTCTATTCTTTGTCTTTTTTTGTGGTGGGTGGCTGGTGTGCAGTTTCCAAAATTTTTGATGTTAAGTTAAAAGATTCTTTTGCCAAAATAAAAATAAAAATTATGTTCCATGTCTTTTTTTTTTCACCCCATTTTATTTCACAAAAGGGTCTGAGACACCAAACAGAAAAGTGAAGTACAGGAAGATTTCTTCTAGAGTGACGTAAATTAGAGATAAGAGCAAGAAATAAGAGTAGTAAAATCTGAAGAAACCAACGCTCAAAGCTATTGGCTGGCATGTATGCCCTCAAGTCTAAGCACTGGCTGAAGGAAGTATACCTCTGGCCCTGAGTTCCTGGGACTCCACAGAACATTTCTTTTTATCCCTCCCTATCTCACTCCCATCAGGCCTCATTAAATTTTGTTTAAGGAAGGATAATGAGAATATTTTCCGCATTCCTTGAACACACTACTTCAGACGAAACTACACAGCCCCGAGAGAACGCAATGAAGGAGGAGGAGCTAGCTGCAAATTAAATATAACCAATGGCGCAATCGCTGTTGCTGAACAGCTGATGCAGCTCTTGGGGTAAGCTGTCTGTGTGTTTTAGAACTCAGGAGCACAAACAGGGTATTATACTAACTTTCCAGAAATGCACCTCTGTGAGCAATTCATTAAGGAATACCCCACGAAGGCACGTGATCCATGACAAGAACAAGTCCTGGGAGCCCTGTCAAGGCACAGCCCCTCTGGAGAGGCTCAGTGCCCAAGCACTTACCATAAGCTGTCATGACACCAGCATATGGTCCATCCACCACATTCCTGTTTTCATCTGCCAGCGTCTTGATGTACCTTTTGCTGAGGTCCAGGATCTGCTCACACAGCATGGAGCTACTTTCAGGCTGAGTTCGCTGCTGAATGGTAAAATGCAAGAGCATCATACCCCAAATGAAGCCAAAAGTCACCAGGAAAAACCCCAGCTTCTGAGATGACAACTTCCAAGGAGTAAAGAGAGCCATTGCTCTCAGGCAACTTCACCAGCCCTTGTCTCTCAAAGCAGAGAAGGTAGACACAAATTCATGGTGTAGGCTGCACTTTAGAGTGCACTGGTCTCATTCAGGCTCCTGCATCAGCCGATGCCCCTTTCTCAGTTCCATCCTGCAGTGAAGAAGACAGAAAATTAACAACATAGCCATGAGACAAAAACACAGTGCAATAAACCAGAAAGCCATGTTTTCACTTGAATAGCTCCCAAGTATGAACAGCCCCCCTTACTTTTATTTGCTTATTTAATATTTTATGGTATGATTCAGGATTCATAAGCTGAGAGGGGAAATCTGGCTACAAGGCATGAAGCTGTGCAAATATGGAGGGGAAATGCACACCTGCCTGAGTGTGTAAACAGGCATAACAGGACTGTTCCAGTCTGTACCAAGTTCAAAACAGGAAGTTTGTTTTGCAAGGTAGATAGAAGAGTTTTTACCGAATGTCAGCAAAACCCCAGCAGAGGGTACAGCTGGATCACCATTGGGCACTTTGTGTATCTGTAACCTGTGCTTCAGGCAAAAGCAGGTGTATGCACGTGGAGAGAGGAGCACAAAAGAGACGTTCCCTTAGGGGTCATCAGCTAAGGAAGTAGGGAAGAGCCCCCAAATTATTTAGGCACGGCAGGCTTTCACTGTCAGTGATCAAAGAGAAGTCGAACGTCTCAGGGCTGCAGGCAGCCCATGAGCACTACTGTCATGGGTTGAATTGTGTCCCCCAAAAAATATGTGTAGCATGTGGCTGGTATATGATTCCCAGTATCTTGGGATTGTCCTCCATTTTGTGGTTTCCCTAAATTGTATGTTAAAGGATTAAGGTGGGGCTGTAAATTCCTGCATAGGATTACTTCCCTGCTCTGCTGTAGGGGGAGTTTCCCTGGAGTATGGTTTGCCCCACCCTTAATCCTTTCAGCCTGTAGGAGATAAAAGGAAAGAGAAACAAGGAGAATTGGGAACCTCGCACCATCAAGAAATCTGCACCAGGAGAAGAGCGCATCCTTCGGACCTGAGGTTCCTGTGCCAAGATGCTCGCTGGACAAAGACTGATGCAATACCGGACTTTCCTCCTGAGCCAACAAGGGGAAAGCCTTTCCCTGGAGTGGACACCCTGAATATGGACTTGCAACCTACCGGACTGTGTAAGAATAAACCTTCCTTTGTTAAAGCCATCCGCTCTGTGGTGTTTCTGTTAGAGCAGCCCGGCTGGCTAAAACAACTACCCTAGATGAGATACGTCAAAAGCACACAGTCAGGTGAATGTAAAGCTTTCCATCACTTAGAAATCAGGATGCAAGACTTTGGCTCATTTCCTTTGGATATATTCTCAGGAAAGACTTATTGTTAGAAAAGGAAATCATGGTTGGTGTCTTAGTCATCTAGAGCTACCATAACAGAAATACTAGAAGTGAATGGCTTTAAAAAGAGAAATTCTATTGTTTATGGTCCAGTAGGCTACAATCCCCAGTTCAGGGCACCAGCTCCAGAGGAAGACTTTCTCTACTGGCTCTGGAGAAGGGTCTTTTTTGTCAGTCTTCACCTGGACTGGGAACTTCTGAGGCACAGGAACCCTAGGTCCTTTTCCAAGGCTGCTTTCTTGACAGCATGAAGCCCCCTACTCTCTGTCCCTTTCCCTTCCTTTAGATCCCAAAATATTGCCTCAAGGGACAATACAGTCTTATACATTGAGGCCTTTGTCACCAACACCACTGCTGCTCATCCGCCCTCATTAACGTCGGAGAGGCAGGATTTACAACCATATTGGGAATCATGACCTAGCCAAACTGCTACACACATTTGGAGGGGTGGCAGATGACACACAACACAACCCATGACACAGTTGATAGAGGGCCCACAAAAATGAAGGAAACTCTCCATCACATGGACTAATATTCACAGCAAAAGACCCAAAGATACCAACTATCCTGAGGACAGCATAGGACCAGACAATGTTCTATATACTGTTATACATAAGGTTGCCAGGAGTCAGACTTGACTTGAGGAAACTAAGAACAAGCTAGCTAGCAATCTTTTGGTTCCATCAGCAGGTTCACATTGCACTTGACTGCTTACACAGGAAACATGATGGCAGTCCGCTCGTCTGCGGTTCTCACTTTCACACCCACCTTGGGCAAAATGAGAATTTAGGCAGCACACTGCCAAAATGAAGGTGGACACGCCCTCTCTGACACCAGCACAGACTCAACAAAGGCCCCAAATCATGGTTTCCTAATCAGTGGGGCCACAGCATAGTTTGTGAATGGGCTGCCTTAGTGACAACATAGCTGTCCCTTCAGGAGAACCCCATGCCTGAGGACAAGCTACCTGACAAGGGGTATCATCTTCTAAGTAGGGCAGAGGAACAGCTGAGCAATGGTCGTCTACAGAGGACTAAGCCAGACATACTTCAGAGTGTACACACATTTCAGTTTAGGGAACTCTGCCTGACCAGCAGCCTGGGAGTAAATGAAAGCGTATCCCGTATAGTCAGTTTTCAAAGACTTCTGTGCACTAGAAGCATGGCTACTGTCTGTCCTTCATCTCTCAGCAGAGTAATGAGTATCTGGTAGTGCTACTACTGCTAATTAATAATAAATGATAAAATGACTACTAGCTGTGTTTCAGGTAAGGGCCGTGTTGGCTCAGCGGTAGAGCTCGCACTCTCCATGGGGGATAGCCGGGTTTGGTTCTGGGTCAGCGCAACTCAGGAGTCTGTCAGTGGAGGCTCGTCAGCTGCTGTGATGCTGAACAGCTTTCAGTGGAGCTTCCAGACTAAGAAGGACTAGGAAAAAAGGCCTGGCAATCTGCTTCTGCAAAGTAAGAAAACCCTATGGATCACAAGAGTCTGATCTGCAACCAGTCACGCAGATGACATGGGCACGGGCAGGATTTCGATCCATTGTGCATGGGGTTGCCGTGAGTCAGGGGCCAACATGACAGTAGCTAACAACAACAAAATGTTGCAAGCACCGTTCTAAGTGTGCTTTGCCTTCTTAGTTCTCTATCTCCTTCTAAGAGTTCTATATGGTAGGAACTACTGATATTATGCCCAATTTCAGGTAAAAACACAAAGGCAAAGTGAATAACTTGGCAAAGGTGGGCCAACTCTTATCAGGCAAAGGAGGGACAGCCCAGAGTTCATTAAACCCCAGTGTCTTTCCTGCCCCCACAAGCCAGTTTATACATGACCAAAATGATTCGTTCATGTTTAAAGGATTGTGAAAAATAGCAACAATAATATGTGACAGATGTTTTATTGCCCACAAAGCCTGAAGTATTTACTCTTTGGCCCTTTATATGAAGGAACCCTAGTGGGTCTGTGTTTAAGCACTCAGATTATAACCAGAAGGTTAATGATCTGAACCTACTAGCTGCTCCACGGGAGAAAGACATGGCAGTCTGCTTCCACAAAGATTTTAGACTTGGCCACTGAGGATGGGAAAAAGACAACGATGCCATGTGTCATGATTTCCATTTAACATCGTGCTGGAAGGGCCACCTAGGGCAATAAGGCAAGAAAAAGAAATAAAGGACACCTCCACTGGAAGGGTGAGAAGTAAAAGCTATCTCTGCTTTACAGATGATAGGATACTATAGAGAACCCCAAAGATTCCACAGGAAGACTATGGGAACCAACAGATTCAGCAGAGTAGGAGGATACATGATTAACATACAAAAATCAGTTGGGTTCCTACACACCAATAAAAAGAACTATGAAAATGAAATGAAAACAATGCCATTTAGAATAAAATACTTACGAATAAATCTAACCAGAGATATAAAAAACCTAGACACAGAACTACGAAATATTACTGAAAGAAATCAACATATACCTGATCATGAACAGAAAGACATAAGATTGTGGCAATGTCAATTCTGTGCAAAGAAATCTACAGATATAATGCAATCCTAAATTCAAATACTAACATCATTCTCAAACAAGACAGAAAAACTAATCATCAACTTTATATGGAAAGAGGCCCCATATAAGAAAAGCATTATTAAAGTAAATGAAAAAAGGAAGAGGCTTCACACTACCTGATTTGCAACCTACCGTACAGTCACAGTAGTCAAACAGCCTGATACTGCTATAACAGAAACACACAATCCACTGGAAAAGAACGAAGAACTGAGATGTAAATTCACCCACCTATGATCAGCTGATCTTTGACTGTGAACCAAAGTCCATTAAATGATAAAAACACCTTATGGAAAAACTAACTGAAAATGGTTCTAAGACCTAAATATAAAACCTAAAATGATAAACGCCAAGGAAGAAAAAGAGACAATGCTAAGGGCCCTAATAAACAACAACATCAAACCAAACCTAGTGCTGCTGAGACAATTCCAACTCATAGCAACCCTATAGCACACAGCAGAATTGCCCTATACAGTTGCCAAGGAGTGCCTGGGAAATGTGAACAGCCGACCTCTTGATTAGCAACCATAACTCTTAACCACCACAACATCAGGGCTTCCAAGGGACCTTATTACATGGCATAAATACAACACAAACCATGAGAAAAATTGCACAAGCATTAGAAGATAAGCTGTGTAACTGGGAGCACCTAAAAATTAAACATTTATGCTCACTAAAACACTTCACCAAAGGAATAAGCAGAAAATCAACAGACTGGGGAAAAAAACTGTGGCTACAATATATCCAACAGAGATCTACTTTTCAAAATATTTCATTCATCACTTCAACAACCAAAATACAAAGAGTCCATTTAAAAAATGGGTAAAGTGTATGAACAGATACTTCACTGAAGACATTCAGGCAGCTAACAGACACATGAGAAAATGCTTGTAATCATTAACCATTAAAGAAATGCAAATCAGAACCACAGTGACATCACACCTCTTCCCTATATTACTCACACTAATCAAAAAAAGAAGATAACAAATGCTGGGGAGGTTGCAGGGAGACTAGACCAGAACTCCTATGCACTGCTGGTGGGAAAGCAAAATGGCACAACCACTATGGAAAACAGTATGGTGCTTCCTTGGAAAGCTAGAAACAGAAATACCACACAATCCAGCAATCCCACTACTAAACACATCCTAGAGAAATAAGAGCAGTCACACAGACAGATACAGGCACACGCATTATCACTGTAGCATTATTCACAATAGTAAAAAGAGGGGCACAAACATTGCCCATCAACAGATAAACAAATAACAAATTATGGTGCATACACACAAAGAATACTTTAAAACCATAAAGAGCAATGATAAACCTGTGAATTATCTCACAACTTGGTTAAAGCTGGAGGGTATTACACTGAATGAAATAAGCCAATCACCAAAGGACATATATTATATTAGACCACTGTTACAAAAACCTAAGAAAATGTTTACACACAGAAAAAAAAACAAAGTTTGTTAGAAAAGAAAAGGAGGAATAGGGAGAGGAAATGACTAAATTGTAAACAAGTTATCTTTGGTGAAGGAAAAGACAGAAGACAGTACAGAGGAAGGCAGTACAATGTGATCACGGCAAAGCCACAGAACCTTCCTAGATGCCCTCAAACACCTTGAGGGACCGAGCTACTGAGTCTGAGGGCTAGAGACCACGGTCTCTGGAAACATCTAGGTCAAGTGGCATAATACAGTACATAAAATGTTCTACATCCTACTTTGGTGAGTAGCGTCTGGGGTCTTAACAGTTTACAAATGGCCATCTAAGATACATCTGGGTTCCATCACATTTGGAGCAAAGGAGAATGAAGAAAACCAAAGATACAAACAAATTATTAGTGCAAAGGACTAATGGACCACATGACCCACAGCCCTCACCAGCCGGAGCCCAGAACCAGATGGTACTCAGCTATCACCACTACCTGCTCTGACAGAGATCATGACACGGGGTCCCACAGACAGCAGGAGAAATGTGTACAATAAAATTCAAATTCACAAAAAATAGACCTGACTTACTGGTCTGACAGAGACTGAAAAAAACCCCAAGACTATGGCACCAGACAGTCTACTAACTCAGAACTGAAGCCATCCCCAAAGACTATCTTTAAGTCAAAGATTAGATGGGCCCATAAAATGAACCATAACACGTGTAAGGAATGTGCTTCTTAATTTAATCAAGTATACAAAGAGCAAAAGCGCTATACCTGCCAAAAAGCAAAGGTGAGAAGGCAGGAAGGGACAAGAAAACTCAATAAATGCACATGGAGAACTCAGTGTGGAACGAGCACAAGTACTGACCCTTGAGGAGACTGCAGCCAACATCACAAAACAATTTGTGTATAAATCTGTGAAAGAAAAACTAATTTGCCCTAATTTTCACATAAGGCACATTAAAGGGACCCTAGTATCACAGTGGTACTCAGCTGTGAACAGAAAAGTCAGCAATTGGAACCCATAAGCTGCTCCACGGGAGAAAGATGTGGCAGTTTGCACCTGTAAATATTGAATTTGTTGCCATGAAGTCGACTGTGACTCACAGACCCCATGGGACAGAGCAGGAAAAGCCCCATTCAGGTTCTACGGAGAGCCTGGTGGATTCAAACGGTCAGTGTTCTGGTTCATAGTTGAGCTCTTAACCACTGTGCCATGAGACCTTGAGAACCCTATGGGACAGTTCTACTCTGACCTACAGGGTAGCTATGACCTGGACTTGACTCAATGGCAGTCTTGGCTTTTTTTTTTTTTTTAAGCACAATAAAATTAAAAAAAAAGAAAAAGATGTCAGCTGGGGCTGCAGACCTGCTTCCAGATGACTTGCTCCCAAGGCTGGCAAGATGGTGCTAGCTACTGGCTGGAGGACTCAGCTCCTTGCCTTGTGAATGCTGCCTTAGGCCTGATGGGGTCCAGCTTCCACCAAGCTGCGTGATTCAAGAGACAGCAAGGCAGAAATCATGATGTCTGTTATGAACCAGCCTCAAAAGTCATGCTCGGTTACATCTACAATACATTACTGGTCACACAGGCCAGCCAGGATTCCATGTGGGGAGAGACCGACTACAAAGAAGGACAAACACAAGGAAGCAAGGATTAGGGGGCATTCTTTAAGGATGGCTACAATGTCATAAAACATCCTTTTACATCACTAAACAGAGCTTTTAACATTCAGGGATGAAGTATTCGCATCTGATGTATTTCACCCCAATTCAGAGCTACTCCAAAGGGCATGACATAAACATGTGACACGCATCTACAGAACTAGGGGGCTCACCAAATGTACTTTTCTTGAGAAGAAAGAAAGAGCATCTGCTCTAAAGGAGCATCTCCTCATCCACTGTTTGCTCATCACCAAGAACCCTGTGCACTTTTCTGAGGGTCTCCTGCCTTTACTAAGCTGCTCTTCCCACCCTGCAGGCCCTCCCACCATTATGCTCTTCTCCAAGCCCCACTTTCACCCACTACTTCAGACCATCTTTCTTTCACACTGCACCCTGTTAGTCTGAAGTCTTAAGACACTTGTCTGTCTACCTTGACTTGTTAACAAGTTTCTGTGTGGGACCCCGTGACATCCCTTTCGAGACCCCTGCATACCTGTGCAGAGAAAGGCACTGATCACCAGGACACAACAAAATTATCTGTTGACAAGGAAAACGTCCTCTGAGACACTACAGCTCTTCACACAGCCCATCTAAACACTGGACTCCTGACGGCAGCTGCCTTGTTTCCTTCCTCCAGTTGACTGACACTTTGAAAGCTACCACACTAACCACTCCCTTAGAACTGGCGCCCCCCTAGTTCCACAGGAAATGACAGCCTTCATAAAGCCTCCTAACCAAACACACCAAGTTTCCTTTTTTTGAGAAGCCACACTCATTAGTCAATTCTACCCCAAAGCTGAAGGGATTTTCCCAAGGCAGGTAAATAAGGTGCTATATACCAAGAAATATTATTTTCTTTTACTATTTTAGGACACAGTCTCAAACAGTGACAGGAATTACCCAACACCTTTCAGACAGGAAGCCCAACTCTGCCTTCTTACTTAACCCAAGAGAAGAGAGTGTTGAAGGCTGCACAGGTGAAGCAAAAGAAAAGCCAAGGTCAGGAACAGGCCAAGGGCTTCGTCAGAAGGTGGAGTGGTTCTCCGCATTTGCTTGGGGAACATCCTCAGGTGTGGCATTCCAGAGGCTGAAGAGCCAAGAAACTCAGCAGAGGTCCCATTCACGTAAATGTGGAGCCCAAATCCCTACCTACAAGAAGTTGAGAGCACAGTTTTGATTACCGAAGGCCCAGATTTTAAGTGACTATAGAACTGTTAGGAATGTTCTCTTCTTGCAGGGGAATTTAGCACTAGAAATAACAGAAATTCTATGTAAAGACTCAGAAGAGACTTGTTCCACATAAAGCTCAAGTTTAATAGGTGCAAATTAGTGTACTAATAGCAATATGAATATAACACAATTTGTTCCCAATTCTGTGTCCATTCCTTGTTATAGTAAATATAACAGATTAATAATGGTGTACAAAGTGAAACTATTTATGGAATATTTCTTCTAACGATGCCAACTATTGAATCAAAAGAAGGCCAAGTGATTGTCAAGCCACAGTGATCCATCTGAAAACTTGTGCTAAAGATTTCTAGTGGCAAGCAAACAAGGCTTTGTAGCTAGAATATATTTCTAGGGTACAAGCTAACAGTGAAAATTATAAGAGGGAGTGGCTACTGTATTCTTCATCAATGCATTGTTTTGTTTGTTGAATATTCAATCCTAAATCATTTAATTCTCAATTTACTATGGGTAGATTTAGCTGTGGTTAAAAAAAGGACAGAAATTGTAATCAGTATATACATAGAACACACAGAGAATTAAATTTAAATTCACTTCTACAGTTCCTATTAAAGTGGTCAAGTTCTAAATATTTTTCAAAATCATTATATCTTATGCCCATCAAGATAAAATAGGGCTACTCTGGTGGCTTATATGTTGCTATGATAATGGAAGATATGCTACCAGTATTTCAAATGCCAGGTGAGTCATCCACAGTGAATAGGTTTTAGGGGAGCTTCCAAATCAAGACAGACTAGAATGAAAGCCCTGGTGCTCCACTCCCAGTGATAAGGCAGTGAAAACCCTATGGGTCACAAAATATGGTCCACTACGTTGGTTTGCTTACTTTGTACACATCATGAGGAAGGACTGATCACTAAAGTAGGACATCATGTTTGGTAAAGCCAAGGGCCAGCGAAGGTGAAAAAAACCCTCAGTGTGATGGACTGACACAGTGTTTGCAACAATGGACTCAAACACACCAGAGATCACGAAGATTGCACAGGACAAGGCAAAGTTTCCTTCTGTTACATGTGGGTTGCCTTGAGCGGAGGCTGACTCCACAGTACTGACAACAAATGATGAGAAGATAGAACAGCAGTCCGCACCAGAGGGTCTTGACGACAAAAAAGACCCTTAATAATGGCTATCATTAATGGTCACACAATTGACAGACAGACCCTAGACACTTAATACATAAAAAGCCATGGCTTAGGCTAAGAATCTGCCTGCTTCCAGAACAGCTGGATTCTCTAGCAAAGTGGAGCTCTTGGGCACAAAAAGGATTAGGTCTTGTCAATCAGAATAACATAGCCCAGGGAGCCTGACTTTACCAGTCTAGCTCCAGAAGGAAGTCTTTTTGCAGTGAGTCAAGGTCCCTCACTGTCACTAACTAATGTAAACCCATTGCCACCGAGTCAATGTGAACTCACAGTGACCGTGTGGGAGTCTCCCTTTATCACTGTACTTCCTGTAAGAGGAACATCCACTTCTTTCCTTCCCATTAACTACTCAATACAAGAAATCTGGCTTTCATCTTTCCAAAGGTGGTCAAAGATCTTTGTTAAGGAAATGTGTCAGTTCTCTTAATGCAAGAAACAAAAGCACATGAAAAGATGCTCCCAAACTTGAACCAGCAAGGAAATGCAACTCAAAACAAGGACACACTACTTCATACCTGCTCTGCCGCTAGCAAGTCAACTCCAACTCACAATGAACTTATAGGACAGAGCAGAACTGCCCTACAGGGTTTCCAAGGCTGTAATCTTTATGGAAGCAGAATAACACATCTTCGTCCCATGGAGCAGTTGGATGGGGTTTGAACCACCAAGGTTTAGGTTAGCAGTGGAGCACGTAAACCACTGTGCCACCATGGATCCTTACACATCCATTAGGAAGGCTATAATTTTTAAAAAGGCAGATAATAAAAAGCATTGGCAAGGATGTGGAAAAACTGAAACCCTCATACACCACTGGTGGCAATGTTAAATGCTACCGCCACTCTGGAAAACAGTTTGGCAGTTTGTCAAGCAATTAGTTAAACATAATAGTTACTATATGATCCAGCAATTTCACTCCTGTGACTACAGTTAAGAAATAAAAACTGAATACACATGCCCACACAAAAATTCAAAGTTCATAGCCACATTATTTATAATAAAGGTCCATCCACAGATGAAAGGATAATGAAAATGTAATAAATCTGTACAATGGAATATTACTCAGCAATAAAAAGAAATGGTGTACTAACACAAGGTAACGTGGATGAACCCTGAAAACCTTAGGCTATGTAAAATAAACTAATCAGAAAAGGCTGTACATCAAATGATTCCATTCATATGGCACATCCAGAATAGGCAAATATGTACAAATATAGGGAGACAAAAAACAGGTTAGTGGATACTGTGGGCTGAGGGAAATAGGGGACTGAGGGTGGAGACTAAGATGCTGAGTTTCCCTTTGGGATAATGACAATGACAATAATAATGATAATGATAAAGGTTGGCAGTTCAGACCCACTCAGTAGCGCCACAGACGGTAAGTCTGGCCATCTGTAATGACTACAGCCAGGAAAACACAATATGGCAATTCTACTCTGTTATAAATGGGGTGAAAATCAAATTCACAACAATGGATTTTGTTTATCTTTGATGTATCCACTACTATTTTCGATTAGGATGAATCTGGGCTTCCTCTACTTGGCAGTCAAAACAGAGGACAGAAATAACCCAGGTGCCAAGTTTGAAATGATGGCATATCCTCTGACCAAATTCCCAAATCTGTGCTCAACAAAGTTGCTCACTGGCCTTAAGAAATGACTTTAAATGGAAATATGATAAATCAAAATATATAAAATACCTTTATACAGACTAGGATACTACATAAGATTTTGCTTAGGAAAAGAATAACCAAGAGCAAATCCTCATTTCACAAAGGACAGTGGCAAGGCCCAGAAAACATAATATTTTCCAGCTAGACTCAGAAATGGACCAGCACCCAAGTCTCCTCAAGCACAGGTCCTGCCTTCTATGCTCCACATGGTCTCCACCAAACCAAGCTGAGTCTACCCACCAGCCAGTTGCAGAAACTTAGGATGGAAAAGACCTCCAAATGGAAACTAAAACCCACTGTCAAATGATGGTAAGTAGCAGCAAGAGGACAATGCAATGTCCTACCAACTTCATACGCTTGGAGGATTAACAGATAATAGGAAGAAAAACGTATCTATGGAGTTGTTGGTATAAGGAAAACTAACGGACTTGGGGGGAATCCTTGCTCCAAAAATAAGTTTTCTGTTGTTGTTAAAAGAAGAAGGCAATCCAGTGGTGAGATGAGAAGGCAGAGGGAGATAGGCTGAATAGAGTAGAAATAGAGGATGGAAAGAGAGAGTATGTTATCACAGTACAGATCACAGCTAGGGACACAAAATAACATGTATGCAAGTTTTTGTATGAGAAGCCAAGAAACTGACTTAAATTATAAACTTTCACTTAAAGCACATTATAAAAAAACAAAAAAGGAGAAGCCAAGATGGGAAAAGTAGCAACTTAAGCAGCTTTTCTTCCAAAATAAGTCCAAATGGCTTGGATGGCGCTCTAGGTCATTTACTCTCCTAGATGATGTACACTTATGGGCTCAGCGCCACCAGACAGAAACTAATCTCAGGGCTTACTCAGCTACCTACTAGTTGCCACAGAGTTGGTTCTAACTCACAGCAACTCTGTGTGTACAGAAGAACTGCTGTATGTGGTTTTCAAGACTGTGATCTTCTGGAAGCAGACTGCCAGGCCTGTCTTCCAAGGCACCTCTGGGTGGGTTGCAATCACCAACCTTTGGGTTAACAGTCAAGCACTGAGCTGTCTGCACCACCCAGGGACTCGTTTCTTAGGGTCCACTCAACACGATCTCCAAATCTTGAGCACAAATCCTGGACAGCTATTACAACCACCAAATTTTCTTTCAAGTCCAGACAGGAAATGGACTTGGGAGCAAACAATGATGCTGGCCTGGGGCAGATATGAACAGGCATATTATTATTATTATTATTTTTCATCCATGACTTCCATCCTCTGATGAACTCTAATGCTTTTTTTTATAAACAGGAAAAACATATTCTAAGTGAAAACAGTGTGTTCCCTTGAAAACTGGCTAAACAAGTCTTATTTTGAGCTGCTACCTGGAAGACATCAGCTAAAACAACACAACTTTAGCACATTTGGGGAGACATTTTTAATACCTGGTTTTTAAACAGTCTGTTCTCTTTTGCTTCAAGATAATAATCAAACCACAGTGAAATTCAGCAGTTTCACTTATTAACTTACACTTGCACTCCTGGTGTGGACAGGAAAAGGAAAGGCTCCAAAGCCAGCCTTGAGTTACACCTGCCCTGTGGTGCAGCCCAGGGCTCCATACCAGATGTCCACAGCAGAATAGATTTTCTAACACTGTAATAGCAGTCTGTCTCCAGAATATGCACCTTTTTGTCCCTCAATTCCCTTCTTCCCCTACTGTCACTCCCAATAGCCATCTGACCATCATGGCCCTCTCCCTGGAGGATGCAGAGGAAGTGGAAATGACTAGAAATGAACATACGGTGATTTTATTCTTAGATTCCTGGGTGTGTGCATTGCTGGCAGGTGGACAAAGAGGAAAGGAGACAAAGGAGTGAGAAGGAAGCTGTTGCTGCTGGAGCAGATAAGGTTTTAACAGGTTCTGTGAGTTTCCTTCACCAGGCCCAGAAGTTATTCACAGTTAACAGTATTTTCCATCAACAACAAATGAAACCACAACAACCATCAGAATTCCAAAAACATTGACTAAACTGGGGGTGTGTGTGTGGGGGGAGGGGAACAAGTCTCCCTGAAAAATGAAATAACTTCTTTTAATTCAAAGTTTCTCAAACTTGAAACAATGGACCGACCTTACAGGGTACATCATTCTTCGTAGTGGGGGGCTGTCTTACCTGTTGTAGGATGTTTACCAGCACCCCGGTTTATACATTTGATGCCAGTAGCAACCTCTACCCAAAGCACAACAATCAAGAATGTCAACAGACATTGTCATTTGTCCCCTAGAAGATAAACATGCCCCCATTGAGAATCACTGACTCAATCAATCAGCTAGAATCCTTCCAATTTTGTAAAATGACACTCAAAGAAGGGCAGGAATTAGGACTTGACTGCAGTGCAAAGGAGAAGCAAAAACCAAAACCAAAACCAAACTCCCTACTATTAAGTCGATTCCAACTCATAGCAACCCTGTAGGATGGGGCAGAACTGCCCTATATGGTTTCCAAGGAGTGCCTGGTGGATTTGAATCGCTGACCTTTTGGTTAGTAGCTGTAGCTCTTAAACACTATGCCACTAGGGTTTCCAAGGAGAAACAAACCAAGGTCAAAACAGGAATCTATCACCACCCAGGGGACCAGGAGGCACAGAGCTCCAGGTTAAGGCTGTGAACATCAGAGACACGTTTCTGTCTGGTGTCAGTCGGGTCAATTCCAACTCATGGTGACCCATGTGTCACGGAAGAGAACGCCTCCACAGAATGTTCTTCGCTATAAACATGACGTAAGCAGATCTTCAGGCCTTTTTTCCATGGTGCTTGTGGGTAGGTGCAAATTACCGGCCTTTCAGTCAAACACAAACCATATGTGCTACCAGTTTCCCAAAGCTATTTCAAATCGACTGACAAACGAGTCTCAATTTCTTCCTTATCCTTCAACGCCACAGCTGTCCTGGTACCAGCCAAATAGATCATCCCTCGACTGGCCACACCACCAGTTGGGCTCTGCTCATAAAGTTCCCACTCTAGAAAGAAACAGGGAAGAACCTTTGAGAAGACCACATCAGGATGATGCTTCATCTCGCTGTCTTAAATAAGCAGGGTTGCCATCTGGCTTCTAGCCAAGGAAGCCATAACAGTGTCTGATAGTCCAGGATGATCCTCTAAGAAGAAGAAATGAACAATCTATGAACAAGTCACATGCGGTGTACATCTGTTAGGGAAGCCTACTCGATGTCAAACAAACTCTCAGTGGATTCACTTCCACTCAGAAGCAAGAGGGGATAAAACTACAAAAGAATTTTATGTTAAGTATAAAATGAATCTTTGTCTCTGAGGAACCGACTTCTGGCCACTCTATCTAGATAATACCCATGAAAGCCAACAGACCCCACGTGGCCTCAGCACAGAGGGCAGGGGTGGTGCAGCTGCTAATTAAAAGGTCACCAGTCACTCCCTGGAAACCTGATGAGGCAGTTCACCTCTGTCCTACAGGGTCACTATGAGTCAGAATCAACTCAGCAGCAATGAGTTTAGTGTTTGGTAGTCCAGTGGCAGAATTCTCTTCTTCCATGCAAGAAACCTGGGTTTGCTTCTGGTCAATCAACTTCAAGCATAGACGTCACAGCTCTCTGTCGGTATAGGTTCGTGTCTTGCTGTGATATTAAATAGGTTCTAGTGAAGCCTCTGTACTAGGAAGAAAGGCCAGGTGCTCTACTTCCAAAAATCAACCAGTGAAAACCTATGTATCACAGTGTTTCAATTTGAAAACAATCACACAGATGGTTCAGGACCAGGTAGTACTACATTCTATTGCTCATGTGTTGCCATGAGTCAGGGACTGACTACACAGTAGGTAACCACAATAAGACAGTAGTCATAAAGACTGTAAAAGTGATTTCATACAAGTGGGGCAACAGTCTCGAAAGAAAGCTCATTATTCACCCAGCACTCACTGAATCCTAGAGCCCCATCACTCCCTGAATCCTAGAGCCCCATCACTCCCAATCCTCCACCTGGGGGAAAGAGAGGCTGGGTGTGGGGCTGCCCCGAGCACATCCCTGCTGCACTGCAGAATGTCTACTGAGACAGGACAGCTGGCCAGGCACTTGATTCGATAAAGATCATTACGTTAATCAAAACACACACACACACACACACACACACACGTAGAGTGAGGACAGGCACAATTTTGCATGCACGCATGCATGCGCACACGCACATACATATGCAAACTGAAGGCCTATCAAATTTAAACCTTACAATGAATTTCTCCATGTTTCTAAAATGAGGCTAAGTAAATCCACGTGGAGCACACAGTCCCACGTTTTGCAAGGCCCTGGATTATAAGTGCTCCGGGTCCGAATTCTCTTAGGGAAGAACTCAGTGTTCAGATGCTGGTTGATAGGCTTAACTGTCTCCCAGTTTAAAAACCAAGTTCCACTCTCCAAAATATTACAAAATCTAGGACCAGTCTACCAGGGACCTGGTCACAAGTGATGAATTAGCTAGGGCCTGCTTAAACTAAGGCCTCTCTACCCAGGATGCAATTAAGAACACCCCCGAGTGCTTTTAAAAAATATACATCAGGGCAGTGGGACTATCCTGTGTGATATTGTAACGGTAGACCAATGACATTATGTACTTCTCAAGTACGAAGAATGAGTGAGTTCTACTGTAGACTATGAATTTAGTTAACAATTGTGTCAACATTGGTTCACCAGTGGTACCAAATTTACAGCCCGAATGTAGTATGAGGAAGGGGGATATAGGAGAACTCTCTGCACATCTTGCACAGTCTTTCCATAAACTTAAAGTTGCTCTTTAAAAAAATTAAAATGAGATGGATACATGATAGATATACAGATGTACAGGACTTATTCCTCCAAATTCTGCTCTGCTTCATCTGACGTAGGTCCCAAGTGGGAGTATTTTTCAAAGCTCCCTGTCGCTGTCGCTATTAGTCTTATCAGGTGCCGCCAAGTCACTTCTGACTCACAGTAACCCTATATGCAAAAGGAAGAAATACTGCTCAGTCCTGCACCACGCCTACAATAGTTTTTATGCTTAAACTCATTGTTGCAGCCACTGTGTCAATTCATCTCATTACAGGTATTGTTCTTCTTCACTGACCCTGTACTTGACCAGGCATGATGTCCTTCTCCAGAGACTGACTGCTCCTGATGACACGACCAAAGTGTGTGAAGTATAGTTTCACCATCCTAGGAGTATTCTGGTTGTACTTCTTTCAAGACAGATCTGTTCATTCTTTTGGCCATTCATGATATGTTCAATTTTTTTTGCCAATGCCACAATTCAAAGCCTTTAGGTGATTTTAATATGCACCTGGACATAAGAATGATGATATTCTTGGTAAAATGTTCCTTTTATCAACTCTATGGGTCCTGCAGTATGGGGCCCAAAATGTAGATCTGCTGGAGGCACACTAGACAATCCATCTGTGAGACATGCTGGCTTTCTCCTTAAAGGATTACAAGGTAGTCTTCTGAGGCTCACGCTTTACCCAAAAGCCAGCCTGTCAGGAACAGCTGGTCCACCAGAGGCCCTGTGATATCACCACTGCCTTGTGAGAGAACTTGTTGAGAATAATACTAGACTGTTACAAGTTTTATTAACCACTCCTTGGTATTTGTCCCCTAAAATGAGAAACTATGTGCAGTTAAGATAATGATCTCAAGTTCTACCAATGCTGCCAGTAACCCGCTGCTCTATTAATGTGTGACTCAATGTCTGCTCTGTGGACTGGCAGCATCATGATCACCTGATAGGCTCATCAGAAATGTAAACACTCAGGCCTGAGCCCAGGCTATTCAATCACAACGGGAGTTTTTGAGGACTGCCAATTCAGTTTACAAACGCATCCTAGAAAAGGCGCTACATACCTCCCTGCTGAATATCACTACAGTCACCTTCCAAGTACTCCCCTTCGGAAGCTATGCACAGATGCCGCTGCCTAGTCCACCCTTCAAAGCAATTTTGGAACTCTTTTTCTATAAAAACTAACACACCTTACACAAAAACTAACTCTAAATGGATCAAAGATGTAAATATCAAACCTAAATTGATAAAAATCATGCAAGAAAAAATAAGATCAACAATGGATGTTCTAATACACAGCTTAGACAGACTCCAAAATCTAACAATCAAAGTAGGATTAACAGAAGAGAAAATGCATAAATGGAAACTACTAAGAATCAAGTACTTTTGTTCATCCAGACTATCAAAAGAGTTAAAAGACCATCTACACAATGTGAAAAAATATTTGGCCAGTGCATGTCAGACTGTCATCTGAGCTCCATAATCTATAAGATTCTATAAAATATCAACAAGAAAAAGGTAAATAACCCAATTAAGCGCTGGACAAAGCAGATGGGCAGCCACTTCACCAGAGAGAACATCAAAGCAGCCAAAAGATTACATGAGAAAATGCTCATGATCATTAGCTATCACAGAAATACAAATCAAAACTACAATGAGATACCATCTCACCCCAACAAGGTTGGCCATGATCCAAAAACCACAAAACAACAAATGCTGGAGAGGCTATGGGGAAATTGGAACTCTTCTACACTGCTGGTGAGATTGCAAATTGGTACAACCTCTTTGGAAAGCAATCTGGCGCACCCTTAAAAAGCTGGAAATAGATATACCATTTCATCCAGTAACTCCACTGCTTAGAATTTATCCTTCATAAACAAAGGCCATCACATAAACAGACACATGTACAAGAATGTTTATTGAAGCACAGTCCACAATAGCTAAAAGATGGAATCAACCCAGATGTCCCTCAACAGATGAATGGGTAAACTACGGTACCTATACTAAATGAAACACTATGCTATGACAAAAAACAATGATGACTTCAGAAAACATCTCGCAACACGGTTTCAACTGGTAGATATTATGGTGAGTGAAATCAGTCAGTGTCAAAAGGACAAATACTGTATGAGACCCCTGTTATACTTTTTAAAAATAGAATTATCTACAGAAGAAGAAAACTTTGATGGCTACAAGGCTGAGGGGCGGGTGAGGGTTTATCACAGATGAGATAGCTGACAATTAGAAATTTTATTCATTTCCTGTAATAAATATACAAATAAGTAAAATCAGGTAGTTCAGGGAGGACACAATGTTTCTCACTGTCATGGATTAAATTGGTTCACCCCAAAATATGTGTAGCCAAGTGGCTGGGCCATGATTCTCAGTATTTTATGACTCTCCTCCATTTTGTGATTTTCCTGTGTTGTATGTTAAAGGATTAGGGTGGGACTGTAAATCCCTTCATAGGATCACCTCCTGCACCACTGTAAAGGGAGTGTTCCTAGAGTGTGGCTTGCACCACCCTTTATACTTTCATCCTAAAAGGGATAAAAAGAAAGAGAAGCACACAGAGAACTGGGAACCTCACGCCATCAAGAAAATAGCACCAGAAGAAGAACGCGTCTTTCACACCTGAGGTTCCTGAGTCAAGATGCTCCCTGGACAAAGACTGATGCAATATTGGACTTTCCTCCAGAGCCAACAAGGGCAAAGCCTTCCCCAGAGTGGACATCCTGAATTATGGACTTGTAGCTACCAGGCTGTGTAAAAATAAAGTTTCCTTTGTTAAAGCCATCTACTTTGTGGTAATTCTGTTATGTTAGAGCAGCATTAGCTGACTAAAATAACCATAGAAATGTTTGCAAACAGAAAATGCTGCTGCAGGGGGAATCCAGAACAGCATCTCATTGCAGTGGGACTGTGGGTTTCATGGCCTGAGGGAGGTGTACACTCTAAGGTTCCATTGTCATGAGTTAAACAAGGAGGACCTTCCTATGCAAGGTCCTGGGTGGAGAAAATAAAATATGTACTCTACTGCTGAAGGTTAGAGGTCCAGTCTACTGAGGAATGCCTTAGAAGAAAGGTCTGATGATCTATTCCCAAAAAATTAGCCAGTAAGAACCCTTTGGAGTACCGCTCTACTCTGACACACAAGAGGATGCCTTGAGTCACAAAAGACTCAACAGCAGCCGGTACCAGTTTCTACGCAGCAGAACTCAACCACAGTTGCGTGGCCATCGCTCACATGGGCATGTGGATACAAGCTAAGGGGGATGAAGAAGCGTTATTTCAACACTGTACTCAGCTATCTTTCCCAATCTAGTGTGACTCTGTCAAAGCTACCACTATACTTTAATCTTTGCCTGGCTTCTTTTGTCCAAGTTCAGAACCCAGAAGGGTGGACGAATGTGATTTAACTGACATCTCCATTCCTCTATTTATTTTTATAAATTTTCTGTCTTGTTTCAAATTATCAGGGTAAGACAGTGGAATTTCAGCAACTATTTGAAGTATTTCTCCAAAATAGCATAATGCAGGAGTAAGAATCTTCAATCCTAATAAATTAAAACACTAAATGACAATAACAGTCAAAATATTTTCTTTTTCCAAACAGTGGTTATTTAAAAACATGCCAAAATAAATTTTGATTGGATCAATACAACATCTTGCCAGAGGGAAGATAACTTGGAGGAAAATTGGCAGAATGATCATTTTAATCTTCAATATACTATTAAAAATAAAACTTACCACTGAGTCCAACTCATAGTGATGCTATATGATACAGTATAACTACCCCATACACTTTCCAAGGTGTGCCTGGTAGATTTGAACTGCTGACCAAAAGGTCAGGGAAATGACCAAGCTAAGGGGGATGAAGATGCAGCACTTAACCACTATACCACCAGGGTTTCCCAATAATCTATACTTCAACCTAAATGGTACTAGGACATCTTGTCTTCAACCAATATTCCATCAAGAATATAAATAAGTGATTTTATCATAATATACACTAGTCAGAAACCTCCCAGTTTCTAGCACAGCACATTCTCCTGCTGGTCTCATTCTTGGTAGATACTGGAGGGCTTCCAAACACTTCCATTTTAAAGGTGGGTCACAGTCATAAATACATATTTTTTAAAATTTAATTTTTTTATTATGACTGAGTGAAAATGTACATTCCTGTATAAATTTACATGCCCATCTATATGCAGAATACATATTTTCTTAAAACTAACATCAATGCCATTCAGAACACAGGCTCAAAGCACTCTCCTCTCAAAGAATCACTGAGTCAGTTTGAAGAGCTGAGAACCAACAGATGGGAACCACTGTCTGATTCCATACCTGGACCACATATACTGTAACCAATCTCCAGAATACTGTACATTTGACATAAAATAGAAAGCAGTAAGAAATGGGCCTGTGAAACATATCAGCTGGGTTTATCATAAACTCACTGAGGGTTTCGCCCATTATATTTCCCCCATCCAGGAAGACGTGGAGAAAAAAGTTTCCTTTCATCTTAGCATCAAGATTATTCATCTGGGCACCAGAACAATAGGTTGGTTTAGCTTAACTGACACAACAGGACGTACTGGCAGTGTTTCCTTCTTCCAAGAGCTGCTAGGAGAAGCCTAGAGCTAAAAGAAACTGAACTGAATTCCAGGGTATATATTCGGTATAAAAATCTCACTCCTGCTCTTATTTCCCTACACTGCTTCTCTCTTTCTCTCACCTCTTTTTTAACTTTAAGTGTATTTTTTAATTTTCTATAAGTTTTATGTATTATATTTTTTACCTTGATGTAGTATATGCATCTATGCATTTTATTTATTATTACATGATATATTATGGTACAAAGTAACTACAAAGAGAACAAGGTAGTTGTGGTTAGCAGGATCTGAGTTAACCAGCTGCTGTCAAATCAATTCCAATGCGTGGTGATTATATGTGTATCAAAGTAGAATGGTGCTCCATAAGGTTTACAATGGCTAAGTTTTCAGAAGTAGATCATCAGGCTTGTCTTTTGAGGCACCTCTGGGTGGACTTGAATGTCAACTTTTCAGTATAAAGCCAAGCTTGTTAATCATTTACCCCACCCAGAGGTCCAAGAAGAATAATAGATTCTCAAAAAGATGTTCACATTCCAATCCCCAGAACCTGATATATTACATGGCAAGGAAGAATGAAGCTAGCAGGTGGAATTCAGCTTGCTGTAAAGGTTAAGGTTGTGTGTCAGTCTGGCTAAGCCATGACTCTCAGTGGTGTGGCAGGCATGTAATGATGTAGTCATCCTCCATGATGTCATTTGATGTGATCTGTTCTCAGGAAAGTTTCCCCTGGTGATGTGACCTTCATCCAGTATAAACATGTATGTTCCGGCAAAGCTTACTGGCTTGTTCTGGATACTATATCAAGCTCCTCCTCATCTGACCTCTGGTTCTTGGAACCTGACCCAGCTGCCTGCCTTACTATCTGCCAATCTTGGGACTCATCAGCCTCTGTAGCCTGAGAGCCACTGGCCTGTGATCTGACCTGCTCACCTTGGGTCCATCAGCCCCTGCATGGTGATCAGCCACACAAGTGAGGAGAATCTCCACCCTGATTGACGCCTGACTCATAGAGCTGGAACTTGTCTGCCTCTACAGCTGCATGAGCTACTTGCTTGAAATGGTATACTGGTTAACAGTTTACAGCTGATAACTAAACAGGTGGTAGTTCTAATCTACCAGGTGCACCCTGGAAACCCTGTTGGGAAGCTCTACCCCATCCACAGGGTCACTATGAGTCAGAATTGACTTGATGGCAACAGAGACATACACACAGACTTCATTGGTTTTGCTTCTCTAGAGAAGTCAGCAAAAAATATTTGCTGATCAGCTAACCTCAAAACAGAGCAATTGCCCTGCTTATCTGGTGGGTTCAAGGTAAGCACAAGGCCCTTAAAAGTACAAGAAGGAGACAGAAGAGTAAGTCTGAATGATACCAATTGTTTCTCAAGAACTCACAGACTGTTCATTAAACTTTTGTTGTTAGGTGCTATTAGGTTGATTCTGACTCACAGGGACCCTATGTGAAACAAGAAACTCTGCCTGATCCTCTGTCACCCTCACCATTGTTTTACGCTTGAGCCTATTGTTGCACCCATGGTGTCAGTCCATCCCACTGAAGGTCTTCCTCTTTTTCACTGACCCTCTATTTTTCAAGTACAATGTCATTCTCCAAGGACTGGTCCTTCCTGACAACATGCCCAAAGTGTGAAAGACAAAATGTTCCCGTCCTTGAAGGAACATTCTAGCTGTACTTCTTACAAGACAGATTTGTTTGTTCTTATGGCCATCCATGGTATATTATCTTCACCAACACCAAAAATGGAACACACACATTTTTATTTAATCTTCCTTATTCATTTCCCAGCTTTCACAAGCACAGGGAGCGAATGAACACACCATGGCCTGAGTCACGTGCTCTTTAATCCTCAAAGTGGCATTTTTGCTTTCTAACACTTGAAAGAGATCTTCTGAAGCAGATTTTTCCAGTCCAATATGTCTTTTTGATTTCTTGACTGCTGACTCCATGGGTGTTGATTCTGGACACAAGCAAAAAGAAATCCTTGACAACTTCAATCTTTTCTCCATTTGTCATGATGCTGCTTATTGATCTAATTGTGACAATTTTTACTGCTTTATGTTGAAGTGTAATTCCTTCTGAAGACAGTGGTCTTTGATATTCATCAGCAAGTATTTCAAGTCCTCTTCACTTTCAGCAAGCAAGGTTGTGTCATTTGCATAATGCAGGTTGTTAACTAACAAGTCTGCTTTTAAACCTGATACTCCGTTCATCACATAGTACAGCTTCTTGGATCATTTGCTCAGCCTACAGATTGAAAAGGTATGGTTGAAAAGAACACAATCCTGATACACACCATTCCTGACTTAAACCATGCAGTACCCCTTTGGTCTGTTTGAATAACTGCCTCGTGGTCTATGAACAAGTTCTGCATGAGCACAAATGAGTGTTCTGGAATTCACATTCATCACAACGTTATCCATAATTTGTTATGATCCACACAGTTGAATGCCTCTGCATAGTCAATAAAACACAGGTAAACATCTTTCTGGTATTCTCTGCTTTCAGCCAAGAGCCATCTGACATTAGCAATGATAGTACGTTTTCCACATCCTCTCCTGAATCTGGTTTGAATTTCTGGCAGTTTTCTGTCAGTATACTGTTGCAGTCACTTTGAATAATCTTAAAAAAATTTTACCTGCTTGTGATATTTATGATAATTTCTTCCATTATGCTAGATCACTTTCTTTGCAATGGGCAATAGGGATCTCTTGCTGTCAGTTGGCGAGGTGTCTGCCTTCCAAATTTCTTGGTATAAAACACCAAGGACACTGATTCAACAAGTCTAATTTTTTGGAATCTTGGCATAAAATCAAGGAAGCAAACGTAAAACCAAGGACACTGATTTAACCAGTTATTTGGTTTCTACTAGTAACCTTTCATTCTACTCTAGCTTGTAGCGATCAGGTTAAGAATTTTAGAAGACATAGGTGTGTTCCCTAATAAAGATAACAGCAATAAACAGTAACCACAGTACTGAGAGAGAAAGCCCACGATACATGAACAAAAAGGGACAACAGTTTGGAGCCATTTATAAGGAAAAACAGTCCTACGCATTTCAGGAATCCCATGGAAAAATATTCTACAGTGGCAAAGCAAAACTGATTTTCAAACTAATGATACTTCATTATTTGAGAAGCAAATACAGTGCAGATTGATGTGATCACTCCCCAAACAGTTCTCAAGGGTGAACTACTGACACTGAATTAATGAGGGTAGAGTGCAGAGAGAATGGATGACTGAATGGTAAGATGGGGAAAGAACAGATGTGTTCAAACGGCACATCTGCCGCTTGTTGACCACATCGCTGTTCCTCTAGAGATTGTTTCCACCAAACTACATGCTCTATAGAGACAGAAGTACATCCTAAGCATCAGTGAAACAACACTTAACTGTCATTAACTTAACCACACATCCCGTCAGGAAATTCACACTCAAAGACTATGATGTAGGTGCTATCATTATCCCCATTTTAGAGTGTGTGAAAATGAGGCATTCACAACTAATTACTAATCAGTTCAAAGGTACAGTGCTACTAGGTGTCAGAGCAGCACTAGTGACCCTGGCTGTCTAGTTTCTTAACCCTTGATTCCAGATGCCTCTGTACCTATCAGAGGAGAGCTTGGCACCTAAAAGATATCCAAATTTATGGAATGAAAAAATAATTGGAGTGATTCTGAATAAAAGAAGGATTAAATCCCTTGATCTGATATATAATAGAAAGCACATGTGAAATAAAAGTTGCTTTCCTTTGACTATTAAGACTCCCTCCACTCCAGCATTTCATCAAGTAAACCCTTTAAGGAGGCTGCTATCAGATTAAGACCAGATTAGTTATATCAGAATCATCCAGGCAGTTTCCAAAACTCATCACCCTGAATAGAGTTCCTCCTTCACCATCTTCCTCTAGCTCAAATTTTATAGTTTTACATTATGGTTTAGTCTGGGAACTAAAAAAAAAAAGAAGAAAACAATTGTGCATGTGATTCTGGAACACTTTCCTACATCCTTCACCCTCACCCAAGGAAGCATCTCTGCTGGAAGGAATAAAATTTAGCATGGTTGAATACAGAGCCTCACAAATTTCACAATAGGAACCAAATTATACGGATATCAAGAGGCACATAAATTGTATATAGCAAACAACACAATCACAGTATTAGAACTGGACAGCATGGACACACCAACACATTAAAAAAAACTAAAAACAAACAAACAAAACCTCTATAAACCAATAAACCAAACCTAGTGCCATCGAGTCAATGCTGACTCATAGAGACTCTATAGGACAGAAGAGAACTGTACCATAGAGTTTCCAGGGACAGCCTGGCAGATGTGAACTGCCAACCTTTTGGTTAACAGCCACAGCACTTAGTCACACTTATGAACACCTTAAACGGCAGCCTCTAGTCTGAGAAAAAAGGAAACCTCATTAACTTGTCATGAGTTTACAAAACCAAAAACTAAACCAACTGCCATCGAATTGCTTCTGACTCATCACAAGTCTCTAGGACAAAACAGAGCAGCGTAGGGTTTCCAACAGGTGCATAGTGGGATCTGAACTGCCTACCTTTTAGCTAGTGGCCAAACGTTTAAACACTATGCCATCAAGGTCCTATCAGAGATTTAGAAGTAAATATAAATCTTATTTTTCTCTTGCTACTCCACATGTCACTATGAGTCAAAAATCAGGCTTTTATTCTTTGTGTGACATTAGAGTGGCATTTTACAGTATTTCCTTTAGAATGAAAACTATATAAAAAAGCAGTGAGAGGTCAACTAGAAAGCTAGAGACCCCATAAGACAAATAAACATTCATGGAAAACATATGCTAGCTGCTGCTCATGGTGTTGTACTGGAGAAAACATCGCAAGTTCAAGATATGATCTCTTTCTGTATAAGCTAACTACTTCCCTAGCCCACATACATGGTCACACTGATGTTAGTAAATCAGTGGTATGAAAAACCCTAGTGGGTCAGTGAGAAGCCCCAGGGCTTCATGGAGACCCTGTGACTTCCTCTGCTCTCATTCCTTCATCATCCACCTTTTCCTAAGTTATTTTGAAAAATATTTTGTTGTTGCTATTTAAAAACACACACAGCAAAACATACATACATTCAACAATTTCTGTAAGTACAATTCAGTGACACTGATTACATTCAAGTGGTGTAACCACTCTTAACCTCCTCAATTGTTCCTCTCTCATTAACAGAAACTCACAGCCCCCTAAGCCTAAGCTTCCTACCTAATCTTTTGAGTTGCTGTTGTAAATCTGATTCCATATTTAGTTATTTAGAGTACTATGTTCAAGGCAGAACTTCTTTTTTATTGTGATTGATAATTTACAACCCAAGCCGATTTGCACCATAAAACCCTGTACATATATCCATGCAACTCTATGTGCTCTCCCAACCCTGTGACAGCACACTCCTTTCCACCCTATAAACTTCCTGCATCCATTCAACCAACTCCTGTCCCTTCCTCTCCACCCTCCCACTTTGTTTATATAGAGGAGACGCTCCAACAGCCTCACGTTTCATATCCCAGTCCAATTCTTGTCTGAAGAACTGTCTTTGGTATTTGTTTCAGTTCTGGGCTAGCAGTGAGTCCAGGGGCCATGTTCTCAGGGGACCGTCCAAGATGTCAGACCATCAAATCTGGTCCTTCAACAGAATTCTAGATCCGCACCCCCATTTTTTTTCCTGCTGTATCAGGGAGTATACATTGTGTCCCCTGTCAAGGTAACCATCGGTAGAGCCAGGTACCATCTACTTCTTCTGGTCTCATGTTGATGCAGTCTCTGGATGACATGGCCTTTCTGTTTCCTGGGCTCATACTTTCCTTCTGTCTCTGATGTCCTTCATGCTCCTCTGTTCCAGGTCTACCTGATGCTCTTAGATGGCAGCTTGCTAGCTTTTACAACCCAGACACCATTCACCAAAATGGGATACATCACATTTTCTTAAAAAAAAAGAAACTAAAAACTTAGTTATGCTAATTGTCCTGGATGTCCACTGAAAGCATGAACCCCAGAGCCCCACCCCTGCTACTCTGACCTTCAAAATGTTGGGTTGTATTTAGGAAACCTCTTAGCTCTTGGTACATCCACCAGTGTTGATCTGCCTTCTATTGTGTGCTGTCACTTCCTTCACTTAACCTGATTACCATCTAGTATCTAATCTACGAATACCCATCTCCCTTCCTTCCTTCCTTCCCCTCCCTCAAGGCAGACATTCTTTACTATCTACACTAAACTTCTGTTCAGCTTTAAATAGACTACACGGAATATTTTTGGTTTAAACATCACACTAGGGTGATAGTTCCAGAAGTTCATCCAGGCTTCACAAGTCTAGATTTCATGAAAACATGGTATTCTCTTCCAATTCTTCCCCCTTCTGATCAGAGCCAAGTTTCTAACACTAAGGATTCCACGCTCAAGATCCAAAAACAGGTAACTCAACATACAGAGAGCTGGCATTCTTTAGAGTCTCAGGGTCCTGGGAAGAGTGGTTCTAAACTGAGGTGAGGGAACTTGGGTCACAGGGCTCAAGACCTGTCACCTCCTAGGAGTAGAGCTCTAGATCAATCAGTTGCTCAAATCCTTAGTTTTGTCTGGCTACAGAATTAAGCAGTGGAAATCAGTGCTCTAAATGTCTTCTGCCTTAAATTTCAAGTGAGAGGAATACTTTTTTTCTACCAGCTACTTGAATGTTTTAATTACTCAGGATGATCATATTCACAGCCCAGAAAATGATCTAGGTGTCAGTGGCTGGTGGGGAAGAGCAGACAATGGAAAGTGATTTACAGCAAGCGAATTACAAATAAATGAAGTCTTTAGGCAAAACAGAAACCACTAGAATTATTTTTAATTGTGCCCCTCTGTCTTATAATCAGCCCCAAAGAAACTCAATCCATGCCCCTGCCTCTCATGACCATTAGATTTATAAGCCCATTAAAATCATCCTTATAATCACTCCATGGGAAAAAACTGTGGGCATTATTAAAATAATTTAAATGCCTACAGCAATACAGCAGGATTGGAGGGCTTGGTAATAACACCTTAGCAAAACGTGTCATGAATACATTCGTTGGATGTCTGCTTTGTAAAAGTTTCATAAATTTTCCCAGTTAGTTCAGTCAACTTTAAACTCCTTTTCTCACTGTCTCACACCCCAGAAAACTCTACCAGTTGTCTGAATCAGCTGAACTGTTCACTCACTCCTTGGCTCCACGGTTCTTCCTAGCAAAACCCAGCCCAGGATCAAGGCAAGGCAATGGTTCTCACTGTGCATCAAAGTAGACTTGGGAGATTTTTTAAATGAACTGTCATGTCCCTCACCTAAGAATCTGATTCAAATGGAAACCAGTATACTTTTTAAACACCCAGAAAGTCTATAGAGCAGCTAGGGTTGAGAACTACTGACCTAAGGTTTTCTCTTGTCAGGCAGGTAATTTAAGTGAAAAGGCAAAAGAAGGGGAGAAAAACAGGTCTGAGAAACCAGGGAGGAGGAAACCGCAGACCAATGTAGGGGGCAGGGGGCTGTGTGGACCTGCAGCACACACCCCATCTATGAGGGAACCGTCATCTCTCAGCAGCAGCCACCAACCAACTTGAGAGAAAAAAGTCTCTGGTGGTCAAATTTTCTCATCTTTCAAGAGAAGCCAGAAACCCAGATTTTTAGGTCAAATCACTATATTTTTTTAATTTGGCATGAATTCAAATCTTTTTTAAAACTTCTGACAGGGCCAAACAAGACTTGTCTACAGCCTCCCACTCACTACCCACGACCACCTTGAGTGAATAATGAAGTGAACTCCAGTAGAAAGACCGAAACAAATATGACCTTGAGTCAGCAGAGTACACAGTCTTGATCCTTTGTGCAACTTCCATCTCACAGGGGTCTAGAACTTTCTCCTAACTGCTCAAATGTCCTCAACTTTCTGAAAAGTAACCAATATTACACTCAATAATATATCAATTAATTTTTATTTCTTGTATTGTGATTAAGTGAAAGTTTATAATCCAAGTCAATTTTCCATACAAAACCCTGAGGACCCACTTCTATGCAACTTTATCTGCTCTCCTCACCCTGTGACAGCACACCCTTCTTTTTCACTCTTTACTTCCAGCAACCACTCAGCAAACACTTGTCCCTTCCTGTCTACTGTCTCCTCTGTCCTCTAAAAAGAAATCAGTAGGTCAGCCTCATATATACATATTAAACCATAAAGTGCACACACCGCATGCATCACTCTGTGTCCCAAGTCCAGCCCATCATTTGTCTGAAGTGTTGGCTTCAGTACTGGTTTCAGCTCTGGGCTAGCACCAAGCCTAGAGGCCGTGTTCTCAGAGACCATCAAGTCTGGTCTTTTAGTAGAGTTCTTGATCTGCATACCCCTTTTCCTCATGCTACATCAGGGACTCTACATTGTGTCCTCTTTCAAGTCTGTCTTTTTGGTGGCAATCATATACCAATTTTTGGTGATCACCCTCAAATACTTCAGAGCACTGGCTGGCAGTCCTCATCATCTATCCAAAAGAAGCTTGTAGTTAGTCACACTTAACTGCCAATTCTAAAAAAATGTGAAGAGACATCTAGTGAGGGAAATACAGGCACCAAAATCCAGACAGTATAAGTGACCTTCCCAGGACCACAAACACTGTTGAAGATACTATCATCAAACTTACATCTGTTTGTCCGAGATTTGCCTGGTTTTGGCACCAGAGGACCTGTGTCCTGGGAACTCCTCAGTCCTGGACAAAACAGGACAGCTGGTAACCCCAGCAGAACCAAAAGAACTAGGCTGTTGTTTCTTGTGCATGTACACCATAATCTTGTAATTCTTGACACATACATACATATTTGACTTTCAGTTTCATGATTTGCTTCTCTGTTAAGATTTGACTTCCCTTAGGAAGGTATACAAGGTTTTATATGAGCTGAGTACTTAAAATCTGTTGGGAAAAGTCCCTGCAGTCCTCTAGTCAGTAAAGGTGCCTGGTAGTGTTTTCCTTGGAGAATGAAGGTATCACTGCTTGGGAAATCTCTCCAGAGAACATTAAGGTCTCAGCCACTCACCTACCTGAGCTTCCTCCTCAGTCCTATAACCAGTTCACCACTTCATTAACATCAAGTATGAGAAACACACAGAAATGAATCAGAGGAGCAATTAGCTGGCTGTATCCCTGTCTCCTTGGAAAGCAAAATCTCCTTCTGTTATAAAGAGGAGATTTGCCATCATCAAGGGACACAGCATCTAGCATCTTCTGAACCCTCCACTCAGACACCTCAAGAGGTAGCTTCTCCGCTGCAAAAGAAGGCAGCCTCTGCAATCCCCTCCTCAGAAGGCTGCTTTGGAACGATTCAAGAAGGTCAGAACCAAACACTAGAACATGGCCTGGATGAAATGGGCAATGACGTACAGTAGGCAAGCTTAGGAACCAGATCCAGATTCCAGTCTCTTCCTGGATACAAACTGGCCCTGGAAGTCACAGAACTAGAGATGCAGCTTCCTCATCTACAAAATGTATCCCTAGCAAAGTTCTGATGCTGATTAGAGAAAATATGTGCAAAGGGCCTAGTTCACTGCCTGGCCCATGACAAGTGGCATGTATTACTGAGGAAGCCTAAGACCCCTCTAAGAAGCCCCAGAGACTTCTGGGAGTTAACTGAAGTAACTTGCTGCACCCTCCTTCCTTGTTTTAAAAAACACAAAAAAACTGCCTTCTCTGACCTAGTTTTATTCTGAGGCAGACTGTGGTTTTCTTTACGCTCTTCAGTTCTCCTTCTCAAAAGTCCAAGCATATCTGTGTGAAACACAAAAAATGCAGATGAGTGTCAGCATAATGTCACCACAACTGACACAAAGGATTCTTCTATCTGATCTATCGGTTTTGATGAGTAAGTCACGCAGCCCTCTGTCACCAAGCATAATTGCTAATGTCCATAAGGATCACTACTTCACAGAATTTCCAGGGTCAGCACCTAGGAACCTTACACTCATTTCCACTGAATGCACTATGACATACGGTAATATTCCATCTGTGAAAGCAAAACTGGATTTTATGATTCACTTGCATAGAGTCATTACCTAGTCAACCCTGTATTTTAGAATTATGACCACAATGAGACCATAAATAAATAAGTAAAAGATAGCCCTGTGTCCCTATGTTTTACAGTCTACAAAAGATAAAACAAACCAAGATTTACACATGCCTGGGAAGCAAGTCATATTGAAATAATTTTAAGCTAACTATCTGAGATTCATGAAGAATCAATGACTGTACTATTCTTCTCACATAAAACCTATTGTGGCAGTTTCAACTTTTTACATAAGAAAGTGGTGACCTTAGGTAACTAGATAGAATTTTATCCCTCACGCTTATTCTTGCCAAGCTGTCTAGAACATAATCTACTTTACAAGGATAAACTACTAGTTGCTATCAAAATCTAACACACACTTATACGTAACACACACTCCACGGTCAAACCACTGCTCATAAAAGCAGGGATGCTGGTGCAATTTCTAAATTAAGATGCATCACATTTGAAGTCAAGAAATGACTCAGCAAATCCTACAGTAAGAAGTGTTGCATTCTAACTGACCAAGAAAAAGATGGATATTAAAAAGTATTACTCAAGAGTTTCCTCAAAAAAACTAAAAAGAGAACTACCGTCTAGCCCAGCAAGTCCACTCCTAGTTACATATCCAAAAGACTTGAAAGCAGTAACCGTCTTGTACACTAATGTTCACTGAAGCACTATTCACAATAGCCATAAAGTAGAAATATCCTAAATACCCACCTACAGGTGAACGGATGAACAAAATGTGATATACACATACAATGGATTACTACTCCTCCAGTATAGCTCTTTGTTATATGCTGTAATACAGACGGAGAGCTCCAAGATATTATGCTGAGCAAAATAAGCCAATTAGAAAAGGATAAATCTCACATGAGCTCACTTACACAAAACAACAAGACAAGGCAAATGTATAGAGATCAAAGCTTATCAGCAGTCACCATAGGCAGAGCGGGGGGAGAAGTTAATGGTGATGGAAAAATCATATTAAGGTGAGCTTGCACACTCAATTACTGTAATTACTGTCAATAAGTTGTACATTTGTAAAACATTAAATTGGCAAAAGCTGTGTGACAGATATGTTTACAACAACACCAATTAACTAAGTAGCCAAATAAATAAAAAGCAGCTACTGAGGCTACTTCAGTACAATCAAACACCTCATGAAATTTGGTTCCTTTCTTTGAAGAATCAGGGTCCTGATTTCACAGGATACACCAGTTAGTTGACCAGGTAATATGTTTAGTGTTGCTGTTCTACCTCCTAGTTTGTTGTGTAGTTACCAGGGTCTTATATTTTTTCAAGTGGCCATCCAAGGCACAAAAATAGGTTTTTATTCACCTGGAGCAACACAGGAAGGAGGAGAGTCCGGACTATGAGAAGGATACAGAATACATGATAATGGCTCATGAACAAATACCTCCTGTGACATTAGACCAAAAGAACTACCAGCTACTATCACTGAAGATTCTGATCCCTAATTATACAGAGGAATCCTGATCAAAAGGTGGAAAATATAGAACAGAATTTAAAATTATCATGAACTCTTGACTTTCTGAAGCCATAGAAAGTAGATGAACTGGAAATTACTGCCCCAAGATAACATTTAACCCTCAAACCAAAAATATCCCCCCAAATCATCTTAAAACTGAACAAAAGTTTTGCTTAATTAGTAAAAAGTCTGTCTTGAGCATTATGCTTTTTCAAAATCTATCTATATGGGACAAACTGACAAGAGCAACTCAAAAGATTAGGTAGGAAACTTAGGGAGCAGTAAGTTCATGTTAATGAAGAAAGAACAAATCAGAAAAGCAGGGTGAGATCGGCTGCACAACGTGAAGACTGTGATCAATGTCACTAAATTTTACATGTAGAAATTGTTGGACTCATATACATCTTGCTGTATAAATTCTCAAAAATAAAAACAAAATAAAGTTAGGAGAAAAAAAGTATGACTTAGCACCTGTAGTCTACTTAACAGTAACTTACCAGTGTCAATTTCCTGGCTTTGATATTCAACTAGAGCACATATGATGTTATCAATGAGGAAAGCTGGCTTCATGGGACTCTGTACTATTTCTGCAGCTTCCTGTGAAGTCATTTCAAAATAAAAAGTTTTTTTCTTTTCTTTTTTTTAATAGTACTTATTGCACATAGACTCTAGGAAGACTTTTCAGGATGCAAAGCCCAAACTCTTACTTACTTGCATCTACATTGTCCTGGTGGGTCCAGACCTAAATACTTTGAAAACAATAGTAATTCTCAAATATTTCTGAAAATCCAGTCTGGATCAGTACAGTTTGTTATTTTGAACTTAAGTGTAAGACTACCTATCTGTTCCCAACATAAATTATACTGTTACTTCTGGTCTCCTCAATGGGTCTCTTTGTGTGTGTGTGTGTGTGTGTGTGTAGGTATATATATACCTACACACAATACATACATTCTTAGTCAAAGCACATCATCTTGAGTGTATGTCATTTGTTAATTAGATACTTCGCAAATTTATAGATTCTTCAAGTAGCCACTAGAACAAGTTTCTAGGGAAATAATATTAAATAATTATCCCTTAGTGATTTTTAAATTAAAAAAAAGGAGAATTAAATCACCCTCAGTTCCACAAACTCTTCCATGGTGGGGGTAGGATAATGGGACGCAGTCCTCATTAAGAATTCATGAAGCTATTCGTTTCACTTTGGAATAATCATTCTTTAAGAAATGTTGTTGTTGTTAGGTGCTGTAGGGAAAATTCTGACTCATAGTGACCCCCTGTGATCAAGGAGAACTGCCACACAAGGTTTTCTGCTCTGTATTCTTCAAGGGCAGATTGTCAGGCTTAACTTTCAAGGAGCTGCTGAGTGTGTTCAAATCACTAATCTTTCAGGTGGCATCCTCTAAAAGATGGTGTATCAAATTTTAAAAAAAGCAATGTGTTCTGTATCAGATGACATCAAGAAAACTATAAAAATATTCTATATTAGATGTACATTGATATGCAGGAAGCATTACCACCCACCACTGAGAATGTGGTTTTTTTTTTTTGCAACTACAGCTTTACTACAATATAATATACATACAAATTACCCATTTAAAGCAGATAATTCAATGTCTTTTAATATATTCAGCATTGTCTGATTATCACAATCATTTTTAAAACAGTTTAACACCCCCTATAGAACTCTATACCCTCTAATTTTCACCCCCAACTCCCCATCTTCCCAAGACCCAAAACTAAAACAAAAACCTATTGTTGTTGCACTGATCCTGACTTATAGTGACCCTATAGGCAGAGCAGAATTGCCCTATAGAGTTCCCAAATTTACAGATGCTTCAAGCAGCCACTAAAACAAGTTTCTAGGGGAATAATGTTAAATAATTATCCCTTAGTGATTTTTAAGTTAAAAAAAGGAGAATCAAAACAGCCTCAGTTCCACAAACTATGAGATGTGCATTGATATGCAGTAATCATACACCTGCACTCATATACACTGAGTGCCTGAAGGATATAAAACGCCAGTCTTTTGGTTAGCAGATGTAGCGCTGAACTACTATGTCACCAGGGTTTCCCAAGCAGCCATGAATTTATTCTGTCTCTATAGCTATGTTTACTTATATAATTGGGATTGCATGTGTGTGTTTTTTGTGACCAGCTTCTCTCACTTAGCATAACATTTCCAAGGTTCATCCATGTTATGGTATGTATGTCAATACTTCATTCCTCTTTATGATTAAATAATGTATTTCACTGCATGGATATATCACATTTTATTTATCCATTCATCAGTTGATGGCTATTATGACTAATGCTGCTATGAACATTCATGTCAAGTTTCTGAGTAGACATATGTGTTCATTTCTCTTGGGTATATACCTAGGAGTGGAATTGCTGGGTCACATGTTAACTTTTATGTTTAACATTTTAAGGAATTGCTTAAATGTTTTCCACAGTAGTGGCACCATTTTATATTCCCCCCAGCAGTATATTAGAGTTTCAATCTGCTTTTTTGACTGTAGCCTGACTAGTGGGTATAAAGTGGTATTTCACTATGTCTTTGATTTGCACTTCTCTGATGACTCATGATTTTGAGTTTATCTTTTCAATGTCCTTATTGGCCATTTTTATATCTTCTTTGGAGAAATGTGTATTTAGATTCTCAGCCTATTGTTAACTCAGTTGGGTTTTTTTTATTACTGAGTCTCAGGGTCTTTCACATATTCTAGATACAAGTTATTTTTAAGATATATGATTTGCAAATACTTTCCTGGGAATCAGCGTCCGCATGGCTAAAGAGCAAAGCATTAAGCCACAAAGCGTTATCCTCAAGACTTGAATCCTAACAGAATTTGTGCTGCTGGGTTTCAAATCTACTTAGTACCAAAACACCAAACCTGTTGCCATAGAGGGATTCTGTTTCATAGTAACCATATAGTATAAGGTAGAACTGTCCGTTAGGGTTTTCCAGGGAGGAGCTGGTGGATTCAAACTGTCCATCTTTTGGTTAGCAGCTAAGTTCTTTACCACTGCACCACTAGGGTGCAATGGTTATACCAGTGACCTCTTCATTTCTTCCATTTCCTCCCTTTGGGAATGGGAATGTCTATCCTATGTCTGACTCACCATGGTATGTTGGAAGCAGATAACTTGTTTCACAGTTCTATAGGTTCACAGACAAAGAAGAATTTTGCTCCAGAATTGATCATACCAGAGACTCACTCATATCTGATTTGAATGATTTAGATGATGAAACTTGGAACTTTTTCAACTGATTATGATTTTGGTCTTACAGTTAATACTACAGTCAGTTGACACTGTCTGTGTGTGTGTGTGTGTGTATACATGTACTTTAGGTGGAAGTTTACAGTTCAAGATAGTTTCTCATTCAAAAATTTCCATACAAATTATTTTGTGATGCTGTTTGCAATTCCTGCAATGTGTCTGCACTCTCCACCTTTCCACCCTAGGGTTCTCCTTGTCCATTCATCCAGTTTTCCTGTCCCCTCCTGCCTTCTCTCGTTTGCCCATTTGTTCTCACACCCTTCTTTGACTGATCTAAGAAGTTTGTTCCTTACATGTTATTGCTCATTTTATAAGCCTATCTAATCTTTGGCTGAAAAGCGGACTTCAGGAGTGGCTTTGGTTCTGAATTACTAGGGTGTCCAGAGGCCACAATCTCGGTGGTTCCTCTAGTATTTGCCAGATCAGTAAGTTTGGTCTTGAGTTGAGATTTTAGTAATAATGAGATGAGGTGAATATATTCTGCACATGGAAAACACATGAATTTGGGAGGAGAGGAGCCACAAGGTGAATTTGAATAGGATGAGTTGGGTGTTGCTGCTGTGTGCTGCCGAATCGACTGTGACTCACAGCAACTCATGAGAAAGAGTTGATCTGCCCATTAGGGTTTCCAAGGCTGTGATCTTCATAGAAGCAGGCTGCTACATCTTTCTCCTGCAGAGAGAAGCAGCTGGTAGGTTCAAATTGCCAATGTTACAGTTAGCAGGTGAATATTTAACCACTGCACCAGGGGTCCTTATGAGATGAATGAAAAAAAAAAAAAGTGCTACCACTGAGTCAGTTCTGACTCACAGAGACCCTACTGAATGGAGAACTGCTCATTTTGTTTCAAAGGAGCAGCTGGTGGATCCAAACGTGGACCTTTTGGTTGGCAGTGAAATGCTTATGGGTTGAATAGTGGTCCCCCCAAAAGATCTCTACATTCTCGAACCTGTGTGGGTGCCCTAATTGGCACAAGGTTTTTTACAGATATAATTAAGTGAAGGATCTAGAGATAAACTCATTCTGGATTTAAATCCAGTGACAGGCATCCTTATGAGAGACAGAAATAGAGAAGACACAAAGAGAAGGCCGTGTGAAGACAGGCAAAAACTGGACCTACACATCTCCAAGTCCAGTAACACTAAGGGTTTCCAGTAGTCACAGGATAGAGAGAGGCATCGGATGAACTCTCTCTCATAGCTTCCAGAAAGAACAAACTGTGCTAACTGCTTTATTCCAGACTTCAGATCTCAAGAATTGTGGCAGGATGAGTTTCTCTGTTTTAAGTCACTCAAGTCTGTGAAAACTTGTTGTGGTAGCTCTGGGAAACCAATCTATGTAGGTATCTTATGAATGGTATCTTCTATGTTTAATATACGATTGTGATACTTCATTTGTTCTCAACAAAATTTTATTTCTGTCTCATTGTGAAGTACTAAAATTCATTTAAATTGTTCTTCTAGAAGTTTTCACCATCCTTTTCTGTGGTACTTTATAATGTACGTGAGTGTATCTTATGAGCTATCTCATACAATTCAAAGATTTTTATAAAAATATAAAATGATGACTCTTTTACAAATATAAAATAAACATATATTAAAGATCTTATTTAACTCGTTAATTGATGAGGGAGGCATAAAAGTGTCACAATAGATTCAAAGGGAGTTCAAGAACACATACATATATAGACCACCAGGAAAGTTGAAATAAATTTGTTAATATGTATAAATCTGTCTTCTGGGAGGTATTGATAGTATGTCCACTAGAGAAAATTCATTTGCATTTCTAGGAACAAAAATCATTTGCATTACTACCAATGTTTGCTGAATTGTAAAACAGTTCAAAGAAAATCAAAGATGAGGATAACCCAGAAGGGTAGAGTAGATAGTAAGCAATCTTTTAAGGCCATTTCAGTGTTGCCCAATTATTTTTAAATAGATAGATAGATAAATAAATAAACAGAATGTGTTATATTAGTTAGAATCTAACCAGACGGGAAAAATCACTTAATAATTTGAACACAAAAAGTTTGATATAAGCAACTATTAACTATAACCAGAGATCCAGTAACAACATATTGGCTAGTAAGAAGAAGGCATTGCAAAGAACGGAGGAATAGCAACTATACAGTCCAGTACTATATACAATCTGCACTTCCAGCACCCAGGGAAGAGTCGTTGACCTCCTGGCAGCGAGATCTCAATTCTGTAGGGAAAGAGACAGCAAAGGCTCTGTGGATGGCAGAGAAGTCACTATGGTATCACACTGGTGAAATGTGCTAGAAATTCTTCTTCCAAAACTTGCTAGAAATCTGGTTTCTGGAGTGCCAGGAAATACTCTGCTACAAAACTGCCAAGAGAGTGCTAAGGGAATCAGCTGACCACTGGGTACTGCTAGCTGCCACACAACACAGGAGCCATACAACAGCAAACACAAAGGCTTAAAGAAGTCTTCCCAGAGAGCACACGACAACCAAGAAGCAAAACTCTTTCCTCCTGAGCTATTTCTCTGGCACTCTCTACCAATGAAGCTTAACATCAAATCAGCTGCAAAGGAAACACACTTAAGGAGCCCAGATCCTTTTCACATAGCTGGTAAAAAGGATGCATTTGGAGTTGGGAGGGTGTAAATCAATAACTGGCATTTGTGCTACAGTCAAAGAAATTTAGGAAACTTCAGATATACATACAGTGTCTCCTGTACTTCTAGATGATGGACTTTAGGTAACTTGGGAACCAAAAAGGAAAACAAGGACTCTAAAGTTTTTCTTGTTCTGTATTTTGCCATGAACTGACACTGTCTATACAGCTACAGTGCTAATAATTGTTCTCAATTTTGTTGTGAATTCTCACCCTCCCCTTCAAAAGAATACTCTTATTGCTATCTACTTTACCCCTGGTGACATAAACATTTAACTGTTAACCAAAAAGTCAGCAGTTCAACCTCATCCAGTAGTTTGCTGGCAGAAACACACAGGAATCTGTTCCTGTAAAGACTGCAGCCTAGAAAACCTCATGGGACAGTTCTACACAGGACAGTTCTACAATGTCAAATGGTGCCATGTTGAGTCAAAGTCTCTCAATAGCCTGTAATAACAAAACACATAAACACATGCAAATATAAACACTCCATTATAAATACACATTTTGTCACAACAAGAGACACTGATGCAAATGATTTGAAATTATGTCTTGAAAGAGTGATGAAAAATATTCTAACCCTTTCTTCTTTTATAAATCCTTCTCATTTTGTGCTAATATTCTCATGGAAATCACCACAATTTCCCTGGCATTCCCTAGATCGAACTCTTCACTATGTTGACTAAAGAATACATTGGTTTCCTCACCGTCAAGATATGAAGAGTCAGAGGAAAATCACAGCAAAGAGGATCTTAGAGTAGACCAAGCTCCTTTTCTTCTTGAGAAATGCTTCCCTGATAACTTCACCCCCAGGAACCATTACCATGTAATTTAAAGCCTAGTGCATACGCGTGGACTTCAGTTTTTTCAGAATATTGCCACTAAAACAAGTCATACTAAAAAGAGGTTGGCATCTATACAGATATTCTCCCCATTATCTGAAAATAGAGTGTTCCTATGAAGCCATTCATAAGGCAAAATGATGTAAGGCAAAAAAAGCAATTACAATTAATTTATCCGGTCAATTTTTTAAACTGTAGTTTTAGATGAACATTCACAAATAAATTGGTTCATTAAACAACCAGTATACAAACTGGCAACACTGGCTACCAACCACGTAAACATGACATGGAAACATTCTCTCTTGTCCACCCTGAGTTCCCTGTCCCCAGCTTTCCTATGCCCTCCTGTCTTGCAGTCCCTGCCTCTACACTGCTGTGTCCCTTTAGTCTTCTTTCACTTTATGGTCCTACCTAAAATTTGGCTGAGAGGTAAACCTCAGGAGTGACTTCGTTATTGAGCTAAAAAGGTGTCTGAAGCCAAACTCTTGCAGTTTCTCCAGTCTGCGTCAGGCCAGTAAGTCTGGTCTTTTTTTGTGAGTCAGAAGTTTGTTCTACATTTTTCTCCATCCCTGTCTAGGACTCTCTGCTGTGATACCAATCCCTGTCAAAGCAGTTGACGGTGGTCCAGGTCCCGCCTATTTGTGCTGGGTGCAGTCTAATGCAGACTATGGTTCCATCAGTCCTTTGGACTAATCTTTCCATGTGTCTTTGGTTTCGTTCATTCTTCCTTACTCCTGATGGTACCTCACAAGCTTTCATGACCCCAGACACAACTCAGCAGTGTAGAACATAGAGTATTTTCTTTACAAACTATATTATGCTAATTGAGTTTGATGTTCCTTGGGACTATGGTCTCCATAGCGCTCAGCCTGGAAACTCGGTCCTCAGGGAGTCTGGCTGTGTCTGTGGAGCTGCCTTGGACAAGCTGTGCTGGCTTCCCCATTACGGTGTGCTGTCTTACCCTTCATCAAAGTTACCTATTGTTTATTTCCTGTTATAAATTTTTTTCATGAGTTTTTATGGCAATAGCATCAAACAATATTAGTCCTTTTATGACTGACTTATTTTACTCACTGTAATGCCTTATATATCCATTCATGTTGTGAGATGCTTTGCAGATTCATCATTGTTCTTTATCATCGCATAGTACTCTACTGTGTGTATGTACCAGTTTGTTTATCTACTCATCTGATGGGCATTTAGATTGTTCCCATCTGTATGCTACTGGGAACAATACTGCAACAAATATGAGTGTTCACACAAGGTCTGACAATTAATTTTGCAAACATCCTAGAAATAGTGCTGCATACCTCCCTGCTGAATACTACTATGGTCACCTTTAAGGTACTCCCCTTGGGAAGCCATGCACTAACACCAGCGCCTAGTTCACCTTTCAAAGCAATTTTGGAATTCTTTTTCTAGAATGGCCTTCAAAGCTGTCATCATACTACCTTTGATGTCCTAAATGCCATCAAAATGTCTTCCTGTCAGTATTTCCTTTATCTTTGGGCACAGAAAAAAGTCATCAGGTGAGTAGAGACAGTGTTCCAATACAGTTATTTATTTACTGGCTAAAAACTCCCTCACAGACAACTATACAATTAAGTTCCCAAACTTGCCACTGTGCACAACGGTCATTTCAGAAAGAGTTCCAAAATTGGTTTGAAGGGTAGACTAGACGCTGGTGTCAGTACATAGCTTTCCAAGGGGTGTACTTCAAAGGTGACCATAGTGATATTCAGCAATGAGGTAGACAGCACGTACAACAATTCAGTTTGCAGACTTAACTTCAGACCTCATATGTCTATTTGTGCAATGGCTCTTATCTCTCTAGGATATATTCCAAGTAGTGACGGTGCCGGATCGTATTTCTGGTTCCCTAGAGACGTGTCACACTGTTTTCCAAAAGGGCAGTATCATTTTATTTTCAATGAGGGGGAAATTTTTGAGTATTCCCAGACCCCAAAAAATAACCTACAGAATCATACCAAATAACACATAAAGGCCTCATGAGCTTTCGTAGGCTTTTCTGAAACCTTAAGACACATCTTGCTCCTAGATACATACAATGAACTGACATAAATCACAGAGGCTTGCAGCCACAATTCAAAGCTACAGTGGCTTGAGGCTGAGTGTCAAGTCTAGTAGCTGGGGAAGGAGCCTGGTGGCTACTCTCAGGACGCACACTGTCTCTTTAATGGCTCACCGCAAAATAAACCCTGAACGCTATTTCCTTTTTCTTCAAAAAAGTGAAAACCCTCTTCAGATTTCTTTCAGTTAGTGAAAATATATACTGATGTAGGTTTTTTTCACAAAACCGAAGTGGTATAAAACAAACTTTGGAAAAGTGGGGGATATACCTGTGTGTTGTAGGAGGACAATTATTTTTTGTTTAAGACAGTAATTTACAGCTCAGAATTTGGGTATTCATAAATGGTAAACCTCAGAGAAAAGGCACAGGCCCTACTTCCTGAAAACACCTACTTTCTAAAACTTCTTACTTCTGGTTTTGCTTTTGGATTCAGGTAGGAGAGGGACGAGAACAAAACTGTAAACAGACCATACCCAGAGCCCATTCATAACGCTGGCCTTTTAAGTTCAGTTCTGCTTCCCAGACATGTGTCCAATATGTGGGCAAACTTCTCACAATTCACAAGGAAGAAAGCATAAGCATGGCTCTGGGATATAGAACCTAGCATATGTCCTATTATTCGTCCTATTGGTGAGACACAGGATGGGGTAGAGGAGCAGGGCCATGCTTTCTGGTACAAGTGGACAGATCACAGAGGGCAGAAAACTCAGTTACATTTGTTAGTATGGATAGGTAAATCAGTCACTATCCAGTCAATACTGACTCATGAAAACCTCACGTGCCTCAAAGCAGAACCGTACTTGATTTTCAGAAGTAGACTGCCAGGCCTTCCTTGTGAAATGTCTCTGGGTGTACTTAAACCTCTGACCATTTGGTTAACAGTGAGCATATTAACAGTCTGCACCTCCCAGGGACTCCAGCTGACAGGATAAAATCCAAAAACCAAACCTACTGCTGACAAATCAATTCTGACTCATAGCAACCCTATAAGACAGAGCAGAACTCCCCCACAGAGTTTCCAAGGATCATCTGGTGTATTAAAGCTGCTGGTGGCAGCGCTTAACAGCTACACCACCAGGATTTTCAGTGATAAGGACAGGCCTTTATTACTTGACACTACACTAGAGATCAGAGATCAAGCATTTTTTTTTTAATTACCGATATGAAAAAACAGGGAGATTTCACATTAAAAAAATCAAAGTTTCAAGCCTCTTCTGAGGAAAAAAAGAGAAAATTTGGTAGTCCTGAACTCTTTTTTGCCAGGGAACCTTGGCCAAAATGGAACAGTGGGGATATGGCTCTCCAGTTTACCACAGAACCTACACAGGCTATTGCCTGTCACAACTGTGTTTCCTGACTCAGCCCTGCTGACATTTTTATTTAGCCCTACACTATGGAAACACAAGCTCCAGGAGGGCATAAGGATAAATATATTGGTTAACTGTACTTCCACTGTGTACCCAGCTAGTGATTACAGAACTTGATTCCAAGTTTCTATGACTCCCAAGTTAAGGACTGTGGGAAGGCAGATCAGGGTAGAGAAAAAAACCTTCTAATTAAAAAATAAAATAAAGCAATCGGCTGACTGCAAACACTCTCTGGTTTCCCCCACAGTTGTGCTCCACACTTGTAAACAGAGGGTCCATATATTACATGGTCATTGTTTCTCTCTCTTGCAAATCTCTTAAGAATCTTGCATGAGGGAAGCCCAAATCCACCTGCTCAAATCTTCAAATGGGATTAATTCAACCACAGGGATTAGTTACCACATGTCAGCTATGCAACTGACAACTCAGAAGGAAAATCACTAAATTTAAACTTAAGCATGCCATCAGCTTGTATTTGCAAAACAAAAGGCTATAGCGGGGAAAGTGGTTCCACTTAACAGGAAGCAGGGATTCGTGGTCAAAGGGCAGAGCAGCAGCAGAACCACTCACCAACAAATGTTCTCTCTCAGGTTATGCACTGGAGAGTCGGTAACTAAACAAATCACAATTTAAGCCATTTATCTTAAAATACACAAGGTGCTATTCATTCACAGTTTGAAAAGGAACGGTGAGCAGTTCCATGAAAGGCTCAGAAGTGCAGGAAAACTCTAATGTATGCCCATAGAGGGGTGCCCACCTACTAGCATACACTAATATTAGTGAAACCCCAGCAACAGACAAAGATCTTCCTACTCTTCTCTGGCCCCTTCTTTGGCCACAAGGTTTAGTACACTGACTGACCTACAAGGGAATATAATTCAGCATCAAGAGAAACAAAATTCTGATATATGCTATGACACAGATGTACCTTGAAAGCATTATACTAAGTGAAATAAATCAGACTCAAAAGGACAAATATTGTATAAGTCCACTTCTGTGAAACACCTAGAATAGGTAAATGCAAAACTACAGAAGTTTACTAGTGGTTCCCAGGGGCTGGGCCGGGTCAGGGGCAACAGGAGTTACTGCTGAAGGGGCACAAGTTTCTGATTAGAGTGACACAAAACATTTACAAGTGGACAGGGGTGATGGTAACACATAATAAACTCAGTATCACTGAACTGTACATTTAAAAATGGCAAACTTTTTGTTATGTATATTTTGTCAGATTTTTTTTTAATGTAGCACATTGAGATAAGTGTGCTTTTTTTATATGTTTTTCTCCCTGGACCAGACTTCTGAAGGGCCGGATCCATGTCTTACAGCCGGAATCTCCAGCATCTTACAGAGTGACTACAGAAGGTTCATGATACGCACTCATTCCCATCACTCAGGGACACCCTGGTAGCACAGTAGTTGAGCACTATGGCTGCTAACCAATAGTTAGGCAGTTTAAATCCACTGGGCACTTGGAAACTCTATGGGGCAGTTCTACTCTGTCCTATAGGGTCTCTATGAGTTGGAATCTGCTAAAGGCAGATAGTCTGTAAAGAGCTACTTTCCTAATCTATACATTTCTCTGGGAATACCCACAGAAAACTTCAATGTAAAATCGCATACAGATATCCATTCAAATCACATAATAATTGGAAAAGAAAAATGGCAGGAAATCAAATGTCAGCCTAATACATTGACTGGCCATGCATGACCCAGGCCTCTGAGGGATTTGCTCACTGCTGCTGACCACACAGGAGGCTAAACCTAGAAATGTGCTTCTCAAACGCAAATGTGAATCTTGGGGATTTGGTTAGAAAGCACAAGCTGACTCAGTGGGCTTAGAATCGCTGGATTTCTAACAAGCTCCCTGCCATTTTGTGGGTTTCCCTCTGAGTAGAAAGTATGTCTAGGAGATAAAACTGTGGCCCTTAACCACAACCTCTTATCCTTGCAACCTACACCATGGTCTAGAGAGCTGAGCTAAAGGCAAAGGCCTTTTCCTTTTATTCCACTGAGCATCTAACAACTCTCAGCAGTCAGCTCCCAAGGAGTAAAAAATAAACAACCAAAAAAAAGAAAACCCACATTACTTTCAAGTCAATTCTAAATCATAGCAACCCTAAAGGACAGAGTAGAACTGTCCCCATAGAGTTTCCTAGGCTGTAATCTCTATGGAAGCAGACTGTCACATCTTTTTCCTGCAGAGCAGCTGGTGAGTTTGAACCACTGACCTTTTAGTAAGCAGCTAAGTGCTTGACCACCATGCCACCTGGGTTCCTGCACTTATTCAGCATTTTATTTTCAATATACAAATCATTTCCAACAAATACTCCACGGGAGAAACCAAGTAAGTAACTGCCTCTGAAAACTTGCTACACATGACGAATGCCAGCAAACAGGTCACATACCTTATTGCAGATCAAGGTGACAAATGAATAAAACTTCAAGACAAAGCCACAGCCCTGGGAACAACAACCATGATTGGCATTGCTCCAACCGACATCTTCTGAAAACCAAGTGCAAAATTGTGGGGTTTGCACTGGTTATCCACAGAAGGCCTGAAGGACAGAGGGGTGGAGACAAGAAGCTGGAGAGAAAAACTAATTAAAAAGCAAATAGGGAAAAATTAGCTTGGAAAGGGCTCACTGAACTACTGACAGAACGGAGTGCTGAGGTGAAAAACAAATGCAAAAGAGATTTGGCAGAATCCATAAAGAACGTGAACAGAATGAGAAATGAGGCTGGAGACTACATGTCAGCAGGAGAGGCAGTCAGAGGGACATCTGTGGGGATGGAAACAGAAAAAAGTTCCCTGGACAAAAGGAAAGCCCACTGACTGGCCTGAAAGAAAGCGACAGGGAGGAAAGTCGGCAGTTGACTGTACCCAGGGCCAGGACAGATCTCTGCGACAGAAAACAAAACAGGAAAACACACACTCATTTATGCACTCAGCCATACCCACAAACATACACACATACACATAATACCTAGACATATACACACATATACATAATACATACATATACTCATACATGTACATATACCCTCACACAGTTACATAACTACACACATACATATACACAACACATACACATCTACAAATGCACATACACACGAACTCACAACATATAGACATACACAAAATGAACTCAGACTCATATACACATACACACAAGCATACACATGTACACACACAATCACAATATATAAACATATACACATATACACAAATGCCCCCACTCATACAGACACACATGCATACACACATATATGGGATACATGCCAACATATACACACATATACACAAACACATAGGACATCAGTGAATCTAATCCAGCATAGTTAGGGTCCTCTTAAGAAAAACAGATAACAAATGGAGTTGCCTAAACAATCACAAATAATCTCGAAATTACCAACAAAATCTATGCTAGTATGTGAAGAGAATGTTCTGCCTACTTGAAGAGAATGTGCCTACTTGAATCCCCGCCCCCCATACACTATTAAACTATTTCTGTTCCACTCTATCGGATAGGAAATAACAAGGAAAAAAACACCAATTTATGCCCCTTGTATCTGAACCACTTACTGTTGCTGTTAGGTGACAATGAATCAGTTTCTATTCATAGCAACCGTATGGACAACAGAACGAAACATCACTCACTCCTGCACCAGCCTCACAATTGTCGCTACATTTGAGCCTATCACTGCAGCCAATGTGTCAGTCCATCTCATTGAGGGTCTTCCTCTTTTTCACTGATCTTCTGCTTTATCAAGCATGATGTCCATTTCCAGAGACTGCTCCCTTCTCATAACATGTCCAAAGTACGTGAGATGATGTCTTGCCATACTTGTTTCTAATGAACATTTTACCTATAATTCCTTTTCTGGAAGTCCTTGGTATATTCAATATTCTTCATCAACATCATAATTCAAAGGCATCAATTTTTCCTTGGTCTTCCTTATTCACTGTTCAGCTTTCATATTCTTCTGACTGAAAATATCATGACTTGGGACAGGCACACTTTACTCCTCAAAGGGACATCTTTGCTTTTTAACACTTGAAAGAGATCTTTTGTAGGAGATTTGCCCAATACAATCAGTCATTAGATGTCCTGACTGCTGGTTCCCTGGTCATCAATTGTGGATCCAAGTAAAACGAAATTCTTAACAACTTCAATATTTTCTCCCATTATTATGATGTTCCTTACCACTATAGTTGTGAGGAGTTTTCCTTTCTTAATGTTGAGGTGTAATCCAGGCTGCTGTCTTTGATCTTCATTAGTAAGTGCTCTAAGTCTTCTTCACTTCCAGCAAGGAAGGCTGTCTTATCTGCATAGCACAGGTTGTTAGAGGCTAACTTGGATCCTAACGCTGGGTTCCTTCTCATATAGTCCAGCTTCTCGGATAATTTGCCCAGCATCCAGATTGATTAGGTATGGTGAAAAAAATATTTCCTTGACATACATCTTTCCTGATCTTAAAACACTCATTATTCCCTAGTTCTGTTCAAGACTGCCTCTTGGTCTATGAATAGGTCCAGCACAAGTACAAGTGAATGTTGTGGAATTCTCACTCTTCCCAATGTTATTCATAATTTGTTATGATCCTCACAGTTGAATGCCTCTGCATAGTCAATAAAACACAGGGAAACACCTTTCTAGTATTCTCTGCTTTCAGCCAAGATCTGTCTAATACCAGCCATGATATCCCTGGTTCTACATCCTTTTCTGAATCCAGCTTGAATTTCTGGTAGACCTCTGTTGATATACTGCCGGAAACCAATTTTGAACTATGTTCATCAAAATTTTGCTTTGGACAGGCACACTTTACCCTTTCCTTGTTGGGTCACCTTTCTTCGGAATGGGCACAAATATGGATTTCTTGCATTTAGTTGGCCAGGTATCTGTCTTCTAAATTTCTTGGCATAAACAAGTAAACACTTTCTGCATAGCATCCACTGGTAGAAGCATTTCAATCAGCATTCTGTCAGTTCCTAGAGCCTTGTTTTTTTCCCAGTGCCTTCAGTGTAACTTGGATTTCTTCCTTCAATATCATCAGTTCTTGATCTTATGCTATCTCCTAAAACGACTGAACATCAACCAATTCCTTTTGGTACACTGACTCTGCATATTCCTTCAGTGTTTGTTTGATACTGCCTGTGTTCCTCAATATTTTACCCATAAAGTACTCCAATATTGTGACCCGAGGCTTGAATTTTTTCTTCAGTTCTTTCCACTTGAGAAATGTCAAAGCTGTTCCTCCCTTCTGGCTTTCGGACTCCATGTCTTTGCATATTTCATCATAACACTTTACTTTGTCTTTGGGACCTAGGTGGGATTTGCAATACTGGTGGCACAGCTTCTAGCATCACAGCAACACACAAGCCACCACAGTACAACAGACAAACTGACAGGTGGTATCATTTACTGTAAACAGGGTGTTTTTACTTTGGTGGGGGTGGGCGGGTAGAATAGGAGTCTGCATAGGCACATCACTCTGAAACCACAACCAAGTCTGGAAAGTCAGTTTCCTGAAATGAGAGGTAGGGGAGGAAGTAGGAGTGACTGGAGGATCGTGAAGATTCACAGCGCTGCCAATGTGGACTGTAATTGCATGCAGAATATCAGTCCCGTTTACCGCCCGGAAGCTCCAGTTTTACTCCGCAGCGTGCACCCCCTCTCACTCTGCCATCCGTGATACCTGTGCTGTGCTTGCATTGCCTTGACCAAAAGACAGGTGGCCTAGTCAGAGCCCGGTTAATGCGGCATTACCAAACTAGCAACGATAACGAGGAAGGCATGACCTACCGGTACTTACACTGCGCCAGGCTTCGTTTAAAGCCCTTACTCCTCTCAACAAGCCTGGGGAGGGAGCTACTAGTACCATTTCTACTTTCCAAAGGAGGAAAACAAGTTAAAGTAACTAACGTGTCCGAGGTTAGACTTCTAATGTAAGACAGGATTTGAACTTGTATTCTTAACAACTTCACAAGAGGTTTCCTAATATGCTTGCTTCAGTGCCCTTCATGATGCCATCATTTTTCATGGTACTCATAAGTAGAAAAAAAGAAAGAAAAAAAAAAAACTCTAAGAGTTCCATTTATTAAGGAGTTAGGTCCAAGGACGTTTAGACTAGTAGTTTAAGTGGTGCCCCACACATGGCGCTGGGCACACTCAGGGCTTTGCTATGACAGCCCAGCAGGAGGCATAGCACTGAACTATCCTGTCTTTCTCTTTATTTAAAAAGAAAGAGAAGTTCTAATAAGTGTCCCTTGCTGCGTGTGCCCTTCCAACTCTGTAATACGTGAGTCCCTCTCCTTCATACCAGGCTTTCCACCTGGCCTAAACATACTTTTCCAGCCTTATCTCTTGCCACCGCCACCTTTAAGCAAACTAATCATTCCAGAACCAGCTACATAAGCTTTTGCCCCGTGAGGAATTTTTCCATTTTCCCAGGGCTTTGAAGGGGTTCATTCTGATTGAACCCCCTGCTGAGACTTTGTACTGCCACCTCAGATACACTGAATCAGAATCTACATTTTTGACAAGATCCCTGGATGATTCTTACATACAGCTTCCTAGTCACTTGTTAGAAAATTAAGTTCTCAGGAAGGAGTTTGTTACAAATGCAAATTTTCAGCAGAGGTTCCAACTGGAAAAAACCAATTCAAAGCCCTGCCTTCTGACACACTGCACTCCAATCTTGCCCTTCAAGGAACCCTAGTGGCTCAGTGGTTAAAAGGATTGACAGCTAACTGAAAGGTCCGTGGTTAGAACCCACTAGTAGCTCCTGGAGAGAAAGATGTGGCAGCCTGCTTCCGTAGAGACTAACAGCCTTGGAGACCCAATGGGAGCACTATGAGTTGAAAGTGACTAGACAGCCATGGGTGGTGGTCAAGCTTGCCCTTCTCTTTCAGTCAATTTGTATTCAAGTTCCTCTTGACTTAGTTCCTTTCATAAGCCACTCTGCTTACACACTGGATTTACTCCTTTACCAGAGGCCAAAGCACACCACGTACATGTTCTTCTTTAACCTACTCAAACTGTCATTACCAGGGTTCTGCCCACATATCCATCTCCCTCACCCCTCTGCTTAAGAACTTTTTCAGTGTGGGGCTGGTGTCTTCATCTTGGGGGCTTCTCCAGAGCCAATGGACAGTGACAATCTTTCATGAGTCTTCAGTTAACAAACAATGGACCAAGAGCATGAAGGATTGCTTAAAGGGCCACACAAAGGGCTGCAGGACGAATAAACAAAAAAATGAATTTGTGGATTAGAAGACTTAGTATCGCTAATACAATCTACAGACTCAATTCAATTCCAACGTGAATTCCGACAGTCTTCTTTACAGAAATGGAAAAAAAACAATCCTTGACTTCATATGGAACAGCAAGAGGCTCCCAGTAGCTAATACAATGTTGAAGTAGAAGAACCAAGTAGAAGCACTCAAACATCTTGATTTTAAAACACACTATACAGCTACAAGTAGTGGTATGATAACAGACACACAGATCAAAGGAATAGAATTGAGACTCCACAAATAAACCTACACATTCGTAGTCAACTGCTTCATGACAAGAATGATATGTCCATTCAATGGGGAAAGCAGAGTCTCTTCAACAAACAGTGTTGTGAAAACTGTGATGCCCACATCCAGAAAAATGAAAAAGGATCCATGCATCACAGCACATGCAGAAATAAATTCCAAGTAGATTAAGGACCTAAATGTACAAACTAAAACCATAAAATTCTTAGAAGAAAAAGCAGGAGCAACACAGTCATGTGCAGCCTTTAACAATTGATTATCTAATATAACAACAAAAGGAAAATATCAAAAGACAAAATAAAGAAATGAGATCTCACAGAAATTCAAAACTTTTGTTCATTAAAAGATCTTATCAAAAAAAGTGAAAAGACAAGCTTCCCAACTGGCAGAATATCCTCAGAAACTATACATTTGGCAAGAACCTAACAATTAATTAATTTATATATATATAATTTCTGTTGACCATTTTACATCTAAAAGATAATCATAAAATGAGCAAAGACTTAAATACACATTTCACCAAAGAGAAAATTCAAATGGCCACCAAACACATGAAAACAAGTTCAGGGTCATTAACCATCAAACTAAAGCCAAACCAAACCTGTTTCCATAACTGGATTCTGACTTACAGCAACCCAACAGGACAGAGTAGAACTACCCCAAACGGTTTTCAAGGATCAGTTTACAGACTCAAACTGCTGACCGTCTGGTTAACAGCTGAGTTCTCAACCATGATTCCATCAGGACTCCCATTAGCCATCAGAGATGCATATTGAAACCGCTGTGAGATACTATTTTACTACCATTTTGTTCCCACAAGGATAGCTGTGACTTTACACATACACACACAGACACTGAACATAACAAATGTTGGTCAGGATATGGGGAGACTGGCAGCCACATCAATTGCGGGTGGGAATGAAAACAGAGAGCTGTTGTGGTAAACAGTGTGACAAAGCCAAGCCAAGTGCCGTCGAAACAGTGTGACAGTTGCTCAAAAAACTAAAAATAGAATTACCATGTGACCAAGCAAGTTCATTCCCGGGCAGAGACCCAAAAGACTTGAACTCAGAGACTACAACAGAGATTTGTAAACCAATGTTCGATGCAGCACTACTCACAATAGCCAAGATAAAGAAAAATCTGCAATGCCCATCAATGGATGAATGGATAAATGTGGTACGTACACACAGTGGAATACCATTCAGCCAGTAAAGGAAATGAAGTCTTGAATACCTGCTACGATATGGACAGAGGTGGAAGACATTATGATGAATAAGCCAATCAGAAAAAGACAAATATTACATGTCCTTACTTACAGAGAAAGATAAGAAAGGTAAATTTATAAAGAGCAAAGTTTATCAGCAGCTACTAAAGGTGGCGGGTGGGGCAGGAATGGTGATTGGGAATATTATTTTGACTAAGGGCAGAGTTACTCACTGATTACTGTGACTGCTTTCAGAAAGTTGTACACCTATAAAAAGTTGAACAGCAAAAGTTGAATAATAGATATTTTATCCCACCCCACCTCAGTGCTGTCAAGATATTTTATAGCAATGGTAAAAAATAAGAAACAGTAGCTGCTGAGGCCACTTATGTACAAGCAAACACCTCAAGGGATTTGTTCCTTGCTGCGGAGATATTACGGTCATTGGTTTCATAGGACATCACAGTTAATTAGCCTAATAACATATTTAGTGTTTCTGTTCTACCTCCTAGTTCATTGCCTGTCTTAAAAGCTTGCTAGCAGCCATTCAAGGCATAACAAGTGGTCTCTATTTGCCTGGAACAACCAAGGAAGAAGAAAAGTCAGAAATGGGAGGAAGATATGCAACGTGTGGCTAACTGCCTCCATGAACAATGACTCCAAAAGAACTGGATGGTGCCCTGCTATCACTGAATATTTTGATCAGTATATCAACATACCAGAAACCCAATCAAAAGGGGAGGGATGAAAAATAGAATTTTAAATTCTCGTGGACTACAGCTTTCCTAAAGCCATGAAAGCTGACTGAACCTCTGAAACTACTGCCCTGTGGTACTCTTTAAACCTTAAACCAAGACTATCCCCTGCAATCTCCTTAAAACTAAACAACAGTTTAGCTTAACTAGTAAAAAAGGACTGCCTTGAACATTACACTCTATTAAGAACTATCTATGTAGGATCAAATTGATTGCAGCAACTTGAAAGATTAGATGAGAACTTTAAGGAGTGGTGAATTTATGCCAACAGGGGAGGAAGAACTCAAAAAAGAGGGTGAGAATGGTTCTACAACTCAAAGGAATGCTATCAACATCACTAAATGGTACATGTAGAAACTGAACAACTGGTGTATGTTTTGCTGTAAATATTTTCAATGAAATAAATAAAACTATATATTAAACTCTGGTGGTATGGCAGATAAGTGCTATGGCTGCTAACCAAAATGTTGGTAGTTCAAATCTGCCAGGTGCTCCTTCAAAAGTCTATGGAGCAGTTCCACTCTGTCCTAAAGGGTCGCTATGAGTCTCAATCACCTCAGTGGCAGTGAGTATACATTAAAAAAAGAATGGTCCAACACAACTAGACCAAAGCGAAAATGGTTCCTAGCTATAGCAATCACCAGTTTGAGGGATAGAGTAGCCAGGACTGGGGCCTGAGGACTATGATTTTAGGGGACATCTACATCAACTGGTATAACATAGTTTATAAAGAAAATGTTCTGTTCTTTTTCAGGCTGGAACCATGAAGGGTGCCGAAGAGAAGAACAAGAAGGTTCCTGCTGTGCCAGAAACCCCTAAGGAAAGGCAAAGGAACTTCGCAGAACTAAAGTTCAAGCGCCTCAGACAGAAGTTTGCCCAAAAGATACTTTGAAAGGCAAGGAGGAGGCTTATCTATGAATAAGCTAAGCAGTATCAAAAGAAGTATAGGCACATGTGCAGAACTGAGATCTGGATGGCGAGGATGGCAATAAAAGCTGGCAACTTCTACATACCTGCGGAACCCAAATTGGCATTTATTACCAGAATCAGAGGCATCAACGGTGCCAGCCCAAAAGTTCAAAAGGTGTTGTAGCTTCTTCGCCTTTGCCAGATCTTCAATGGCACCTTTGTTATGCTCAGCAAGGCTTCAATTAACATGCTGAGAATTGTAGAGCCATATATTGCATGGGGGTACCCACACCTGAAGTTGGTGAGTGAACTGATACATAAGCGTGATTATAACAAAATCACTAAGAAGCAGATTGTCCTGATGATGACACTTCAATCGTACGATCTCTTGGTAAATGCGACATCATCTGCATGGAAGACCCTTATTCCTGAGATCTATACTGCTGGGAAATGCTTCAAGGAAGCAAACAACTTTCTGTGGCTCTTTAAATTATCTTCTCCAAGAGGTGTAATGAAGAAAAAGATCACTCATTTCATAGAAGGTGGAGATGCTGGCAACAGGGAAGACGAGATCAACAGGCTTATTAAAAGGATGAACTAAGGTGTCTACCATGATTATTTTTGTAATCCTATCTGTTCATAAAACCGTGACTGCTCTGAAATGGAAAAACAAAGAAAATGTCCACTTTCCGCTTTGGTGAGTAGTGCCTGAGGTCTTAAAGGCTTCCAAGTAGCCATATAAGATACATATAAATTTATTAGTCACATCCTTCTCAGAGCCAAGGAAAATGAAGAAAACCAAAGACACAGGGAAAATACTAGCCCAAAGGACTAAATGACCACATAAACTGGAGACTCTACAAGCCTTAGTCTGGAGGAACTAAATGGTACCCTGCTACCATCAATGATCATCCTGGCATGGAATGCAACATACAGTCCTAGGCAGAGCAGGAGAAATAATTCAGAATAGAATTCATATTCACATAAAAAGACGAGACTTAATGGTCTGACAAAGACTAGAGGAATCCTTGAAACTATGGCCCCTGGATGCTCTGTTAACACGCAACTGAAGCCATTTCAAAAATCTCAGAAAAAAATTAGACAGGTTTATAAAACAAACAAAAAAAAGACCCATACGAGGAACACTCTTCTTAGTTCAATCAGATGTACAAGACCAAATGGACATCTTCTGTTCAAAAGCAGGATGAGAAGTCAGGAAGGGACAGGAACTGGTCAAATGGACATAAGGAACCCAGGGTGGGAAGGGGGAGTATGCTGTCATATCGTGAAGATTTCAACCAGTGTCACAAAATAATGTATATATGCCGCTCAAGTTAATTTCTCACCTGAGCTGTAAAATCCCATCTACAGCACAATTAAAAAAAAAAAAAAGACTGTGATCGACTTATTGCACTCATGGTCCCAATTCATGATCTCCCTGGATCTGTGTCCCTTGGAAGGAGAGTCTGCACCAACTCCCATGAAGAGTCTATTTGGACTGATCTTGTACCTTGACTTGACCTACAGAATACAGCAGAAGTCATGATATGCCAGTTCCAATACTGTGCTCCAAAGACCTTGTATGTTTCTGCTGATGCTCTTAAAACCACTAAATTACCCACGCTAACTTTCTGGAGAGTGGCAGACCATGTGTCAAAAAGCTCAGCTGCCACACTCAGGCTTTCCTAGGCCAGACTCTGGCAGTCAACCCCCAACACAGTAAAAGCCCCGTTAAGATCATCAGACTGACCCTGGTCTCGTAAGTGAAGCCAACTGAGACCAGAAAAGCCACCCCACTGACCTACAGAGTCATGAGCAATAATAAATGCTTACTGTCTTATATTTTGGGATTGCTTATCTGGTAATTGGAGTTTCTGGGTGGTGCAGACAACACACTCAGCTACTAACTGAAAAGTTGGAAGTTCAAGTCCATCCAGAGGTGCCTGGAGGAAAGGCCTGGCAATCTGCTTTTGAAAACCAGCCACTGTGAACCCTATGGAGCACAGTTCTACTCTGACAGACACAGGATAACCATGAGCCAAAAGTGGCTCCGTGATGACAGCAACTGGTTTGGCTTGGGTTTTATGTGGCAATAACTAATTGGCACGATGGATGAATAGACAGTCTAATTTACAACAGGGACTTTTTATAAGGCAGGGTCTTTATCATTTGCCACACCAAGAAGTACAGTTTTTAAACACAGTGTTGTAACATGTTATGAGGTATATTACAATCTGCTGTGAAGCATCTGAGCAAAATGTTTTGGAATCTTACAAATGATTTACCTTGTGCTAATGCGAATTCACAATCATCCTCATCTATAATGATACTACTCTAACTCGTGTATTTCAACATGCTTCCGGGATAGGGAAGTATAAGAATAAAATCAAGAATCCTCTTTGGACCCTCAGAAATATTATACCTCCTTGTTATCAACAGTAATAGTAACTGCAAGCATTTATTGATCACCTGTTTTATATGCACAGCTGAATGTAGGTTATATATGAATGTAACCTACATGTACCACTATGTCATTCATACGATCATCATCTGTCCTGGGTCCCAACTCTCAAGGAATCTAAAAGATACTTTTGGTGATGACATCAGATTCTTTTGACAAACAGCAAGGTACAGATGCCTTTTAATGAGTTACAGTCCAATTTTTTTTTCCTTCAGCTCTCCATGGATTCTCCCTCTCAGTCAACAAAATGCTTAGCACTGTGATCAGCATTGAGGATACAAAAGATATTGTCTCCTGTCCTCAAATAACTCAGATTGTGGACCTAAAAGGCTCTCTTCTCTCAGCAGGAGTCGAGATAAGGGGACAGCTTCATCTTTTCACATTGGACATAGTTACAGCAGGGGTGTTTTAGGAAACCCCCAAACTCACCCATCTCTCTACATTGAAGTTAAAGGAATGTTTGTGCTGCGGGTAATTGGTACACCACAACGGACATCTTTCCACTGATGTTTTTCCATGATGTGTTACCTCTTGAGGGTGACTTTCAGTTCAGTTTTAAACCACTCCTAACAACTTTTCATTACATATTCCCAGGTAACTCTAGTCTAGTGAATTATAAAGCACTGAGAACCTCTGTTTCACATATAAAATGGAGACTCAAGTGTGATTAAGAGAAAGTCCCTAGATTTGGCATAGTTCAGGCACATACAAGTGTTCAACTAAAGTGTCTCTCCTTCATTTGGCTACAAAGACACACCTGCCACACACCACCCACTGGTCCAGATCATACTTGTCCTCATCTCAACACAGAAGACACCACATGTGTAGTAATACAATAACATAGAATCTTGAAAGTATTATCCCCAAACTACAACTATTCATTCATTCAACTTTTACCTATCACTATATTGGATATAAATGACATGGAGTTCTTGACGATCCTACAACATCCCAGGGACTGTTCTTCCTAGAAGGAGCTTGAGCAACATCCTTATGTAGTCCACAGAGGTAACTACTGAGAAAAGAAACCACTGGGGTCCTAGTCAACAATCTCTCCCTTATCTTATGGAAGACAATCTCTGCCAAGTGCATAATGGCTTTATTTTCCAGAAAACATTTCTATCGCAAGCAAGACTCCTGTCCAGTACAGACCAGGGCTCCAGTATCTACTCAGATGGCCCTCATCTGCCCAGCCCCATGTTCCTGCAAGAGCACCTGGACTCTTGAGTGAATGAACACAAGAGAAACCACAAGCTTCTTCCCTAGAGGAAGAGCAGAAATGGCAAAAGTAGCAGCCTGAAAAAGGATGCCAAATTTGTCTTCATTAATCACCTTTCTATGTCAGCTGTGAAACTTGCTCAGGAAAACAGCCAGAGAATGAATCATATCACCTGCTTACATAAGGAAGCCTGGGTCCCTTCTAGCAAACTTCCTTTCCCAGCACTACTGCCCACGCCAGCTTTGACTGAAATCCTCTCGATCACGAAACAGCCTTCACTGTCAGGAAAACTTGAAATTCCATGGTGAGGGAGGAACTTGGTAGCTGTGTTTTCAGTTGTGACGTGGTTCTGAGCGACCTCCCTTTCAGCCATTTTTCTTCTTTACTGGAAATTCCTGGAGTGCAACATGAGAATTTCACACTTAAGCTGAAAGTCAAGTTTGGTCTTACAGGATCTCAGTGTGAATAGGCTTCAGCAAAGTTCAGACTTACCCTCTTTTACCTACTGACTCCCCTGTGTAGGTCTACAAATGCCTAGGACTGACACTAATTAACTCAGCTAAGCCAAGTTAGCTGATCTGCTTTTGGACCCTGTTCCTATTTCTACCGATCTCACAGCAACAAACCAAACATATGATGAAACCAGAATGTTACTCAGTACAGGACACGGACTTCCCAAGTGCCTCTCCTGCAGAACAGCTGATAGATGCTGGAGTCTGTTGGAACCCTTCAATCTCCTTGAAAACTTAAAAAAGTAATACCTTTCTAAGGTGTCCAACTATGAACATTGGAGACTGCAAAATTCATTACAGGAATAAAACGAAAGTATATAACTGAGTCCATCAGAACCAAATATAAATCAAATCACAATGCAAACCACAGGAATCAAGCCAAAACTCAACACCACTACATACCCACCAGAACGAGAAAAGTGAAAAAAAATGGAAAATTCCAAGTATGGCAAGGATGTAAAACAACAGAAATGCTCGGCTTTTGCTAAATGAAAAACACAGACTGGTCTAACTACTTAGAAAAATTACTCATCATTATCTCATGAAGCTGAACATGTGTGCACATGACCCAGAAATTCTACCCCTACATTACTCAACTGCAGTGCATATATCAATAGTCATACAGTAAAATGTTTCCATGGGAAGTCCTAGGGACTCAGTGGTTAAGAAATCAACTGCAAACTGAAAGGTGAGCAGTCTGAATCCCTCTATCCTACAGGGTTGCTATGATTTGGAATCAACTTGATGGCAACACATTATGGGTTAAAAATAACAAATTACATATATACACATATGTATATATATGTATACACATTACAGGTTAAAAATAACAAATTATCCAAATGTCCATCTATAGTACCAGAAAACTAACCAGCTGTCATTGAATCAATTCTGATGCCACATGTGTCAGAATACAAGTGTGCTCCACAGGGTTTTCCATAACTGTGACCTTTCAAAAGTAGATCTCCAGGCAACTCCTCTGAAAGACCTCAGGATGAACTAAAATCTACAATCTCTTGGTTAGCAGACAAGGATGTTAACCCTTTGTGCCAACCAGGCACCTTCTATCTACTGCAGAATAAATTGTAGCATAGCCATATAATGGAATACGATACGGCAGTAAGAATGAATGATCTACAGCTATATGTAACAATACAGAGGAAGGTCAGAAACAGCACTGAGTCAATCACAAAACAACACATCTTATATGAACTTAAATGAGTGAGTACAAAAACAGGCAAAACTGTGACTGGAAAGATGAGTGGTTACATGAAGTGTGTACCTTGTGAACATTCACCAAGTTATACATTTATGATGTGTACTTTTCTGCATATATACAACACAATAAAACACTCAAAATAAAATCAAGGGTGGTACTAGTTTGCATGTTACATCATTGATGTACACTGACCACATGCCTCCAGCACTCGCTGTCAACATACTGTCTGGTTAGTGGGTAGATCCAGGCTCTCAGAGATGGCTACTCTAGAAAAGGTAACTAGTTAGCCTAGATACTAGCTGGCTGTGTGGACTAAGGCAATTTGTTTCACTGTTACTGCATCAGTTTCCTCATTAATTTTTTTTTTTTTAAAAAAAGATAGGACAAAATACTAGCCAAGGCTTCATTCATCTGCCATAATTTTTGAAAGATTCGAAGAGCATCTCCCTCATTCCTTCTCCATTCTTGACCTTCACAGTGTGGATCAGAATCGCAGGTGGAGGTTGGTTAGTATGAATGAGGTTTAGGGCCAACAAGGGATATGAGACAGCAAAGAACAACTAACACTCTTCATCTCAGACACAAGACTTAGAGGGAGGGCCACTCAAGTCTCACTCACACGGATCTGCTCAATTACTAATGTTTCAAAAGTCAACACAGTATCTCACTAGAATACAGTAGTTCATCATCAGGCCACCTATTTAATCACCTGCCAACTCAGCCCAATATTCTAGTCTGTTGCCATCTGTCTGTGGGCTCCTGTAGTTACTCTAGGAAATCATGTGAAAGGATGTGCAAAGTGATTCTTTTACTCAAGTTGTCAGCAAGAACTCCTTACAAATAAAATGCATTCGAAAGGCCTATCCAGATACAGGTCTTCCAAAGTGCAACACAGTGCTTCCAAATCAGGGAGGACACGAGGCAGACACAAGCTTCACAGATCAACAAGTGCACACCATGTGAAGCTCAGCGTTCAAGCTGGTTCATTCACCATCACCACTTAGGAGACATGCAAGTTTCAAGGTCTTATTGGTATCTTCTCTCTGGAAAACAACTAGCTCATACATTAAAACTGAATAATAAATAGGAATACTTCTAGAGAAGTACCACAGAAGATATTACAATGAAGGGGCATAGACTACAAGCAGGGAAAGCATCCAAGGGCTCACCATAATTTTCCATATAAAAGTTGAATTTCTAGCCCTTGATTTTTTTTTTAACATTTTATTGTGTTTTCAGTTAAGTTTATCCAGAAAGTTAGGTTCTCAGTTATCTTTGTACAAATTGTTCTGTGACACTGGTTACATTTTTACAACAGGTGAACACTCTGCTTCCACTGGTCTAGCTTCCTTGCCCCTCCTTGCCTTCTCATCTATGCATCTGGTTAAATGTTGACCATTTGCTCTCTACAGAGTTGATTGTTTAAGTGAGTACATTACTCATGGGTGATACTGTTTATTTTTAAATAGCCAATTATTTGGCTGACAGGTGATTTCTGGAAGTGGCTTCAGTTCCAAGTTCAAAGAGTATCTTAGTGCAATAGTCAGGATTCCTCTGTCTCTATCAGTACAGTAAGTCTGGGCTTTTTTAGGAAGATGAATTTTGTTTTACATATTTCGTCCCTTCTATCTGCCATTGTCTATCATGGCCCTGGTCAGAACAGCAGGCAGTAGTAGCCAGACACCATCTAGTTCTGATATTAGAAGGATGAAGCCGTGGTTTGTGTGGGCTACTGTCTGAGTCATCTAGTGCTGCCAGAACAGAAATACTACAAGTGGATGGCTTTAAAAAGAGAAATTTTATTTTGTCACAGTCTAGAAGGCTATAAGTCCAAATTTAGGGCCTTAGCTCCAGGGGAAGTCTTCCTCTGTTGATTCTGAAGGAAGGTCCTTGTTGCCAGTCTTCTCCTGGACTGTGAGCTTCTGAGGTGCAGGGACTTTGAGTGCCAGGCACTCTGCTCCCACCACTGCTTTTTTCCTGGTGGTCTGTGGCCCCGACTCTCTGCTTGCTTCCTTTTGCAAAATATCTCAAGAGACTGTCTCAAGGCCCCATACAACTTGACACAATGAGTCCTGCCCCACCGTCACAGTCCCTGCCCATCTTCCCTCAATGATATAATAGAGGCAGGATTTATAGCACACAGCAACATCACAGAATACCAGGAATCACAGCCCAGACAAAATGCCACACACATTTGTGGGAAGCAACCTTAAATCCATGACAACTATGAACCTTGTAGAGTGTTCTTTTTGAGAATTTGGTTTCCTTCCTTCTCTGTTGCTCCAGACAAGTAGAGATCGATTGTTGTATCTTAGATGGCCACTCACGAGCTTTTAAGACACCAGATACTAATCCCCAAACTTCATAACCTATGTCATGCCAGTTGACCAAGGTGTCCCACAAGATTATGATCCTAAGCCTTTTAACCCAGTAGACCCATTTCACAAAGTGTTTGGATATGTCTAGAATGTCTCCTTAACTGTGCCCTCTATATGATTTATTATATATATGAATATATATGCAGCACACAAATATATGCATATACAAATACATATATACATACATCTAGAGATATATCTATACATGTACACACATGTACTCACACATATATGCATACTTACCTACCAGTGAACCACACTCACTTTTTTGGTTGCTGTTATTGTTGTTGCAAAATTACACACATTACAACATTTACCAAAGTTGTCCCTTCTTCTTGTATAGCTCTTCATTTACCTTGGTCAAGCTGAGCAGACCTCACCCATATTGAGTACTGCCTTTCTTATCACCCCAAATAACAAATGCCTACCATCTAGAAGTGATTACTCTTCCCGTCACTGGTAGCTGCATTATGATGGATCACTTTTGTGTTGCCTTTCTAACTATGGTCTTGTAACTCCTATCTAAGCAATACAGTGCAACTGTGCAGACACAGTAATTATGACCCACCAAAGGGACTGGTCAGTTTTGCCTTCCTGCTAGGCCTGAGTACATTATCCCAAGAAACAAGAAAAAGAACAGCTTTTCACCACTTGTGAAGAACAGCTGGAAGCCAGCACATCCTGCACACCTGGAATCTCCACCTGAAAAAGCTCCTGGAACCAGGAAACTGAGAAAGAAGAAGCTGTAACACTAAGGGCAGCAGAGACCAGGAGAAGAGACCCACAGGATTTAGTGCAGTGGGCTTCCCAGCCATGGAGCAAAAAAACTTTAAGTGCCTTTGGGCAGAGACTCAGGGCCAGGGAGAGGCATGCTAACAGCTGGGAAGAGGCTGTCCTGATGGAAGAACTGTATCCCTGAGTGTTCCTGAGCCTAAGCTGTAACTGCTATTTCCCTAGCAAACCTCACTATCAAGAGTACGGTCTGTGAGTTGTGTGTGGCCAGTGTAATCAATTACTGAACTCAGCAGAGATAGACAGTACCATGGGAGGGGTGACTCGTGTCAGAACTGCTGAAGACGACACAAAGAGGAGGCATGTCCGACCACCCCTTCATAGGAATCAGCTTCGGGCTGTTGATATGGATTCTTCTTGCTCCTTAATAAGTTATTCAAGGTTTGGCACTGTCCCCACAAGGTTTTTACAGTAGCCATCAAAGAACATTGCTTTTTGTGTGTGTATCTATTCTCAACATTTTATAAAAGTGAGACCATATAATATTTGTCTTTTTATGACTGGCTTATCTCACCTAGCACCACATTCTCCATATTTATCCATGCTATGTTTCATGGACTCCTCATTATTCTCTACAGTTGTGCAGCATTCCGGGGGAGCCCTGGTGGTGCACTAGTTAAGAACTCAGCTGTTAACCAAAAGGTCAGCAGTCCAAATCCACCAGAAGCTCTTTGGAAACCCTATGGGGTAGTTCTATTTTGTTGTATAGAGTCACTGTGGGTCAGAATCAACTTAATAGCAACAGAATTAGTATTCTATTGCATGTATGTATGATTTTCTTATCCATTCATCCACCGATGGGCACTTAGGTAGTTCCATCTTTTTTGCTATTATGAAAAATGCTGTAAAGAACAAAGGTGTGCATATGTCTATTTGTGTGACTGCCATTAGATCTCTAAAATACATACCTAAGAGTGGGACTGGCAGGTCATAAGGGTCTTTCTATTTCTACCTTTTGAAGCACCTTACTGTTTTCCACAGTGGTTTTGCCATCTTACAATCTCACTAGCAGTGCACACAAGTTCCCTCCACCCACAACCTGGTTTCTGAATTTTAAAGAAGTTGGAAATGTCCAAATTTCTGGAAAGGTCTGATTTACCATTCTCTCAAAACCGGATAAAAGGAGACTCAAGGACCAAGTTAACCGATTTCAAGTACTTAATGTTGCTGTACTACCACTCACCTGCCATTCTTTTGTACTATGATGACTGGCATGTGGCTATGATGCCAGAAGCAATGTCACCAGTATTTCAAATATCAGTGGTGTCACCTGTGAAGGACAGGTTTCAGCACAGCCTTCAGACTGAGAGAGACTAGAAAGGCCTGCTGAACTACTTGCAAACACTAGCCAGTGAAAACCCCATGGATCACAACAGAATATTGTCTAACTGGACTGAGACATGCTGCTGATTATGAGGATTGCACTGGACTGGGCAACATTCTGTTCTCTTATACATGGGGTGATCATGAGTCACAGCTGGCTGGACAGCAGCTAACAACTAGGATGTGGTTCAAACACAGAACAATCCCACCTTCAACCCCTCTGTCACCTGCCAAAAACAGAAAAGCAAAGAGGAAGACCACTGACCACCAGTGACACAGGCTCACAGGACAGGTCTGAGTCTTCTCTTGCACACAGCCTCCTGTGTGCTGGCGGGACAGAAACACTGGGCAATCTTGCTCTAAGAAACAGAAAAACTGGCACCAATCATAAGAACAGAGTGTTTCGTTATTGATTCACTTGGTTATTTAATTTTTATTTTTCCCAGAGGCTGAGAGTAAAATAAGATTTTTAAAAAAAAAAAGCCATAGTATAAAAATAATATCTAGAAAAAAAAATCCAGCCAAGAAAGGCCAAACAGATATATAGGCTAACAGTCTGTTTATTAAGTATTTACTTTTCTCAGATAATGAGCTTCATGGCTTGCCTAAGCTCTGGTGAGATGTTTCAACAGAGTTTAAACAATGTTTCCTTAGATATTTCATGTAGAAGTAATATGTTCATTCCTAGAACTTACACCAAACAGAATAGAGACCACGGTTTTGGGCTCACAGACATATCATTTATGCTGCAGGGTAAATAAATGCACTCTTTTGCTTGCTGGGAGTAAAAACCTGTCTACTCCCTGACAGAAATTTAAGCTAGGTTCAGAACAGGTCATAGATCAAGGGGTACTATTGTTAATGTAAGATGGGTCCTGACTGAAAGCAGAAAAAAAACAGAAAGATGTTTACCTGTGTTTCATTTAGTATGCAAAGGCATTCAACTATGTGGATGACACCAAATTATGGATGATAACATTGTGAAGAATGAGAATTCTACAAAACTTGTATATACACCAAGAGGCAGCTGTTTGAATAGAATTTGGGGATACTGCATGGCTTAAAGTCAGAAAAGGTGTGTGTCAGGGTTGTATCTTTCACCATATCTATTCAGTCTATACTGGTGGTGGTGTTATCAGATGCCATGAAGTTGGTTCCAACTCATAGGGACCCTGTGCACAACAGAATGAAACACTGCCTGGTCTTGGGCATTTCCACAATCGTTTTTATGCTTAAGCCAATGTTGCAGCTACTGTGTCAATCCATCTCATCAAGTGTCTTCCTCTTTTTCATTGACCCTCCACTGTCCTTCTTCAGTGACTGATCCTTCCTGACAACATATCCAAAGTGTGTAAGCCACAGTTTTGCCATCTTTGCTTCCAAGGAGCACTTTGGTTGTACTTCTTCTGGAACAGATCTGTTCATTCTTTTGGTACTCCATGGTACATTCAGCATTCTTCTCCAACACCACAATTCAAAGGCATCAATTCTTCTTGTCTTCTTTGTTCATGGTCCAGTTTGCACATGCATATGATGCAATCGAAAATACCATGGCTTGGGTCAAGTGCACTTTAGTCTTCAAGTTGACATCTTTACTTTTCAGTACTTTAAAGAAATCCTTTGCAGCAGATTTTCCCAATGCAAAACATCTTTTGATTTCTTCAGTGCTGCTTCCATGATCATTGATTGTGGACCCACGTAAAATGAAATCCTTGACAACCTCAATCCGTCCTCCACTTATGATGATGTTCTAAGGATTTTTCTTTTCTTGATGTTAAGGTGCAATCCATGCTGAAGGCTGTGGTCCTTGATCATCATTAGTAAGTGTCTCAAATCTTCACTTCCAGCAAGTAAAGTGGTGTCATCTGTGCAATGCAGGTTATTAATTAGTCATCCTCCAATCTTGATGCCTCATTCTTCTTCATATAATCCAGCTTCTCAAATTATCTGACTGGCATACAGACTGGAAAGGTATGGTGAAAGGATATGACCCTGATGCATACCTTTCCTGACTTTAAACCATGTAGTGTCCCCTTATTCTGTTTGCACAACTGCCTCTTGATCCATATACTGATTCCTTAAAAGCACAGTTAAGTGTTTTAGAATTCCCATTCTGTGCAATGTTAGCCATAATTGATTATGGTCGAATGCCCTTGCATAGTCAATGAAACACAAGTAAGCATCTTTATGGTACTCTCTGTGTGCTGAACAAATGATCTGAGAAGCCAGATTACGAAGAAGAATAGAGCATCAGGATTGGAAGAAGACTCATTAACCACCTGCATCATGACATGACACAACCTTGCTTGCTGAAAGCGAGGATGACTTGAAGCACTTACTGATGAAGATCAAAGACCACAGCCACAGCCTTCAGTATCAATTATGCCTTAACACAAAGAAAACAAAAAGTTTTACAACTAAACCATTAAGAAACATCATGATAAATGGAGAAAATATTGAAGTTGTTCATGATTTCATTTCACTTGGATCCACAATCAATGCCCATATTGCACTGGGCAAATCTGCTGCAAAAGATCTCTTTGATGTGCTCAAAAGCAAAGATGTCACCTTGAAGACTAAGGTGTGCCTGATCCAAGCCATGGTGTTTTCAGTTGCCTCACACGCACACGAAAGCTGGATCATGTATAGTTAAGACTAAAGAAGAACCAACATCTTTGAATTACAGTATTGGCACAGAATCCTGAACATATCATGGACTTCCAAAAGAACAAACAAATCTGTCTTGAAGAAGTACAGCCAGAATGCTCTTTAGAGGCAAGGATGGTGACACTACATCTCACATACTTTGGACACGTTATTAGTAGAGATGGGTCCCCAGAGAAGGACATAATGCTTGATAAAAAGAGTGTCAGTGAAAAAGAGGAAGACCCTCAATGAGGTGGACTTACCCAGGGGCTGCAACAATGGGTTCAAGCAACAAAGTGATTATGAGGAGGGCACAGGATCAAGCAAAAGTGGTTCGTTCTATTGAACTCAGTATGAGTTCGAACTGACTTGATGATATCTAACAACAGCAACAACAACTCCCTTGTAGCACTGAAGAACCTACTACCTGAAATGTTCCTAAATGGCTAACAGGTCACTTTCTCAGTTGCTGATGCTAACAAAAATAAGTCCGATGACCTGACCATCAAATAACCCTGGTGGCATAGTGGTTAAGTGCTACAACTGTCAACCAAAAGGTTGACTATTCAAATCTGCCAGGTGCTCCTTGGAAACTCTACAGGGCAGTTCTACTCTGTTCCATAGGGTTGCTATGAGTTGGCATCAACTTGACAGCATTGGGTTTGGTTTTTGGTTTTTGGAAGTGTGTCCCCTGGGAAGTCAGAATGTTTTTTCTTGAGGTACATTGGTACATTAACGACTATAATACATGTATATACAGGCCCACTCATTTTATTCTAATAGGTATTTGTTTTAACATGCATAAGCACATCAAATTCATAATTTTGTATATGTTTTCAATTAAGAGGATACCAAATTAAAATAAATGACCTGCCTTAAAATAAATTTGAAGCCAAATATATTAAGAAATTCCATACAATAGGTAGTAACATGGATATGGTCAAAACTGTCACAGACATCTGGAAAACACACATACACACAAAAAAAATTCACTGCTGTTGAGTCGGATCCGACTCATGGTGACCCCAGAGGCCAGAGCAGAACTGCCCAGGTCCACTTTAAAAAATAAAAATAAAAAACTCAGGGGAAATTCAGAAATCTCTAGTTCTATGTGTCTTACTTCCCATGGCAGGTCTCACTGGAATGACAGCAGCAAAGCTCACAGAGGTAAAGCAGTACAACAAGGTGAAGTCTTTCAGAAACAGAACACCAACCAGTTGCTATAAGGTCAACTCCAACTCATGGTGACTTCATGTGTGTCAGAGAAGAACTGTGTTCCATAGGGTTTTCAATGGTTGATTTTTCAGTAGATCATCAGGCTTTCCTTATGAGGCACCTCTGGGTGGATTCAAGCCACCAATCCTTTGCTTAGTAGCCAAGAGCATTTAACTGTCTGTACCACCATGGGACTCACTAGAAACAGAACACAAGATCTTTTGACCCTCCAATAAGAAGTAGCTACTGTTCATGAACCTTGATTGAATTTTGACATATGAATCAACAACACAGGATCACCCTTCAGCCAAAGACTGGAAAGGCCTATACAGCAAAACAACACTAAATTTGCACACCAGTCCAAGTGCAAGAATTAGAAGGGAGGAAGGGGCAGGAAAGTCAGCAATGGGGAACCCAAAGTCAAGTGCTTACATGTCACAGCACTGTTAACCAAAGTCATAAAACAATGTGCACTGTTTAATGAGAAACTGGTTTGTTCTGCATGTAAACCTTAATCTAACGTACAGCAACAAAAAAGAAGAAAACATTTATAATGGCAACAACAACAAAAAAAAAGGAAGACATTTTTCTTTTAAAATTGCTGAAGGGAAGAATAAAATTCTGAAGAAGAAAAAAAAACTTCAGTGAGCTGTGTGGAAAGACTTTGCCAAGCCTGCAGGCACTGAACTCCTAAGGCTGATGACAGATATCACTACAGCCTTGTGTCTTAGAAAGAATATTGCTACAGGATTCCCAGCAAGACAAGGCTCTCCGGAGCCAAAGATTCCTTGTCAGGCTGTTAAAATTACTTCTCAGCCTAAAACCAAAACCAAACCCACTGCCTTCAAGTCAATTCCAACTAAAAGCAACCCTATAAAACAGAGTAGGACTGCTCCATGGAGTTTCCAAGGAGTGCCTGGTGGATATGAACTGCTCCCCACTATGCCACTAGGGTTTTCCTTCTGAGCTTAGCAGAAGCAAATTATCAGCAGCTCTGATAAACATCATGGCCGACTCGACGGCACTTGGCTTTACTTGGCTGGCTGATAAACATTTGTCTTTTTTCACCTTTGAGTATCATCATGGGGATTGCCACACACTTTGGGAAACAAAGCCTGATCTGAAAGCTAAACCTTAAAAAGCTGGTTAGCTCAGTTACTTAGAAGAGGAAGCAAACAAGGCCAAGGTAACCTCCAATGAACAAATGAGGTTTCCAGACAGAAAGATCTATTTCTCCATGTTATACAATATTCTTCAGTATTGTCCCCATGGCAGTCAGAGCAATGGCCTCCCAGAGATGCCCATGTCCTAACTGCTAGAACCTGTTAGGTTAGAAAGCAAAAGGAAATGAAGGTTGCAGAAGGAATCAGCTGACCTTGAAATAAAGAGGTTATCTTGAATTAATCCAGGTGGGCCCAATGTAATCACAAGTGTCCTTGAGGAAGAAGAGTATCAAATTGATGTTGAATGAGAAAGGCTCTAGTGGTCATTGGCTTTGACGATGGTAGAAAGAAGACCAAGGAGGAGGAATGCACACAGCCTCCAGATGGTGAAAAGGCAAAGACAAACAAAAACCAGATTATCCCCAAGATACTCAAGAAAGGAACATAGCCCTGCTGACATGTGATTTTAGCCCAATGAGAATACATGTTAGCCTCCTATTTCTGTTGTCATAAATTACCACACAATACCTTAAAACAGAAGAAACTTACACTCTCCCAGACCCAGAGTCAAGGAGACCAAAATCAGCTCAACTGGACCAAGATCACGGTGTCAGCAGGATCAGGCAGGAAGTAAGGGAAAATCTATTTTTTGCCTCTTCAGTTTGTGCAGGCTGCCGGCATTCCTTGAATTGTGACCATATGATGTCAGTCTCTGCCTCCACAGTCACATTAATATACCCTGTTCTCAGTATAAAATCTCCTGTCTCTCTCTGTTAGGAGATCCTTATGTACACATAAGAATCACCTGGAGATTCTTAAAATGCAGATTCTGATTCATTAAATATGGGCTGGAAATGCAAATTACCAGCAAAGGGTCTAACTGAAAATAACTATCCCAAGCCCTGGTTTACAGACTCCAAGAATTAGAATCCGGTATCTTTGGGGAAAGAACCCTAGTGGATCAGTGCTTAAGCACTCAGCTGCTAATCAAAAAGTCAGTAGTTTGAACCCACCAGCCTACTCAGCAGGAGCAAGATGTGGCCGTCCACTTCCAAGATTTATAGCCTTGGAAACCATACAAGGCAGTTCTCTTCTCTCCAATAAGATCACTACGAGTTGGAATCCACTTGAGAGCAGTAGATGTTTTGGGATCTCTGGGAACCATTATACAGCCTACTATACACCCATGCTAAACTTCTCACCTCCAGGACAGTAAATAATAAATTCATATTGTTTTATGTCATTAAATTGGGGGTAATTTGTTACACCAGCCAACAGAAAACTGATACGTTCCATATCTTCCAAATGTGTGCTACCAATCAAAAGAAGGCTGAGTGACAGTATGGAGCCAGCTCAAAACAGCCCATCTCTACCATGCACATCAGCACCTCATAAATCCTTTGTAACTAAAGACAGCCTCCTATCCCCACTGTTACACCTGATATGAAAGAATGCTAAGAGTCAGCAGTGAGTGGCCACTAGAAGCTTCTGAACTCACCTTTCTCTCTTGCATTTACCTATGATAAGTTTCTTAAGCTTTATGGCAACTCAGGAAGCAAAGCTAAAGGGAAGGAAAAGAACTTACATTCATTTGGGAAAACTCATCTTAATGAGTATACACCATCTACAAAGCCAAAGAGCTTTGCTCACAAAGCCAATAATCCCCACTACAAACGTTAAAAAAAAAAAAGGTCATAGAGCCAAAAGAACCATGCTCAACAATTAAGAACAGCCACTCCAGGTTGCTTTTTTCCAGCTTCCCTGTGGCAGAACATCACACTTTCAAGAACCTATTAATCACTATTCCTTCTCTGGGCATGTCACACAACCTGTTTTCTATCATTTCCGCAGGCACTTGTATTTACAGAAGGGCTCTTTTCCAGTGATCCACCTCAGGACACTGCAGCATTACCTTATTGACATCTCTTCCTCTCTCAGAACTCTTAATACTGGGATGCCACTGGGCTTTGTCCTCACCTTTTCTGTGTTCCTCCCCCTTACTGGCTGTACCCTGTCACATGATTTCAAATACTATATATATGCTCTACATACTATATTATACATGCTATACAATACTATATATGCTACACTATGCAGACTACACTATAAAGACTGTATTGCATTATATATACTATATTATACAGACTGTGGAGCCCCGATGGCAAAGTAGTTAAGATTTCAGGCTGCTAGCCAAAAGGTCAATAGTTTGAATTCACCAGCTGTTCCCTGGAAACCCTATGGGGCAGTTCTACTCTGTCCTATATATTCATTATAAGTCAAACTCAACAGCCCACAACAACAGCATACAGACTAAGGAGCCCCGTTGGTGCAATGGTTAAACATTTGATGGCTAACCACATGGTCAGCAATTCGAATCCAGCAGCCACTCCTTGAAAACTCTATGGGCCAGTTCTACTCTGTGCCATAGGCTCACTATGAGTAAGAATCAACATGACTGCAGTGGGTTTGGTTTGGGTTTATACAGGTTACATTTACAAAGACTATGCTGTATTACCCATACTATACTACAGAGCCCCCCGGTTGGTATAAGCAGTTAACATGGTCACAGTTAACCAAAAGGTTAGTGATTCAAGTCGACCCAGGAGGTGCCTCAGAAGAAAGGCCTGGTGATCTACTTCTGAAAAATCAGTCACTGAAAATGCTGTGGAGCACAATTTTTCTACTTTGACACACACAGGGCTGCCATGAGTCTGTGTCAACTAAACAGCAACTGTTTAATGCTAAGCTATGGTCTAGTTTGTACTTGACCAGTAACCTAAAGGTTGACAATTCGAACCTACTCAGAGGTTCTGCATAAGAAATGCCTGGCTGTCTGCTTCTGTAAAGTCCAAAGACAAGAAAAGCCTGTGAAGCAATTCTGTTCTGTAATACACAGGGTCACCATGAGTCAGAACTGACTCAACGGTAACAGGTTTTTTGGTTTAGTAAATACTGTATTACACAAAAGTCCTAACTTGACCCTCAAATGAATGAACTCCAAACCCAAATATTCAACTTCTTACTTAGTAGTTTTACTTGAACATTTAATAAGTGTTCCTAATTCTTGTTGTTTTGGTTTGGTGCTGCCTCGTTGGTGCCAGCTGACAGTGCCCCTATGTGTAACAGAAAGAAATGGTGCCTGATCCTGAGCCATCTTTATAACAGAAGGTACTTTTGAGTCCACTGTGGCAGCCACTGTTTCCATGTATCTCCACGGAGGGTGTTCCTCTTTTTCACTGACTTCCTCTACTTTACCAAGCATGATGTTCTTCTCTAGGGACCAGGCCCTGCTGATAACATGTCCCTAATAAGACTCCTCACTTTTAAGGAACATTCTGGCTGTACTTTTTGCCAGACAGATTTGTTTGTTCTTCTGGCAATTGATGTTCAAATGTGTCAATTCTTCATGCTTCCCTTTCTATTATCCAGCTTAGCCATGCATCCAACACAACTAAAAATACTATGGTTTGAGTCAGAAGCATCATAGTAGTCAAAATTATGTCTTTGCTTTTTAAGATTTGAAAGAGATCTTTTGTAGCTGATCTGCCCAATACAATATGTCTTGATTTCTTGACTGCTGCTTCAAGAGCATTTATTGTTAATCCAAGTAAATGAAATCACCAATAACTTCAATATTTTCTTCATTTATCATCGTGTTGTGTTAGTGGTCCAGTTGTGAGGATTTTTGTTTTCTTCATGCTAAGGCACAACCCATACCAAAGCCTGTAGTCTTTGATCTTCATTAAGTGCTCTAAGTCCTCTCGACTTACACAAAGGGAGATTGTGTCATCTGTGTATTGGAGGTTGATAACGAGTCCTCCTCCAATCCTGATGTCCCATTCTTCATATGGTTCAGCGGCTCGGATTATCTGCTAAGCATACAGCATGAATAAATATGCCTTGAAAGGGTACAATCTTGTTGCACACCTTTTCCAATGTTAAGCCATGTGGTATCCTCTTATTCTGTTCCAATGACTGCCTCTTTGTTTATGGACAACTTAGCATGCCCAGAACAGAACAGCTGATTTTATACAGCTGCGTCATGAGCTCAGTAAATGGCACCACCATCCACTCACAGCTCCAACAAAACCCTTAGCCTTCACACGGACATTTTTTTCATCCCCTCATGACCCTCCTATTAAAGACATCGGTAATTTTGTCTCCAAAATTTATCTAAAATCTGAATCTGTCACCATCTTCACTAGTTCAAGCCCAGTTCAAGCTATTATCATCACCCATTAGGTTACAGAAGCAGTCTCCTGGCTTCATCTTCCGGACTCTCTACTAACTTTTACCCCCAACTAGTGCTCACCTTGTATGTAGCAATTACTGCCTTTCTCAAATGTCAATCAGATGTCACTCCCAGGGTAAATCTCTCTGAGAGCTTCCACCTACATTCCAACTCCAAACTTACTATTATCTGGATGATCACCGCCTGCCTCTCTGATCTCTTTCCTTTCTCTTCCTAATTTACTAAAATAGAAACACACTGGCTCTCTGTCCTCTTTTGGAACACACTAATGCTCTTCCCCTGCTCAGGGGCCTTTCTCCTTGCGGCCCCTGTAACTGGGTAGGTTGCTCCTCCAGCTCTATGCGTGACTGCCCTCTTCTCCTCCCTAAAGCCCCACCCTCAGTTTGGAACCTCACCGCCTAAGTGGCAGCAACCCCTGGCCATGCTCTTTCACATTGTCCTATTGAGTCTTTCTCAAAACACTTGGAAATTCCCATGGCGATCCTAATTGTGGATGTCATGTGTGATTCCCTCCCAGCAGAATATAAACTCATGGAAGCAGGATTCGTTTCTCATGTTACCCCTAGTTTCTGGCTCATACCAGAAGCTTTATAATACACAGACAATGTCAAACCATCTTACAGGGTATCTTTGGTTTTAAGGAATAGTAATTTCCTGGGTTCCCACAGAAGAGATGTCAGTATCTTCTGAGGTCCTCCACCTCCTCCCCTCTCTCTCCAGGCACCTTTGTTCTGTAGGTGCGCCTCACTCTTCCCTTTCTCCGTGCCAGCTGGCTGGTCTCCCTCATCTTCCACCATGTGGCACCCTTGCTCCTCAGCAGCTCTGGCTTGCCCTACCAGGCTTTCTTCTCAGTCTCCCTACTCAACTTCCAAAGAGATAATTTCACTGTCATGGGGAGAAGGGACATAGTCTAGGACAAGTACACACAGGGAGAAATTAATATTTCAAGTACTGATACCAAGAAACCTTCCCAATAACAGCAAAACAGAATGTATCTCCACCATGTTCCTTTAAAAGTGGAGTAGCGGACTACACACTACGTCCCAAAAGAGGGAGGAATGTCAAGTTCAGCAGATGGTAGGATCAAGAGCAAGATGTATGCTGGCGTGAATCAAAACATGGAGGGAGAAAAGTCCCCATGTAAACAACTTGATTAAGAAAAGCTAAGCAAAGGATATGCCTTATCCTTTCACAGGTAACCTGTACAAAGGCATTCTCTTAAATGGAATGTTTACTCTTGGCCCATGTACAATAAATAGCTCCAGTTTGTGCCAAGTAGTAAGTATGCTAGAAAGTTTTGCTCACATCGGGTCCAATCCTCACAATATACTAGCTGAGTAACTTTCCAGGTCCCATCAAGTCAGTTTCAATTCCTAGTGACCCCAAATGCTGCACAGCAGAACCATGCTCCACAGGATTCTCAAGGCTGTGACCTTTCTGGAAGCAGCTCATCAGGTCTTTCTTTTGAGGCATCTCAGGTGGGTTCGAACCACCAACCTTTCAATGAGTTGTTCAGCACTTAACCATTTGTGCTGCACAGGGATTCCTTTGAGCAGTGGTTAAGTGTTTGGCTGCTAACCAAAATGTCAGCAGTTCAAATCCATCAACCACTCCTTGAAAACCCTATGGGGCAGTTCTACTCTGTCCAATAGGGTGACTATGAGCCAGAGTTCACTTGATAAACAAAAAGAAGAAACTCTTTCCATTGTAGTTACAAGTTTATTTTACAGGTAAAGATACAGATGTTTAAGAGGTACAAGGCTGAAGACAGTATGAGGCACAGCAGGCACAAAGACTAGCACCAAGGAAATGTTTACTGGTCTACAAAAATTTTTTTAATTTCATTTTAAATAAGAAGAACAAGTGAGTACAATCTACCCTGGATTCACCTTCATATCCAGATAGTCATAAAGTACAATTTAAATATTTCTTCTTTGGGAAGAAAAAGTCCACAAAACTGGAAAGGTTTGGGGCCCACAGGAGTCATAATACAGCTCTGGAGAGTGGAAGTGACACGTCCAAGATCATCATCAGCAAACAGCTGGATCACAAGCAGCAAAAAGCTGCAGAGAAAGTCCTCCTGACCAGGCCCTGTCTCTTCCCAGCTCACCACTCTAGACCTTATGTCTGCCAGTTGCCATGGAGTCGACTCCAACTCATGATGACCCTATGTGTGCTTGAGTACAGCAGTGCTCCACACAGTTTTTGGTGGTTGATTTTTCAGAAGCAGATTGCCAGGACCTTCTTCTTCTTCTTAAAAATTTTATTTTCATTGTAATTAAGTGAAAGTTCACCATTCCAGTCAATTTTCCATACAAAACTCTGAACACATGCCTCTATGCAACCCTATGTGCTCTCCTCACCCTGTGGCAGCACATTCCTCCTCTCCACCCTCTACTTCAGGCTGTTCTTCTGAGTCACCTCATGATCTCCTGCCATGACAGAGGAGGTTACTTTCTGAGACTCAGGCTTTACTGTCTACCCAATTACAGCATCTGCCAGTGTTAAGGTCAGGTGTTGTCACCCCAGGGTTCTCAGGTGTCTGATGATCTTCTGTCCTCATTTTGTTCCCTCCTCCTATCCTATTCTTGTTACCTTTGGTTTTGAAACTTTTCTTCAGGTATGGATTAGGGGGAGAGACAACTCCTCCCATAGCCCAGCCCAAGTCTCCACAACAAGGCATCTGACCACTCTCCACTCTCCGGGTGGATGCAAGTCTCTGACCTTTCATTAGCAGTGAAGGGGTTAACCAACTGCACAGCCCAGAGGCTCCTTTACACCTTCATACCTCAGAAAACCCTAAAGATCTTTATAGTTTTAGAATGCCTCCATCGCCTTAGCTTTTATAAATATGCTTTTCCGAACACAAGAATCATAGTACTATAAATGTACCTTGCAGTACTCATGAAAAATCTGATTATTCTTCCTGTGACTGTTCCTTTATTGTTGCTTACTTGGAAGACCAGTAATTCTAAATGAACATTAAAATCAAGAAGTACAGAAATCCCATATCTCTAGTTCATCCCTCTAAAAGCATCTAAGGTGATAAAAGACCGACAGTTTCTAACAGTGTTTCTTAATGCTTAACCTTGGATCAACTAACTACTTTAGTAGGGTCTGGGATACTTATCAAAACTGTGGATTCCACAGCCAGCCCACCATCTGCTGACTTTCCAGGGGTTAGGCCCAGCAATCTATATTCTAAAACAAGCACACCAGGGGAATATGACCTACAGTGGTGATTAAGGCTCACTGGCAGGAACATAAATATGGACAAACTGTTGTTTGCACAGTTTTAACTTGCTCTAAATTTTCCCAGAATAAAACTACCATGGTACAATGAGATAAGACTGCCCTCTGTTTTGTTCACAACTTAACCATAAGCTACTTAAAAAAACTATCATGGTGCCTAGCCACTACCAAAAGCAGCTGTGGTGGGGAACACAATGCAGAGTCTCTGAGGTAACATAAGAAAAAGAGGCATGCAGTTCAAGAACTCTACTAAAGACCAGAACTGATGGTCCAAGAGCCTAGAGGGTCCCCTGGCAACACGACCCCTAGGCTTGCTGCTGGTCCTGACCTGAAACCAGTACTGAGGTCAATTCTTCAGCAAGAATGGACTGGACTGAACTGAAGGACACAGTGTGAGCATGTGCTGTGTGTATTTTATGGCTTTTAAACATTTACAGAAGGGAGAGGAGAGGATGGAGAGGAGGGCACAGGTGTTTGTTAAGAGGATACTAGAAGAGTGAAAAGGAGTGTGCTATCCCAGGGTGAGGACAGCAGATCGCGTTGCAGATAGGTGGGCATTCCAAATTGATTTGGATTGTATACTTTCACTGAATCATAATGAAAAAAAAAAAGTTATCACTGTGAATAGGCACTTCACCAAAGAAGACCTTCAGGCAGCTAACAGATATGTGAAGAAATGTTCACAATCATTAGCCATTAAAACCTCCAAAAAACCAAACCCACTGCCACCAATTAGGTCCATCTCATGGCCACCCTGCAAGTTAAGAGTAGAAATGCCCCAGGGAGTTTCCAAGGAGCGCCTGGCAGATTTGAACCGCTAACCTTTTGGTTAGCAGATGTAGTAGCACTTAACCCACTGTGCCACCATCCTTCATTAGCCATTAGAGAAATGCAAATCGAAAACGACAATGAGATGTCATCTTTCCCCAACAATGCTAGCATTAATCCAAAACACAAAATAATAAATGTTGGAGAAGTTGTGGAGACTGGAACACTTACACACTACTGGTGGGAATGCAAAACGGTATAAGCACTTTGGAAACTGATTTGGTGCTTCTCAAAAAGCTAGAAATAGAAGTACCATAGGATCTGGCAATCCCACTCCTTAGAATACATCTTTGAGAAATAAGGTCCATCACACAAATATATATATGCACACCCATATTCACTGTAGCACTGTTCACAATAGCAAAAAGATGGAAACAACCTCGGTGCCCACCAACAGATGAATGGATAAACAAGTTACGGTATATACACACAATGGAATACCACACAGCGATAAAGAACAATGATGAATCTGTGGAACATCTCACAACACGGAGGGATATGGAAGATATCATGCTGAGTGAAATGCAGCCAGTTGCAAAAGGACAAGTATTGTATGAAATCATTATTATGAGAACTCAAAAAGTTTAAACACAGAAGAAAACATTTTTTGACTGTTACAAGGGGAGGGAGGGAAGGAGAGGAGAATTCACTAACTTGATGGTAGACAAGAATTATCTTAAAGAGAAGGACAACTCACAACACAGGTGAGGTCAGCAAAACTGGACTAAACCAAAAGCTAAGAAGTTTCCTGAACACAGCTAAATGCTTGAACCCACACAGTAGCAGGGACAAGGGGCTGGGGACATGCCTTCAGGGCACATTTGGTCAGCTGGCATAACAAAAAGTTTATTACTGCTTTGATGAGTAGTGTTTAAGAGTCTTAAGTTAGCAAGTGTCCATCTAAGGTACATCAGTTGGTCCCCACCCACCTGGAATAAAGGAGAATGAAGAATGCCCAAGACACAAAGAAAATAGTATTAGCCCAAGAGACAAAGGGGTCACATGAACTAGAGACTCCATTATCCTGAGACTAGAAGAAACAGCTGGTCCCACCAATGACCCGCCTGAAAGGGAACACAAAATAGAGTCCCTGATGGGGGCAGAAGAATAGTGGGGTGCAGAACTCAAATTCCAGTAAAAAGACCCCAGTTAGTGGTCTGATTGACACTGGAGGAACACCAAAAGACATTGCTCCCAGACTCTCTGTTAACCCAGAACTAAAATCATTCCCAAAGCCAACTCTTCTGACAAAGACTAGATGGGACTACAAAACATACTACTTATGAAGAATGTCTTTCTTAGCTGAAGTAGATACATGAGTCTAAATGGGCAGCTCCTGTACAGATGTGTGATGAGAATGAAGAAAGGGACACAAACTGGCTGAACAGACATGGGAAGTTTGAGATGGAAAGTAGGAGTGTGCTGTCATGTTACAGGGATTGTAACTAGGGTCACATAACAGTAAGTGCATAAATTGTTATGTGAGAAACTAAATTGAGCTGTAAACTTTCACCTAAAACATACACATGCACAAAAATCATTACTGACAAAGCCGCTTCTAGAATATGAGTCAGCGAATCAGCCCTGAATTTGAAGTCCTTGCTTTTATAGGTTCAAGTGTCTAACTGCTTCATTTTTTCTAGTATAGTTATGTCCAAGCATTTGAATAATTTCCAGTTCCTGTTGAGTTGATTCCAACTCATGGCAATGCCATGTGTGTCAGAGTAGAACTATCCTTCCTAGGGCTTCAATGGTTGATTTTTTTAGAAATAGATTGCCAGGCCTTTCTTCTGAGGTGTCTCTGAATTGACTCGAATCTCCAATCTTTCAGTTACCAAGCATATTAACCATTTGCACCACCCAGGGACTTCATTTAGATAACAAAATCGCTATTTTCTTATATATTACTTCCCTTTTATTTCCTTTTTATATTACACTTAGGAAATTACATTCTTTTTTTTTTTTTAATTCTGTGTGATAAAAAGTACTTTACAGGTATATTATGCACGACTTTCATTGAGAATGTTAGAGAAAGCATTACAAAATAATTGTTATAAAATGGGGCAATGAATCTTACAGAATTAAGAATGACCAGAAAAAAGTTTCTGGTTAACACAAGCTTTCTGAGATGTCGCTGATCTCAAAAGAAGTAAAGAAGATTCCATTTAAAGACTGTAACATGTTCCCCTCAAACACATACTGAAGCCCTGGTGGCATAGTGGTGAAGTGTTACAGCTATTAACCAAAAGGTTGGCAGTTTCAATGTACCAGGTGCTCCTTGGACACTCTATGGGGCAATTCTACTGTGAATGGACTCACTGGGAATGGGTTTGTTTTATTTTTTGGTACCTATAAATATAATCATGTTTGGAAATAGGGGGTTTTCTTTTACACTGATGACATCACAGCAGTGTAGAGTGATACCATTTCTAGCAACATGTCAGGATTGTCTACAAGTCGAGCTACACAAAGGAACCAAGGAATGTCCACACCAACAAGCCAAGCCAAGTGCCGTCGAGTGGAATCAACATAACCAAGACGCCAATTTGGACTTTCAGCCTTCAAAGCTGTGAAAAAAATAAAATTTTGTTTTTGAGAGCCACCTATTTGTGGTATTTGTATTTAGCAGCACTAGGTAACCAAGAAAGTCCCTAATCCCTAATTACACGACCCTGTTAAAAAAAAAAAAAAAAGGGAGCTGGGGCTAGAGAGGCCAGCAGCCAGAGGCAGATACCCATAACAACACTGCTATGGAGTGACTGAGTCCTAGGCCAAGAGCAAGAGAATGATAACCACAAAATTCTGGACAGGAGTTACTGGGGCAGCAGGGAGGCGACAGGAGCTGGGAGAGGTGAGGAACACATAGACAGATGTGAGTTACTCTGAGTCTAAATTCTTAGGTTGGATAGTTTCAAAGGTATTCAGTAATAATAAAAATGTTTTAGGATTACCCAGAGAAACAAAACCAGTAAGAAATAGCCACAGATACACAGATAGTTAAGAGACTGGTTAATTTTAAGGATTAGATTTAAGCAGTTGGTGGGGTTGGTGTATCCCAAATCCACAGGTCTGGCAACAGGCTACAGACTCCTGCAAGTTTGTGTCCCAAAATCCATAGGTCAAGCAAAAGAAAAAAGAAGAGGGAAGGAATGCTGGGGGGAAAAAAATGTCTTGTTTATAGCCTGGAAGCAAAACACATTCTAGCAGAGACTCCCTTTCTGCTTCTAAGGCGTTCAACTGAAAAGATGAAAGATAATCTGTTTTACATGCAGCCAACTAATCTAATCCCATATTAACTACTTCACAACAGCAACTGAACTAGCGTTTGACCTAACAACTGGGCATCAGGGCTTAGCCATGTTAACACATAAAATCATCCCAAATGAAAATGACAACAATATTAATAAAGACAGGAAACTGGTTGCATGTATTCATTAGTTATCTATCAACTCTGATATTAAAAATCAGAGAAGGGAAAAAAACCAATGCAGTAATCATATCAAAACTCAACTGCCTTCATTACTGACAGCAAACAACACGTTAGCATAGATGATTTTAAGCCTGAGTCCAAAGCAGCAGCATTTAGATGGATGGGTTGGTCACTGTTCTCATGTTAAAAAAAAAAAAAAAGTGGGCACTCAGCACCCGAGTGGTGGCCTCCTGGGCAATGCGTGTGTTAAGACAGATGAAGACAGCTGGTGCTGGCAGCCACCAAGGCCACGTCAGAAAACCGTTCTACTTTCTCATTAGCCTCGTGCAGCTGATACCTCCCAGACAATAACACCTTCCTTGGAGGTGCTGATAAACACAGGCTACCCTGAAGGCACAAGGAGAAAGGGATCAGAAGACAAATCAAAAGACAGGTTCTCCATCTCTGACACTCCCACAAGCTGACCTAGAGTGGCAGATGAGGCGAACTTCTTTGCCGAGGGGGCTTCCCTAGGCTTCCAAAGGGGCACTAGACTGTTGACACTTCTCTACCTCTTCATCAGCCCGTCTCTCCTCCTACATGCCGCTCCCTGATGTAAAAGAACATGAAAAGAAAGAGACATTTAAAATAGAAGGAGCCAAGAACAATAATTTGAATATAAGAGCAAGGCATGGTCTATGTACCAGCTCAAAGAGCAGAGACATTTCTCTGTACCCACATCAGCTCCGCTACCTACTTTGTATGATTGTTTGATGCCTGACTGCACCTGTCGGTTCACAGGTCAGCCTGATGCGCATGGAGCAAACAGGTCCCTAGAGGGCCAAGTCCTCTCCCTCTTTAGAAAAAGGCCCGAGGATTAAGATCAGAGTCCTGAAAGAGGATAGGTGAATGATAAACTTCCCCAAACTGAAGTGTAAACCCATTGTATAAAATTTTTGTGTTCAAAATCCACATGTAGCTTATAGAACATCCAGACGCTGTCTTGACTTAAAGATCATGGGTATACATCTTATGACGTTATGTCACATGGGAACTTTATGTCTCTATAGGCCCCGAAATAACATACAAGTATAGTGGAGGAGGACAAAGAACACAAAGCCTAGTCACAAGAAGGGCAGGAAAATGGAAGGGAAGGCGCAGCAAGACAGCATATTTCATTTATTTATCTTGGCATACTTGATTCAATTTCCTTTTCTTTCACTGGATGGTGCAAATGGTTAATGTACTCAGCTACTGTGATAGTTAAAGACTGTGCATCAGCTTAGCCTGACCATGCCTCGCTGTGTTTGTATGTTATCAACCCCAAGATGGGATCTGCTCTGAGTAATCAGATGAAAGGGAGTTTCCTTGGGTGTTCGGCCTGCATCCAAGTATAAGTGGACGTTTTGATTTTTGCCACTCTGGATCCTACCACTGCCTCCTGTTTGTCTGTCCTTCAGTTCTTGGGACCAAGCTACCAGCTTATTCATTGGTCTGGGGATTCATCGATCTCTGCAGCCATCAAGCAAGAGCTCTGCTCCTTGATCTGTCAATCTTGGGCTTACCAGACCCTGAGGCTACATAAATTGGGAAAAGCCTCTATCCTGACTCACCAACTTGGGTTGTTCAGCCTATACAATTTTTGTGAGCCGTTCTTGATAGAAATGTCTCTCTCTCTATGTTTATACACTTTGCTGGCTTTACTTTTTCAGAGAACACAGCCAAACAGCTGCTAACTCAAAAACTGGTGGTACAAGTCTACCTGGAACTGCCTAAAAGAAATCCCCGGTGATCTACTTCCAAACAATCAGCCAGTGAAACCTCTACGGAGACCAAGCTCTTCTCTGGCATATATGGCGTCGCCCTGAGTCAGAATTAACTTAATAGCAACTGATTTGGTTTGCTTTGCCTCCCACTACGCCATCAACAGTCATATAAAAGCATTCGTTAACACCAACCTCAGGGGCACAGTGGATTCAATTTTCCTTCTGTAGTACCTCCACCAGGCAATGTAATCACAAAGCACAGCTTCTGCTATGGCAGATGAAGGTCCTGGCTACATAAGTCTACTCAAGGCCATAAAGATGGCATATCATGTCACTTCTAGGAGGGAGATAAAACGGCACTTTGCTGTCTAATGTTCATACACAAGCAGGTGGCCCAAAACACTGGCATTGAGAGAAAATGCAAAGCCATTTATACAACCTTACTAGGGCTCTCCTGTTACTTCAATGACTTGCAACTGCACTTGAGGTCAAAGCCAAACTCTTACTCTGGCTGGAAAAAAAAAAAAAAAAAAAAAAGTCCATCCTGATCTGGCCTTTTGCTCTCCCACCTGACCAAATGCCAATATGTTGGCTCACAAGATTTTTGTACATGACCTAAGCTCTGCCTGGCCAGGTCTTTCCATGACTGCCTTCTTTTCAACTCATGGCTCAAATGCAGTTACAACACACATGCTTCCTCTTACTCTCCCTTTTCCTTCCCAGGCTAAGTAACTACTTTCAATTATTCTGTTTTGGTTACCGGGATATAAGCTCTATGAAGAGTGCAAAATTGACCTGTTTTGTTCACCACTGTATCCTTGGCAATGAGAACCATGCTCAGCATCATTAAGTGCTCAACTATTCCCTGAATGAGTGAATAAACGGAGAAAGGTTAATAGAACTTCCACTGAAAGACACTTGACGTTACTAAACTGGGAATAGCTGACTGTGACTGGGGGCTACGAGTGGCTGTTATGGATTGAACTGTATCCCACCAAAACATTTGCTGAAGTCTCTAGTAACTGTCAATGTGACCTTGTTTGGAAATAGGATCTTTGACGATATTTTTGGTAAGTAAACGTGGTCACACTGGAACAGCAATATGAATGATGTCCTTGTAAAAGAAGAGGCACTCAGAAGAAGTCACGTGACAACAGAAGAGACTGTAAGAGACACAGCTTTAAGTCAAGGGATACAAAGGACTGCCAAGAGCCAACACAAGCTAGGACAGAGGAATGGAACAGATTTCCTTCAGAGCCACAGAAGGAATCAACAAGGCTGATACCCTGATTTTGGACTCCTAGCTTCCAGAAATGTAAGGAAATATATTTTTGTTCTAAGCTGCCCAGTTCGTGGCACTTGGTTACAGCAGCACTAGGAACTGACACCGTCCGTAAACGGAACAGAGAAGAACCAACAGACAAGTGATATTACTAGATGATAATGCCCATCATCATCCAGGTAGAGCAGCTGTGCCCTGTGAAAGCAGCATCACAGAAGGACAGGAGAGATTTCCAGAACTCACAGAGGAAGGAAAACGTCAGAGGACCTCCAGACAGCCCTGTCAAAAGCACTGGGGCTGAAGGCTATATTCCCTTGGCAGAAAAATCTGTTCAAACTCTTCAAGCGTGACACTAGCAGTGTCCTTACCAAGGTCAATCAGCCACATATTTCTGCAATACTTTGCCCAGGTTGTAACTTTCTCAGCGTTTATTGGAGAAGTCAGCTAAAACAGTCATCGTGGTTCAGATAAAAGACTTGCCTTCTACAAAGTAGTGTGTCCTCAGTTCACAATTTCAAAGAAGCTGACCTGAGATGGAGAGAAAGTAAACCCTCAGGTATTCCAAAAACTTACTTCTAGTCAATGATTTCAAGACTCTAATTGTTATTTTTGTCAGACTACTCAAGTACATTCTAGGCAAGGCCCATGGTAACTGCAGCCACCTGTACCATCTCCAAATGCAGAGCACCAAATTGATGCCCAATCAATAGCTTCCTTCAAAAGCCAACAGAACAACTAATGAATAACAGTAGGTTCTAAAAAACAAAACCCAATGCTGTCAGTTCTAATTCATGGTGACCCCGTGTACATCGGAGCAGAATTGTGATCCCCTGGCTTTTCCACGGCTGTGATCTATCACCACACCTCTGTTCCTTGACACCACTGAGTAGATCTGAACTGCTGACCTTTTGGTTAGCAGCTGAGCACAAACCATTGTACCACCTAGTGCCTTACAATGGATACTAAAGAAAACAACAACAGACAAAAGAAAAAGAGAAAGAAAACCACTGCCATCAAGTCCATCTTGACTGATACAAATGCTATCGGACCAAAGAGAACTTCCCCATAGGGTTCCTAAGGCTGTAGATCTTTACAGAAACAGACTGCCATAGCTTCATCTTCCCAACCTGAATGTCCAAATAATAAGGGACAAGAAGACAAAGCAAAGGATTTTGAGTAAACCATATAAGAAGAAACTCCGGAATGAGCATAGGAACACAACCACAGAATGAACGTCCCAATGATCACATAGTTCGGGGAAATCTCTTAGCAGTGACGTTACAGCATTGTTGGGTCAGCACGCAGAATGGCATAAAAACCATGATGTTTTCCTAAACAGGGATTTAATGCTGCATCCCCAACAGAGTGAATGGCAGAAACAGGATGAGATGGCTGTCTTTAGAAAAAGAAGAAAGAGCAGGCAAAGCAAAATACCAACAGCCAGCCAGGAAACACCAGTCTCCTTCAAAGACCTGAGCTGTAATCCTCAGGTGACAGAAGGGGAGTAACTTGCATCACAAAATGCCTTTACCACTTTGTCCCACACAGGGTTTTAAACCACTTGTTCTGGCTGGAAGGTCTGTTCAGAATCTACACCTTAAATAAGTTCCCAGGAGATGCTAATACTGCTGGTTAAGGACCAATTCTGAAAACAAAACTCATTGCCATTGAGAGATTCCAACTCACAGCGACCCTATAGACAGAGCAGAACTGAACCATACAGTTTCTAAAGGAGCACCTGGTGGATTTAAACTGCCAGCCTTAGCAGTGGGGATGAAAATTTATTACACACAAGATTTGCCTGGTGATTTTGGTAAACTATACATTCTGATTTTGTATAACTACAGGTAGAAACACAAATTCTCAGCAGGGGCTCGAACTGGAACAAACAGTTCTAAGCCCTGACCACACCACACTGTGAAGTAGGAAAGCACAATGCCCTTTCCGGTGAGAAGTGGAAGATGGAAGGCAAACAGGACACACAGACTTAAGACAGGAAGGGAACAGAGTACTATACAAACTCAGTCAGTCCAATTCTGTGGAAAAGAAACATTGGCTTAGCATTAAAAAAAAAAAAAATCTGCAGAATGGAGTTTAAAGTTTATTTTCAATTCTACCACCAATTTTGGAAAATATGAAAGTATTTTAATTTCTCAGAAATGGTACACATGCAACACTTCCTGGTGTGCTGATTTTTACCTTATGTCAACCAAAATATTTTAAGACAGCTTAATATGCCATGAGAATACATTTCAAAGGAGCTGCAGAACTGCACACAAATACCATTGATTCAGAAAATTAACTTTCATCTGTTTTCTCCTTGCTGAGAGTCAGAAAGGAGGCCCGAGGTGGTGCAAACAGTTAACACACTCTGCTGCTAATTGAAAAGTTGATAGTTCAGGTTCACCTAGAGGTGCCTCTGAAGGAAAGCCTGTTGATCTAGTTCTGAAAAATCAGCCACTGAAAGCCCTAAGGAGTACAGTTCTACTCTGACACACAGGGGGTCCACTCAGCAGGAACTGGTTACCGATTTTAGAGAGCTAGAAACAGTCCAATGCCTAACGTTTACAAGTTAAAAGAAGAAAAAAATGCCATCGAGTCAATTCCGACTCATAGCAACCCCACAGACAGAGAAGAACTGCCCCACAGAGTTTCCAAGGAGCACCTGGATCAGCAGCAGTAGCAATTTAAACTCTATGCCTCTAGAGTTTCCATTTACAAGTTACACTATAATTTAATCTTCGTATCCATGTCCACCCACGATATCTCAGAATTTGCCACAGAAGAACTCCAATAAATATACGGCGAACTAGCAAATGAATTTGCTGAATTGTGTTAATGTCATCTTGAGAGTAATTTTTTAAATAGGTGAGAAGTCAAAGGCAGTACCCACTACTTAAAAAATAAAAATAAAAAAACTCCTTGTAAATTCAATAAACACTCATTTCCTTTAAAACATTATACCTGGGTCCATTAAAACAGAAGGTACAGCCTTTAAGCTATAAAGGTGGAGCTAAGGACATTTCTGAATATCAATTATTTTTCACTAAGAGTTGAACCTAGTGGAAAAACAATTTTGCGCCTTAACGGGAAAATGATTATCTAGTTCTGTAAAAACACCTAAGCTGCTATACTTTTTAAAAGTGTGATTTTAAAGCAGATCCTACATTAAATTGACAAGAAAACACATAGCCACTAAGCATAATGCTGTAAAAGTTACCTTGGAGTAGAGCTCTATTCTGATGCACACGGGGTTACTATGAGTCAGAACTCATTCAGCAGCAAAGCTACTCATTTAATAAAATCCTGGCTAACTAGTGATACATTATATCTAGAATTTTACTGTTGATTTAAAACAAAAAAGCCTACCGTAGATACTATACGCTTTTTCACTTTAAGATGTGAAGAAAAAAATTATGTAACACACACACACACACACACAGTTCCCTGTTAATAGTACCTGGGAAACAGAAGCAGCAGCCTAGAATCTTCTTTTTTCAAAAATACAGGGGAAAAAAAATATCCTTTTATACACCAAGGATACTTCTTGAGTAACAGTTTACAAGCAGCAGGTAAATCTGGGACAGTTCAGTGTTCGGCAAAAACTTGCACTTCTGATTATTTGCTAGTAGCTTGCCACAGCAGCTAAACAAACACCCACCGAAAGGTTATGGAACAATATAGGCAATGCGGAAATTCAGCTAGCAACGAATTCTAAGGCTGCTGCCGAAGAGGCGCCTGCGGGGAGCTACCTCACAATATTGTCCACGGCTGTCAAGCGGATTCCATCTCACAGGGATACTTTAGGGCAGAAAAGAACTCTCCCATAGAGTTTCCAAGGACAGCCTGGTGGACTTGTGACTCCAGCACTTAAACACTTAAACACTACACTACCTGTATTTCTAGTACGGAAAAAATTATCTTTAATTCTTTGGGAAGCATTTTACACTGGCATTCCAGAAAAAGAAGCCAGGTCTATCTTGTTCTTAGGAGGCCCTCTGGGATAGAGTTAAGCACTCAGATTCTACCTGAAAGGTAGACAGCTTGAATCTATCCAGGGCATCTCAGAAGAAAAGTCCTGGTAAGCTACTTCTATAAGTTCACAGCCAATGAAACACAGCACTGCTGTGACACACGTGAAGTCTCCATGAGTCAGAATTGACTCAACAGCCACTCATTTTAATCTTTTCTTAAACTCACAGAATTTTAAAAGTGAAGGGATCTTTGAGACCATTTATTCCAGACACCCAAGTAATGCGCTGTAAAACAAAAGCCAGTTATGGGCACAGCAAAGCCCAGTACTCTAAAATCTAATCCAGTGTCTTGTATAACACAGCGCTTATAAAGCCGACTCCTTAATATAATCTTCACAAATAAAACCAACAGTGGGAAACGAGATCAAGCGGCCCATTTCATTCTTCCCAACACATACATACCAGGCATCAAATACAAAAAAGATTACAGACTTTCCAAAAGATCTAGGAAAACTCTACAACAGGATTCACTTAATGCAGTAAGTACTGGGAATTCAAAAATAAATGAGACTAAAGGACCTTCATTCCACAAGGAACTCACAGTTAGTGAGGGGGATGGAGACCTACACACATAAATTATAAAACCACATGCCAGGTCCCAGAAGGGTGATAAACATAGGGTATTCAAAGAAATTTCTGATTTCATGATTCATATGTTCAGATCTTCTACTTCCATGTGCACACTCTATAATTTCTAGGGTAACTTCTAGGAAATTATACTTTAACTTAATTGGATAAAAAAGGTAGAACAGTTGTACACAATGGCCAGACTAAAGTCAAGACTATTTCAGAAGCTTTGAAAAGATTAAGCCCTTCTTCCAAACAGGTAATTCATACTTGAAATGTTTCCTGGTTCAAGTTTCAGCTTTAAGTCACTCTCCCGAGCGGGTAAGAAATAAGCCCTGGGTTTAGGGAACCCAAAGGAATCCAAGCAATGCTCTTTGGAAACTGTATGAGGCAGTTCTACTCTGTCCTATAGGGTCGCTGTGAGTTGGAATCAACTTCATGGCAGTGGGTCTTATGTAATACCAGCTGAAAATAAAACAGAAATGAGACTTTCACAGCTGTGGTAACTAATAAAATACTGCTGGACCCCAAGAGCTTCACCAATATAACAATATAACAGCATCTACCAAGACAGCCTCTTTATCAAGATCCTGAAGGGAGGTTCTTGGCATATGGGCCACGGAATCACAAAATGCCAACTAATACCAACGAGGTGCATAAACCTATTCTATCCATGTCTTAGCTGATCATCAGTACAAAAAGGCAGGATATCAATACAAAAAGGCAGGGGGAAGCATGAAGATATTCCTAACTGTCTCGAAAGGCTTGATGGACGAAGCAGGATTTTAGAAGCTACTTATTGTGACTGGAACAAGACCACAGTTTCCAGAAGAAGAGACACTGCAAATTCTACGGAGCACAGTATTACCTTGACATACACCGAGTTGCCACGAGTCAGGCTCCACAGCAACTGGTTTGGACTCTGAGGTTATCTACACCCTCCCCTCTCCCAAGACACAATTCAAGCTGGCAGGCACCAAAACATCGGGATTCTAAACATTCCCCAACACTTGTTTCTTAGTATGCAGCCAAAAATTAGACTGATTGAAACTTGTACTATTACTAAACAGCACACAGACATCTTACCTTCAAGGTACTGAACAACTAATAGTGGAGCTTCTGTGAGGGTAATACAGTAGCAGCGAGTAGCGGTGGTTCAAGAACAGACTTTTACCTTGATGCGGCAAACTCAGGTACAATTACCGGCCAATGCATCTCATGCGCAGCAACTGCCCATCTGTCTGTGGAGGTTTGTGTGCTGCTACGATGCCGAACAGTTTTCAGCCGAGCTTCCAGATTAGGAAGAAAGAGTTGTTGATCTATGGGGAATCAGCCAATAAAAACCCTATGGATCACAATGGTTTGATCCCACTGGGTCTGAGCTGATTCAACAGCAACAACAAAAATACTACCACACTATCTGCCTCCTTGTAACTGTCCAAGGGTGTAGCAAGAATGAATAATCAGAAGTATCTTCCTTACACTAATAAGTACAAACATTCTGCTCCATGTAACAAATAGACCTGTGTTTTAAAGCTGCCATCATAAACAGCTGTGAAAATAAATTTAGCCTCTCCAGAAGTTTGCATAACATTTATTTACTTAGAAATGCATATGTGAAACAGTGTTAGCAATGAAACTAATTCAAATCATAAAAAACTGTTCCAGAAAGACAGTGCCACCTCTTTTTCCTTCCTAAAATGGAAAGAGGGACAGCAAAAAAACCAAATGCAAATTGCCACTGGCAGAGTTTCACATTTAAGGTACACAGAACTATTCAAGAACAACTCAAGGTTTTCAGCAAATGCCTGTTCGTTAACTCAGTAGGAGGTGTCATGCCATCTGGCACCTGTGTCCAGCAGAAGATATATTGGTCAGATCAATTCTGAGCAGCAAGCAAGTTTATTTTTATCCTTTCAAAATTTTATACACAAAATGGCAAGGACATAAATGTCTGTGTTGTGCATGCCAGGAGACTTAATGGGACTGGAAAAAAGAATCCAAAAATGGGAACCAGCAGAAGCCAGTACGCATCAGGAAAGACTGAATAACACCCTCTCAGCTATCAGGACTTCTAGCAAATTCCACTGTGTCACAGCTAGAAACTCCAAGAAATTCCAAGGACATGGGGCACATAAGTCAGGCAGAGGTTACACACATGTACATCTTTTGAGGAGAGATGCTTTTGTATCAACTAATGCCCAGAGACTTGGAGAGTCTGCAATTCAACCTGGAATGACTCTGGAGTCTGGCTGGTGTAGAAGAGCTCTAGGGTTTGTCAATGAAGCCTGGGCATAAGGCCAGTAGTTGTCTAAACTTCCGCATGGGAGAAAGATCGCCAACTGTTAGGTGCTGGGAATCCCTATGAGACACTCTAAGCTCCTATACCCCCACTTGTCCATCACTTTGTTGTACAGTAGAGGCTTGCATGTTACTGTGTCGCTGGAAACTATACCACTGGCACTCAGAAATCAGCCGGGTCACCCACAGCATACAGGTTTCTGCTGAGCTTCCAGATTAAGACAGACTAAGAAGAAGGACTCGGGCAATCTATTTCTGAAAAGAATTAGTCAGTGAAAACCTTACAAATAGCAGCACAACACTGTCAGACATAGTGCTGGAAAATAAGCCCCCAAGTTTGTAAGGCACTCAAAAGACAACAGAGGAAAAACTGCCTTCTCAAAGTGGAGTCGACCTTAACTATGTGGATGGAGCAAAGCCTTCAGGACCTTCGTCTGCTGACATGGCATGACTTAAAATGAGACGAAACTGCAAATATCCATTAATCATTGGAACACGAAATGTACAAAGTATGAATCTAGGAAGATTAGAAATCATCAAAAATGAAATGGAACCCATAAACATCTATGTCCTAGACATTAGTGAGCGGAAACAGACCTGTATGGGACATTTTGAATTGGACAATCATAGGGTCTATTATGCCAGGAATGAAAACTTGAAGAGGAATGGTGTCACATTCATCACTAGAAAGCACATTCAAGATCTGCCTTGAAGCACAATGCTGTCAGTGATAGGATAATACCCATATGTCTACAAAGAAAAGGCCAGTTAATATGAATATTATTCAAATTTATGCATGACCCAGTAAAGCTAAAGATGAAGAAACTGAAGACTTTTACCAGTGTCTGCAGTCTGAAATTGACTGAACATGCAGTCAGGATGCACTGATAATTACTGGTGACTGGAATGCAAAAATTGGAAATGAAGAAGGATTGACAGTTGAAAAATACAGCATTGGTGACAGATACGATGCTGGAGATCAAATGATAGAATTGTGCAAGACCAATGACTTCTTCATTGGAAATACCTTTTTGCACCAACATAAGCAATGATTATACACATGGACCTCACCAGATGGAATACACAGGAATCAAATTCTATCAGTAGGAAGAGACAATGGAAAAGCTCAATGGCAGCAGTCAGAACAAGACCAGGTGCTGACTGCAGCACAGACCATAAATTGCTCATATGCAAGGTCAAACTGAAACTGCAGAAAATTAGAACAAGTCCATGAAAGTCATAGTACAACCTTAAGTATATCCTATGTGAGTTTAGAGGCCATCTCAAGAATGGATTTGATGTGTTGAACACTAGTGACTGGAGACCAGACAAGTTACAGAATGACATCAAAGACATCATCCATGAAGAAAGCAAGAGGCAATTAAAAAGACAGAAAAGAAAGAAAACACCAAATTGGATGTCAGAAGACACTCTTGAAACTTGTTGTTGAGTAGCAAGTAGCTAAAGTGAAAGGAAGGAATGGCGAAGTAAAATAACTGAAGATTTCAAAGGGCAGCAAGAGAAGACAAAGTATTATAATGACATGTGCAAAGAGCTGGAAATGGAAAACCAAAGGAGACAAACATGTTCTGCCTTTCCCAAGCTGAAAGAACTGAAGAAAATATTCAAGCTTCAAGTTGCAATACTGAAGGATTCTACAGGGGAAATATTAAATGACTCAGGAAGCCTTAACAGGAGATGGAAAGAACACACAGTCATTACACCAGCAAGAACTGGTCTACTTTCAATCATTTGAAGAGGTAGCATGGGATCCGGAACCGATACTACCAATAGAAGTTGAAGCTGCATCGAAGGCACTGGCAAGAAACAAAGCTCCAAGAATTTACGGAATATCAACTTGATGTTTCAACAAACGGATGCAGCACTGGAAGTGCTCACTCCTCTATGCCAAGAAATTTGGAGGTTAGCTACCTCGCCAATTGACTGGAAGAAAACCATATTCATGCCCATTCCCAAGAAAGGTGACCCAACCATATGTGGAAATTATCAAACAACATCATACAATATGCAAGTAAATTTTGCTAAAGATCATTCAAAAGCAACTGCAATAGTATATTGACAGGGAAATGCTGGAAATTCAAGCTGAATTCAGAAGAGGATGTGTTTAATGAAGAACAGTGAATACCATAAAGATGTTTACCTGTGTTTCATTGACTATGCAAGGGCATTCGACTCTATGGATCATAACAAATTATGGCTAACATTGTGGAGAACGGGTATTCCAGGATACTTAATTGTGCTCATTAGGAATCTGTATATACATCACAAGGCAGTTGTACAAACAGAACCAGGAGACACTGAATGGTTTAAAGACAGGAAAGGTGTACATCAGGGTTGTATCCTTTCACCATAACTTTTCAATCTGCATGCCGAGTAAATAATCTGAGAAGCGGGACAATATGAAGAAAAATGAGGCATCAGGATTGTAGGAAGACTCACTAACAACATGCATTTATACAGATGACACAGCCTTGCTTTCTGGAAATGAAGAGGATTTGAAACAGTTACTGATAAAGATCAAAGACCACAGCCTTCAGTATGGATTGCACCTCAACATCAAGAAAACAGAACACAAATGAACCAGTAAGCAACACTGTGATAAATGGAGAAAAGGCTGAAGTTGTTAGGATTTTATTTTACTTGGTTCCACAATCAATGGCCATGGAAGCAGCAGTCATGAAATCAAAAGACACACTGCATTGGCAAAATCTGCTGCAAAGGACCTCTACAGTATTGAAAACTAAAGATGTCACCTTGATGTCCAAGGTGCACCTGAACCAAGCCACGGTATTTTCAATCACATCATATGCATTTGAAAGCTGGACAATGAATAAGGAAGACCAAAGAAGAATTGATGCCTTTAAATTATGGTGTTGCCAGAGTACTGAATATACCTTGGAGTGTCAGAAGAACACACAAAGATCTGTTCTAGAAGAAGTGAAACCAGAGTGTTCCTTGGAAATAAAGATAGCAATGCTGTGTCTCACACACTTTGGGCATGTTGTCAGAAAGAATCAATCCCTGGAGAAGGACATCATGCTTGGCAGAGGGGAGGGACAGCAAAAAAGAGGAAGATGGTCAACAAGATGGACCGACACAGTGGCTGCAATGATAGGCTTAGGCATCAAAACGACCGGGAAGTGTCTGGGCAGTGCTTCCTTCTGTTGCACACAGGGTCACTGTGAGTTAGAACCAACTCTACGGGACCTAACAGGAAATCCCTATAAGGCCACCTTGGGGTTGTTCCTCATGACTGTACCCTTGGGGCCTTATAGCCAATCAAATTCTTCTTTTGCCAAGTAAAATTGTGGGTTGTTTTCCTAATACACAATCCTTGCTCAAAGCCAAACATGGTAAATACTGAACAACCACAAGGAAATTAATCAGTTGTTATCAAACGTTGTGACAGGGACTACAATGGAGGGCTTTGGACAGAGCTGGAGAAAAATGTAGAAGAATTCAAAACACTCTCTCCGTCGCTCCCCACAAAACACCTAACTTACTGTTCTGACAGAGACTGGAGAAACCTTTAGAGTATGGGCCCCAGAAACCCATTTAACTCAGTACTGAAGTCATTCCTAGGGTTCACCTTTCAGCCACCGATTAGAGAGGTCCACAAGACAAGCAGTAATACACATAGCTCAACCATGTATACCAGACTAAACAGGCACACCAGCCAAGGGGCAACGACAAGAAGAAAGGAGGGAACAGGAAAGCTGGATGAATAGAAATGAGGAACTCGAGATCAAAAAGGGGAGTGTGTTCACAATTCATGGGTTTGGCAATGAATGTCATAACCATGTGTATGAACTGTTTAATGAGAAACCAATTTGCTCCATAAACCTTCCTCTAAAGCACAATATTTTTTTAAGTGTTTCCAGAAGAAAAAAAAAGGATATATATAAAACATCAAAACATTATAAAAAACAATTCAGTCACCATTTTACTACCTGCAGATACCAACTAGAAAAACTTTGGTATATTTATATATATGTACAGACTTAGAGGGAGATCCTGGTGGCACAGCGGTTAGGAGCTCAGTTGCTAATCAAAAGGGTGGCAGTTTGAATCCACCAGCTACTCCCTAGAAAACCACACTGCCCTGGAGTGTTAGTAACAGTTGGAAGTAAATCAACAGCATTTTCTTTTTTAACTTATGTGTGTGTGTATCATAAAATTAGTATCACACTGATTTTTATAGCCTATTTATATCTTTTCATAATTTGTTAAATATTTTCCATGATAATAATTTTCTCTTTTTACCAAAATTTAAAAGCTAAATAACAATGCACTAGACATAGATACCATGTTTTAGTTCAATAATTCTACACTGCCTGGGCATTTATTTTCCTCTCAATTTTTCTGCATTATAAACAACACAACAATAAACTTTCAATTCTATTTCTGCAATCTCAGATATTTCTTCTGAATAAAGGAATGAGTGAATCAATTAATAAGAGAATTCTTAGTCCTATTTAACAATATTCCCAGGATTTCCTACAGAAACGTTACACCAATTTACGCTGCCCACTAGCAAAATATAAGAATGCCTATACACCATGTTCTCCCAAAAGTTTTTATTATGCATGTTTTACCGTCATTTTAAAAAATGTTTGGAAACCTTTGTGCCACTGTGGTTAAGTGTTACAGCTGTTAACCAGAAGGTCAGCAGTTTGAATCCACCAGGCACTCCTTGGAAACTCTATGGGGCAGTTCTATTCTGTCCCTTAGGATCACTGAGAGTCAAAATCGCCTTGATGGCAATGGATTTGAGATTTTTTTTTATAGAGCGAGAGATACAAGTGACTGTTGCTAATAAAAACCACAACCACATTTACTGGCTGGCTAGTGTATCCTACACACTATTCTCTGTTTTCTACATGTTTAAAATAGGACTGTGTTCTTAACCTCATTTTATGGATGAGGAAATTCATTCACAAGAAGGTTAGTTAATTTGTCAAATGTCACACAGCTTACTCCAGGAGAGCTGGAGTGTGACTGGCAGCAAGGCTCTTAACCACAACACAAAGCCACATGATAACCTGGAAGAATGGGAGGAAGGAACCAGATAAACAACTGGTAAGGAGATGGCAGGAAACACATTCCACTGATTATACTCTAAACTTGTTCTTTCAACACCACCGTAAGTGACGGGCTTAGTCCTCTGTTCTAGCAAACTCTATCTAAAAGTATCTGCTTCCCATTGGTTCTGCTTGACAGCACTTGGCTTGGCTCCCATTGGTTGACTTATCAATAAGTTGCCTGGGTTTATTACCATGTCATGAAACCACTTGCCCAATCAACTCACCACACGAAAGGATTTATTCATTTGGGGTCAAAAAAAAGAAAAAAAGAAAAGAGAGAGAGATTTGGAAGCAAAGAACCTCCTGTGAGCTTTGTGTCTAGTCAAGGCACTGACTTCAGCCACCTGGACCCTAATCAGACCCTCATAAGATCTTCTGAGCACTGTCACTGCACAGAATTTTGGGTGTGCAGTACAAAGTCTTAAGGAAAAATGAAAAAGCCTCTGGAAACAACCTGTAACTACAGGGGCCAGTGTGTACTACAATGTTCCAATGAGTGTCTTGTAGCACCAAAAGGAAAACACAGACTCCAAGACGTGCTATGAAACCATATTTACTACAGAAATCAAAAAACAAACAGGGAAAGGAGATTAACATTCCCTAATGACCACTGGGAAACTCTGGTGGCACAGTGCTTAAGTGTTAAGGCTGTTAATCACCAAGACGGTAGTTCAAATCCAACAGGAGTTTCTTGGAAACTCTATGGGGCAGTTCTACTCTGCCTATCGGGTCCCTAGGAGTCAGAATCAACTCAGCGGCAGTGGGTTTGGCAATGACCCCTGAGAAGACCAAAGAAAAAGTCCTAGTACAAACCTGTGGATCATCAGATTTCTTTGGTCTTCAGTGGTCAAAGATGCTAGATACCGAAAGAGTGCCCATCCACAGCTCCATCCCAATCTGGGGGCACATACCTAGAGAAGGCCAGAAAGTTTATCACCAGCTAGTGTTCACACAAAGGCCTGCAGAATCATCTCAAAATCACACTTTCTGAATGACTCAAATTTAGAAATGCTGTCTTTGTGGTTTATTTAAGAGACTCAAAAGGAAACCAAACTTGTTGCCATCAAGTTGATTTCGACTCAGTGGCTTTATAGGACACAGCACAACTGGCCCACAGAGTTTCCATGGCTATAAATCTTTATGGAAGCCAACTGCCATATCTTTGTCCTGTGGAGTGGCTGGTGGGTTCAGACTGCCAATTTTTCAGGTAGCAGCTAAGAGCTTAACATAGCACCATCAGAACTATTTAATAGGAGGTCACTACAAAAATCCCAAAAGACAGTTTAATTATCATAACACTAATTAAAATTGTTCTAAAGAAAAGAAAGGGAGAGCCATTGAGGCTAGTCACATGTTTCTCTCTAATCATAAACCCAACATGACACTGGTGTAGAGCAACAGCACCAAGACAGGAAGAGAGCTTGGGTCCCTTCCTCCCAGCAGCCCTTCCCAGGTCACTGTCTTGTTATTTTGATATCTCCCATACAAGTCTCTTCCCAATTTCCAGTTAATTCAAGTGCTGTAAGCTGGTTTGACACCCAGGTCCAAATACCATGGCTTTTACCTGCTGAAAGTAATGCCAACTGCTAACGACCAGAAATCTTTTTCCACTCAATAGTATCAATATCTCAAATGTTTTTGAGCACACTTGCTATTCCAGACACGGTTCCTTCGACATACATTAACTTGCTTAATCCTTCCTGAAACCTTACAGGGTAGCTACTGTTGTTAACTCCCATTTTATAGATGAGAGCACAGAGGCACAGAGAAGACAAGTCATTTGCCCAAAGTCACATGAAGAACAAGCCAGGATTCAACACAAGCTCTTTGGCTCCAGAGGCTACCCCTTCCTAAGTGACAGCTGGACACCCACGCTCAAAGTCTCAGAGGTCACTGCTCTCCCTCTGTTTCACTTTCTTCTATTTTCCAGTCATTTATCCTTAGAAAGGCCACATGCCAGTTTCCTTGGGGAAAAAGTGTGCTTCCTGATGACAATTTATCAGCTTTGACTGCAACTCAGGGAAGCTAATTTTGAGAAAAAAGCACTGGGGGAGGTGAACTATTTCCCTGAAAGTCTTCTCCAACAAAAACACAAATGAACAGCTGGAGAATATCTGATATAAACGAAAGTGACAAATGTCACGGCAGTAAATGAATAGGCTGGAAGTTGTTCCTTTTCATTACCACGTCCCTCGGCCCAGACAACCCTTCCCTGGCTGACACAAATCCCTCTTCTCCATTTCTTCCCATTATTTAAACCCCTTAAGGGTTACTTTTTGACGTTCATTCAGTTGATACTACAATCTGCTGTGTGAAGTGTGTTTAGCCCTGCATGCAGCTAAAACCTCAGTCACTCATGATGGCACTGGCTAGCTGTCCTTCCATTTCACTCAGTAAATATTTCAAGCATCTTCTATGTGTTTAGCAGCATTCAAGGTGCTTGGGACACAGTGATAAATCCAGCAAAGCCTTTGCTTGCCCTCACGGTGCCCTCAGCAAGGGAGCCTCAAGCGAGAAGCACACAAACCAAACAAATGTGGATATGTACTTGTGCAGATGTATGTGTGTGACTTCAGAAAATAAAAAATGACACTTCAAACAAATAAGGAGAACAGGAAGATCTCGGGAAAGTACAAGAAAACTTGTGTGGCTGGAGTCAAATAAACCTGGGAAAAGAGGCAGGAGATGGCATCAGACAGACACAGGAACCAGAGCCTCCTGAACTGATGGATCCAACCCTTTACCATCCTTCCTCTTCCATCCACAGTGTCTATGCTGCTATCATTCTACAGCAGACAATGGTCATGCCTTCTAAATGGGATTCATTGTTTCTATTCTTGCCCTATATAGCCAACTCTCCACATAATGAATAATCTTTATAAAACATAAATTGGGTCAGGTCACCCTCCTGCTCAAAATCTTACAAACACTTCCATCACAATGAGAATGAAACTCAAAGTCTGCACCATGCTCAGCAAGGCTCTCTGAGTTCCACACCACTTGCTCCCCAACTTCACTGCCCTGCTCTTCACTTCCTACAAGGCTATGAAGCTTGGTCCAGTTTATTCTCACCTCAGAGCTGTCTGCTCTCCTCCTAGAATTCTTCTCCCTCTGCATACTGCCCTGGATCTCTGCTACCACTCAAATTGCTACTCAAACATCACCCCTGCAAGCAGCCTCCTGAGCAGTCAATCTAAAATGGTGCTATCTTAGTTATCTAGTGCAGCTGTAAGAGAAATATCACAAGTACACAGCTTAAAGAAAGAGAAATCTGTTTTCTCACGAAAAAGTACCCAAATTCAGGGCATCAGCTCCAGGGGAAGGCTTTCTTTGTCGGTTCCGGAGGAAGGTGCTTGCCATCAGACTTCCCGTGCACTGGGCGCATCTGAGTGTAGGGACCTGGGTCCCTGTCAAGGGACTCGCTCTGCTCGTAGCACTACTTCTTTCTGGTGGTAAGAGGTCCCCAACTCTCTGCTAACTACCCTCTCCAATTTCCAGTTAATTCAAGCACTGTGAGCTGGTTTAATACCCAGGTCCAAATACCATAGCTTTTATCTGCTAAAGGTAATGCCAACTGCTAATGACCAGAAACCTTTTTCTACTCAATAGTCACAGTATCTAAAACGTTTTGAGTACTTGCTATTCCACACATGGTTCCTCTGACATACATTAACTTGCTTAATCCTTCCTCAGGTGAGCTTCTTCCTGAAACCTCAAGAGCTCACCTTCCTCAGGTGAGCTCCTTCCTGAAACTCAAGAGACTGTCTCAAGACACAATACAATCTTACACAGAGTTCTGTCTCACTAACACAACTGTCACCCACCCTTCCTCATTAATATCTGAGGCAGGATTTACAACATGGAAGAATATCACACTGTAACAGGAAATCACGGCTTCGCCAAATGACAACACACATTTCTGGGGGCACACAATTCGATCCAGGACAGCATTCAACATGCACTCTCTATCCCTTGTCCTACTTGATTTGTCTTCACTGTCTTTATTCCCACCTGATTTGTCCATGTCCAGTTTTATTTACTTCTATATTCCCAGCATCTAGAACAGTGCTCAGTACAGACCTTACCAGTTGACATTAAGTCTGTTCCTATTCATGGAGACCTCATGTGCATCCAAGTAGAACAGTGCTACACAGGACTTTCAATGGCTGATTTTTCCACAAGTGGATCACAAGGCCTTTCTTCCAAGACACCTCTAGGTAAGTTCAAACCTGCAGTCTTTCAGTCAGCAGCTAAGCACACTAACAATCTGCAACACCCAGGGACTCCTGCTCATAACCCAACGGTCCCCAAAGTCATGAACACAGTGAAGCCTCAACCATCACGGGCTCTCAAAGAATTTCAAGGATTCCTGGTAATATAGAATCCTACCATTTGAAATGGGAAAAGGGGACTGAGAAGAAACTACAGCAACTGTGGGCACAGGCTTCTGTGTCTCAAAGGGATGCAGAAAATATTTTTTAAAAACTCACATCTCTCTCCTTTCTTGCAGGATTTTTTTTCCCCTTCATTATTTGTCTACCTACCCACTGGCAGATAAGGGATTGCCAAAACTCTGAGGAGTTTAGAAAAAGAAAGATTCATACCTGGGAAAGTGCTACCTTGTTAATTTATCTTTCTGGAAACTGAAAGAAACACAGCTATGATATGATCCAAAGGGCCAGGTACCACTCATATCAAAACTACTGCACAAATGAAACCAGGTAGGCAACACATAGAGCCTTTAATGGGCTGCATGCACAGCAATCACGTAAAAATGGCAATTAATTCCCCTAAGGGATAATAGCTAATATTGCCTCTACATACTTCACTTTTCTCAGGTTTTCCTTTTTTACTGATGTTTCCCTGGATCAACAACCAGCAAAGTAATCAGCATCAACATGAAGCACTTTCCCGAAGACATGCACTTTCATCAATGCTTTTGCACACACAGAGGTGTTCATTCGGAAAACATGGGAAAGAATGAGGGACTCACAGGCTGCAATTTTTATTACAAGACATCCTGGGTTTCCTCATCCCCAGCGGAAGGCTGTAGGATGAGGTTCTGTCCATACATTAAAGATTTAATACAATGGACAGTAGCGCAAGGAAAATTCTCCTTTAACTGGAAAATGTTCTCCCTCCAGGTCAGACCTGCCTGCTCCTTAACCAGACACCTGTTGAATATCTCTGTCAGGCACTGAGCACACGGCAACGAACACACATGATCCTTGCCCTCCAGCTGAAGGAGAGACAGACAAATCAGGGGGTCATTATTAATTTAAAGGGAGAATCCAGCCATTGTGTCAACACAGATTTTCTGAGCACCTGCTATGTAGCACGCACTGTTTGAGGTGCAGAACACACAACAGTACACAAGTGCAACTGGCCAGGATACTCTCATGGTATTCCCAGACATGGTGCCCTGGTGACATAGTGGTTAAGTGTGGGCAACATGGCCACAGTTAGGGCAAGTATTACGGCCTGGGTGTGGGGCTTGTGAGCCTGTGAATGAGTGAATGTAGACAGCTGCAAACAGCTGGAATGTCTGACATCAGACGCTTGCAAACGACGGGTCTGGTCCTCTGAACATGACCCTTGTACCCATGCCCAGGCCTACGTGCTTTCCTCCTCACGAGGTGAGCTCACCTGAGGAAGTGGCCTTTGTTACGCTTTGTGAGGGACTTCCTATTCAAATCAATGCCTGCTTTACTGCACACATGCATGTTCTGTTCACTAAATAAAAATGACCTGCACAATGCCTAGATAGAATTGGGGCATCAGAGTTACCAGCTATCCTCCTCACCACCAGTGTTTCCTGTGTGGCACTCTTCACGGGCACCGATCACCTGTGGGCAACACAGACATATAGACCCAACAGTTAAGCATTTGGCTGCTAACCCAAAAGTCAGTAGTTCAAACCCAGCCAAATCACAGGGGTGGAGAGGGGGTGTGGAAATCTACTTCCTCTGTAAAGATGTATGGCCTCAGAAACGCTATGAGGAAGCTCTAGTCTGTCCTATAGGGTTGCTATGAGTTGGAATTGACTTAACAATAATGGGTTTGGTGATTTCAAGCCACAGAAGAAACACCTCATATCCAACCCAGGAAGATCCAAGAAGGCTTCCCTGAAAGGAAAAATTCTGCAGTAAGTCTTGAAGGATGAAAATAAAATGTAAGAAGAGGGTAATCCTAGCAAGGAGAATAGAATACATGTAGTACAGAGACACAAGTGAACACCCAAGGGCATTGTCCCCTACATGGCTGAAAAACGCAGGAAGCAGGCAGTCTGGGGGGACAAAACATGGGGACCAGGAGCCTTGAATGCCACAGCAGGATTAGGACTCTGTTGCCTCAGCAGGTGACTTGGAAGAACCTCAATTCCAGGAGGGACATGATCCATTCCCATCTCAGATACAATTTCCTGGACCACTTTTTATTTCCCAGTAGAGCCTTTCCTTAGTCACTTAAGAGCCAAAACCAAAACCTATTGTTAGAGAGTCAATTTTGACTCCTGACACAATCTTTAGGCTAGCAATCAAGCATAAACCATTTGTGATGCTCAGGAATCTGAGTGAGGAGCCCAAAGGGTTCAAAATAGAAAAGAAAAAGAAAATTGAGCAACTGGGTGGGTACAACTAAGTTTCAAGAACAAAGCACCCTGTTTGCATTCAAAAAGGCTAGAAACCACAGAAGAAGAAGAAAATGCCTTCAGCAGACAGAAAAATTGAGTGAAGAGCAGTCTCCCAGAGACAAACATCACTGATGTAGCAATTTTGGCACAACTGTGAGTTTTTGTCTCTGTTGCAACTAAAAGAAGCCTCGTGCCCAATGTCTTCTATCCCATGAGGCCCACTGAGCACACTACACCTCGGTGGGAGACACACCAAGCTCCAAACTTGGCCGGGAGTACATATTCTCACCATATCTGATGGCTGCAGAAAAGCTGCTTTTAAAAATAATTGTTTTACGTTCATTTAACAACTGAACATTCCCAAGGGCCTTCCAACTGAGTACTGAATTTCTCCATAATTTGAAATGCAATTTCAGATGCCTGTGATCTAAACTTCAACTGTTAAATATCCCATCCATTCAGTCCCTATGGACAAGACACACTTACCACTCAGCAAACAGTATTCTGAATATGCTACATGATGCAGTAAGATTGCACTGTAATGCTGTGGTTTCCAGCCCAAATCCAATTACAGGCTTCTATACAGTGTATCCAGCTTACTGGCCACACTTTAAGCTTATAAGCTATTCCAGCTTCAAATGAACTTGCTTGTTTCAATACACATATGAACTCTAATTTAATTTCTGTACAATTATCTGCCTTCCAGATAAAATTTTAAAGTCCAACAAGTAACATCATAATTACGCTGGATGTTTCCTTCATTACATAAACAAGCTTAGGCAGTTTTACTACCTTGAAGACCAACGTTTCCACTAGTGCCACTGTGCATGAGACACAGAAGATTTGTTAATCTACCATTGAAAGTTGCCATGATGTTTAACTGGCATGCTTTAGAATATTTCAAAGGTCTCCAGGCAGAATCAACACTAAAACATGGGCTAAAAGCTAGTCTCTTTATGTACTGCGTAACTCTTCATGTAACACAGAGAATCAGGGGACACTGGTCTGTGTTGTAACTCAGGGTGGTAGCTACTCTGGGAATCAGGAAGGGATGGTGGTGACCAGAATGGGGCAAAGGGGAGCTTCTGGGTATTATCCAGAAACCAACCCCACTGCCATCAAGTCGATTCTGACTATGGGAGAACCTGTCTGTTATAGAGCAGAACCGCGCCTTCTTTCTGCAACACCGCTGAGTGGCTTCAAACTGCCAATCTTTAAATCAGCTGACTGCAAACCACCTGCACCACCCAGAGACCTACTGGGTACTGTAATGTTTTGTTTCTTGAGCGAGATACTGGTTACATAAGACTGTTCAGTTTGCAACAACTATCATCCTGCTGTACACGTACAGGAAACTCTGGTGGCTTAGTGATTAAGAGCTATATCTGCTTACCAAAAAGGAGGCAGTTTGAAGTCACCAAGAGTTCCTTGAAAGCCATATGGGGCAGTTCTACTTTGTCCTATAGGGCTCTTAGGAATGTTTATGAGTATCTGATAGTAAGAGGTACACTTATAACGTGCATACTGTTTAGCATGAACAAATCACGGCATTTTTTTTAAAGTTGACGAGGAAGAAAAAAATGCGACTGCTCTCTCAAGGGCCAAGAACTTCGAGTCTATACTGTATTTTAAAGAGCACCGATTCCACACAAGCAGCAGTGACAGCAACAGAAATAACTACTTGCTTTACTGGCCCAGCTTTCATTCTCTTCCTTCACTGGTCTCAACCATTCTCACAGTGAGCGCAATATGAAGCGCAGGCCACTATGCAACATTCCCTCTTCTCTGTTAGGAAACACTGGTGGTGTAGCAGTTAGGTGCTACAGCTGCTAACCAAAAGTTCAGCAGCTTGGATCCACTAGACACTCCTTGGAAACTGTATGGAGTGGTTCTACTCTGCCTTAGAGGATTGCTATGAGTCAGAATTAACTCGATGGCATATTGACAATATTACATCCAGCAAAAATCATGCCATAACCAACAACTGTTTTCTTGAATCATTCCTTAGTTTTAAAACAACTATTTAAAAAGAATCTATGTCAGTTTTAAAGGTATTCAGATTCAGTAAGACAGTTAACCAATGCATTAAAATGGCACTTACCAAACATGACACCCTGACAATTCTGATTTTTCACTATTTCAAGTGTTAAATGCAAACAAAAATGCTCATGGGTCACACAGAATGAAAGAACTGCAGTAACTCAGGTTTTAGTTCTTCCTTTAGAACTGTGCTGACATCATTTATTGTTAATTCTCTGTTTAAACACAGAAATATCTTATACCACAGGGGTTGGAGACAGCAAGAGTTTCTAAAGCATGTGCAAACAATTCTGAACAGTTAGGTATTTATTCTCAAAGTGACGCTCGTAGCTGAGCCTACATGTATCAGGGGCTGACCACAGAACTGGGAGTTCTCTGAGTTAAGTCCCATATAGAATATGATGTTTATGAAAGATAAGTAATGAAAGCATGCTAATCTGGAGTTTAAATACATTACTGAAACTCTAAATAGTACCAATTATGTAGAACTTTGATCAACAGAATTCTCCTTTCTCCTCAAAATATTTTATTACTGGCATTGTTTAGAACTGCTCTCCAACTATGATGATTAAAAGAAGACTGGTTGAAGTCTGTTTCATTGTTTTTAGTCACCACAAACAAGGCACCTCATTCTAACTGCACCTGGACAAGATCGCTGCCATTCCCCCATCCCAGAGTCAGCTGCAACAGAAAAACTAGCAAAAGAACCAAAGAAACAAAAAAAGAATTTCTGAAGACACAAAATAAAGGCCAAGTTGAAGAATGACAGCCCTTCAGGTGACACCTGAGGGGAAAGGAAGGTTTCTCAACCTTGGTATCATTTACTATTTTAGCTGGAGAATTCTTCATTGTGGGGAGCTGTCTTATGCACTATAGGAGATTTGGCTTCTACCCACTAAATACCGGGAACACATTCACCTACACCCAATGCAAGATGTGACAACCACAAGCGTCTCGGGACCTTACCAAATGTTCCCTGAAGAACAAAATGCCACAGCTGAGAAACACTGGGGTGGGAGAGTGGGGGGTTAGGACACCTTTGAAGAAGAACACAAGAAATCGAGTCCCCAAGAAATCCTCTGAACGGGAGACACAGTTTTTACGGTCCCCCTTGAATTATTACGAATTCTAAGGTGGGTTGCTACTGTTGTTTGAAGTGCTACAACTGGGCTGGGCTCTTAACCCGAAGGTTCAGAGCTCAAGTCTGCCCAAGGGCACCTTGGAAGAAACTGTTGATTTACTCCCCCCAAATCAGCCACTGACACCCTTACAAAGCACAGTCCTGCTCTGACACACGGGGAATTGTTTGAGTCAGAACGGGCTTGCCCATAACTGGTTCCTGGGTGAATTATTAACATATACATCTATTTCTTCTTCAATCAAATAAATTGAAATGCATAAAGAAAACTGGATAAAGAAACAAGGCAAGAAAGAATGGTTGGGGAAGAGCGCATTATCACTGTGAAAGTACCAGCCACCCTCTCAAATTATTTTACTTATTTTCAAACTTTTCCAAACAAACAACAACAACAACAAAAAGTAGCGACTGTTTCAATGAGGTCATTCCATCCTCTGAAATATTTTCGATAGGCATGGACATAGTCATTCTGCAACTCCTGGTCTCTCACTTGCAAACTCGTTATTTTACACATAATTCTAACTTTGTTCTGTGCTTTCTCTAGATTACACCAGACAGGAAGCAGCAAATGAGAACAGGAGTGGCAAGCACCAACTCTCCACAGAGCCTGATGGAGAGCCAGCCTCAGCACTGCAAAAAGAATGCGGAAATGGAAGATGAGAGCCCTGGGTTGGAGTTTCTGTTTGCCACTTTCTAAACTTCTTGCTTTTGTTGTTTCTGTGATTGCTAGCTGCCGCTGAGTCAGCTCAAGCTCATGGCAACCCGAGTACAACACACCAGAACACTGCCTGGTCCTGCACCAGCCTCACCATCACTGGTACGCTGGAGTCCATTGTGGCAGCCACTGTATATTCTGAGTCCTTTCCAACCTGGGGGGCCCACTGTCCAATACTGTATCAGACAATGTTGTACTGTGGTCCATCGAGTTTCCACTGGTTCATTTTCAGAAGCAGATTGCCCGGCCTTTCTTTCTAATCTGTCTTAGTCTGGAAGTTTCACTGAAACTTGTCCACCGTGGATGACCCTGCTGGTATTTGAAATACCAGCATCATAGCTTTCAGTATCTCAGCAAGAGGCAGACCACCACAGTACAACACACTGACAAATGCTTTGGTGGTCCAATCCTCTGACCTTGACCAAACCGCAACCTTCTCAGGATGTGATACATGTTTCATGTTACCACGTGAGCTAAGACATAAGAAACATAGGAGGTTTCTATGCAAATGTCAAGTATCATTACCTTTACTGCAAAATTATACACATCGTCATCCTCAACCAGATAAACTGTTTCTTTTACAGTTTTATTACTGAAAACAGCCCTAGGATTTCAGCAGCATCAACAGAACATACTGATAAAGACACTAGTGCTCTTCCATTTTTTTATCAAGTTATATTACCTCTGCAACCTTTCAACATGGGATACTGGCTGCCCTTGCAGCAACACGGCAATGGTTTCCCTCAACTAAGTGCTATTTACTTTTTAAAGACTAAGCATTACTCTCACTCATAAATACCTTGATGTAAAAAGAAAAAAACAATCAAATGCAGTTGAGGGCATAGGAGCAAAGTAACTGACCACCACAGCCATTCCTCACTGCTGGCCATAGCCCATGGAATCACTGTCCGCTAATTCTGGGACAGCTTTCATTCTTTTTTCTTTTCATTGTTTCTTACCCCAGAGTATAAAAATCAATGTGCCTGACAGGAGGGTCCAATTGCTGGAGAAAGACTTCATGTCTGGTAAAGTGGAGGGCTGGAGATGACAAGGGAAACGCTCAGTGAGATGAATCAACACAGTGGCCACAATGATGGAGTCAAACATGCCAATGACTGTGACGATGGCTCAGGAGCAGACGACAGTTTGTTCTATTGTACCTGAGGCTACCACGAGTCAGAGCTAAGTCCATAGCAACAAACAACCTCTGAAAGGGCTCATTTTCCTTTCCTCATACTTTTCCTTTCCTTCTAAAGCCATGAACAAGAAATAAACTTACATTAGGTATAAAATGCCTACACATACACGTGAACACACCCACGGCAGTCCCTGTATTACAAAAGATCAGTAATGCAGGACATCTGTTAAGGTGTCTGAGAGGGTGTTGGTGTATAAAACAAACCCCAGAGAGCTGCCTTCCACCAAGAATCCTGAAAGGACACCTACCTGTGCTCAAGGCTCAGGACCAAACACCTGTTCCCGGCACTACGCCTCCCAGCACTCAGGAGAAGGCAGCAGTGCATATCTCTCTTTGGTAGGAAAACCAAGGCCCACAGCAGTGGGGGCTCCCAGGATTCTCAGGACACGTAGGCAGAAACAAAGCTAAGACACCTTCACGTCCCCCGGGTCAGTGAGACTCAAAGTCGGTCCTGCCCGCCAGTGCCAGGCATCAAAGTGCTGGCTTCTGATCTTTGAAGAGACAAGTACAAAAACTAGGCATAAGCATTTCAGAAACCTTCTTTCAGTTTGTCACCTTGTGGTGGCTTGTGGTGTTAGGATGATGCTGGAAGTTATGCCACCAGTATTTCAATACCAGCAGGGTCACCCACGGTGAACATGTTTCAGTAGACCTTCCAGACTAAGACAGACCACAAAGAAAGGCCTGGAGATCTACATGTTAAAACTAGCCAGTAAAAAATTTATGGGACATCAGAATATGTCCAAATATAGCACTGGAAGATAAGCCCCTGTGCTGGACGGCACCGACAATACACATGGCTACAACAATGGACTCCGACACACCAGCAACTGTGAAGACGGTCAGAACTGGGCAACAGTTCGTTCCGTCACATGCAGTGCCACTGTAAGTCACAGCCACGTCAACAGCAACTAACCACTACAACAACACAACAAACTGACAACAATGTTAGCGCTCAGAATCTAATAATAAATTGGTGGCTTTTACTGTATACACCTTTTTTAATTTCATCGTTCTATTACTTTATCTTTATTCTACTAATCCATACAGTTTAAAATGTTTCTACACCAGTCTGTTTCTCTAGATACTCAGAGTCCCAAGGTTATTCAGCCACATTCTCCAGGCTGTCCCTGTCTCCTCCCCAGTCCACCCTGTCCACCCTCACCCAGGCTCTCCTCAATCCCTCTGGCTCACTGATGCCTTTTCGCCTTCCTTTCAAGGTGGCTCTCACTACAAGGGTGGTGTTAAATCTTCACAGAATCATCCAGTGTGTCAGCTGTGGGTGCTGATTCCCACAAGCTGTCTCGAGGCTCACACCAAAATGAAGAGAGAAGCCAACGATCAGTCATCCGACAACAGTGTGGTCATGAGCTAAAATAGCACAGGACTCTGCTCCCAGAAAATAGCCAAAACCAGCATAGACATAACTGGAAACCTGTCAGTGGACTTTACCCACATTAACTAACCTGAGGTGGAGCCTCAGCCTGCCAGGCAGAGGCTATCTATCACTCCAAAGCTGAAAGGGAAAAGAAAAAAGGCCATTCGCCTCTCTGCTCCAGGTGGGCCCGACACACATAAAGAAATCCCATACCTGATATGGAGAGAATCCTGAGGTTATTTACGGTGACTCATCTGAAGCATCAAGTATGATGAACTATCGTGGGAAAGATACGGGATGTGGCGACAGAAGCTCTGCCGTGCAATGCTGACTGAATCACCTGTGGCAAGGGAAGTCTGAACTAGCTGGAAGAGGGGACAGAGACAAAAAAAGATTGAAAACACAGGCACACCTCCATGAAGATAACTGAAGAGAAAAGTGGCTGGCAATGACAGAACAGCAGTCCTTCTTTAAAAAATGAACAAAGGAAAACATAGGTCAGTGACAATTTAGGTAGAATCAACATTCATCACAACATAGCTAGGCTCGGGCTCTGTGTAGGTCTACATCTCAGGCAGATCCCATTTTTTAGAACATCCAAGTGCAAAGCCCTGCAATTTCAGAGTTAATAAGAAATGTGTTATTAGGGATATCTACCCTACACTTGATCTTAGCCTAGCATCCCAGTGGTAAAGAACCTGGCTGTTAACCAAAAGGTCCACAGTTTGAATCCACCTACCACCCCTTAGAAGCCCTATGGGACTGTTCTACTCAGTCTACAGGATCACTAGGAGACAGAACTGACTGGACAGCGACGTGTTTTGACGGATTTATCCAAGAGATCAGAAACGCAGGGAATCTGTGAAGCAGGTATGCGAGTTACCGTTGCATTAAGTCCCTGTACTTACCTCAATATTTGAAATATTTAGTCATCAAGAAAGGTTTTTTGATGACTAGATACTTCAGTAAAACCAGAGAATAACTGTTGTGATGCTATTTTGAAACCTCTCATCATGCACTGAAGTCACTGGTTGGTGGAAACAATTAACAGGCTCAGCTGCTAACAAAAGGCTTAAGGTTCAAGTCCAGTCACAGACACCCCAGAAGAAGCTTGATGATCTAATTCAGAAAAATCAGTTCTTATGTGGGGAACACAGTCCCAAGGACTAGCTAACTCAATTGACATAACAATTCATAAGGTTTTTGGTCTCACCCTGTCTGGATCAACAGAGGATGAAAAAAGCCAAAGACACAAGGGAAAGATTGCCCCAAAGGACTGACAGAGCACGACTACCACAGCCTCTGCCAGGCTAAGTCCAGCACAGCCAGGTGGTGCCCTGTTACCACCAAAGAGCAAACCCACTGGGTCTGACACAGCCTGAAGAAACTGAGAGTATGGTGTCCAGAAACCCAGTTAGCTCAGTAATGAAGTCACTCCTGAGTCCACCCTGCAGCCCCAAATCAGACAGGCCCATAAAACAAAATAAAGCTTAAGGGATACACCCACCCTGGGGCAAGGGCTAGATGGCAGGAGTGGGCCAGGAAAGCTGGCAACAGGAAATCCAAGGTCGAGAAGGAAGAGCAAGGGCGTGTCTGGGGGTTGGTAATCAGTGTCACAAAACAGGATGTGTACTGATTGTTTAATTAGAAGCTGCTTTGTTCTGTAACCTTCAGGTAAAGTACAACTGAAGAAAGACACAAAAATCAGCCATTAAAAATCCTACAGAGCACATTCGACTCTGACATTCATGGAGTTACCAGGGGTGGGAACGAACTGACCACAGTAACTGGTTAGTTTTTACTAACTCATTATGCACTTGGAGTTGTGATTAAACACAGTCAAAAGTAGGCACCCCTTGTAAAGAAAACCGCTCTGCTCCTCCACATCTGGCCTGGGAAGAAGCAGTATGGCTGGGCCCAAGGCCCTGATTCCTCTCTGCCCCTAGAGCTCCACGTTTCCTTTAAAACAAGAGGGAAACAGGGCTAAGTGAACCATGCCACACTGCTGACGGGTGGTGACTATCTGGAGTGAACTCTTACAGGTTCCAAGTCATTTCTTGGGCTTTGAGGAGGGCTCAGATTGGGTACTGTTATGTACCACAGGCAAAGAGCTTGGAAGTGGTAACAGATATTGTCCATCTTGATAGCGCCAGTTGCCACCACTGGGCTGGCTGAACAGGTCTCCTCTGGACAATGTCATACACAGGACCATCTCCCTTAGCTTTACACAGCATGGCCAAGGTCAGGCATTAACATTTATAAGATATCACTAACCTTCTGAGATAGGCCCTGGGTGGTGCCAAAGGTTAGTCTGTACAGCTGCTGACTGAGAGGTCAGAGGTTCAAGTTTACCCAGAAGCACCCAGGATAAAGGCCTAGCAATCTGCTTCTGAGAAGTCACAGCCTTGAAACACTAGGGAGCACGGTTCTACTCTGACCCACATAAGGTCACTATGAGTCAGGGTCAACTTGAAGGCCACTGGTTTTAATGTTCTGGGATCTACAGAAAGAAATGTGAGCACAGGTAGTGAAGGTGTTTCCTTTAGATCACAGCTATGCCCTGCCATCTAAGTCCTCATTTCTAGCTCCAAGACATTTCCAGCTCACCTTTGACACCTAGAGGCAAACTTCATCAACCTTAAATCCCACATTCCTGATTTGTTGATTAATGTATTTCAATGCCTGGGCTACTGGAAAAAATGAAACTACCTAAAACTACTATTTCACTCCTCATTCATTCTGCCCAATGTGCTACCGTGTGCCACGCTGTGCTGCTTACCAATGGACTGTCCCAGCCCTCTAATGGTTCATAGGCTAGACAGACTCCTAAGAAACGAAAATGCATTCTGATTGCCTTCAGCTTCTTTCCCTTCTTTGGCAGTATGTGTTCACAAGATCTGAAACCCTGGTGGTATAGTGGTTAAGTGCTACATATCTCAACCAAAAGGTCGGCAATTCAAATCCACCTTGGAAACTCTATGGGGCAGTTCTACTCTGTCCCCTAGGGTTTCTAGGAGTCAGAATGAACTCAATGGCAGTGAGTTTGGGTTTGTTGATAAGATCTGCTAATTTTACCAGGAACAGTGCGTCCTTCTCTTCCAATCATGTCTCAAGAAATAAAGCTTAGAAGTGGTTTCATTGAGAAATTAGGCGTAAAAAAACAGGTACAAGATCTACTGATTCAGCTGAGAAACATTTTCCGACATCAATTTCCCCCGTAATAACCTCTCTTATCACAGACACTTTGGCAGCTGACAATGGGTCATTTAGTCTCAGAAGCTAATAATGTCCGTTATCTACACTGGCGGTGTGGTTACAAACCTAAGCATAGAGCCGGGACAACTTCCATCTGCCTAAATCAGAAAGAAAATGATTTTACAACATGGCAGGGAAATTACAGCGCATCACTTCTCCACCTTTCAGGAAGCCAACTATCTCACACTCACACAGGCTGCCAAAAGGTGTAGAGACCATGTGCTTTATCTTCTGAAGGCTATTTAAAGGATTAAAAGGAACGTACAGGCATCTGTGATATGGCTTTCAAATTATAAATATCAACGACAACGAAGTCTGCTGCTTTGGGAATGCCTCCAAGAACAGGTTGACAAGAGCCCCCGTCAACGGCTCTGGAGGAGGCTGACAGACAGCTGCTCTTTCGGTGGTTGTTCCCAAAGGAGCCAAGAGGCCTCTCCAAAGGTATGGCATGCTCAAGGAAAAAAGTGACAACATATTTCATGGCAGACAGACACAGCCCAGGAGTCCCATATGATGCCAACACGTCTGCCCGCCCCATGAAGCTGTCAAACCCACACAGCCCAGAGCTGAGAACAGGAGGGAGGTGCAGATCCTGCCATAAAAACTGCAGCACAGTCAAGGCAGAGAGGTGCTGGCACTCCCAGCAGCAGAAACCACAGCAGCTGGGTGGCAGGGACTGCAGACACAGCACCAAGTGTCCCCAGTGCCTGCTACCTCATGCTGCCATGCCTAGCAACCCTCAGAGAGCAGTGAGCTGATTTCTCTGTCAGCACCAAGCCAGTTTCAAAGGAACAAAATGTGTATGGCAGAATCAAGTCCATTCTTATTAAGTAGTGGGTGGAGTGTGTGCTTGGGGTGGAAGGTGAGGGATTGATTAAATCTGCTTGTAGTGTCTTAAAGCTTCACATCCTTAGATACTCAAAATCCCTGTGAGGGTTCCAAAGCACACACTTCTCAGCAGGAGAAACTTTGAAAGTGACAGAGAGAGGCTTCAGATGAAGTCACAGAGACATGTGACTTTTCTAGCACTATATTAACGCTTTTTACTCACTTCAGACATTCGTCTGCTTGTGGTTATTGGCTTGTTTTGTCTTCCAGGATGGTAAAGATGAAGTTTGCTCAAAGAACCACACAGATACAAGAAACAAAGTTAAGAATGTTTCTTTCTGTGGGCCCCATAACCTTGACACCCAAATCTTATCAGCCTGTGAAATTCAAATGTTCTCCAAGCTGAGCTTCTAACTTACCAAGGTCAGCAAGGGCAGTAATTTATCAGCGTCAGAATGGGCAGTAATTTTAAGCTTTACATACCCTTCAGACAGCTGAAAACAAGGATTTACTAAGCAAACTGTTTCCTCTATAAAATATGCTTCTAATCAGAGATTTAGAGAACTGTACTTCTTGAGCAACACGAGCAAAGCAATGCTGTATTTGTTCCTTGATGTAGACCCAGTTCAGATCTCTGCAGTTTAGTGGTTTTACTTGGACTCCTGTCTAACCCTCTGTATGTCAGCTTGTGGATGGATAGCTCTGAGACCTCGGTCCTCCCATGTGAGAATAACTGGCCAAGGTCAAGCTGGATTGGTAATTAATGAATGAAAAAATGGTCTTCTGCTCCCATCACTTTGGTAATTCTGTACAAATAAAACACTTTTATTTGTATAGATAAAACCATATCATAAAATCAATTCCAAGAGACCTTAACAGAAAGTTACAGATAGCCCCTCTGGCCTGGAAGTGGTATTGGGAAAGCCTTCCCACTGACTCTCTGGGGCTAAAGTGTCTTCATTTTGATATCTTCAAATACTCAACACTTGACTCAACTACATGGAAACCCTGGTGGCACAGTGGTTAAGAGCTGAGGCTGCCAAGTAAAAGGTCAGCAGCTTGAATCCACCAAATGCTCTTGGAAGCCATATGAGGCAGTTTTACTCTGTCCTTTAGGGTGCCATGAGTCAGAGTCAACTTGACAACAATAAGTTTGGTTGGGTTTTTACAGGACTTGGTCATCTCCCTGCCAAGGGCAAACATCCTGGGCGCCATGCTTAGCCAAAGCCAAGTTAGACAGGTAATATTTGCTTACAGTAGTACTTACATGGTCTGATGGGTCCTCCTCCAATGTCCACTTAGAACAGTAATCACTCCTGAAATCAACAAGAACAAAGACATTTTTAAGTTCTTCCTCCTTAAGGGCTTGATTCATTGCAAACAGACTGGCTGACAAAGAGCCTTCATAAACTTTGCTTATTTTGGAGGGGAACCCAACTGCCTTTTCAGATAGTCCCCAGCAAAAAAAAAAAGATACCTAAAGATAGCTAGGTAAGAGGCCCTCTCACTTCAACACCCAAAGGCATTTATCCCTAAAACTGCATTACCTTACTTGTTAGGATCCAAATCTATCCATTATTAGTCCAGCAAGACTAAGGCTACACTTGGTAAAGATGGAGCATCAGCAACAAAGCAGCTCGTTCTTCCAAGTCTCTGGAGTCATTAACCCAATGCTCTTACTGATGCTTTTTAGACTAGATTCCATAAATATATACACATAGTCTCAAGCATACACACTTTTTTGTAGGCTTTTTTTTTTTTATTTAAGTGAAAGTTTACAATTCCAGCCAGTTTCTAATGGAAGAACTTACACTTTGCCATGTGACCCTAACTTCTCCCACCACACGGCGACAGCACATGCCTGCCTTCCACACTGTATTTCCCATGTCCATTTAACCAGCTCCTGTCTCCTTCTGTCTTCTGGTCTCTCCTCTGCACAGGAGCTGCCCAGTTAGTCTCCTGTATCTACCTAAGCCAAGAAGTGCACACTTCACCAGTATTATTTTATGTCTTATAGAACAGTTCAATCTTTGAGCAGTTGGCTTCTAGAATGGTTTCAGCTCTAGACTAACACAGAGTTTAGGGGCCATGTCTTCCTGGAACCTTGCAGTCTGTCATGCCATCAAGTTTGGTTTTTTAACTAGAGTTTGAGTTTTGCATCCTGCACTTCTCCCACTCCATCACAGGATCTTTGCTGAACTCCCTGGAAGGGTAGGTTGTCTTTGGTGATACCTGGGCACCATCTAGTTCTTCTGATATCACACTGATGTCGTCTCTGGTTTATATGACCCTTTCTGTCTCTTGGTCTAATGGCCTGTTTTCTCGCATACAAACCATTTTTAAAATAGCTCTATTGAAAAAAAAAGAAGGCACTCACAATATAAGATTAAACCAATCAAATTACATGCTTGTTCATTCAAGTCTGACAGATCCACTGTAGTCTCTTCACCTTGAAACCACCCCCCCCCAAAAAGTAGTAAGAAGCTATTTCAGAAATTAGTTTCTGATACAGCTACTATTTTCTCTGTAGAACATTCTGTTATAAAGAATGAAAAGAGGGCACATGTGTCTACTAACAGACACATACAGTTTCTGACATTCATGAATACTGCCAGCAGAGAATAGGAAAATGAAAAGGAATTCCATATGAAGGGAACGAGAAAGGCAGAGAAAAAGATCATGCCACACAGACCCATTTTCAAGTTCACTGCCCTTAAATCTCCTAAGACTAACCAACTGGTCTACCTAATTCTTAAGGAAACCAAGAAAGGGCATGTTATAGCATTTTCTTCTGAAAGAAATCTTATTAGGAATTTATTTTTAACCCAAACAAAGCCAAGTCCCCCTTAAGGTGGTCTGCAGCACATACATCAAATATTAACATTTTTGTCTGTGTCAACACACTTTGGGTAATACCAGAGGGTCACATGCAGGGACAAATTACAAGAATTGGCTCAATCTACAGTTTTCCAAATCCACTGTTACCAGGAAATAGCCTGTGCTCAATAAATGTGTATTAAACGGAGAATAAGGAGTACTGGTGGTGCAACAACTAAACATCAGAAGCACTGGGCTGCTGACCATAAGATTGGTAGTTCACACCTACCCAGCAACAGTGAGGAAGAAAGCCCTGGTAATCTACTTCTGTAAAGACTACAGCCTACAAAACCCTATGTGACAGTTCTACTCTGTCACATACGGCGGCAGAGTCAAAAATCAACTTAAAAGTACCTAACAACAACCAATGAAGAATGAAATGGCAGAAGGAACTCAATCACTGGCAGTGTCCATGAAGGCCTCTTGCAATCTCAGTCTCAGGGTAGTATTAACAGTTACTGCCTTAACTGCTAACTGAAAGGTTGAAGGTTCAAGTCTACCCAGAGGCATCTCAGAAGAAAGGCATGGCAATCTACATCTGAAAAATCAGTCACTGAAAACCCCCTGGAGCATAGTTGTACTCTAACACACACGGGGCCACCATGAGTTGGAATCAACTCGATAACAACCAGTGATGGTCTGCCTGAGATAGCTTTGAAGAAGAAGAACAGGTTTAGAAATCGGATTTCTGTGATACATAAAATGCTGCTACACTCTAATAAGTCTAGTCATCAAGTCCTATTTCTAGAAGACAATCCTAAGCATCTTGGTCATCATCAAAATATCTCATTCATGCAGTAGTGTAGGCTAACAGAACAAACACTCATGTCCACAGGCCTAAATGACAGCAACTTTTTCTCTCTGTTTTCATAACCATAGTAAATTTTCCAGGTGAAACCTGAGATCATCAATTGCAGGGGTGGTAGCTGACTCATGAATCATACCAGTGGTAAAACTGTAAAGTTCAAAGAATATTCATGATGCACAGAAATTCTTTAATAAATTCATCATTCTTTACATCTCCAATGCTTTCAAATGTGGATTTTTTTTTTTTAATTTTAATAATACCAACACCAGCTAAGAACACAATTCTGATTTTGTCTTTAGAATCAACCTATTCCCTAAGTCACATGAAAGGCAATGTTATACCACCCTTGATTCTATGGATTAGCAAAATTCATGGCAGCTGAGGAACCAAAAGCCCATTCACTTTTACCCACAGCAAAGTTTTAATGTTCAACTAATCTTAAATATCATTTCCCACAGAGTTAAGTATACATCACTCAGGAAAATTTACAGCTTTTTCTAGGTTTGTCTATAGATAAAGAAAATGTTGAAGGAGGTCCTATCTCTTCCTAATTTCCATCAAATTTTCCATATCAGGGGATTAATAGACTGCCTCAATCTCTTTCTGAGTTTATGCTTTGATTTTCCTTCCTTTCTTAATTATACTGAACGTGGGAAAGCATCTGTGGATAGAGATCATGGAAATGCAATTCAGTCTATAAAGAGCAGCAAGCCAGCAATCAGAGAGAACATTAAGAGTAGACAGGAAAAAGAACTGGAATTCTGTTATCAACTAACATTTATCATTTTCATGTATATTTTGGATAAAAGGTATGTTAAATGGCCTGCAGACAAAATAACATCCTTGACAAGCTCTGCACTGCACAGCAGCATTTTATTAGGGTTCTATGTTGTAGTTTCTCATGCTTCCATCAGCATCTCGAAAGGGAAGCCATAAGGAGCCAATACATGCAAGACAATCACCTACGTGGTACTCACTTGAGATCCGACGATGCAGGGAAAAGCATGGCCAGTTCCAAACCTGTAGGACTCCGACTTGCCCAGGCCCTGATGCTCTTCAGCAATGAAACCTGTCAAGTGACCACTTTTCGATGGTTACACTCAAGCTTTTCATCCTCTTACTCCCTATGGACAATGCATCTCTCCAGAGAATCTCAGAATCTTGCATACTGTATATAACTATGGACAAAACTCAAAGCAGGCTTTTCCAACTTCCTTCTCTGCATCCCAAGACAAAGGTGTTGAGACCATCAAAACTGTTTCATATGCTTATTCCTTTGAATAAATTGTTTAAGGCAGTACTCCATCCTATTGGGTTTGTATGAGTTAGAGTTGACCATAAAGCAATGGGTTTTTCAGCAATGGGATAACTCATACGGCAGCAGCACTTCCGTGGTAGAATTCTCAGTTTCCATGCAGAAGATCCAGGTTCAACAGCAGGCAAGATGCCTCACACACAGTGGAAGACTTCATATTGTGATGATGCTGAACATGTTTCAGGGGCGCTTCCAAACTAAGATGAAGCAGGAAGAAAGGCCTGAAAATCTACTTCCAAAAATCAGCCAGTGAAAACCCTGTGAATCACAATGGTCTGATCTGCAACCAGTCACGGGACCACACGTTTTGCCTGCCACCACCATGATTCGGAGGCCAGTTTGGCAGCAGCTGACAACAGCAATGGTTCTACCTCAAATACTACCTTCAAGTCTAGTGGAAAGGTTTCAAGAGGTGAGACCACCTGCCAAGCCAAGTGCCGTAATCATACATATTATAAACAAATAATGGCCCTACTGATAAGCTTTAAGTCATTCTAATTTCCATATCAAATTCGGTTACCTTCCCCCTCACAGTGAAATTCTGCCCAGTCACAAAGGTCTAAACTGGTCCTTGACACCAGACTTTTACAGTGTGAACCTTAAATATATTGGTTTCAGCACACTTGAAAAATCTTCCAGCCTCCTATTTCAATGAAGCTTCTCCACAAGCCTCCAGTTGAAAGCAGCCCCCAAAAGAGTCAATTCTAAATTTGCCCCCAACTGGTTCACAATGCCTAGGTTCAAATGCAGGATTCCAGCCCTCACAAAGCAAGTAACTACAACCAAGGACTCTCCAAGTCTCCACCTCCTCAAGTCTAAAACAGAGGCCATCCAAGCGCCTCAGGGCGAGAGCAGTGGTGGGGAATTGTAGGTGAATACCAAGACAGCACATCTCCCGGCATCAGAGAGGCACTGCAAGTCCTCTATCAGTGGTGTTGTGGTTCCATGCCATCAAGTCACCTCTGACTCCTAGGAACCGTACAGGATACAGCAGAACTACCCAAAGGGTACTTCAAGGCCTGTCTGGTGGATTTGAACTGCTGATTGTTGGGTTAACTGCCAAGCTCTTAATCACTACACCACCAGGGCTCCTCTATTAATGTTTGTGGTTATTAATAGTGTGGTTGTGGCTGCTGTAACAGGAAAACAAATTAACAGCATAATAAAGGCGAAGGGCTAGAGCTAGTGGAACACAAAGGTGGTGCCAGACTTGCGCTTTCCTTTCACTTTGCTGACAGCTGTTTTGTCAGGTAGGTGTGACAACAAGGATGACTCAGTGGCTTGGGACCTGGAATACTCTTAGTTAAAATGACTATTCTCCTACAGTTTTTCCCCAGATAAAGCTCATTTGATTTACAAAGGAGAAAAAAATGAACTCAAACCTTTCAACTTCTGAAATTCATCACTACCTTGGATGATAGAGACAATACTGACTATCTAACAGAGCGAGAGAGCGACTGAGTGAATGAGTGAGTGAGTGAGTTCTAAGACTACCCAAACATGGAGAAACCAAGTCTGGGGGCCATTTATCTAGGTTTGCAACCTTATCTTTCAATTTTCAGGGACAATGCCACCAAGAGCAGATCCCCTTTATAAGACGTGCATACCACCTAATTGTGTACTTTTATCAAAATTGTTTTAACAGGCACTACAGAACTCATCAGAGTCCCTGGGTGGTGCACATGGTTTATACCCTCAGCTGCTAACCTGAAGGGTGGAGGCTTCACTCTCCTTGGGAGAAAGGCCTCGTGATCGAAGCAGAAATTCAGCCACTGAAAACTCTCTGGAGCACAGTTCTACTCTGACACACATGCACTTGACACAGGTCACGAGTTGACTATATGGGAACTGGTTTTAGGGCATTACTCATAAAAGTCTGCTTTGGTGACAATCCTCAAGTGACATCCATTTCTGTCTGGTAGTTCTAGTATTTCTCAAATGCATCCTCTGAACCTGCAACACAAACATCTGGGAAGGTGGAAATATACAAGTCTCAGAACTCTCCCTCCTACCCTTGCACATGTGAGAGGGCCCTTCCATCCAGTTTTAACAAGTCCCCAAGTGATAAGGACTCACACTCAAGTTTGATGGCCACTGCCAACAGGCTATTAACAAGTGGGCTGGAGCATTACTTCAGACAGCTCTCTCCCTTAAAAAATGATCTGGCATTTTTCTGTTCCTTAAAAACTTGTGATAGTATGCTGTCAAGTATTCCTTTCTATTTTTAATTTCCTCAGGATGAGGCTGACTATGATTCATTCCACACCTTATGTGATCACTTAAATAGTAAGGATCCTTCTCTCCCACCCTAATGGAAGGTGACTGCTGCCTGTTATTTCTGAGGTAATTACAGGAACGAGTCAGTCACAAAAGCTTGTCCTTTATCAACCAGGGTAAAAGCTGAAATAGAGAGTTATAATTAAAACCCTTCATTCTTTTCCATAATGAATTCATAATAATGTAGCCTTTGAAACTGATCTTACTACATGTCACAACAAGGAAACACGGGAAACCAAAGATCAATTTGGTTTATTGTAAACAGAGATCAAAACTGCAAGTGTTTGGGTAAACTTTTCTCAGCTGACAGGAAACAAGGCTGTATCGCCACCTGGCTTTTCTCACTTATCTAAGTGAAATAGTAAAATAAAAAAATAATAATAACAAAACCAATCAAGTTAGTGGTCTCGAGAGCTTCTCAGGAGTGTATGCTCTGATAAGCAGGCCTTACCCATCATCTAACTTAACCAGTTATTAGAGAAGGAACCATTAAGGATCATTTCCTAAACAATAAATAAAATCTGTCTTATAACTTGAATTTGTTGAGGTGTGGATTAATTCAGAGAAGCTACTTTCACATCTGTTGGAGGGTCTCCTGAGGACATGTGAATACCAACGTATCACTAATTTCTTTTTCCTTTTTGATTAACTTCACACTTATGTTGAATAAAAAACACAAGATAAATGACTCCTAGAAGACAATGTTCAGTTCCCATAAAATATTAAATCAACCTCAAATGCTCAAGTAAACAGAGAATCCAGGTAAGGAAAATGATCATGGAATTGGCTCTGGGAGGTGTCCCAGATAAGGAAATTGATTCTGGGAGGTGTCTAAGCCAAGCCAAGTGCCATCCCATATAATAATATCTAGGAAGCCTGAGCATGTTTAATCTATGAACTCCACCTAGTACCCTTGGAGAAGGGCCAAGAGCACAAGGGCTGAAATACTCCTGGACTGCAACTCACATTGAGGATAAACTTATGTCCTTAACTTTGACTACAGAGTTGGACTTATTTATCACATTTATCACTTTCCTAAAGGTCCCTCTGTGTATTACTTGGCCTCTTTACACCTTTCTCACTTCTCTAAACTCCTTCCCTGCAATCATCTCAGAACACTGCATGTATGAAGAGACAGGACTCCCTCATAAGAGTGTGAAAGAATGCGAACCTAGTCTCATTACGCGATTTCAGACCATCAGCGGCCTTATGTGCACCTGCTAGCCCTACTTCCAATACTGACGCCTACAATGATTGTGAACTTACACCAGGAACTAACATGGTTAGCCCTCTGCATACACTGCATGAGTTATCTAATTTAACAATTTCAAAGCTGTTGTCAAACAGATGCTGACTCATGGCAACCCCACATGTTGCTGAGTCTGTATTCCACAGGGTTTTCAATGGCTGTGACTTTTGGGAAGTAGATCACTAGGTCTTTCTTCCAAGGTGCTGTTAGGTAAATTGGAACTGCCAGGATTTCGGTTAGTAGCCACACTTACACACCTGCACTTCCCAGGGATTCCTACCATAACAATGTTGTTCTTAATTGCCATTAAGTAAACTCCAACCCATGGAGACCTCCTGTGTACAGAGTAGAACTGCTCCACAGGGTTTTTTCAAGGCTGCCTTTTTTTTATTCTTATTTAACATGGCTGAGTGAAAATGTACATTCTCGTATAAATTTACATACCCACCTATACGCAGCTTCCACTGCTCTCCCTGTCTGGTAACAGCACACTATTCCTCTCTGCTCCATACATGTCTCATCCTCCCAACAGCCTCCTTTCCCCTCCTCTCAACCCACTCTCCTTCCTCCAGCCAGAGGTCAGCAGGATGATATCCTATAGATGTATAGAACCATAAAGCGCATCCAATATATGGTCACTCTGCATTGCCAAGTCCAATCCATGCCTGTCCAAAGAGTGGAACTTTGTTATAATTTATGAGTAAGGGCAGCATCAGGGCTGGGGGCCATGCTCTCAGGGGAACCCCGAAACCCTGGACCATCAATTGAGGTCTTTTAGTGGAGATCTCATGATGCACCCCTTTTTATTCTTGTGTTGCCAGTGAGACTCAACGTAGTGAGCTCCATCACGGCTATCACTGGTGGTGGCTGGGCACCATCCGGTTCTTCCGGTCCCAAGACGATGTAGGCACCCACTCTTGTGGGTCTCTCTGTCTTCCAGGTTGTCTTTACCGCATGTCATTTTGGTCCTTGGTGAGCACCTGTTCCTGATGAGTTGGGACCATTTGCTGTGCCTTCAGATGGCAGCTTGGCAGCTTTTAAGACCCCAGACGCCACTCACCAACATGGGGTGCAGAGACCTCTCTTAGCAAAACGCTAGTTGTGCCAATTGGCCTCGATTTCACCTAAGAGCATGGTACCCTGGCCCCTGCCCCAGCTACTATATCCTTGCAATATTGGGTTAAGAAGGAAGGAGTACTCAAGTTATGCTGAAGTCCACTTAACGTTGTTCTTGTTTCTAATGTGTGCTATCACTGCTTTCTCCCAACCAGATTTCTAGCAACTATCTAAACTAAACCCTCCCCGCCCCACCCTCCTTCCCTCCCCCCCTCCCTTGCAGCTCTCAAAGAGTCTTTTCTTCTATATACAAGTCTGTTTTTGAGATCTTATCATAGAGGTCTCATACAATATTTGTCCTTTTGTCGCTGGCTACTTTCACTCAACATAATGTCTTCCAGTTGAAACCAGGTTAGGAGATGTTTCCTGGAATCATCGTTATTCTTTACCATTGTGTAGTGCTCCATTGAGTATATGTACCATAGTTTACCTATCCATTCTTCTGTTGTTGGGCATCTGGGTTGATTCCATCTTTTTGCTATCGTGGACTGATTTTTTTAAATACATATTTTATTGTGAATTAAGAACAATTTTACAATCTATATCATATTGCCATATAACACCCAGAACTTGCACCGCTGTTCTATTCTAGCTCCTCCCTACACCCCTGCCATGTGACAGCATACTTCCCATTTGTTAGCAACTTCCCCATGACCTTCTGACCAAAGTCTGGCTCTCCTCACCCAGTCAACTCTGCTTTAGCAAAGAGCCTCTCAGACAACCCCATGTACATGTTTAAAGGTTTGTCTGTCTCCAATCTCACTGTTTTGTATAGACCAGTTCAGTCTTTGTCTGGGGAGCAGACCACAGTGCTGGATACAGTTTGTGGGTAGAGACTCCAGAGGACACCCTCCCAGGGGGCCCTTCATTCAGAAGGGCAATCAAATGTGGTCTTTTGGTAGAGTTCCAGATCTGTTCTCTACTCCATCATCTGCTATGTCCAGGACTCTGTTCCATGTACCCCATCCAGGCTTTCATTGGTCGTGGCTAGGCAGTATCTAGTTCTTCTGGTCCATGCTGAAGCAGACTATGGCTCCTATGGCCTCTTCCATCAGGTGGGCTCATACTTTCCTCCTTTTCTCAATGTCCACCATTTACCTCTGGTCCAGGTGGATTGCGACCAGTTGGTGCTATTCAGATGGCAGCTTGCTAGCTTTTAAGAACCCAGACTCCACTCACCCAGGTGGAATGCAGAGCAATATCTTATGAAGAGAAAGAGACAATAGGCATAGGTAAGCCAATTAGTTTGGATGTCACCTGAGAGCATGGTCCCAATTCTCGACCCTGTTTCTGAGTCATTCCAAAGATGTGAGCCACATTAAGGGAACAATCTGGTTTCGAACTTGAGTGGTTATGAGTATCCCACTTCTAGTGCACACTGTTACATCCTACACTCAACCTAATTCTAACTACTATCTAATTTGAAAAATCTATTGATGGGCATCTAGGTTGCTTCCAACTTTTTGTTATTGTGGAGAGCACTGCAATAAACAATGGCCTGCATGTATCTATTTGAGTGGTAGCCATTATTTCTTTGGGATATATTCCAAGGAGTGGAACTTCTGGATCATATAGTATTTCTGTTTCTAGTTTTTTAAAAAAAAATAAATAAATCGATTTCCATAGTAGTTGAACCACTGTAGAGTCCCAACAACAGTGCAGAAGAGTTCCAATCTCTCCACATCTTCTCCAGCATTTATTATTCTGTGCTTTTTTTGAATTATTGCCAGCTTTGGTGGGGTGAGATGGTATCTCACTGTGGTTTGGATTTGGATTTCTCTGATGGCTAGCAATCGTGAGCATTTCTTCATGCGTCTGTTGGCAACCTGTATGTCTTCTTTGGTGAAATGACTATTCATGTCTTTTGCCCTTTTTTCAGTTGGGATATTTATCTTTTTCTTGTTGAGGTTTTACAGCATCTCGTACATTAGAGAGATTAGGCAACAGTTGGAAACATGGTGGGCAAACATTCTTTCACACTCTGTAGGCACCTTTTTACTCTTTTGATGAAGGCTTTGGATGAGCATAAGAGTTTAATTTTTAAGAATTCCTAATTACCTATGTTCATTTCTGATGACTCATGGTTGCTGGTGGTTTTTGGTAGATTGTTGATGCCATGGGTTAGGACTTCCAGTGTTGCCCCAATTTTTCATTCCAAGAATTATATTGTTACAACTTTTTATTTAGGTCTTTGATACATTGGAAATAGTTTTGTGCATGGTGTGAGATACAGCTCTTGTTTCACTTTTTTGCAGATGGATAACCAGCTGCGCCAACATCATCTGTTGAAGAGACTGACTTTTTGCCCAGTTTGCTGACTTTGGGCCTTTATCAAATATCAGCTGCTTATAGGTGGGTGAAGTTATATTTGGATTTTCAATTCTGTTTCCATGGTCTATGTGTTTGTTTTTGTACCACTACTAGGCTGTTTTGACTACTGTGGCAGTGTGGTAGGTTTTAAGGTCAGGAAGAGTGAGGGCCCCCACTTGCTTCCTCTTCTTTAGTAATAATTCACTTATCAGTATCTTCCTCCCTTTCCATATGAAGTTGGTGACCTGTTTCTCCATCTCATCAAAAAATATCATTGGAATTTGAATTGGGATTTTACTTTATGTAAAGACAGCTTTGGGAAACATACACATTTTCATAATGTTAAGTCTTCCTATCCAGGAGCAATGTACGTTTCTCCACTTACATAAGCCACTTTTAGTTTCTTGCAGTAAGATCTTATAGTTTTCTTTGTGTAAGTCTTTTACATCTCTGGTTAGATTTATTTCTAGGTATTTTATCATCTAGGGGATTAAACAGTAATGATCTTGTGATATCCTCTTTGGTTGTCTCTTTGTTGGTGTAAAGGAATCCCATTGATTTATGCATGTTTATCTTGTATCCTGATATTTTGCTGAAGTTTTCTATTAGATCTAGTAGTGTTTTGGTGGATTCTTTAGTGTTTTCTATGTATAAGATCATGTCATTTGCAAAGAGCAACATTTTAACTTCTTTAACAATCTAGATGCCCCTTATTTCTTTATCATGCCTAATTGCTCTGGCTAGGACTTCAATAACAATGTTGAATAGAAGTGATGACAGTGGGCATCCTTGTCTAGTACCTGTTCTTAAGGAGAACTTTGTCAGCTTCTCTCCACTAAATATGATGTTAGCTGTTGGTTTAGTGTAGAAGTCCTTTATTATGCTGAGGTATTTCCCTTCTATTCCTTTTTTGTTCAGAGTTTTTAACATGAATGGATGTTGGACTTTATCAAACACCTTTTGTGCATCAATGGATATAATCAATTGGTTCTTGTCTTTTGTTTACATGGCTGATTACATTGTTTTCCTAATGTTGAACCATCCCTGTATTCTTGGTATGAATCCTACTTGGTTGTGATGGACTTTTTTTTATTTGAATTCTGTTAGGTAGGATTTTGTTAAGGATTTTTGCATCTAAGTTCACGAGAGATATTGATCCATAATTTTCCCCTTTTGTGCTGTCTTTACCTACTTCAGGTAAATTTCAGGGTTATACCTGCTTCACAGAATGAATCTGGAAGTATTCCATCCTTTTCTATGCTCTGGAAGACCTTTACAACTAGTGGCATTAATTCTTGTGTGAACATTTGATAGAATTCTCCAGTGAAGCATTCCAGGCCAGGACTTTTTTGGATAGAAGTTTTTTAATTACCTTTTCAATCTCTTCTTTTGTAACGGATTTGTTTAGTTGTTCTATCTCTGATTTTGCTAGTTTAGGTAGGTGGTGTTTTTCTAGAAAATTGTCCATTTCCTCTAGGTTTTCAAATTTTTTACAGTATAATTTTTCATAGCATTCTTCTATGTAATTTCAGTACAGTCCATTGTGATATCATCCACCTCATTTTTTAATCAGATTATTTGATTCTCCTGTTTTTCTTTTGTCAGTTTGGCAAATGGCTTAACAATTTTGTTGATCTTTTCAAAAAACCAGCTTTTGGACTTCTCTTGCAATCATTTTTCTATTTTCAATTTCATTTATTTCTTCTCTAATTTTAATAATTTGCTTTCCTCTGGAGGCTGATGGGCTCTTTTAATAGGATCTTTCTAGATCAAGTTGAAGAGTTAATTCTTCGATTTGGGCCCTTCTTTTTGGATGTGTGCATTTATTAAGATGAACTGACTTCTGAGCACTGCTTTTGCTGCGTCTGATAGATTTTTGTAAGATGTGTCTTAATTCTTGTTTGATTCTATGAAATTCTTTATTGTATCCTTGATTTCTTCTATTATTTAGTAGTTCTTGAGCAAAATGTTATTCAGTTTCCATGGTTTTGAATTTATTTGCATCTTTTCTCTGTTACTGATTTCCAGTTTTATGGCTTTACGGTCTGAAAAGCAGCTTTATTTCAGTATTTCAAATTTTGTTAAGGATTGCTCTGTGGCTTAGTACATGGTCAATTCTGGAGAACATTCCATGTGTATTGGAAAAGAAAGTATACTTGGCTGCAGTTGCATGAAGTGTTCTGAATATGTCTGTGAGCTCAAGTTGGTTGATTGTGGCATTTAGATTTTCTGTGTGTTTAGTAGGCTTCTTTTGAGATATTTTGTCTTTTACTGAGAGGGATGTGTTGGACTCTCCCACTATTATTATGGAACTGTCTCTTTCTGTTTTCAGTGCAAATAGTGTCTGTTTTATGTATTTTGGAGCCTTCTCATTGGGTACATAGATATTTAGTATGGTTATGTCCTACTGTATTGAGCCTTTAACCATTACATCATGTCCCTCTTTATCCTACATGGTGGGTTTCACTTTAAAATTATTTTATCAGAGGTTGCTATTGCCATCATGCTCTTTTTTTGAATTTCATTAGTCTAGTATATTATTTTCCAACCTTTGAGTTAAAGTTTGTTAGTGTCTTTGAGTCTAAGGTGCATCTCCTGTAAGCAGCATATAGACGGGTCATGTTTTTTTATCCAATCTGCTATTCTCCTTCTCTTTATTGCTGCATTTAGTCCATTTACATTCAGTGTGATTATCGATGTAGATGTTGTTAGTGCTGTCATTTTGATGTCTTTTTTTGGGGTGTTGTGGACTGTTCCTCTGTTGCATCCCATTTTCTGTACTGAGTCTTTTTTCTTTATGTGTTATCTTTTCATTGCTTCAGTGTTTGTTTTCTTCAAATTGTTATGATTTGTGTTTTGCTTTTTGACATGTAGAATTATAGGTTTCTTTTGCAGTCACTTCCTTAGCCCCTTTATTAATCTAAAGCCAGCCAGCCAAGTCAAGTGCCTTCGAGTCAGATCGTAACACAAATTTCAATGTCTTTGTGTCTCCTTGACTTCCTCTACATCTGGAAGATCTATGTGTACATTTTTTTGACCCTCTTTTTCATATAATGTAGTTGTCAATTATATCCTGAGATCTCTGAATTTCTGTTTTTTGTGATTTGGTTTTGGCTATCATTTTTCAGATTTTCTTTCCTGATGGCACCTAGATGTTCTGTTGAGTGTTGGATGTTTAAGTGTTTATCTGATGTTATTGATTTTCTAGACAAAGAACTTCCTTTAATGTTCCCTGCCAATCTGGTTTGGTTCTTGCAAATTCTCTAAATTTGTTTATCTGAGAAAGTCTTAATTTCACCTTCATATATGAGAGACAGTTTTGCAGGATATATAATCTCAGTTGGCAGTTTCTTTTCCTTCGGGGCTTTGTATATGTTATCCCATTGTCTTCTAGCCAGCATGGTTTCAGCTAAGTAGTGTGAGTTTAATCTTAATAATTTTCTTTTGCAAATTATTTTTTGTTTAAGTCTGGCTACCCTTAGTAATCTCTCCTTGTCTCTAGTTTTATTGAGGTTGATTATAATATGCCCTGGTGTATTTTGGGGGGAATCTATCTTGAGTGGGGTTCAGTAAGCATCCTGAATGGAGATCTTCTCATCTTTCACAATGTCAGGGAAGTTTTTTGTCAGCAAATCTTTAAGAATTCTCTCTGTATTTTCAGCTATCCTATCTTGTTCTGGTACTCCAATCATTTGATAATTATTATTCCTCTTTAACAGAGTCCCACATCAGCCTTAGCTATTCTTTTGTCTGATTCTTTTGCCTGATTTTTTCTCATGTATGCTGGTGTTGTTTACTTTGTCTTCAGTCTTGCTAATTCTACACTCCATACCTTTGATCCTGCTCCTTTGCCTTTCTATTGAGTTATCAAGCTCAGTGATTTCATTGTTAATCTGCCAAATTCCAGAGTATTGCTGCTCAAGCATATCTTGCAGCTTATTTAGTTTTTCTGTGTGCTTTTTTGAATTTTGCCTGATCTCTCTCCTGATATCTCGCACAGCTCTGTGCAACCATGTTTTGTATTCTGTCTCTAATAGTTGCAGGAACTCTTCTTTGTCTGGGGTATCAGCTGATGCTTTTATTTTGGGAAGTTTTAGAAGTCACGGTAGTCTGCTCCTTTAGGTTTTTAGACACTGATTGTTGTCTGGAGCCATGAGGAAGTCATTGCAGTTTGGGGGAAACTTAATAGTTTGGTTGAACTGTCCAGAATCTCTATTTAGGGCTGAGTTGTAGTTTCTTGGTGTGGTCTGATTATTTTCTATTATTTGATCTTACTGTCCTGCACTGGGCTGCTGCTGCTACAGCCCACGGGTGGGCAGGTCAGATGTGCTGTTGCTGATGGCACAGCTCCCTGGTAGTAGGTCACATCTGCTTTCAGTAATGCCACTGCTGCTTCTGCTTCTGGGGTTGAGGCGTGGGGTTGCTTGTGTAGTCCTATGCTTTCACAGACACTGTAAGGTGGGCAGGACACAAGTACCATTGCTACAGCTCTCAGGTGGGGGAGGAATCACATGTCCCTTCACCACAGCAATCCCCTTTGCCATTAGCAGCAGCTGCCTCTGGGCTGGACAGGTCACAGAGGAGCCTTGGCAACAGCTCTCAGGTAGGGTAGTGGTCACACATCCCTCATCCGCAGTTCCCAGATCATGTGCATGCCCTCCTTGTTATCTGCCTCTGCTGCCCCCGGGCTGGGCTGGCCACCCAAGGAGCCTCAGTTGCAGCCACAGCTCACAAGCAGGGGAGGGTTCATGCAGGCCCTCACCATCACTCCTGGGTAGTACTCTTCCCCTGCTTCACTGTCACTGCTGCCCGTGGGTTGTTCATGTTCCTGAATCCACCCGTCTCTGGGCTGCACGTGCTCTCACACCGCTGTCTGGGTATTCAGGCACATTCCGTCTGTGCTTCTCCCAGTACCAAGGGATCTAACCCTCCTTGCCCTAGACTACTCAAGGGCCTGTGAGGCCACTGGGTCCTAATGACCTCTGATTGCCAGATTGGTCCCAAGCCCTGTGACCCATGTATAAAGCTTTTGTCCTGAGCTGCTTTCTTTAGGCAGGTATGGATCACCTTTGCTCCAGACTGGTAGTCTCTGAGTCCCACACTGTAAATTTGTCTTGGTTGAGGAGTTTTGCTGTGCGTCTTCACCTTCCATGCACGGGATCTCTTTGTCTGGAGCCCTACTGTTTTCTCTGCAGTGGCCTTGTGCTCCTATGATCTTTCTGTCACCCAATCCATTCTTATATTTTTCCACCAGGTGCCCAGCCTTCCTGGAGTGCCCAATTTGGCTGGATTGATTGATTCTCTAGTCTTTCTTTTCAGAGGGTTCAGCCAGGTCCTGTGGCTATACTGCCATCTTGACCCCACCATCTGTGATCTTCTGGAAGCACATCACTGGGCCTGTTTTCCAAGATGCCTTGGGGAGGGGGGAGGTTCAAACTCCAACCTTTCAGCTAGTTGTCAAGCCCTTAACCACGTGAGCCAACTAGAGACCCCAACATAATGCTGTTTGTTGCATGCAGTTGAGTTGCTTCCAAGTCATAATGACTATATGATAGAGTACAACTGCCCTATAGAGTTATCTAGGCCACAATCTTTACAGAAGCAGAACACCAGGTCTTTACACCTGAGGATCCACTGGTGAATTCCAACCATGGACTTTTAGGTTAGCAGCCAAGCACTTAACCTTTGTACCTTGAGGGTTTCCTAACACAGGAAAAGCCTTACTACTACGTCTATTTCATAGATGAAGAACCTGAGGCTCTGAGAGCTCAATATTTTATTCCTATGTTCACAAAGATCTACTATGTTCTTGAACCTGGAATCTTCCATAGCACATTGCTTTTTTATGTGCACAAATAACAGAACATTCATAGCTGCCTAGATATTATCCCAGAAGATGTGAAGAAGCTACAGGCATCCCATCTTCCCCTAAGAAACTTCTTTGGCCATTCAAGCCGCAACTCACCCAAATAAATATTCTTCTAATCCCAACATTTAATTTCACAATCATACGCTAACTACCACTTTACTAGGACTGACGTTGTCAAGGATTTTATTTTACATGGATCCACAATGCACATCCATGAAAGCAGCAGTTTAGAAATCAAAAGAAACACTGCACTGGACAAATCTAGTGCAAATGACCTCTTTCAAATGTTAAAAAGCAAAGATGTCACCCTAAAGACTAAGGTACACTTGACCCAAGCCATTATGTTTTCAATCGCATTATATGCATGCTTAAGCTGGACAATGAATAAGGAAGACCGAAAAAGAACTGACGCCTTTGAATAATGGTGCTGGTGAAGAGTACTGGATAAACTGTGGACTGCCATAAGAACGAACACATCTGTCTTGGGAGAAATAAAAATCCAGAATGCTCATTAGGAGCAAAGATGGCAAGACTTTGCCTTAAATACTTTGAACCTGTTATCAGGAGTGATCACTCCCTGGAGAAGAACATCATGCTTGGTACAAAGGAGGGTCAATGAAAACAAGGAAGACCCTCAAGGAGAGGAACTGACACAGTGGCTACAAGAATGGGCTTAAGCACGACACTGTCAGTATGAAGCAGTGTTTTGTTCTGCTGGACAGGGTCTCTGTGAGTTAGAACTGACTGGATGGCATCTAACAACAACTTACTAGGAGTCCTTGGATAGTACAAACAGTTAATGTGCTTGGCCGCTGTCTAAAAAGTTGGCAACCCAATCCAACTGGAGGCAGTTCAAAAGAAAGGTCTGGCAATCTACTTCTTAAAAATCAGTTGTTGAAATTTCTACAGAGCACAGTTTACTCTCACACATGCAAGACTAGAGGGTCACCATGAGTCAGAACCAACTTGAGAGTAACTGTTAGTTTTATTTCTTTTGTGACATTTACTGCAGTCTCCACAATGTAGCAGCACACTTCCCCTTTCCATCCCAGGTTCTGTGTCCATTTGACAAGTTTATGTGTTTTAAATTAAATTACCAATATCCACTTGTATACCCTATGTCTCACATCTCTCCTCACACATCAGTCTGCCCACCAAGGACCTATTTCTAAGTTCCACAACTAAAGGCAACAACCAGTTATCTCTTGGCATAGTCCAGACCGGTACTATCTAATATATAGCTACCTCCCTGCCACATGCAGCCACTAATCCTTAATTAAAATTAAAGGAAATTTAAATTTGATTCTTCAAATGCACTAGTCATACTTCAAGTGTTCAGTAGACACATGTGGCTAGTGGCTATGCCACTGGACAATACAGATACAGACCATTTTCATCATCACAGCAAGTCCTAAAGGATACCATTTGTCTAAAGGCATTTCAGGTGAGCATCTTTTCATCTGATACACTGCCAACAGAGCCTCTTCACCCCAGGAATAACTAAAGACTTAGCTACACTCACTGTGGCCAATCCAAGCACCTTTAGGTCTCATCTTGTGAGGAATAAGATTTCTTGAGGAGTTAAATCATTCAACAAACATACATAAACCAAGACCCCTAGCCTTGTAGAACAGAAAGTATCAGAAATGACAGGCACTAAGGAATAACCACCATAGGCATTCCATGTAGGAATAACCAGCCTGTGCAACTTTAGGTTGACAAACACACAACCACACAGACATACATACAATCACCTAGACAGGTGCATCCACATCATCACTCTCTCCAAGGTAAGAACTTCTCTCTGTTATTGGAGACCTGGCGGCACAGCAGTTAAGAGCCTGGCTGCTAACCAAAAGATTAGAAGTCTGAATCCATCAGCCACTCCTTGGAAGCCCTATGGGGCAGTTCTACTCTGTCCCATAGGGTCGTTGGAATCAACTCAACAACGAATTTGGTTTATTCCTCTTTGGTAAGACAAGGTCCCCAAATGTACTCTCATTTCTAATCATGAAAGAAAAAGTATGCAAGAAAGTCAGTCCTTTCATCACTACACTTCATACCACTCACTCTCACCCAACTGTGTCACTAAAGTCAGGAAAATGAACCATGAGACAAGCTTCTGTGACAATGACAGTCAGACAGCAGGCTGAAAAACAGCCTCTCTCCTGGGTGGGGACAAGGAGGGAAACTTACCTAAGAATTATTCAAAATGCTTCCTGGAATTTAAAGTTTGAGAAACTCTGGGTGTAGGGGCAGTCAGGGGAAGGAACTGAAGGAAGTACAGTGTCTATGAGTCTACCAGTTAGAAGCGAAGAGCAGCCCAGGTTGAGGCTCACAGAATGATAGGCAGCAAGACAATGGAAGCTCACCTTCTGCTGCTGTGCCTCGCATGTGGCATGTCCTTTCTCTTCCCCAGTCCTTCATTGCTTCCCTCCCTCCTCTCTCCCTGTGTCTGAGCCTGCTAGCACTGAACTCCAAGCACACACTGAGCCAGCTCTTGCACTGCAGCCAACACTGATCTTAAGAAGTTGTAAACCCGTCAGAACCCACAGGGCACTGCCAACCCCTTTATGTAATTCTGAGAAGCCCCTTGACCATCCCAGACTCAAACTGATGTACAGGTTAAATCTGGGCCTTGCCCACCACATGACAAGGTTGTTGTTGTCGTTAGGTGCTATCTAATCAGTTCTGACTCCTAGTGACCTCATGTAAAACAGAATGAAACACTGCCCAGTCCTACACCATCCCCACAATAATTGTTATGCTTAAGCCCATTGTTGTTGCCACTGTGTCAATCCGTCAAGTTGAGGTTCTTCCTCATTTTTTACTGACTCTTCAGTCTACCAAGTACAGTGTCTCCTCCAAGGACTGATTCCCCCTCATAACATCTCCAAAGCATAGTATGTGAGAGGAAGTCTCCCCATGTTGGCTTTCGGGGCACTTTCTGACCAGATAGGGAATGGAAACTCTAAGGAGCTAGGGCAACAAATTTAGGTGGAGAGTTTTCTAACAAAAATGCAAGTAAGTTCATCATCCCAGGCACCAGATGGAGGAAAATAAAACCAACAGCATGTCCCTCTTGGGGACTACGAACGCCACGGAAATCTAAATCCGCACTGCTCTGCCCTCTCTCAGCTCTCACCTCTGTGACATAAGTCAGCTTCATATCTGCCTCTCATCTCTGTGAAAGAACACAGTCAACCAGCTCTGAGGACAATTCCACCCTTAACTACTTCCTATCCAGTAGCTCACAAAAATGCAACACATGGCTGGTACAAACTGTTACTGCATGGGACGCCGCTAACCAAAAGGCTGAAGTCTCGAGATCACTAAGGCTCCTTGGAAGAAAAGCGTTAACAATCTACTTCTGACAGATCACAGTCACTGCAAATTCCAGGGGATTCTTCTCTGAAATACACAGGTTCCCCATGAGTTGGAATGGACTCAATGGCAACTAAAACAAAACAAAACAAAAAACCCACTGTCGTCCAGTCGATTCTGCCTCCCAGTAACCCTATAGACAGAGCAGAACTGACCCATCAAGTTTCCAAGGAATGCCTCATGGATTTGAACTGCCGACCTTCTGGTTAGCAGCCATAGCACTTAACCACTATTTCCCAATGGCAACTAGTAGTGGTAAACTCATAGCAGCTTTCTAATCCAGCAGCCCTACCTCCAGCCTCATCTTCCTCTCTCCCATCCATTCTGCAACAAGTTATGAATTCACAGTTGCCAGGTGAATCTTTGTACACACTGGTGGCACAGTGATTCAAGTGCTACAGCTGCTAACTAAAAGGTTAGTAGTTCAAATCCATCAGGCACTGCTTGGAAACTCTATGGGACAGTTCTATTCTATCCTGCCAGGTCACTATTAGTCAGAAATGACTCAACAGCAGTGGCTTTTTGGTAGCTTTTTTTTTTTTTTTTTGGTTACGTGAATCTTTCCGAAATCCACCTAGACCACATCTTTCCACTTCAATAAAATGGCTTAGACAACGTCATCTCTAAAATTAATTTCTGGCTTGCACAGCCCTCTTGCATTACAGGAAGACCTTCTTTGCTCAAGGTCAACATTCCCTCCCTAGCTTCAGGCTATTTTCCTTGACCCTCCCTACTTTATTCCTCTGCCTCTGTGATCCCACTTACCCTTGCATAACACAAACCATGACCTACTCCAGAAAACTTCCTCAGGCATGAATCCACTCTTGAAACTCAAGAGTACAAACTCAAGAGCTAGGCATGGCTTATACATCTCGGAATCGCTGAACGTCCTATAGCATTCAGGCACATAATCTTACACAAAACAGACACTCATTAAAATATTTATCAGTGCACTGAAAACAGTTTCTGTTTATACTCTATTGGTTACATGAAGGCATTCAGCTGTGTGCATCACAACAAATTGTAGATAATTACAAAGACTGGGGATTCCATAAGAATTAATTGTGCTCACGCAGACCCTGTGCATGAATCAACAGACAGTTATTTGAATAAAACAAGAGGATATCATGTGTTTTAAAATCAAAGAAGTTGAGTGGCAGCATTATATCCTTTTACCTTACTAATTCAACCTGCATACTGAACAAATAATCTGAGAAGCTAAACTATGTGAAGCAGAACATAACATCAAAACTGGAAGAAAAGTCATTAACAACAATACCAAAGAGATAACACAGGGTTGCGCAGTGTTTCATTCTGTTATATATAAGGTCACCATCAGTGGAAGCCAATTCCACAAGCAATGAACAACATTCTATTCATAAGCTCTTGTCACACATTGGATTCTCGGACTACTAAAGTCATCCACCTGGAACGTACAACCTGCTCAGGGTAAGTCTTAAAGCCACCGAGGTTCTGTGCTGCGGATAGCAGCCTAGGCTCTGGAGTCAGACTGTCAGAACTGCTCCACAGTATATCACACAAAGCAATTAACATCTCTAAGCCTGTGTTCCTCCTTCGGCAGTAACAGTACCTACCACACAGGGTGCTGACGGTTGCAAGATAATGATAAAACATTTAAGCACAGTGTCTGGTTTGTAGCAGGCTTTCAGCAAATGTTATCTCTTCCCCTCCTCTTCTTTGAAGGAGTAAGTCCTCTTGAGGGAACAACAAGCAGTAGAAATAACGCAGTCTTTGGGACAAAACAGAAACTCCAGAGTAGTGGTTAAGTGCTACAGTTGCTTAACCAAAAGGTCAGCAGTTTAAATCCACCAGGGGCTCCTTGGAAACTCTTCAGGGCAGTTCTACTCTGTCCGCGAGGATCTCTATGACTTGGAATTGACTCAATGTTGAAATGAAGAAGGGCGCAGGAATTGACTCAACAGCAATGGGTTTGGGGTTTGATTTTTTTGGTTTGGGATAAAAATGACGAGTTCAAATTCCAACTCGAATTAGATCCTAGCTATTGAACCCCAGAGAAACTGTTCAACCACTTAGCCTCAGTATTCTCATCAGCACCAGCTGCCACAGGGTTTTCAATGGCTGATTTTTCAGAAGTAGATCACCAGACCTTTCTTATGTAGTACCTCAGAGTGGACTTAAATGTTGAACCTTTCAGTTAGCAATTAAAAAAAAAAAAAAAAACCTATTGCCGTCACATTGATTCCAACTCTTAGCAAGCCTATAGGACAGAGCAGAACTTAAGGAGAAGAGGATGGCTTCAAATTGCCAACCCTTTGCTTGGCAGTTGTAGCTATTAACCACCATACCACCAGGGCTTCTCACTTAGTAATAAGAGTGTTTTAACCCTTTGTAGCACCCAAGAACTCCATCCTCAGCAGTAAAATATGATTAATAACTGACTTCAAAGTTTTATACTAAAGATTAAACAAAGAAATGTATCTAAAGTTCCCAGTACACAGTAAGCAACTCAATGGCATTTACTAAACACAGTTTTGATTCAAATTCCTAACACAACTGGAAAAACTAAAAAAAGAAAAACCCTGATAGTCCTCACTCACGTCACCGTCATCCATTTCCAGTCACATTCTTCATGGGAGTCCATAAACCACACACCTGCCATTTGGGCTGAGGCCACCTGGTCAGTAACCAAAGGCCTTCAGTGAACATGAGAAAATTACCTTACTGAGAACTACAAGAAAAACCATCTCTTTACGGGGAGTGCATGCATTCTCATGTTTATCATTTCCTTAAATGTTCCTGTTCTCCAAATACTTGTATTTTTCCACTCTTACAACACCGGCAAAGACTCTCTTGATAGGAAAATACACTGAGCTTAGCAGTTGTTGTTGTTGTTGTTTGTTTGCTTTAACAAACCTTGGAGTAAAATCATTTTAACAAAAAAGGAACCGAAGGTGCTGAGAGAAAAAGCCACAGATCTGAAATGAGTATTTAAACAAGTATGTAAAACATTACTACTCCATGAAAGGCAGCCCCAAGCCAGGATTAATAAATTAATAAATTCTACTCTTCAGGCCAATTTGCAAGTTTTTGAAAACTCAAAGGAAAGTCTGAGCAGAAGAGAGTCCTGCAGTTCTCATGTCACATTCTCTGTTCTCCTTGCTGCGTGGTTCCAGGTTTCCGACTCCTCCAAGCTACAGTGCTGGGGTCTCAGAAGGCAAGGAGAATGAGAATCTTTAGCTCCAGTCCCTCAGCTGCCGAAGGGGAGGGAAGAAGAGAAGGCGAGAGGCCAGTATACAGACATTAAATAGGTTACCAGGTAACAAATGTCACTCCAGAATTATGCATCTTCCATGAGATACTCCTCACACAAAGCAGGAAAATGACCTCACTTCCCCCTCACTGCTCTTAGGCCCAGACCAGACCAGCCCACAGATTGTGCACTGGGCACAATCCTGTTGAAAGGACTCTAATGAACTCCTGCCCATTCAACTGACCCAAGGACAGTCATTGCTTCTGATGCAGACTGAGGGAGGCCTGTCACAATCATCACCTCTGAAGAAGACTGAGAGGGGCCTCTCACAATCTGTGTATGAGTGGCCGATGTGCTTCACAAGAGTCTAACATTTCTCTGTTGTGATTAGTTGCTATCAAGTTGGCGCTGGACTCATGACAATCTCATGCACAACAGAAAATGTGGCTAGTCCTGCACCATGCTCACAATCAGGTGTGGACTGAACCTTTGTGATCCTCAGGGTTTTCACTGGCTGATTTTCAAGAAATAGATCAGCAAGCCATTTTGCAAGGCAGAGTCAAGATGGCAGACTAAACACACATCTCCTTAAATCCCTCTGGAAACCAACACTTTAACTGATAATGAAACAGAGCCTTTTGCACATCTAGTGAGACACAGGACATGGTAAAGGGGTGTTAATTTGGACTTCATAACTGAACGGAAAACCTTCTCTCTTTTGCCATCCCCTGCTACTGGAGAGTTCTGGTTTTCACGGACTGAAGGCGACTTGCCATTTTAACTTTTTTTACTCTGTCTTACCTGGTGGGCAGAGCTGGGACTTAACTAGAAGTTAATCTCAGACACACTGCTGGTGGGATCGGCAGGTGAAACTGCCACATTTTGAGAGCCCAGCTTTGGACTCTGTGTATCTTGGGACTTTGGCCTTTCTTTTGAACTGTGATATTGAGTAGCCTGTACCAAGGCAGGTGGAGAGCCTGTGCAGGACACCGTTTTTTTCCACCAGGAGACAGATATAACCATGTGGAGGCTCAGCTGGACCTAATTTCTAGGCTGAGAGGCAGCGCCTGCCCAAAGGAAAGCACTTATCCAGCAGAAAAGCAGTATTCTACACAGTGTTGCCTAAGGCTGGAGCCTGGCAGAAGAGGCCAACAGGACAGTAGCCTATCTGTATTTTGAACTTATTTGTAACATCTGGGGTTTGATATAGAGGTGCTTACTTTGCCAGCTGGGAAGTGGGATCTGTACACCTGAAAACCTGGCTGACTTTGCAAGTCATCAGATACCTTTTACCTTTCATTTTAAGACAGCCTACATAAACGACTGCAGTCTATCCTCACAGCATCTCTCCCAGCCTCTACTGACTCACATGAGGCCCCAAAAGCAAAAAACTCTGGAGAAAACCATAACTACGAAATAATCCATGGTTTCAGAAGGCTCCCCAAATAAAGCACCACAGAACATCACAGATGAAGAAATCTTTCTATAACTATTGGAAAGAAAATACAAAAGGATTATATACAGAGCCCTCATAGACCTTATACAAAATGTAGCAGAGCAAAATGAAAAATTAAGCAAGCTGTTCCATCTGATGGAACACTAGTACTCTAAAATCCAACAGATCAAGAACAAAATCAAAGACATAGAAACTTCAATTCAAAGCCAAAAAAAACAGAATGGAACAAATGGAAAAGAGACGTTCTCAATTGGAAGACAAAGCTATTGACACCAGCATCTATGAGAAGAAATCAGAAAAAAGAAACAAGAAAAATGAAGACGCATTAAGAAGCATGTGGGACTCTAGTGAAAGCAACAATCTCTGATTAATGGGAGTTCCTGAACAGGGTGAGACACCTGAGAACACACAGAGTATTGTTGCTGAGCTGCTGACAGAAGACTTCCCAGAAATTATGAAGAAGAAAATATAGATATCCAAGATGCATATTGACCATCATTCAATACACATCTCAAAAGAAAGACCCCAAGACATATTATAATCAAGCTTAGCAAAATGAAACATAAACTTTGAAAGGCAGCAAGACTCAAAACAAAGCTAACATTAGAAGGGAAACCCTGTAGGCTTTCATCGGATATCTCAGCAGAAACAATGCTGAGACAGAGACAGTGGAATGACACATTCAAAGCCTTGAAGCAGAAGAGCTTCCAACTAAGAATTATATACCTGCAAAACTACCTTTCAAATATGAAAATGAAATTAAGACATTTGCAGATAAACAAAAACTCAGAGACTTTGTAAAAACCAAACCAAAGCTACAAGAAATACTGAAAGGATCTCCTAGCTTAGAAGAACAAAACCACTAACTTTACATTTTAGAAGCAAATTCAGGACATATCACCTAGAAACTTACTCAGCTGAGGAAGGCTCAAAACTCAAGCAAAACTACAACAGTGAAAGAAATGACCTAGTGATCATATCATGAAAACTATGATGTCATCGTATTGAAAAGAGGGATGTACTACAGTCGTTATACTCCTTCCAGAGGGAAAGGAAGTTAAGACTGGTAGTTACTAAAATTGGGTTTCTACAGTTTATTAAGGGGGATCATAGGGGCAGCCGTAAAGCACAATAAAGATGCAACATATCAAATCAAGAAATGTTAATACAGGAGTCTCAACAACCACAAAACCAACCTTGAAAAAGGTGAAAAATCAACTCACAAAGAAGAATGTCCCAGAACAGATTAATAAGAACAACAGAGAAAACATCAACACAAAAATAAACATCTCACACTGAGAGAACTAAATACCTACCTATCAATAATTACATTGAATGTGAATGGGCTAAATGCTCCAGTAAAGAGACATGGAGTGACATCCTGGATCAAAAGACATGACTCATCCATATGTTGCCTATAAGAAACTCACCTTAGACTTAAAGATGTTAAAAAACTGAAAATTAAAGGATGGAAGAATATATATCAAGCTAACAATACATAAAGAAGAGCAGGTGTGGCAATTCTCAGATAAAATCAATTTTAATGTAAAATCCACCATCATGGACACAGATGGACACTATTGCTGAAAGATTCAGTACACAAGCAGGACTTAGCAATATTAAATATTTATGCACCTAACATTAGAGCACCTAAATACATTGAAGAAACACTGACTACACTCAAAAAGGAGATAGATAACTCGACAGTAATAGTGGGAGACTTCAACACCCCACTCTCAGCATTGGACAGATTGTCTAGAAAAAAGCTCAGTAAAGACACAGAGGACCTTACTGTCACAATTAACCAAATAGACCTCATTGACATATACAGAAGATTCTATGCATCAGCGGACAACTACACCTTCTTCTCCAGTGCACATGGAACATTCTCCAGAATGGACCATGTCTTAGAACATAAAGCAATTCTCAACAAAATCCATACTGCTGAATTAATGCAAAGCATCTTCTCAGATCGTAAAGTGATAAAAGTCAAAATCAATAGCAGAAAAAACATAGATAGAAAGTGGAACTCATGGAAACTGAAGAACATCTTGCACAAAGAACCCTGGGTTATAGAAGAAATCAAGGATGAAACAAAGAAATTTCTGGATTCCAGTGAGAATGAAAACACTTCCTACCAGAACCTATGGGATACAGCCAAAGCAGTGCTCAGGTCAGTCTATCGCCATAAGTGCACACACCTGGAAGCAAGAAAGAAACTAAATCAACTAACTCTACAGCCTGAACAAGCAGAGAGAGAACAGAGGAACCCTGCAGGCATGAGAAGAAAGCAGATTATAAAGATTAAAGCAGAACTAAATGATTTAGAAAATAGAAGAACAATTGAGAAAATTGAAAAGACTAAAAGCTGGTTTTTTGAAAAGATCCACAAAATGGACAATGCACTGACTAAACTTAAGAAAGAAAAACAGGAAAGGAAACAAATAACCCAGCTACAAAATGAGAGGTGAATTGTCATACAGATCCAAAAGAAATAAAAAATATTGTAACAGAATACTACAAAAAACTGTACTCTAACAGATTTGAAAACCTAGAGGAAATGGAAAAATTCCTTGATTCATATTATCTACCAAAATTTTCACAAGGTGAACCAGAACAACTTAATAAACCCATCACCAAGGAAAAGATTGAAACAGTCATCAAAAATCTACCAACCAAAAAAAAAATTAGGGCCCAGATGCCTTCACTGCAGAATTCCACCAAGCTTTTAAAGAAGAGTTAACTCCAATACTACCAACCATGATCCGACTGGATGGTACCTGGCTGGCACTGACCATATAAATGCACACCATATAACGGGATGGAACACTCCCAGATTCATTCTATGAAGCCAGCACAACCCTGATACCAAAGCCAGGAAAAGACCCAATGAAAAAGGAGAACTACGGACCAATATCACTCATCAATCTAGATGCAAAAATCTTCAACAAAATACTTGCCAATAGAATACAACAATATATTGAAAAAATAATCCATCATGACCAAGTTGGATTCATACCAGGGATGCAAGGCTGGTTCAACAACAGAAAAGCAATTAATGTGATCAACCACATAACAATATGAAAGACAAGAATCATCTGATTTTGTCTATTGATGCAGAAAAGGTATTTGATAAAGTCCAACACCCATTCATGCCAAAAACGCTCAGCAACATAGGAAGATGGCAAATTCCTCAATGCAATAAGGGTCATTTATACAAAGCCAACTGCCTACATCATCCTGAATGGAGAGAGACTGAAACAATTTCCCTTGATAACAGGAATACCTTATATTCTTACCTCTCCTATTCAACACTGTATTAGAAGTTCTAGCCACAGCCATTAGACAAGACCAAGAAATAAAGGGCATTTGTATCAGCAAAAAAGAAGTAAAAATCTCCTTATCTGCAGAAGATATCATTGCATATTCAGAGAATCCTGAAGAATGCATAAGTAAACTACTCAAACTGATAGAAGAGTCCAGCGAAGTCTCAGGATTCAAGCTAAACATAAGTAAATCAGTACAATTTCTCTATACCAACAACAAGATGGTTAATGAAGAAATCACCAAATCAATACCATTTACTATAGCCCCTAAGAAGATAAGTACCGAGGAATAAATCTAATCAGAGAAATAACAGACCTTGACAAAGAGAACTGTAAGACATTACTACAAGATACTAAGAGAGACTTACATAAATGGAGAAACCTATCCTGCTCATAGTATAGCAAGACTTAACATTATGAAAATGTCTATTTCACCCAAAGCAATCCACTTGTATAATGCAATCCCAGTACACATTGCTGTAACATTTTTTAATGAAATGGAGAATCAAATCACCAACTTTGTTTGGAAAGGGAAGAAATCCGGGATAAGTTAAGCACTGCTGAAGAAGAACACACTGGGCGGTCTCTCACTACCTAACTTTAAAATCTATTACACTGCCACAGTAGTCAAAGCAGCCTGGTACTGGTACAAAAAGAGACAGATAGATCACTGGAACAGAATTGAGACCCCAGAGATGACATCATCTGCCTATGAACTATTGATATTCAACAAAGACCCTAAGACATTGAGCTGGGGTAAAAACAATCTCTTCAGCAAATGGCAGTGGCAAAACTGGATATCCATCTGCAATAAACTGAAACAAGACCTACGTCTCACACTTTATACAACAACCAACTCAAAGTAGGAGCAACAAAGGAAGCTTTAATACACAACGTAGGCAGACTTCAAAATCTGACAAACAAACCATGAACAACGGAAGAGAAAATTGATAAATGGGAACTACTAAGAATCAAACACTTTTGCTCATCCATAGACTTTATCAATAGAATTAAAAGACCACCTACAGAATGGGAAAAAATATTTGGCAACTATATGTCAGACTGATGCCTGACTCCATAATCTCTAAGGTACTACAAAATAGCAATAAGAAAAAGATAAATAATCCATTAAGCAATGGGCAAAGGAGATGGACAGACACTTCTCCAAAGAGGAGATCCAGGCAGCCAAAAAACACATGCGGACATGCTCACGATCATTAGCTATTAAAGAAATTCAAATCAAAACTACAATGAGATATCATCTGACCCCAGAAGGTTGGCCATGATCCAAAAAATGCGAAACAACAAATGCTGGAGAGGCTATGGAGAAATTGGAACTCTCCTACACTGTTGGTGGGATTGCAAAATGGTGCAACCTCTCTGGAAAGCAGTCTGGCACTTCCTTAAAAAGTTGGAAATAGATACACCGTTTGACCCAGTAATTCTACTGCTCCAAATATATCCTACAGAATCAAGGCCATTCACACCAACTGATACATGCACAAGAATGTTTACTGCAGCACAGTTCACAACAGCAAAAAGATGGAATCAACCCAGATGTCAAACAACAGAGGAATGGATAGGTAAACTATGGATATACTCAGTGGAACACTATGCAGTGATAAAGAACAATGATGATTTTAGGCAACATCTTATAACGTGGTTTCAATCGGAGGACATCATGCTGAGTGAAAATAGTCAGCAACAAAAGGACAAACACTGTATGAGACATGATAAGAACTTAAAAACAGACTCATGCATAGAATAAAAAAGTCTTTGATGGCTGCAAGAGTGGGGAGAAAGAGGGGAGGGGAGAGGGCATAGATTAGACAGTTGATAGAAATTTGGTTGGGTGAAATCTGTGAGAGCACACATCTGAAATATCAATATTATCCAGACTTCAACATAACATGATTACTCCTCCCATCTTAACCCAATATTGCAAAGACAGAGGAGCTTGGGCGGGGGGCTGGGGACCACACTCTTAGGTGAAATTGAGGCCAACTGGCACAACTAGCATTTTGCTAATGAGGACTCTCTGCACCCCACATTGGTGAGTGGTTTCTGGGGTCTTAAAAGCTGTGAAGCTGCCATCTGAGGGTGCAGCAATTGGTCCCAACTCAGAAGGAACCCAAAAGACAGAGAGATCCACGTGAGTGGGTGACGACATCAACTTGTGTGACCAGAAGAACCAGATAATATCACCACCAGTGATAGCCATGATGGAGATCACAAAGTTGAGTCTCACTGGCAACACAAGAATAAAAAGGGGTACACCCTGAGATCTCCACTAAAAGACCACAATTGATGGATTAGGGGCCTCGGAGTTCCCCTGGAAGCATGGCCCCTGGCCCTGACGCTGCCCCTGTCCATAAATCATAATGGAGGTCAACTCTTCGGACAGGAATGGATTGGACTTGCTGACACAGAGTGACCATAGCATGTGTGCACTTTATGGTTCTATGCATCCATAGGATGTCAGCCTGCTGACCTCTTATTGGAGGTGGGGGAGTGGGTAGAGAGGAGGGGATAGAAGATTGTTGGGAGGAAAGGACACATAGAGAGGAAGAGTGTGCTGTCACCGGGAAGGGAGAGCAGTGGGAGGTGCATATAGGTGGGCATGCACATTTATATGGGAATGTACATTGTCACTCAATCATAATCAAATACATACATATACACACACACACACACACACACATATATATATATACATAATAGATCACAGGCCTTTTTGATTCCTTCACTGTAGTCTAGAAGTGCCACCAAAACTTCTTCAGCATCACAGTGATACACTAGACTCCACTAGCAGATGGGTGATGGTTTCCCATGAGGTGTCAACTGAGAATCCAACATATACCTCCCACATGAAAGGTAGCAATTCAACCACTAAACTACCAACACCTACCATCCCAAAATACTCCCTGCATCTCTGGGTGGCTAGCCTCCTCAACTCCATCCACCATTACCTGTGGCTATTCTCATCCTTTCTTCTTCCAAGCTTGCTTCCAGACTGACAGATGTCCTCTGAGAGTATACTATTAAGTGCACTCATCATCCCAGCCAATCACAGCTGAGAATTCCCAAGAACTATCAGATAAATCTCAAGATCACAGCAGCTGTTAGCATTAATGCATGCTCACCAAATGCCAGGTGCTTTCTAAGTACACTTATTTGACTTCCACAACAATCCCTCATCGCTACCATTACTCACCCCATTCCTAGATGGAGGAACTGAAGCACAGAGTTACAGTAACGTGCAGAAAGTTATACAGCTGAGAAGAAGAAGAGCCAAGAGACAAACCCAGACCATCTAATTCCAGAGCCCTTATTGACAGGGACAGAATACCCACTAATCAAAGGAGGCACGGCCTTATTTGTGCTCACTAATCTGTAGTGCACACTTGCACCTGTTTTTCACCATGTCAAAGCGTGCACTACAGATTAGTAAGTAAGCACAATGAAGCTCATGTGTACCTTCCTAACTGGTTAACCCACCTCTGTATACTGGGTACCTCTGTTAGACACGCCCTTGTCACCCGCCATTGTTTGTCCCTTCAATGATGATTCTAGAAGAGTTGGCAAACCACCATCAGGCACCAGTGCTTGAAGGTGGCAGGGAAGACCAGGTGTCTACACAACACTGGAGACATCCCTCAGCCTACAGTGACACTGCACAGGCACCTGCATGTCGTCACCACCCTTTATGGAAAGCTCAGGCAAGCCAGACAGCATTCCACGTTTTGCAAAAGTGAAAACTGAGGCTTAGCATTTGTCTGCCACACTAAAAATCCAAAAATTCACACCACAGGTCCCTCCTAGAGGCTGAATAGAGGACATGGGAGGTATATAACTGAAAATGGGGGAAGGAAAACAGATTAACCAGGTGTGGTGAGCAGAAGAATGACCCCAAAGACACTCACATCCTAATCACCAGAGTTTGTAAGTATGTTACACTATACAACAAAAGGGACTTTGGAGATGTGGTTAAACATCAAGATCAGGAAAAGATCCTGGATTACCCAGGTGACTCCAACGTAATTACAAGGACTTGATAAGAGGCAACAGGAGCGTCAGTCCCAGTTACAGAAGCCATGCCTGCAGACCAGAGGCCTAATGATACAAGGGAGGAGCCAGGAGTCCAGGAACACAGGCTGTCTCTAGAAGCTGAAAAATGCAAGGAATGGATTCCTCCCTAGAATTTCCAGAAGGAAAGCAACCCTGTCAACACTTTGATTATAGCCTTGTAAGAGCCAGAAACAGACACAGGTGCACGTATGTTTGTTGCAGCACAGTCCACAACAGCTAAAAGATGGAATCCACCCAGATGCCCACCAACAGATGAATGGATAAACTATGGTACATACACTCACTCAGTGGAACACTATGCTATAATAAAAAATAATGACGATTTTAAAAACATCATAACATGATTTCAATTGGAAGTGATCATACTGAGTGAAATCAGTGTCATAAGGACAAACGTTGTATGAGATGTCTGTTATAAGGACTTAAAAACAAAAATATCTACAGAAGAAAATAACTGTTGGCTACAAGGGGGGTTGGGGAAGTAAGGGTTTATCACAGATGAGATAATTGATAGATGTTAGAAATTTTATTCTTTTACTATAATTAATAAATAATGAAATTTTTTAAAAAATAAGCAGGGAGAAAAAAAGAACAAAGGCTTTGAAGTCAGGTAGGGGTAGGCATGAGTGTGGGCTCTAAAACATATTGCCTCTCTGAGTCCCTTAACTTTAAAATGGGTATCATTTTAAAGAAGATCACATTTGTACAGTGCTTTTAGATCATGGTGCCAGGGATCAGTATAAGGGTACTGTGTCTAATACACATTGTGAACTGAATAAATGATGATGATAGGTAACAACAACAACAACAGACTTACTTAAGCTACTATAAACCACATTTATACCCCCTCATTTTTTAATGTTTTGTATATTTGTATGCGTATATGTATGTTTTCAAATGTATCTGTAAGTGTATGTAATGTTTCTAACCCCTAAGGGTACATAAATGTTGTATTAGTAAAGATAATATAATTAAAAAGAAAAAAATGATAATAAATTCCTAGTGTTTTAAGCCACTTAGCTTAGGAAACCCAGTCTATAGTAATTTATTACAGCAGCAATAGGAAACTAACACACCATTTATACAGGAGTCAGCAAGACACAACATATTGACTGACGGACTTTTGGTAGTGGTAACTGTGGTTGTATTCGTAGTACCCTATAAGTCCCAAACATCTTGCAAAACACTTCACATTTTAATGACTTTTATCATTTTAATTTTAGATTCACAAACATGTTGACGTACAGAGTTCTCTTATCCCTCACTCATCATCCCTAATGTTAAACACTTTGTATAATAATACATATGTGAAAGCCAAGAAATTAACAATGGTACGACAAACACTCACTGAACTGTACGCTTAACTTGTATTCCACCAATTTTCACAACAATTTTGTCTTCCCAAGACCCTTAGGAGGTAGGCAGGCTAACCCTGTATCCTGAAGATGGATGCTGTGGCCTAACAAGATTTGATCACCTACTTATTATGGTCACAAAGCAAACAGCACCAAGTATGGATTTCAGCTTGGATTCTTCTGCATCCACAGCTTCCTGAAATATCATCATCCCCATTTTTTGAACAAGAAAAACCAGTAAAAAGCTAGCTACCTCAGGCACACTGCTGGGAGAGCAGTATCACACCTGCATGGGTTGGACTCCAAAGTCTTTGCTTGCAAAGCCACTATCTCCCTCCCTGACAAGGCTGAAATGCATCAAAAGCCCCCAAAGCCCATGAAAAACAACATGGTGGTCTTAAAGAGGAAGGAGGGACTCTTGCCTCTGGAAACTGCATACTGGATCTAGGACCACTTATAAACTCAAGAACTTTCTTACAGCTCTGAGACAGCAAAGAGGAACACGAAAGGGCCAAGGAAAGACTCTTTTACACGAGTATTCCTACAACAACAAGTAGCAGAAGGAACTGCTATTAATAACTAGTCCTAAGTTTCGCTCCAACCCACCAGGATCCTTGCACCGAGGCCTTTACAGCATAGTCAGAATCAACTCCTTTCAAATATTCTTCTTCTGGGGGATCCCGGACTTCAGAATTTTTCCAGCTCTGACATTTACCACCTGATTAACAAAATGAGTAGGAAGAAGAGTTTTTCTTACTCCGAGGTCATTGGCACTGTTAGTGGATAAAGGTCACCCAGATTGCTAAACCAGATCAGCGGACTTGCATTCCTCTCTTCCTGCTTCCAGAGTAGTAGATCTATTATTTCAAATCTTTGGGGAGGTAATGATATTTTGGGGTAATTTATGTAGTTTGATAAGATGTAAAGGAATCTTGTGACACGCCCCTCCATTCTGTCTTATGACAAAGTTTGATCTTTTCCAGCTGCAAATCCCTTTGTAATCTGGCTATAAAAGCCGCTGGTATTGTAACTCAAATGGTACAGTCCTGGAGAAAATATTCTCATTGTTTCCCAGATTTGCATACCTGTCTGTGAATAAATCACACTTGAACCACCCCCCCCCCCCCCCATCTCTGAGTTTGGCTGCAGTGACAGGCAGAATGAACTTGTTTTTGGTTCAGCAACAACAATCTCACACAGAATCACACACAGGGGAAGGGAGAGAGGCCTAGAACAGGACATTCTAAACTTGATTACAAGCTTTTATTTCCCTTTCAGCAATCACTATTTAGCAAACCTCTAGATGCTGTTAGGTAATTGTTTGGCTGTCTCTTTACCAACGGTTCTCAAAGTGTGGTCCTATTATCAGATAAGGCTCCGAGTTCATGCCACCTGCCACAACACCCATCTCTGAGACAGGAGGTTGGGATGAAGCAATTAAAGGTTTATTTGCACACTGGCATGCAATGAGACAGACAGCTTTCTTTTCCTCAGAGCCTGTCTGACTTTGTCAGGCAAGGTCTGGAGTTTTAAGAAGAGAAGGGTATAGGGGTTCAAAAGGAGTTTGAGGAGGGGGCTGGGTTCCTTCAATCCTTTGGTCTCTCTTGGTCATCCAGGTAATGAGGGCATCATCTGCTTCACAGTCTTGCAGGTCATGACTGGCCATCAAGGAAAATGAACTGGCGCTAGACATCATCTGGCCAGCAATCTGAAAGAAAAATCTTTAAAAACAAGTTACTTCCCTGTCCTCCCTGGTCTCCTGCTTAATTCTTTTACCACTGGTTAGAGCCCAAATTATCAGGACAAGAGGTGCTACTCACAGCCTGTAGTTTACTAAATCTATGGTTGTGTCTCTGACAGCCCTCCCAACATTGCCACTTAGGGCTTATGGAATGTAGACGTCACGTTTTCCATGTGTTTTGAGGGTGGTGGATCTGAAACAATGACTGCCATGCCCTTGGTCTTAGGTTCCCCCCAGCACTTTTCAGCCTCCAGTTTTAGTCCCAGGACCAGTAACACCAGCATCACCTGGAAGCTTATTATTAGAACTGCCAATTCTTGGGTGCCATCCCAGACCTACAGAAACAAAAACGGGATATGAAGTAGAGCTTGGCAATCTGGTTGAAAAATGCATCCAGGTGTTTCTCATCCATGCAACCATTTGAGAATCACCTAGCTATATATTTTCCCCCTCTATGGCTAACCTGTGACCTAGGAAAGCATTCTGAAGGATTGACTGCAAAGAAGCAGAATGTCACAACTGTGGGCCCAGAGAGGAAGCTACAGTAGTTTGGGGATCACAACATTCACTCACCATGTGTGAAACACAAGTAGGGAGCCAGAGGCCAGGCCTGTGTTACAGGCTGAGGCAGCTGCATGCTACAGAGGCATCCTGGGCTTCATGAAGCTTAAAGATCTACTACACATATAAATTAATATATATTTACAAACTGTGGCAAATACTAAGAGGAAAAAGAATGGGGAGGAACAGTACACAGACTGACAGGGATCTACTTCCACCTCAAAGGTGGTCAAAGGAGGCTTTGCTAAGGAAGGGACACTGTGATGGTTAATTTTAATTATCAGCTCAGTGATTAGGCCTAATAACGGTGTTATTGTTAGGTATTGTAGAGTCGTTTCCAACTCCTAGCGACCCTATGCCAAACAATAGTCTAGTTAATGTCATGGAATAGTTACATGTGATTAAATAAGTAGACCTTAGTAAAGCAGATAACCTTTTGCAATGTAATATGATGTAATCACGTTTCATAATGCAGTCTCTGCCCAGTCTTGTACCATCTTTAACTATTGATAAGTTTGTTGCAGCTATTGTAGAACACCTTCCAACTAGGAGGTTCATCTTTCAGCATTATTGTGTTTTCATTAGTTACTTTTGGAGGCTTTCTTCCTAGTCTGATAGATCCACTAAAACCTGTCCACCACAGATGATCCCACTAGTATTTGAAATATGGGTGGTAAAACTTTCAGCATCAGAGAACCACCCAAGCCACCACACTACAACAAACTGACAAACAGGCAGTGACTGTTTACATAGCGAGAGACAGTGGAAGCAGTGGCCACTGTTATGGCAAGAAATGGTGGTATCCTCAGCAGGGTGGTGCTCGCACAGATGTCTAAGTGCAAGAATTGTCTGGGCCACAAGGGAAGACTAGAATCCCCAAAGAACTGTGTAACAAGCCCTAAAACTTATGACTGCAAACAAAGTCAGTACAACCTAATCTATCCTTCCAACATCATATGACCAAAGGGAAGCCCCTGTTCACCTTCACACTCTCAAGACTGGATCAGTGAATACGAGAAGAGCCCTTCCAAGCTCCATTAGAGAATCAGAATAAGGGCTAAAAAGAGCTCTCTCCCTTTTCTATAGCCAGCCAGCAAGCCAAGTGCTGTCGAGTCGGATCCGACTCATAGGGCTGACTCAAAACACAGGGCTGTGATTGTGACAGAAATATCAGCACTTGGTCTCTTCAATCTGAGGCACTGCTCTGCCCCAATTTTAGCATTCTGAGGAAGAAGTCTGTTCTTTGTTTAGAATGGATGTTGTTACGCACCAGGAAAGGTCACAAACGGCCAAGAGACCTCAATGCAGTATTCCCAGAAGCACATGGATCACATTACAACTTAGAAATAAAAAGAGGCTTCTAGTTCCTACTTTATCAAGCAGTTTCCCTTTAATTACCTTGACTACCTCAAGATAATGAGGGTACGACACCACCTTCTTCAGGGAGGCTTATGTGTCTATAAGAGTCCCTTCTACAGCATAGTAAGTTACTATGGGTCTTCAGAGAGGCATGGTATTACCCCATTTCTTTGGGCTAGATTTAGAGTTTAGGGGTAAAAACCAAAACTAAACCAACCTGTTGCTGTCAAGTCAATTTCAACTCATAGTGACCCTACAGGTCAGAGTAGAACTGCCTCAAACAGGTTCCAATGAGTACCTGGTGGATTCAAACCAGCATAGCTCTTAGCCACTACACCACCATGGTTTCCATCAGGGGCCAAGTCAGTGTTAAAAAAATAACTGATAGTGAGTCAACTCCAACTCATAGCCCCATATATGCGAGTGCAGTACTATGCTCCACGGGGTTTTCAATTGCTGGTTTTTCTAAAATAGTTCTCCAGGACTTTCTTCCAAGGAGCCTCTGGGAGAATTGAGCAGCCAAGTGTATTGACCATTTGCACACTCAGGTACTCCAGTCAGTGCTAGCTGACTTGACGACAGAGGTCCCCAGGCTGGGGATAATTCCACTGCCTCAGACAGCTATGTCCTGTAGCTTTACGTTAGAATCCTGGTCCTTTGCTTGACACAACCCATAGATTTACATTAGAATCCTGTCTCCCCTCTCCTTAAATTGCTGAACCCAAACTAGAGGAAATCAGTTTAGGAGCCATGATAACATTCAAGATAACCTTTCTACTCATTAGATACCTAATACATAGTAACTTCCCTGCCTCTGGGTGGAGTTCAACCACCATTTTCTGAACACGCAATGCATGAACTTATATGTAAACTCCATTGTGCCTGCATGGTATGATTAAGAATGTTGATGATGTAACTTGAAATATCTTCTTATCTGTAAACACCTTAAAAGTGATCTTTCCCATCACCTTTGCTGGACAGTCCTGGCAGCAGCAATACCAAACGCTCCTTTCCTTACACAACAAAATAAAAAAGGTGCTTTTCTAATCTCCCACCCAATGTCTTGCTATTGGCTGAGACACGTCACATCAAGCAGAATTTGGGATTTTCATCAGGTAGCAACTTAAAAAAATAGGTGATGGTAGTGACTAAGTATGGAGGCTTCACGCCAGAGCCCTTACAGAGCCAAAGAATCAAGGCTAGCCTGAGATCTATGTTGGCTGTGGGACACTCCAACTGACCAATTGGGTTTCTTGGCATCCATGCTGGGTTTCATCAGGCACCTCTGGGCTTCCATTGATCAAAACAAGCCTTGTTTTCAATTTCTGACCTTCATGTCTGGACACAGTAGGGAGGGGCCAGTGGGGGATTCTATAGGTGAGTTAACCTTGTAGGCCTCTAGGGGAGGAGAAAGGAAGGAAAGGGTAGGCAGTGGAAAGACTACTTCCTTACATCAATAAGAGAGAGCAAAGTTCATTTTAGTCCTGTCCTGATGGAAAAGACACAGCCTCACTTATTACTACTGTAGAGTAGAACTGCCCCATGGAAAGGTCACATGGATTGCAGAGTTTTGAAATGCTTTTCCTTAAAAGGTTACAAAATGGGCAATAGCCTTACGGAACTTTTTCTTGCATCTGACTGGCCATCCCCCACCACATGTTTGGCCCACATTCCTCCTCCTGATACTCACTGTTTCCTGTGGTCATAATGTCCTTGTATCATAAATCTTAATTTTAAAACATGGTGAGTGAAAAAACGTTGTATCTTTCTCTCATTTAAAAATGTATTAAATTAAGTGCCCATCATTTGGTACCAGAAACCCTGGTGGCACAGTGGTTAAGTGCTACATCCGCTAACCTAAAGGCTGGAAGTTGAAACCTACCAGGCACTCTTTGGAAGGTCTATAGAGCAGTTCTACTCTGATCTATAGGACTGCCGTGAGTTGGAATCGACTCAACGGAACAGGCTTTTTGGTAGCTTATTTTGGTAAGGCTTTCAGTACTTTTTAAATATAGGATCACAACACCTAAAAAGAAAGGGCTATAGCCTAACCCTACGCTCATTCAAAGGAGCCAAGCAGCTCCTATGACATGAGAAATGGTAACAGAAAAGGAAGAGACCAACAACTTCCAAGGAACTGGCATCTCTCGGTCTCAATTCCATAGCATTAGGCCCCAAGGACTCCCCCTTCTCAAGAATTGAGAGGCAACTGTTAATGCACCACTCAGCGAACTCCCGGATAAATACAAGTCTGCTACAAGCAAATAGTTCTCGAGTGGCCCGTAAGATGCCAAGTGAGTGGCTTAATCACCCAGCAGGGTCTAGCACGCAGAACATAAAATTCCTCTGAGATAGCAAGCCTGTAAATGGAAAGCATTATCATTTGTAACAGGATTAATAACAACACAGCCTTGAAACAAACAGACACCACTGGATAACTTTTCAGACCTCTTCAGGGAGACCACCGAGTTCGATGGAGGTTTTTATTTCTTTGTTTTTAAATAAGACAGAAACTCCCACCATGTGACACCAGGGGTCCTCGCCAGAGAAACTGCATCTGGAGTATCTGTCCTGCTAATGACAGGCTGCCTAGAGTACAGAAAAGTCTGAATGAAGAAGGTCTAGAAGGAATTTTACAAATCGGACTCGAAAGCAGTGGGGGATTTAAAAAAAAAAAAAAAAAGACCCAAAATCTCTTCGCAGGCCCCCGCATCCTAATAAAAGCTCTTATGAGGATCAATGTCGCATGTTACAGTGTTTCCTATAGTGTAATTCCTTTTCTCTTTTTGCCATTATTATTTATTTTTTAATTGTGCTTTTAGTTGAAAGTTTACAGCTCAAGGCAATTTCTCATCCAAAAGTAGACACACATACTGTTCTGTGACATTGGTTGCAATCCCTACAATGTGACAACACGCCCTTCCCTTTTCCACCCCAGGTTTCCTGTGCCCATTCATCTAGTAGCTGTCCCTTGCTGACTTCTTATCTTCCTTTTGGGCAGGAGTTGCCCATCTGGTCTCACATATTTTATTGAACTGAGAAGCATATTCCTCACATGTGCTATTTTATAGGTCTGTCTAATTTTTGTCTCAAAAGTGGGCTTCAGAAAGAATTTCAACTTGTTAGCAGAGAGTCCCGTAGCCATAGTTTTGGGGCTTCCTCCAATCTCTGTCAGATCAGTAAGTTTGCCCTTTTTACATAAATCTGAATTCTGTTCTGCATTTTTCTCCTGTTCTGTCTGGGATTCTGTTGTGATCCTTGTCAGGGTGGTCACTGGTAGTAACCAGGTACGATCTAGTTCTCCTGATCTCAGGTGGGTGGATTCTGATCCACTTGGCCCTTTAATCTGGGCTAGTATTTTACTTGTGCCTTTCATTTTCTTCATTCTCCTTTGCTCCTGGTGGGATGAGACCAACAGTCATATTTTAAATGCCAATGCACAGACTCTGAAGACTCTAGACACCACCCACCAAAAATGGGATGTAGAACCACTTTCTTTTCATGACACATACACACAGTGGCACACTAGGCAGCAAACAACAATGATGAATCCACTCAACATCTGACAATATGGATGACTCCAGAGCGTATTACTGAGTGAAATAAGTCAGTTATAAAAGGGCAAATATTATATATCATCACTATTATAAGAACATGAGAAAAAGCTTACACACACAAAAAGGCATTCTTTGACACTTACAAAGGCAGAAGGGGTGAAGACATCATAGACTAGACAGTAGGCAAGTGTCAGCCTCAGTAAAGTGAAGGACAACACAATACGGAGGAAGTCAGCACCAGTGGACCAAAGCAACAGCGTGGAAGTTTCTAGGCACATCCAAACACTTTGAGGGACAGAGTAGCTACAGCTCGGGCCTGGGGACCATATTCTCAGGGGCCATCTAGGTCAAATGGCATAACATAGTTTATAAAGCAGAGCTCTTGAACTACTTGGGATACGAAGTAATGATATGGACTCCATGCAAAACACTTTGAAACAGAGCTGAGACATCTGCTTTTGTAACAAGCTCCTTCAGTCCTCGTAGGTCCCTGTGTGGCACAAATGTTTGTACATGACTACTAACCTACAGGTCAGTGGTTCAAACACAGCCTGTGGCCACAGAATAAAGGCCTGGCCATCTATTAAGATTACAGCCAAGAAAATCTATGGGGCAGTTTTACTCTGTAACATACAGGGTCCCTGTGAGTCTAAATCAGTCTGGTCTTGGCTTTTGGCTTTTCAGTCCTCTCTAAGCAAGTGAGGTTGACAAACCATTCCATTTTTTATTCATGCACTGCTGATACACATCTGGAGTAGGAAAATGATTTGTCTTTTTCATCTAAACTAAGAATAGAGGTTCCATCACATCTGTATATAACTTGGAAATAAAACACAAGCCACTACTTAGATCACTCAAGTCTCTGGCCATCACAATCTTTCAAGAGACAATTCATTACTAAAAAGAATGGAAAAGACATCAGTTTCACATTTCCCACCTTTCCCTTCTTCAGTGAAGTCTCTACTGATGAGCAGTGAGACAACAGTGTGATGAGCTGGTACCTCTGCTCAACAAGTCTCCTATGAGGGTCTGCCTCATTGACTGTCTTAGTTAACCAGTGCTGCTTAAATAATAATACCTCAAGTAAACAGATTTAAAGTACAAAAATTAGTGTTTCATAGATCAAGAACTCTATTAGAGGACCAGAATTGATGGTCCAACAGCCTGGAGGGTCCCCTGAGAACATGGCCCCTAGATTTGCCAGTAGCGCAGATCTGAAGCCACTACTAAAGCCAACATTTCAGACAATGGAATAGAGGAATCAGGAACACAGAGTGATGCATGTGGTGTGTGTACTTTATGGCTATATATATATATATATACACACACACATATGTATATATGTATATGCATATATATACTAGGCTGTCTTACTGGTTTCTTTCTAGAGGGGAGAGGAAAGGGTTGAGAAGAGGGGACAAGTGTTGGTTGCGTGGATACTGGAAGTAAAGAGTGAAAAAGAAGAATGTGCTGTCACAGGGTGACGACAGCAGATAGAGTTGCAGAGAGGCAGGTATGTAAAGTGACTCGGATCACAAATTTTCACTTAATCACAATTTAAAAAAATTTTCCAAAGCCAGGGAAGGATCCAACAAAAAAGGAGAACTAGAGACCAATATCATTCATGAACCTAGATGCAAAAATCTTCTACAAAATACTTGCCAACAGAATTCAACAGCATATCAAAAAAATAATTCATCACAACCAAGTTGGATTCATACCAGGGATGCAAGGATGGTTCAATATCAGAAAAACCATTAACATGATGAATCACATAAACAACACAAAAGACAAGAATCACCTGACTTTGTCAACTGATGCAGAAAATGCATTTGATAAAGTCCAATACCATTCATGCTAAAAACTCTCAGCAAAATAGGGACACAAGGCACATTCCTCAGTATAATAAGGGTCATTTATACTAAGCCAACTCCCTATGTCATCCTGAATGGAGAGAGACTGAAACAATTCCCCTTGAGGACAGAAACTCGACAAGGATGCCCACTCTCACCTCTCCTGTTCAACATTGTACTAGAAGTTCTGGCCAGAGCAGTCAGACAAGAAAAGAAATAAATGGCACATGTATCAGCAAAGAAGAAGTGAAAATCTCCCTATTTGCAGATGATATGATTGTATATGTAGAGAATCCTAAAGAATCCATAAGTAAACTACTCAAACTAATAGAAAAGTTCAGCAATGTATCAGGACACAGGATAAAGAGAAGTAAATCAGTAGAATTAGTTTATACCAACAAAGATATTATTAAAGAAGAAATCACCAAACTAATACCATTTACTATAGCCCCCAAGCACATAAAATACCTAGGAATAAATTTAACTAGAGAAATAAGAGACCTTTACAAAGAGAACTACATGACTTTACAATAACAAACCAAGAGAGACTTACGTAAACGGAGAAACCTACCCTGCCCGTGGACTGGAACACATAACATCATGAAAATGTCTGTTTTACCCAAAGCAATCTACATACGCAGCCAAGTGCAACCCCAATACAAATCCCAGTGACATTTTTTAATGAGATGGAGAAACAAATCACCAAATTCATTTGGAAAGGGAAGAAGTTCTGGATAAGTCAAGCACTCCTGAAGAAGAACACACTGAGAGGTCTCTCACTACCCGACTTTAGAACCTATTACACTGCCACAGTTGTCAAAACAGCCTGGTATTGCTACAAAAAGAGACATATAGACCAATGGAACTGAATTGAGACCCCAGAGATGACATCATCCTCCTATGAACAAATGATATTTGACAAAGGCCCCAATATTTTAAACTGGGATAAAAACAGTCTCTTAAATAAATGCTACAGGCAAATTGGATATCCAAGTTGCAAAACTCTGAGACAAGGCCCATATCTCTCACCGTGTACAAAAAACAACTCAAACTGGATAAAAGACCTAAATATCAAATCTAAGACAATAAAGCTGATCCAAGAAAAATTAGGATCAATAATGGAAATTTTAATACACCACATAAACAGACGTCAAAGACTGACAAACAAAACATGATTGACAAAAGAGAAGATAGATAAATGGGAACTACTAAGAATTCAACACTTTTGCTCATCCAAAGACTTTATCAAAAGAATCAAAAGATCACCTACAGAATGCGAAAAAACATTTCAAAACTGTATGTCAGACCGAAGTCTGATCTCCATAATCTACACTGTACTACAAACATCAACAAGAAAAGGATAAATAATCCAATTATGCAATGGGCAAAGGAGATGGACAAACACTTCTCTAAAGAGGACATCCAGGCAGCCAAAAGACACATGTGGAAATGCTCACAATCATTACTTATTAAAGAAATTCAAATCAAAACTACTATGAGATATCATCTCACCCCGACAAGGTTGGCTATGATCCAAAAAACACAAAATAACAAATGCTGGAGAGGGTGTGGAGAAATTGGAACTCTCCTACACTGTCAGTAGGATTGCAAAATGGTGCAACCTCTTTGAAAGCTATTTGGCGTTTCCTTAAAAAGCTGGAAATAGATATACCATTTGACCCAGTAACCCCACTGCTTGGAATACAACGTACAGAAAGAAGCAAAGGCTGTCAGATGAACAGATACATGCACACGAATGCTTACTGCAGCACAGTCCCCAACAGCAAAAAGATGAAACCAACCCAGATGCCCAACAACAGATGAAAAGTAAACTATAGTATATATACTCAGTGGAACACTACTCAATAATAAAGAACAATGATGGTTTTAGGAAGCATCTCATAACCTAGTTTCATTTGGAAGACATTATGGTGAGTGAAATTAGTCAGTGGCACAAGGACAAATATGGTATGAGATCCCTACTATAAGGACTTTAAAAGAGACTCATGCACAGAAGAAAAGACTCTTTGGTGGCTGCAAGTGAGGGGAGGGAGAGAGGAAGAGAGCTGCTTATAGACGAGACAGCTGATAGAAATTTGGTTGGGTGAAATCAACGACAGCACACATTACAAAGAAGATCAATTTAACTGGACTTCAACATAACCTGAAAACTCTTCCAATTTTAACCCCATATAGCAAGGACAGAGTAGCAGGTGTGGGGGTCCAGGGACCACACCCTCAGAGGACATCAAGGCCAACTGGCATAACTAGCCTATTGCTAACAGAATCTTCTCCACCCCATATTGGTGAGTAGCGTCTGGGGCCTTAAAAGCTAGCAAGCTGCCATCTGAGGTATACCAAATGGTCTCAACTCAGCAGGGAAAGATGATCACTGTTTTAGTCAGCTAGGGCTGCTCTAACAGAAATACCACAGAGCGGATGGCTTTAACAAAGGAAGGTTTATTCTTACACAGTCCGGTAGGTTGCAAGTACTTATTCAGGGTGTCCGCTCCAGGGGAAGGCTTTCCCCTTGTCGGCTCTGGAGGAAAGTCCGGTATTGCATCAGTCTTTGTCCTGGGAGTGTCTTGGTGCAGGAACCTCAGGTCTAAAGGACGAGCTCTTCTCCCAGTGTTGCTTTCTTGATGGTAACCAGGTTCCCCATTCTCTGCTTGCTTCTCTTTCCTTTTATCTCTTGCAGGCTGAAAGGATTAAGGGTGGGCAAGCCATACTCCAGGGAAACTCCTTTTACAGCAGAGCAGCGAAGTAATCCTATGCAGGAATTTACAGCCCTACCCGAATCCTTTAACATGCAGTTTAGGGAAACCACAAAATGGAGGACAGTCACAAGATACTGGGAATCATGTCCCAGCCACATGGCTACACATATTTTGGGGGGGACACGATTCAACCCATGACAATCACCAAGGACAAAAATGACACGGAGGAAAGAGAATCCAGAAGACAGAAAGACCCACGTGAATGGATGACTACATCAACATGTGACCAGAAGAACTAGATGGTGCCTGGCCACCTCCAGTGACAGCCGTGATGGGGCTCACAAAGTTGAGGTCTGGTGGCAATACAGGAATAAAAAGGGGTACACCCTGAGAACTCCACTAAAAGACTGCAACTGATGGTCTGAAGGCCTCACAGAAGCATGGCCCCTGGACCTGATGCTGCCCCGATCACAAGGCATTACTGAGGTCAACTCCTCGGACCAGAGTGGATTGGACTCAGCAACACAGAGTGATCATAGTGTGTGTGCACTTTATCGTTCTATGCATAATGATGTCCTACTGGCCTCCTACTAGAAGGGAGTGGGGAGGGTGGAGAAGAGACAACAGGAGATTTTTATGAGGATATGACTTGTATAGAACAGAAAGGAGGAGTCTGCTGTCAGCAGGCAAGGAGAGCAGTAGGAGCTGCACACAGGCGCGCATGTGAATTTAAACTGGACTGTACACTTTCACGGAATCACAATAAATAAATAAATTTTTAGAATTCAGTGTCTCCGAGTTTTGGAGGCTGTAAGTCTAAATTCAGGGAATCAACAGGGCTAGGAGGCTCTGTCTCTGGAAGATACTCATCTCTTTTAGCTCTTAGAAATCCACTGCCATGGAGTCAATTCTGTAGGACTAAGTAGAGTTGGTTTCTGAAGTTCACGGGAGCAGACTGACACATCTTTCTCCAGAGGGGTGGCTGGCAGGCTAGAACCAATGACCTTTAGGGTTAGCAGCCAAGTACTTAACTTCTGGTCAACCACGGCTCTTGTTAGTTTCTGTAGCCCTGGGCATTTCTTGACATTCCCTGGCTTGCAGATGACCCTAACATGGTGTCTTCACCTCTGTTTGTACTTCCCAGTGTCTATTCTTTCCTTTATAGGGTGTCATTCCTATAGGTTTCACCCTGCTCATATGTGATTGCATTAAAATAACAAAAAAATCCCTATTTCCAAAGGGAAGAGGGGAGGTCACCTTCACAGGTATGGGGTTAGGAATTCAGTTTATCTTCCACAAGATTATGTGAGCCATGCCCTATCAGCCTCATAGTTATATAAAATCCAACCTTGGATCTTTCTAAACGTACATCCAAGGAGGCTTAGAGGCAATGGGAATCAAAGTATACAGAACTTGGAAGAATGGGTAGGATTTGGCTAGAAACCAGTTCACAACAGATTCAGAATTGTTTTAATTTTCTCCCAGTGGACTCATAGATTCACGGAGACAGAATACTGGGTTTGAAACAGAAGAAATTGATCACATAACCTTCAGTTTATACCCTATTCTCAGACCATACCAACTATAGTATACTAAGATCTCCTTCTTTTGTAACTCCTACAATTATCTCATAAAAAACATGATTATATTACATTTCTTTGCATTAAAGAGTATTCAGTTGTTCCATGGAAACATTTAAAATTCTCTGTAGAGTTTTTAACCCTGAGTTATGCATTTTCTCACTTTTTTAACATAATGGAAAAGACTTAAACCGAAGTTGGCCTGGTCATCTCCTGAGCTGTGAGAAGCCCAACCAGAGAGTCTCCAACTAGGGAAGCTAACTTATAGCACCAGTGTGGTCTCAGACTGCCCCCTCATCCTGCCGAGGAACAACAGGAAATCTCCAGGCCAGGGTGGCAGGAAAAACAAGAGGAGTTTCCCAATTAACATCTCCTTGACTAGACTCCATGTGTCCCATCTGGCCAGATGCAGCCACAAACTTGGATTTAGAATAAGCTGGGAAAGAGGGAACTAGAAAACCACTGACATGGATAGACTTTCCGTATGGAACCTGCATAGCCAGTGTTCAGGAGAACAGGGCAGATGACTATTTAGACGGTTTGTTCTTTAAGTAGGTGAAACCCTTATTCCTTCTCTCTCTGCCTCAATGCTCTCCTGATACTTTAACATAGAGGTGAACAAGCTACTACCCAAATCCTAGAAAGGGACGGGAAAGAAAACAGCCTCCACTTTGTACCATCTAAGTGCTCAGCACTCTGCCAGCCATTTATCTCTAACCGTCACTGACTGCCAAGTTTATCTGGTTATTCTGCCCTACTCCCTGTCCATTCTCAGCCCAATTTGTGTCTGGCCAGCTGAACTCTGTAAACTTCTAGCCTGGGCTTCCTTAACTGCCGGCTTCTAGTTGGTACAGTTAGCCAGAGGCCCAGTCAGGGAAGTTGGAGGAAGAAGGAAAGAAGTCAGGTTATTTCTTTCCAGCTCCCTGTCACTTCTTTAGCTCCATTCCTCCTTGACATCATCTCCCTCCAAGTTCCAGGTGTCACTGGCTCCAGTAACTCTCTACCTGTTCCCCTTACCCCTGAGCCCTAGAGGTGACAGTGATTCCTCACTGTTGTCAGTCACTGGGTGCCTCAAGTACTTGGTGGTTCCTCAGTCCACCCCACACTTTTGGAACTGTTTATTTCATTAGTCTACAGTGGCACCATCCAGGATGAATCCTGTTTCTACCAGGGGCTCTGATACCGACTCTTCTTCCAAATGTAACTAAAGTGAAAGGAAATACAAGAATGTGCATCTATAAGCAAGTGGAGGCCATTTCTAAGGGTCCGTTCTCCTAGGGATATGAACTAGGACACAGAAGAGCTGATAAAATGAATACAACATCAGTGTGGGCTTGGATTCACTTCCTAATCCAACCAGACAAAGATGGCCATCTAAACATATGGATTTAGGGTCCCCAAACCCAAACTAACTGCCACCAAGTCAATTCTAACTCACAGCAACCCTTAGGGTTTCCAAGCCTATAAATCTTTGCTGAAACAGACTGTCACATCTTTCTCCCATGGAGCAGCAGGTGGGGTTCAAACCATGGACCTTCTGGTTAGCCACTGAGCACTTTTAACCACTGTTAATTTTTTTTTTTTTTTTTTTTTTGGTATGTGTGATAAACATCACAAAGCTTTTGCCATTTTGATCATTTCATATTCAACTGTATGAAAATTATACACACAATTGTGTGACATTAATTACATTCACTATGTCACTTCCACAGGGAGATTCTTCCTCATCCTACTCATCCTATACTTTCTGCAACTTTCTAACTAAAAGAAAAGAAAAACTCTGAAGGTACATGGAACATTTCAAGCACCTTTGGCAAAAACAATCCACAGGAAACATAAAGATAACAGCTACATGCCACTGACTCTGTACACATTTTACCTCTACCCGACAGATAAGTAAACAAACTCAAAGAAGTTATTTAAGCAAGCTGCCCAAAGTCCTACACTCCAGATTTGTCTGCCCTCAAGGCTATCCTTTGCTCTCTACCACACTATTTCTAAAAAGGGGCTAATACGAATATGTGGTCTCCAATTTATGCCTAAATTGAAACAGGGATCAGGTTCCCTTGCTTTGGGAAGTGGTTCCCTTATTTTACCAAAGTAAAAAAAAGAAATTTTACTTCAAGAGCCAGTCTAGTTCACAAATTGGTTACAAAGTAATTTGTAAATGAAAAAACTTACATACAAACATACAGACTTAGATACACATATTCATATATATACATATGTGTGCATATCTGTCTGTAATAACCAAAACCAAACACACTGCCACACAGTTGATTCCAACTCATGGTGACCCCACGTGTAACAGAGCAGAACCGAGCTCCACAGAATTTTCTTGACTATAATCTTTGAGGAAGCAGATTACCTTTCTTCCACAGGTCACTGGGTTCAGACCACCAATCTTTCCATTAGTAAACCCATGGGGTGAGATGGTATCTCACTGTCATCTTGATTTGAATTTCTTTAATACCTAATGATCGTGATCATGTCCGCATGTGTTTTTTGGCGGCCTGGATCTCCTCTTTAGAGACGCATCTGTCCATCTCCTTTGCCCATTGCTTAGCTGGATGATTAATCTCTTTCTTATGGCTATTTTGTAGTACCTTATAGATTATGGAGTTCAGGCATCAGTCTGACATATATAGTTGCCATATATTTTTTCCCATTCTGTAGGTAGTCTTTTAATTCTATTGATAAAGTCTATGGATGAGCAAAAGTGTTGGATTCTTAGGAGTTTCCATGAATCTATTTTCTCTTCTGTTGATTGTGCTTTGTTTGTCAGATTTTGAAGTCTGTCTACACTGTGTATTGAAACTTCCATTGTTGATCCTAATTTTTCTTGAATGAGCTTTATTGTTTTAGATTTGATATTTAGGTCTTTTACCCAGGTTGAGTTGCTTTTTGTATAAGACATGGGTCTTGTTTCAATTTATTGCAAAAGAATATCCAATTTTGCAAGCAACATTTGTTGAAGAGATTGTTTTCACCTCAGCTTAATGTCTTAGGGCCTTTGTCGCATATCAGCTGTTCATAAGCAGATGGTGTCATCTCTGAGGTTGCAATTCTGTTCCATTGAGCTATCTGTCTGTTTCTGTAGCAATACCAGGCTGTTGTGACTACTGTCGCAGGGTAATAGGTTCTAAAGTCAGGTAGTGAGAGGCCTCCTGGTGTGCTCTTCTTCTTCAGTAGTGCTTTACTTACCCAGGGCTTCTTCTCTTTCCAAACAAAGTTGATGATTTGATTCTCCATCTCATTAAAAAATGTTACAGGAATTTGTATTGGAAATGCATTATATAATTAGATTGTTTTGGGTAAAACAGACATTTTCACAATGCTAAGTCTCCTAATCCAGGAGCAGGGTAGGTTTCTCCGTTTACGTAAGTCTCTCTTAGTCTCTTGTAGTAGGTCTGGTAGCTCTCTTTGTAAAGGTCTCTTACTTCTCTGGTTAGATTTATTCCTAGGTACTTTATCTTCTTGGGGGCTACAGTAAATGGTATTGACTTGATGATTTCTTCTTTAATAATCTCATTGTTTATATAAAGGAATCCTACTGACTTACTTATGTTTATCTTATACCCTAACACTTTGCTGAACTCTTCTATCAGTTTGAGTAGTTTACTTATGGATTCTTTAGGCTTCTCTGCATATATAATCATATCATCAGCAAATACGGAGATTTTTTTGGAAGTAGATTCTTTTATGTGAACATTTAGACCAATGGTTCTCAACTCTATCTACACACTGCAATCTTCTGTAACCATCTGAGCCCTACCCCTAGAGTCTTGCATTTAACTAGTGTGGTGTATGGCCTAAGGACTGAGCTGTTTAAAACTCCATCAAGCAATTCTAATGCACTGCTAGGCTTGACAATCAATTCTCTAATTCATTAAGTTACAATTTAGACCACAGGTGACAAGCAAGAGTCTTACAGTTTTCGCATGCTGGGGATCCCTTTGCAATCTGGTAACGTTCACGGACATGTTCTCCCAAAAAATGTTTTTAAAGACACAAAATAAAATATAAAGGATTACAAAGGAAATAAATTACACTTAAAAACAATTATCACAATATTTTTAAATTCTGATACTGTAATACAAGTGCTTGTTTATTAATGTACTGCTCTTCATCATCTAGTGCTGCTATAACTTAAATGCGAGAAGTGGATGGCTTTAGCAATGAGTATTTTCTCACAGAAAAGCAGGCTGAGAGTCCAACTGAGGGCATCAGCTCCAAAGGTAGAGTTTCTCTGTTGTTTCTGGAGGAAGGTCCCTGTCTTCAATCTGCCCCTGGACTGGGAGCTTCTGAGGCACAGGAATCCCAAGTACAAAGGACTCACTCCTTCCTCCTGGCACTGCTTCTCTCCTGCCAGTAAGAGGCCCCTAACTCTCTGCTTACTTCCCTTTCCCTTATATCCCAGAAAATCCTGGGATAGTGATTAAGTGCTATGGCTGCTAATCAGAAAGTCAACTGCTGAAATCCACTAGACTCTGCTTGGATACTCTACAGGCAGTTCTACTGTCTATAGAGTTGCTATGAGTCAGGCAGCGGGTTTGGTTTGGTTCTAGTTTATATCACAAGAGACTGCCTGAAGGTACAATACAACCTTACAGACTGAGTCTTGCCTCACTAACACAACCATGGCCCATCCTCCCTCATTAACATCACAGGGGCAGGACTTACAGTGTATAAGAACATCACACAACACCAGGAACCATAGCTTAAAAAAAGTGATACAAGTCTTTTGGGGGACAAAATTCAATCCATGACACACACCAAGTAACTAGATCTAAAAGTGGGTCTGTTACTTCCCATAATTTAGATGTAGTGACCAGTGCAGATAACAATGCCTGCAACAACTGTAATGCAACATGGCTTTAGTGCTGACAAAATCAGGTACTTTTAACACAGCTTTGGAAACTCTGGTGGCATAGTGATTAAGAGTACAGCTGCTAATCAGAAGGTCAGCAGCTCAAATACAACACATGCTCCCTGGAAGCCCTATGGGGTAATTCTACTCTGTCCAACAGGGCTGCTATGAGTCAACTGACTGGACGGCAACAGGTTTTGGTTTTGGTTTGTTGACCACATTCTTAATTGAAGAAAATGTTAAATTTCAGTTAGAATCCACTGTATATGTGAAAGTATTTTCTACCTAATCTAAGCTCAGCCTCCCAGGTTCAGAAGGAGGAGAAAGAGAATACTGCGACAAATACGATAGATTTGCAGGATGCACCTATCCCAAGATCAGTTCCACATGGGTGCAGGATCTTAGGCTGAAGAAAAAGAAAAAAAAAAACTGCAATCTTATCACATGAGCCCTAATTTCCCTAAGAGATTTTTCTTCTTTTTTTCCTTCTTTTTTTTTAATAACTCTGTAAGGCTCTTTCAAGCCATGAAAAATGCACATTTCCTGAAAACTAACTACACTGTATATTAATTACAGCGATATTTTTCAAGTACCATTTCATGTGAAAGGATCCCTGTTTCCTCCGCTAAAAAGCTCAACTGTTTTATCTGCCTCAAGACATCCATCACATGAGTGCCAATATCTTGCGATTTAAAAGGAGGCTTTTTGAAGGTTTCTAAGTGTTCAGTCAGTAGGCTCCTTTTCATATGATGTCACACTGACTACACAAAACCTTAACTTTTTAGTATTATTTAATCTGAACTGAAAACAGCATTTACCATATATTGAGTGGCTGTTCTACGGCAGGCACAATGCTAGGCTCTTTTCCTGAATTAGTGCAAATGCTCAGACATGTCAATACATATGAGCATCCCATCTGACTAATACATAAAATAACCAAGAACTTCAAAATGAAACCTGATGTTATGAAATCATTCACAGAGATAGAAGACAAAAGGGCAGAGGAGGGACACACAGAGAGGAAAATAAAAAGAAAAAAAGCCCAAAGTACATTAACACATGGGTTGAAATAACAGCTATACATTAAAAGGTAATTATTTTTAACTAATCCACTGCCATCAAGTTGATTTTGACTCATAGCAATGCTACAGGACACAGCAGAACTGCCCCATAGAGTTTCTAAGGAGCACCTGGTACACTCAAACTGCTGACCTTTTGAACAGCAGCCACTGCACTTAACCACTATGCCACTTCCTAAACAATACTTTCCTGTAATTGGGAGAGACAACACAGCCACTTATAGCAGCAATAGATTGAGCTAAAATAACTCAAAGGCCTATTTTTATGTACAGTCACATTTCTCTAAGGTCTCCAGAGATGATTTTTTTTTAAATGTCTCCCATTCCTCAAGCAATACAGTAACAGCATCAGTGCAGCAGAGAATGGGACTGCTGGATCTAGAATGCAGGCACACAGTTGCTGAAGAAGAAGCACGCAAGTTGCAGAAGAGATATACAGGCAGCCCTTGAACCCTAGAAGCAAATAGGATAGGGAAGTTCTGGCTGGTGTGTCCATCATCTTCAAATAAGGAATCTCATTCCATCACTACAAGGGAGCTTTTGAAATCACCTGACTCAAACGTTTTGATTCTAACTGTTCTCTGAAATCATTTCCTTTGATTTAAGAATATCTGAAATGTGAGTGGGTGAGGTTTATCATTAATGAGTGGTGTCAACACTAAGCAAACACCACAACATTAGTTTAGGGTGCCCAAATTCTCCTGCAACGTATTAATGACCAGGTAAAGGAATCCTCGAAAGAGAGCTCACAAGAAAAAAAGGTAGACTGGGTAACCAGTATCACAGATACTGTTGAGAGTCTAACAAGAAAACTTAACAACTCATATGTCCTTGTCACTTTCTCTTTCAACAGGAAGAAAATACACAAGAGGGGACACAAAAGAAAAGTAGGGATATAAGTGCTGAAAGAGAATGAAAGCAGCATTTATTAACTCCTAAAACAAACAAACAAGCAATCAAACCCACTGCTACTCAGTCAATTCCAACTCATAGCTACACTACAGGACAGAGTAGGACTCCCCAGTAGGATTTCCAAGGAGCAGCTGGTGGATATGAACTGCCAACCTTTTGATTAGCAGCCACGTTCTCAGCCACTGACCCCATCGAGGCCCCTACTAAGTTGTACTGAGTTTAAAAGGAGCCCTGGCTGCACAGCGGTTAAAGTGCTCTCAGCTGCCTACTGAAAAGTCAGAGGTTCAAACCCCTTCAGCCTCTCCTTGGGAGAAAAGGCCTACTGACCTCCTCTAGCAAAAGTTACAGCCTACACAGCAGATCTACTCTGTCCTATAAGGTCACAGAGAGTCAGAATCAACTAGACAGCACACACAACAACTGAGTTTGAGGTCCCTGGGTGACACAAACAGTTCAACATTCAGCCACTAACCCAAAATTGGCAGTTCAAACTCACCCAAAAGCACCATAGAAGAAAGGCCTGACACTCTGCTTTCATGAAGATTGTAGCCAAGAAAACTCTACAACAACAGGTTTGGTTAAAGAGGTTAAGGATTCCCTGGGCAAGGAAAATGGATGAGGACACACTCGGCTATTAACTCAAAGGCTGGTGGTTAGAGGCCACCCAGAGGCTCCTCAGATAAAAAACCTGGCAATCACTTCCTAAAGGTCCCAACCATTAAAAACCCTACAAAGCATAGCTCTACTCAAATACATGGAGTCTTCATGAGTCAAAATAAACTCAATAACAACTGGTTTGAGTTTTTCACGTTTTTTGGAGTAGCGGACAGGTACTGAACTTTGGGACTCTTCATATGTCATTTCCTGCTTTAACTTTTCCCACAGTCTTGCCAGATGACAATCACCTCTCCAATTTCAATGAACAAACTAGAAGTCAGGGCCTGTAAGCAACCTGCCCAGGAGCACAGAGCTAGCAAGGGCACAGTCTGAACTAGAAGCTCAGGGTCAAGTTTTTCACCCAACACATTTGTTAGTTACTGCCAGCTCAAATTTCAAGGCCCAGGAAAATTGTATCCTAGGTTCCTAAAAAAATTTCTGTTTGTCATAATGTCTCGGCAGGAGGGAATCAGTAACGAACATCCAAAAAGTCAGAAGACAGAAGGAAAATGGAAAGTATCCCAATTTTCCAAAAATGAAGGAAAGAGGGAAATTCCAAAAACTATTGACACTGATGAATATTCAAGTTCTACAAGATGATATTCATAAATGATGTGTGATTACTTAAAAAAGATGATCTACATAGCTGGATGGGTTCACCAAGAGCCAGTCATGCCATGAGTCCCTAGGTTGGTCAGCTAGAAAACTGGTATCACACCGTTTCTCTTCCAACGAGCGATTTGACCTGGCCTCCCACAAATAACCCTGTGAAGATACCACTGGTCCAAAGGATGGCACTGATAGAGTGATTTGTAACTATGGTTGCTAACCAGAAGTTTAGCAATTCAAATCCACCAGCCACTCCTGGGAAACACTATGGGGCAGTTCTACTCTGTCCTACAGGGTCACTCTGAGTGGGAATTGACTTGACATCAATCGGCTCAGTGACATGACACCAAGAACCTAACCAACTTCCCAAAAAATCAGCCTTCAAGACCATTTGGTCATGTGGTACGAGGTGAGCATGCACCACTGATATATGTGTATTTATTTATTTTTTTTAATTTTTTATTTAATATAACTGAGTGAAAATGTACATTCCTGTATAAATTTACTGTGTATTTATTTTAAAACATTTATTGTTGCCAACTTACATTAGTAAAACTCAAGTCTTTAATTTTTAGAGGGGGAAATAAATACAGGTTTTCATGCCTTCTTCCCACGCCACAAGGAATTACCTTGAACCTCAAATTTTAGAAATCACTACCGTGGACTCGCAGCACAGAGACTACTGGGAACCCAATGATCTTCACCTTCATCTGACCTGAACCACATCACCTGACACACCTGACATCTTAGATCATGATATCACAGTCATAACCCTCCCCAACCAGCCCTTCAACTCCTGAGAGTCCTTTAATGACTTCTTTCCATTTTGTTCCTGCCCACCACCTACGCTCTCCCAGCTTCACTTATGCCCTTGAGCCACGTCTCACCAACGCCCTTCTCTACCCACATCTTCTCTTTCCACCATGATCGTCCAGCTAAATCCCCACATTGTAACAACACACTGTGTCTGGATCTCAGTCTACCTTCTCCTTTCCTGCACCCAGGCAGTTAATACCAGAAAAAATGAATGAATACATGAAAGCCACATATCACCTTAGCAGGTTAATTAGAACCGTCATGTCTGGCAGGATTTTTAACATCAGTAACTTTGGGTTGTTCCTCTTCCTTAGCGGGCTCCATATCCCTTTATCCTCAGTCAAGGATTCCAAAGCATTCACTGCTCTTCCATCCCAGCCCACCATTTTCAGGAGCTTATCAGATTTCTTTCCTCATCCATCCATTTGACCATCCTTTTATTCATTCTAATATTTAGCGGACACCCACAAATGTGCAAAGAGCTGTTCTTGTAGCAGAGACAGCACTGAACCCCATGGTGCTTACCTTCTAGTGGGTAGACAGTAAATAAGAAAACACCTGGTGGTGATCAGATGAAGTAAATAAAATCGTTACAGAACAGGGAACAAGCAAGCAGGGGCCAGAATACCCAGGGCATCATGTGTGGCTGACTGCTTCCTACCTGCCTCTCTCCCCACAATGTTTTGTTTTCTTTTTTAATGACTGATGAAAACTCACATAACCAACCAAAAGACCAAGTGTCACTGAGTCACCCTGGACTCACGGGAACCCCATGAGTATCAGAACAGAAGCACGCTCCACAAGGGTTTTTAATGCCTAGCTTTTCAGAAGTAGATTGCCAGCTCTTTCTTCTGAGGAATCTGAGTGGACTTGAACTACCAACCTTCCAGTCAGCAGCCAAGAAAGCATACAATTCAGTGGCATTTAGAATATTCACAACGTTGTATACCTATCAGCTCTGTACAGTTTCAAAACATTATCACCCCAGAAGGAAACCCCATACCAATCAGTAGTCACTCCCCTTTCCCCTCTCCTCCAAGCCCCTGACAACCAGTAATGTGCTGTCTGTAGATTTACCCATTGTGGATATTTCACATAAGTAGAGTCATATGATGCCCCTCCCCAGTTTGTCTGAGTCTGTCTGCATGGCCAGGTCTGCTCAGAATGTCTCTCCCACCTCGATTCACCAAGGCCTCCAACTGTTTCCTTCCAGTTTAAGCATGTGCTAAGAATGTGCATTTCCACCCCCAGATATACTGACTCAGGACTTACAGTTCAACAAGATCCTCAGGTGATTCTTACATGTGACAAATTTTAAGAATCACTGCTTTACTAGTGTACTAGTGGTTCTCAGAATTGGTCCCTAACTAACAGTATTAGCATCACCAGGGAACTTGACAGAAATGCAAATTCTCAGCAGGAGTTTGAACAGGAATGAACTAGCTTGAAGCCCAGATTCATTCAAGTTGTACACATCCTTCAAGGCTCCGTTCAAGCATCAACCTTAAAGGAAGCATCCTGTGATGCCTGAGACTTGACTGAGTGCCCTTCCTGCCTTAACTTGATTGGCATTACTTGTTACGGGTCTATTTTACTCTTTGGGCTATAAGCTTCCTAAAGACCCTACCTCTCTCCTCTACCCATCCACCCACCCACCCATTCATTCACTTATTCAACAAAAATATCCAAAGACCTTATTGTGGGCCAGGTACTAGAAGAATAGTAGTTAAAAAGCAGGTATCATTGTTGACCTCCAGCAATGGAGACAGGAAAGAAAATGCGAGTATCTATAGAATTCGCCCTCCCAAAAGCAACCACACAGACTGTGCACTTGGGAACCAGGCTCCATGGTTCAAATTGTAGCTCCACCACTCACTAGCTGAGAAACCTTAGACAAATGACTTTAAGTCTCCATGCTTCAATTTCTTCATCTCCAAAATTAGGACACTAGCGCCAAACACTGGTGACATCGTGGGTAACAGCTACGGGTGCTAAGCAAAAGCTCAGCAGTTCAAATCAACCACGTGCTTCCTGGAAACTCTATGGAGCAGTTCTACTTTGTGCTATAGGGTCACTCTTGAGTCAGAATCTACTTGACAGCAATGAGTTTCAGTTGGTTTTGGGTTTAGTGCCTACTTCACAGAGTTTTGAGAGGATTCAAAGAGTTAACAGGTGTAAATAGATGAATAATACCCCAAACAATGCCTGGCACATCATAAATGCTCTAAATTACCAGTTATGGGCAAGACAACTCCAACTCATGGTGATCTCATATGTCAGAGGAGAACTGTACTTCACGGCACCTCTAAGTAGACTCAAAGCTTCAACCTTTTGGTTAGCTGTCATTTGTACCACCCAGAGAGTCCAAATACTTTGTTAAGAGTGAGCTATTGCTATTATTACTGAAGCAATGGGAGTGTTTACCACAGGGCTTCACCCTAGATACTGAAATCAGCTGTTGTATTTACCTTTGTGCCCTACGCCTGACACGTAAATCTTCAATAAACGTTTACTAAGTGTCATGGATTGAGCTGTGTCCCCCAAAAAATATGTGTAGCCACATGGCTGGGCCATGATTCCCAGTATCTTGTGACTGTCCTCCATTTTCTGGTTTTTCTATGCTGTATGTTAAAGGATTAGGGTGCGGCTGTAAATCCCTTCCTAGGATTACCTCCCTGCTCCACTGTAAAGGGAATTTCCCTGGAGTATGGCTTGCCCCACCCTTAATAGAAAAGGACAAAGAAGCAGTCAGAGAACTGAGAATCTCCCACCATCAAGAAATCTACACTGGAGAAGAATGCATCCTTCAGACTTGAGGTTCCTGTGCCACGATGCTCCCTGGACAAAGACTGATACAATACCAGACTTTCCTCCAGAGCCAAGAAGGGGAAAGCATTCCCCTGGAGCACACAAACTGAATATGGACTTGCAGCCTACCGGGCTATGTAACAATAAACCTTTCTTTGTTAAAGCCATCCATTCCATGGTATTTCTGTTAGAGCGGCCCTAGCTGCCTAAAACACTAAGTCACACTGATGAACCAACGAGGACAGTTCAACGGTTCAACATTATAGATCTTTACAGCTGGGAATCAGGCCCAATGCACCCATTTTTCCAGACAAGACACAGGCTTACAAGCTAGGCAGCAGCAGGGAAAGGACTCCCCAGCTTCCATCTTCCCAGCTGGTGTTTCCCTGTCTTACTCTAGAAGACTTACGCAGCATAGCTGTTCTGCATCTTCCAAGGCTTCTCCTTTTCTACCAGCCAAAGGACTGCTGGTCACCACCCATACTGCCTCTTTTATCACCTTGCTTCCACTTCCCATGTCACTTCTCCAGTCCCATTTATTTCCCCCCTGTTTGTCACGGCCTGTAGTTCTTACATTTCCATGGGAAAGACTAGTCCACAGATTTCATTGTACTCTTTTGGGAGTGACTGAAACAAATCACAGAGGCAGGCAGAACCCAGAATCTTCCTTCTCCTACCGGACCCCCAGCCTCTGGCCCAGTCCCACTTGTCACCATTGTTACAAACTGAATTTTGCTCCCACAAATGTGTTAGAATCCCAATCCCTATAACTGTGGATATAATCCTATTTAGACACAGGGTTCCCTTTTATTACATTAAGGAGGTTATATCAGTGTTGCATATGTCGTAACCTAATCACTTCTGAGTTACAGAAAGGGCAGATAAGACACAGATATAGGCACATACGGGTGAAGAGACATGGCAAGCAAGGACGGTCAAGAACCAAGGGATACCGAGGGCAAGTGACGAGGAAGGAATCTACATACCAAAACCCAGTTCAGACTTCTATCTTCAAGAACAATGATAAAATAAATTTATGCTCTTTAAAGTCACCCATTTGTGGTGCTACTGTTACAGCAGCATGCAGTAATCAAGATGTCCTTGATGGCAGGAGACTTCTTCATGGCCTAAAAATTTATCTTGACTACTTTGGGACTTGGTCTTCTTCAAGTACTCCAAGATTCCCATTAACCTGGGTAGAGAAGGGTGGCCAATCTCTCAACTGAAAGCTGGATCCTAATTTTCCTACCAAGTACATAACTCTCACCCTCCCACCTGCTTGCTCTAGACCTCCAATCACAGCTTTTGGATGGCATTCCAACCTTGAGAACTGGTGACTTGATGGCAAACAGCAATCTAGCAGGATAGAGTACTTTTTGTTTGGTTGGTTGGTTGGTTGGTTTTTTCACCGACCATAGTGTTTACAGAACTGCTATGTCATTATGTAACTTTTGCTTTCACGTCTCAGCTGGCCTAGAAGAAGGAAAGAGAACATGACACAGTCAACAAATGAATCCTGAAGTGCTGTATGCTGTTCTTTACTGCTTTCTGTGGTTGGGCTGCACTATCTTTATAAGCAAGTCAAACTTCACCAAGCTTTGTCTCTGTACCTCCTCTGGGTGTGTTCACACACCTGTACCTGAGCACACACAGGGGTGCCAAGGCCAATTACAAGCCAGACTGCAGCAACACAGGGAATGTAATAAGAGTCCAGTGCTGGCACTGTTACCGTATTATTTCACAGTTACAACCATACCACACAAGTGTGACATGATAATGACACTCGAGAGTGCTAAAAAGCAGGGATAGAGGGTTTCTGTACATCTTACTACTGAAGCATATGTCATATTCTTATTCTACATCTTATTAGATATCATATATCATATCACTCTGTATCTTAATCGCAACTGGCTATGGAGAGGTCTGCCCTGAATCTTTATTTTTCTTGTACATTCGAAAGCTGAATTTATTCTTTTTAAAATATATATATACACATACATATGTGTGTGTGTGTGTGTGTGTGTGTGTGTGTGTGAGAACGAGAGAGAGAAAAAAAAAAAAACCACTTCTGAGACAAAGACAAACCACCTGACTTCCCAATGAAACCCTTTCAACATTTTCACATGAAAGATGATCTCTAGTGGACACTTCTTTTGCTGAGGGGAAACCTTCAACTCCTCTTACAGGAGTTTCTATTTGGCTCTAGGCTGAGTGCAAAACTTGTCTTCAGAGGTTTTTATTATTGAACATATTTGATACATATCTGAAGGTGGGCCAGCCAGATCTGACAGATCTGGCAGAGGTCTGGTACGCTTTGGAATCAAGGAGACCTGTACTCCATTAGTTGGTGCCTTTATGCCTGTAAGGATCATGAATGGCTCCTCTTTTCACTCTCAAAAGTGTCCAGGTTTCAGAGGTGTGGGGAAAGAAAAAGAGGCATCACAGTTTAGGGGGCACTGAGATTCTGTTTACGTGATGGAAAATCTGACAGCAAATATTTTGCGATAGCTGTAATTTGTGTCACCAAATTACACATGTAAAAAATATTAAATTGGTAAACATTATGTTACACATATTTTTACAATAAAAAATTGTTTCTTAAGTGTCCAGGTCTGAATGATAATATGGTCACCTTACGTGACTCATCATGAACTAATTAGCCTGAAAAGAATGGAATTCAATTTATAGGCTTGTTATACGCATACCATCAGACAGCATGCTCAAGGCTTAGTACACAAGAATGTCCATCATTCCCCTATAAACCAGCTACTTGCTCAAGAGGTCTACTTTTAAGAGAAAGTATTACTTTGTAGGTGAGGTCTTCATCTTTTGATTGTCTATTAGAAGACAGGACCAGTATTTTCCCACTTTTTATTATGGAAAAGGCCTAGAAAATGATACAGGAATCTGTATTGAACTACTGCACAAGTAATTCTGCCATCCATCAGACCAAGAAATGAACCACTTGGGAATATTTAAACTCCAGTACTCCATCTTCTTGACTTTATCTACTCTATTCATAAAGTGGAGTAAAACCAAAGTTCACCCCAGGCTAAACCTCTCTGAAAAACAGACATGCATATGTGCCTCACAATACAAGTGATAGGAAATCCTTGGAATCCAGTGAAAATCACTGCCCCTACATCAATGAACTTAGTAAACTTCTTGCTTTCTCAAGCCAAAAACCTGGCCTTACAGATCGAGTGACAAAATGACAGCACAATGATGAAAGGATCCTGAGCATCTCACTCTGGAAATCAGGCCTCACTGTATGCACAGTCTTGTACATGAATGTCTAATAGCAATCAACAGTGCAGGAAGCAGCAGCATTTTGCTGTTTCCTTTCACTGAAAAACATTAAGATATGACTATCATTTCACTGATAAGCTGGATAAATGCATTATTTTTTCTTTAGGTCTTAGATGGTCAGGAGCAACATAAAGAAATGTTCATGCATCCTTATGCGGGTGGCATCCTCTCAGTGAAAACTCTGATCAATAACTAAAACCACAGAAAAGTAAAGGGGAAAATGTGAGACTGACTAGTTAACCCTTTTGTATCCAGCAGCACATACAGTAACCACGAACTTTCCATCCTCTGGGGTTTACTGAGAAGCTTCTGTAGCACTGAGAGCATGTGCTGCCATAAGGAAGGCACCCTTATGATTGTTTGAAACCAAAGAAATGGATGTGTGCCACAAATTACTGTTTTTACAGGGTATTCTATGAGGTGTCTGAATTTTTACTAAGGTAAAAGCTAATTTTTGAAGATTTTCATTTGTTATACATATGTTCCAAGAAACCCCAGTGGGACTGTGGGTTATAATTGGTGGTTCCTCACATGTGCCACTAGGCTTGTAGGAAGAGGCAAGGAAAGAAAAAAAAAAGAATCCATGCCACCCACCAAAAATTCAAACACACTCAATGGTTTAGCATGCTTCCATTAATGAAAATATATGTGAGAAAAAATTTCAAAGCAGAAAATAACTAGGTCACCAAAGGGTTACTTCTAATCTTCAGATAACATTTTTGAAGAGAAAAGGCGATTCTCCCTATTCTTCAGTAACAGTTGTCGCAAAGTGCCCTGCTGGTACAAACAATGAAGTGCTCACCTGCTAATGGAAAGACTGGAGGTTCTAACCCTTCCAGCGGCTCCACAGGAGAAAGATCCAGAAGTATACTTGCATGAATATTACAGCCAGGAAAACCCTTTGGTAGAGTTCTAATCTGTCACAGGGGGTCATAAGGTGTGAGAATTCACTGGACCACACCTAACCAGGACAATAACACGGCAATCCAAAGTACTCATGTTGGGTGTGTGAAGATGCCTCCTTGCTCCAACTTTTAAGGAATTAAGAGAGCAAATGCTTGGCATTTTATACTCTAAATATAGACTGAGGAGCTGTGAGAGGAAAAAAGATACACATGACCACGCAGCAGTGATTCCGTGTCTACAGGACGGCAACCAACAGTGCTGCTAGCTCTTCTGGGGCTAAGTCATTTCCCATCAACAGAAGTTTCTAGAAATGGAAAGGTAGAAAAGGGCCAGTTCCACTCCCAGAAACTAGTCACAGCCCAGCAGCAGCACAGCACCCTCTAGGTTGACTCACTGAGCAGCAAGACAGCAACCACGATGGACGGCGCACCTATGGAGCTGTCTGCCTCTACACTCAAACCGTCATTTCTGGTGGATGCCCTCCACAAGTCAGCTGGTATAGGAAAAGAGCACCAGCAGCCACCTGTGCCACACATTCCTTAAGCAACAGGGCACTTCTCAAGAGCTGAGTTTGTGATTATGTAAACTTGAGGCACAGGAAGGTGAAAACAGGAGCCACCTGCACATGGGGATTTTCCTACAGAATGTTGGCGGGTTTTCTCCTCTTGAAAAGCAGAAGGTGAAATGCCATTTAGGATTAATAAACTATCCCAAGGGATTATTTCAGGATTCAGATAATCAGTAGGCTTTGGCTCTACACATATCATGTACCTTCGACTGATCAATATATTCTTGCAAGAAGCAGCACCTCACAAACATGTCTCCTTGTGTAGAATAAGAGTCAGCCAAGGGTGAATCAATCTCAATATTTTCCGCAGGTCTAAAAAGAAAACAAGCAAACTGGAGACAAGCTCACATACCCACTGCACACCTGTATCCCACAGCCCTGGGAAAAGACGTGAGTCAGGACAAGATCAGCTAGTTCGTAACAAACAGAGAGAGTAAGCACAGCAGGGGTGTGTAGCGCCAGAGCATTCACTCCGTACCCTACACTACAATCCCTGTACTACCGCCCTCTTTGGCCTATGGATTCCTTCTCCGAGTTTTCTAAACACATAAAACAAAATATGTGAGATTACAGAGGAAATCAATTGCATTTAAATAGAGTTCTCAAAATATTTTGAAATTGTCACATAGTAATACACTTTCTTGAATAAGCCCTGGTGATGAAGCAGTTCAGTGCTCAGCTGCTAACTCAGAGGGCAGCAGCTCAAACGCACCAGCTGTTCCACAAAAGAAAGATGAAAAACTCTTCTTCTGGAAAGATGACAGCCGCAAAAAAAACAAGGGGCAGTTCTACTCTGTTCTATTCAGCCGCTGTGAGTCAGAAGCAACTCCATCACAACCAGTTTCAGTTTTTAATGAGTTGCTAGTATTTCAAGATATCTGCTAATCATCCACAATGTGATGTGAAAATCTCTGAAGTCTGTTGGTGAAAACGCTTTTGCCTTGAACTTTTAAATATTGTCAACAGATCACAGTAATATTAGCCTTGCTTAGCATTGATGATGTTCATCCTATTTGTTGCCACTGCTCACAGTTAATTAAATAACCGCTTGATTTCAGTTAGAAGCTGGTGGAAATCAACAGCTAATTATTTTTTTCCAGACAAGCTCACAGACCCCTTTGAAAGTTCATTTGAAAGTCATCTGGTGACCTGCTATTACTCCTATGGCTTTTCCAAACCAGAATGAAGAGATATTCACAACTGAGCCCTGGCCCAGCAGGAGCTGGATGGAGGGTCTGTAGGCACGGGTGCAGGGGAAGACATCCGAGTGGGGTCAGCATCTCCATTCTTTTACTCTCAGTGGGCTGCACCCAATGTACAGGCCACAGTCTGCTTTTTAAATACCTGGTGGTAAGAGTGAAGCCCTGGTGATGGAACGGTTAAGAGTATTTTAAGTTCCTGGGTAGTGTAAACCTTTAATGTGCTTGATTGCTACCCAAAAGGTTGGAGGTTCAAATCCACAAAAGGTGCCTGAAAAGAAAAAACCTTGTGATCTACTTGTGCCATGAGCCAAAGCTGACATGACACAACTAGTTAATGGTACTTAATTCAGCCGAGTCCTTAAGCTACAAGGGAAAAAACACTTTACAAATGACTTCCACTTAAGAGGGTCTGCTATGAGTGACACAATTTGGCAAAAGAGCATACAGCAACTAGGAAAGTTTGCAATAAAATAAAGCACATTCTTTCTTCATTGACTGGAAAAGTCAATATTATTACATGTAAAACATATTTACATGTAATTTGAGTCTAGATTCAGGGGGCATATATATAAAACAGCAATAAAAGTTTCATGAAATACTAGTTACCATTAGTGCATATGATGCCATCTGATGTTTTCTATTCTACTTATTTTACTTACTTAACAAAAGGCTGGTTAGGGATGGTGTGTGATGCAGTGGCATCAGAAACCAACTTCAGTGGGAGGAATGAGAATCAAAATCAGCATAAAGCCAATTCCTATGACTGGAAGTGAGACAGACCTTCATTCTTCAATTTTTCACCAGTTCTGATGCCAGCTGCCCCAACCTCCCGATCACTCTCTACTTCTTTGCTAGGTTTAATAATCTGTTGCAATGGTCACACAAACTCACAAATCATACTCATGATTATGTGGTTTATCAGGGAAGAGACTTAGTTATCTAGTGCTGCTATAACAGAAATGCCACAAGTGGATAGCTTTCCCAGAGATTTATTCTCCCACAGTTCAGGATGCTAGAAGTGTGAACTCTGGGTGCCAGCTCCAGGGAAGGGCTTTCCCTCTTTGGTGGCTCTAGGGGAAGGTCCTCGTCATCAATCTTTCGCTGACCTAGGAGCTTCCAGCACAGCAACCCCAGGTCAAAAGGACTTCCATTCTGAGCTCATCTTTCTTAGTGGTACTAGGTCCTTCTCTGTTTCTCCTTTCATCTCTACTAAGATAAAAGGTGATGCAAACCAAGGCACACTCCAGGGAAACTCCTTACATCAGGGCTGTGACCTGAGTAAGGGTGTTGCATCCTACCCTAACTCTCTTTAACATAACCTTGTCTTGCCTCATCAACTATAAGCAAAGATCAGGATTTACAACACATGAGACAATTATATCAGATGACAAAACGGAGGACAACCAAACACTACTGGAAATCACAGCCTAGACAAATCAACACACCATGTGCGGGCAGGGAATTCAATCCATTAACAGGAAGTAACAAGCTATAACTTAGAAGCAGGATCAACTCGGCGATAACAGGATTCAACTCAGAAGACACCATACAATTTGTCAATCAGGACAGCTTCCAAGAAGACAGCTGTCAGCTAATTCTCAGCTTTTCCCACAGGCAGGCCCTTCATTTGGGCCTAATGCCACTCGGCCCCACTGGGCCTGTCCTCTACCCTGCTCAAGCAAGTATTACAGCTACTGTGTCTCCACGGTCAAGTGCTTGGAGTCACCCAACTTCACCAGTAAGCCTCAAGCCCAAAGTTGCTCAATGCTGTCTCTCCATGGGTCGGCAACCCCACTGTAACCCACTGCCATCGAGCTGTGTCTGACTCATGGTGACCCTAGAGGTCAGAGTAGAACTGGAGCCCTCTTTTACTGGTCTCCTGGTTCCCACCACTCCTACTACTGCCTCTCATGCTGATGCAACCACCTTGCATTGTCTCTGGCTGTCTCCAGTGTTAGGGCTCTCTCTCTTCCCTGGGTCTAGGAAGTTTTCAATGCAAGGACCCTGGGTACAAATCATGTGTTACACTCTAGGCCCTTACTGTTGATAGTGGTGAGGTCCCGCTCAATCTTTGTGGGATTGGCACTTTTATAATTCTGCTCCTTCCACCAAGACCATGAAATGATCAGTTCCCTCAGTTGGCCATGGTCACTTAATCTGCATAGTAATTAATCAATCCCTGCAAAGGTTTTATGCATCTTATTTGCACAGCAAATTGTCCAATTCCCTGGAAGGTTCATAAAACAGACCAATAATAGGGCAAGCTGTGGCCCAACCAATTATTTTGGCAAGACTATAAACCCTAGAGCAGAAAACTACATATATAAGAAACCTATTGCACTGAATTAATTTCTGAACTTATCAGTTAACTGTAACACTGGATTTGGAAGATACTGTTTAAGTGACCTTAGTTCTCCAACTCACGGCAACTCCATGCACAACAGGATTGTACCATTTTGATTCACAGGGTTTTCGTTGGCTACAAAGTAGATTCCTAGGCCTTTCTTCTTAGTCCATCTTAGTTTGGAAGCTCCCCTGAAACCAATTCTGTATCACAGCAACACACAAACCTTAATGGACAGATAACGTGTGCACGGAAGAAAAGAATTCTATCAATGAACCACCATATCCCTTGTGCTCTCCTGATACCTTTCAAAATTAGACTAAGCAAGTCGAGTAGATGTGACACCCTAACCCTTCCCCATGTCATGCTCAAACTTTCTTTTCTGTTAGATTTGACAATTAAGTTTCTGATACTTAACATTATCCATGATGGCTTACACAGGAAGCTTTTCAACTGTTTCTAAAATGTTTCATTATAAGTAGTATCATAGCCTTTTAAAAAAAAATTAAATAAGGCTTTCTTGTGGATACTAACTGAAATTAAAATGAACACAAATTCCATTCAAGTGCTAGTTATTTATTCATTAGATCCTAGCGGTGCCTTTCTTTGGAATATAATGGAGTCCATTAGTGGGAGAGCTGAGCAAACTGATTCTGGCTTCTTTTAGAATACCTTTCTGGTAGCCAGTCCTTATAGGCACATTTGTGTATTACATTGGCATTATTTCTGAGCATAATTAAATTTAGACACATTAAATTGTGGACTTCTGGATGCTGGAGAGAACTTTGGAAAATTCATTTTCATTGTTTGTTTTGTATTCAGATCTAATTGGCTTTTAACAACATAGTTGCTCTGATTCCTAAATTCTCCCATCCTGTCACTTAAGGATAACACTGTTGCTTATGCTGTCTGGCTAATGGGACTGATGAGGGGGAACTGAAGATAAAAATGGCCTCTGTACGATATGAATATGTCTTTCTGGAATCTGAAATGCCAGGTGAAAAATAGTCACTGGCCTGTTTTCTGACAGTAAGAATGAAATAAAAATAAACGGGCTTAAACCAAAGCATAGAGTGCTTAGGCAAATAGGCACTTCGACACTGGAATAGGTTTTTCATATTACCTGCCACCCTTGCTTCAGGTATGTGGTCATCTCTCCAGGTGAGTAAGTACTAATAAGGACTCTTCTGGCTGCTACCAATAGAAACCCTCTGAAGTGTATTTGCATTAGACTGTAGAAATTATGTACAGACATGGCATAGGCTACAGGAATGGTCCAGGCCAGGGACCAGAGACTCTGGGAACCTCTGAAACTCTCTCTGCTCTCCTTCTCTTACTCTGGCTGTTTTCTTCTCCCCTCTGCTCCCTTTTGCTTTTCTGATCTCAAGGGGGAAATGTGTGTGTGTGTGTGTGTACATACACATATATATTCACATACACACGTTATGTATACATATACACATTTGTCTATGTATTATATATTTACTGGCATGATGAGTTTCATGAAACATACTTACCATTACTGTCTATGATGTTCTCTGATGTTTTCTATACTACTGTCTTTCATTTATTTAAAAACATTGGTCAGAGAATGGTCTGCTGCTGATTTTATAAACAGTTTCATGGAATACATTCATGCCATAAGTTTATTTTTTACATTTTGACTCAACACTGTATTTCTTACTGTTGGTTGGGGTCAAAAGTCACTCTACTAGAAGACAATAATCTGAGAAGGGAAAATAAATCAGCCCAACGGCACTTGGCTTGGCTCTAAGTTATAAGAATTTATCTTTAAAACTCTTATTCACTGCTCATGTGAATGCAAAACGGCACTGCCATTGTGGAAAATGGTGCAGTAGATCCTCAAAAAACTAAAAACAGAACTACCACATGATCCAGCAATTCTACTCTTGGCATATACCTAAAATACTTTAAAGCAAATAGTTGGAAAGAAATTTGTATAATAATGTTGACTGCAGCACTATTCACAATAGCCAAAATGCCATCAACAGATGACTGGATAAAGAAAGTGTTGTATGTATGTACAATGGACTACTACTCAGCCATCAGGAGAAATAAGTCTAGATACATGTAACAGTATGGATGGAGGTTGACGACATTATGTTGAACCACGTCAATACTAAAAGGAAAAGTGTATTATGATCTCACTAATATAAAAAGAATTTTAAAAGGCCAATGTATACAGATCATAACTTATTAGAAAACAGCAGTGAGTAATTGACTCACCACTACTTACTAACAAACTTTGATCTCTATACATATGTCTAGTTACCAGAAGTGGGAAAAAAAAAAGGAGAAAGGGGGAGTTAGCAGTGAAGGAAAAATTGCATTGATTAAAGGTAGGCTTGCATAACTGGTTACTGGAATTACTGTCAATAGGTTGTACATCTGTAAAAAGTTCAACTGGCAAAAGTTGTGTAATAGATACACTCACAACAACGACCAAAAACAGAAAAACTTGCTATTACTGCTACGTACAACCAAATGCCTCACAGAATTTGTACCGTAGTTGTTGAGGTTTAGGATTACAATTTCATGGGACTCTCCAGTTAACAGGCCTAATACTGTGTTTAGTACTTCTGTTCTACCCCCTGAGTTTGTTGCATAGTACCTGAGGTCTTAAAAGTTTGTAACAAGCCATTCAGGCATGACAATCCCTCTCTTTTCACCTGGAGGAACAGAGGAAGGAGAGACAGAAGTACAAGTAGGACAAGCAATATGTGGCTAATCACCTCCATAAACAGCAGCCTCCTCTGTCATGAGACCAGAAGAACTGGAAGGGCCTAGCTACAGTCACTGAACACGATGATACCATACAAGACTCCTAACCAAAAGGGGGTAAATGCAGATTAGAACTATAATCATGGACTCTAGACTTTCTAGAGCCACAGAGGATGGATGAAACCCTAAAACTATTGCCCTGGGACAATGTTTAAATGTAAAGCCTAAAATAGTCCCTTAAAAGTGAACAATAGTTTAGGTTAACTAGTAAAAAAAAGGTCTACCTTGATTATTGTACTCTTTTAAGAACTACTATTAATATGGCATCATATTGACAACCACAACATTGCACTACAGACATAAGTACCATGCTGTCTCTTTAAAGCAAAGACCTAAAAACTAAGTAAAACAGACGAGAACATCAATTCTGGAACCCTAAGCATCAAATGAGGAACAACGAACTTGATCAAGTACCAAATGAAGTAAGAAACAAACAAGAACAAAAAATGAGGAAAGCTACAGGGTGGAGGTCCCCTACTAGCCAACAAGATGTGAATTTGCCATGTTGGGCCTTAGCCACTAAGAACAGTGGACAGCACCCCCAAGAGGTGAGAGCAGCCATTCTGCATATCACATCCTCTCCCTTTTCCCGGGCCTGTCTACACCACAAGCTGAGCACTGCATCCCTAAGTAGCACCAGCACTGACCCCCAGCTTCACCCTATTGGCCCAAGTACAAGCCAAAAAAGGACCATTCCTACTCATTCCTCTGCCACACTGGATCTACCCTGCTGCACCACAGCTAAGCAACCAACACAAGGAAAGAAAAAGTACCATGTCCACAAATGAGCACGTAACAAAGCACACCCAGCCCACCTGCCCTGACATATGCCCTGACATAACCAAGTAAAATAAGCAAATACACACAAGGTAGGAGGAAAGAAACAAATCTACTGTGAATAAATGGAGAAAATAATTCCTGAATGTGCCAAAGATAGCAAACAATATCAAAGCATATAAATAAACAGACTAGGATGGTTCCAGAAAGCAACCAAAATAAAACATGAGATGACCTTCTGGTAGAAGACAGCCATAGGAGCTAGCTGATAGACGATTCAAAACTCTAATATTCAAGTGTCAACATGAGATGAAAGAAAAAGCAGAAAAAGTCTAGAAAATACAAGCAAAATGAGGGAAAACGTGAGAAAAATAATACAGAAACAAAACATCAAAACAAACAACTAGAAATCACACAAAAAACAGCAATCAGAAATTCAAATGATGAACAACAAGATTTCAGAAAACAGGCAGTTCAATATAAGGTTTTAGGACTAAATCTGACACGTTGTTTAACATACATCAATGAAACTGAAGACACACCCTTAAATAAGACTCTGAGGAAATATCAGAGTAAAGAATAAAGAAAAACGAAACCCTAAAAATGTACGATACAATCAAAAGTAAAAGTCTGCATATGATCAGAGTTCCAGAAAGACAAAATTAAGAACACAGAGAGATTACTGAAGATTTACTAACAGAAATCGTTCCTAATATCATGAAAGATGAAAAACTGACTAAGAAGTTCAAGGAACTCCATGTAGAATAGACCCCACAGAAAATAGCCAAGACATATCCTAAACACATTTCCTAAAACTAAAGATGAAGAATCCTCAAGGTAGCTCAAGAAAAATGAAAAGCCACACACAAAGCAGAAAAAAAAATAAGACTAAGCTCTAATTATGTGGCAGAAACCAGGAAAGCAAGAAGGCAATGAGATGACATAGATAAAACCTTGAAAGTAAAAAAAAAAAAAAAAAATTGCCAATCAAGAATAATACAGCCTGTAAAACTCTCACTCAAATATGACAGCAAAATTAGGACATTTCCAGACAAACAAAAATTAAGGGAATACATAAAAAAAAAATAAATAAATCAAACTTGTAATAATTATTAAAGAGAGTCCTTTGGTTAAAAAAAATCAACAACATCAGACAATAACCTGAATGAAGGACACAGGAGGCAACAGCCAGGTATCAACCTAAGTAATGAACTCTCAAGGATAAAACAAAACTAAAATGTTGACAACAGGCAACCACAGAGGTCAGTCTGTAAATGACACGGTCAGAACAATACAAAAGGGAATAAAAGGTGTAGGTATAGAACATTCCAGTGGAGAAGTTAAGGTATTATCAAGTAATAAAAGACTGGTTTAAATTTAGGAAGATGACCACAAAGAAAGTTAACAAGCCTACTCCTGAAAACAAAGAAAAACGTAAAGTAGCACTAAACATAAAATGTATAAAAACGAAAGAACAAAAACATTTCCCAAAGCAATTTAGCACAGGAAAATAAGAACAAACAAAATTTAAGCAACACAAAAAAGTCATAAGATGACAACAACAAACTCATAACAGTCAATAATCACACTGAATATAGATTAAATATATCCATAAAAGAACAGAAAGTAACAGAACAGAGAAAAAAGAAAAAAGTACTCATCAATATGCTATCTACAAGAGACACATCTTAGAAACAAAGATGTAAGTTTATTAGAAATCAAAGAGCAGAAAAAAAATTATCAGATAAACAGCTGCCAAGAAGAGGAAGCATGGCAATACTAACCTCACACAGAAAATCCACCACAAAAGACAAGGAAAGACACTATACAATGACTACAGGGACAATCCTCCGTGAGGACATAACCATAATAAATATTTACATGCCCAATGAGAGGACTCCAAAATACATGAAATAAACTCTAACAGCACTGAAAAGAGAAACTGAAAGTTTCAGAATAATAGTAGGAGACTTCAACATATCACTACCAGTGGGATGGAAAATCTAGAAAGAAACTCAACAAAAATACAGACAACACAAAGGTCACTATCAACCAAAGTGACTTCACAGACATACACAACACTCCACCACACAGTAGCAGAGCATACATTCTTTTCAATGCACAGGGAACATTTTGTAGAACAGACTACATGTTAGGCCACAATGCAACCTTCAACAAAATCCAAAATACTAGCATAGTATCAAATACCTTCTCTGATCACAATGCCAGGAAAGGAGAAGTTACCAACAGGTAAACCAAAGAAAAATTAAAAAAATACATGGAAACTGAGTAATATTCTACTTAAGAACCACTGAGTAACAGATATAATCAAAGATGGAATAAAATAAAATTCCCTGAATTAGGAGAATGAAAGCATATCATACTATAACCACTGAGACAGAACAAAGGAAGTGCTCAGAGGTCAATTTGTAGCAACAGATGCACACATCAAAGAAGAAAGGGACCAAACCAAAATATTAGCTATATAACTTAAATGAATAGAGAGAATACAGAAAAAGAAGCCTACAGCCACCAGAAGAAAGGAAATAATAAAGACTGGAGCAGAAATAAATGGAACAGAGAAGAGAAAAACAAAAGAAAGAATCAAAAGATCAAAAGCCAGCTCTCTGAAAGGATCTACAATATCAACAAACCACCGGCCAAATTCGTGACAGAAAAACAGGAGAGGACTCAAATAACCCAAGTAAGAAATGAAACGGAGAACATTATAACAGAAAAACTGAAATAAAAACGATCATAACAGAGTACTATAAAAAACTATATACCAACAAATTTGAGAACCTAGAAGAATTGCACATATTTCTAGAAAACATGCTACCTATGTACATCAACACAAACTGAGGCCAAAATTTTGAACAGAACTCTTGGCTAACAAGAGATACTATTTCAGAATACAGAGAAGGAAAGCATACTTCCAAACTCATTCTATAAAGCCTCTATAACCCTAACACCAAAACCAGCCAAAGATACCACCAGAAAAGGCAAGTTATAGCTGATTACCTCTCACAGAGATGCAAAATTCTAAACAAAATTCTACCTAACAGAATTCATCATCATGTTAAAAAACAAACAATGCACCACGACCAAGTGAGATTCATATCAGATATGCAAGGATGGTCCAACGTAAGAAAAGCAATTAATATATAACTATATAATTAATATAAAATAATCACAAGATCACCTCCATCAACACAGAAAATGCATTCAACAACATCCATCCCTAATAAAATGTTTCAATAAAAGAAGTATAAAAGGGAAATTCCTCAACATAATAAAAGGCATACACATGAAACCAACTGCTATGCTGGTAGCATAGCGGTTAAATGATGTGGCTGCTAACCAAAAGGTCAGAAGTTCAAATCCACAAGGCACTCTGGGAAACTCAGTGGGGCACTTCTACTCTGTCCTACAAGGTTGCTATGAATCAGAATCAACTTGACAGCAACAGGCATATAAACCAACAGCCAGCCAACTTCATTCTTAATAGAGACAAGCTAAAAAAAAAAAAAAAAAAATTACCGCTGAGAACAGGAACAAGACAAAGGTGCTCTTTATTACCACTCCTATTTAACATTGTGCTGGAAGTCTTAGCAAGGGCAATAAGACAAGAAAAAGAAATAAAGAGCACCCAAGTTAGTATGGAAGAAGTAAAGCTATACTTATTTGCAGATGACATGATAACATACACACAGAACTCAAAAGACTCCATGAGAAAACTACTGGAACTAACAGATTCGAAAGAGTAGCAAGATACAAGAAAAGCATACAAAAATCAGCTAGATTCCTATACACCATTAAAAGAACCATGAAAAGAAGTCAGGAAAGCAACACCATTTGTAATAACCCCGAAAAAAAAAAAAATAGAATACTTAGGAATAAATCTAACCGGGGCCATAAAAGACCTATCTAAAGAAAACTGTATAGCACTACTGCAAGAAGCTAAATGAGAACTACACAAGTGGAAAAACATACCCTGCTCATGGATAGGTGGACTCAACACTGTGAAAATGTCAATTCTACCCAAAGCATGCTACAAATACAATGTAATCCAAATCCCAACAGCATTTTTTAACAAGATAGGAAAACTAATTACTACCTTTATAGGAGAGGGGCTCCATATAAACAAAGCATTACTGAAATAAAAGAATAAAGCAGAAAGACTCACTACCTGATTTCAGAACCTCCTCTACAGCTGCAGCAGTCAAAACACCCTGGTATTGGTACAACCACAGACACAACAACCTGTGAAACAGAAGCAAGAACCCAAATGTAAATCCATCCACCTACAGTTACTTGACCTTCACCAAAGGCTCTAAGTCCATTAAATGAGAAAAAGACAGTTTTTCTTTTAACAGGTGGCACTGGCAAAAGTGGATGTCCATCTATAAAACGACAAAACAGGACCCATGTTTTATACCATATGCCAAGTGCCAGGCCAAGTGCCGTCGAGTCGGATCCAACTCATGAATGGACCAAAGAACTAAATAAGCCAGCCAAGTGGAACAGGACCCATGTTTTACACCATATACAAAAACTAATTCAAAATGGATCAAAGACCTAAATACAAAACCCAAAACTATATAGACCATGAAAGAAAAAATAGGCCCAACACCACAGGCCCCAATATACGGCCTAAACAGCATATAAACCACAACTAACAACACACAAACACCAAAAGACAGATTAACTGGGAGCTTCTAGAAATTAATACTTAACACTCATCAGAAGACTTCACCAAAACAGTAAAAAGAGAACATACAGACTGGCAAAAAAATCTTTGGCTATGATAAATTCGACAAAAGTCTAATCTCTAAAACCTATAGTAGGAAAATCCAACCACTTTTCAACAAAAGACGAATAACCCAACTGAAAAAGAGGCCAAGGATATGAAAAGACATGTTACCAAAGAAGATATTCAGGCACATGAGGAAATGCTCCTGATTAGTAGGAACTCTTGTTGTTTCTATTAAGCGCCATCAAGTCATTACCAAGATTGATGTCCTTCTCACAGACTAATCATTCCTGATAACATGTTCAACGAAAGGGAGACATAGTCTCCCCACCCTTGCTTCTAATGAGATTCTGGCTGTACTTCTTCCAAGACAGATTTGTTCGTTCTTTTGGTAGTCCATGGTATATTCAGAATTTGTCACCAACACCACAATTCAAAGGTGCTAATCCTTTTCTGGTCTACCTTACTCATTTTCCAGCTTCCATATGCACATGAGGATGACTGAAAAAACTGTGGCTTGGGTCAGGTGTACCTTAGTCCTCAAGGTGACATCTTTTGACACTTTTTAAAGAGGTATTTTGTAGCGAATTTGTCCAATGCAAGGTGTCATTTGACTGATGCTTCCATGGGTGTCCCTGATCATGGATCCAAGCAAAATAAAATTCTTGACAACATCATCTTTTTTCATTTATCATAATGTTGCTTATTGGTCCAGCTATAAAGATTTTTTTTTTTATGTTGAGGTGTAATTCCTACTGAAGGCTATGGTCTTTGATCTTCATCAGTAAGTGCTTCAAGCCTTCTTTACCTTCAGTGTGCAAGGTTGTATCATCTCCATAACAGAGGTTGTTAATGACACTTTCTCTAATCCTGCTGCCCTGTTCTTCATAAAGTCCAGCAGTTCAGCATGTAGACTAAGTATGCTAAAAGGATACAACCCTGACATACACCATTCCTGTCTTTACACCAGCCAGTATGCCCTTCTTTGTTTCAACAACTGCCTCCTAGTCATATACAGTTTGCTTGTGAGCACAATTAAGAGTTCTAGGATTCCCATTCTTCATAATGTTACCAGTGATGTGTTATGATTCATATAATTGAATGCCTTAGCATAGTCAGTAAAACACAGATAAACATCTTTCTGGTATTCTCTTCTTTAAGCCAGGATCCATCTGACATCAGCAATGATATCTATCCATGTCCTTTTCTGAATCCAGCATGAATTTCTGGCAGTTTCCTGTCAATGGACTGCTGTGGCTGCTTTTCAATGAAGTTCTGCAAAATGTTAATTTGCGTATGATGTTAATGATCTCGTTTGATAATTTCTGCATTTGGCTGGATCACCTTTTCTCAAATAGGTCAGTTGACTAGCCAGGTAGCTATCATCTAAGTTTCTCAGCACAGACGAATGAGCACTTTGAGCACTGCACTAGCCATTAGAGAAATGCAAATCAACACTACAGTGAGATACCATCTCACCCTGAAATTACTGGCACAGATTTTTAAAGAACAGAAAATAGCAAACATTGGAGAATCTGCAGGAGGACGTCTAGAACTCTTACACAATGCTTATAGGAATGTAGAATGGTACAAACATTTTGGAAAACAATATGGCACTTCCTTCAAAAGCCAGAAATAGAAATACTATAGGATCCAGCTATTCCATTCCTAGGAATACAGCCTAGATAAATAAGAACCGTCACATCAACAGACATACACACACCCATGTTCACTGAAGCATTACTCACAACAACAAAAGCATGGAAACAACAGGTGAATGGTTAAACAAAGTGTGGTACCTACACAATGGAATACTACACAATGATAAAGAACAATGATGTACAATGAAGAATATCTTACAATATGGATGAATCTGGAAGGCATAATGCTGAACAAAACAAGCCACTCACAAAAGGTGTAACAGTGTATATAACCACTATCATAAAAACCCATGAAAATGTTTATACACAGAAAGAAACAATCTTTGACAGTTATGAACAGGAGGAAAACAACTAAATAGACAGTAGATAAGTGGTAACTTTGGTAGAGGGTCAGAAAGCATGTAAGACTGGGGAAGTCAGCAATATCTGACCAATGCAAGGCCATGAAAGCTTCATAGACACATTTAAATTCCCTAAAGGACTGAATTACTGGGCCGAGGGCTGGTCTATGGTCTCGGAGGACATCTAGCTCAATTGCCATAACTGTTTATAAAGAAAATGTTCTACATACTACTTTGTTGAGTAGTGTCTGGTGTCTTAAAAGCTTATGAGTTGCCATCTAAGATCCGTCACTGGTCCCATCTCTTCTGGAACAAGGGAGGATTAGGAAAATCAAAGACACAAATTAGCCCTTTAATAGACCACAACTACCACAGCCTCCACCAGACTGAGTCCAGCAGACTGATACCACCACCACGTGCACTGACAGGGATTCACAATAGCAGATTCACAAATGGAGCTGGAGATAAATGTAGAACGAAATCCTAACTCAAAAATAGACCAGACTTACCAGCCTGGCAGTGACTGAATAAACTCCTAGAGTATGGCCCCCAGGCACTCTTTTAACTCAGTACCAAAGTCACTCCTGAGGTTCACCCTTCAGCGGAAAAATAGACACAGAAAGGCCAACAGAAAAAAAGAGACAAAGTAAACAAGTACACCAGCTCAGGGGCAACAGTGAGAAAGCATGGGGGATGGGAAAGCTGGTAACGAGGAACTCAAGGTCAAGAAGGAGTGTTGACATGTCTTGCGACTGGCGACTATTTTAGTCAGCTAGGGCTGACTACCAGAGTGGATGGCTTTAACAAAGGAAGGTTTATTCTTACACAGTCCGGTAGGTTGCAAGTCCATATTCAGGGTGTCCACTCCAGGGGAAATCTTTCCCCTTGTCGGTTCTGGAGGAAAGTCCAGTATTGCATCAGTCTTTGTCCAGGGAGCGTCGTGGCACAGGATCCTCAGGTCTGAAGGATGCGCTCTTCTCCCAGTGCTGCTTTCTTGATGGTAACGAGGTTCCCCATTCTCTGTTTGCTTCTCTTTCCTTTTATCTCTTGTAGGCTGAAAGGATTAAGGGTGGGGAAAGCCATACTCCAGGGAAATTCCCTTTACAGCAGGGCAGGGAAGTAATCCTATGAAGGAATTTACAGCCCCACCCCAATCCTTTAACATACAGTTTAGGGAAACCACAAAATGGAGGACAGTCACAAGATACTGGGAATCATGTCCCAGCCACATGGCTACACATATTTTTGGGGGGACACAATTCAACCCATGACAGCAACCAATATCGCAAATCAGTGTGTATATTAATTGCTTAATGAGAAACTAATTTGCTTATAAATCTTCATCTAAAGCACAATTAAAAAAATAAAAAAACTGACAACAGTAACAGGAAAGATTAGACCTGTGGGGACAATAGGTTTATGTTAATGAAGGAGGAACAACTGTCACTAATGAAATCTATACCAATGGTTACTAAGAAAGAATTCAAAATGTAGAATCATGGTGACTTAACAGTTTTTCACCAGTCTATGAAAAGGTGCAGCTTACAATGGTTCCACCCATTTGTAACGTTAATATGCTCTGACAGCATACCTGTCCATTTTCTCTTTGAATATACGCCAAGTAAAACTTTTGTTTTGCTTTACAAGTTTAACAATCAAGTGGATAAGATAATACGTTCTGTGGGAACCAATCATCCTCTTTCCCTGGCTACCCCTGTCATTCATTGCTCAACAGGCTCATGAGCAAAGTGGTCATGGTAGCAGGGACAGCGGTTATGCATGGGCCCAGCAACATGGACTCCTGCTCACCACGGCTGACTTGGCTACAGCTACTGCTGAGTGCCCAATCTGCCAGCAGCAGAGACCAACACTGAGTCCTCCATATGGCACTATTCCTTGAGGTGATCAGCTGGCAACCTGGTGGCAAGTTGATTACATTGGACCACTTCCATCATGGAAAGGAAAGCAGTTTGTCCTTACTGGAATACTTACTGTGGATTTGGATTTGCGTTCCCAGCATGACATGCTTCTGCCATAACTACCATCTGTGGACTTACAGAATGCCTTATCCACTGTCATGGTATCCCACACAGCATTGCCTCTGATCAAGGGACTCACTTCACAGCAAATGAAGTGCGGCAGTGGGCCCATGCTCACGGAATTCACTGGTCTTACCATGTTCCCCATCATCCTGAAGCAGCTGGCTTGACAGAACAATGGAATGGCCTCCTAAAGGCACAATTACACTGCCAGCTAGGTGGCAATACCTTGCAGGGTTGGGGAAATGTTCTCCAGGAGGCTGTACAAGCTCTAAACCAACATCCAATATATGGTGCTGCTTCTCCAATAGCCAGGATTCAAGGGTCCAGGAATCAAGGGGTGGAAATGGGAGTGGCACCACTCACTGTTACCCCCAGTGATCCACGTGCAAGATTTTTGCTTCATGTCCCCACGACCTGATTCTCTGCAGGGTAAAAATGTCTTAGTTCCAAAGAGAGAAATGCTACCACCTGGAGACACATCAATGGTTCCACTAAACTGGAAGCTAAAATTGCCACCAGGCCATTTTGGGCTCCTTGTGCCTCTCAATCAACAAACAAAGAAAGGAGTTACAATACTGGCTAGTGTGACTGATCCCAACTATGAAGCTGAAATTGGACTGACATTACATAACGGAGGTAAAGAAGAGTATGTTTGGAAGGCAGGAGATCCCTTAGGATGCCTCCTAGTAATACCACGTCCTGTGATTAAGGTCAACAGAAAACTACAGTAACTCAATTCCAAAATGACTGCTAATAGACCAGACCCTTCAGGAATGAAGGTTTGGGTCACCTCACCAGACAAAGAACCACGACCAGCTGAGGTGCTTGCTGAGGGCAAAGGGAACACAGAATGCATTGTGGAAGAAGGTATTTCTAAACATCAGTTACAGCCATGTGATTTGTTGCAGAAACAAGGACTGTAACTGTTATGAGTATTCCTGCTTTGTATGTGTGTACCAGATATTTTTGTTTACTTATGAAACATACAATGTAAATAGGCTAAAGCACTTTCAGTTGCACATGTGTTATTTACATCACGGTAGACATAAGTATGACTTTGTAATTGTATTCCTTCAGAGACTATGGATGGTAAGGTGAGATGTGTGCAGATGCCAAGCTGACAAGGGGTGGACTGTGGTGGTCAGGATTATGTCAACTTCGCTACTCCATGTTTGGTTGCTGTACGCCAAGCTGACAAGGGGTGGACTGTGGTGGTTGGGATTATGTAAACTTGGCTACTCCATGTTTGGTTGTTGTATTAAGTGGCAGGATAGGGCCTGTGGTGGCTTCTCACTCCTCAGCTCTCTTCTCTGTCTTCCACTACCTACTGCTGGTCTGCTCACATAGCCAGCAACTCCTGCTCTTTTCTGGCATCTGGTTCCTGGACTTGAACTAGCAGCTGTTGGATTCAGCCAACGCTTGAGAGTCCTGTTCCCTGGCCTGCCGATCCTGGGTTCATCAGCCTCTGCAGCTCTATCTCGCCGCCAGCTTGGGATCCGCCAACCTACACAACCAGTAATCTAGAACTCTGGTCTCTGACCTGCTGACCTTGGGTTTACCAGCTCCTGTGGCCATGTGAAACTTGTGTCAGGACTTGGGATGTTCAGTGTCTGCAACTGCGTAAGCTGTTTCCTATATATATATATCTTTCCTTGTATTTTATATATATAAATCTTTCCTTGTACATACACTTGTTACTAGTTTTGCTTCCCTAGAAAACTCAGCCTAAGACATAAATCTTCATCTAAAGCACAACTGAAAAAAAAAAAAAACTGACAACAGTAAATGGAAAGATTAGATCTTTGGGGACTATTTTAGTCAGCCAGGGCTGCTCTAACAGAAATACCACCGAGAGGATGGCTTTAACACAGGAAGGTTTATTCTTACACAGTCCAGTAGGTTGTAAGTCCATATTCAGGGTAATTACACAGTCCGTAGGTTGCAAGTCCATATTCAGGGTGACTGCTCCAGGGGAAGGCTTTCCTCTAGTCGGCTCTGGAGGAAAGTCTGGTATTGCATCAGTCTTTGTCCAGGAAGCATCTTAGCACAAGAACCTCTGGTCTGAAGGACGCACTCTTCTCCCGGTGCTGCTTGCTTGATGGTAGCAAGGTTCTCAATTCTTCTTTGTTTCTTCTGTCTTTTATCACTTGCAAGCTGAAGGCACTAAGGGTGGAGCAAGCCACACTCTGGGGAAACTCCCCCTACAGCCAACCAGGGAAGCAATTCTATGTAGGAATTCACCGCTCCACCCTAATCCTTTAATATACAGTTTAGCAGAACCACACAATGGAGGACAGTCCCAAGACACTGGGAACCATATCCTAGCCACATGGCTGCACATATTTTTGGGGGGACACAATTCAAACCATGACAGGGACGACGGGTTTATGTTAGTGAGGGAGCAACAACTGTCACTAATGAAATCTATACTGATGATTACTAAGAAAGAATTCAAAATGTAGAATTATGGTGACTTAACAGTTTTTCACCAGTCTGTGAAAAGGTGTAGCTCACAACAGTTCCACCCATTTGTGGATTCAGGCAGACATAGCTCTGACAGCATGCTTGTCCATTTCCTCTTTGAATATATGCCAAGTAAAACTTTTGTTTTGCTTTACTAAACTCTAGAAAATCCTAGAATACAATCTTAAAAGAATGTTCATTATAAATAGTCCAAAATGCTGCTGCTTAAAAGGATACTAAAAATATTTCTTAAGCTATTCAATTACATAACATGAGCTGAGCATCAGTTAGCAATTGCTGTATAACAAACTTCTCCAAAACTCAGTGGCTTAAAATCATTTATTTCCACATATCTAGAGGTCAATCGGATTCGACTTGACAGCACTTGGCTTTTGGCTTGGCAGAGGTCAGCTGGGTGGCTCTGGGTAATGTGGGCCTGGCTTAGCTGACTGTGACCAGACATGCTCAGGAGAATGGGAACAGCCGGGAGGTCACTGGAAGCTGGTTGACCTAGGGTAGCATCAGTGGCCACAACCAGGTTCACCTCCTCACATCTCTGACCTCTCCATTATATGAACCCTGGCATATCCCCATGGCAGCAACAGGGATCTTAGAGGGCTAGACTAATCATATAAGTTGCAATCAAACATAAGCAGGTGCTTTCTAAACACTGCTTACTCTATTTATTAACATCCCAATGACCAAAGCAAGTCACAAAACTAATCCCACTGATGAGAGGAGTGGTAAATAAAATTTCAGAGAAAAGGATATAGATACAAGAAGACCATTACCAGGGTTTTTAGGACAATCAATCCATCACAGACAATATCTACTTTTTATCATCCATTGGCAGAAGCAAGGAGTTCTGATGATGTAACGGTTAAGTGCTTGGCTGCTAATCAGAAGGTTGGTGGTTCAAACCCACCAGCTGCTTTGAGGGAAAAAGTCGTGGTGGTCTGTTTCCATAAAGATCACGGCCTTGGGAAACTTTATAGGACAGTTTTACTCTGTCCTGTAGCATCACTGTGACTCAGAAATCAACTCAACTCCACTGCAGTGGGTTTGGTTTTCTGGTCTGGCCAAGCCAAGCCAAGTGCCATCAAGTCTGGTCTGGCAGGAGAAAGATTTTACATCCTTTTACATTTCCCTTGTTTTAGTCAGCTAGTGCTGCTCTAGCAGAAATACCAGAGAGTGGATCACTTTAACAAAGGAAGGTTTATTCTTACACAGCCCGGTACGCTACAAGTCTAAATCTAGGATGTCCACTCCAGAGGAAGGCTTTCTCCCTTGTTGGCTCTGGAGCAAAGTCCAGTATTGCATCAGTCTTTGTACAGGGAGCATCTTAGTGCGGGAACCTCAGGTCTAAAGGACCCACTCTTCTCGTTGCTGCTTGCTTGATGGTGTGAGGTTGCCAGTTCTCTGTCTGCTTCTCTTTCCTTTTATCTCTTGCAGGCTCAAAGGATTAAGGGTGGGGCAAGCCACACTCCAGGGAAACTCCCTTTACAGTGGAGCAGGGAGGTGATCCTATGAAGGGATTTCCAGACCGACTCGAATCCTTTAAGGTACAGCACAGCAAAATACAAAATGGAGGGCCGTCACAAGATACTGGGAATCCTGGCCCAGCCACCTGGCTATACATATTTTTGGGGAGGACACAATTCAATCCATGACATCCCTCTACCATTTCTCATTCTGTTTTTCCATTATCACTTCTAAGGCAGAAAAGCATAATGAAAAGAAGGCAGGCTTTAACATCAAACAGACAACAGTTCTGCACCTTGGCTCTGCCACTTCTGGCTCTAACCCAACACAAGTTTCCTACCACCTTTGTGCCTCAGTTTCCTTATCGTAATAGTAGGACTGCTGACAATGAGAGAAGCCAGACGAGTACTTGGCTCAATATCCAACTGCAGAAGAACTCAAACTTTATTTGCCAAGAAAACCAAGTACCATCAAGTCGGATCCAACTAGGGTCACCATGAGTCTAATGATAATATGTCTTGCAAACAACTGGTTTGAATATATTAATAAAGGACAGGAATAAGGAAGTATGCCAATTTCCTATAATAGCGAAGTTTACTATACATAGTAAAGGTTCTTTACAGAAAGAATAAACAACTAGGTCCTTACAAAGTGTTCTGAGGACTGTGGTAGGTAAAATAATGACCTCCCAATAAGCCCTCGGAAACACTGGTGGCATAATAGTTAAGTGCTTCACCTGCTAGCCAAAAGGTTGACAGCTGGAATCCACCAGGCGCTCCTTGGAAATTCTGTGGGGCAGTTCTACTCTGTCCTACAGGGTTGCTGTGAGTTGGAATAGACTCTATGGCAACAGGTTTTTTGTTTTAATATGTCCTAATTCCCAGAACCTATGAACATGTTACTTTACACGACAGGCATGATCAAGTTAAGGACCTTGAGATGGGGCAGTATCCTGAATTATCCAGGCAAGACTACTTTAACCACATGGATCCTTCAAGGGGAGGTCTTTTCCAGCTCAGGTCAAAGCACCAGGGGGCCAAAGACTCAGCTCAATGTTGCTGACTTGGAAGGTAGAAGAAGGGGCTATATTAGTTTCCTACGGTTGCCATAACAAATTACTGAAAATTGGGTTGCTTACAACAGAAATGTGTTCTTTCACAGTTCAGGATGCTGTAAACTCAAATTCAGGCAGAGTCATGCTCTCTTTGAAGTCTCTAGGGGAAGATTCTTCACTGTCTCTTCCAGTTTCTGGTAGCCACAAGTTTTCCTTGGTTCCTTGCAACATAATTCCAATCTCCACCTCCCTATTTACATGACTTTCTTTCCTCTGTGGCTCTCCTTCTCCTCTTAAAAGTAGTCAATTAGATCAGGGCCCATCCAACTCCAGTACCACCTAGTGTTAACCAATTATATGTGCAAACACAAGATTTCCAAATATAGGCACTTTCATAAATCCCAGGGGGGTTAAGACCTCAACATATTGTGGATATAATTCAACCCACAGCATGGGCCAAGAGCGTAAGCATGTGGAAGGCCTCTAGAAGATGAAAAGGGCAAGAAAACGGATTCTCCCTCAGAGCCAACACCTGGATCTTAAATGCTAAGACTCACGCTGGACTTCTGATGTACAGAACTATAGCAGAGTAAGTGTAAGTTGTTTTAAGTCACTAAGGATGTAGTAATTTACTACAGCAGTAATAGGAAGCTGACAGAAAAATGACAAAATCTTGTAATATTTATGTTACAGGGAGACAATGAGGTAATAGAAAATTCTCTCTTAAAGTCACTGGACCGGCAAAAGAAACCTGGGAACTTGGGGGAACATTAATCAAGCATGACACCAAAAATGGGAAGTAGAATCAGAGTCTCATCATTAAAGGGAGTTAAAGAAAAGGCAGTCATCATAGAATAAGCAACTCATTACCATGAAAAACACTTTACCACACTTTAGAGGAAAGTACAATGAAATCATTATCCATAATATTTCCCATAGTTACAGCTTCAACACACATGTACTAGAGGAAAAGCCACAGTAACAAATCCTTCAAGAGCAGCTGTCTAGAGACTTCACTTATCGAGGGTCACTCCAAATCTGCCGTTTCAGCTGTAATCACTATTGTTTTTTATAGACGGTATGGCAACAAGGTAAAAAAGCCACAGCAGTGTACAGGCACACATACACACACATGCAGGGGGAACATACACTGTATCTCTCTTACATCTTCTCCCTCTCTCACACATACACTCACACACACATTTTAACTCTCACACACAGTTCTCTTTCTCTTACACACACGTTTTCTCTCATATGCAGGCACACACTGTTTCACTCATATACACATTCTTTCTCTCTCTCTCTCTCTCTCTCTCACACACACACACACACACACACACACACACATGGTCCCAAACTGCTGCCCTACACAAGCTCGTGAATTATACTCTGTGGGATAGAAAAATGGTCTACAAAAAGCCCACTGAATGGTTTTCAAACCAGATATCTCAAAAAGCAGAGCAACAAAATAAGCCCTCAAAATTCAGACCCCTCCGAAGAATAATCCGACTCAACAGCCCTTGGCTGGCCTGAGAATATTCTTAAGTACTGATTTTTAAAACTACAGTAGGTGAGTGCTCTGAGCCCCACTGAAAAGGCACAACAGTAGAATCCCACAAGTGAGAGAAGCTATGGGATGCCTCATTTTAGAGACAAAGAACTGGCATCACAGAGCACTTAGCTGACTTGTATCAAGACATTGTAGATGGTATGGCAACAAGGCAGAAAAGCCACAGTGGTGTGTGGACACACACACGCGCAGGGGAACACACACTTTATCTCTCTTACATTTTCTCCCTCTCTCACACACACTCACACACACATTTTAACCTGCCCTTTACACCACATGGCCCAGCTCAGCAGTCAGCAGAAAGCAAATGACTCTAGTATGCCACGTGCTGGGGGGCAAGGAGAACACTCTCTGATCTGTGCCGAGCAGAGCTCTATAATTCTTCAAGGCAAAGCTTTGGGGCCAGGTGTGGGCTGCCATAAGTTAGAATCAATTTGACAGCCAACTGTTTTTTGCTTTTTAGACAAGTATTTCAAATGGCTACCAAAGAGTATCGACCAGTAAGCACACAAACCATGTGAGTTTCATCCCCCTTTCTCCCCTCTTTTTAATTATTATTATTCAATAAGGAAATTTCATTTAATTTCTTTATCCTATCTCCTTTGTCACACATACTGAATTATGCAACACCAGTACCAAACAGAACCTTGGAGCTCTTTCAATCCTCTTACTTTTCAACATAAGAAGTGAGGCCCAAAGTAGTCGCAGGGGCTGAATTAATGTGTTGTTCACTTGCATACTGCTTTATAGCTGAACTTAACTCTTCTATATGGGTCCTGGGGAGGCCAAGGCTTGAAATTCCTTAAGTAACTTAGGACTATTTATTAATCAGACACATTCAGAAACAGTACCACACAAAAGCATGTTTGGAGCCTCGTGCGACATTTACCATCCAAACAAAATAAAATGGAAAAAATCTACAAAGTAGGGTGATCCCAAAAATCAGAGGAATATTTTGCAGGGCCTTTGCTCTGATTCTAGGATCCCACAAATACTGTGCCAATGCTCTCATGGGTAACCTTTAATGGAACTGTTTCAGGAATATTCCCGATGCCTCTAGCTCAGCCCACATTCATCCCATGCTCCCAATGAGTATACATAAGGCTGAGAGGAACCATGGACACTAGGACAAGTTAAAAGGTAACAGGAGGAAGCAGAACACATTTCCAAAGGCATCTAAGTTGGTTTAATTCTGCCCATTAGGGATGGAGGGGAACTTGCACACAATGACTTGTCCTCTCAAGGATTCCACAGTGAAGCTGGGTGTGCACACACAGGGTTTTCTAGCAATGAGGATAGACAGACTCCGGGTACCACCACGTTTTCTGCCTGAATCATCGGAAAGTGGCTCCAAGGAATCAAGGCAACAGGGGTCAGTTCTGCCACTGCCAGCTCAAGAGACTGAGCAAGTCCTTCCACATCTCTGTACCTCACTGACCTTGGCAAGAAGAAGGGATCTGTAAGGATCTCCCTGAGGTCCCTTCTAATCACTTAAGTGCCTCAGACTCCTCTGCCTTAATCAGAAGGAAAGTGCTGGCTCGGACAGGCCAGCTCTTCTGGACCCAGATACCTGGGTTCAACCCTTGCTCTGCTGCTTGCTATCTGTGTGTGACTTCGGCTAGACTTCTTAACTTCACAATGTCTCAGTTTCCCTGTCTCTGAACTGGAAATAGCAGTCATAATCACCTCAGTATTCTACTGAGGATTACATAAAAAGATATATGCAATAATGTCAGTTACACCAAATGGTTTTTCTGTTTGTTCGTGTTTTCCTCCCTTCCATGACCATCATATGCCTTCTTTTCTGCTGAGCTGTTCATAACAATTCTCTACCACAACATACAGTCTCTATGATGATCACAAACACACCACACTCCCATGAGCGGATAGAGACTAGGAAGATACTCAAGACTTTCTATGTGAGATATTTAGAAAAAGTATTTTAGCAGTATGACAGGACTTCTGAGCAGCTGGTGAATAGAATGACAGCATTAAAAAATGGAGACAGAACAGGAGAGAGTGGAGTAATACATACTCCTCCAGCGGCCAGCCACAAAAATCAGAAGGATGCAAATAAGAGAGGCTGTTATAATTCTATGGAAAATCAAGAAGTGCTAAATTTTTTCTAAGTACATCAATTATAAACACCGCGACTTACTAATTAGTGCCAAGGTATTTGTGCTCACAGGCACAATGATGGAAACATACTCATCCATCCCCAGTATGTGCTCCTCCAGGGATCAATGTCTTGAAAGACCATTAACACAGTGGCAGAAGAGGTAACCAAAAGGCAGTACTAGTTTCTGAAGGAAAACTGTTCCCACCAAACCCGGCCATGATAGCTTATGCCTCTTGCCTATTTAGACTTCTGAGACCAGATATTAGACATAAAGTCCCAAAAGAAAGGCCCCTGTTCTTTTTCCAAATGGTTACCTTGTTCAGATAAGAGCTGTGGGATTTTGAAGAAATAAAGTGATTCCGACAACCTCTCTCCAACCTGTCCCATGAATGCAAAGATCCCTCCAGATCTGATGAAGTCAGGGAGGGATATATTTAATCATGGCACTGAAATAAAACACTCCAAAAGGCATAAACATAGCTCAGGTCCCAACTCTTCCAGCTGAAAACACGGTTACAGTGCTGAGGCTCCTGGGACCCACCGTGGCAGCTTTCCAAGAGCTATTAGTTTGCGTTAACACACTGAAAGAGAAGGTCAGATAAATCAAAAGTGAGAACGTAATTTAGAAGGATGTCTTTATATCCCCAGCACCAGCACAGTGCAGGGGGCATGGTGGGTGTTGGTTAAACATTCAGTGAGTACACCTGCAGCCAGCTCTCAGTCACAGCTGCACTTGGATTTTTCACAGGGACTCGACCAGTTGCTGTGAATCAATCTAAATTCATGGTGACCCCATGTGTATCAGAATAGAAATGCATGTCATAGGACGGCCTTTCAATGGCTGATCTTTCAGAAGGAGACTGCCTGACTTTTCTTCCAGGTTCCTCTGGATGGACTCAAACCTGCAACCTTTAGTTAGCAGCTGTACATGTTAACTGTTTGCACCACCCAGAGATGTTTGATGGGGACACATGATGAAAATGCCTATAGGGACGTGGCTTGGATTAAGAACTTTTTACAGACAGGATGGGGGACAGCTTTACTTGTGTTCAAACAGAAATGTAGTATAGCCACCTTCTGGCTATTAAGAGTGACTCTACCATTCAAAGCATTTATCAACTTTAAAGGCAGCTTGGTAAAACTTGTACTGACAAGTCCCAGCTGGTTATTTATTTCCTCGCTCAAACCTCTCAACTGTCAACAACACGGCACTCCCCCATCCCAAAGTATGAAGTTATTTCCTTTCTTTTGTAAGCATCAGGATTCTGGAACACGTATATTTTCCTTCAGCCAAAACCACCCATCAACTACCCAACACCAGAAGCCTTCCCCAGGTTTTGACAAACCCACAGCAAGTTCTCCACGGCCCAGTGGCAAAGCTCCCAACAGCACACACTTTTTTGAGACCTATTGTAATAATAACCCCTGGTGACACAGTGGTTAAGAACTATAGATGCTAACCAAAAGGCCACAGGTGGAAGTTCCTTGGAAACTCTATTGCGGCAGTTCTACTCTGTGGTACAGGATCACTACACCACCAATGTCGTAATCGACAGCAATGGGTTGGTTATAGTAATAAAGGAGTATCGGGATACCAGATTCAGTTAACACACTTGGCCACTACTCAAAAGGTTGGAGGTTCTAGTCCACTCAGGGCACCTCAGAAAACATGTCTGATGATCTACTTCCTCAAATGTTAACAACTGCAAACCCTATAAAAAACAGTCCCACTGTGATGTACATGGGGTCACCATGAGTCAGAAAGAATTAAACAGCCAGCTGGCATACTATGATAACGGCAACACAGATTACCATCCCCAACCCCAGCTTACTGGAGCCAGGAGGCCAAACTAAACAAAAAGAAGAGAAGAGAGAGGAGACCCGTACTCTTAGGAAAGGACAGAGTCATGACCTCTCTGGATGAGTGCAAACGGACATGAATTTCCAAACCTGAGTCTCACTGATAACTGCTTTTTGTAGTTTTCTAGACACCTTTGCAGGGGATTCCAGTCACAGCCTATTCTCTGCCAAAATCAATTCAGGGATTCCTCTGTGGTAATTTAGATCCCAAGATACACACAGCACCAGGAAAAGACCTGTCAAATGACAGAGTGACATCCAGAAAGGATCCTGAGCAGTCACACTTCTCAAAGGAATAGCCAAGGTCCTTCCCTCAGTTAGCCCACAGGAGGGACTCTGGCGTTTCAACACTTTTGGAGGCCAGCTGGGCATAAAACTGGCTGGCTATTTTTAAACTGAGAAAACTGAAAGGGAAAGCAGAAAATTTGGATTCTAGTGATCTGCAGAGGTCCTTTCCAGCTCTAAGATCTCTACCACAGAACACCACATATGCACATACATATGCACATGCTTCCTTATAAAAACGTATACGGATATGTGTATATATATATAAGTGAGGATTGTAATTCACACTCCCAAATGCAGCACACTTGAAATGTGCACTGCTGAGGAGATCAAAAAGCCCATGAGCTGCTTTGCAGCAAGGCTAAAGCACAGATCCAGTGGCAGATCTGGGCATGAGTCCCCAGCCCTCCTGCCATTGCAGTCCTACCTTACCACCAGCTGCCAGCAGCATCTGTAGGCACAAACACTGCAAAGCCCTGGAGGGCTCCTTTGCACCTAGGACCCCAATCACAAGTGTCCCAGATACAAGAAGGCAGGCTGGAACACAAGAAGAGACACTAGGAAAGGCAAACCATCAAGGACCAGCCCAAACTCGGTGCCCAGGTACCCAGTTCTACATGTCAGGTGACAAAACGAGCAGCTTCTCTTCTCCCAGCTGATAGAAGGGACAAAAAGGTCACTTTATGTCCCTCCCCCACCATCTCATCTTTCAGGGCCTCTCTACTTAAAGGTTGATATATGGATATTAAGTTAGTAAATGGACAGAGCTAACAAGCCCTCTAGAAAAGGGTGCTCTGCTGTCATAACACTGACAAATCTGAGGATGCCCACTGCAACCCTGCATAATAGCAACAAAACGAATTTGCAGGAAATAAGACAGAGAAGGTGGAAGGGGAGAGAATAGATTCATCAAGACTTATTTGATGTGGTTGTCGTTCAGGAAAACTGTTTCGTGAGAAGGAAATTTTGACACCAAGTCAAGACATGAGATACGTAAAACGGCAAAATCTTTGGTACATACATTTTACAGTAAAATATTTTGAAAAAAGGCCTCAGGATGCATAGGCCTGCCTGACACAGTACTGTACTCTCCAGAGTAAAAGCCAACCAAGTCGCTAGGTCCAGCACTGGGAGATGGCCCCACCTCCCCGCTTGCTTTTATTTAGAATAAGATCCTGTCTCCAGCACTGATGCGGGCGGGCTTCGGCGGTGCGTTGTTGCCATTCCATCCCAACCTCACAGGAACCTCCGTTTTCCCTTCCCCAACTCCACAACCCCACAAGTGCTCAGCAGTCCCTAACTGGATGCCAGGGCCGGTGCAGACAGGGCGTCCACCCTGGGCAGGGCCTGGCGGACAGTGTCAGGAGTGGCAGGCCCTAGACCTACACGCCAGCATCTCCAGAAACCATACGCCTTGCCTTGTTCTGGCAGCCCAGGAGGCGTCAGGCATCCTGTCGGCGCTCCAAATGCCGCTGGACAACGAATGCAAGCGCCACCCCTTCTCTCTTCAGTGTAGTGGCTATCAAACCACGGCTTTGTGCGTGACAGCGAATGTGTGTGAGAACGCCCCCGGGCTCACACACCCCTTTCCACCGAGCCTGCTCGCGCGGGTCCGAGCGCGCGGAGGGTGCACTGCTACCGGGTCCAATCGCAGCCAGCTCAACTCCCAGGCCTCCAGCCACCCGGCCTCAGAACCGGCCGTGGGGAGCGGGATGACATCCACGCCCGTGTCCCCAACCTAGGGAATGGGAGGCAAAAGCCGCGCCGGGAAGCCGGCAGAGGCGAGGCAGGCTGGAGGGCGTAGAAGGGCGACAGCGGAACGAAGCGACCCCCGCTCCCGCGTCCAGCCGCCCCCAACTTTGCTAGCCGCGCGGGCCTAGAAGGGGCCGGGGCGGTTAGCGACTCAGCAGGAAGTTCCCAGGGCCGCACTGAGCATGCTCTCGGGGAGTGTGTGCGCGGGTGTGGGCTCTGTGCTCCCCGGAGCCTCCTGGGCTGGGCAGCCCCGCCGACTGTCCCAGCAGGATCTAAGTCTACCGGCCAGCCCTGTGACTTGGGGGCAAGCCCGAGGCCTCCCCAGCCCTCGGAACGCCCGCCTGCAGTATCCCTCCTTCCCAGGAGTCCCTGGCCAGCCTTCCTGGCTCCTGCCTACTGGCCCAAGCCGCGCCTGTCCGAGCACCAAGGTGTTGGGGACCCAAACCCGGCCCACGCCCTCAGTGTGACCCCACGGGGCTCCTCCCAGGTCCGAGCGCCCATCGGCTATCCTCAACAGCTAGCCTCCAGCTGGCGTAGCGTGAGCTTCCTCCGGACTCTCCTTTGGAAAGCCCAAACGCCCCCTCCCCACGGGCCCTGGAGGGCTTCAAGCTCCCCTCAAGAACGGTTGCCCCGGGCAGGTGGGCGCCTCGAGGCGCGTCCCCAGACTGCACTTCGGGTCGGACACCCACATAGGCGGCTACGGAACGTAGGCGAAAGCCGTCCCTAATGCGGACTCTCCCGCCGGCGCCCAGCTCTCCGCCGCTCCTGCGATCCACTGTGCGTGCATCTCCTCGCCGGGAGAGCGAGCTCCGACGCGCTCTCCTAGACCCAGCAGCTCTTACCTTCCAGCTAGGCAGCGGCACCACACTCAGTAACAGCCGGGAGCAGCCACTGGCCGCTACCTCCGAGGGGCCCAGAGTGCAGTGATGCTCGAGGTCGCAGCGCCCGCAGCTTGTGAAGCGTTTACCTGGGCTGGATCGCGACCGGGGCTGCCACAGCAGCCGCCGCCGCGGGAGCCGCAGGGCCGCCGCCGAGCGGGCCGCGGCAGGGACGGTCTACAAACTCCCAGCCCAGGCGGAGCCGCGCGAAGCGCGTCCACAGTCCAGAAGCGGCTGAGACGCTGCTCTAGGGGATCAGTCAGCAAGGGCGGGAAACTGGCTGCAATTCCTATCAGTCCTCCAGTACCCAGCCTCTCCAACTTCTCCAGGCACCAAGGCTCGCAGTTCTAGGAGGCAGGCTTCCGAGGGACGTTCCACAAATCCCCCGCCCTCGCCGGCGGAGCGCTCAGCCAATTCGGAACGCCCCGGCCTCTCAGGGGCTGTCTGCAAAGTCTCAACCCTGTTGGAGAGGACTTCTTGCAGTCCTCGGTACCGCAGCCAAACAGGAGAAACCAGCGAACAAGACAATCTGATCTCGGTTATAAATAATATTCTGGCAAGGTCAGGGGCAGTGTGCAAATGTTGATATGCCGACGCATCCTCCAGAGTGGTATGGTCCTGGCCTCTAAGGACCAGAGGCCTTCCAGCAGTGAGGCCCCGTGAGGTGCTGGCTGTGGGCTCAACCACCTGCAGGTGCCCACAACTTAGCAAATCCCCTAAACCTCAGTTTCTTCCTTCATAGAATGGATTATATGAAGCAATATCAATTTCTGCTCTTGATTTTTATGACCTTTGGCAAGCTACTTAAACATTTCAGTTCAGCTTTTTGGTAACAGGAGCATAATATTTGTTCCTGCTCGAGGTTACTGTGAGAAAGAAAGAAACAGTATATAAAGTCCTACTTAGCAATGCCTGCACATAGTAGGTATTCATAAATTGTGGTCCTCTGTATTGGCTTCTCCAGACCACAGATTTTATGAGCGTTCTAGGCAGACTAGCTCAACATTGTATGCTAGACTTTGGGCAAATTCAAAAAGAAAGAAAACGCATCCTCTGCCCTGAAGGTGCAACAAAGAACGATGGCTGACAGCACAAACTAAATTTAACGGAGCCCTAGGCGACAGAGTATTGTGTATTTGTATCAGTAAACGTTAGGAAGCATCCTTAAGTGGTGTCGGGAATGGTGGGTAGGTTTCCAGGTAGATTACCTTGAGTGAAACCATGGAAATGACAAAGTTCATAATCCCTAATAAGTATCATGCCCTGTAACCAGTTTACCCTGTGAATAAAGGTTTGTGTTCAACGTTCCCTCACCTTGACTGTAGGATTTCTCCACTGCATCTGGCTGTCCTGTCTGGTATCATCTTCTTTGACATATATGATCCCACCCAGTTGCCCTTCTCCATTGCAAGCCAGCCAAGTGCCGTCGAGTCGGATCCCATTGCAAAGGCTTTTAAAAACTGAAGATCATAAAATTTTAGATTTTAGAAATGACTTAGTCCAATTCCTCCATTTTGCAGGCGAGCTCCCAAGGTTAAGCAGCTGGTTAGGAAGGGCCATTATCGTGGTTAAGTGCTGTCTGTGGCGGCTAACCAAAAGGCTGGCAGCTCCAATTCACCAGCCACTCCTTGGAAACTCTGTGGGGCAGTTCTACTCTGTACTACAGGGTCACTATGAGTTGGAATCACTCAACAGCAAGTGGTCTGTCTCCAGGACCTTAGTAAACACACCAGTGGTCTCTCTGGAGTAGACCTAGCTCTAGGCTCTGGGTACAGCAGGTCAGTCCTACCTTTAACCTTCAAGCTAGAGGAAACGGCTCTAACACTTCCTGATCAAACAAATACCAACCTATAAGCCACTTGATTTTCAGCCTTCAGAAACTGTCCAGATAGAGCTCAAGAACCAAAAGGAAATCAGCACAGAAGACAGTTAAAAACGACAGTTCCTCTTAACAGATAACGACCTTTTAGTGAAGTTTCAGGAAGGTTCCAAAGCACGCATTTCCCTCAATCCCTAGGAAAAAAATACCTCAAGCTCTCTTCAGGCCAAGGGAGGGAAATAGAAGAATGGTGACATCTGGTGGTCAGGACTTTCTGTGCTTCCTGTGCTTTGGACACAGGTCGTACAGATTGCAATCATAACAGATTCACTTTGAAGCCAAGTTCCCAGGCTGGTTAATAATTGTACCACCCGGTCACCTAGAGACTTCAGAAATATATCAATCAGTTAAATTTTGTGGACTCACTGCTGTAGAAAGTGGTTATTATTTCAGAATTTTTTCAGAAGATGTATGTGTATACAGAGGAAAAATATATATATATATGTAAAGTATATGAGTTGGATCTGACTCGATGGCACTTGGCTGGCTTGCCTATACATATGTACATAAAGTGTATATATAGGGAGAGAATATGCCAATACATTACTGTCTAGTCAATTTCAACTCCTGGTGAGCCTGTGTGTTACCAAGTAGAACTGATTACTACAGAGTTTTCTTGGATGTAATCTTTAAGGAAGCACATTGCCAGGCCTTTTGCATCACTGCTAGGTGGGTCCAAACAGCTAATCTTTAGAAAAGTAGTTGAGAAAAGTAGTTTAGAAAAGTGTGAGGCACAAGTGCCACCTAGGAAAATTCACATGTACACAGATATATATGTTATTTATACAGTTGTGTTATATACTATTTGGTGATATAAATTATACACTTGTAATTCCCCTAAGCCAATGCCCCTAGGGTCACCATAAGTCGGATCTGATTCGATGGCACTTGGCTAGCAATGCCTTTAAGCGAAATTTTCTCCATAGAATTAAGATTGTAGTGTATAATAACAACTGCTAAAAGATGTAGCTTATAGACATAAAGATGCTGACGAGGATGGAGCTATATAATTTATCATGGCCTCTCAAGAGAGAATTTATTGTAAACAGAGAGAAGAGGGAAAATCACATAGGGTTTTCCACAGTGAAAGGGCTGTGAGCTCATGGTCAAGGTCAAGCAAACGTAGTAAACAGTGATTCATTTTTAGCCTCTCTACAACTTGTGAACAAAGTTTCTTAGGTTAAGGGACATACAGTGGGGACATATAGGAGCCATAGAGACATACAGCAGTCCACCCACTTTTTCTGTCTTTCAGGTTTTTTGGGAAGTTGCTTTCCCACTAACAATGCATGCCACTCCAAGGTATGGGCTTTTATGACTGTTAGAAACTGAAAAAACAGGCATGTTCTGTGCATTACTGTTTCTACAAGGTGTCATATGAGGTGTGTGCATTCCTGGTAGGAGAAAGAGGAATTGAAAATTTTTTTTCTGGAATACCATTTGTCACTCTGGACTTTAGTGGATATCTGGGATAGAATTAGTAGGGCAATATATGTCTTTCGGGATTTGGAGGGTAGGATTGTTGAGGAAAGATGGAAATCCGTACTGCCAAACAAAAATTCAACAACACTCAATGATTCAGCATGCTTCCGTTAATGAAAACAGAGGGTATCAAAAAATAATAATTAAAAAAAAAATGCAAAGTAGAAAATAATTGGATCTTGAAAAAGAAGAAAGATGGTTAGGATTGTTTTACAGCAACACACCAGTGTCTGTGGTACTGCTCAATTGCTTTAGCTATATTGCTCCACCTCTTATCACGTGTTCATCCCATGTACCTTACTTTAGATAATTGCTCGGTTATAAATGTATTAAACAAAACTCTGTCTCCATAATCAAGTCCATTATTTCTCAGCAACTCTTTTTAAGCTTTATGTGAGTTATGCTTATTTCATGACAACTCTATGGCATACATTTTACAGAAGAAGCCAAGACTTAGAAAAAAATAAGCAATGAGTAACTAACGAAACACACTACTGATCAGGCCCAAAGCCAAGATTGAAACCCATGTTTGCCTCACTCCAATACCCAAAATCTTTTATTATATCATGTCGCCTAGCCTATGAAATCAGGGGAAACAAAAATCAGAGCAGAAAACACTCTGAAGTGTACACTAAGTATTAAAGGGGACAGTTAAGTTACTATACATCAACCCCATAAGTTGCCCTATTCAAACTGAATAAAAATTACAAGCAAAAAAATAACAAATATGTATGTAAATCTTACAGGGCTGGGATCCACGTGGTTTAGTTTTTGAGAGATCCTGGTAAAATAAAAGTCTGGGGTTTTCTTGGTAGCCAGGACTTGACCTTTCTATAGTAATTTGGGGAATTACCTACTATATAACCTTGGTGATAGGTACTGGGGTGATTCAATGGTAGAATTTTCATCTCTCAAAGAGTAGACTCAGGTTTAATAGCCAGCCAATGCACTTCATGCATGGTCATCATCCACACATCTCCTGTTGTTAGAAGCTTGAGAGTTGTCATGAAGCTAATCAGGTTAGTGGCAGAATTTCCAGACTCAGGTAGACTAGAAAGAAAGGCCTAGTGATCTACTTCTAAAAATTGCATTGTGGATCATAAAGATCCAATTGGCAGCTGATCACATGCATGGGGTTGCCATGAGTTGCAGAACAACCCAATAGCAGTTAATTGAAATGTCGATGGAAGATAGACCTTCTGGTAGTAAAGATGTTTGGAGGAACATCAAGTTTTAGGATAGCATTGCTAGTAGCAGTACCTAGTGACTTACGCATGGTGTGGGTAATGCAAATGCAGTGTCTAGTGTGTAGTGTAGATTGAAGCATTAGTGTCTTCACCTTACCAGTTCTGTGACATACTTCAAGAGTTGCTTGTAGGTACATGCCTTGGAGCCTGACTTTCCACGTTTTGTTGAAATAAATTTCTGTTCTCTTTACATCAGTCACAGTAAGTTTTTGTTGCTTGCAGCTAAGCCACCTGATTGATAGTACCATTCAAATGAGGAAGCATGTATCCTCAGGAAAACAGATGAAATCAGGGATAGATTCTTTATTTTGGTGAGGGCTGAGGGCTAAAATGGGGCTAGTTTAAGGATTTAGATATTGGCAGCCTATGAAGTATACTGGCAAATCAGTTTATAAACTTACGGTTAAGAGCTCAGCTGCTAACCAACACATCAGTAGCTCAAAACTGACCAGCCCCGCGGGGGGGAGGGGAAGAGGGAGGATGTCGTAGTCTGCTTTCATAAAGATGTACAGCCTTGGAAACCCTATGGCGCAGTTCTAGTCAGTCATCTAGGGTTGCTGCAAGTCAGAACCAACTTGATGGCAACTGTCTTTTCTTGTTTTTGTTTTTATTATTATTTTTTTAATTCCTCCTGAGTAAGGTGCCCTTTCAAATCAAGCTTTTGGGAAGTCAAGTGGCAGCTGAGGACAATAGACTCTGGGCTGAGGAGTTTTTTTATGTAACTGGACATCTTTACGAAAAAATAGCAAAGGAGAAAAAAAAAAAAGAAACCCTGGTGGTACAGTGGTTAAGTGATGTGCCTACTAGCCCAAAGGCGGGCAGTTCAAATCCACCAGGTGCTCCATGGAAACTATGGGGCAGTTCTACTCTGACCTATAGGATTACTATAGAGTCACTATGAGTTGGAATCAACTTGACAGCAGTGGCTTTGGCTGTAGGAAGCAATGATGAGCTAAAATTCCTAATTTCTCACCTCAAGTTCCTAAATTCTTACCTCAAAACACATATGCCAAAAACCAAATCCAGTGCTGCCGAGTCAGTTCTGACTCATAGCAACTCTAAGGATGGAGTAGGACTGCCCCATAGAGTTTCCAAGAAGCACTTGGCAGCTTTGAACTGCCAACCTTTTGATCAGCTACTGTGGCACTTAACGACTACACCACCAGGATTTCTTAAGATTTCTAAAACCAAGAAACAACAGCAATAAGAAAAGTTTCTCATCTCTAACAACTGAAGGGCAAAATAGGTGAAAATCAAAAAGAACATTTGGTCTTATGGGTTGCCCAATTTGAAATCATTTGAATTCACGGCCTAGCCTCTTTCTTAATTGAAACCAAGGGCATTGGTTAGAACAGAGTAGAACCCTGAGGACTGAGTGGAGATCAAGTCAAAACCAAACCAGCTACTGCTGAGTCAGTTCTGACTCATGGCAACTCACTGTGTGCAAAATAAGAACTACATTTCACAGACTTTTCAAGACCATGACCTTTCAGATGCAGACTGCCAAGCCTTTGCTCAGAGGCACCTCTGGGTACATCTGAACTGTCAACCTTTCTGTTAGTAGTCAAGCACTTAACTCTGCACCATCCAGGGACTCCTCAGTGGTGACTGGTGGGAGAATTCAGAGAACTTACTATATTCTCAGGCCTGAGGGTGCTGTCTTCAAACCTCACGCCTTAACCCAAACCTAACTCAACCCTCTCTCTCACTTTTTTCTCACTGGAGTCAGACCCCAGTATGCCTCACGAGGCGAACTGAAAAGGTAAACCCTAAAGGGGAAGACTTGGGAACCCGGTCAGTGTAGTAGTTAAGTGTTCAGCTGCTAACCAAAAGATTGGCAGTTTGAATCCACCAGCTGCTCTTTGGAAACCCTACGAGGCAGTTCTCTTCTGTCCTATAGTGTCACTACGAGTCAGAATAGATGTGATGGTCATGGTTTTGGTGAAATGCAAAGACTCACCTGCTACAGGAGTTGTGAGAGTCTGCTAATTTGTAAGAATTTCATATGTAGAGAGATTCTAAGAATGCTAGACCAAGGAGGAAAGAGCACAATTTTAGATCAGGCTGAATTTAATAACACAGAAAGTTACTGCAGATTCTAGATTCAGTGTACCCATTTGCACAGTTGGGTATATTAAGCATCTGCTTGGCTGGCTGACTAAATTCCAGACTCATGGAGGCCTGTGTAAGTAATAATGCTAGCCGGCATTCACACAGCACATTAGGTGCCAAATACTGTTCACAGGGCTTTCATACATTATTTTATCTAAATAGTAGGCCTTTGGGCTATGTATTGTCATCCTACTTTATTAGTGAAAAAACTGAGGCATATTGGTTCAGTAATTTTCAATACAATTATCAGCTTGCACGTGGTAAAATTGGGATTCAAAGCAGATAGTCTCACTCTGGAGTCTGCACTCTTAACCTTTATGTCAAAGTTCTTCTTATGAAGGTGAGATTCTAGAAATATTCTGGTCTTATATAGATGAAGGAATCTAAGAATTTACTTAGGAAAATAGATTACAAAGAATATAGAGAGCACAACAGCTTTGTCAGGTGTCACCTACTCATTCACATCTATACCTTGCTCCCCAAATGCCCTGGAAGACACACGTTCACATTAGCACTGAGAAGTCCACTGCCCAGGGAAATGCCATTCTTAGAGAGGATAGCAAGCTTATTCCTCACAACATAGAGTCACGAAACCCAGTTCCCGAACCTGCTATTCATCAACCAAGATCCTCTTGATCAAAAGGGAGACTGGATACCACCGGATAGCTAGCCAAAAGCCAGTCCAAGCCCCATTAACCTTTCCCACATCCCACTATAGGGTCTTGGAAACCAGATGCTTTTTTCCCCAGCCTCCATTAGAGTTAGCGGTGGAATGACATATAACCTGGTTGGGGTCACAAGAGCTAAGGGAAAATCTGCTGAGTGATTCTGGGGAAGATGTTTTGGTTCATTTTCATGGAAATGCAAGAAAAATAAGTTCTCCCTTATTCATCCCTATACTTCCACATTTGAATGAGGTCATATGCTTGAAGCTGCAACAACCACCATTCAGTTGTAAGATGCGAACCACAACTGAAAAACCACCTGGATGATTCACTGCAGAAAAATGAAGTCAGGTCTCTGAAGAGCCATCTCCAACAAGTATCTACCTTCAGGCTTTTTGTTACGTGAGCCAAAAAAATGTCTACTTTTAAAGATATTATTGGTCCACTTTTCTGAAATCTGAAGACTAAAGCAGTCCTAAATGGTAAATTAAACTTCGAGGAAGGACACAAAATAACATCACAGTTTTGTGCTATTTATTTCCCTTCCAGCAACCGGAAGGAATTTCAAAACAGCTCATACGCTTACCCTGTACCTCTTGAAAACTTCAGAGGGGATCCAGAAATACTCATAACAATACATTTGAAAAACCCCTTTATTCTTTTTGTTGACTTTGATTACACCAGACATTTGCTCCAGAGCATCTTTCTCCAACTCTTTTGTCCTTTTCTCTTCCCCATCCTATTGTTTTAATTACTTAGTATTACTATGACAGAATTACCCAAAGTCAGTACTTTCTTATTTTCTCACAGTGTAGAAGCCTAGAAATCTAGGCTTTCTCTTTGTCTGCTGTGGGGAAGATCTTAAGTCTTTTTCAAATTCTGTTTCTCTTGTGGCATTTATCTTCCCCCTTTTGCCTTTGCTTGCTTCTCTGCCTAGTCTGCTCCTTTTATATTTCAAAAGTCATTGGTTTCAGATACATGCTACACTGATACAGCCTCATTAACACAATAAAGAAAACCCTTTTTCCAAATAGAGTTACATTCTTGGGTATAAAAGCCAAAACAAAATCATTTACCATTGATTCATAGCAACCCTACAAGACAAAGTAGAACTTGCCACGTAGGGTTTCTAAGGAGCAGCTGGTGGGTTTGAACTGCTGACCTCTTAATTGGCACCCAAGCTCTTAACCACTGCACCAGTAGGTCCCCTCCGCAGGTATAAAACAAAAACCAAATCCGCTGCTGTTGAGTGGATTCCAACTCTTAGTGACCCTATAGGACAGGGTAGAACTGCTGCTCCAAAGATTTCTAAGGAGAGCCTGGTGGATTTGAACTACTGACCTTTTGGTTAGCAGCCACAGCACTTAATCGCTACTCCACTATGGTTTGCTTCTCGGGTATAGTAGGAAGGATTTACAGCACATACATGTGTAGGACACAGTTTAATTCATAACACTTATAATGTAGACTCTCTGGTTTTCCTCTAGCAAAGAGAGGTCACTGGTAGCTACAGAATTCCCTTTGCTGCTTACGAACATGACCACATTAATAAGTGTTATCCCATGACATATAATTTTTAACTGTAACTGTATGGTTTCTTAAAATGGACAGCTTTATATTCCAAATCCTATTGCTCATTATCTTTCATTTTTAAAGTAAAGAGGCCTTAATTTGGAAAACAAATTGGTCCCAATGTTAGGTCAAATTACACTTGAGGATGTTACGTTTTCACAAATTGCACGTGTTAAAAACAGTTGTTGTTTTTTTTCAAGACTGTTTATGCTTAAAATGAAACTATATGTGTATGGTTTGAACTGTGTCCCTCAAAAGTATGTGTTGTTAAGTCCTAACTTCTCTGTGCCTGTGGTTAGGAGCCTGTGGTTAGGTACAGTGGTTAAAGTTCTTGACTGCTAACCAAAACGTCAGTGGTTGAAATTCACCAGTGGATCCTTGAAAGAAAGATGTAGCAGTGTATTCCCATAAAGATTACAGACTTGGAAACTCTACGGTGCATTCTACTCTGTTCTGTATGGTACATTCTACCCTGTTCACTATGAATCAGAATCCCCTGGACAGCACTGGTTGGTTTGGGTTTTATGGCTGTTGTTATAGTCCCATTTGGGAATGGCTTATTTTTGTCACTGAACAGGATTAGTGTAGGGTGTGTTAAACAAGCAAGAGAAGCAGAGATGGGGAAAAAAGAGGTGCCAAGCCACATGAAGATCATCCCAAAGCAGAAGCAAGGAAGAGACAAGAATCTTCCTCCACAGCTGGCTGAGAGAGATAGCCTTCCTCTAGAAACAGCATCCTGAATTTGAACTTCCAGCTTCCTGAAGTGTGAGGAAAAAAAAAAAAATTCTGTTCATTGAAGCCACCTGCTTGTGGTATTTCTGTTATAGCAGCACTATGTAACTATGACAATATGTTAAAACAAGGAGCTATATTTTCTCTGCAGAAGACTATATTAATGGCTCCATTGCTGCTGTAACAAATTATCACAAATTTAGTGACTTAAAACCACATGGATTTATTCTCATACAGGTTTGGAGGTCAGAAGCCTAAAATTCAGGATTTGGCAGGGCTGCGTTTCTTCTGGAGGATTCAGGAAAGAATTTATTGCTGTGTCTCTTCCAGCTTTTAGAGGTTATCTCCATGCCTTGGCATACCATCCTGTGTCATACTGCCTTTCTCCCGCTGCTTCCCTCATTCCACCTCCTTCTTTTAACTCCAGTCCCCTACCACCCTTGTGACTACATTAAGCCTTTCCAAATAATCTAAAATAATCCAAAACCAAAGCAAACCTACTGCTCTTGAGTTGAATAGAATTCATAGCAACCCTAGAAATCGGGGTCGAACTGCCCCATGGAGTTTTCAAGGAGTGTCTGACAGATTTGAACTGCTGACCTTCAGGTTAGCAGACACAGCATTTAACCCACTACCTCACTTGTGTGTTTCCTATGATAATCCATTCATCTCAAAATCCTTACCTTAATCTGATGTGCAAAATTCTTTTTTTTTTTTAATTGTGATTGACTGAAAGCAGTATACAGTCCAAGTTAAATTTGTGTGCCTACCTATCTGCAGTTTCCTCTGGAGTCCTTGCCCGGTGACATCACAGTTTTCCTTTCTATTCTATGCATGTCATATCCTGCTAAGAATCTCCTATCCCCTCCTCTTCACCCTCTCAGCCAGTAGGACGGCATTCTGTAGATACACAGGACCGTAAAGTGGACATACCATATGGTTACTCCATGTCCCCAAGTCCAGTCCATTCCTATCAGAAGAGTTAACCTCAGTAATGAATAATGATCTGGGGCAGCAGCAGGTCTAGGGAGCCATGCTCCCAGGGAAAGTCCTGGGGCATCAGACCATCAATTGCAGCTTTTTAGTGCAGTTGTTGAGGTGCACTTCTCATTATATTTGTGTTGCCACTGGGACACGACATTGTGTGCCCCATTATGACTGTCATTGGTGGTGGCCGGGCACCATCTGGTTCTTCTGATCACATGTTGGTGCGGTCAGCCACACACATAGATCCTTCTGTCCTCTGGGGTCTTTTTCTCTTATGTCTTTGTTGACCTTGGTGATCATTTGATTCAACTGAGATGGAGTCATTGGTGTACCTCATATGACAGCTTGCTAGCTTTTAGGACTCCAGATGCCACTCACCAATATGAGGTGCAGAAGACTTTCTTAGCAATAGGCTAGTTGTGCCAATTGGTCTTGAAGTTCCCTGAGAGCATGGTCCACAGACCCCTGACCCTGCTACTCTATCCTTGCAATATTGGGTTAGGAATAGAAGAGTTTCCAGTTTTTGTTGAAGTCCAGTTAAGATGATCATCTTTTTGGTGTGTGGTGCCACTGCTTTCACCCAACAAAATTTCTATCAGCTATCTAACCTGTATGCATCCCTCTCCCTCTCTCTCACCCCTCCCTTGTAGCCATCAAAGAGTCTTTCCTTCTGTACATGAGTCTGTTTTTAAATCTTTATAGTAAGGGTCTCATACGATACTTAACCTTGTGTTGCAGACTGATTTCACTCAGCATAATGTCTTCCAGCTGAAACCAGGTTATGAGATGCTTCCTGAAATCATCATTTTTCTTTATCATTACATAGCGTTCCATTGAGTGTGTACCCTAGTTTGCAAAATTCTTTTTGTCATACAAAGTACCATTCACAGGTTCTAGGGATTAGGACATGGACATTTTAGGGAGCTAGTTTCTAGCCTAGCAAATGTGCCACCTCTTATCCCTCCTTGGAACCAGGCCTTTTGTCATCCAATTTCACAGTGCCCTTTCTGTGGGGGGCGGAGGGGAGGGTTCTTCTTTACCACTGGATTCGAGGCCTGGCTATGTGACTTCCTTTGGCTAACAGAAAGAGGCAAACGTGATGGCCTTAGGAGGGCTTTCAAGTTCCATCCTGGTCTCTTGAGCTATTGCTATGGGAAAGAATTCCTCCACCAGGGCTAACCAGGTGTTTGCAATACAGGTAAGCGGTCCATGGAGCCAAGCCGCCCCAAGTTTAGAGTGGAGCCCCCAGACACTCCACAGGCATGAGAGAAAGTTTGGTATCATAGACTGACTTGTGTCCCCCCAAATAACCTGCTGAAGTCCTAACCCTGTACCTGAGGAAGTGATCCTGTTTGGAAACAGTGTTTTTCTTTGGTTATCTTAACGAGGTCACACTGGAGTAAGGTGGGTTCTCAATCTAGCGCCTTCTGAGTAGTGTCTTATGAAGTGGAGTACAGACACAGACACACGTAGAGTGAAGACCGAGGCCACGTAGTGAAGGAGACAGATGCATCTACAACCCCCAGAACACGAAGCTGAGAGAGACAAAGAGGCACCTTCCTTTAAAGCTCCTGTCCTAATTTGGACTTTAGCCTCCTGAACTGTGACAAAATAAATTTCAGTTCTTTAAAGCCAACCACACGTAGTACTTTGTCATGGCAGCTCCAGCCAACTGAGACATCCAGCTAGGAGCAGATGGTACCTTTGGCTAATCCATAACTCCGTGAGAGACAAATGCTTATTGTTGAGTGCCACTGACTTTTACGGTGGTTTGTTACGCAGTGACATAATTCTTTTTACTTGCACAATAGCTTTCAGGCCCAAGAGAAAACTGCCAAAGTCCATTCAATTGTTCAGAATGCCTAGAGTTATACAAATTTTATCTCTTTCTCGCACACACACCCTTCAGTTTATAGTATATCAGACTTAGTTTTTTAGTGCTTTATAAAAATGGCTTCCAAAAAAAAAATTTCATCTGGACTGAAGCAAAGAGGAATGACAGAAAAATCAAATGAGGCAGTGATTTAAAACAGAGAGACCACTTTTCTGGGAACATCACCAGTAGAAGATAAAATAATGAGGTCAGGTGTTTGCTGAAACAAGCTTCAAAAAGACCTTTGAATTCTGTAAAGTAAACCTCCTGGTATTGCCACCAGCTCTTTTCCCTGATTTACAAAGTTTGCAATTTAGAAACAATCTTCAAAGTGCATTCTCTGCAATGCTAATTCAGCAATTTCTTAATAGGCAGTGTGTGTGTGTGTGTGTGTGTGTGTGTGTGTGTGTTTGTATGTGTGTCAGGCATGTGCTTAGAGTTGATGTCCTGCATCCTTCCAAATGATGTCAGATTGATAACTAGTAACGGACCATGCTGGGAGCACTTACACCACGGAAATTTCACTGCAGTTATGGATGTGTGCATGGAATCATAATGGAAAGTGTATTTCTTACACTGGCTTATGGTCAAAAGCTATGAAAACCATTCCTCCACTAATGATCAGAAAAACTTCAAATTCCCTAAGGACTAATAAGTTATTTGTATAAAACCTTCTTGCCTCTGAAAGCAGCGCTTAAAATAGTTGCAAAGCAAATGGTGACACTACCCAAATCAATCTGGAAACAGGCATTTTTCTGGGGATGTTTCTCATGGGTGTTTAGGCTTCTCTTTGTCCTCTAGCCAGCTAGGGAGGAAAAATATTTCATCCTACTGTTTCAGGCTATGAATTGAAATTTATGTGAATAATGGGCAAAGAGTGGGTATTTTGTTTGCATGACTTCAAAAGATGGTGCTGGTCCCTGCTGCCCTGTTCTTAAACCATGCCAGCTGCCTCAGCAGTGCCATTCTTGAGTAAGGTAGGGGGCAGGAACTGGCTTTGAACCACGCCGGTGGCCCTTGTCTGTGGCCAGCAGGCACACGTACAGCTCTTTGGGAGACCTTATGCTCCAGAATAATCCACCAGCTCAGCTGGACTGGGAACTAGAAGCAAACAGAATTGGCATTGCTAATGAAGGGTGGAATAATCTCTGTGCCTATTGACAAGAGTCTTAAAATCAACTTCTGTGTGTTCATCCTTATGAGGAGGCTCTTTTATGAATTTCTCATATTTCAATGGAACAAAGTGAATATTTTGACAAACGTAATCAACATTGTGCCTTTGCTTTGTGATCTCTGAATCTTAAGCCTTGTCTCAGACAAATTTAGACTCTCAATTCCTCTTCCCTCCCATTTTACTTAAAGCCACTGTGGCAGAAGTTCAAACAGCGGCACTGGGTAGACTCTGATTTGAAAGGAACCTTCTTCCTCCAGCTATATAAAGCAAATCATTACAATAGCCTTTATTCAAGTCTCCACCAGCACCATTAAAAGAGGCATTGGCAGGACTTTAACCACACCCCCAACATCCAAAACCCCTATTCATTGATTTGCTCAATCGACTTTTTAGTCACTTTTGTGTAAATAAGCTATACCGATGCAGCATCATGTCAAACTCTTGCCCACCTCTAAATTCTCAGTGGATTTCTGCCGCTGAGCCACTCCCACACGGGAGTGTTGCCCATCCCCCCCAGTAGCAATGTTCCTACAGAGCGACACTTAGTCAAGAAAAACATGAGTAACAGTAGAAGCTGTAGTAGTAGTCATGCCAGATGTCATTCTAAGCACATAACTTACATCACAAAAATCCTCGAAATAAATGGAATTGTCATCAGTTTACAAGTGAAGGAACTGAAGTAATTTGCTAAAGGTCCCAAAGTCAGTGAATGGCAAAATGTGAATCCAACCCAGAGTGTTCAGCCCCAGGGCTCAGGCTCTCAGCAAGACAACATCAGAAGCTCAGCTCAGTTGTCTACAAACCCTTGCAGAGTCCCAGAGGGCCCTGCTCACCCTGGTCTTGGCAATCTCACCTTTCTTTGTCCACTTCTCCCTCCACACTCCTCTCCTGTCAGGACCTCTTGGTGCCCTGAAGCAGCATCACTGTTTGTAGATGCTTGTGCCCAAGTTACTCCCTTCGTGTGTCCCATCAAGTGAGGAGAAATGTTATTAACTTGGCCAGAGTTGCATTTTTAAAGAAAAATCACAAAACATAAGCTCTCAACTTCACAGCAAAAATTTTTCTTAGATGCATATTAAACCAGATTACAAAAATCACAAGGGCATGATGAGAGCCAAAAGACACTGTAACAACAATAATAATAACAGCTCACAATTAGTTGCTGGGTAAGTCCCTGACATTGTTAAACTTCACTTGAGCTCTCTGTTCCAGAAAATCCACAATAGTTAAGAAATCCTCCTACCTTTTTGTTTCCCAAACTGTTACCATTTTATGTTCCAAAAATTGCTGACTATGAAGGATCAGCTATTTCCCTACAACTTAGACAAGGCCTACCTCCGTTCTTCCTCACGCACCCCTTTGTTTTCCTGACTCTATAAACTACTCCCCCGCTCCCCTGTGCTTACCTATCTATGTCACTTTTTCGCACTGTGAAAGCTTGTCTGTTACTACAATACTGGAAGCTATGCCACCAGTGTCTCAAATGCCAGCAGGGTCACCCATGGTGGACAGATTTCAGCAGCGCTTCCAGACTAAGACAGACTAGGAAGAAAAACCTGGCGATCTACTTCCAAAAACTAGCCAATGAAAACCCTAGAGATAGATACAGAATAATGTCTGATGTAGTGTAGGAGACGAGCCTCCTAGGTTGGAAAGCAATACACAATGGCCATAGCAACAAATCCAAATACGTCAATGATCGTGAGAATGGCACAGGACCCGACTCAGAGGGTCGTTATGAGTTGGAACCAATTTGATAGCAACTAACAACCACATGAAATTCCACATTCCTTCTATTTTTGTTGTTGTTTGTTTTTAAGACTCCGCATTAGTGGATGTTCCCCTTACTGAACTCGTCTAAATAAAATCATTTCCTTAATTTTACAGTTCTTTTTTCCTTTGACAGTTTGGTATCATTACTTGGGTTAAGACTGGACTCTGCTGCTGGGTCCTCATACACGCCACCCATGTGAGGAGGCCTTTTGGTGGTCCTTTGTGCTGTGTTTCTGACTGACAGCTGGGGGACCCGCTGGTGAGTCCTACTCCTGGTCCTGTGTTCCAAACTTTTGTTCACTGGTAAAATGATAAGGATTTGATCTTTCTTTTAAATTTTTATTTTTTGGACATTTTATTATAGTTTGGTGAGCTTATACAGAGCAAATTAGTTTCCTATGCAACAATTTATGCATAGGCTTTTTTTTTTTTTAACATTGGTGGCAGTACCCTCAATGTGTCAGCATTGTCCCCACTTCTGCCCTGGGTTTCTTGTTGCCATTTACCAGGCTGTCCTTTTCCTTCCTGTCTTCTGAACTCTGGGTTTGAGCAAACGCTACACTTTCGGTCTCATATAGTTGAATGTTCTGAGAAACACAACCTTCACTTGTGTTATTATTCGTTTTATAGGCCTACGTATTGTTTAGCTGAGAGAGGATCTCTGGGAATGGGTTCATTTCCAAGTTGGAAGGGTGTCTAAGAGCTGTAGTCTCAGAAATTCTACCGATCCCTATCAGACCAGTAAGTCTGTTCCTCCCTACTCTCCCCCATGGATTCAAATTTTGTTCCACGTTTTCTTCCTACTCTGTCTCAGACCTTCTATTTGGTCCTGCTCAGAACATTTGGTAGTGATAGTCAGGCACCACTTAGTTTCTCTAGTCTCAGGCGAGAGGAGGTTCTGGTTCTTGTAGTCCATTAGAGCTTTAGGTTAATTGTTTCCTTGTTTTTCAGTCCTCTTCACTACTCTTTTTTTGCTATGTTTGTGGGGATACCAATAGTTGTATCTTGTGTGGCCACTTATAAGCTCTTACAACCCCAGTCACTACCCATCAAAGTAGGATGGACAACGTTGACTTCATGGACTATGATATGCCAACTGACCTAGATGCCTGCCTCCAAGACTGTGGTGCCCAGCCCTGAACTCCGATAACTTAGTCCTGTGAGCTATTTGGTTATAGCTAAGAAACTTTCATGACTGTGCTCCATGAGTGCTCTATTATGTAGGTGGGTATGGATATAAAAATACCCACTGCCAAACCTGTGTATGTGCATGGGTGTAGTCCCATATGCCACCCCACATGTGTTCAGTTTATGTATCTACCTCTGCACTTGTTCATAAATTATCATTTGTTATTACAGGATTGTATGTGTAATGCTGATTACCATTATTGCCTTTCAAGTTTGCATAACTCTCAGTGTCTTCCTTTGCCTTTTCCTTGGTCATTTTGTAGCGAAGTCCTCATCTTGTGCACTGTCTTTCTCTTCACTGAAGTTAACACGGGTCTACTGTCTAGCTATTAATTTTCCCTCCCTTCCCTGGTAACCATCAAATAAAGTTTCTTGACTTCTTATAATAGTGATCTCATACAATATTTGCTCCTTAGTGACTGACTTACTTCATTTAGCATAATATCCTCCAGGTTGACCCATGTTGTAAAATATGTCATGGATTCACTGCTGTTCTTTAACATTATGTAGTATCCATTGCTGTGGATTACATTGTGTCCCCCCCAAAATGCGTGTTATCAACTTGGCTAGGCCATGTTTCATGGTATTACGTGATTTTCCTAGATATTGTAAATCCTGCCTCTGTAGTGTCAAGGAGGGGGGATGGGCTGTGTTTGTGTATGTGAGGCAGGAGCGGTTCCAAGATGCTGGATTGTGTCTTAAGGCAATCTTCTAGCAAATAAATAGGTGAGCAGATAGACAGGGGGCATTCATACCACCAGGAAAGAAGCATTAGCAGCAGTGCTTATCCTTTGCATTAGGGATCCCTGTGCCTGAGAAACTACCAGTCCTGGAGAAGGTTGATGACAATGACCTTCCTTTACAGTCAACATAGACAGTCTTGCACTAAAGCTTACAGCCTGAATTCGGGCTTTTAGTCCACTGTCTGTGAGGAAATAAATTTCTCTTTGTTAAAGCCATCCCCTGTGATGTTTCTGTTAAAGCAGCACCAGATGACTAAGGCAACCATAGTCTGATAATTTATTCATCTGGTGATGGGTTGTTTCCATCATGAATAATACGGTGATGACTATGAGTGTTTGTGTAAGGATTTGATCTTGATTCTTTTAAAAAAAATTTATGGTGGTAAAATACATATAATAACATATTTGATGTTTCCACCATTTTTGCATGTACAGTTCAGTGACATTAATCATCACTACTATCCATTTCATTAAGTACTCCTTTCATTACTGTTGTCAATTTCTTTGGGTTTATGGGATGACCACTTGATGATCTATGTAAATAGATTGATGACTTACAGAAATCTTGTCTTTGTTGGGTGAGCGATGATAGACAATCTGGTTAGTTAGTCTTTTGTTTGTCTATTTGCCTCTTTTGAACTCAAACTAATTAATAATCCATTAGAAGAAAAGGGAGTGTCTGGGTAGCACAAATGCTTAATTGCTCGACTACTAACTGAAAGATTGATGGTTTAATTCTACTCAGAGGTATCTTGGAAGTAAGGTCTGGAGATGTGCTTTTGAAAGGTCATAATCTTGAAAGTGCTACAGACTGTACTCTGAAGAGGAAGAGAACATTTCTTTGCCATGAACCAATGAGTTTTATATTTCTGTTCTTATGCTTTACTCATAACTAAATTTTTAAAACTAAAGCTATATACTTTTTACCTGTGTCTGTATGCATGTTTAGTGTGTGTGAATATGTACTGTTTTCCTACCTCCAGCTTGTATTATCAAATTTGATTATAAAAATCTCTTAAATACCTGACCTTAGAACTATGGTACTGCTACAGTAGTCAAAATTGGCTGGTACTGATATAAAAAGAGACATAGAGACCAATAAAACACAGTTGAGACCCAAGAAGTGCCACCATCCTCTTATGAGCAGCTGATACTTGGCAAAGGTCCTAAGATTGTCAATTGGGGTAAAATCAGTCTCTAACAAATGGTGTTAGCAAAATTGGATATCCATCTGCAAAAAAATGAAATAAGACCCATATCTTGCACCTTACACTAAACTAACTCAGAAATGGATCAAAAACCTAAAGATCAAACCTAAAATGATAAAGATCATGAAAGAAAAAATAGGGTCAACAATGAAAGTTCTAATACATAATGTACACAAACTTCAAAAACTGAGAAAAAAAAGCACGATTAACCAAAGAGAAAACAGATAAATGGAAACTACTAAGAATCAAACACTTGCTCAGCCAAAGACTTTATCAAAGGAGTTAAAAGACCCCAAACAGAATGGAAAAGAATATTTGGAAACTACATGTCAAACCAATATCTGGTCTCCATAATTTACAAGGTATTGCAAAATATTAAGAAGAAAAATGTAAATAACCCAATTAAGCAATGGGCAAAGGAGATGGCCAGATACTTCACCGAAGCAGGCATCCAGGCAGCCAAAAGACATATGAAGAAATGCTCATGATCAGTAGCTATCACAGAAATACAAATCAAAACTACAATGAGATACCATCTCACCCCAACAAGGTTGGCGATGATCCAAAAAAACACAAAACAACAAATGCTGGAGAGGCTGTGGAGAGATTAGAACTCTCATACACTGCTGCTGGGATTGCAAAATGGTACAACATCTTTGAAAAGCAACTTGGCACTTCCTTAAAAAGCTGGAAATAGATATATTATTTGATCCTGTAATCCCACTGTTCATAATATATCCTACAGAAACAAAGGCTGTCACATGAACAGAAACATGGACACAAGTGTCCATTGCAGCACAGTCCACAATAGCAATAAGATGGAATCAAACCAGGTGTTCATCAACAGATGAATGGGTAAACAAACTATGGTACATATACTCAATGGAACACTATAAGATGATAAAGAACAATGAAGATTTTAGGAAGCATCTCATAACCCTGTCTCAAGGAAGACATCTTGCTGAGTGAAATCAGTCAGCGGCAAAAGGGCAAATATTGTGTAAGGCCTCTATATAAGGCCTCTATATATGTACAGAAGAAAAGATTCTTTGTCAGCTACAAGTAGGGGGAGGAAGGAAGAACACTGGTCATGGGTGAGGTAGTTGATAGAAGTTTGATTAGGTGAAAGCAATGATGACAGCTCACAGTAGAAAGTAGATCAACTTAATTGGACTTTACCGTAAATTGAAAGCTCTTCTAATCTAAACCCAATATTGCAAGGACAGAGTAGCAGGGATGGACTCTGGAGACCATTCTCTTGGTGGACATCAAGGCCAATTGGCATAACTAGCCTATTGCTAAGAAGTCTTCTGCACCCCATATTGGTGAGCCATGTCTGGGGTCTTAAAAGCTAGCAAGCTGCCATCTGAGGTACACCAAATGGTCCCAGCTCATCCAGAATAGATGATTACCGAGAACAACAAAGACACAAGGGAAAAAAGAACTCAAGAGACAGAAGGATCCATGAGAATGAGAGACTATATCAACATGTGACCAGAAGAAGCAGATGACACTCAGCCACCACCAAGGACAGCTGTGATGGGACACAATGTTGAGACCCTGTGACAATGTAAGAGAAAGAGGGGTTTGGCTCAAGAGCTCTACTAAAAGACTACTGTTGATGGTCCAGTGGCCTGGGGGATCACGTGAGAGCCTGGCCCCTGGATCTGCTACTGCCCCTGACCAGGAGAGGTTAACTCTTTGGACAAAAATGGACTGCACTTGTGACACACTGTGGGGACACACTGTGACCATATGGTATGTTTAGTTTATTGCCCTGTACATTTATAGGATGCTGTCTTACTGGTATCTTTCTAGCTGGGAGACAAGAGGATGGAGAAGAGGGGACAGGAGCTTGTTAAGAGGATATAAGTATAGGATGAGAAGGAGGAGAGCGCTGTCAAGGGCAAGGAGAGTGGAAGCTGCTGCAGACAGGCAGGCATGCAAACTGATTTGGATTGTACACCTTCACTTAATTGCAGTACAAGAAGACAACAAAAACAAAAAAATGAGGCAAAAATATCTTAAAGGAGTTCTAGCCTGGTTAGTTTAAAAATAAATACTTACATAAATTGAGTACTACTAAAATTCTTGGAGATTAAGGAATTCGAACTTTCAGCACCTTCAAGGCACTAAAGCAAAGATAGTTTTTACAAAGTGTCATCCTTATGTAATAGAAATAACACAAGCTGATGGCTTTAACAGAGAAGTTTATTCTCTCACAGTCCAGTGGGCTAGAAGTTAAAATTCAGGGCCCTGGCTCCAAGGAAGAGCTTTCTCTCTGTGTCAGCTCTGAAGGAAAGTACTTGTTGTTAGTCTTCTCTTGTTCTGGGAGTGTCTCAGCACAGGAACCTCAGGTTCAAAGCAAGGGCTTTGCTCCCTGCACTGCTTTCTCAGTTGTATGTGGTCCCCATGTCTCTGCTCACTTTTCTCTGTTGTATCTAGAAAAGTCTGGCTTAAGATACTGTAATCTATCTTTTTTAAATCATAGTGATAGAATTTACAACACATAGGAAAATGTCATCAAATGGTGTACGATCACACAACACTGGGACTCATGGTCCAGCCAAATTGATACACACATTTTTCAGGGGACATAATTTAATCCATGACAGAATATAACTCAAATGTTTTAATGATTTCATTTCGCATAACTTGGGTAAATCTTTGGCAAATGACACTTGTTTAATAGTATAGGTTTAGTAAAAGCGTTTATACCTTTCGAGTAGTTGGTGTTAAGTGTAACACAAATACATATTTTTATTCTGCTTGTGTATGTTCTTTTTAAATTTACACAGGTTTACTGATAAAAAAGCTAGTACTACTTATACTAGATATTTAAGATTAGGAAAAATATAAATTTGTGTTTAACCAAATTGAATCATTATTCTATTTCAAAAATAATTATGTTTCATTGTGTGTCCACCTGAAGATAGATTCAAAGATCTTTAAGTAACTAGGATTTCCTTGGATTATTGATCTATTCTTGATAGAGGTTTTTCTTTGCTAATTATCAGAGTAACTTCCTATGCTTTGTGTCTACTTGTGATGCCCTTGATCATTTAAAAGAACAAAGTCTTCTCATTTTTGAATGAGCTAAGAAACAAGGTTCATTCCAGTAATGTTATTTCCTGTGTTTACCGTAAACTAATAAATCTGTTACTGTCCTCTGGTTAGGTAGGTAGCCAAATATTGTTTTCAGTAATCCATGGCCCTATCTAAATCTGCATTCAAGTCTCTGACAACTCTTGATATTTTGACTTTCCTAAATTGGATTCTAAATTATACCTATTAATTTTACAGGAGCCAGAGGGCCTTCTATAAAATTAAAAAGGATTTGTCATCTCACTACATAAAAACGAAGTACTAGAAATAATTAAGTTCATTTGACAGGTTACTATTAATGGGTTGCATAGAAAGCATTGTCAAGTCAGAAAAGATGCTTAGCCTTCCCTAGGTTAAATTTGTATGGGGAAAATGCCATTAATATACATATTTCAGAAATGACATGCTTCATGGGACTTCCCTAGAGAATTGCCAGGGCCTCACTGTCCACATGTTTCTATTTGTCAGAATTCTGGTGCTGCCTTGCTTGGTTAAAGTGCAACAGTTTAGTGTAATCATTTGTAATTTCAGTATTTTCAAAAAATGTTAACTTGGTCACAGCTTTACTTCTTTAACTTGAATCTAGCATCTTCGAGGCTAACGGTTTCCAAGTGAAGATTTACTTCACTGACTCGTTAGTTTTCTGGAGCAGTGAATTACGACTCACTGTCAGATCCAACTTGATGGCACCTGGCTGGCAGGTGGATTAAAACTGAGCAATTTAGTCTCTCACAGGTCTGGAGGCTAAACGTCAGAAATCAAAGCATCAGCAGAGCGCTTTACTCCGGAGGCTCTGCAGGTGCGTATCTGTTCCGTTCCTCGCTCCAAGTTTTTGGTGGTTGCCAGCAATCCTTGGAATTCTTGGGCTTGTTTTTTCAGCCTTCAGTCTCTGCCTTCATTACACAGCCTTCTTCTCTGCAGCTTTCTTGGCTTGCTCTTCTTATAGGGACGCCAGTCGCTGGACTTAGGGCCAGTGCTAATCAAGCATAACCTCATCTCAAATAATTACATCTGTGAAGATCTGAATTTCCAAATAAAGTGGTATCTGAAGTTCTAGATGTAAATGAATTGTGAGGAGACCCTATTTAAGCGAGTACACATGGAATGGAGTTTTATTAATACATGTTTAGGATCTACTGTTCTGTTGTGTGTAAGGTCACCGTGAGTTGGAGTCAACTTGATGGTAACTAACAACTGTTCTCTACCAGACTCTGTTTGATACAATTCTTTTATTTTAGGGCCTCAAGAGACCTTTCACTCTTTGAGATTCCATTCTCTAAACACCCTTTGTTGGATTAAGTGCCACTGAGTTGGCTCCCAACTCACAGTGACCCCAAGTACAACAGGATCAGACTCTCGTGATCAACAAGGCTCTCACTGCTTGACCTTCTGAAGTAGATCACTGAGGCTTTCTTCCTAGTCTGTCTCCGTCTGAATGCTCCTCTGACACCTGTTCAGCATCATAGCAACCCATAAGCTTCCAGTTACAGATGGGTAGTAGCTGCACTCAAGGTGTTTCGGCCGGGAATCAAACTCAGCTCTCCTGCCTGAAAGATGAAAATTCTACCACTGCCCTCCCAGGTATCCTTAAGAAGTACAGTAGTTTCAGTTGTTTTCAGAAAACAACATCAGCCATGATCTGGTCCCTTCCTCAACTCCGCACCGCTTCTCATTCATCCCGTGCCCAAGTTGACTGAAGTCACTTGCAGTTCCACAAGCATGGCGTATTACTTTATGTTATTTTACTCCACTGTAGTTGGCCTCAACCTGAGATATCCTTGCTCACCTTGTAGACATACCTTTGTGAAATTGTTACCTGTTTTTCAGAGCCCACATCAAACAGCCTTCCCTGGAAATCTCCCCTGATCCTCTCCAGCAGGGAGGCACGCTCCTCCAAAAGTCTTATATGCACTTCCGACGCTGCATCTGTCCCCCTCTCTTCGGGTGATTTGTCTCCTTGCCTATCTCCCCAGCACACTCCCAGACACTTGAGAACAGAAATTGAATTTGTGCTACCATTCAGTTTACATACATGTAAAGCCAAGAAACATTGGCTTTGTTGAATTAACTAGCAGCAGTTTGAATTAAACTGAGAGTCCAATTCATGTTGAAATAATGAAGGAAGAGAAAGACATCTGAAGGGGAAGGTGTAGGTTGTTGGATCTTAACTTTTTGCCTAGCCAGCCAAGCCAAGTGCCATCGAGTCGGATCTGACTCATGGTGACCTAGAGCAGACCCTAAATACCTTTGATAGCATAACAAGAGAAGAGAGGAAAGAAAAACCTCAGAGTTAATATCTTGTCTGTAAACTGGGTCGTACTGTAGCCGGGAAGTATTCAAATCAGTCTCGTGTCTGTAGAAGTGTCTTAGTTACCTAGTGCTGCTGTAATAGGAATATTACAAGTGAGATGGTTTTAACAAACAGAAATTTATTTTCTCACGGTTTAGAAAGCTAGAAATCTGAACTGAGGATGCCTTCCAGGCTTATTGGAACGGGAACTCTGCTCCCTCTGCTTTAGGTAGCCCCATTCTCCTAGTTCGCCTGAGTTGTGACTACAACACATGGCCCTAGCAGTCCCTTGGGCGTGGGCACCCAGCCCACCAACTTTGGGCAGTGCTACAGTCCTCTGGCACACCTTAATTGTAGCACACCTTCCAGAACTGAGTCTGCAAAGATCTGACTCTATGAAACTAGGAAGCTATGTCTCCACCCTTTGAGATCCAGGACACCGTGGTCCTTTTCTTTGAAACCTAGAAGGCCCTGCTTTCTATGCTCCTTCCAACAGTTCTTCTGATTCCTAGTTGTTTCAGGGATGGTCCTTTTCTTTTCTTGGAGGACAAAAGATGTAACTCTCTCGATTTGCTTCCTGCCTATAGAATTCCAAGAAGCAGACAGCATTCTTTCCTGTCATCATTTCTCGGCCCCTTTAGTTAAAGCTGGTGGATTTTCTGCTGTGGTAGTTAGCTAGATGTATTACTCACAGACTTAATATCTTTAAAAAAGTTTTGAACTCACACCCTTGGTGAATGTTCTAGGACATGTGTGTTAATTTGCACAGCAGAATTTTCCAAGGCTTTACGTTAGGTTTGCATTTTATTCAGTTCATTTTTAAATCCATATTTTTTCTCATATTTTACTATGAATGGCAAAAAGAAACCACACAGTCCCTTTAAGGTCTTATTTATAAATCTTCTCTGCCCGATATCCAAGTTCATCAATTACAAGTTCTACCTTCTACTAAACATTCGAACATAATTCAGACAAGTTCTTTGCCACTGCATATACATTATCACCTTTCTTCCATTGTTCAATCACATGTTCATCATTTTCTTTTAAAGCCTCACCAGAAGCACATTTAATGTCCATATTTCCAGGAAAACCCTGTTGCTGGTGCTACATGTAGTCTCTAAGATGATAGAGACTTTTTCTATTGCTCTCCTCACTTACCTACACGTCCTCACCAGAACTGCCTTTGGCTTCCATAATTCTGCCAACAGTCTCAAGGAAACCTATGCTTTTATTGTTAGGTACCTTAAAACTCTTCCTCTGTTAACTACCCAATTTCAAAACTATTTCCACATTTAAGTATTTATTAGAGCAGCACTCCACTCCTGGTACCAAATTCTGGCCTAGTTATCTGGTGCTGGTATAACAGAAATGCCACAAATAGGATGACTTTGACAAACAGAAATTAGTTTAAGAGGCTAGTAGTCCAAATACAGTGTATCATCTTTAGGGAAAGGTTTTCTGTATCTCGGTGCACCTCAGTCCTCAAAGTTACATCTCTGTCTTTCAACACTTGAAAGAGGTTTTTGCTACAGGTTTTTCAAAAGCAATACATCATTTGATTTTTTTTGACTGCACTCCATTGGCATTGATTGTGAATCTAAGCAAAATGAAATCCTTGACAATTTCAATTCTTTCTGCTTATCATTGCTTATCATGTTATTGCTTATTAACCCAGTTACGATGATTTTTGTTTTCTTTATGTTGAGGTGCAATCCATACTGAAGGCTATGGTCTTTGATTTTCATCAGTAATTGTTTCAAGTTCTCTTCATTTTCAGCAAGCAAGGTTGTGTCATCTGCATATCACAGGTTGTTTGTGAGTCTTCTTTCAGTACTGATGCCCATTCTTCACATAGTTCAACTTCTTAGATTAATTGCTCAGCATCCAGAATGAATAAATATGGTGAAGAGATTTAAAACCTTATGCACAGACTTCCTTGCTTTTACCACCCTATACAGTCAATGCCTAGAGTCAGTTAATAAAAACCCTTCTGTGTACAGTTCTACTGTACAGTTTCCTGTAAGTTAGAGCTGACTTGCTAGAAATCAGTCACTGTTAATTTACCTAAGGCTTAAAGTATTATAGTTGCTTTTCCATTGGTTCCAAATCTTGTTATCAATTATATCAACTTACTGTCTTACCCCGTTAGAAAGAATGTCTTTTGGTCCACGTATAGTTTCTGCTTAAATACAATGAATTTTTCTGGGATTCCCATTGTTTGCAATGTTATCCATAATTATTATGATCCACATAGCTGAATGCCTTTGCATAGTCAACAAAACACAGATAAGCATCTTTTTGGTATTCTCTGCTTTTAGCCAGGATCCATCTGACATCAGCAATGACATTCCTCGTTCCACATTTTCTTCTGAGTCTGGCTTGAATTCTAGCAGTTCCCTGCCACTGTACTGCTACAACTGTTTTTGAATGATCTTCTGCAAAATTTAAGTTTTGTATGGCATTAATGATATTGTCCTGTGATTTCTGCATTGTGTTGGATCTTCTTCTATGGAATGGGCACAAATATGAATCTTCCAGTTGGTTGGCAAGGTAGCTGTCTTGCAAATTTTTTGACATAGATGAACAAGCATTTTCAGAGTTGCATCCATTTGTTGAAACATTTCACTTGGTATTCTGTGAGTTCCTAGAGTCTTGTTTTTTGCCAGTGCCTTCAGTGCAGATTAGACTTCTTGGACTACAGGCAAAGAGGTTTGGATTTATAACACTCATTTTGGGGAGACACAATTCAATCTATAATAGGAGAAAAACTACATAAATTAATGCATTGAACCATGGCCTGAGGAGCCCAGAGGCTTTAATAAATGAAGAGCTTCACTGAACCAAACAAGAACATAGCACTGCTAAATGTCCTGAAATCTTAGTTATGGTAACAATGTTTCCTGGGCCAGGGCCAAAGAGAAGCTCAGAGAACATTAAAGAACTTTTGTACTCTTTTAAAAATCTCCTTTGATTGAAGAGACAGCTTTGGCATCTCCTAAAAGTAAAGTGGACATCTCCAGTTTGCTCAAGGCTTGTACTTGACCCTGGCTTGAAATGAAACGCTATTTCTGGATCCTTTCTCTCTGCACTATTCTTGCCTTCTGAGCTTCGTTATTTATTTAGGACAAAATGTTAGCTGGTGTTAAAGGGCTAGTTCTATTGATCATGGGGGGTGTTCTTATTAATAGAACCTATTTCATAGAAAAAGAGGGGTAATTCCTGGCATGAATATCCATACTCTATCACAGAGTATTAGAATATTTGAATAAGAAAGGACCTTAGAAATTAAATCATCTAAGCTCTTATTTTAAAGGTCAAAAAATTAAGACCCAGAAAAATGATCAAACTTGCTCAAGGTTAGAGAATAGGCATAAAATTTATTTAGGTTTCCAATCTAGTGCTTTATTCATTCAACACTCTCTGTCCTTTGAAATAGCTCTAATTTTCAAAGTGTTTATCAATCAAAAGCTATGTTTAAGTACCTATTATGTGCACAGTGCCTTTTATTACACTGCTAGAAATAAAGCCAGATTTTTACAAAACTATGGTGTGATGAAACTTTAGGGGCTCATTCATATTCAGTTTTTCTTTCATTCTCATCACGTGGGCTAATTAGACCTCTCTTCTACCTTGCAGTTGGGAAGGATCAAATAACTAGTTCTAATCAATGGGCTATGGGTAGAAGTGGCTTGTCATTTCTAGGACAAGGCATGAGATATCTAGTGTTTTTGTTTGTTTGTTTTGTTTTTTTGCTGGGTGTAGTGACTAAGGAGGTCACTAGGTGCGTGTCCATCAGCCTGAGTACTGAGTGACAATATGGAGCAGGGTCCTCTGCTGACCCATGTGAGATACTTAAAGTGTTCAGAAAGTTTTATTAGGTTAAGGTATAGAGATTTGAGGATTGCTTGTTACTGTAGCATACACCTACTCTGTTTGGAATATGGCCTCAGAAATAATACATACTATTTAATATGTTTAAGATTCGAGGTTCAAATCCATCCAGAGGTGCCTCAGAAGAAAGCCCTGATGATCTAATTCTGAATCAGCTAATGAAAACCCAAAGGACTACAGTTCTACTGTAACACACAAGGGTTCTCTGTGAGTCAGAGCTGACTTGCCAGTTACTAGTTAATTTACCTAAGGCTTAAAGATTTATAGTGGCTGTTCTCTTGGTTCCACATTTCGTTAACAATTATAGGAATAAATTAGAAATAAACCCTTTCTTCCATAGTTTTAGAATCTAGTTCTGGAAAGAGAATGTATGTAAACAATTATAAGGCAGACTACAAAAACTGCCCTTGAATAGTGCAGACATATATTATGGGAGCATGTGGGCAAGAAATGATCTCCCACTAATAAGGGCAATCATGAAAGACTCAACATTTTTTTCCTTATTTTTTAAAATAATTTTATTGTGATTAAGTGAAAGTTTATACTCCAAGTCAATTTGCCACACAAAACACTGGGTACCCACCTCTACACAACCCCATCTGCTCTTCTCACCCTGTCACAGTACACTCATCCCATCCAGTATCCACTCATCTGACATCTGTTCCCTCTTCTCAGACTTCTTGTCTCTCCTCTAAAAAGACACAAGTTGGACAGCATCATACATATATTAAACCATAAAGTACACATACCACTTGCATCACTCTGTGTCCTTTAGTCCAGTCCAATTTTGTCTGAAGTGTTGGCTTCAGTACTGGTCTCATCTCTGGGCTTTCAGCAAGTCTAGAGGCCATGTTATCAGGGGACTTTTCAGGCTGCAGGACCATCAAGTCTGGTCTTTTAACAGAGTTCTTGGTCTGCATATCTCTTTTTCTTGTGCTGCATCAGGAATTATACATTGCATTTCTGACAGGGCTGTCTTTGGTGGTGGCCAGGCACTATCTAGTTCTTCTGGTCTCATGATGATGTCATCTCCCCGTGGTGAGCTCACATTTTCCTCATGAAAAGACTCAACATTTAATGAACATCATTTGTGCTCCTTCTATACCCTGGATTTTGAAAGCTGGGTCGTTGAAGGCCCTGGTGGTATAGTGGTTAAGAGCAACGGCTGCCACCAGGAGGACAATAGTTTGGATGCACAAGCCACCCCTTGGACGCCCTATGGGGTAGTTCTACTCTCTTATAGGATTGTTATGAGCCAGGATTGGCAACTGGTCTGGTTTTGGGTTTTGGAAGGCTATATTGGATTTAGAACTTCAGAAAAGGGTCAGGAGACCACTCAGTATCTGAATGGAAAGGAGACAAAATCCACTCTGACCTATTTTCTTCACAGCCTATGCTTTCAGTTTGCTTGACCTTCTGGAATCTGAACTGAAAACCAATTTGGAACCAAGTCAGAAGCCTTAGACTTCTGCTTCTTGAGAGTGTGGAATTAGTATAAATAATTTCAAAGAGTCCTAGGTCAATAGTTGGGCTCTCTGCCTCCCTGTGTCATTTTGGGTAAGTCATTTAGTTTCTCTGGACCTCACTTTTAATGTCTATCAATAAGAGACATGGCATAGATTAATGCTTTGTTAAACATGTTCCATAGAACAGTAGTTTTCCAAGATACTCAGTGGAACAGTGTCCTAAAGTTAAGTAACTGTGGAAAATTATGCATCCCAAATGCCCCTTCCTGGAGGTTCATGGTGAACATCAGCTTATTAGAGACTCTGAAAGTTTCTACCACAAAGAAGCTTGTTTACTTTTGTTTAACTAGATGTTTCCCAAATGTATTCGGCTATAGGAAATCCTGATTGCACCGTGGTTAAGTGTTATGGCTGCTAACTGAAAGGTCAGCAGTTCAAATCTGCCATGCACTCCTTAGAAACTCTATAGGTCAGTTCTACTCTGCTCTATAGGGTCACTATGAGTCGGCATCAACTCGACAGCACTGTGGTTTTTTTTTTTTTTTTTAATAAGGGAGCCATTGTAAGGATGCCACTTCCTCCCTTGGAGGGGGAAAGAACTTGTTACTGTCACCTAGAGAAACTGTTATTTGAAATTCCTGAAACTCTGGAAAATGTTGTGCAATCAATACTCTGTATGATTCTGGGATACATAGATGGCCTCTTAGTTTTCTAGTCTCTCATGGCCCCCCAAAATTTGCTTCTCACTTGACATGTTTTCCGGCTGCCTTCATAAAGAGGAGTATGCAAATTATCAAAGGTCAGCTAATCATAAACTGATGGCCCTTGTCTCAGATTCATTAAAAAGAAAATAAGAGTGGGTTTTAAAAATAAATGTTTTCTCTTTGATGGTGGATCTATAACTTCCACAAGTTAATTCCCTTGCAATGGCTTCCCCATGTTTAGGTAACAGAGGAAGGGGACAGATACCACTATCTCTTTTTGCTGTGCAAAGCCTCAAAGAGGTTGGCCAGAATTCAGTGTCTTCTAACTTTTAATTATGTGCTCCATGAATATCATGCTACCAGAAATCAAGGGTGATAATGATGCATATAGCGTGCTTGATAAACATTTGTTGAATGCGTAAATAGAGTCAGGCAGGCAGGAAGGAAGGAAAGAAGAAAGGAAAGGAAGGAGGGAAGAAGAAAAGGAGAAAGGGAGGTGAGAGAAAAGAAGAAGGAAGAAAGGTTAGTTTGTCATGACTCCTCAGGGAGTCAAGAGTCTAGTTTATATTTGTCCAGTGTCTACCATGTAATAAGGGGATACAGAAATCAACATCTCTATCCTTGAGGAGATCGCAATCTCATTTACTTGTGAAGTAAATAAACAAGTAAGTAATAATAATATTCAACACTATTAAATGGTTTATTGATGGCCAAGCCCTGTTTTAAGTGCTTTACCCATCTATCAACTCATCTAGTCCTCACAACAATCTAATGAGGTAGGTACCATAGCAACCACATTTTATAGATAAGGAAACTGAAGTACACGCAAGTTCAGTAGATTATCCACTATCACACAGGCAGTAAGCATCACAACTGGGAATCAGATCTTGGAATTTCAGGTCTAGAGTCGAACACTATATCATCTGCCCCACTGTGTGCTAAGTTACGTTGGGACAGATGCTCACAAATGTGAGCACAGAGCATTATGGGACTGAAAGTTGAAACACCTAATTCAGTAGGTGAGGAAGGCTGGGGAACACACCTTGTAGGAGGTGACTCTTGAACTGAGTCTGACAGGATGAAAGAAAAATTAGCCAGATGAGGTAGAGAAATGGTTCTCTGGGTCAAGCAAAAAGAATATGTGGTTGGGGATGAGAAAGGAACCAACATCTCTGAGAACCTATAAGTAGCTTTCTAGGGCAGAAGCATGGGGAAGGGCTGTGGGGCAGATGAGACTGACACAGCTAAATAGGAATTAGTTCACCGGGGCCTCGTGTGTTCTAAGGGCCTGGGATCTTCTCACATAGTCACTGGGTAGGTGAGGGTAGAGCTGACGGCTTTTAATGAAGGCAGTAGTCTACTTAAAGAGGCCATTTAGATTTGGGCGGCACGACTTAGTTGTCAGGAAGTCCGTTTAAGAAGCTCTGGCAGTAAGTAATCCACATAGGAGGTGATAAAGTCTAAGTTAGGTAGGGCTAGTGGAAATGACAACATGAGGAGACACGAGACACATATAGGAGGTGGAACTCTAGGAGCATGGGGACTTACTGATAAGAGTCAGGAGAGAGGAGACTAGCCTTCCAAGGAGAATCTCTAGAGCAAGTTTTATCAACCTCAATGCCGTTGACATTTTTGGCCTGGCAACTCTTTGTTGCTGGGGGCTTGTTCCACGCATTCAGGATATTTAGTAGTATCGTTAAATTCTGACAGCATCCCTCCCTCCAAGTTGTGACCACTAAAGCTGTCTCTAGACATTGCCAAATGCCCAAATAGTGAGATGGGAAGCAGCATCAGAAAAAACATCCTTGTAGCCTACAGTGGTTCTCAGTGTGTGGTCTCCAACCACAAGCATCAGTATCACCATGAACTTGTTAGGAGGCATGTTTCCTTCCATGGAGGATACTGGGTTCAGTTCCCAGCCTGTGCACTTCATATGTACCCACCATTCATCACTCAGTGGAGGCTTATGTGTTGCTATGATACTGACAGGTTTCAGTGGAACTTTTAGATTAAGATAAACTAGGAAGAAAATCTACTCTGAAAATCAGCCAATGAAAGCTATATGGATCATAGCAGTTTGGTCTTCAACTGATCATGCGGATGGTGCAGGACTGGGTAGCATTTCATTTCATCGAATATAGAGTCACCATGAGTTGAGGATCAACTTAAGGATGCCTAACAACCACAACAAAGTTTAAGAAACATTTGATTCCTCTGGAAGAGGGCAGAATCATTGAGGTAAGATGCTAGGAACCAGATCAGGCATGTCAAGCATGAAACTGGCACATCGTAACTAAACATTAGGAGACCCCTGAGAGTCCTGGTAAAAGCATGACCAGGAGTGTTCTAGGGGCAGATGCCGTTTTGTCTGATGTTGAAGAGTGAAGATAAGCAGGTTGAGTAAACAGCAAAGAATCCCTCTCTTTCTGAGGCTTAGTGTAAGGCTGGGATGAAAACCAGAGGAGCAGGCAGCGTCCAAGGCAGGTGATTTACTTTTTTTGGACAAGGCTTGAATATGGGTATCAGTTTAGGCAAAAGAGCCAGTCAGGACAGGGTTGAAGTGCTACAAAGGAGAAGTAGAAGTTCAAAGAGAGAGAAGCAGTTCAGACAAAAATGAAATTCATGAATAAAATATCAAAGAGCCTAGTGGTAGAGACAGTAATGTGGTTGAGATGTACAGAATTCATTCTGCAGGTTCAAAATCAGCCTTGGGAATAAGCCTGACTCCTGGGAGGGTCTTACTGAAGATTCAGGCCTGGCCTACACACTTAGAAAATAAATGTTGATTCAGGCCAAGGACAAAGCACTTAGCCCTCAATTATTTGGACATATCAATTAAAAGAGTTTTCCCTTATTTAATGAGTTCCATTGCTCACATTAAGAAGTTCTCTTTTTCCACCTTATTGATTCATTTATCTTGCACATAGAGAGGCTGCTTCACTGGCCTAGAAACTTCAAGTTCGTAAATCACCATGGAATTCTAGATTCTTGGTGTGAGAATGTATCTTGGATGTGAGCTGATCCAAGCCTCTCTCTATGGGCAAGTAAAGCAGAGGGTATAAGCTTATCATCCCCGGCAATTAATCTGAGCTCCAAATAGGAAAAGCAACTTGTTCAAGGAAGCAGAGTTGCCTTGTTGTTAAAACGGTAATGATGAGCTTGATACAGTGGCTGCGTGACTGATGTTTGAGCACTTCAGAGAATGAAATACAACTGACAACTTGAGGAAGATAAATGAGGAATCTTGCAATAAGTAATCACTGCTGTTGAAAAATGGCTGGTGAATGCTATACCGCTATAAAGACCCTGTAAGTCAAAGAGGCAAATTCTCAGGTTATTTGATGTACTCATATCCCCTTAGGAGGATGACTTCCTTCCAGGGAATCATCAGGTGCTATCTGAGCGTCTTCTCTAACCTCAGCCAATTGTACCAGAAGCAGATCCTTGACCAAGCATAGCCAGGCTGCATCTCTACTGCAAAATCTCTGCCCAAACACTAAGTAGCTAAACTTATCAGATTCCCCCTCTTTGGACTTTTAACTGGGGCTAAGAGGAGAAATATTCTGATAGTGAGAGCACAGTGCATAGAGAGGAGCTTGGAAAGAGGAGAAAGAAACCCTCATACTAACAACGGGTTCATCATGAGCTTATGAACTAGCTGCTTTGAATTTGGAGCAAGCTCTGAGCTCCTGAGTGGAGCTCCAGACTCTGGGAAGCTCAGTTAGGCCAGGATTGTGTCCCTCTGGGGAAGCCCAGTGCTCCTGCTGTTCCTGGACTAGCATAAAACCCGGCTGTGCTTTCTAACCTTTTATTTCAAGACAATAACAACAAAACTGAAATAAACTGAAACAAAAATCTGTCTTTCCTTCCTTTAGGAATCTCTGTTGCTTGCAGTCAGATGCTCCTGGCACCTACTCTTGACTCTGTCCCTGGTGTAGCCCCAGCACATCTACTTCCTGGGGACAGAGAATCCCAATAATATGCAATTCCTAATCTACAAATAGCCTTCTGTTCAAGGTATACTTTCAGAGGATGGAAGGCCACTGACTGCGTGGCTCGTCTCTGTACTTTTATTACAGATGATGCAGTTGAGCCACTGACTGTGTGGCTCGTCTCTGTACTTTTATTACAGATGAGGCAGTGTAGGATTAACAGAATCCTAATAAAAGCTTTCAGTAGCACATTTGTCCTTTGTCCTTCAACCAGTCAATGCTGGGTCAGGCAAGACCTGTTCCCATCCTTAAGGAAGCTCACAGTTGAGTGGAGAACATAAAGATGCAAACAAATAATGCAGTACATTCTGATAAGTGCTATCATAGATACAAATATAATGGATATGTGGGAACGTAAATTGAGGAGCAGACAGAGAGAAGAGTGCCATCCCCAACAGACAGAACAACACATGTGAAGTCCTCGAAGAGAGATATCATGGCAAGTTTCCAAACAGCCCCCACTGCCCTATGGAAAAGCATGGGATGAGGACTTGGTGGGGATGTTAGAGATTGATACATGAAATAAAAGTAATAATTTCTTTTGTTAAATAATCACAATTACTAATAGGGTATGTGTATCTCCTGAGTACTTAGATTAGACATGACTACCCAAATTTTCTGTTCCACATAAATTTGGGGGTGATATACTTCGTTTCTTATTACAACAACCATTGAAAACTCAGCTCTACAATGATACAATGCCATCAAAAGGAAAGTTACTGGATTTAATGCTGAACTGTGAATCCTTTGAGCTAGTAGTTCAGGAGCTAGCACACTGATGCCTTTTCCTTCAATCAGCCAATGCTGGGTTCACATAGGTCTGCAAGACCTGCTCTGCCCCGACCCGCGGGACAAATCAACGGAGGGACGAGGGGGGAGCCTGCGAAAATGAAGGTGGGGCAAGAGACGCGGAGAAATGGAGGCAAGACAAAATTCTGATCAAGCCTCAAACTTTATTGAATGCAACAGCGGAATATATACTTTGAGGAGGGGAGGGTCTTGCAGTTAGGTGAGGTCTAGTAAGAAGTGCTTGGCATTCAGTGATTGGTTAGGGGCAAGCGTGGGTGGTGGTGCTGGGCAGTGACGCGTAGGACTTTCCAAACTTCCAAGCTTCCTGTATGCTCCTGTATGCTAAACAATGGCACACAGGACCTTCCAAATTGCCTGTATGCTAAACAATGGCACACAGGACTTTCCAAGTTTCCTGTAGGCTGGTAAGCAGTGACGCACGGGCTTTTCCAAGCTTCCTGTATGCTGGGCCTGGGGGGCTTCCCCATGGTCCCCAACACTGCTCCCTGCCCTTAGGAAATGTATATTCTAGTAGATAAAACAAGTGGACACGCAAATAATGCATGTGTCTGTATTGTTGTGTCTACCTTAAAAATTTAGATTCTTCAGATTCTTGTGGGTTTCTACAGTGTTCTAAGCATCACAGTTCATTTAGGAACTTCAGGGCCAAGGTGAAGTCAGTGGCCTCTAAAATGGATACCGCAATGGAATCATAAAATTCAGAGTAGGAGTTAGTAACTGAGAATTCAAAGCAATTGTATTCAATTTTAGTGAAAGAAAGGGAAAATCCTCAAAGTAGGTGAAAAAAAATTAAACAGAAATAAAGATAACAAAGGAGATATTCTGTGCTTAAGAGATCAGTTATTTTCACCCTTTTGTTACTTAGTAATTAAACTTTAGTCTCAGTGGGAGGTTTCATCTCCAGAATGAGGAAGGGTATAGCATTGACTCCCTGATGTCCACTCCCAAGTCAATGCTGAGTCTGACCACAGTGCCTCAATTTCCTCAGGCAGCCCTAAGAGAATACCACAGTGTGGGTGGCTTTCAAGAACAGAAATTTATTCTCTCATGGTTCCAGAGGCTAAGAGTCTAAACTCAGGGTGTCAGGAGAGTCATGCTCTCTGCGTCTACTCTAGGGGAAGCTCCTTCTTTGTCTCTTCTGGTTTCTAGTAGTTCTAGTTAATTTTTGGCATTCCCTGGTTTGTAGATGGAGCCTCACATGGTGTCTTTTCCCTGTATGTGACTTTCCTTCCATATTTTTTATCTCCTTTTATAAGACACCACTCATAAGGGTGGTGCAATTAGTTAACAAGCTCAGCTGCTAACCAAAAGGTTGAAGGTTTGAGTCCACCCAAAGGCAACTTGGGAAAAAGGCCTAGTCATTCACTTCCAAGAAAGGAACCACTGAAAACCCTCTGGAGCACAGTTCTGCTCTAACACGTGTGGGGTCACCCTGAGTTGAAATGGACTCAACTGGCAGCTGAAGAAGACATTAATATTAATCCTTACTCCAGTATGACTTAACTGACAATATTTACAGAGAAAAGCCCTCTTACCCTAACAAGGTCACATTCAGAAGCACAGGGATTATCTGTTGGGGTGACATGATTCAACTTTTAACACTTGGTTAGCCAATCTGTTAACCTTTTTTCTTGTTTTGCTAGTGGTGTGCTCAGTGTTTGTGTGTGCTTCTCCCAAGGATAGCATTCTGAAGCAATTGTTACAGACTCTAACACTCTTATATTTCAATTCTCAGCTTAAGAGTCAAATTCTAAGATTTCCAAAGGGTGATAGCAACAACAAATATCAAAAGAGACAGGGAAAATTGAACAAAAAGAGAAAAAGTCAGCAGGTAGCAGAAGCATAACTTGCCCAGAATGGAAAGCTCCTCTTCAGTGAAAGAGATAAAGGAGACAGTGACTGACCTTTATTTGTGGGAGCTGAGATATAGTAAAAAGAGCTGATGTTATGAAAAGAAAGGGTAACGAGAGCCCAGCAGCATCATCACTTGGGTGGTGGTGACATTATGAGGTCTTTGCCTATGTTGTCTCTAACAGGAATTGTCTCTCTGGGATGCGTGAGGCATTAGCAGAGACACTCAGAGGAAGGGCAGGCAGGTAACCGCATGACATGAGTAGAAAGGCACATCAACATCTCAGCCCTGGACCCAAAATAACCACCCTGGAGGCCTGCCAGCTAGCCTGAAGCGCTCAACATTGTCACAGGGCTTTCGAATAGGGGCACTGAGTCCCCAGGTTTCCTCTGTTAAAATATAAAAGTGTTATTTTGGAAGGATAAAACATTAACCCATCAGTGTCTAAGTGTTGGCTCAAAGTAGCTTGTTGTTAGCCAGTACAAACTAGTATATTGTTATCTAATAATGTATTCTACATTGCATAATGTTAATGACTGTTGCTAACACATTACCTCAAAACTTGGTGGTTCGAAATGATAAACATTTATTGTCTCAGTCTCTGTTGGTGAGAAATTTGGAGTACCACAGCTGTGTGACACTGAGTTTTTCCATTGCTCTTTCCATAGATATAGTTGATTTGATTCCTGTGTATTCCCTTTGGCAAGATCCACGTGTATAGTCACCATCTACGTTGTTGAGAAAAGATAAATTTGTTTTCAGTGAAGGAGTTATTGGTCTTGCAAACTTCTAAAATGCAAAGTCTGGTGTCATTTCTGTCACCAAGGCCATATTTTCCAGCTAGTGGTCCTTCTTTGTTTCAAACTTTCACATTCCAAATCACCATCAATCACCAATGCTTCTTGATTGTGTGTTTGATCAATTTTTATCTGCAGAAGTTGGTAAAAATCTTCAATTTTTTTCATCATTGGCCTTAGTAGCAGGTGGGTAAATTTGAATAACAGTCATATTAACTGATCTTTCTTGTAGGTATATGGACATTTTTCTATCACTGACAGTGTTGTATTTCAGGACGGATCTTAAAATAGTCTTTTTGACAAAGGATGTGAGGTAATTTCTCTTCAACTTATCATTCCTTGGCATAGTAGACCATATGAATGTCTGGTTCAAAATGGCCACTTCCAGTCCATTTCAGGTCATAATGGCCTAGGATATTAATCTTGAAGAATTCCATTTCACTTTTGACAACTTCCAGTTTCCTTAGATTCATGCTGCATACATTCCACATTCTAATTATTACTGGTTGTTTGCAGCTACTTCTCATTTTGAGGCATGTCATATCAGCAAATAAAGATCTTTAAAGCCTAACTCCTTCCACTGCACTAGAGTTGACTCTGCTTGGAGGAGGCAGCCCTTCCCCATTCATGTTTTGAGTGCCTTTCAACTTGAGAGGCTTATCTTCTGCACTATATCAGACAGTTTTCTGCTGCTATTCATAACATTTTCACTGTCCAATTTTTCAGAAGTAGACTGCTAGATCCTTCTTCCTAGTCTGTCTTAGTGGGGAAGCTCCAGTGAAATCTGTCCACTTAGGGTGGTCCTGCTGGTATTTGTGACACCAGTGGCAAAGCTTCTAGTACCACACAATATGCAAGTCACCACAGTGTGACAGACTGACAGATGTGTGATGTCAAATGACTATCAGAACAAGGCAGGAGCTGACTGTGGAACAGACCATTAATTGCTCATATGCAAATTCAAACAGAAACTGAAGAGAATTAGAGTAAGTTCATAAGAGCTGAAATAAGGCCTTAACTACATCCCACCTGCATTTAGAGATCATCTCAGGAATAGATTTGACACTTTGAACACTAAAGACTAAAGACCAGATGACTTATGGAAAGACATCAAAGACATAAGAAGTGAAGAAAACAAGAGATCATTAAAAAGAAAAAAAGGCCAAAATGGATGTCAGAAGACAATCTGAAACATGGTCTTGAATGTCTAGTAGCTAAAACAAATGGAAGAAATGATGAAGTAAAAGAGCTGAACAGAAGATTTCAAAGGGTGGATCAAGAAGACAAAGTAAAGTATTATAATGAAATATACCAAGACCTGGAGTTAGAAAAACAAAAAAGAAGAGCATACTTGATGGTGCTCAAGCTGAAACAACTGAAAAAAGATTCAAGTCTCAAGTTGCAATATGGAGGGATTCTACATGGAAGATATTGAACCACATAGGAAGCATCAAAAGAAGATAGAAAGAAGCCACAGTTCGTCTGGGGTCTTAAAAGCTGCCAAGCTGCCATCTGAGGACACAGCAAATGGTCCCAACTCAGCAGGAACCGATGCTCACCGAGGGCCAAAGCGGCATGCAGTAAGGACAACTGAGAGGACGGAGAGACCCACAAGAGTGGGTGCCTACATCGACCTGGGACCGGAAGAACCGGATGGTGCCCGACCACCACCAGTGATAGCCGTGATGGAGCTCACTACGTTGAGTCTCACTGGCAACACAAGAATAAAAAGAGGTGCATCATGAGATCTCCACTAAAAGACCTCAATTGATGGTCCAGCGGTTTTGGGGTTCTTCTGAGAGCATGGTCCCCTTCCCTGATGCTGCCCTTTCCCATAAATTATAACAAAGTTCCACTCTTTGGACAGGAATGGATTGGACTTGGCAAGGCAGAGTGACCATATATTGGAAGCACTTTATGGTTCTATACATCTATAGGATATCATCTTGCTGACCTCTGGCTGGAGGAAGGGGAGTGGACGGAGAGGAGGGGAAAGGAGACTGTTGGGAGGATGAGACATGTATGGAGCAGAGAGGAATAGTGTGCAGTGACTGGACAGGGAGAGCAGTGGAAGCTGCATATAGGGGGGCATGTAAATTTACATGTGAATGTACATTTTCACTCAGTTATGTTAAATAAAAATAAAAACAAAGAAAGAAAGAAGCCACAATTACTGTCACAAAAAAAGAACTGGTTGCGGTTCAAACATTTCAGAAGATAGCATATGACCAAGTACCAATGGCACTGAAGAAAGAAGTCTAAGCTGTACTGAAGGACAAGGCTCTAGGAATTATCAGAATGCCAACTGAGATGTTTCTATGAATGGAGACTGTGCTTGCCTATGCCAGGAAATTTAGAAGACAGCTACCTGGCCAACTGACTAGAAGAGGTCCATATTTTTGCCCATTACATAGAAACATGTTCCAACTGAATGAAGAAATTAATGAACAATATAATTAACATCACACACAAGTGAAATTATCCAGATAATTATTCAAAAGCAATTGCAGCAGTACATCAACAGGGAACTCCCAGAAATTCAAGCTGGATTCAGAAAAGGATTTAAGACCAGGGATATTATTGCTGATGCCAGACAAATCTTGGCTGAAAGCAGAGAGTACCTGAAAGATTTTTATTTGTGCTTTATTGTCTATGCAAAGACACTCATCTGTGTGGATTGTAACAAATTTGGATAATATTGCAGAGATTGGGAATCCAGAGCCCTTAATTGTGCTCATGCAGAAACTACATAGACTAAAAGGCTGTCATTGGAAAAACACAAGAGGAAACTGAGTAGTTTAAGGTCGGGAAATGTGTGCAACAAGGTTGTATCATTTCACCATATTTATTTAGTCTGTATTATGAGCAAATAATCTAAGAAGCTGCTGTCTATGTATGAAGACATTAACAACTTGCATTATGCAGATCAGCACAACTTAGCTGAAAGTGAAGAGGATTTGAAGCACTGCTGACTAAGATCAGAAACTACAGCCTTAAGTGCAGATTGCGCCTCACTATCAAGAAAACAAGAATCCTCACTACTGGCCCAATAAGCAATGTCATAATACACAGGGAAAATACTGAGGTTGTCAAGGACTTCATTTTACTTGGATCCATAATCAACACCCATGGAAGTAGTAGTCAGGAAATCAAACAATGCATTGCTTTGGGAAAATCTGCTGCAAAAGACCTCTTTCAAGTGTTTAAAAGCTAACATGTTGCTTTGAAGACTCAGTTGTTGCTTTGAAGACAAAACTGTGCCTGACCCAATCCATAAATTTTTTGATCACCTCTTATGCATGTGAAAGCTGCTCAGTAAATACAGAAGACTGAAGAACTGATGCCTTTACCTGTGGTGTTGGTAAAGAGTATTGAACATACATGGATGCCAAATAATTAAACAAATCTGTCTTAGAAGTTCTGCCCCAATGCTCCTTAGAGACAGAGATGGCAAGTCTTTATCTCACATATTTTGGACTTAGTATCAGGAAGGACTGGTCCTTGGAGAAAGATATCATTCTTGGCAGAGGGCCAGTAGAAAAGAAGGCCAGTGAAATAGACTGACACTGTAACCACAACAATGGTCTCAGATATAATGACAATTGTGAGGACGGCACAGAACCAGCCAGTGTTTCTTCTGTTGTACAAAGGGTCACCATGAGTTGAAACTGACGAGCTAGCACCAGCAGCAACAGCATAGCCACTGGATTTGGCTGAGGGTCTCCTGAAGTTGTCGTTAAGATGAAGGCTGAGGATGCAGTCATCTGAAGACATGACTGCTGTTGGAGGATCTGCTGTCAGGAGGGCTAAGTCCTATGGCACTTGGCAGAAGCTTTCGGTTCCTCACCACATGTGCCTTTCCGTGGAACTGTTTGAGTATGCTACCAGCACGGCTGCTGACTTCCTGCCAAGAATGAATAACCCAAGACAACAGAGGAAGGCAGTTCCATTTATGACCTGGTCTTGGCAGTTATACTCTTGTCATTTCTGCCAAATGCATTTGTTAGGAGCAAGTTACTAAGTTCAGTCTATACTCAGTGGGAGGGAAATTAAACTTTACTCCTTGAGGGGAGGACAATCAGAGAAATTGTACACATATTTAAAAGCTACCACAGCAATTCACCCAACCACCGACAGGAGACATGGGACAAATTTTTATTTTTTCTTTTACAACTTCTTTTGAGTTATAATTTATGTATTATATAATGCAGCAACTTAAAATGTTCAGTTTGGTGGGTTTTAGGGTATTTATGGAATTTTGCAACCAACAACACCATCTAATTCTAGAACATTTGGATCATTCCCCAAAGAAATCCTGTATCTGTTAGTAGTTTCATCCCTCTTGCTCCTGACCAGCCTGGCAACCACTAATCTACTTTCAAGATAAGTAGGTTTTGATGGAAGGTTAGTGAGGAGGAAGAGATTTCTACCCCAATCTTCTGCCTTGCTGAGACTGGTCCACAGAGGGTGGGAGAAGGCTGGAACCCCCGGGAGACAGCAATAGAGATGCCACAAAGTGGCAGCCCGAGGGTACTTTGGACTGTCTTCCCATCACTCTCTAGAATACAGGCAGCACTTGGGAAACTGAGTCAGCCTGCTGTCTTTAGTGAGGACTCTAAAAAGCAGATCAGAAGCCTAATGATTCTGGTGCTTTATGAAGGAAAGCAGGGAAGGGCACAATGGAGCCCTAGGGGTTCAGGAATGCTGCATTTAGTATCAGATAGACCCGTGCTGAAATTCCAGCCCTTCTACTGACTAGTTATATAATTTTGGTTAAATCAAGTCTCCCTCAGAGGATGATAAAGATTTTCCTGTAGATTTTTATCCTCTGCTCACTGCTACCTTGATTATGTCACCTTAGGATTGTTACTTAAAGAATATGCAGCAGACTTAGCCTGATAGCTTTGCACATAGTACGTCTTCAGTAGAAGATGGTTCTTACTGCTACTGTCTCTGGGTGACACCAATGGTTAATGTGCTCAGCTGGTAACCAAAAGGTTGAAATTTTGAGCTCACCTCAGAAGAAAGGCCTAGTGAGCTACTTCTGGAAAAGCAGCCTTTGTTGAATACCCTGTAGAGCACCATTTCACTCTGACATACCTAGAGGAACCATAAGCCTGAGTGGCCATAAGCCTGGGTGGCCATCAGCTTGGGTCACCAAGAGTCAGAAGTGACTTACTGACAACTGGTCATTACCATTATTCACAAGGTTTGCTGGGAACAACTCCATCCAGGCAGGGGGCTGCTAGGCAACCTCTGGGACATTTTGTGATATAAGAGTCCTGGGAACTTCTCCTGGATTCACACCAGGCCCCCTCCTGCCTCCCCAGAGATTGCTCATCTTCCTTTTCAGTGTAAGATGGCTCTGAGAAGCTGTTTTGCTCTTACTGAATTTAGAAGTACTGTGAGAGCTGAGAAATACTATTATATACATTTGTACAACCATACGAAAGCTGATTTCATCTATCAGAAATGTGCACATCCTTTACAAGTGCATATACAAAGGCACTGCTATGTAGTATTAATAGGAAAAAAATATATACTTTACAATGCCCAGCAAGCAAAGCTTTGACCCACTTGCAGCAGCGGTGTGGAAGGAAGAGTTGCTGGGCTCTTTCTGTTGTCTCTGTCCTCCTTCAGACTCCTATTCCAGAACAGTTTATGGAAGAGAGTAGCATTTCAGGGGCCACAACCTCTGCTGTCCTGCTTTCTGCCATCAGCCCCAGAGGTGCCTCACAGAAATCAGAAACCAAGGAGGAGGAGTTTCAGTTTGCAAAAGGAGCAAACAATCTGTCCTTCTATCAACCTTCCCCAAGGCTCATGTTCTCCTGGCACTAGGAAGACATCGAAGATTTGGATGCACTTTCAGCACCTGCTTCATTGCAGTGGGTAGGGGGCCAGCTCTTTGGGTTCCTCTTTACCAGGCCTCTTTTCTGACCTGCTTTTCTTACTTGGGCACCAGGTCACGGCACCAGATCTCAAGCTATCTTGCTTGTTAATCCTCCCAAACCTTTAGAATATAGGCTCCATAGAGTGAGGGAACTTGTCATCTTTCTGTCCTTGTAGCCCTGTTCCTGGAACTCTGTATGGCACACAGCTAGCATTCAACAAATATTGCAGAGAATGAGTAGATCCATCTAGCTAGCACTTAACATTTTACTAAACCCTCTGTCTTTTGAGAGTTATCTCATTTGCTTCTTCTCTAAAGCCCATCAGATAGTCATTTTTGTTGGTTCTGGTTTGTAGATGGTGAAGCACTGATGGTACAGCAGCAGCATTCTCACCTCCCACGCAGGAAACTCAGGTTGAGTTCCTGGCCAACGCATCTTGTGTGCAGCTACTGCCCATCTGTCAGTGGAAGCTTACATGTTGTTATGATGCTGAACAGGTTCTAGCGGAGCTTTCAGACTAAGATGGACTAGGAAGAGAGGCCAGATGATCCACTTCTGAAAACCAACCAGTGAAAATTCTATGGATCACAATGAGCAGTCCACAACTGACCAAGGTGGTGATGCAGGACCTCACAGCGTTTTGTGTAGTTCTGTGTGGAGTCACCATGAGTTGGCCTAGCTTGACAGCAGCTAATAACAACAACATGTTACAGGTGAGAAAAATAGTATCCTAACCTTTGAATGACTTAGCTAAGACCACAGGGCTAGTAAAAGAGAGAGTCAGAGCTTGGATTCAGCTTCTGACACCAGACCCTGTGTCCTATGCTCCCCATGATGGCCGCTCTGTCTTCAGAAGTTTTTCCCTGTTTAATGTGGATGAACTATTTACACCAAGACTTTTTTCCTAAACAGGATTTTTATCTTCAAATGACCAAGCCACATACATAGGACACTATGGATTGCATTGTGTCCCCCAAATATGTGTGTCAATGTGGCTAGGCCGTGATTCCCAATACTGTGTGATTATTCACCATTTTCTAATCTGATGCAGTTTTCCTATGTGTTGTAAAGCCTAACTCTGTGATATTAATGAGGTGGGATTAGAAGCAGTTATGTTAACTAGACCAAGCTCAATTTATGCATTAAAGTTGTTTGGGTCTGGAGTCAATCTTTTTTGAGATATAAAAAAGAAAAAAGAGCAAAGAGACAGGGAACTTCATTGTCATCACAAAAGAAGTGTCAAGAGCAGAGTATCCTTTAGACCTGGGGTCCCTGCACTGAGAAGCTCTTAGACCAGGGGGAGACTGATGACAAGAACCATCTCCCAGAGCTAACACAGAGACAGAGCCTTCACAAGTAGCTGGCACCCCAAATTCGAATTTCTAGCCTCTTAGACTGTGAGAGAATAAATTTCTCTTTATGAAAGCCATCGTCGTGATATTTTTGTTACAGCAGCACTAGATGATAAAGACCGAGGACATCAAGGAAGAGTGTCATTGTCACAGGCACAACTCTTTCCTTTATATTCATTTATTTATTTTAAAATTTTACTGTCATTAAGAGCTGATTGGAACCAATACAGAATGATTCCCAATATAAGTGGTAAAAGCAAGACAGAGAATAGCGGGTTTGGAATGCTACCATTTGGGTTAACAGGGTGGAGAGAACATACTTCTTCCTATGTGCTTTAAATATTTGACAGGATATATAAGAAACTACTTAAACTAGCTATTTCCAGCAAAGGAACTTGGCGCCTGGAGTAAGGAACGGGAGGACCATTTTTCACTGTCTTAGTTTCCTAGTGTTGCTGTAATAGAAATGTAGCAAGTGGGTGGCTGTCAACAGCAGACATTTATTTTCTCACAGTTCTGGAGGCTAAAAGTCCAAATCAGGCCTCCATCCTGTTGAATCCTTCGTTATAGGGAGTCCTTCCTATTGTTTTACTCTTTGGCTTATAGGCAATGCTCACATGGCAACTGTCTCCCTACCCCACCCCCAGCCCCATGTCTACATACCTCTGTGTCTAATCTGCCCTTTTGATAACACAGGAGTGATTAGATTTAGATGACAGAGAGATGGTACGCGAGTATGATCTAATTAACGGAACAACAAAAATGCTATTTCTGAACACAATTATATTCACAGGTATACGGTTAAGATTCTAACACATTTTTGGGAGGAGGAGGTACAATTTAATGTATCACACACACTGAGCTGTGTGACTGTGTCATCTATTCAAAAATAACACAGCTCACTGATAGAAACTGCTACCATTGCTCCCGTGTTTGCTCAAGTCTGAGGACATAAGTGAATTCTGAACAGCCAGCTTAGATCTTACCTAGTTTCCACTAAAAAGTGCAGGGCAGCGCAATTCAGGTAAGAGACTAAGAGACTAAGCTGACTAAGGTCAGCTCTTTGGTCAGTCTTTATGCCCAGGCACACACAGACAAGATGCCAATCCCTGCAGGAAGTGTAGTTACTGGGACAGGAAGGGGCTTTCTGTACTGGACACCTCCAGACTGACAAGTGCAGGGGCCAGGCAGGGGGGTGCAGGCTCTTGGAGAGCAGTTGCTTATCCCAAGTATAGCCTTTAAAAGAAAATCAGATTCAATTTCCCCCCCATTTAATTTGTTAATGAGGTAAGCTGCTGTAACAGAAATAACACAAATGGATGGCTTTAACAAAGAGAAATCTGTTTTCTCACAGAAGTGTAAGGCATCCACTCCAGGACTATCTTTCTCTGTTGGTTCTGGAGGAAGGTCTTTGTCCTCAATTTTCCCCTGCACTGAGAGCTTCTGAGGCACTGGGACCCAAAGTCTAAAGGATACGTTCTGATCCCAGCACCACTTCTTTCCTGGTGGTGCAAGGTCCTCAACTGTCTGTACGCTTCTCTTTTCTTTCTATCCCAAGAGACTGCCTCAAGGCATCATACAATCCCACAGACTGAGTCCTGCCCCACCAACAGAACTTCCGCCCATCCTCCGTCATTAATATCACAGGAGCAGGGTTTACAGCATATAGGAACATCAAACAATACCTAGAATCACGGCCTAGCCAAATTGCTGTGCATAGTTGGGGTGGGGGCACAATTCACCTATGATACAGTAGTTGTGAAGATGATGATGAGAAAAGGCCTTGACAAGACCACGACATACTAGACAAGGTTGACAAAGGAAGTTGCTGTTTTGTTTTTTAACTTATTCATTCACCCTCTGAGTAGGAACAAAAAGCTCAGGCAGTGACACCTCAGTCCCCTCTCCATCCTTCCCTTCTTGCTGGAGCCTGTCCATTCCTCTGCTGGGCTCCCACCACAAGCAATTCTTTTTTGTTTTTTTTCCTCTTTGATGGAAAACTGATGAGGCTTGCTGTCTTGAACCACCTTTTCTCAACCTACAAGAAATGAAAGGAAAAAGAAGCAAGCAGAGAGTTGGGAACATCATACCATCAAGAAAGCAGCACTGAGAACAGAACATATCCTTCAGACCTGACTGTCCTGCACTCAGATGCTCTAAGACCAAAGAAAGATTGATGCAACTCAACTACTTTTCTCCAGGGCTGACAAAGAGGGGAAGCCTTCCTCTGCAGTGGACACCTTGAATTTAGACTTGTAGCCTGCTGGACCATGTAAGAATAAACTTTTCTTTGTTAAAGCCAGTCACTTGTAGTTTTTCTGTTAGAGCAGTACCAGGTAACTAAGACACTTGCCCACACTCGATTTGATGTTGTTGTTAGTTGCAGTTGAGTTCATAGTTGAAGTTGAGTTCAGAGTGACTCATGGTAACTCCATGTTTTACCAAGTAGAAATGTCCCACTTGGTTTTCTTGGCGGTAATCTCCCCCACTCCTTTTTTTATTATGATTAAGTTAAAGTATACAATCCAAATCAATTTTGCATGACCACCTACCTGCAACCCCAACTGCCCTTCTCACCCTGTGACAGCACGATCCCCCTTTTCATTCTTCTAGTATCCTCTTAATGAACACTTGTCCCCTCCTCTACCATCTAGAAAGAAGCCAGTAGGACAGCCTCCTATAAATGTATAAAACCATAAAGTACACACACCACATATGCTGTGTTCCCAAGTACAGTCCATTCTTGTCTGAAGAGTTGACCTCTGTACTAGTTTAGGTCAGGGCCAGCAGCAAGTCTAGAGACCATGTTCCCAGGGGACCCTCACAATACGGTCCCTCGGTGTCACCAAGATCACCAGATGCTGCCTAAGGACCTTTCATTCTGTAGTGCCACTGGGTATTGACATTGAGTTTAGCAATCAAGTCCAAACTATTTGCATCATCTAGGGACTCGCTCACTCAGTTTAAGAGCCCATTTCTCGTCTTAGTCTTTATCTTTTTCTCTAGACGACTAGCAAACCAAGCCAGGTGCTGTCACGTTGGTTGACTTACGGCGACACCATGTATGTCTGAGCAGAAACGGAATCTAAAGGGTTTTTGATGACTGATTTTTCAGAAGTAGATTGCCAAGCCTTTCTTCCAAGGCACCTCTGCACGGACTCGAATCCCTATCCTTTTGGTCAGCAGTTAAATGCTTTAACTGTTTATACCACCCAGGGACCCCATAGAAGTAGCAACCCTCTCATAATGTCTTGGGTTACAGAACCCAAGCAGCTCACACAAGTCTTACAGAATTTATGGCAAGATGACTTCTTCTAACTATTCTGCAAGTAGAGGTAAAAGCATATGCACATGGCCTCACTGCTGCCTAAGGACTCCAAACACCTGGCAGAAGATGTCTAACCAGAGGAGGCCTAACAAGTAACACTGTACCCGCCTGAGTGGTGCAGCAACTTTTCTCAGGCACTGACGGGACAGAATGTAAAAATCCCTAGAGAGTGCAGAAGTCTTGATTTGAACAAGGGGGGCATGCATCATAGTTTTAAAAAACAAGCAAACATAATAACAGTGCAACAGCAAGGGAAGCACAAGTGTGCAACTAATTACAGATAGAGAAGCAGATGGCCTCTTCCTTGTGCAATATTTGAGGAAAAGCTTCGCAGAACAAAGTCAAGCGAAGGCTCTGCTAAGTCCGTGGCCGATGGGAGACAGACATGTTTTATTTCCTGTCTCATTTGGCCTCCCCACTCTCTCAAGTCTGGAGAAGTCCTCTGTCATTAGTGTGTCAAAGCAGCAGCCAAAAATAAAAGGGAAGTCCCCCACGTTTTTGGCAACTTGAAATACTGGGAAGATAAACGACACTGAGTGTGGAAAATGAAATGCTGCTTTATGACGTTGTCTGTTCTTTCTTCTGGAAGCATTCCTCAGTGGCTCTCACTGGCTGTTTATGTAGTCCTAAACATCCTTGAAAATGTTCACTTTGCATATCTCCTTCATGTTGATTACGTGGTGGGCAGAATAATGCTCCCCCATCCCAAGATATCCAGAACGTAAATATGTTACATAAAAATCCATTGCTGTTGAATGGATTTCTGGAGATGCCTGCATTCCGTGACTTGTGCCCCTTCCATCTTCAAAACTAGTAACAACTGACTGGCTTTCACAGTACATTGCTTGGACACTGGCTCTTCTGCCTCCCTCTTCCACCTTGATTTTAGGCAATTGAGACTTATTTTGAACCTCTGAACACCAGTGCTGTACGATAATAAATGTGCATTTAGTTCAATCACTCACTGTCTGTTCCAATTCACTACAGCTGCAGTCAGAACAGAGTGGGACAGGGTAGAACTGCACCCACAGAGTTTCCAAACAGCCCTTGGTGGATTCAAACTACCAACCTTTTGGTTAGCAGCTGAACTGTTAACTGCTACACCACTAGGGTTTCCCTTATGTTATTTGATAAAGTGGAATTATGGTGACTAGAGACAGAGTATCCTGGCCTATCTAAGGTGTGCCCAATGTCATCACAAAAAGCAACTGCCATCTAGTTGATTCCAACTCATGGTGACCATATGTCTGTTGGAGTGTGATTGTGCTCCCTAGGATTTTCATTGATTGGTTTTTGGGAAGTGGTTTGCCAGGCCTTTCTTCCAAAACACAGCTGGGTGGACTTGAATCTAATCCTCTTGGTTAGCAGCTGAGTGTGTTAACTATAATCATGCAAGTCTTTTAAATGCTGGAGATGGAGGTAGAAGAGCCAGTGATGGAGTCACGTGATTTGAAAGTCGGTCGGCTGTTACTAGTTTTGAAGATGGACGGGACAAAAGTCAGGGAATGTGATCTGTCTCCAGAAGCTAGAAAAGGCAAGAAAATGTATTTTCCCCTAGAGTCTACAGAAAATCCTAATGAAATCTTGTTTTTAGGCAAATGAGACTTGTTTTGAACTTCTGAATGCCAACACTGTAAGACAACAAATATGCATTTTGTTCAATCACTAACTCTGTGGCAATTTGTTACAGCTGTGGTCAGAAAGAGATGGAAGAGAAAGTTGGGTCCTGCCTGCCTACAACACCTTCCTGGTGGGGGTCAGCTCCTTCAGCATCATAATATACTCATGGAGATGGAACCCACCCAGAGGTTCTGAGCTGGGGTAGCAGAGAGGACTGAGTTAGAGTTTGGCCTTTGACTTCCAATATTTTGAACAGAGATGAAACGGTGACACACACTCCTAAGAGGTGATGGAGGATGATCTGCTTACAGATCCAGGCAGAAAGGGCTCCAGTTGGCCACGTGGAGATCCAACACTGATAGAATGCCGTGAGTTGAGGTGGCAGAAGCAGCATGGACTGCAGCCGGAAGGCAGGAAGGGTTTCAGAAGCTGGGGTCCCACGGGGGCTGTGAGGCACGAAGGGTTCCCAGAGGCTTGAGGGCCTAGAGCGGAGGTGTTGAGTGAACTCTGGTGGGCCCCTTGAAAGAATAGACTCTGCTTTCTGCCCAAGGGATTTTCTAAATCATAGAACCTTTCCTACAACTCTGAGTTTCTTGCAAATAACAAAAGTAAATATTACGGATTTGAGAAGGGTGAAACTGTGAAATGGTGTATGACAAGTATAACTAAAAAATTCAGCAGAAACTCATCACTAATTCATTCCTAGGATCAACTTTTAATGCAACGGTTATGAGCTTGGCTGCTAACCAGAAGGCTGGCACTTAGAACCCACCAGCCACTCTTGGAAACACTATGAGGCAGTTCTACTCTGCCCTGTAGGGTCACTATGAGTGAAAATCAATACAAGGTCAATGGCTTGTATTTTTTTATTATTTTTTTTTAATCTTCACTGCTCATGAGGTACAATATTCGGGCTTCACAAACTGCTCTTTTTTTCCCCCCACTCTGAAGAAAAACCAACACACACTGAGTCCAAGTTTCCTTTCTCTCCTCAGCCTTCCTCCAGGCTGACTCTATCTCCATTCCCAGGAAAACAGTGAAGAGTGCATGCCAACACTGTAAGATAATAAATAGGCATTTTGTTCAATCACTAACTCTGTGGCAATTTGTTACAGCTGTGGTCAGAAAGCCAACTGAGATTTATTTTGGACTTTTGAACACTAGCTTTGAATGAATCCCAGAAAGGCATTTCTTGTCCATTATACCCAGTGGAGATCACTGTTGTTTACTCATCTATGAAGCATAAGCTGCAAAGACGAGGTGAGGGATGGAGACATATGTCACAATTCTAGCAATTCTATGGAATCCAATCCTTAGATTTGAAACTCCTAGAAGCAAAGATTACATTTCTCACATTTTTTTTTATTTTACCCAATCCAACCATACATCCCAAGGGCCATGCGGAGTGCTGACCCTTCCGACCCCCACCAGAAAGACTTTCCATAAAACCCTTACTGAATTGCATAGGATTAACAGTACAGCCAAAGCCGTCTTTCCTGCTCAGTAGCTGTGACTGAAGATGTCTCATTCAACAGATTCCAGACCTCTTTGTGTACCAGGTTACAGGAGTTTAAATGAGACCATGTAGCATTAGTACCTGTTGCCACTGAGATGACTCAGACTCACAGAGACACAATAGGACAGAGTAGAATGGTCCCATAAAATTCCCAAGGAGTGGCTGGTGGATTCTAATTACCAACCTTTTGGGTTAGCTGTCATAGCTTTTAACCACCACGCCACTAGAGCACCACATAGCAATAATGCCAAAACAATGAAGCAAATTCGTTCCTTTGAGTTGGTTCTGACTCACAGTGACCTTATAGGACAGAGTAGAACTGCCCCATAGAGTTTTCAAGGAGCATCTGACAGATTCAAACTGCAGACCTTTCACTTAGCAGCTATAGCACCTAACCATCACACCGCCAGGGTTTCCCATAGTAACCCTAGAGACATAAAATATAATAACGCTAAGAACACTATTTCCTTCCCAGTGGAGTCCCTGAGAAGTACAAACAGTCAAAAAGGTAGACTACTGACTAAAAGACTGTAAGTATGAGCCAGTCCTAAAGCATCTCAGAAGGAAGACCTTGTGATCTTCTTCCAAAAATCAGCCATTGAAAATTCTATGGAGCACAGCTATGCTCTGATACATATGGAGTTGCCATTAGTGGAAGTCAACTCAGTGACAACTAATCCTGGTAATGAGAACTAAAAAAGACCTCTAACTTTTAGCTACACAAAGAGAAAAAATTATTGATGATAACCGTGCTGAGAAAAATGGTTAATTGAAGCACCCTGGAAAATCTTTTTTTCCAGGATACCTTGATGAGGAATCATATTTCTGAAAAATTTCTTGCAGAGATTCATATGTGGTAAGAGAATAAGTCAGAGAATCTTTACAAGTTCTTTAAAACTCTGCAGACTTTGCTGGCATGTGTTGGTTGAGAAAAGGAGTTTATAAGTTGTTGAAGTCACAAATATTTATTTAAAAAAAAATTGAATCAGTAAATTTCTGACCAAGTGACAAAATTTTGCTGTTTACTCTCTGGTGTGCTCATCTTAGGAATAACTTTACTCTTCTGTGGCTAAGGTAGGATTTCATGTAAGAGCCAAAGAAAAGAAAGGATTTGGATTCAGAATCAATATGCACTCAGGCTTAGAACATGAAAGTGTTCTTTAAATTCATACCACTCCTACATTTCTCCATCAGATTCTCTGACTTCTGGTTTCTGCAGAATCCTCAGATTGAAAAAGTCTTTTCTGAACTTTTTGGAGCAGTCCTTGGGTGGCAATCAATGATTAATTGTAAAGGTTGATGGTTTCAGCCCCACCCCTACCCTCACCCCCAGATGCACCTCAGGATAAAGGCCTGGCTATCTGCTTCCAAAAGCTCACAGCCTTGAAATCCCTGTGCAACACAGTTCTATTCTGTAACACATGAGATTTGCCATGAATTGGAATCTACTCAGTGGCAACTGGTTTGCTTTGAGTCTTTTGGGGCTTCCTGGAGAAGGATGCCAAGCACTGAGTAGTGGAGGTTGTCAGGTTCTACTTCTTGGAACTTGGTTTTGGCTCCTCTTCGGAGCTGTGTCAGCCTCTTCCTCAGACACCAGGAGGAAGAATGAATATTTGTGGTCAATCATGGCAGGCTACAGAGACTTCTATTGTATAATAATTGTCTCACCACCTGTAATTCCTTTCATAATAATCTTTGTGTTTGTTAACTCATCTGGGTGGAGACAGAGATCATCTATGCTTCAGGAGACTTTCTTTTTCTACTGCAATATTTTCCTTATTGATTGGACTAGTTTCCTTCCCTCCAAGTTCTCCTATACAGCCAGTGAAAGAATTAAAGAGAATTGTTGAGATTTATAGCAACAGGATTTGACCTACTTCGGAGCAAGTACATTCTAGGGAGAAAGAGAGCCCAGATTTCGACTATCTGTTTCATGTCATTGTTTTAGTCAAGGAGGACCAAAGACAGACCTTGTTTCCCTGAGACTTAGAGAGTTTCCTATTCTATGCAAATGGTTGATTAATAAACTTGATTCCCATGGGGTGAAGGCCATTGCTAAGGAAGATCCTTTGTGGCTGGGTCAAAAAAAGTAGTTAACTGCAGCTTCATAAAAATATAAAAGCTCAGGGCAAAAACCGTAGTACTTGCTGAAACAGACTGGACTAGAAGGATAAAATGTTTAACTTCTGAGAGGCTTGAAAACAAAGGGAGAGTAGAACATGTGAATAAATACCTTGTAAGACATGACAGTGTTACTTGAGGTCTTCACGAACCCTCTCTTAAAAAAAAAAAAGAAAAAACCATTCAAATAAAATTCAGAGACAGTGATGTAAAAAAAAAAAAAATCACATCCAGCTCACCAGTTAAACGTCTGTGAAGAACTTGAATATCCAGGACATCTTAATGATTAAAAAAAAGAGCCAGGCGTAATATTCCTTTTTCAATCAATACGAGTTCGTGGGTAGCGTAGATGGTTAAGTGTTTGACTATTAACTGAATGGTTGTCCATTTAAACCCACCGAGAGATAGATGCATCAGAAGAAAGTCCTGGCGACCTACTTCGTAAAATCAGAACTTTGGAAACCCTTAGAGCACAGTTTTTTTTCTTAAACACGTAGGATCACGAGTTAGAATCAATTTAAAGGCAGCTGGTTGGGTTGCAGTTTTTTGGTTCTCTAGTCAATAATACACATCTGAGTATATAACTCCACAGTTCTCTCAGCTTCCTCAGGAGAGGAGTTTGGGAATTGGTCATAGGGTAGGGTTGGGACACAGTTTCCTCTGGAGTTTCTTTCTCTGTCTCCCCTTTTAACCAGAGTTTTTCCTACATGTATCTTCTCCTCCTATATTTGTTCTAGATTGGCCCCATCCATTCCTCTACCTCTTTCTGTTCTACCCTTTCCATGGTGTTATGATACAAATTTAGTTGCAACAGTGTTGTACAGCGTGGTGGATAATTAGAATCTACGCCTGTTTGGGAAATAGCTAATTATCACAGGCTACTTAGTTGAGTGGACAAAGCACTGATACTCTCGGGAGGCCTGCACAAGAATATTCATTGCTGCACTGCTGTAGTCGTGATGAAAGTCCTAAATGACTACCATTGGGAGATTAGATAAATTTATTATGAGATATTAATAACATGGAATACTGTGGGTATGTGGACAAATATTTTTAAAAAACTGTGGATGGGTCCTACACTATGATAGCAGGTATACAAAGTTTACATGGGGGAAAAAAACTAACACGTATATATACAGCTGTTGTGTGCCATCGAGTTGTCCTGACTCACAGTGGCCCTACATGGCAGAGTAGAACTGGCCCGTAGGGTTTCCAAGGCTGTAATCTTCACAGAAACTATTGCCAGGTCTGTTTTCTTGAGGGGCCACTGATCGGTTGGAACTGCCAGTCTTTCTGTTAGCAATGGACTGTTTAACCGTTTCACACCAGCACTCCTCACATGTACAGTAATAACAAAAAAAATCTGTGTGGCCATAACCAAAGCATCACCACTGGAGGGTGAGGTGGGAGGGAAGAACAGGAAATAGGAAGGGAACACAAGAAGCTCCACTTATCTTTTTATTATTTTTTAAATTGTACATTAGGTAAATATTTGCAGAGCAAACTAGTTCCTCATTAAACAGTTAATACATTGTTTTTTTGTGTTGATTGCCAGCCACACTGTGACATGTCAATACTCTCCTCTTTTCAGCTCTGGGTTTCCTGTTACCAGGCATCCTGTCCCTCTTGTCTCCTCGTCCTTGCCCTCTGTGCTGCCATGCCCCTTTAGTGCCATTTTGTTTTATGGGCTGGTCTGATCTTTGGCTGAAGAGTGAACCTCAGGAGTGAGGATGACTAGGATAGTACTTTTGAGTTTTCTTCAGCCTATAGTTTTATTTTTTAAGAGTAGCAATGTTTTATTTTAAAAATTCAATTGTGGTTTAGGTGACAGTTAACCATGCAAATTAGTTTTTCATTCAGAAATTTATAAGCGAATTGTTTTGTGACATTGGTAACAGGCTTTCCACCCTGGGTTCTCTGGTCCATTTTTCCAGGGTTCCTGTTCCTTCCTGTCTTCTTACCTTTGCTTTTGGGTGGGAGTTACCCATCTAGTCTCATCTGTTGGATTGAACAAAGAAGTACATTCCTCAGGTGTGTTATTTTTTGTTTTATAAGCCTATTTAATCTTTGTCTGAGAGGTGGATCTGGCGAGTGCCTTCAGTTCTGAGTCGGCAGGGTCTCCAGGGACCGTAGTTTCAGAGGTTTCCCCAGTCTCTGTCAGACCAGTCAGTGTGTGTATGTGTTGGTGAATTTGAATTTTGTTTTACATTTTTCTCCCACCCTCTCCAAGACTGTATATTATGATCCCTGTCAGACGGATCAGTGGTGGTAGCTGCGGACCACCCCATTTTTCTGGGCTCAGGCTGGCGGAGACTGTGGTTCATATGGCTCATTAGTCCTTTGGACTAGTATTTTCCAGTGACTTAATTTTTTTTTTTTTCTTTCTTCTTCGCTCTGGATGAGACCCATAGATGTATCTTAAATGGCCACTTTAAGACCCAAGGTGTTAGCCTCAAAAGTGAGGTGCAGAACTTTTTTATGTATGAACTTTGTTATGCCAGTTGGCCTAGATGTCTACCAAGTTCACTTGTATTTTTATAATTTTTAAATGGGTGGTGGGCACATGGTATTTGTTTTAATTCATTATACTTTTTTCTCACTTTTTTATTATGATTATGTGAAAATGTACAATCCAAATCAATTTTGCATGTTTGCCTATCTGCAACTCCATCTGCTTACCTCATGCCATGCCAGCACACTCCTCCTTCTCATTCTATGCTTCTAGTTTCCTTTTAAAGAGATCCTGTTTCCCCCTCTTCACCCTTTTCTCTCCAATCTAGAAACAAACCAGTATGACAGCCTCCTATAAATGTATAAAACCATAAAGTACACACACCACATGCACCTTTCAGTTTATGGTGCAGTCCAGTTATGGTGATCTGCTCTCTGTGGCATGCTGTCACTCCTTTCACCTAACCAAATTCCTGTTGACTGTCCAGTCTGTGAACATCCCTCTCCTTCTGTTCCCACCCTTGTAGGTGTGAAAGAGACTTTTGTTTTGTACATAAGTCTATCTTTGAGTCCTTACAGCAGACATCTCATACGATACTTGTCGTTTCGCAGCTGACTGATTTCATTCAGCATAATGAATGAATATGAAGGAATGAATGAATATGAGATGCTTCCTGAAATCATCATTGTTTTTTATCATTGCATAGTGTTCCATTGTGCGTATACACCATAGGTTGTTTTATCCATTCATCTGTTGATGGGCACTTAGGTTGATTCCATCTTTTTGCTGTTGTGGACAGTGCTGCAATAAACATTCATATGCGTGTATCCGTTTGTGTGACTGCCCTTATTTCTGCAGGATGTGTTCTGAGCAGTGAGATTACTGGATCATATGGTATTTGTATTTCTAGCTTTCTAAGGAAGCACCAAATTGCTTTCCAACGAGCTTGTACCATTTTGCATTCCCACCAGCAGTGTAGGAGAGTTCCAATTTCTCCACAGCCTCTCCAACGTTTGTTATTTTGTGTTTTTTGAATTATTGCCAACCTCACTGAGGTGAGATGATGTCTCCCTATAGTTTTGATTTGGATTTCTCTGATAGCTAATGAACGTGTTTCCTCATGTGTCTTCTTTTGGCTGCCTGAATGTCTTCTTTGCTGAAGTGTCTGTTCATCTACTTTACCCATTGTTTAATTGGGTTATTTACTTTTTCTTGTTGATATTTTGTTACACCTTGTAGATCATGGAGATCAGACTTCAATCCAACATGTAGTGGCCAAATATTTTCTCCCACTCTGTACGTAGTCTTTTAACTTTCTTGATAAGGTCTTTAGATGAACATAAGCGTTCGATTTTTAGTAGTTCCAACTTATCTATTTTCTCTTCTGTTGTCTGTGCTTGGTTTGTCTGTCTGTTTTGAAGTCTGTCTAAGGTGTGTATTAAAACTTCTATTATTGCCCTATTTTTTCTTGTATAGTCTTTATCGTTTTAGGTTTGATGTTTAGGTCTTTGATCCACCTTGCGTTAGTTTTTGTTTAAGGTGAGAGATATGGGTCTTGTTTCAGTTTTTTTTTTTTTTTTTTTTTTTGCAGATGGATATCCAATTTTGCCAGCAGTATTTGTTACAGATACTATTTTTATCTCAGCTTACAACCTTTGGGCCTTTGTTGAATATCAACTGTTCATAAGAGGATGGTGATATTTGTGGATTTTCTATTCTGTTCCACTTATAAATATGTCTCTTTTTGTACCAGTACCAGGCTGTTTTGACTACCATGGCAGTATAGGTTTTAAGGTCAGGTAGTGTGAGGCCTCCCATTGTGTTCCTTTTCTTCAATAGTGCTTTACTTATCTGAAGTTTCATCTCATTCCAAACAAAGTTGGTTTGGTTGTTTCTCCATCTCATTAAAAAAAAAAGACACTATAATTTGTATTGGATTTGCATTGTATATGTGTATTACTTTAGGTAAAATTGATACTTACACAGTGTTAAGTCTTTCTATCCATGAGCAAGGTTGATTTCTCCACTTATGTAAGTCTCTTTTGGTTTCTTGCAATAGGGTCTTCTAATTTTCTCTGTATAGGTTTCTTACTTCTCTTGTTAGATTCATTCTTAAGGCATTTTATCTTCTTGGGGGCTATAGTAAGTGGTGTTGATTTGGTGATTTCCCCTTTGACAAACTGTTTGTTGATGTAAAGAAATCCTACTGATTCACTTACATTTATCCTATATTCTGATACTTTGCTGAACTCTTCTATTAATTCCAGTAGTTTATTTATGGATTCTTTAGGGTTTTCTGTGTATACAATCATATCATCTTCAAATAGGGCTACTTTTACTTCTTTGCTGATACAGATGCACTTTATTTCTTTGTCTTGTCTGACTGCTCTGGTCAGAATCGCTAGCACAATGCTGAGTAGAAGTGATGACAGTGGGCATCCTTGTCTAGTTTCCATTCTCAGGAGGAATTCTTTCAGTCTCTTTCTGTTCAGGATGATGTAGGAAATTCTTTCAATCCTTCTTCATCCAGGATGATGTAGGCGGTTGGCTTTGTGTAGATGTCCCTTATTGCATTAAGGAATTTCCCTTCTATTCATTATGTTGCTGATAGTTTTTAACATGAATGGGCAATGGACTTTGTCAAATGCATTTTCTGCATCAATTGACAAAATCAGGTGATTCTTATTCTTTGAGTTATTTATGTGGTTGATCACATTAATTGTTTTTCTGATGTTGAACCAGTCCTGCATCCCTGATATGAGTCCAACTTGGTCATCATGATTTTTCTTTCTTTTTTTTTTAATATGTTGTTGAATTCTATTGGCTAGGATTTTGTTGAAGATTTTTTGCATCTAAGTTCATTAGTGACATCAGTCTATACTTTCCTTATTTTGTAAGATCTTTCCCCGGCTTTGGTATCAGGGTTACACTGGCTTCATAGAATGAATTTGGGAATATTCTGTCTGGTTCTATGCTATGAAATAGCCTCAGTAGTATTGGAATTAACTCTTCTTCAAAAGTTTGGTAGAACTCTCTGGTGAAGCTGTCTGGGCCAGGAATCTTTTTGATTGCTGGTTTTTTGCAGTAATTCAGTGGTTTGGATTTTGTTGAGATTTGCTTTACGTGCTAACATATGGTCTTTTCCGGAAAATGTTCCATGTGCACTGGAGAAGAAGGTGTAATTATCTGCAGATGGATAGAAAGTTCTGTATATGTTGATGAGGTCTAGTTGGTTAATTGTGGCAATAAGATCTTCTGTGTCTTTATTGAGCTTTTTCCTAGAAGATCTCTCCAAAACTGAGAGTGGAGTGTTGAAGTCTCCCGCTATTACTGTGGAGTGATCTACCTCATTTTTAATGTAATCAGTGTTTCTTCAATGTATTTTGATGCTCTAGTATTGGGTGCTGTCATAGATTGAATTGTGTCCACCCAAAAATATGTGCAGCATGTGGGCCATGATTCCCAGTATCTTCTGACTGTCCTCCACTTTGTAGTTTTCCCATGCTGTATGTTAAAGCATTTGGGTGGGACTGTAAATCCCTTTATAAGATCATCTCCCTGCTCTACTGTAAAGGGAGTTTCCCTGGAGTATGGCTTGCCCTGCCCTTAATCCTTTCATGCTGCAAGTAATAAAAGGAAAGAGAAGCAGGCGGAGAATTGAGACCCTCACACCATCAAGCAAACAAGCAGCACTAGGAGAAGAGTGTGTCCTTCAGACCTGAGGTTCCTGTGCCAAGATGCTCCCTGAACAAAGACTGATGCAATACCAGACTTTCCTCCAGAGCCAACAAAGGGGAAAGCCTTCCCCTGGAGCAGACATCCTGAATTTGGACTTGTAGTCTACCAGACTTTGTAAGAATAAGCCTTCCTTTGTTAAAGCTTTCCATTCCTTGGTATTTCTGTTAGAGCAGCACTAGCTGACTGAAACAGGTGCATAAATATTTAATATTGTTAAATCCTGCCTGTGTATTGAAACTGTCAGCAACAAATAGTGTCCATCCTTGTCCACGATGGTAGATTTTACATTAAAATCTATTTTATCTGAGATTAATATTGCCACACCTGCTCTTCTTTGTATATTGTTAGCTTGGTATATATTCTTCCATCCTTTAATTTTCAGTTTGTTCATATCTTCAAGTCTAAGGAGAGTTTCTTGTAAGCAACATATAGATGGGTCATGTCTTTTGCTCCAAGATGTCATTTGTTGTCTCTTTACTGGAGAGTTCAGTCCACTTACATTCAATGTAATTATTGATAGATATGTGTTTAGTGTCTTCATTTTGATGTATTTGTTTTTGTGTTGATGTTTTCTCTGTTGCTCTTACTGTTCTGTTCTGGCGCACTCTTCTTTATGGGTTGACTTTTCACCCTTTTCAGTGTTGGTTTTATGTTTGTTCAGACTCCTGTACTGTGTTTCTTGTTTTGATATGTTGTATCTTTATTTTGCCTTGTGGCTACCTCTATGATCTGCCTTAATAATCTATGTTTAACCCCAATTTTAACTTCTAAATATCTTACTAACTTCCTCTCAATCTGGAACAACTGTAACTACTGTAGTATACCCCTCTTTTTAATGTGATGGTGTCATAGTTTTCATCATATGATCACTGGGTTGCTTCTTTCAATATTATAGCTTTGGTTGAGTTTTGTGCCTTCCCTAACTGAGTTGGTTTCTAGATGCTGTGTCCTGTATTGTCTCCTAAAACATGGAGTTAATGGTTTTGTTCCTCTAAGCCAAGAGCTTCTTTCAGTGTTTCTTGTAGCTTTGGTTTGGTTTTTACAAAGTCTCTGAGTTTCTGTTTATCTGCAAATGTCTTAATTTCATTTACATGTGTGAAAGACAGTTTTGCAGGATATATAATTCTTGGTTGGAAGTTTTTCTCCTTCAAGACTTTGAATGTGCCATCCCATTGCCTTTGTGCCAACATGGTTTCTGCTGAGAAGTCAGACAAAAGCCTAAAGGGCTTCCCTCTGAAAGTTAGTTTTGCTTTGAGTCTTGCTGCCTTTAAGAATTTCTGCTTATGCTTCATTTTGTTAAGCTTGATTATAATATGTCTTGGTGTCTTTCTTTTGAGATCTATATTGTATGGCATTTGATATGCATCTTGGGTATCTTGGCTGGCTTGGGTATCTATGTTCTCTTCTTTTGTAATTTCAGGAAAGTTTTCTGTAAGCAAGTCAACAACAATACTCTGTTTTCAGGTGTCTCTTCCTGTTCAGGAACTCAGTTAATCATAGATTGTTCCTCTTGATAGAGTGCCACATGTTTCTTAATACTTCCTCATTTTTCTTGTTTCTTTTCTCTGTTTTCTCCTCACAAATGCTGGTGTCAGTAGCTCCATCTTCCTAGTCTGAAAGTCTTGCTTCCATATGTTCAATTCTGTTGTCTTGGCTTTGAATTGTGTTTTCTAATTCTTCAATTTTGTTATTGATCTGTCAGATCTCAGAGTGCTGGTGTCCTATCAATTTCAAACAGCTTGCTTAAATTTTCATTTTGCTCTGCTGAATTTTGTATAATGTCTAGGAGCAGTCTATGTATAACTCTTTTTTACTCAACCTCTGAAAGTTTTGGAAAGGCTTCTTCGTCTGGGAAATTCTTTTGTTCTTTTGGGAGCTTTCTGGAGCCATGGATGGAGTGGGTGGAGTTTTCTTTAGGCCAAGGTTTGTTGCTTTTGGAGCATCTAGAGGTTGTTTAGTTTCGCTGGTGTTACCTTAACAGGAGTTGAAGAACAGTCTGAGAAGAGAGTTGATCACTACCCTCTTTTATATACTCCAGTGAGTGGGCCCAGTGGAATCTCTGGGGTAGCAGTCTCCACCTCCTGGCTGGCAAAGACATGACCCTACTTATGGATTCACTGGGGGTGCCATCAGCTGATGCTAAGCTGTGGGTCAGTAAAGGCTGGAGGAGATGCCATCAGGCTGCACTGCAGTTATTTCTCTAGGTAGTCTTATTTTGAAGGGTAAAAGCTATCTGACAGGTTCCAAAATCAGTTAGGCTGTCAGGTGCACAAGCCCCTATTTCCAGCTGACAATGGAGGCAATTCTATATCCATCCCCAGATGCTGTGATCTAGTTCAAAATACAGAAATGTTACTGTCCTTCTGTCATACACTGCCAGTCTACACCCATAATGCTATACCATGCTAAACACAGCTTTTCTGCTGGGAAAGTGCTCCCTGGGCTGGCATTGCCTCCCAGCCTGGGAATTCACCCCTGTGGAGGCCTCTGTTTGGGTAACTCCACCTCCCAGGTGAACAAGATGGCATCCCACAGGAGCTCTCCTGCCTGCTGTGAAACAGCCGAATCAGTGGTGGAGGTTTGGAAAGAGAGAGTGGAGGGGCTGAGGCTGTCAGAGTCCAGAGCCCAGCTCTCAAAATGTGGCCACTCTACTTGCAGATCGTGTCAGCAGTACAGCCAAGCTTTGCTGCCAGTTAAGCCCAATCACTGTCACCAGCCAACAGAAAGAAAAAAAAGTTAAAAATGGCAGTTTTAACTGGGCCTACTCACTGGAGTATATAAAAGAGGCTAGTGATCACTCTCTTCTCAGTTTGTGAGAGCTGGCCATTCAGCAAGGACAGGGACCAGCAAAAGAGAAGTTTCCCATTCAGTGCCATATAGTCCAAATTGACAGCCCTATGCCACGTCCTAGGGCTCACTGTGTGCCCAGAGCCTCCATTTAATTATCAATCCAAGCCTTAGTTTTCAGAGGGAATTAAGGAGACGTGTCTAGTCCTATATCTTGACTCCCTGGATTGGTAGTTTTTTGATTACTTTTTCGATCTCTTCTTTTGTGATGGCTTTATTAAATTATTCTACTTCACCTAGTGGTAATTTTGGTAGGTGATGTGAATTTAGAAAATTGTCCATTACACTAGGTTTTAAAATCTGTTAGAGTACAATTTTTCATAGTATTCTGTTATAATACTTTTAATTTCAGTTGAGTCTGTTTCAACATCTCCTGTCTCATTTCTTATTTGGGTTATTTGTTTCCTATTCTGCTTTTCTTGCGTAAGTTTAGCCAATGGTTTATCAATTTGGTTGATCTTTTTTTAAAAAAACAGCTTTTGGTTTTGCGAATTCTTTCAACTGTTTTTCTGTTCTTTAGTTCATTTAGTTCTCTAATTTTTATTATCTGTTTTCTTCTGGGGAGTGAGGGGTTCTTTTGTTGTTCTTTTTCTACTTGTTCAAGTTGTAGTGTTAATTATTTGGTTTGGGTCCTTTTCTCATTCCAAATGTATGCATTTATAGAGATAATTTGATCCTGAGTGCTGCTTTTGCTGTATCCCTTTGGTTCTTGTATGATGTGTTTTCATTCTCATTTGATTCTGTGAAGTTCTTTATTGCATCTTTGATTTCTTCCATACATAACCCATGAATTTCTGAGCAAGATGTTGTTCATTTTCCATGTGTTTGAATTTCTAGCCATGTTTTTTCTGCTACTGATTTCAGCTTTTATGGCTTCATGGTCTGAGAAGACGCCTTGCAATTATTCAGTGGTTTAGATTTTGTTGAGACTTGTTTTATGACCTAATATGTGGTTTGTTCTTGAGAATATTCTATGTGTATTGGAAAAAAGGTGTACGTACTTGTTGTTGTGTAAAAAGTTCTGTATATGTTGATGAGGTCTAGTTGGTTGATTGTGGCAATAAGATTTTCTGTATTTTTACTGAGCTTTTTTCTAGATGATCTGTCCATTACTAAAAGTGAAGTGTTGAAGTCTACTACTATTGTGGAGTGATCTATCTCATTTTTCAATGTTGTCAGGGTTTGTTTGATGTATTTGGATGCTCTGGTATTGGGTGCATAAATATTTAATGTTGTTATACCCTGCTATTTGTTGAAACTGTAAGCAATAAATAGTAACCATCCTTGTCCATAGGAAATCCTGGTTGCACAGTGGTTAAATGATACAGCTGCTAACCAAAAGATTGGCAGTTCAAATCTACCAGATGCTCCTTGGAAAGTCTATGGGCAGTTCTACTCTGTTCTGTAGGATCCCTATGAGTCAAAATCGACTGGACAGCCCTATTTTTCTTTGTTTGTTTATCTCTGTCCACACTAAAATCTATTTTATCTGAGATTAGTATCATCACTCCTGCTCTTTGCATATTGTTAGCTTGGTATGTATTTTTCCATTCTTTGATTTTCAGTTTGTTAGTATCTTTGGGTCTAAGGTGTGTTTCTCGTAAGCAACATATAGACAGATCATGATTTTTGATCCAAGCTGCTACTCTCTGTTTCTTTATTGGAGCATTCAATACATGTACATTCAGTGTAATTATTGATAGATATGTGTTTAGTGCTGTCATATTGGGTGCCTTTATTTTTGTGTTGTTGATGTTTTCTTTGTTGTACTTAATATTCTGTTCTGGGTCATTTTTCTTTATGGGTTTTCTTTTCACCCTTTTCAGTGTTGGCTTTGTGACTGTTGAGACTCTTATATTATGTTTCTTGTTCTGGTATGTCATATTGTTAGTTTGCTTTTTGGCTACCTCTTTGATTTCCCTTTAATGTTCTAAGTTTAAATCAATCTTTAACTTATATATATATATCCTTAACTTCCTCTCCATCTGAAAGGGCTCTAACTACTGTAATCGATCCCCCTTTGTAGTGTGATGATGTCATAGTTTGCATGTTAAGATCTCTGTTTCCCTACTTTTAATATTTTAGCTTTGACTGAGCTTTGTGACTTCCCTAACTGAGTAGGACTCTAGATGCTGTGTCCTGCATTGCATCCTTGGACATACATCTGATGTTATTGATTTTCTAAATGAAGAGCTTCTTTTAATATTTCTTATAATTTGAATTTGGTTTTTGCAAAGTCTATAAGCTTCTGTTTATTTGGGACTGTCTTAATTTCACCATCATATTTGAGAGACAGTTTTGCAGGATATATAATTCTTGGTTGGAAGTTTTTCTCCTTCAAGCCTTTGCATGTCACTGCCTTCTTGACAACATAGGTTCTGCAGAGAAGTCAGAGAACAGCCTACAGGGCTTCCCTTTGTACATTAGTTTTGCTTTAAGCCTAGCTGCCTTTAAAAGCCTCTCTTTATGTTTAATTTTCTTAGTGCCAAGCCAAGTGCCGTCAAGTTGGATACAACTCATGGCGACCCTAGGGGCCAGAGTAGAACTGACCTCCAGAATATTCAAGGAGTGCCTGGTGGATTTGAACTGCCGACCTTGTGGTTAGCAGTGGTAAGCCTGACTATAATATTTCTTGATGTCTTTCCTTTGGGGTCTACCTTTTGTGGAGTTCAATAAGCATCTTGAATAGCTATGTTCTCTTCTTTTGTGATGTCAGGGAGTTTTCTGTCAGCAACTCTTCAACAATTCTTTTTGTATTTTCTGCTGTCCCTCCCTGTTTGTGAATACCAATGATTCATAGATTATTTATCTTGATAGACTCTCACATGCTTCTTATTGCTTCCTCAGTGTTGTTGTTTCTTTCATCTGATATCTCCTCATAAATGCTGGTGTCCATTGCTTTATCTTCAATCTGGCTAATTCTGTATTCCATTTCCTCAGTCTTGCTCTTTTGGCTCTGCATTGAATTGTCTCTGTAACTTTACTATTGATCTGCTGGATTTCAGATCATTGATGTTCTAGCAGTTCACATAGCTTGCTTAATTTTTCATTTTGTTCTGTTACACTTTATTTAATCTCTAGAAGTGCTCTATGCATAATTCTTTTGTATTCTACCTTTGATAATTTCAGAAAGGCTTTTTCATTTGGAAAATTTTTGATTCTTTATTTTGGGAGTTTTCCAGAGCTATGGTAGTCTGCTTCTTTAAATGGTTAGATAATGATCATTGTATTGTTGTCATCAAAAAGCTGTTTAGTTTCTCCAGTCTTACACCAATGGCAGCTGTGGCATAGTTCTAAGAAGGGAGTGAATAAAAGCACTGCTAGACTTGGCTTCCAGCTGCTGCTGCATTCTGTAGGTGCAGGTGACTTATGTAGGGCTTCTATGGTAATAGAGAAGCTTTCAAGCCCCATGATTCTGCTCAGCTAGGATGCTGGTCCCAGGTGGGCCCTCAGGGGTGGCAGGCCCTGCCCCTTGCCTGATAAAGATGATGACCTACTTGTGCTAACTCTCCAGCATCATACCAGTTGACTATATGGCTTAGCTCAGGAAAGGGAGGATAGAAGGATGCCAGCACACTTGGCCACCAGGGACCACTGTGTTCTTTAGACACGCATATCTTAAAAACTGATTTCTTGCTGAGGGGGTGCTGTCTAGCTGCTGCCAAAAGCAGCTGGGCCCTCAGTGGTAGCAGGCTCTTCCTCCTGGCTGGCAAAGTGGAGCTCTACTTAAAGGAGTCTCTCTGGGATGGTCAGTGGATGCTATGATATGGCTCAGTGAAGGGAGGTGGAAATGGTGCTGCCATACTTGGCCGTCAGTCACTGCTTCATTCTCTAGTGACACTTATCTTAAAAACCACTTTTCTTCTGAGAGAGGAGTTGTCCAGTGGCAAATCATAGCAGCTGGGACCCCAGGGTAGCAGGCCCTGCCTCTTGGATGACAAAGATGGCATCCTACTTATGGAGTGTCTTGAAGGTCATCAGCAGATGCTATGACATGGTTCAAAGAAAGGAGCAGTTCGGGCACAGTAACACTTGGTGAACATGCCAAGCCAAAAAAAATCTTGGCTTTCTATGGGTTCAGTTGTCTTAAAAACAGCTTTTCTTCTGGGAGAAGCACTGTCCAGACAGGCACTGTTGCTCAGCTTGGGAGCTAGCCCCAGCCAAGCTGTGGGGTGTGTCTGACTCTGCCTGTCAGTTGACCAAGAAGGCATCTTGCCTGATCCACCTCTCCTGTGTTGAGTCTGCAGTATCTCTGGTGCAGCTCAAAGAGGAGAGAGGGAATTGGCACTGGCACCCTCAGTTGCCAGCCACTGCTGTGTCCTCTAGATGGTTTCTCACATATTTTTGAGATATGACATGATTCATGTGCTCTAATATTCTCCTAATTAAAGGACATAATTCATTGTTTTTTAAGTATAGTCCCAAAATTTTGCAGCCAGAACATTTTTATCACCCTCAAAAGAAACTTCATACTAGTGGTCACTCCCCCAGGCTCTGCCCTAGCCCCTGGCAACCATTGATTTGTTTTCTCTTTGTCCTTAAGAAAAAAACAAACAAAAGCCATCACCCTTTATTGGATTCTGACTCAGAGACAGAATGAAACTGCCCCATAGAGTTTCCAAGGAGTGGCTGGTACATGTGAACTCCCTATCTTCTGGTTAGCAACGGTGCTTTTAAGTGTTATACTGACAGGGTTTCTATGGATTTGCCTATTGTGAATGATTCATATGAATAGAATTGCTGTATTTTTTAAATGCCTGAAAAAAATCAATTATCATAAAAAACTGAGAGAATAAGCAAGCATCAGGAGTTAGGGCCTGAGTTTTCAGGTCATCAGTGGGTCTCAAGGGCTCTCTCATCCTCAGCTCTCCAGGCCTCTGTTTCCTCTGCTTTGAGATAAAAGTTGATCCCAATAATTTAGGATTTTAGACATCAATTTCAGGAAAGAGACAAGTACACCTGGCTGCTTGCTTATCAGTATCCTCCCAAGGCTATGTCTGGATAATAGGATGTGGAAAAGAGTCACAAACTAAATTGAGTAACTACGCAAACAATACATAGTGCCTCATGAAAATCTGCAGCAGAAGACCTCTTTCAAGTTTTCAAAAGCAAAGATGTCAGTCTGAGATCTAAGGTACTCCTGACTCAAGCCATGGTATTTTCACCTACCTCGTATGCATAACAAAAGCTTCACAGTAAATAAGGAAGACTGAAGAAGAATCGATGCCTTTGAATGATGGTGTTTATGAAGAATAGCGAACATACCACCGACTGCCAAAAAAGGAAAAGCCTGTTTTGGAAGATGTGCAGCTAGAGTACTCCTTGGAAGGAAAGGTGACAAGACTTTGCTTCACATACTTTGGATATGTTATCAGGAGGGACCAGTCCCTATAAAAAGATGTGCTTGGTAAGGTAGAGAACTAGGGAAAAAGAGGAAGGACCTTGACAAAATGGATTGACACAGTGCCTGCAACAATAGACTCAGGTACAGCAATGGTTGTGAGGATGGTACAGGAACAGACAGTGTAACTTTCTGTTGTGCACTGGGCTTCTATGAGTCAAAATTGCCTTAATGACGCCTAATAACAATAACAACATGCAAATGTCTGGTGTGCCTGATTTTTAAAAGCTTCACTGACCTACTATTTCAGTACTTGCAGGAACCATCTTGCAGCACTTTACAGGAAACATTTCAGGATGTTTTGTTCTCAAATTCTTCCAGAGAAAAAAGGTTCTACAGTTGATACTAGTGCTCATCTGTGTATTTTGCAATCAATGGTAAGGAGTGAATAATATGAGAAAATTAAGCCACAGTCACCCCCCTCTCCTTTACTCCTAATCATTTTTATATTAATAAATTTATGGACTTAAATAGGTAACAAAATTTTACATTAATAATGTCACTAAAGTATTTTTTATCAGAGATTTAATGACTTGATAAAATGCCTGATATAATTTTGAGTGACAAAGGAACATATGTAACTTTATGTGATTTGATGCCAATTCTTTTTAGTAAATTGTGTACATGCACACACCTCCACACACACACGATGTATAGGATTAGGTTGAGGATTATTAGTGTAGGGTTATAGGTTAGAATGATGGTTATTCATCCTATGTGTGAGATGGATGAGTAGGCTATGATTTTTCATAGTTGGAGTTGGTTGAGTCCTCCCCAGCCCCCTATGTACACAGGCTTCCTGGTGGTACAGTAGTTAAGAGGTCAGCTGCTAACCAAAAAGATGGCAGTTTGAATCTACCAGCTTTTCCTTGGAAACCCTATGAGACAATTCTATCCTGTCCTATAGAGTCACTGTAACTTGTAATCTACTTCATGGTATTGGGGAACGGGTTTATCTGGACTCATTGGGACAAACATATCGAAGTACAACACCGTAGTGCAAATTCAGCACAAGAAACACATTTGCAATGGTGGGATAGGAAGAACGGAGTGGGTAGAAGTATGTCTTTGCAGTATCTTAGGCACCCAGAAATGAGTTGTCTTCACACTGAGTTGTCTGGGAACTTTCTTGGTTGAGAAGCTTGTCTTTCATAATGCTTTCTTACTATTTTAAATAATATTTTATCTTGTTTTTGGTGAAAGTGTACACAGTGAATCAGGTTTCTATTTAACAATTTCTATGTATATTTTTCAGTGACATTGATTACATTTTTTTTTCAATATATCAGCATTCTCATTATTTCCACAAATCTGGCTTTCTTGGTCCTTTTCCTGTCTTTGGTATGGACTTAAATAGGTAACATCTTTGGTTTAGTCTAAATGTTGACCTTTTGGTCTCATATAGTTGAATTTTTTGTGTGTTTGAGAGCACAGTACTCACAGGTGATGTTGGTTATTTTATGAGCTAATTTGTTATTGAACTAAAAGGTGACCTTTGGGAATGGTTTCAGTTTTAGGTTTAAAGAGTGTCTCAAAGCAACTGTCCTGATTGTTCCTCTAGTCTCTATTGGTCCTCTAATTCTGGCCTTTTTAAAGCAATTTGGGTTTTGTTCTATATTTGTCCCCCTTTCCATCTGGCACTTTCTATTGTGTCCCCGATTAGAATAATCGGTAGCTGTAGCCAGGCACCATTTAGTTCTTCTGGTCTTAGGATAAATGAGGCTCTGGTAACCACCCAAGAGAACTGTTTTCTGTATGCATATCTATTATTTTCGTTTTATAAAAGTGAGATCACACAATATTTGTCTTCTTGTAATTGACTTATTTCACTCAATGTAACATCCTCCAGATTTGTCCATGCTATGCTTTGAGAACTCATCATTATTCTTTATCACTGCATCATATTCCAGTGTATACATGCACCAAAATTTGTTTATCCATTCTTATGTTGATGGGTGCTTAGATTGTTTCTATCTTTTTACCATAGTGAATAATGATTCAACAAACATAGATGTGTATATTTCTACTTGTATCACCACTGCTAAGTCTCTATAGTATCTACATAGAAGTGGAATTGCTAGAACACAAGGTATATTCTAGTTTTAGCTTTTTCAGGAAATGTCATACCATTTTCTATAGTGGTTGTACAATTTACAATCACTCCAGCAGTATATTAGAGTTCCAGTCTCCCCACAACCTTGCCAGAATTTGTTGTTTTCTGGTCCTTTTTTTTTTTCTTTAAATCAGTAAAATTTTTGCAGGGGTGAGATGGTATCTCCTTGTAGTTTTGATTTGCGTTTCTTATTCAAGCAGCCAACAAACACATGAGTATATGAATATGTTCCTTATAATCATCACTAGTAATAAGGATAATAATAATAATGTCATTGTTGTTTGTTGCCCTGAAGTCAATTCTGAGTGATAGTGACTAATGTGACAGTGTAGAATTGTCCCATAGGGTTTCCAAGGCTGTTAGCTTTGTGGAAGCACATCACTAGGTCTTTCTCCTGGGTGAATTTGAACTAGCAACCTTTTGGTTACCAGCTTAGCACTTACCTGTTGTGTCACCAGAGTGCCTTAACAGCAATAATAGATGATATTAATTGAGCATTTACCATGTAGCCTGATGTTTTTTAAACCACTTTTGCAAAGGAAAATCATTCATGAAGTGATGTTTTTGAAATGATAAGAAACTAAGTCTCTGCAGAGGTCATTAATCTTACCTAGGAGCTCTTGGATTTACCCAGAAGTGTCTCAGAGAGTTGGAGCATAAGAAAATCAAAAGGGAGAAGGAGGCCCAAAGCAGGGGCTTGGTTCCTGCTTCAATTAAGCAAGCATTATTATTATTTTCTATCTTTTATGTACCCATTGCTTTCCAACTCATACTGACTTTAAAGGACAGAGTTGAACTACCCTACAGAGTTCCAAAAGAGCATGTAGTAGATTTGAACTACTGACCTTTTGGAGAGCAGTCATAGTTCTTAACCACTAATGCCAATTTAGAGTTTCCCATCTTTTATATAGCTAGTGCCAGAAAGGTATCAGAAAGAGGTTTCCATTAAGAAATTTTGAATATCGCTGCTTCATTTAACACTCTTGCTAAGATAACTGAGTTAACAGAGTTAGGAAGAGGTAGTAAGTGGCAGAACTGAGATGAAAACTAAGTCTTCAAAACAGTGCTCTTTAGGAAAACTGCACAGTTTTCCAGAAGAGAGATAACAGTAGTCTGCCCAAGCTGGGCAGAGATGCCCAGAAATGTTTGCAGCCAATCCACATATCCTGAACACTAGATGTTTTCAGTAATGAAAAGTAATTTCTAGTATCTCTTTAAGTTCTCAAGAAACTCTCTAGTGTTGATTGGTTATAAAAATAGTTGAAAGCTTGTGGTGTATGGAAGCGTGATTAGATATCTCAAACTCCCACATTAAACCCTGTTCCTGGGGATGGTGGAGGACTAAAATAAACATATGTTCCTACCACTTCATTGATGATAAAGAATTTGAAAGTAAATTGTGCTGCTGATAGCAAATTGAGTTGGAAGAGATTATTACTGCTGGAGAGCACAAGATGAACAACAACGTGCTACCCTTTTTGTGATCAGATGAGGTAGTGTGTAGTGTTTGATGAACCATATAACTGAGTGATATGGTGATCATATCATATAGGGTATGACATAAGATCCAACTCGACGGCACTTGGCTTGGCTTATAAGGATATGAGAGTTAGGGGACAGTAAAATGGGCTGAAGGAGGCTTGGTGGTGCAGTGGTTAAAGCTGCTAACTGAAAGGTCAGTGGTTCAAATCCACCAGCCACTCCAGGGGAGAAAAATGTGACAATCTGCTTTCGTAATGATGTATAGCCTTGGAAACTCGATGGGGCAGTTCTGCTGTGTTCTGTAGGGTCACTATGAGTCTGAATTAACTTATCAGCAATGGGTATAGGTAAGACAGACTGGGTCAGAAATAGACTTGCTGTTGTTAGCTGTCAACAAGTCAGTTCCAGCGAATAATGATGCCTTGTACAACAGGACTAAACACTGGTCCTGTGCCATACTCACAAATTACTGACACACTTGAGCCCATTATTGCAGCTGATATTCTGCAAATACACTTAGCTTTTCATTTATTTAGAGGACATTTATTTAGCAGCTACTATGTACCAGGCTCGCTGGTTATCTTTCAGCTTGTTGTGCTGTGGTGGCTTGATGCTGGAAGCTATGTCACCAGTATTTCAAATACTAGCTGGGTTACCCATAGTGAACAGGTTTCAATAGCGCTTGTAGACTAAGACAGACTTGGGAGAAGGAAGATCTGATGATCTACTTCTGAAACTTAACCAGTGGAAACCCTGTGGATCGCAACAGAGATGGTCTGATATAGTAATAGGTTATCCTCCTAGGTTGTAATCACAATACACAGAGATCACAGGAATGGACTCAAGCACACCTATGCTTGTGAAGATGGCACAGGACTAGGCAATGTTGGAGTCAAAACGGTTGTGACTAACAACAACAATGTGCATCAGGCACTGTGGGACTACATCAGTGAAAAATACAGACAAAAATGTCTCTGCTTCTGGATGGGAGCTTGCATTCTTGGAGACAATTCTTGAAGAGGGTGGGACCTGAGCAAGATCCTGAAAAAGGAAACACTTGATTTGCGGAAAGAAAGCAAATCAGGAGAGGGACAAGTATGAGGTCTGCCAAGTAAGTTGACATACTCATCCTAGAAAAAGTGCCACATCCCTCACTGCTGAATATCACTACAGTCACCCTTGAAGAACTCCCCTTGGGAAGCTATGCACCAATGTCAGTGCCTCGTCTACCCTTTGAAGCAATTTTAGAACTTTTCCTGGAATGGCGATCAGAGCTGTTGTCATGTTACCCTTAATGTCCTGAATGCCATCAAGATGTCTTCCTTTCAATATTTCATTTATCTTTAGGTAAAGAAAAAAGTATTGGGGGCCAGATTAGGTGGGTGGATAGGATGTTCCAACACAGTTATTTGCTTACTGGCTAAAAACTCCCTCACAGATAGCTATACAATTAAGTTGGCAAAATTGCCACCGTGCCACCACACATACTAGCCATTTCAGAAAGCATTCCAAAATTGCTTTGAAGGGTGGACTAGGCACTGGCATTGGTGCATAGCTTCCCAAGGGGAGTGCTTCAAAGGTGACCACAGTGATATTCAGCAAAGAGGTATGTAACACTTAGAACAATTCAGTTTGTGGAGTTAATTGTCAGACCTCATGTGACACTCAGATGCAGGAAACGCTTGTGGTAGGAAACAATGAGAGAACACTTGGGGGCAACAGGAAATCAAATTGGAAGGAAATGTTTGGGCTGGGTTTGAAAACCTGGTGGGGGAGACTGGGAATTACCCCGTGTGTATGGCAGAGCACTGGGGTGCGTGGAAGCTTCAAGCTGAAAAGGAGGCAGGGAAGGTGGCAGAGCAGAGGATGGGCAAGTGAACTCTGTGGCCATTGCAGAAATTGTTCTCTCTCTCTCTATTCCTTGTCTGCCTCTCCACCCTCTAAGACTTTAAAGATACCTAAAATGTTATAATTATATCTGAAAGCATATGAAGAATAGAATCTAGTGGAAATAGGATTCAGGTGGACTGAAATTACTATGTAAATGACTTAGCAGTCATCTAGAGCTGGTTTCTACAGTGAACACTTAGGCATTCTTCTCCTGGCTGTTTAAGTGTATTGTTAAGCTTAAAGATAAATCCAGGTGATTGATGTGCTAGTGTGGAGCGGGCCCCTAACAGGGTCTTCTGGACTTAGTTTCTCCACTAGACCCTTCATGGACATTTTAATTTTAAATATATTGTATAATAAAATAGAGAATTAAATTTAAATGGGGGAGAATGGGTAAAATCATCTCAAAATTCTCTCTCTCTCTCTCTCTCTCTTCATTCCATACACTTCTTGAAGTAACCTTTTATCGTTCTGGCACTCTCCATTTATTTCCTGGTGTCCTCTCCTGCCAGATTTATTTTACTCTTACTGTTGAGGTATACTAAAGCTGCTTATAGAGTTCACTAGCTTGCTCTGAAATTGTAGAGCCCCTGTGATGATTTTAATAGTCCAAAATGTCTTTAATCCCTCTGAGCAAAGATATACCTCACCTTTTCTTTGAAAACAAACATGAAAGCCTTCCCTGTGCGGCCTAGAAGTCCCCAAGCTGCAACAATCAGATGGAACAAAATCATGGGTAATTAAGGGAACTAAATACTGGGGCGAAGTCTTCTCCTATCTTTTCGGGCAGACTACAGAGGTGCCTCATCTGGACTTACTGACAGATCTGCTCATTCTGGTACCTTCTTTAGGAGAATGTTCTGCTTGGTACAACATTCTCAAACCCCTGGGTGCCTGTGTCCTCAGAGGTCAAGCCTAGTGTGTTGTCTGTGGTGAGCTGTTGTATCTTATCATCTAGACTCTGATGCATCTCTGCTTTATATCCAGTCTCATGCTCAGTAGGTCTTTGGATAGAGAAGCTGACAGCCAGAGGAAGGAATTTCATTTTCTGAGAAGGTATCAATTCTTTTAAGGAGAATTTTTTACCCCCCACCAGGATGAAGGCATTTGAAGAACTCAACTTTTCACCAAGTGACTGGCATGTCTCCTTGAGTGATGTTACCATGTTGATGGCTTTGGCTATGCTTTTTCCCCTGTTGCAAGTGTGAGCACTCATCAGTGGTAGTGGATAGATCATTCTTGGTAAGAAGCGGCTCGTGTTTTTTGGGCCTATGTAGATAGCTTTAATCCCTGTTACTGTGTCATTCAGGGACCCACTGCACAAACACTGGATGGCCAAACAGAGGTTGGCCTTATGATTTTTAGCTTCAACCTTCTCTCTCCATAGAGCTCAACACTAAGCCACCAGGAATATACATAAGGATGTGTATTGTAGAATTGTTTTGTTTTTTAAGAAATGGAAATAAGCTGCCCATCAAAAGAAGGACTGTCTGAATTAATTGTGACATAGACATCCCATGGGTTAATGTGCAGACATTAGAAAGAACAACTTAGAGCTATTTCTGAGGAGACTTGTTAACACCAAAGAAGGTAGAGATGGTGAGAACTGAGCAGCAGAGACTGGCAGCAGCAGCAGAACCAGAGACAATGCTGGAACTGACCAATGGAGCAAGAGAGCTAACTCAGTGCCTGTGCACAGAGTTTTCCTTGCAGAGTGGGGTGCCTCTGGGCACCTATATCAGTGGAGCTAGCCTTGCTGACCCACGGAGCAAGACCTGAGTGTCTTTGTGCATGAGGCTTGCTAGCAGTGTGTGGTGCCTCTAGGCACTTGAATTAGTGGAGTTACAGAGTTTTAGTACATGCCACGGTGGGGCAGATGTGGGCCTGAAGCCCAAGCCATGAGGCCACAGGAAGCAGAAGCTGAAGAGACTAACAACATGAGAAGCTGAGCTGCCTCAGTCTCAAAAGGCATGGCCATGACCTCAGGGGTTTGAAAAGGTGGAGCCAGGGCTTTCTGTGTTCTGCCAGAGCGGAATTGCCACTCAGCTGGGCTTAGGGTGCACTTAAAGTCAATGGGGCAGAGTTTCTGTCCAAGTGGGCCTTGAAGGCAGAGTTGTACCACAGGGCTAGGGGTATCCACTCAAAATCCAGAGTATGTGGCCAATACCTATAGTCAGGAAGGCGGGTCACTGTGTAGAATGTCTCAGAAAGTATAAGAGTATTTTCAAAGCTTTGAGGGCTAATGTAATGTATTCTGCTGACTTGCCTGTTGCCTGTTAATGCCTTCTTTCCCTATAATTTCTCCCATTTGTAATGGAATGTCTAACTTGTGCCTGTTCCGCCATTGTGCCTTTGGAAGCAGGTAGCTTGCTTTCTTAGGTTTCACAGATGTAGAAGAGTTTTTGAATTTTGGACTTGGAACTGATTCAAGACTTCTATCATATGGGGTAGACAGGATCATGCTATGATGGGATGAATGTGTTACATGTTTCAGTGATGTGAGTTTTGGGATGTCAAAGGGTGGGATGCCATGGATTGAATTGTGTCCTCCCCATAATATGTGTAGCCACGTGGCTGAGCCAGGATTCCCTGTATTCTGTGATTGTCCTCCATTTTGTGATTTTCTAGATGTTAAAGGATTAGGGTGGGGCTGTAAATCTCTTCATAAGATCACCTCTCTGCTCCACTGTAAAGGGAGTTTCCCTAGAGTATGGATGGCACTAGCCCTCCTTTTGTCCTACAAGAGATAAAAGGCAAGGGAAACAAGCAGAGAATTGGGAACCTCACACTGTCAAAAAAGTAGCACTGGAAGAAGGGCACATCCTTCAGAGCTGAGGTTCCTGAGCTGAGATGCTCCCTGGACTAAGTAAGACTCATAAAATACTAGACTTCTCTCCAGAGCTGACAAGGTGAAAAGTATTCCCATGAAGTGGACATCTTGAATTTTGACTTGTAGCCTATTGGACTGTGCAGGAATAAACTTTCCTTTGTTAAAGCTATCCACTTCGTGGTATTTCTGTTAGAGCAGCACTAGCTGACTAAAGCATGAGTGTTGTACAATTGTTTTGTTTTTTAAGAAATGGAAGTAGGGGGCAGAGTGAAGATGGCCAAATAAGCACACGTCTTCTTATATCCCTCTGGAAACCAAGACCTGAATCGACAATCAAACAGAGCCTTCTGATCACCTAATCAGCCTCAGGACACGGCACAGAGCTGTTAACTGGGACTTCATACCACTCAGTGAAAAACTTCCTCTCTTTCGCTGACTCCCGCTCCTGGCTAGCCCCGGCTGTCATGGACGGAAGGTAAACACACGATTTTGACTTTTTTTTCCTCTGTCTCGGCTGGCGGGCGGAGCTGGGCCTTGCCTGGCGGCTGGACTCAGACGCGCTGCTGGGGGGATAGGCAGGTGAAATTCCCATATTCTGGGAGCCAGGCTCGGGACTCTATTAATTTAGCCACTTTGAGCCTTTCGTTTTGTAGCTGCCTCAGAAAGTTTGTGTAGAGCTTCGCAGTCAGTGTGTGGGATGCCATGTTGGTACCGAGATTTTAGTGGGACCTCGTTCTTAGCCTGGGAGCCAGTGCCTGCGAACGGGACAGCGCTTCTCTGACAGAAAAGTAGTGATTTTGCACAGTGCTGCCTACGTTGGGGGCCCTGCAACAGAAGTAGAGGAATCACTACCTCTCGGCACCTTTAGCCCCTCGGTCTGCTGCCTGTGTGGAGGGTGCCATCTTGGATACAGTGGCTGCAGATGGACCTAATTCTTAGCTTGGGAGCCAGAGCCTGCCCACAGGAGAGCGCTTTTCTATCACAAAACCAGTACTCGACGCAGTGTTCGCTAAGGCTAGGCCCTGTCAGCAGAGGCCACCAGGACAGTAGCATTGCTGTAATCTGAACTAGTTTGTTATCATCTGGGGTTGGATATAGTGGTGCTTACTTTGTCAGATGAGAAGAGGGACCCCTACACCTGAAAACCTAACTGACTTGTGAACTGGTCAGATATCTTTTGCTTTACGTTTGAAGACAGCCTAGAGAAACATTTGCAATCCATTCTCACAGTACCTCTTCCAGCCTCTATATACTTACATGGGACCCAAAAAGCAACAGACAGTTGTGGCATACAAGCAATCACTCATGGCTTCAGAAGGCTCCCAAACAAAGCAACCAAGGAGCTTTCCAGATGAAGAAACTTTTATGAAAGCATCAGGAAGTGAATACAAATTCATTATATACAGAGCCCTTCTAGACCTTATACAAAATGCAGGAGAACAAAAGGAAAAATTAAGCAAGTTGTTCGATCTGATGGAATACTAGTACTCTGAAATCCAACAATCAAGAACAAAATCAAAGACATAGAAACTTCCATGCAAGCCAAGAAAACAGAATGGAACAAATGGAAAAAAAATTTTCTGACTTGGAAGACAGAGCTACTGATGCCAGTGTCTATGAGCAGAAATCAGAAAAAAGAAACAAGAAAAATGAAGAAACATTAGAAGCATGTGGGACTCTATTAAGAGGAACAACTTTCGATTAATTGGAGTCTCTGAACAGGGTGAGACATCTGAGAACACAGAGAGTATTGTTGCTGAGCTGCTGAAAGAAAACTTCCCAGAAATCATGAAGGAAGAGAATGTAGACATCTCAGATGCATATCGTACACCACCCGATATAGATCTCAAAAGAAAGACTCCAAGACATATTATAATCAAGCTTAACAAAATGAAACATAAGCAGCAACTCTTAAAGGCAGCAAGACTCAAAGCAAAGCTAACATTCAGAGGGAAACCCTGTAGGCTCTCTTCAGATTTCTCAGCAGAAACCATGCTGGCATGGAGACAGTGGCACGACACATTCAAACCAAAAATTATATATCCTGCGAAACTATCTTTCAAATACGAAAATGAAATTAAGACATTCCCACATAAACAGAAAGTCAGAGACTTTGTGAAAACCAAACCCAAACTACAAGAAATGCTGAAAGAAGTTCTTGGCTTTGGCTTAGAAGAATGAAACCACTAACTTTATATTTTAGAACGACACACTACTCAATACTCTACTCATTTAGGGAAGGCTCCAAAGTAAATCACAGCTTTGATATGGAAAGAAGTAATCCAGTGATCATCACGAAAACTATGGTGTCATCATAATAAAAAGAGGGATGTACTACAGTTATTATAGTCCTTCCAGATGGAGAGGAAGACGACAAGACTGGTAGTAATTAAAATTGGGTTTATAAATAGTTTACTAAGGGGGTTAATAGGGGCACCTGTAAAGCACAACAAAGATGTATCATACCATTTCAAGAAATCTAACACGTGAGTCTCAACAACTATAAAACCAGCTCTGAAAAAGGTGAAAAATCAACTCACAAAAAAGAGTGTCCCAGAACAGACTAATAAGAACAACAGAGACAACATCAACATGAAAATAAACATATCACAATGGCAGCAGTGAACACATACCTATCAATAATTACATTGAATGTGAATGGACTGAATGCTCCAGTAAAGAGACACCGAATGTCATCTTGGATCAAAAGACATGACCCATCCATATGTTGTTTACAAGAAACTCACTTGAGACCTAAAGACAGGAACAAACTGAAAATTAAAGGATGGAAGAATATATATCAAGCTAACAATGAACAAAGAAGAGCAGGGGTGGCTATTCTAATCTCACACAAAATCAATTTTAATGTCAAATCCACCATCATGGACAAAGATGGACACTATTTATTGCTCAAAGGTTCAGTACACAAGCAAGACTTAACTATATTAAATATTTATGCACCTAATGTCAGAGCACCTAAATATGTCAAAGAAATACTGACTACTCAAAAGAGAGTTAGATGACTCCACAATAATAGTGGGAGACTTTAACACTCCACTCTCATTGCTAGACAGATCATCTAGAAAAAAGCTCAGTAAAGATACAGAAGACCTCACTGACACAACTAACCAACTAAACCTCATTGATATATACAGAACTTTCCACCCATCAGCAGACAACTACACCTTCTTCTCCAGTGTACATGGAACATTCTCCAGAATTGACCACGTGATAGGCCATAATGCAATGCTCAACAAAATCCATACCATTGAATTACTGCAAAAAGCATCTTCTCAGATCATAAAGCCATCAAAGTTGAAATCAGTAGCAGAAAAAACATAGATAGAAAGTGGAACTCTTGGAAACTGAACAACATCTTGCTCAAAAAAACATGGGTTATAGAGGAAATCAAGGATGAATTAAAGTAATTCATGGATTCCAATGAGAACAAAAACACTTCCTACCAGAACCTATAGGATACAGCCAAAGCAGTGCTCAGAGGTCTGTTTATCTCCATAAATGCACACATCTGGAAGGAAGAAAGAAACCAAATCAAGGAACTAACTCTACAGCTTGAACAAGTAGAAAGAGAACAACAGAGGAACCCCTCGGGCACCGGAAGAAAGGAGATCATAAAGATTAGAGCAGAGCTAAATGAATTAGAGAATAGAAAAACAACTGAAAAAATTGAAAAGACCAAAAGCTGGCTTTTTGAAAAGATCAACAAAATTGACAAACCATTGGCTAAACTTACTAAAGAAAAGCAAGAAAGGAAACAAATAACCCAGATTAGAAATGAGAGGGGGGTTGTCACCACAGATGCAACAGAAATAAAAAAATACCATAACAGAATACTGTGAAAGACTGTACTCTAACAAATTTGAAAACCTAAGGGAAATGGACAAATTCCTTGACTCATACCACCTACCCAAATTATCCCAACGTGAAGCAGAAAAACTTAATAAACCCATCACAAAGGAAGAGATTGAAAAGGTCATCAAAACACTGCCAACCAAAAAAAGTCCGGGCCCAGATGGCTTCACGGCAGAATTCTACCAAGCATTTAGGGAAGAGTTATCCCCAATACTACTGAGACTATTTCACAGTATAGAAAGGGATGGAGTACTCCCAAACTCATTCTATGAAGCCAGCACAACCCTGATACCTAAGCCAGGGAAAGATCCAACAAAGACAGAGAACTACAGACCGATATCACTCATGAACCTAGATGCAAAAATCTTCAACAAAATTCTTGCCAACAGAATACAACAACGTATCAAGAAAATAATCCATCATGACCAAGTGGGATTCATACCAGGGATGCAAGGCTGGTTCAACATCAGGAAAACAATTAATGTGATTAACCACATAAATAACACAAAAGACAAGGATCACCTGATTTGGTCCATTGATGCAGAAAAGGCATTTGATAAAGTCCAACACCCATTCATGCTAAAAATTCTTAGCAAAATGGGCATAGACGGCAAATTCCTCAACACAATAAGGGCCATTTATACAAAGCCAATTACATACATCATCCTGAATGGAGAGAGACTGAAAGACTTTCCCCTGAGATCAGGAACTAGACAAAGATGCCCACTGTCACCTCTCCTATTCAACATTGTGCTAGAAGTTCTAGCCAGAGCAATTAGACAAGACGAAGAAATAAAGGGCATCTGCATCGGCAAAGAGGAAGTTAAAATCTCCCTGTTCGCAGATGATATGATTGTATATGCAGAGAACCCCAAGGAATCTATAAGTAAGCTACTCAAACTGATAGAAGAGTTCAGCAAAGTCTCAGGATACAAGATAAACATAAATAAATCAGTAGGATTCCTTTATAGCAACAACGAGACTCTTAAGGAGGAAATTATCAAATCAGTACCATTTACTATAGCCTCTAAGAAGATAAAGTACCTAGGAATTAATCTAACCAGAGAAACAACAGAACTTTACAAAGAGAACTACAAGCCCTTACTACAAGAAACTAAGAGAGACTTAGATAAATGGAAAAACCTACCCTGCTCATGGATAGGAAGACTTAACATTGTGAAAATGTCTATTTTACCCAAAGCGATTTATTTATATAATGCAATCCCAATACAAGTTCCAGCATCATTTTCTAATGAAATGGAGAAACAAATCATCAATTTTGTTTGGAAAGGGAAGAAGCCCTGGATAAGTAAGGTACTACTAAAGAAGAAGAAGACACTGGGAGGCCTCTCATTACCCGACCTTAGAACCTACTACACTGCCACAGTGGTCAAAACAGCCTGGTACTGGTACAAGAACAGACAGAGGGATCAATGGAACAGAATTGAGACCCCAGAGATGACACCATCTGCCTATGAACAGTTGATATTCGACAAAGGCCCTAAGATATTAAACTGGGGTAAAAACAGTATCTTCAACAAATGGTGCGGGCAAAATTGGATATCCATCTGCAATAAACTGAATCAAGATCCATATCTTACACCTTATACAAAAACCAACTCCAACTGGATAAAAGACCTAAATATAAAACCTAAAACGGTAAAGCTCATCCAAGAAAAGGTAGGAACAACAATGGAAGTTTTAATACACCGTGAGGACAGACTCCAAAATCTGTCAAAGAAACCTCAATCAACAGAAGAGAAACAGATAAATGGGAACTATTAAGAACCAAATACTTTTGCTCATCCAAAGACTTTATTAATAGATTTAAAAGAACACCCACAGAATAGGAAAAATATTTGGCAACTCTATGTCAGACCGATGCCTGATCCCCATAATCTATAAGATACTACAACATATCAATAAGAAGATAAACCATCCAATTAAGCAATGGGCAAAGGAGATGGACAGACACTTCACTAAAGAGGAGATCCAGGCAGTCAAAAAACACATGTGGACATGTTCAAGATCTTTAGTGATTAAAGAAATTCAAATCAAGACAACAATGAGATACCATCTCGCCCCAACAAGATTGGCCATGATCCAGAAAACACAAAACAACAAATGCTGGAGAGGCTGTGGAGAAAATGGAACCCTCCTACACTGTTGGTGGGGTCGCAAAATGGTCCAGCCTCTTTGGAAGGCAATCTGGCGCTTCCTTAAAAAAATGGATATCGATATACCATTTGACCCAGTAATTCCACTACTTGGAATATATCCTACAGAATCAAGGCCTTTCACACCAACGGACACATGCACCAGAATGTTTACCGCAGCACAGTCCACGATAGCAAAACGATGGAATCAACCCAGATGCCCAACAATAGAAGAATGGATAGGTAAACTGTGGTACATATGTTCAATGGAGCACTACACGATGATAAAGAATAGCGATGATTCCAGGAAACATCTCCTAACCTGGTTTCAACTGGAAGACATTATGTTGAATGAAAGTAGTCAGCGACAAAAGGACAAATACTGTATGAGACCTCTACGATAATATCTCAAAAACAGACTTCTGTATAGAAGAAAAGACTCTTTGACAGCTGCAAGGGAGGGGAGGGAGGGAGGGTGAGGGGGGGAAGGTGAGGGGGGGAGGGTTTAGTTTAGATAGTTACTAGAAATCTAGTTGGGAGAAAGCGGTGATAGCATGCATTAGAAACAAGAACAACATTAAGTGGACTTCAGCATAACTTGAGTACTCCTTCCATCTTGACTCAATACTGCAAGGACAGAGTAGCTGGGGCGGGGTGTGTGGGACCATGCTCTTAGGCGAATTCCAGGCCAATTGACACAACTAGTGTTTTGCTAAGAGAGCTCTCTGCACCCCACATTGGTGAGTGGCGTCTGGGGTCTTAAAAGCTGCCAAGTTGCCATCCGAGGACACAGCAAATGGTCCCAACCAAGCAGAAAAGGATGCTCACAGAGGACCAAAATAACATGCAGTAAAGACAACTGAGAAGACAGAGAGACCCACAAGAGTGGGTGCCTACATCGACTTGGGACCGGAAGAATCAGATGGTGCCCGGCCACCACCAGTGATAGCCACGATGGAGCTCACAGAGAGGAGTCTCACTGGCAACACAAGAATAAAACGGGGTGCATCATGAGATCTCCACTAAAAGACCTCAATTGGTGGTCCAGCGGTTTTGGGGTTCCTCTGAGAGCATGGCCCCCGGCCCTGATGCTGCCCTTTCCCATAAATTATAACAAAGTTCCACTCTTTGGACAGGA